>CM074277.1:22218150-23638150 GCA_037194245.1 Opsariichthys bidens
TGCAGTATGTAAATATGTACATGTAGCACAGTACTAATTAAAGTTATTGACACTTTAGAGTGACCCCAAAAAAAACAAAAACATGCATGAATGAGAAAATCAAGAGCATGATCTTCAAGAGTTCAGCGCACTGTACCAAAAACAATAATTTATTTCTTTGAATAGTAAATGGTTGTAGTATGCTTCCCCCTTCTTATTTTAAATTAAATAAAAACTGATCATATTGAACAAATGGATCCTAATTGCTAATCACGATCAAAAACCAATTTCGATATTCCCCAAAAATAGGCATATCCTACATCGGCAAGGCCGTTTTAAAATACATGATGTCAATGAAAAAACTGTGACCAGCATGTTATAAATCTTACATCATCTTCGTCGTCGTCATCATCGTCATCATCATCACTGTCATCATCAGAGGATGATCCGTCATCAGATTCCTTTTCTTCATCATCGTCGTCATCATCATCATCGTCATCTTCTTCATCCTCCTTTGGATAGATCATCAATGATAACAGAACAATCAGTACATGCTGCTAAAAAAAATGTACATAATGGCCAACAGGGCGATATAAGATTGTATGATCAAACTCACTGATGCTTTGGCCTTGGGTTTCACTTTAGCATTCGTGCCACCAGGTTGAGATGTGCTCTTCCGTTTCTGAAGAAGAAAAGTTTAAGAAATAAAAAATTAAAGAGACAGAACTGCTGTTAGAAAGTTTTATATTTAATTGAAATTAAATATGCAATTAAACATAATTAAAAAAAATATTTCTAAATGTTAAATTGTGCGATTAATTAGATTCATTTATCATCACATTGTGTAGTTATTTACATTAAAAATGTAATTTTGGGCATATAGACTAAAATACCAAATACATGCACATTTATGACTCACTTGAGTGTTATATTCTTTATACACAGCTCTCTCTTCTGATGATAAACTCTGTGAGGGAGAAAATCATGTTATTATCCATGAATTCAGCATTAAAAAAATTGCTTTAAAAATGAGTTCTAAATAAGTTAGACATCATGCTAGTATCTCTAGTTGCTCTAGTATTGAAGCAATAATAAAGAAATAGGGGTACCGCAAGCCACTTCTCGAGAAGCACTTTGTACTGCCTCTGTTTCTCCTCCGCCATTTTTTTGTAACGGTCCTTCTCTTTCTGAGGGAGTCGCTGCCAGCGGCCTCCGATTTCACACATGCGCTCTTTCATGGCCAGATGGTTCAGCTCACCGTTTGACAGCATCTCTTGAGAGAACTTCTGATAACCGTTCCTATAGCCACAGTTGAAAACAATACGATTAGAACAAGTGGGAAGCTGAAACAAGTACCGTAATTTCCGGACTATTGAGCGCACCTGAATATAAGCCGCACCCACTGAATTTAAAAAAATATATTATTTCGAACATAAATAAGCCGCAGGTGTCTACAGTTACATTGAAACAAATGAACTTTACACAGGCTTTAATTAACCTCTAAAATCCTCAAACTTCATCGCGGTGGTGATTGTTTTGGCTTTCAGTCGGATCTGCACAGCTGAAACATCTCAACGCCGCGAATGTTCATTCACATTCTGTGATGTGCTCAGTTTTTTGGCGGCATGTTTACTGTTTAGATTAAATCGAGAGCGCGCTCAAACTTCCCATCATTCTGATTACGGTAGTCATTTTGTCACCCTCATCATGACGAAGACACGGAGAAATGCGAGTTGATCTGGCTGTTGGAAAAGGAAATAGAGCTTAATGAGTCGATGATAAGATGTTGGAAACAGCAGCGTGAGGAATTGACTCGGCACATAAAGACAACCAAGGGGGCGTTCGCATATCGCGTCTTTTGCGCACGCTTGCCGCGCGCCTACATAGGAAATAATGAATATGCGCGCGCGCAAATGACGCGATATGCATCATATGCATTTCTCCGTGTCTTCGTCATGATGAGGGTGACAAAATGACTACCGTAATCAGAATGATGGGAAGTTTGAGCGCGCTCTCGATTTAATCTAAACCGTAAACATGCCGGCAAAAAACTGAGCACATCACAATGTTTTTTGAATGGAAAAAAATTTGAAAGCGGGAAAAATCCATAGATTAGCCGCATTTTTGTTTAAGCCGCAAGGTTCAAAGCGTGGGAAAAAAGTTGCGGCTTATAGTCCGGAAAATACGGTAAGCTGCCTCAAACACACCAACACTCACAAACACAGAATGAACTTACGAGGGCGGTTTCTTAGGTTCCCCATCAAATTTCATTTTCTTCCCAAGAACGAAGACTGGGGCAGGTGATCGCATCTCACTCAGCTCTCTCTGCATAAAACAGAATTTAAAAAGGGTATGAAATCTTACCAGAAGCCCTCATCTAAAAAACAAAACAAAAACAAACAAACAACAACAACAAAAACATGTAGGCAGTAGACACGTGTTCAATTACTCTACTATTTTGACGATCACAAAATGTTGTTTGAAAACATGGTCTGTACTCACTTCATATCTCTTCTGGTCCTCTGCAGCCTTCTTGATCCACATGATCTTCTCTTTTTTCTCCATGGTGTTCCAGGTGGCCTCCATAGCTTTCTGAGCTTTCGCCCGATCATTCTGACAATTAAAGAGGAGGGAGAGATCAGTGAAAAAACTATAGCAAACAGAATTAGGCAGAGAATTTTCTATGGTAACATATTTACTCAACTATTAGTGGGCAGGACTGTTCAAGTAAAAAAATGAAGAGTTATGATATAAGAGTATATATATATAAAAGAAAAGATATTACTGCTTTTATTCAGCAAGGACACATTAACTTGATCAAACATGACAAAGATTTTTATAAAGTTACAAAAGATCTCCATTTCAAATAGTTCTTTTTAACTTTCTATAAATCAAAAATTTCTGAAATATAGAAATGCATCATGGTTTCCATAAAAATATTAAGCACAGTGGTATAATTAACAGTATTTATTGATAATAATTGGAAATGTTACTTGAGCATCAAATCATCATATTAGAATGAGTTCTGAAAGATCATGTGACACTGAAGACTGGAGTAATGATGCTGAAAATGAGTTTTTAAAAACTATATACAATGAAAAACCTATTTGAAATTCTAATTTTATTTAATAATGTTACTATTTTTACCGTATTTTTGATCATATACATGCAGCCTTTGTGAGAATACGAGACTTTTGTAAAATCTTTAAAAAAAAAATGCTTGCATGCATGATTCCATACCTTGAATCGAGCGAGATAGTCTCCAATGACGCTCTGTTGCCAGATGTCCTGAGCTGTTTTGGGTGTTTCTGGTAGTTTCCCTTTGTCCTCTTTGCTCTGCTTTTCAGACTCTGCCTTCAGTGTCATCTCCAGAGTTTTATACTTCTCCTATTAAGAAGGATTGCACAATTTAGTAGGCCAATACAGTGATGGAATGATCGTGACATCTCTGGATCAATAATGTGTTTTGATTACCTTCTTCTTGTCAGAAAGCTCGCTCCACATGCGGGCTAGTAGTCTTGTAAGCTCCATGTCAGAAAGTTCAGGCCTTTCCTGTTGAAGTTTTGGGCGCTTCTCTTCAGAGAAAATGAACATTGCAGACACAGGGGGCTTGGGCTTCTCTGCAGACTGTTATGATTAACAAAGAGGAAAAAAGGCATCAAGGAAGTGAAGTTTACAGTAAGTTCATATAAGTACCGATTCCTCAATATTGCTAAGATGATTGACAGGGGAACTGACCTTTGCTTTGGGGCTCTTCTTTTTGGAAGCAGGGCTGCTGCCACCTCCTCCCCTTTTAAAGCTGCCCATTTTCTGTTCTGACATTATTCTCTGCTGTTCCTCCTCTGGGATAGTCTGGGATACACAGACAGCATGTTTAAAACGCAAATCATGTAGCAAATCGCTGCAAACAATACACAGACAGGGCATAAACATACTTACTGATAAGTAGCGATTCATCTCAACTTCAAATTCTTTCTTTCTCTGTGTAGAGAAAAAATGTATTATTAAAGTGACTGAAAATCTTATGCATCCTTGTTGGCTTTGTTTATTAATAGATGGCTGTTCAACAGATGCAAGTGTGCAAAATAAAAGCACTGTTTTCACGAGTGCATTACAAACCTGTTCACAGCGCTTTTGGTAAGCATCTTTCTCGTTCTGTTTGAGGAGTTTCCAGCGCTGGCTGCACATGACCATACGCTCCGTACTGGGAACGTCTTTCATACTGGACATCAGCTCAGCACAGAACATTGAGTAACCATTACTGAGATAAAAAAAAAACAAACAACAAAAACAAGAATGAGACTACAACAACAACAAAAACCTTCTCTTCAAACCTACTGTACCAAAACAGTGCTGTTATCATTAAATAAAACTATTAAAAACACTTTTTGTGCCTGAAATAAATCTTTAAGTAGTAAAAATAGTACAACAAATAAAATAAAAGAGAGCTAAATAGAAAAAAAAATGACTAAAGGAAATAACTAAAGTACTAAAACTTAAAATAAAAGTATTAATTAATTCCACAATAGATAAATAATACTAAAATAATACAGACAAGAAAGAGAGGGAGAACACAAACATGACATGTCCAGGTCACATTTCACCACCCCAAAAATGAGAAATTATATTTTGCTATTATCAGGTAAACTTACGAAGGCGGTTTGTCAGGCCGCCCATCAAACTTGTCCTTGAGCTGTCTCTCTGCTTTGGTCAGAGTGGATTTGACGATGACCTCCTCCGTGATGTTCAACTCTGGGTGCTGCTGGATAAACTCGCGCATCGTCTCCTAAACAAAGAGGGGAAAGATCAAACATTACAGAGAAGCATGCTACTTTCCGGCAAATAGGGTGTGAGAAATGAAAGCATCTTTACCTCATACAGTTTATGCTGCTCCAGAGACTTTGTGATCCACTTCATCCTCTTCTTGTCTGACAGCTGTGGCCACTGCTTTCCAACACCATCCTTGATTTCTTTGGTGGTCGCCTGGAGAGGTACAAACAAAAGCGTTTTTCAGCATTCTTGTGTATGAAGAAGTCAGCAGAAAATTGTAGTGCGAGTGTGCAGAGCTTACCTCTGGGTGTGCTTTGAGATAAGCCTTCTTCTCATGGTTATACCACAGCTGCTGGGGTGTCTTGGGCTTCTCTGGAACATTGGACTTCTTTCTAATGTTCTCTAGAAGGTCAGGATGATCCTGCCTGATAAAACACACAAACACTTTTATACAGAAAAGCAATGACTTATAAATGTAAATAAGATGGTAAAGTGTCAATTAGGTCAATTTACCTGAACTTCATCATGCTGAGCATGAAAGACTCCTTTTCTCTGTGAAAGTCTTTCACATATTTCTCCTGTTGACGAAAGGTTCAGTCAGAACAAACAGGTCAGACAAAACAATGCATGCTTTGTTGACTGATCTAGAAAGGTACTACTCAAAACAATAGTTGATCCAGACCAAACAGAAAATATTTTCTTCTTTTCAAAAGGGACGAAAGAGCAGCAACAGATTTGAAATCCACTGAACACCAGATTCATCCCTAACCTTTAAATGTACCATTACAATATCCCCATCATTTTAAAAATTTAACTTCTATAGTAGTTCTTGAAATTGTTTACAGACAATGGGTCTCATTCACCAAGCATGTGCTCGCACAAATGTGCCTGTGAAATCGGTGTACGAACAAATCATGATTCATGCATGACTTTCATTCTAAAATGTATTCTAAATTTACTGAAACGTCTCGTATGCAAAAATCACATACTTTTGGTGGCCTTATGAACATGTTAAGATCAAACTTTAATCTAATGACATGGTTTGAAACATTTGATCAAATTACATTCCTCGGGCACACAGCCGCTCATTTAGAACACTCAACATTCATCAACATGAACGGGGTTAAGAACGAATTCATACGTGTATATACACGAGTTGTGAATTAGGCATAAAGTTTTCAGGAGAAGTTTAGACGTGTATAAATATGAATAAATGTACGTCATTATTAGTGAATGACACCCAATGCTTTTTCAATTTTTGTTGCACTCACTTTTTTACGGTCTGTGAGCTCCTTGTATTTTTTGGACAGGATCTTTGTGAGATCTAGGTTGCTCATCTCTGGATGTAGTTTAGCATACTTGGCACGCTTCTCCATAAAGAAACGGAAATACGGTGTCAACGGCTTTTTGGGGAAATCTGGGTGTTTCTGCAGAGGACAAAGACACAAAAAGTTAGCATTTGCTGATGCTCCAAATAACAGAAACTGGAGAAACGGTTTAACTATTGATCCAAGCTTTCAGGACGAGCCACAAGACTGTCTACCTTCAGCTTCTTTCCTTTGTATGGATTTTTGACGTAGTCCTGGGCATCCACGATCAGCTCAGAGAGGGTGCGGAATTTACGTATCTGAGGGAGGAACGGCAATCTTAATGTGACTACAGCATTTACCTTCTTCTATAGCTTGTCACAAATATATATGTATATAAAAATATATTATTTAAATCAGATATTTCAAATACTAGTACGTTACTTTTTTGGCACACTTGTGATGCGTGTCGTCTAATCATTACAATATAAAAGTGAAATCCATTGGTCACGCACCTCCCGTGAAACTTCCAGCCATTTCTGTTTGCACATCTCCGCAGAGAATGAGTTGAAAGCAATTTTCTCCCAGTCCAAATGGGACTCGGACGTCTTGTACTTGGACAGATCTTTATCTGGGAGGTTCGTCTTCATTGCATCCAACAGCTTCAAAAGGTCATCCTGCTCCCAAACTATAACAATAAACATAAGATGGAAAAAATGCACACATCACTTCATGTAGACTAAGAACATCTAAACTTTAAGTACAGGTTCACCTGAAGCAGGAACCAATTATTTCAGCAGGCATAAACGTTCATGCATGTTAATAAATAATTCAAGAAAAACGACATTTTCCTTTACTACTGAGTTACATTTATTACAGTTCACGGTAATAAATATAACTGTATAATAATATTCCTAAACAGTTAAGAACCACTCATCTAAATGATTCATGTTTCTCACCGATCTCTTTAGCAGAGGAGTCCATTTCTCCATTCATTGTCTTGAATCACTCTAGCGAAAAGCAAATTATGTTAAGGATTACAAATGTTGAAACGTATATACACACACACACACACATTACTTTGACACTCTGTAGCCATTTTTTTTTCAACTATTAATTTGGCATCAAATTAATTGAAACAAAAACAATGCATCATTTTCACATGGGAATTTTTTCCCCTGGTTTAAGATTCACCTATTAAACGCCTAGAAGCTACAGGAATTGTCGTCTGAAGTGCGGAATTAAAATCCAGTCCTACACATAATGGTTGATGTTCATTACACCGCCCCTAAGCGTTTACGCTCCATCGTGAGACAGAGCCCATTGCTTGTGACGGTTTCAAATCTCAAATAACTGCAGTCGACACCAGCAAGAGCAGCCAATCCGTCTAATCTTCCATTTTGTCTACTGAACTAAGACTCGAAACGGCTTCTCCTGCACTCTGCGCGCTTTTCGACGCGAGCGTTTCGTGTAGTAGCTCGAAATTGGAGTATTTTTTCGGCGGACGAGTGGATACTGGGAGGTACTACAGGAGGAGGAAGGAGCGTTTTGGGCGATAGGCAGGCAGCTGCCTGTAGACGGACCAGCTGACCACGGATCGGGATCTGCTTTCGGTCTCCGTCGAGAGGGGGAAACACAGCCAGGGATCGTCATGAGTGCAGCAGCAGAGTCTGCCTCCAGACCAACAGGGTCTTCGCTTCCGCCACGGACACATTCTGGCTCGCCCCATTTTTATTCACATCGACTATTAAAATGGTCGAACGTGGGGAACTAGTCATCATCTGATGTAGTTTAGCAAATGCGTGAGCCGACTGAATTAGTCACAAAATGGCAGGAGCCTTTTTCCAGGGCGAGGCGTCGCCGCTGCGCTGAATGTGTAATGGCGGCGCGTGAGCCAGCAAAGTCCAGCTTTAAAATAGACCCTGGATGAAGGGCGTTTTTACCACCCTGAAATGTTCCGAAACAGTGGATAATCAGACCTTGCCTGAAAAGAATCGAGCTTTTCTGCCATTTAAATGCTCAGGGGGGGAAAACCTGTGGATTTGAATCGCTTTTAAGAACAAAAGCTTTGTGACGGGGCTCTTGGTTCAAGGCAAAATACGCCGTGTTTAAGTATTTATTAGGGTCAAATTAAAATTGATGGTAAAATTTAATATGGATATTAGCCTATATTACTTAAATCAGTGAAGCAAAATTAAAAAAAAAAAAAAAAAACACGTTTTGAGTTTAAAATTCTGCTTTAGCCAATTTAATTATAAACTCGTGCCGGTGTTTACGTGTGGAACCGCTGCAAATGATAGCTTACAAATATATAAACTTAATAAAATATAACAATGTTCAACCGACCTATGACTTGACCTACACCGGAGCTAGCCGGCTATAACTAGCTTTAAATTCCCCTCCAGCCCTGGTGAAAACAACCAACAGTCGTCAGAAATAACCACACAAAAAAACCAAAACAATGTGAATAAATACATGTATAAAGAGGAGTGTAACCGGTGTCCAAACTGTTCTCTTACCGTAAAGAAATCTGGTTGTTTATCCCGACTTTCGCGTGACGAGGAATACGGGATGAGCGCACGATGTGAGCAGCCGTATGGCAGCAGGCTGTTCAAAGGCTTGAAAAATAGAAATGAAAGAAATACTCGGTTAATTTTTCTCACTACGCCGTGACTGAAGCACAAAAATGACAAGCGAGATAAACTCAGTTAGAAATGAATCAACCCTGTGAATAAACGAGTCATTTTGTTCATAATCACAATGGAAAACCGTTAACAGCCGCGAAGAGACACGCTTCCCTGGCGTGACGACTGTTCTAGAGCCGCCATACTACCCTCCATGCTCGCTGAAAGCCTAATTCACCTCCACTGACGGAAAAACGAGCGTGAACGGTTCTGGACTCACCCGGTTTGCTCCTCAAACACAGACGACCGTTAAAACGTCAAATGTGCAGGCGAACTTCGCGTTCACAAAAGCGAAAACAAGCCTACACGGTGAAATAACCGAGCTCCGTGATGGCGAACCAGAGGCGGCTGGTTCTTTCCTCCACGAGCCTCATGGAGCGCTAACTCGGAAATGAAGACGACCGCGAGGGCTCCGAACACGACAGAGGTGCCCTTATCTCGCTTAAAAAATTAGGCTAGTGGCTTTTGGAGTTGTGTTCAGAAATTAAACACGACAATAAGTTGTGGTATACAAACGGAGGATGTTTCCCCCCCCCGAGTCACCAGGACGGGGAATTCGGGTAAGGCGACCTCGGAATGTACCGAGCCTTGCACCAAGTCAACGCGAATTTAAACGAGGCGGCTTTACAAAAATAAAATCCACAAACGATCTATTCTCAAGTCGAAATATTTGACCACTTTTTTCCTTTTTGCATCCAAGAATTGTTTTTCAAGGTTTGTTTACCAAACGGTTGGTAGGATGAGGCGCTGGTTCGATCTTACCTGTCGCTGCTTGTGTGTGGAACTGGTGGTGGAACAAGGGGAGGGTTGAATGTTAGCCAGCACTGCGCCGCCGGTCCAGGGCACGGGCGCTCCAGTCCCCGCAGAGCTGAGAGACTTCCCCCCGCCTCCATCTCTCTCGCTCTCCTTCCAGTCAGCGCGCAGCTCTCTCGATCCGCTCATTTCTCTTTCCAAAGCGACATCCGCATTTTCAATCTCTCCCCTGCTCGCCGCTCTCATCACGGATGGCTCGCCCGGGTTTCGCTTCCATTTGGATTATGAACTTGGAGCTGCTGTCACGGGCTTGGAGCTGCCGAGGCGCAATCAGACCTGCCACTATAGCTTGTTTTGAACACATTTCTCTACTCTCGTTGATGATCATGTAAAGTTTTAATAAAAACAAGTGCATTTGATTTAAATGTGTTTCAGTGTGGTGAGAAAGAAAAGCAGTATTCCTTGGATGTGGTCAAAGAAACTCCCAAAGTGCATGCATTGTGTGAAGAGTGAACTGTTGTGTACTTTTAACATCTTTTCAGTATTTTCAGTCTGACAGCTACATCTTTTTGTCACGTTAAATAATTAAACTCCACCTTGTCTGTTTGTGGGCGTCACCTGCGATGTCCAATCAAGACGTTGTGATTTGGAGAAAACATGATTTTCCAATGAGCGCGCTGGTTCGTTAAACATCAGAGCGGTGACGTGCGCATTCCAGTGGAATGTCAGAGTCCAGTGTGGAGCGCTCCAGCCTCCGGGAGAATATGTAGGACACTGCTTCCCGAGCGTTTTTGTCCGTCGTACCTCCAGCGGTAAAGTTTGCAGTACACCTGCACTAACACCAAACAAGAAAAGCGCGTGTTTAAACTCACACAAATCATACAACATTCACCTGGGAAAAGAATATACTGTTGAAGCACTGAGGCGGCGAGACTCCTGAGCTGGAGTTTGCACTGTCCTAAAAGCAACTTTCAACTGAGAAAGAGTTCGTAGGATATTTATTTAAACATGAAATCCTGAGGGGATGTTTGTCATATAATTGGGGTCAAAATATTACATGAAATGCTATTATTGTGACTCTTTCACACAGATTTTTTTTAATTTAAAATCAATGATTACTTTTATTTAACAAGTTGCAAGTTTGCTATTTTATAACAACAAGTATTAAACTGATCAAAAGTTTCACCATGTTACAAAAAATACATATATATTTAAAATTAATGCTGTACTTTTGAAATTTCTATTCAAAGAGTCCTGCAAAATCATGGTTTATTCTGAATAACTTGCATTTTAAAATAGATTAGAAAACAGTATTTTTACAATGTAAAATAACTGACATATTTTTTGATTAAATGAATGCAACCTTTGTGAGCATAAGAGTCTCTTTCACAAATCTTACCAACTCCATAATGTTGTGTAGATATTACTACTCACTGACAATATGAGTGAAAAATCACAGGGTTTTTTTTTTTTTTTTTTAATGTACTGACCCTTAAATGTTGTGTTTGACCTGGAGAGGAATTTCTTTTTCCCGAAAATGTTAGTTAATGTTATTGCATTGGACTAACACTTACTGAATGCACTCATTCACACAAGGGTATAAATACTCCCCCCAAAAAATTTAGGATAATTTTTTACACCTTGTTACACTTGAGGTGTCAAAAATGACCCTCCTACAAATTAGCTTATGGAAATCTCTCGTCGTGCTACATTATCAATAAATAATAAACTTGTTTTCTTTCAACTAGGACAGGTTTTGTATATATTTTTGAAACTGATTGATCATAGGCCTCATTGATCCATTGGAAATTAATGGAGCAGATGGAAAATACGAGAAAAATTCAGTTTTCAGAAGCATGTTTCATCATGTTCATGTTCAAAGATAAAGGCCCTCAGAATATTTTGAGTATGATATGCTTTCTTTTTCACAGAGATGAACTTTATCCTCAAATCAGTGAGGTTCAGCTCAATCAGTTTCAAAAATAAATACAAAACCTGTGCTAATTGAAAGAAAACAAGTTGAACATTGAAACATTGAATCCAATATTTGGTGATAATATAGCATAACAAGAGATTTATAAGCTATTTTTTTAGGCCCTTTTAACTCCACAAGTGTGACTTTGTTCCATTTTGTACTAAATAAAAGCATTTTAAAACAAACATCCACAAGTTAAACATTAAAACACACTATAGTGAGATATTTCCCCCCATATTTTATTGTATATTGACAATATTATCCACAAATAAAAAACTGAGGCCTACAATGAGTTCCAAAAATAAATACAAAACCTGTACTAATTGAAAGAGAACGAGTTGACAAAAACATTGAATCCAATATTTGGTGATAATATATCATAGATAATAAGCTGGCCAGTTTTGACCAGGAACACAAAAGGCATTACGGGGTTTTCAAAACAGTGTACGGGTTAAAGTTAAGATATGTGTTCTGCATTTTCTGCAAAAACCAAATTCTTCCAAGATCCTCCAGAAGTACTCCTGTTTGGGAATCACCGGTGAAAACTTGTGAATTTTCAGATTGCAAGCAGGTCCAGCGCTAACATGTAAGTTAGGTCCGAGGACTCTCAGAATGGGTTGGATGTTTGGGAAGGTGGGTGGGGGGTGGCTGCTTGCCAGGGCAGGCCAAGCTCATGATTGGGTGGGCCAGGCCCACACAGACCTCCTGTGAAGCTGGGGCGTATGCAAGCACCCCTAACTAATTTTGGACTGAGTGTAAGGCTTGCTTACTAAGAATTATTGTGGCTGTTTTAAAGAATTTTAATCATTAAAATCACACACCATAACAGATCAAGCATACATAAAATCAACTATTCATTTATAAGGTATAAAATCTTTGCAATAGTAATCTATATAGCTAACATTCTGTATTTGTAAGCCTAATACATATATATACAGGTAAGAAGTCCCTGAAACATTGAAATTCTCATAAGAAATATAAAGGCACATTTTGCATAGGTATCACCCGTTAAAGCAGGATGGGATTTACATTCGAGCTGGTGTATGGTTGACATGCTTCACACTGACATTAGATTTTTTGCATGAAACCCTGAATACATTAAATAAATAAACACCAGGATTTACAAATCCCAAATAAAAAAAAATCAATTATTAGGCACACAAACACACAAAAGTAATAAAAGGTAAAGCAGAATGAAAAAGTAAAAGTGAGAGCTATGGAATGTATAGGAACAGTTTATGAATTGTAGGTGTGCATTAATTGCATTCTAAAACTTTAATAAAATCCAAACTGATGTGTTAAGCTAAAATGTGAATGTACAACAGTTAAAAAATATAAGCAAAAGATTCTCATGTAATGCACACAGTAAAAGAAATTCATGCTGGCCTGGATTCAAGACTCAAGAAAGATGTCCAAGGATGTTTTGGCGTTACTTTAGTCATCCTCATCATCAAATTTAATGTTTGCATCATCTGCATCCAGCTGCAAAAGGATGACATACACAGTCATAAATAGACAGTAGATTAAAACGAATTGATTAATGAATGCATGGCAACCTTCTTGGCATAAATTTTAAAATATTTCTGTCAATCTATTATTAATACAATTAAGCATATAATGATTATAAATCTCAGTATAGAGCAATACATTATATGTACAACATGAAAGGTTCATATAGCTACAGTATACAAAAAAAAAAAACTAAGACACAGTGGGTGAAAAATGCAGTCATGTGCATTTACTGTGTCTCAGGGCTATAAAAGAGATACTTACACATTTCATTTCCATGACAGTGAAGACGTGACCGGTCATGAACATTCTCAGAGGGATTGTGAGGATCAGGATAAACGGCAGGGCAAGTGATAACGTACTGGATTTTATTGCCCACAGAATCACCAAACACATCACTTGGATCAAAGTGTACAGGTGCATGCGCATAGTCGGCACCTTTAGAGAAACAGAGAGAAAGAGAGATCTGAACTTAGATAGATTGTTGGATCAATCGATAGACAAAATGACAACATGGCATCATTCTGATATGATGATTTGATGCTCAAGAAACATTTCATATAATTATCAATGTCGAAAACAATTGCGCTGCTTAATTTTTTTGGAAACTGTGATATACCTTTTTCAGGATTCTTTAATTAACAGAAGATTCAAAACAGCAGCATTTATTTGAAAACTATCATTAACTGTCACTTTTGATCATTTTAATGCGTCCTTGTGAAATAAAAGCATTACTTTCTTTCAAAATAAAAACGTTTTTACAGTACTTTTGTTCATATAGTGTATATGTGTCCAAAAATAAATCTTACACGGGTGACATATGGAACTGATGGATGATGCTTTTTTGGCATAATAAGCAGAAGCATACGGTCCCAAAGTTGGATGCCACTCAGGGAAGTGATACCCATATAGAGGAAGATCCCGAACAGAGCCGTCATGGGTATCATCTTCAGGATGGGCTCCATGAGAATCGAAACCCCTGTGGGTGAGGAATAATATCGTATATGGTATTTTATTGGTGCATTGTTCAAAAACATTTTATTAAGTATTATTATGTCAGTTTTCATTTTTTAATATGGCAATAAAAGCCAATTGCTTCTGTTTAAACATTTATTTAGTGCCATTATTTCAGATTAAGGGCTTGGAACTTACCAACCATCACGGACACCAACATACCACTGACTCTTTGTTCTAGCACACGTTCAATCTGCGGTTTGGGGCCTTTGGTCATGACAGTCAGGGCGTTGGCGTGAGTGACAGATCTCACTGTGGCAGCACTGAGCCAGGGGGCACCAAAGATAGAGGCGACTCCTCCCAACAACACCAGAAGCAGGAGGTCCAGATGGAAACCAGAGCCCTTGACCATTTTTCTCTCAGGCTTACTCACAATCAGCCTGGATGATGAGAAAAAGTTGGCAGGTTAAGGCAGAGTAGCAGCACTAAAATGTCTATGAAAACAATTCTTGCATTACTCTTTATTTTGTTATCTTTTATCTTCTTGCTGTTGTGTCTTCACACCAAGTACTGCTGCTAAATTGAAATGTGTTGATTCTGAATATCAATATGAGTGAGGCACTCACGTAGTGATCTGGGACTCAAGGAAAATAAGAATGAAGACCAACAAGCCAGGAACAACACAGGCGAACATCATCCAGACAGGAAATGGCTTCTTCTCACCAAATGGGTTGATGAGCCAGCCTCTGGCAGACGTGTTGGACACGGTCAGCCCCTTTGGCACCACCAATTTCTAAAGTAGTTAGTAAGTAAGACACGAGACATATTAATCTCTTAATAAATAGTCAAAATCCTAAAAAAAAAAAAAAGAAGAAAAAAAAAGTCTATGATGAACACAATTGATTTCATTTGTTTTAAATTCAGACTTTTACAGCGTCCCATAAATTGCTTTGGTTCAATTGACCCTTCACAAACAGTTTGATTGACAGGCGATTTGACCAATCATAACCCCGTATCCGCCATTTTGTCATTTTGGTGAAAAATTGTGTGTCCTCACGTCTTTCCACACTTGAAACAACATTCCTTCTGATGTCCATTCATGTTTATTTGAAGCTATAAATGAACTAGTATGAAGAGATGTTGGTTCACGAGCCGCTTGAAGGAGCTACAGCGATCTGTCACGACACATTAAAGAGACACTATACGCTATTTATTGTTTAAACTGCTAATCTATTTTAAATTTGTTTGTCGACGCGTTGTCAGCGTCCTCTTTGCTCCGGGATGTATTTTTCACTTCGTGAGAACATGATGTGTGGCGTGAGAGCGCATGGCTTGTCGGACAAAGCAAAAGCACCTAAAGGGGGCGGGTCTTTGCGAAGGGTCAAATAGTTGGTTGTTCACACCAGATTTTCTTTTGTAAAAATAATTGAAGCGAATTGTATGGCTTTTGGACATGTGCAAAAAGAGTAACTGTCTACAGTTTGCTCAATAACTAAAGAGCATTCCTCAAAATTAATGGGTTGATTCTCAGTGAACTTGTAATATGTATTACTACATTTTTAATTGTGTGAGGCATCACATGCAAAATGCTCCATTAACTTAACAAAATGATAAACATGCTGACAATGCCAGACGTAAGTTAATTCCTTAAGTGTCTGCTTAACTAGCAAATGACCTGCCATAGTAATGAAATAGGAATCACAATAGGAATAAAGCAATCAATTTTGGAAGCATATCTATATGGAGCTTGTCCTGCATAATCACTACCATTTTGAACATCACAATCGTAAATAGCTTGCTTATGGAAGATGGAACTAGTAGTGTCACTACTTTGAGGAGATACTTAGTTTTGATTTCATTAATTTCTTTCAAAGTAAAAGTAAAAATGGACATGCGGACATAAATTTCCTGTTTACATGTACCGTCTTACTATGCATACATACGAATGTTACTACAGCATTGACTTCAGTAAACCTTCACCAACTGTTGAAAAATATCCAAAAGGCTCAATGTGACACACAACAGCAGACTGTGTCAGTGTCAACATAAAAAATAGAAAAAAAAAAAATGTAATTATTGACAAACATTTCCAGGGTTACTGCCATAGTGGAAAAACATCAAAACTTTTTGAGCAGTATGGCTCACACGATGACATTGATGACATTGGCTGATTTACCGTCACCATAACTAGGCTTAGAAACATGAATTAAATGTTGTAGGTGAGTAACCACATTTTTCAGACATGTTGTGATGCTTTTTTGCTGAGTGGAAAGATTGAGAATGTAAAAATTGTAGCAAAACATGTCTCTGAAAAATGCAGAAGAAAGTGTTTGGCTCACCTGTGTGTAGGCATCGCTGATGCTGATATCCACAGCGATCATGAAGAAGATGGCGATGGGAACACCGAAATCTCCAATCATTCGTCGGATCTGGTGGCGTACAGTGTTTTATTAGTAGCATGAACTAAAATATTAGCTTTTTGTATTCTATTTTGTTCCAACCTTCCTCAGCTACACTGCTACCACAGGTAATACATTCAAATGAAATAAAAAGTGGAGTATTCAATTAATTTAAAGTAAATTTGAAAGCTTTATATTTGATTGGATTGCACAATCTGCCAAAATGCCTCCTGATTTTTCCTCCCCAGAATACATAAAAATATTATCATTGTTTGATGAACATTTTTTTGGTTAAGAAGTATCAGAATTTAAAATAAAAAGGTAAACTGGGCATACTTACAGGGCCAGGAAGGAAGACGCTAGTTTTAAACCCACGGAGAAAATATGCAATGAAGAAACATCCAAACATAAGGCACATGGACAGCAGGGCAGTGTTGGGGTATGCTCTCTCGATTATCTCATGATGTTCGGTACGATTGCCATCAGGATGAACTGTGACGTTGACAACCAATTTGACAGGGTGGAAGGGGTCTTCTGCCGAATCATTCAAGTGTTCGTAGTTCAAAATTAAAGGGTGCGCTTTGAAAATCTGAGAAGCAAGAGAACAAAGCATAGAGGGGAAAAATGAAGATTTGAGGACAAATGATATCATGTGAATCAGTTGAAAAGTGTTTGTGCATTTGAAAGCCTGTACATACTTTGATGAGCTTGGAAAAGGTCTCGTAGATGAAAATGAGAGAGATCAAGATGGAGAAGATCTCCTGGGTGAAGCGCGAGATGAAACGAACGAGGAAGCTCCCCTCCACTGCCACAATCACCACCACAATGATGATCAACCACATGCCCACCCAGACACGGCCCACAATGTACTCAAAGCCATTAGACTTGCAGAACTGAATGGGAAAGATGAAAGGGTTCAAATGGATGAGAAAAGTCATACAGGTGAAAATTTACTGAAATTATCACCTGTTCTGAAAAGAACATCACCTGAAAGAACGCCTCCTCAAACACCATTAACGGACCGGTAAAACCAATGATGAGAGCTGGTTGAGCCGCGAATAGACAAAAGATGATACCCTGCACGCAGGTAGAGACCATCATCTCAGAGACCCCCATCATGTGCTCCGTCTTATCCGCTAAATCACAGAAATGGATCAAAGGTTCAAAGTTAAACGGATATTCTCTCATCATTTACTCACCCTCATACAGTCTCAGATATATATGATTTCTTTCTTCAGATGAACACAAGTGAAGATTTGTTTAGAAAAACAGTTCATCTCTGTGGATCCATATACTACATGTGAAGTTGACTCTTCAAAAACCACACAAACTCAACGTAACAGTAATCCACATGACCACGGGTGATGAATCAGTTTCATCTGAAGCAAAATGATAGATTTTAAACTTGTTAAACTATAAACCATCGGTTTTGGTCAACTTTCATAACGTAAATGTCAGGTCTTCATAACAGTCTTCTGTGCTTCCGCACCACTTTTTGCATCATCTTCTGAACGAGCTGACCAATCTCTCGTGAACCAGCTGTGACAGTTGGCCGAAAACAATGGTCAATAAAACTTTAAAATTTAAGTATTTTTCTTATACACAGCTGTAATTTTGCTTATGAAGACACTGATACAACAACTGTGGTTGTTTTTACTTTTCAACGTCGTTTTTTACTTTTCACAATTTTAAATTGGGTCATTCTAAACCCCAGTAAACGGAATCCTGGGTTATCTTGCTTCACTTTTCACACTGCTCATGATTTCCTTGGGGTTACAATTAATCCTGGGTATTTGTGAGATTTCACATTCTTATTTGCATATCTGCGGTGTCATTGATTGGATAAACGCAGCACGCAACCTGTTTACATAGCTCTAGCATTGCGCATCCTCCTATTGCCAACTGTATCGACATTTACGATAAGAATGAAACGGTCTCTTCTTCATTCAAATTGTAGCGTATTCAGTCAGCATTTGACATATTTCCTCTCAAACGCTGAATTTACTGTTTATACAATGTGCAGTGTTTCCGTGACTGTCAAAAGTAGGCAAATATGAATATGCTATTGATTGTTGCTAAGCATCTAATCGTAATAATGTAACACCGCATGGTTTCACACTACAAGTTTTGGGTGATAACCCAGCTTCCTTTACCCAGGATTAAAAGCGGTGTTTACAAAGACAATAATCTGGGGTTAAGCCCAGTGTGAAAAGCCCTTTGGGGTGTTTTTAAACATTATATGGACTCAGAGATGGATTATTTTCTAAAAACCTTTGTTTGTGTTTATATGAAGAAAGAAAATCATATACATCTGGGATGGCATGATGATGATCAAATGGTAACAAATTTTATTTTTTGGGGTTGAGTATCCCTTTAATGATGTCATTCTATCTAGGTGAGCAGGATAAGATGAAATGTGGACCAGGACTAGCAGCTAAATGAAACTGATTCAGATCTTTCTTAGTGTGTTTAGCCAGTGCTTGCTGTGAATGTACTCACCAAGAAGTCCTCCAAAGGTAATGGCAGGAGAAAGGGCAGCGAAGTAGATGAAGATGACAGCAGACAGCACCTGAGGGTCCAGTGCATCAGTGAAGTCACTAAGGTAATGCTTGTAGCGCCGTTTTATATCTTTGACCATGCCGCCAAAAGGATAGCCGGTACGGGCCAGTGGATCCTCCCGTGGCTTCTCAGGTCCAGTTGGGGCTAAACAAACAATTTAAGCACAATTCATTTGATGCAATTCCAGATTTAAGACTAGGAAGGTAAAAATAATTAAAGAGAAGGATTGTTTCTTGCATTCATTATTGATTAATCTAAACCACATATTGGTACATGTTTGAAATTTTCTAATTAAACCCTTAAGATGTGTACTGACATATCGTATAATTATATACAATTTTATTCTTGAGAAATAAGATGACCAAATCCATACGGAATCTACAAATTATTTCAGCATTTTATGTACTTAGGAATGTATTTAAGCATGATAAATAGTGTTAAATTGGGTTGAAAGTACTATACTTATATTGGTAGCTCAGTGCATTATGAAATGATCTGATAAACATGAAGAATCGCTTGTTTGTTTTCTTCACTTGTAAGTCGCTTTGGATAAAAGCGTCTGCTAAATGACTAAATGTAAATGTAAACATCTGAATATTCAGATTATTTGGTAAACAATCACACAAGGGGGGCAAAAGATGATTAGAGCTTCAAATTTTAAATGAACAAAGTGACACCTGCATCAACAGCTCTATAAAGCCTGACCTTTGCCCCCAATCATGAGTCGGGTGTCATTTGGGCGAACCCTATCACGTAGCATCTTCTTCTGGAAGTTGATGATCGGCTTCAGCATGCTCTCATCCTGGATTTCTGTGGGTGGGATCACAATGCTGCAGTCCATGAAGTCTGCCATGGCATTGGTCAGATCCTTCTCATTTGTGGCCAAGTAGGCCTCCAGAGTGAACACCTGTTTGCAGGTACAGGATGTAGATGAGATGTTAGAAAGCCTTTATCTCAATAACATTTCAGTGTCCAATCTAAAGTTCCCCCTTACCCAATCAGCCATCAGCGCTGCCATGGCCCGACCACACTCATGATAGTCCATGCCGCTGTGACTGGGGCCCACCAGGAAGAAGACAAAACGAACTGGAATTGGAGCTTCCAGAACGCCTTCCATCACCACTGAATCCCGGAGACGTGCAAACGCTACCACTGGTTTCTGGAGGTTCTCCACCACACCTTGAGTGAGAAGCAGTGAAGAAACAAGAGCATGCAATATGCTGGATAATAAATAATACTAATATCTTACAGAATATAAAATGAATGTACTCTCACCTGATAAAACCACAGAGGCCTCCACCCGATCAACCATGTCTCTCTGAGGAGAAACAGAACAGCGCAAATGTCAATAAACGAACAGATTTAAAGCAAAATAATTTTCAACTACATTTTAAATGAAGTACTTCACTATGGGTCTGGAGAGGTGTATGAAATGATCCAGTTTTTGCTTATTTGGAGGCTAGGATGCGTTTTTAATTGTTTGGATGCTAAAAAATTTATGAGAAAATTTGACAGAGCGTTTAAAGTCTCAAACTGAAAGGAAGAAAGGGTTTTAACAAGTAGGACATCCTGGTCTTGTCTTCACCCTAACCATCAACTAGCTCAACTAAATCAGAGGGAAAAGACAGACAGACAGACAGATAGACAGATGGATAGATAGATGGATAGATAGATAGATAGATAGATAGATAGATAGATAGATAGATAGATAGATAGATAGATAGATAGATAGATAGATAGATAGATAGATAGATAGATAGATAGATAGATACCTGTTTGGTGACTGAGAATGTTTGAAGCTCTAGTTCTGCAGAACAAGGGGCTGAAGAGGGCTCTAATTGACTGTAAAGCAGAAAAAATGAGTCGTAACAGTTATATCCATAGACAACTGGGCCGTGACTCATATACCCTTATACCAATTAATGAGGATTTCTGATATACAGTGGGTACGGAAATTATTCAGACCCTCTTAAATCTTTCACTCTTTGTTATATTGCAGCCATTTGCTAAAATCCTATATCAAATACAAAACAATCCCAGGATAAAATTAAAGTGATAAAGTGATATGAATTAAAATAACTTCCCTCCATATACACACAAACACAAATCTGCACAGATAACGAGGAGCCTTACGTGCGCTTGCGTTGCAGTATGGTAATAAGGGCGTCACGGTCTGTGGGCCGGATCTCTTTTTTGAGCAGAAGCTGTTCCACCATCTTCTGACCAATGCTTGATAAGCTGCTGTCATCAACATCAAGCAGCACTGCCCCTGGTTAGTCACCGAAAACATGAATAAATAAATTAATTAAGTTAATATTCACTGGTCACCATAGAGTAGGGATGGGCAACTTCGTGTGTGGGTGTGTGCGTTCAAATAATTTTGAGGGCTTATTATATCATGTCTGCTTTATATATTGAAACAGCAAACATTATTCATGTTTATCATCATGTGATAAGTGTGATGTCGATATAAAAACTTTAATTTTGCATGGTGTGTTTTTCTTGATCCAGTCACTGAATTAGCATGCTCTAGTTGAGACGGGCCTTCATTAGAAGTATATTTAGCAGTTTATGGTTTATGCGGGCACCACAAATTCTGCACTTCCTGATCTCCCTAAGCCATTTTCATCTTTTGCAAAAATGTCTAAAGGCTAAAGGAAACATGGTGTTTCACCTGTGCTCATGACCTTGCGGAGTTGAATGAGGCTTTTGAAGGTGAGATAGGAAATGTGGGCCTGGCTCCACTGTCCCGTGGCAGGGGTTAAATTCTCCTCATAACCCACCCAGCGCCCTGTTTCTTGCCACACCTCCCCACGAAGCTCATTCAGCTCAACGTATGCCTGATGTGGACGAGCAGAATTTTTTATTAAAGAGATTTTAAAAGAAGTAAAAGATATGTAAGTAAGTAAGTAATGTGTTTGCGTGCATCACCTCGGCATCTCCTCTCTTGATGGCATTGGTGTTGGTATTTCGAGCAGCTGAAAAGGGAGATGTAAAAAATGAGTGGGGAACCTGGAAGGTTCAAGGTTTGTGTTTTCATACATGCATGAGCAAGACAAACACACCCTCTAAGTCTCTAGAGAAGGTGAAGGTCTGATGCTGCTCCTCTTCCTGCTGCCTCATCTGCTCCAAGTCATAGCTGCCTTTGTGTCCCGCAGGTGACCTATAGAGGGCGACAGAGAACACACACTACAACACACAGCAGGGCAAAGATCCGACTGTCACAGCTTCACACACTCACCAGATCTTATGCGCCATAGGCCAGACTGAGCTCCACCGTCTTAAAAAGCGACTCAAGCCATCCCTGATACAAGAAACATAAACCTCACTCTGTCTAGCCCTCGCACTGCCCTGGTCGGCCACAAGGGCGCGACATTTTACAACTTTACTCTCTGTAACATCCTAACATGTAGTGTCTAGCCATTTTTTGATACAGGGCACAATTGTGCCACCCACATTCATCCCTACCCATTAAATTTAATATCAGAGATTTAAGTGATTAGTACATTTTAAGATGATTTTTTATAAATTATAAATAAAGAAATAAATAAAAATAACTGACTGATAATTAATATAGTATTTTGTAGAAAAATACAACATATCTTGCAGCATTATCTGTAAAAAAATGTTTTTTAAAAAAAGGAATATTCAGATGTTTTGCATTGTATGATTATTTTGATGATAAATTTTCAATATCATAATGTGAAAAAAAAAATCAAAAGCAAAGTATTTATACATAATGTTGAACTTCATAATATTAAAATGTTTTAAGTAAAATATGCACATTTAAATATAAGAAAATATAATCAGACTGTCTGGATGCACTAAGTTCATGGTAGTTTAGGGATGTTAATCGTCTTATAAATGCGACAAACCTTAATGGTCCAAAAAACAGGCTGTAAACTATTTCTTTTAATATTTTTTTTTCATTCATTTTAAGATGTAACCTGATCAGGACAGGATTCAGTGAAGCAGATGCAACTATATTTCCATTTCTATCATGTGTCCGAATGATACTCACAAAGTTAATGGAGATGGTAGAGGTGACTCACTGTCCTCATAGGACATGTCATTGTCCTATAGTGAGAGAGAGAGAGAGAGAGAGAGAGAGATACACTGTTTTACTACACTTTGTGGCATATATAAATGTAATAATCCAGTGTACATCCACCATTTAATGTGCTATGAGATGCCTTTCTCACCCCTTCAAACGATACGGTTTCCATCATCGAGACTGTCGCAGAACTTTCAGAAAGTCTCACACATAACCTTCATTCACACAAAGAAACAAAATAACACAGTCAGACTGTAAGACCTGCTACAGGCAGTGGTTATCGTTCGTTCACGTATTCCCCTTTATTATTAAAGTGTTACCATTGACAACATCAGAAATTCATTTCAACGTACTGTTCTTGAGAACCAAAATGAGTACCAGTAAACTCGTACCTCATACTCACTCACATACTTGACATGATTTATATACAGTGCATTTACAACAGCATATAAACATAAACGATTAATGAAGTGATATAGTTTTAATGTTTTGTACGTCTTTGGCTAGTTCTTTTAAAAGGACTCTGCTTTGAAGCACCGAGGATCAGATCACAACTCAGTTTTCACAAGTCTCTCAGTGGCTCACCCGTAACTAGCACAAGGGCGTGTAAGAACCACAAACAGACAATTATCTGAAGACTGAACTTCTATCGTCTGATAAGGACTCTTCTGTTCCTCGTGGACAGAGGCAGATAGAGCGCAGCAGAGGAGTTTGGTGAAGTCTTGGTGCTTCAAAACCCTCTCAACTACTTCATCAGAATGATGAAGATCATAAACACAAATGTATTCCCTGTTTTAAAATAAAACTGGATTATCTTATCAACGTTCACTAGAACCTCTCGGGATTTGTGCTAAAAAATGTGAGTGATGATAAATCTAGAGGAGGGAGAAGAGAACATATTTCCTTAAATATTAGAATACAGCGGCTAATTGATTAAATATTTCATTGTGACTGGATTAATCACCAAATACATTTATAAACAGAATTATACACTTTCCACTAAACAAAATACACAAGAATGCACCAATTTAAAAACGAATGGCATGTCTTAGTGCTTATTTTCAGTAAGATGAACATTTCTTCAACTTTAGAAACATACAAATTTAACCTTGCTGAAACTCTTTTTTTTATGAGTTTAAACAAACTTATCCACGAGTCATACATTCACAGTCTGCAGCAATACTACGCAGAGGTCATTTTTTTAGTCTAGTCTTTTGAGATTAGATAATTGGTAGAGATAGTATATATATATATATGATAGATAATTTACTGTTGCAAGTAACAATGAGATCTGTACTGCTCTAAAAATGCACTTTAGCAGGTGACCACTGTCATTCTAGCCTACTTTTCCCACTCAGACCTTCTAAAAAACACCTAATTTGACTGTTTAGTAGAGCACAACACACACTCACCTGAGCCCAGGTGGTCCTGGCGGGTCTGTGCTGGGTTTCCACGTCTACACTTTGAGCTCCCAACTCAAGACTGACCTCGGATCGATTCAACAGGCATGGGTGGGGATGGAGGGGTAATGGAAAAAGAGAGAAAGACGTGAAGTCACGTAGTGCGTGGCAACCCGAAAAGCAACAGCATGCGTAGAGCACCCAAGGGTGGGAAGGAGTGATAAGACCCCCATAATCAGAGAAATAGCATTATCAATGGGGCCACCTTACAGCAGGAATACCCCAACCCTAATACCACTCCCAAAAACTGTCACCCTCGGTCTGGTCTAAGAGAAAACATTAGAGAGCGAGAGTGAGGCCTATAGCATTGTACAGACTCAAATACCTATCCTAATTAATTCTGCATCCTCAATTGAATGATATTGCAAATTGCATGGGCTCGCTCATGGGAGTTTTTTGCTAGCTGCTGCGGTAAGAAGTTAAAAAACATAAATGTAAAATATATATAACCCAATGCTCAAGCCACTCGCAGAAAACAGTTAACCTGGATGATGGCCAAGTTATGACACACTAAGAGAGAGAGAGAAAGGTGGAGGGTTAATGTGGAGCTCATCACAAGCAAGGCAAATTAATCATTAAAACAGCATCTTGCCTTCTGACGTCAAGCGGTGTAGAGGTTAGGGATTCCCTTCACATCAGATAATGGAGGACACCCCTCTAAAGGTGGTTGGGGGGTGTTTGAAGGGGTTTCCCCCTCCACGGCCCTCACATCAGTTTGATATGTCACCTTTTTTCCGCTGAGTCACGGAAACACTGCTGCGCCTCAATGAGAGCTTGTTCAAGTACTGGAAATAAATAAAGTAATAATTTTGGGTGTATCGCTCGCTGATGGCCCTTTCTAGAGTGATGATTCTGAGAACAGGACGCTATTACTTTCTGGGTTCTTTGTGTTCCTGTGTCTTACTACTCAAGTAATTAGGTCCCATTATTTGATCGATTTAGCTGTGTTTAGGGTTCAATACAGAATAAATTTAAAAAACCCAAAACAATATAATTAAAATTCATGTTGTTTTTCATGGGAATATCAGCCAATTCGCTAACAATCCCATTCATCACATTACATGTGAACGGATTACGTAGAGGAAAAAAATTTTTTTTTAATTTTTTCAAATGTTTTACGCATTTTTTGAAAATGCAGATTGTCTTTATTCCTCACTTTCCGTACATGCGTGTTATTCTGTGATATTTCCTCCCTTAAAAAATAACATCTAATCTTTCTGACATCATATGTGAGAGCATCATTTTTGATCACATGGTTTAAACAGACTTTCGTTTCAAAAATAGACTTTCAATACAATTTCCTCAATTGCAATGTGTGACTTATTAGTGAAAATACCAACATTTACTCATGCATATTTAAATGATGAATTTAATTTATGATTGTGGGGAAAACTCTGAATTGGGGAAGCCCACTATATTATAGCAAGTATAACTGTGGTACATTGGGCTTGAGGTGAACACAGCTGGGAAAATGATTTCTTGAAAAAAGTATAACCAAACTGATATGCTTCCTGAGAATGACTCAACATCCATACACCCTCGACCCATTATCACAACACTCACACTTACATGAGCTTTCAGGAACAACCATGCTATTTATACACAATACATATATTCAGTACTTAAAGAAACGACAATAACTTATGCGACTGACTGTGATCCATTACCTGAAACATGGAGATGGCGGTTGCCCAGTGGTCAAGGGTCTTGGGCTGCCATCAGAAAGGTTGAAGTTTCAATCCCAAGTGACATAGACTTAGAAAACAGAGCACTTCTGACATCTTCTTGGATCATTACCACTGTGTCTTTGAGCAAGGCAGGCTGCTCTACACAGATCCTGCTCCTGGAAAGAGCCACCTTCCTGCAGAGTTTAACTCTAACCCTAATTAAACACATCTCAACCAGCTAATAAAGGTCTTCAAGATTGCCAGAAACTTCCAGGCAGGTTGCAGCAGAACTCTGCAGAAAGGTGGCTCTTCATGAGCAGGATTGGACAGGTCTGACCCTGCAATTACGATGATCCGTCAAACTCCATGGGGAGGAATACACACCTTTATGACAGGTGCTTTTGAGCACCTTTTCACTTGGGACATCAGGCAACGATTACAGTCCAATGACAACACATAGATGATGTCAGCATTTATGTGGCTAGAGACCTTTCAGGAGTACAAGAGTAATTAATGCCCAATCCTGCAATTATGAGACCTATTAAGGGATGGAATAACAGCATCTCCAGAGAGGAGCGTCACATGACCTGTGAACAACAGTAACTGAAGCCAAGTGCATGTTGCATGATTACTGAGAGCCTGAGCGGGAGTGAATGCTAAAGACTACTTTAAAAGTAGTTTAAAGCTGTTTTACATTAACAGGCTAAACATTTGCCTTTTGAATGAGAAATGTATGCATTATATATTGGATATTTATTCTAATCATTAATTGTGTAATTAATTGAATGTTCATTTTCACGGTCAGAGGTATTATTTTTTTATTCAGTATTCTTGCTCTTAAGTGTTTCTCTGCTCTTCACAAAGTGTTTGTATGATGTTATTCCCCAGTGTTCATGTTATACTGCACACATTATATTGTGCGGCACACAGTGTGCATGTGTAGGTGTGTCACTTCTGCAGTCTCTGGTGTTTTATGATAAAACACACTAGCTGTTCTGTGATAACCACACACACACAAACTATCACCGGCTGCTTTAAGGGCGTTTACAGAATTTTCATTTTGAAAATTACAGTGCAGTGTCGGAAACTCCTCTCCGAATTTTCATCATATTATCTTTGCCTTAATAAGCATGTAAGCACCATCACATTTAACACTATGGCATAATAAAATTCCGGTGTCAGGATTTGTCTTTTATCTTACAAAAGCAAAGATGTGTTATATTGACACTGATCTTTTTGTTTAATGGAGAATTTTCATAGTGTTTTAGTACTACACACCTGACTCAAATGATTGCTGATAAAAAAAAAATCTGTTTTTTGCGGTAGTTATAAAATATTCTTCATTATAAATGGTTACATTTAAACAGTTTTGTTAACGCATGAACAGAAACTTGATATGATAGTAAATATACTGAACAGCAACACAGTTGAGAAACGAGGAATGAGAAACGCCCTCTACTGCTGGTGAAAAATGTTTACAACCTGAGGAATTTCAATGAAAGAATTCGCTGCTGCAGGATGAAGTCTGAATACACCATCATATGATCCATAATCAAAGATAATGTTTATTAAAATTAACAGCCTGAAGCAAAGTGGTTTAATAAGAGTTACATTTTAGGTAGCCTATGTGACAAATCTTAACTCGTTAATACAATCTGCAAACTATTCTTTTTAACATTCATGGAGCACGCAAATAATTATATAATATATATATATATTTTTAATTTTTGTAAACTAAACAATTTACTCTTTATCCAATGACAAAATAAATAAATAAAAAAGTTAAAGGTTTTTGGAAGTAAAACCCATGCAATAAAGAAACAAAATATGAGTTTTTTTTTTTTTTTTTACAGTGTTTCTATTACACTTTTTCCCAATATAACTACCCAATTTTTTGTCTATTTTGCTCATACTAACATTATCTTTGATATTCTACTCAACTTTAAGTAATGTTGTAGGTATAAGAATAAGAATAAACATGCACGATATCTCAAGAATAAAAGGATTATTCTGGCTGTCAATTGAAAACAAAAATAAGTTCTTCTCTTCATCTTCTTTATTACTCAGTTTACAGTTTTCTGGACTGATGCCTCATACTGTAACTTTTGAATTTGAGTTACAGCAATCATTTACGTCCAAAAAACTAGAGCCATAAAAGGAGACAAGGGAAGATTTTTTAAAAACAAATAAACCATTTCATGCAATAGACCCGTAAGATGCTCATGATCGGACAGAGGACGAGCTCATCTCTGCTGAGACGGTAATGAGGATCAGAGGTCAAAGCGTTAGAGGATGATGCACTCTTTACGGTTTCTGGTGATCTTTTCAGGCTTTCCATCTGTAGCCTTAACAATGGCCTCCATAATCTACAGGAATTGGAAAAAAAGGAAAATTAGGAAAATTTAAATTAAAAAAAAAATAAATAAATAAAAGCAAGGTCCAGGACAGAAAAAACAACAATAAATGAACAAAGAAAAACAATTGCAGGGCCCGAAAAAATATATTCTTCATATAAATGTCATTTAACTCAAAAGATGCAACGTGTCAAAGGGAAACATCTTGAAAAGCTGAATTCTGGAAGAACCTCATTAAATAATCCCAGGAGGTGCTCTTTGGTTGGGTCTCATAAAAATGAGAAAAAAAAATCCAAAGTACTTCTTATAGTACAAAAAAGTTAGTTTTGTGCTAGAAAGAATTGCCTTGGATTTTTTCCTCTAATTTTTAGGATGCACTATGATTACAGACTATTAGACTCCACACATTACAAATGAAGAAACAAACACAAAAAATGTAATATTTCGTGATGCTTACATCCTCATTATAAGGGAAACCACCTGTTTCTAACTTTGAGAAGACCAGATGTTCATTGATCTCTATCTCAAAGCTTCCTACAGGGAAAAAGAAAGAGAGTATGTTAATATACGGGCCACAGACAGAGGTGACACGGTTAACTCCACAAACTTTCATCTATTATTAACGGGAAGCTCCCTTTAAAGGTTTAAAGGATATTTCAGGCAAAAATGAAAATTCGGTCATCATTTATTCACCCTCAAGTTGTTGTAAACCTGTATGAATTTCTTCATACTGCAGAACACAAAAGAAGATATTTTGATGCGTAACCAAACAGTAGTCTATGGAAATAATAAGCCATGTACAAAATACCGACATTCTTAGAAATATCTTCTTTTGTGTTGAGCAGAAGAAATTCATACAAGTGTAAATCAACGGTAACACTTTACTCGAAGGAGTGTGCATAAGACTGACATGACACCGTCATGATCCTGACATGACACGTGTCATGAATATATGAAGGAGGTTTATGCATGTTTATGACAACTGACATGAGGTGTTATTCGCTCCGTTATTTTTAATGCAAAGATGACATTTTTTTTTAGATGTCTTTGTCATGACAACTTGACATTACCAAGACATATAACAACGTCATGAATATTTTTCTTGACCTAAACTACAGTGGTATTTAAAAAAAGAAATTATGACATGAAAAATGTTATAAAATAATTTGACAGAGTATTAACACTTAATGACATTTTAATGATAAATTCAATTTGTACCACTGAAAAAAAAAGTGGTCAGAAAAATATTCATAACTCAGTTATAATGGTCTCACGACAGCCAGTGTCAAAACCAACCACATAACAGTTTAATGTAATGTTAACCCATAAAAGTAAAAACTCAAAAGTAGTTTCTTATGTTTTATAATTAATCTGCTATGTCATGTCTATGACAAATATATAACAGGTTATGATGTATTGGTAATGTCAAGTTGTCATAACAAAGACATCGCAAACAATTTCATCTTTGCATTAAAAATGAGATAATTGAGCGAATGACACTTCATGTCAGCTGTCGTAAACCCTCCTTCATATTCATGACATGTATCATGTCAGTCTTATGCACACCCCTTCAGGTAAAGTGTCACCACAACGACTGGTATGGCAAGCCGTTTTGACTTTTATTCATTTCCAGGATATGAACTTGTGATATCAACAATTACATTTTCACAAGTTAAAATATTGATTCTTGATATCAGGAATTAGATTTCCTCTAGTAACAACGTTAATTCTTGATATCAACCATTCAATTTCTACTAGTATGAACTATAATTCTTGATATCTGTAATTGTATTTTTACCAGTGAAATCTCGCCATAGGCTGCCATTCAAATTCAACTGTTGATATCAAGAATTAATTTCTTACTAGTTGAAATTCCAGTTTCACATATCAGGAATACGATTCTTACTAGTAAAAATGCAAATTTATGATATCAACAATTCACATTGTTACTAGTGCAAATGTCTATTCCTGATATCAACAAATGAATTTCTACTTGTAAAAATGTTCATTTCTGATATCATGAATGTGATTGTCACTAGTAAGAAAGCCATTTTAGATATCAGAAATTATATTAATATCAGGAATTTATTTTCAGATATCAGACATGAATATTTTCACTAGTAGCAATTCAATTGTTGATATCAGGAATAGACATTTCAACTAGTGACAAATGAATTCTTGATATCAGACATTTGCATTTTTACTAGTATCAATGTAATTATTGATATCAAAAATAAGGATTTTTACTAGGAAGAATTGTATTCCTGATATGTGAAACTGGAATTTCAACTAGAAAGTAATCAATTCTTGATATCAACAGGTGAATTTGAATGGCAGCCTATGGCGAGATTTCACTAGTGAAAATACAATTACAGATATCAAGAATGATAGTTTATACTAGTGGAAATGTAATTCCTGATATCAAGAATTAACATTTTAACTAGTGAAAATTGGTTTGTTGATATCAAGAGTTCATATCCTGAGAATGTTTAAAAGTCAAAATGGTTTGCCATTGGGTGAGTGTTAAATGTCGACAGAATTGTCATTTTTGGAAAAACTACCGCTTTAAGGAGGTTAAACGTATTTAGTTTAAAAGAGAATTAGAGTTGAAAAGTTTTTACAAAACAAATAGAAGTGGAAATTCTGAGTAGGATATATGTGGACAGTCAGAAGGACAGTGTACTCGACCTCTCCTGCCCACGAAGCCAGACACCTCCGCATCAGGAAACTTCGCGTTGATGTCTCGCTTCAGCTCGAGGAAGCGAGGCGCGTACCCTCATGCGCCGCTGGAGGGTTAGAGACAAGCATTTTTATTGTAGTTTAAAATATGCGCAGTCATTTCTGCATGTGTAACCGCAGGACTTGCCATTCAAGATCGCTGAAACCGGTTTCTCCGCATCATACGATAATAACACCAGCGGTGTCAATCAACGCTCCCCTCCGCCTTATTGGTTCGAACGATTCATTCCCGATCCGAATCATTCTTGAGTGAACAACTCAATGACTCATTGCAATGATGTACGTTTTTAAGCGTTGTGTAATGTAAAATATACAAATTATATTTCCGCTTTTCATGAACCATGCCTGTGACCAATTTAACTTGGACACAAGGATATTATTATTAAAAAGTAAGGAAATATAAGACTACATATGACTTTATTTGAACATTTTGGAGCATGTATATAAGCCACGCTTGGAATGTCAAGAACCATGCGATGAGGTAAACAAGTGCTGGATCGGTTTTCGAACCGATTCTTTAAACAAACTGTTCAAAAGAACCGATTCGCGTTAAATTCTTGTATTTCACAGAAGCTTTCGGAGTGCGTCGCCTTTATGATCGTCTTCAAAATGCGTGTTTGATAACCAAGTATGTGGTTCGAAGCTCAGTAGATTTTTTAGACATGGTCACAACTTGGCCAACACATTCCAATGTATTTGCATTGAAATAAAATTTAAAATCATATTTACAATGAAGAACAACAGTGAAGACATGTAAATGGGAATAGGGTGTAAATGAGCTTACCAGTATTCGACTTTAATCTTCACCACCATGATTCTTGTCAATAGATGCTGCCCTGGTTGTTCGTGGAGACCGAAAACAACATACGCACTCTTCCTCAAAGGACACACCCTGCTCACCTCCACCTGTTTGACACGCCTACAGTTCCCAAAGGCCATCAGTGAGAATTAAACTCCTTCAAAACCTTTCACAATAAATGTAAACAGGTGCATACAATTATTATTTTTAGAGTACACTAAAAACAGAAACGTCTCAAAACACATGTACTTTCCGTGTTTACAGACTGCGAAACTATAGTTTAAAGCGTTCTGATGGTTTGCTGGTTGACAAGCTTGAAAACCATTCAAGGTTGGTGTAAGCCCATTTCAGCAGGGTATGCACCACTGAACGTAAAATAAAGTGCGTTGCAAGGTTTACATTTAGTATGTAATTAGTTTGATATAAAAATAGTTACTTAGGATAAATAGACAAAAAGCTTACTTCATCTTTAAAAAAATAATAATAACTTCAAACCAGAATTCTCAGAAATTGAAGTCTTATTTAATGTCAACAAACCAAGTTAAACAAGCAGCTAAACATCACTGACCTCTGAAGCACTAGCAGAAACTACCACGCCTCTGAATTATATTTGATCAAACAAACAAAAACTACTACTAAATCAAAATCGTAATTTCCTATTGCAGTCTCAGTCTATTTATATTACAATATTACTGCTTCTATGTTTAAAATCTTTGTAAGAGAGATGAATGTGGAATGTGTAACAATGTCATTGATTAAAAATGGATTAATCGAATCCAACATTAAAGTTTGTTTAAATAATTTGTGCTAGAAGACATATACATATATAAGAGAGAGAGAGAGAAACACTTTACAATAAGGTTAATGTGTTCACTAACATGAACTAACCACGAGCAATACATTTGTTACTGGATTTACTAATCTTCATTAATGGAAATACAGTTGTTCATGTTAGTTCACAGTGCATTAACTAATGTTAACAAGATTTTAATAATGTATTAGTAAATGTTGAAAATGACATTAACAAAGATTAATAAATGTAACTAATGTAGTTAACTAATGAACCTTATAAAATGTTACCATATATATATATATATATATAGTGATGTAATCAAACTATTATGTTATACGTGGTTAATCGATTTGACAGCAACAACCTTCAAACACAACTGGGAGTCAAAACCGGATGAGAGGTCATTTTATTAACCAACCGTACAGGTGTCAAACTACTGTTCAGTAGTTTTTAAACAAAACAAAAAACAGTCATGCGGCAGTCTCTACAGGTCATATAAATGTCCTTAAACCAGCTATTTGGTTTAATTATATAATACTACATTAATAATATAAAACTACTGCACAAAATGCTTGTAAGAGGCAATCACCTGAGCTTTGACACCAAGAAAAACTGGCCTAACATAAACCCTACATTACTTTAAAACAAATATTTCAAGTACTCACTAATATTAAATTCCTTTATTTGAGATCTCTTCATGCTGATACAGGATGGTGGACATTAAGGGAAACTTGCAAAATGACAATTTATGCATTCATACACCCAAAAATGTGGTTGACCCAGGCATTCCCTTCTTACAGCAATGTTTTAGTGCATTAGTACATCATTACATATTTTCAAACCACCCAAAGCAAAACAAGTGAAAAGCAGATGAACAGTGACTCCAGTAGGCAATGTGGCTTTAACAACAAAAGTAAAGGGATAGCTCACCCATAAATTAAAGTTGCCATAGCTATTCCAAACCTATTTGCGTTTCTTTCTTCTGCTAAAATATGATATTTTGGTAACCAAAGAGTTGACGGAAGCCATTGACTTCTTTGTAGGAAAAAGAAATATACTATGGAAATCAATCATGGGTTCATCAACTGTCTGGCTACCAACACTCATCAACATATCTTATTTTGTGTTCAACAGAAAAAAGAAACTCAAACAGGTTTGGAACATCTTGAGGGCGAGTAGATGACAATTTTCATTTTTGGGTGAACTATCCCTTTAACCCTTCCATTGGCTTCCTCCTCACCATCCCCTCGTCTTGCTCCTCCTGCTTAAAAGATGCACAGACTGCAGGCCTCATACCATAACTGCTCACTTTAGAGTTACGATAATCATTTATGTCCATCACCCAGAAAGGAGGAGTGAAGAGAAGGGGACATTGAAGGATCCTGCACCAAAACCCTCTCTCTAGATGCTTACTTTTAAAACAGAACCGTTCAAAATCTTGACATTTTAGAATTCTCCAAGGAGTGATTCAGGTGTCTTGAGAGCCAAAAGTGAAGGGTTAAGAGGTGAAACTTTAGAGGATGACACAAGGAGGCTGGCTCTTGGTGATCTTCTCCACCGGCCGGCCATCGTAGGCTCTTTGGATGGCATCCATGATCTTGTGAATGTGATAAAGGAGAGATGAAAGCACACATATGAAAAAGCATTAACTTTTTCCAGGTGAAAATGTTACCAGGAGAGAGATTTACTCACATCATCCTCATAAGGGAAGCCACTGGTTTCCAGCTTTGAGAAAATCAGTTTTCCGTTGATCTCAATCTCAAAGCTCCCTGCAAGAGAGAAACAGAAGGGATCATGATGTTTGCTGACAATCATATTTTTGTATAAATGGAAAGCACTGCCTGGTCAAAGATCTGTGACATACCTTGGCGGCCGACGAAGCCACACACATCCGCATCAGTGAACTCAGCAGTGACGACCCGCTTGAGCTCCTGAAAGCGGGGCTCGTACCCTCATCCACCACTGCAACACAAGAGAGCGGGAATCTGATCTGAACGCAGTTATGCTTCTCGACACACGTTTGGTTGTGAAAGAGCTTTTACTCTCACTGAGCTCATATTGTACAAGAAGGTTGCACAGAACTTCCCTCTTAGTTCAGTGATTGTCTCATATCTGGGTCTTGTCAAAAGCGTACTTCTTCCAAAATGCAAATACACTCACATCTCTTCAAAATTTGGCACATTAATAATCTGATAAGCAATAAAGAAAATAATATTTGTCCAAATCAACAATTAAAGATACTCTAAAATGTTACTGAGAAAACATAGTATTATTTTAAGTAGTTTGTCGAGACTGGATGGGTGTTGCTTAATCTGTACAGGTTGAAAATCTCTTTCCTAAGCGACTTAAAGCATACTTACTGTAGTCACTGGTAAAACCCCAACGAACATGACACATTTTAAACCACTTCCCTATCAAATTATCAATATATTAATGTATACGAGACACGACGGGCATTTCGGTTAAAATATGATGCGTGATAAACCAGTGCAGAACATTTATCCATAAACACAAAGGAAATCATGGAGAGTGTTGTGACAATAACACAGAGATAGCTGAGCTAGCAATCTGCAAGAGCTGGTTAATTTACCACATTTCTGAAGGTATTCTAACAAAGTAACGCCAATTTAGGGGAAAAAAGCCTGTAAATCACACATTTTAAATCATTTATGAATAAATCTGTTGTGTAAACACTCACCAGTATTCAACTTTTATTTGCACAGCCATATCTGCCCTGCAACTGCGTTCTTTGACGCTATTGTGCTTCCGTGTCTTATTCAAAGCTAAACCTCTAGCGCCCCCTATCAGCTGGAAGAGGCACTGATGACAAAAACATCACAAACGTGTCGTTGAACAGCCACACGATGGCAGTAGGCATTAACCCATTTAATCCCAAATTCTTTTGCGGTTGAGCACATGCTTTCTTGTTTCTTGGAAAGCCTAATGACATAAACAGCGTGCCTTTTCTGAAAAAAAAAAAGAAAAAAAGATTTTTAAAAGTCCATAAAATTATGTTTTATTCCACGTCTCTCAACTGCAACCAATGGTAATCTACAAAGTCAAATGATCATTTTATTAAATATCATGCAAAAATGTTATGTTGTGGATCAATCAGTTAATTATTATTTTTTTATCATTTACTGGTTGGATTAAATGAGTGGACTAAAAACAACACCACACTGATCCTAAAGTACATTTCCTATGATCTTGTTAGTGAAGCGTACATTATGGCAATAGGAATTTAATAGTTAAATTACATGGTTAATTATTTTTTAGTTAAGTCCTGTGGATTTAAACAACGGCCCTGGTTATAACACATACCAAATAACGCAGGACATCCAAAATTCCCTTGATGGCAAAGACATGAAATCATGAAATCTCAAAGATGATCCAACCATTTGCTCCATCACTGCCCGTGTAAAAACATAACAGGCCAGAGCTTTTTAAAATTGAGCCCTGATTGTTGTTAAGATTGAACACTGCCGCTTACTGATGACTCACCCCTGAAGTCATTTTCACAGAATAGTGCCCTGATTTGCTGTGTCATTTGTCATTAAGGGCCAGGTGGGTTTCAAATGAGACACGGTGATTTGAAGCTGTATTACACCATTATGGGCTCATTATGATGATGTCATACAGGGCCCACGACTGAAATCACACCGCAACGGTTTTGACAGGGCAAGTGAAAAGTTTCAGAGAGAGAGAGAGAGAGGAGAGGCACAGATGCATCATATTTCGAGCTTTAATTTATATCCAGTTTACAACTTTTTCTCCTGCATTTATTGATTAAAAAAAGGACAGATAATAGTCCTGTAAATCCTAATAACAAGACATTGTTAATATGAAAAATAAAGATGCAAGACTGAAATCTACACTTTCAAGAAATATTTTTGCTTTAAAATGTACCTACACTGAAAAGTTCTATTATAGTTCTATTCTATATATATGTGTGTGTGTATACTGTATATATAAATATTAGGATTTAAACATATAACCACGGTAATGAATTGCTGTAAAAATTACAGCAATATTTTACAGAAGATGGCTGTATTCTTACTAATACAGCATATTGCTGTAAACTGCAATGCATTCTGGGGGGCGTGGCGGTTTGACTCAAAATTACAGGATATTACTGTACATTTCAAGCATAAAGAGGCATTGTAGGATTTTCAATGGTTGAGATTCTGGTAGCAGCAAGAGAGAGTGGTCTACAACTGTGGTTAATGACTTATTTAATTTAAAAAATACAGCAAATTTAAAATAAAATTGTTAATCAAAGAATACAGTAAAATTCTGTAAATTACATTATAGTAATGGTACTGTAAAAATTACAGTAACTGGCAACCCTGCTGCCAGTATTATACTGTAAAATTTGCAGGTAATTTTTAACAGTGACTGTTATACATTACAATTCGTCCTGTAAAATAAACAGTATAAAATGATAGGTCTAATGATTATTTTATTTTACCAAATGTTCACCTTTTACAAGACTTACAAGAGAAGAGCAAAAGCAGTTCGTCGAGGAGCAAACAATACTTGAAAATAAACCTGGCACTGTATATTACAACTAGATTAAGAAGCAATAGAAGAGGAGAAATGTAGAGAAGTTTTTTTTGTAAGTGCGTAAGTGCATTGGCTTAAGGGTGAGTAGTTAAGTGCTTGCGGAAAAGGTGTGTCTTCAGCTGCTTCTTGAAAGATGTGATGCTCTCAACAGTTTGGGTGGAAGTTGGCAGTTCATTCCACCGGAGAGGAACAGAGAAAGTTTTGGAGAGTGACTTTTTGCCTCGTTGTAAAGGAACAACAATGCGTTGCTCATTCAGTGACCTTAGCTGGCAAGAGGAAGCGTACACTTGTATAGTGAACTGAGGTAGGTGGGTGCTGTTCCAGTGGCAGTCCTGAAAGTCAGCATCAAAACCTTAATTTTGACTCTGGCTGTCAGTCGAAGCCAGTGAAGTGAAATCAGGAGAAGTGTGACATGGGTTCTGTATGGTTGATTGAAGACCAGATGTGCTGCTGCATTCTGGATCACCAGCAGAGGATTAGTTGTACAGGAAGGCCTGCCAGAAGAGCATTGCAGTATGGCAAGAGCTTGGATTACAAGTTGTGCCGCACTCACTGACAGGAATGGTCTGATCTTGATGTTGTGAAGTGAGAACCTGCATGACGGGGCCATTGTTGAAATATGGGTGGAAAAGCTCAGTTGGGTGTAAAACACAAACCCAATGTTCCTTGCTGTTGGTGTTACTATTGTAGACCCCAGTTGCACAGTGATGTTGAGGTCAACTGACTGCTTTGTATAGGAATTACAAGAAGCTCCGTCTTCGCAAGGTTGAGCTAAAAATGATGCTCTTTCATCCTGCCTGAGATATAAGAAAGGTGAGTAGAGGTATGAGGTGAGACAGCAGAATCATGGCTGAAATGACAGTTAGAGCTGCGTATCATGGCATTGGAAGGAAATGCCATGTGCCCTAAGAGGAAGCGAGCATTGAGGAGAAGAGGAGTGAGCATTGAACCTTGAGTCACACCAGTGACTGGCTGATGTGAATTAGACACCCCTCCTCTCCACACTGTAAATTTACTCTTGAGTTTACACCACTCTTTCATTTTTTTCATCATTTAGCAGACGCTTTTATCCAAAGCGACTTACAAGGGGAGCAATTAGGGGTTAGGTGCCTTGCTCAAGGGCAATTTAGTCATGGTATCAAAGGTGGAGAGAGTGCTGTTTTTCCCCACTTTCAATTCCTGCCAGCGTGGGAATCGAACCTGCAACCTTCAGATTACAAGCCCGACTCCCTCACCACTAGGCCACGACTACTCTTGACTCTAAATTTATGGTAACTCAAAACTAAATTGCCTTAAATCATTTAAAATCATATATGAGTACTGCAAACTTATTTTATTTGAGTCCACATAATAAGAATTAAACTATAAGACCTGGTTTCACAGACAGGGCTTAGATTGAGCCAGGATTAGGCCTTAACATATTTTAAAATATTTCATCGCAAGTTGCTTTTAGTTAAAGCATCTTAAACATGCATTTTAGTCTGGGACTAGGCTTAAGCCTTGTCTGTGAAACCAGGGCTATATATACTTACTTGTGTAGCTAAAACATAATTAAACTGAATAATACCATAAAATCAAAATCAGTCAATTAACTCTCTCTTACAGTTAACGGCTAGCTAGCAATATTAGCAAAGAGACAATCGCTGTGCTGTGATGTGCACACAGCCGTTGTTTTTAAATAAAGCAACATATACAGTGGTCTTAATATTATTAACAATCCAAAAAAAAAAAAAAAAAAAAATTCAGAAACCCTTTTAAATTCCAATATCACAGAACATAAAACACTAACAGATCACCCCATATATTCATTTTGAGCAAAAACATAAAATCACACAATGAAATAAAACATTTAAACCTTCGAACTAGAAATCTGCTGTAACTCATTCAGTTTGAGTTCTGCTTAATATAATCAGTTAATGAGTTCACATAATATTTTCTATAAAAGTACAACCAACTTTAAGTAATATGTGACTTAGGTTTTTACAGTGAAATCGAGAAATACCTGCCTGTGATGTAGGCTGAAGTCAGAACAGGAGGATCTGGTGGTGTGCATGAATGTGTGAGGACTAATGAAAGTGTGTGTGATGGGACAATCAGTCGTCAACTCCCAGCAGCTTCCCATCTCTCCCTTCTTTTCTTACATTCATACACTAGCCTTCATGGCTCTTCACAGTAGTTATTCTCTCACTCTCTTTCAATCTCTCCATCCAGCAGAGAAGAGGGAAGATGATTCCAGCCCACATCTATCTCCATTAGCGTAATGGTGCAAAGCAGCTAAGACAACTACACCCCTCCACACCCTACCCTTCTGTCAGGATCACATTTCTCTCACCACTGTTTTTCCAGGTGGAGGGAGAGAAGGAAGGAGGGGGAGAGAGAACGAGGGATGATTTAGACCCTGGCGAAAAAGAGTCATCTATCCTCAGCTTCCTGTCTGCGTTCCCGTGCCACAACCCACAGGGGAGGCGCGCCTCAAAGGCCAACTTCACTTAGTCCTACTGAAATAGCATGTTTGCATCTCCTGTCCCATTTATGTACCTCTAAAACTGCCGGTTCGGCCTCTAAAGGGGCTTCACTGGCATAGACCCTTACTTTTCCCATCAACAGAAACCTTCTCTGCACATAAGCCACCTGCAGTCTACATTTTCCCAGCATGCTTTCCAGTGCACTTATATCTCACCCCATTAAACCTATCTAAACCTAGGGGACTCGTTTTAGCGTGTCTTGCTCTCAGGGGTCCCCCTTCCTGATCCCCAACTGGACAATCCCAGGGAACCAGAACAGGACGTGACAGGTCAAAGTCAGGCTGTCAGAGCAAAGGTCAGGAAGCAATTATGGGTGGTTAGAGGTAGTGGGATGGTAGAGACTAGACCGGCTTTGAGTTTTGAGTTAGAGTGGCTCGGCATGAAGGATGGATCACTGTTAGGGCACTCCATAATCCCACCAGCAGCATTTCGAATAAGGCTCAGCACTTTGAGCTCCAGTCAGTGATTTATAAATCAGAAAAATCAATGAGTTATTTCAATTACGTGTTATATTTGTGATTCAGAAGGGCAAATGTCAACTTTGAATAATGCTTGTTTGTATTTAATTTTCCCACGTGAATTGATTGACATGAGTGTACGAGAAAAACTGTTCTTCACTCATTTTGATGCACTTCTCTCATGGAAAACCCCTATCCAGGGGGGAAATGTTAATGTCCTCATTACAAGAGAAATCACATGAAAATGATTATGAAATAGTTCAGATTGAATAAAAACAGGCAAACATGTGTGCATTTAAATGACACAGCATAAAAACTCAGATCTGTGAATTCCATGGCTAACAAAGACTGTAACCAGGCATCATAAGGAAATAATGTAGAAAACCCTTTGAACTCCACGAACTGAAATTTTACTCTAATTCAATAGAGACAAAGCAAGAAGATGAATCAATGTATTTGTGTCACATGCTCTTTATGCAGCACCAAATTGCAAAAATACTATAGTTTCAAACATTCCCCGTCTTCTATTGTTTGGCCACACAGGCACTCGCGGCATTGGTTGAGCAAGTGTTGTTATGTCCCGTCTAGTCAGGCTGCTTAAACAAACAGCTTTCACTCACTACTTTGTGAACAACATAATCTTTCTATTCCTGTGGCTGTGTTACGATCATGTTTATTGCTGGCTGTTGCAAACCTGCACAGAAGATTTACAGTCAGCAAATCTAATTTTCTCATGTACAGTATATATAGAGTACTAGTTAAAGTACAGTTCACATATTTTTATGTTTTTGAAAGTCTTACTTACACTAAGGCTGTATTAATTTAATCAAAAATACCGTAAAACAGTAATATTGTGAAATGTACAACTATAATTTAAAATATATACTTTCTAAATAAATATTTTTTAAAATGTAATTTAATCCTCTGATGGCAAAATTGAATTTTCAGCAGCTACACGAGTGTCACGTGATTCTCCAGAAATCATTTTAATATGCAAATTTTTCCCTGGATACGGTGATGAATAAAAAAAATTCAAAATAATAACAATTTATTATTTGAAATAGAATTTATGCAGAAGTGTAAGTAAAAGTGATCAATGTTATGCAGTTCACATTCATTTTTTCAGAATATGTCTATGGCATGCGCTTATATTTATCCATTTTCTGCAATGTTTGTGCAGGATAAACTTGTAGGACTGGGAGAGTGAAAACCATAGAAATAATTTTTACATAATCTGAATAAATATGGTAGTTCAGACATCAGACAGAAGGCCAGAACACACACTCTCAAACACACAAACAGAGGATTTCCAGAGCATTTGCATCCACTAGAGCATAATGGCTGAGTGGAATTGGTGTGCTCCCTAAAGGTTACATCAGCTTTGATGAGCATCAGTGAAGCGGGCAGCACTTGCAGACAACCAACTCTTCACTTGGAAACTTCTGAAACATCCATAGATTGTAATCTATTGATCTCATGGCTCACTACAGTGTGTCTTATCCAGTTCATGTGCCTGAATGCTGCGATCAGAAGTCAGACACAAAGAACATGATTGATGCAGCTTGAAAGAGGCATAGGGAAACAGCAATTCATATTATTATTATTATTATTATTATTATTATTATTGCTTGTTTGACTGTGTAATGATAAGCGGGTCAACGGAATGGGATCCAATTGCAGGCTTTTATTAAATAACAGAATGGTCATAACAGGCAGGGTCAAACACCAGCAAACAGGAATGTCATAGAACAGGCAGAGTCGTAACCGTTAAGCAGCTATGTAGGTCGAGACAGGCTGCAAGCAAACAACAGTCCAATAATCCAAAGCAGTTAATCCAACAGGGCAGGCAGAGAACAATCAGAAAATGGGCAGACAGGCAGAATACAAAAACAGGAAAACCAACACACGGAAATAACGCTCGGAGTTGACCACTTAAAGCAAATCAAGACTTCGCAATGGTTTGTGAGTGCAGGGTGCTTAAATAGTGACAGTGATTCATTGCAGGTGTGTGTGCAATCAGTCCCGGTATGAAAGCTTATGGGAAATGTAGTGTGTGTATGTCTCTGAGTGAGTATGTGATGCATAGTGGGAATTGGAGTCCGGTGGTGAAGTGGCGGTGAAGTGTGTAGTACAAAGTCCATGGTGAAGTGCCCCCTAGTGGATCTAATGGGCACTTGAGCTGGCGATCGTTACAGACTGTATAAACAACTTAATGCTTCATGTCCATTAAAAGAGGCTGATTAGAACTAATTGGTCTGTTGATATTTAGACAGTGCATTAACAGAAGTTTGACTAATGTAATTTCATTACAGACATGAACTGTCCAGAGAATGACTTTCTGGAGTAATTCATCTACAGAAGGCATCCCTATCAAAGCATCTGATACCAACTTCTCCAAGCTGCAGTATTCACTCTTTGTTAGAATGGGAAGAGAAAGACAAGGAAGAATAGCGCGATGAGATCGGGTGTTATTGGGGGAAGGAAGGAAGGAAGAGGAAAGGAAAAGAACAGTGTCAGATGAGCTCTGATGGATATTTGATATGTTACGCTTGCGACCACCACTTTAGCCCTGATACTGAGTGTTGTGTGCTCTCTGTGGCCTCCGACTGACCTCAACATCAGTATCTCCATGAGAAATCACAAAAAAAGGCCTTGTCTTAGTTGTCCAGTAGTTCTAATTGTCTTCATAAGGACAGACAGATGTTGTACAATTGGACACAATTGACCCTTCGCAAACAGTTTGATTGACAGGCGATCTGACCAATCATAACCCTGAATCCGCCATTTTGTCTGACAAAGCAGTCAGGGGAGTTAGTAGATTAATGTTGGTGAACTTAACCTTGAAAAATTGTGTGTACTCGCGTCTTTCCGCACTTGAAACAACATTCCTTCTGATGTTTATTTATGTTTATTTATGATGTTTATGATCATGTTTATTTGATGCTATAAATGAACTAGTATGAAGAGATGTTGGTTCACGAGCCGCTTGAAGGAGCTACAGCGATCTGTCACGACACATTAAAGAGACAGTATCCGCTATTTATCGTTTAAACTGCTTTAAAAAATTACAATACATATAAATATGAAACTGTTTCATATCAAAAAATAACCTGCTCTGTGTTGTCTGTCGACTTGTTGTCAGTGTCCTCTTTACCCCAGGATGTGTGATGCGGGATTTTTCACTGTGTCAGAACATGATGTGTAACGTGAGAGGGCATGGTTAGCGACAGTAACCAAAGGAGGCGGGTCTTTGCAAAGGGTCAATTGTGTACCATTGACACTTTAAATAAAACACTAAGATTATTTTAAAACTGGCTTACCACCAATGTCAAACTTATGGCCATATGGGACCTCTTTTCTAAAATAAAAGAAAAAAATATCTGAAAGTGATGTCTGACTTAGGAAAATTGTCTTCTTTAGACTATATTCAAACTTTTTGTTAAATATTTTGTATGCATGTTGTGAATTTGTGCCAGGTAAATTTGTAGAGTACAGTAAAGTACAGTAAATTTGCACACAATTAAACACTGAAATGTGTGGACATCATTTTTGGCCAAGTGGTCATAATTCAGTAATGCACTGAATTTAATTCAGTAAATCACTATCTGGCATGTTTTCTCTGCATTAAAATTGCCAGATGGAAGGAGCTGTCCTCTGCAACCAAAGTAAGTCAAAATATGGTCAGTCAGTTTTGGATGTTGCTCATTTGCAGGATGTGAATGGTCACAATGTCCTTATTTGAAAGCACCATGAGACCACTATCATGCAGAATTTAAAGTGCTGTGGCTGGTCGAGGAAGACCAGTGCGCATTTTGACAGGAGGATGAAAATCACTTGAATGTGGGATCACCTCTTCTAAAGGGCTGGATGAGACCTCCAACCAGAGGTTGTGTTCCAGGAATGAAACCATTTATTACATTTATCTACCACAAAAAGAAAAAACCGCCAAAGAACTAAAGGATTGGAGTAAGGAAGTTTAAAGCAGCATTCTGCGGTCGGAAAAGTCAAAATTGAACAACCTATTGTATGGTGTCAGGTATGTTTGTATGAGACGACTGGGGTGTTTTAATACCAAATGCATGCATGAGGCCTTTAAGCACGGCAGGGGAAACATAACGGTATTGGGGACACATGTCTTCAACAGGTGTTAGAAGGATCTACAAAGCTGTTGGCATTATGAAAATGGGAATCCTGCTGAACACAATCTAGCAAGTATAGAATCTGTTTTGAGATCAAGGGCCTCTTTTATAAAGTGTGCGTACCCACAGATTTGATCTTAGTGTGTGCGTACGCTTAAATCCACGCCAACGCTCAAGTTTGTAAAAGCAGTTTTGGACGTGGGGGTCTGAGCAGACGTATGCACTTTTCCTTGTCAGATTACTGCAGGTTTTTAGAAATCTAAGTCATTCTTGCAGCTCGCCATTCCAAATGAAAGGATTTGGACGATGAATGGTGATCTTTTATATGTAAATGACATTAATTAGGTGAACGGAGGACTAAAACCAAGTTTAGGATAATTTACGATTTATAGATATCACATCTGAAAGAGAAGCGTACGATCGTTCTCTGTGTGTAAGTTCATTCTATGAATGAGAAATGATCTTAGGTTTAATTTTAGGATGGTTTCATTACATAACACCAATGAGGCCCTTTCCCAACATGATAATGATCCCAAAAAACACTAACAATTCTGTGTCACTGTGACAACTGAACAACAACAGGAAGAAAACACAGGAAATGATAACGAATGAAAAGTCCTTGAAAACGAAACCAAATCATTGCCTTTTTTTGCAAAATAATTTTGTCAGATAAATACCTTAACCAAGTTTTGTGGTTTGTTCTTCCCAAAACAACAAAAAACAAAAAACATAAAATATTTTCCTTATATGTTGATGGTTTAATCAAACAGATAGGGTCATTAAAAACAAAAATCTCCTCTGGATATCACTTTTGTATAATTTTGTAAATTACCCATTAAAAATAATAGTGATATCTGAGTACATGCAAACTGATATTCTATAATATAAAGAAAAATAAATGTATTGCCGTTGAAACGTATTCATTGAAAAAATTATATTGATATAAATAAATATCAAAATCTAATGAAATTAAACTACCAAACTCATTCTATCAATGTTTTTAATTATATCAGTAGTTAGTCATGGCGTCAAGTCAATAGTATCTCGTTAGATGGAGCCCTGAAACATTATATCGCACACAGTTTTGTTGTGTTGTGCTTTGCAATAATCTGTTTTAGTCATGTGATTGATTGTGCGTTGTATGTAATGGTGTGTGTAAGTTTGGCAGAAAGGCTACATGTTCTGTTCTACCAGCAGGGGGTACGGAGACCACAGTCGCGAACACACAAGCTGAGACCACACACACACACAAACACACGCACATGCATGTTTTCACAGATAAACAAACCCACATGCACACTGGCTAAGAAAGTCAAAGTCACTTATTTGCAATAAATAAATAAATTAAATTAAACAATAAAAAAGAGGTTCACAAATAAACCTGAAGTGCGAAATAAAAGAAAATTATATAAAAGAATGATATACAGTGCATATGAGCAGTTCAAACATGATGAGTGTGACCTTTGGACCTGACAAATTCTCACTTCATCTCCCACTACGCCTTTCACCTGACCTCTCACCTTTCATATTATGTGTGCAACAGGGGTCATGAGGTTTATAAAGACAAATGTCCCTTTTGACACTCACACATAAACACAAACACACAGTAGTTCATTACTTTGCTTTATAAACTGATGCCATTCTGTCTTTTCTGAGTGAGAACGTGTGTGAAACACCAAATATCTGACCTTTCCTGTCCATAAACAGTCAGATAAACACACCTTGAACAGATGGTAAATAAAATCCCATCCTGTATATTATCCTGACATATTTGCGTTATAGGTTCACAGTGCTGATTCTCTGTAAGACTAATCATAAATAATGCGGTTGAAAGGTTTATGCTCCATTGTAAAGGGGTCAGCCTGTTTGATGTTGCATCTCAATGTATGTCTGGCTGCAATTGAAAAATGATGACCTGGAGGGACTGCAAAAATATATCCCACTAAAAAAGTTCTTCAGCACTCGCTTGGGAGGGTGTGATTATATGTGTGTGTGTGTGTGTGTGCTCTCCTTATGGCTCAGATTGTGGATAAATGGTCCGGAACACAATAGAAATGACCGATTCGAAGAATTACTAGGCTACATGTCATGCGTGAACTTTCAGGAATGAGATATCATGAGCTCTGTAATAAAAACCTTTATCTAGTCATCAAACAGAGGCTGAAAAATTAGTCATACACAATGGAAGAGAAGTTTAGGATAATGGATTATAGCAATATGCTGAACTGATATAACCCTAGACGAGGCAGTACAATCATTTGCCTGACTGAGAGCTCTGATATCTGTTACTAATATTTATGCCTGTTATCTTCTCCTACAGAGGTTCTCAACTGGTTTTGATTCAGGACTCTGGATTTTACACATTGGATATCAAATGGCGACCTAAAGGTACGGTAAACGTGACTGTATTTATAATAGTGTTAACATAAAGAGGTAATACTGAGACCATTTGCTGAATTAAGTTATTTTTTAATAAAACCAAGTTAAATCAAAGTGTCATCAAGTTTATAAAAAACTTTTACATTGCAACAATAATCAACAATGATGACATAGTTACATTGTATTTACTCAAATAAGAACAGAGTAATATTAATTAACTTGTAATTAATTAACTAATATTAATTAATTTACATGTACTATAGAGTTAGGGTTAGTTACTTGTAATTATGCATAATTTACAGTTATTACTACAGTAAGTACATGTAGTATTGTCACCTTAAAATAAAGTGTTACTGAATATTTCACAACAAAAATATTCAAAATATTGTTGTCCGGCTGCTATAATGATATATTCACTTTCTGTTTTCTCTTAACACTGATGGTCGAAGAAATGGAGGTGTAGTTTTATTCGTTAAAAATGTTTTACTAACAGATCGTTTTGTGTTTCAAGTTAATTTTGTTTTAGACATAATGAAAAGTGATGTCTAAGTGGGTGAGTTGTTTGCTTTGCAATTATTCAGTCCATTTGAACCATTCAAAAACATTTGAGCTCCTGTTATGAACATCACACTGTAGATGGGTGTTATCCTGTTGACAGCATGATCAGCCAATCACAGCGATCACACTTTTGGCCTGTATTCTGCCATTACCCCCTCACACCATGTTTTTAGCATGAGAATGCAATGAATCTCAACTGAGGTGGCCAGAAATGTGGCTTCATCAGCATAAATAAGAGCAAACCACATGTACAGCTAAAAATACCATGCACTGCTGCACTGATTTTCATCATTGTACCATCTGTGTAAATCCCTTTATTTTGCATGGCAAAGCAAAAGAGACACAGAATTTCATCAGACTGCGTGTAATCAGTTGCAGTGACTGGATGAACTTGTGTGTGTGCGTGAGAGAGAGAGAGAGAGAGAGAGAGAAAAGCTCAAAGTAGGATAGTTATAAAGATTTAGAAGTGCTGAAAAACACATAGGAAAGCAATGATGAGACTTTGATGGGTTCTTCACTTATCAAATTCCTCCTCTGTACCTTTCAATGTCTGTTTTTCTTCCTTCCTTCTCTTTTTCAGATATGGTATGAGCCTAGAAAATGACAGCATGAAAAACAGTTTGAATAAAAGAGATGGTAACGCATGTGCTTTTAAGAAACTCTCTCACTCTCCTACAGCTTGGCTGGACTCCACTCAGTTTGAGAAAGAAAGTATATTCATCAAGTTTGAATCCTTTTCTTTTTCAGTAACCAGTCACAGGTGAGGTTCTCTCTTATGTGACGGGTATAAACACTCACATGCACATTTTTCTCTCTCTCCAACTACAAGCAACACTCCTCTTGCAAACATAAGTGTTCACACTAAATACATTTACATGCACAGATATGATCAAGTTTTGCCCTGGCATTCACCTACTGATGATGTATTAAAAAATCGGGGTTTCAATGAGATTTGTATTTATCTGGTGAAATAGACAATGTAACAAAGCTAGTTAAAATTTATGCAAATGAGCATTGATAGGTGACAGCACTCAATAAGAATGGAGACTGTGACCTCTACAGGGCTGTTTACACTAACCGTTTCAAGCTAAACAGTGTTTTGGTGGCTTGAAAACGCAAACCTTTGAAAACGGGTTTCAAAATGGAAGTTTTTGAAAATGATACCGTTAAGGCCCCGATAAATTTCAAATGAAAGTGACGTAATGTCATTCCAAACAAAATCAGATCGAAACGAATTTCGAACTTTGTTTTACCCCTGAACAAAGAACGAAACAGAACTTCGCTTGAAGTAGGGGAGACCAGGGATGGTTGTAACATTTTTGACATTTCTGTCTGCATCTTGGAGTTCATTTAAGCCAGTGCGTTCAAAATGTGATTAAAACTAGTGTCAGCTATTAAATGACATAGCCGTTATCTTTGCAGCACAAACAGGACATGCGTCGTTTAGTTTCAAACACGGGGAGTGAAATGTTACAATTCACCCCACAGCCCGGGTTAGTTGTAACAGACCCTGGGGTGAGATGTAACATTATGAAATAAGGATTTTGACAAAAAATCAGTTTTAAAAGTTTTTCATTAAACTGTGCATGTGTGTAACAAAATCCCTATACATCCCTCAATTTGTCTTTCTCGCTAAGATTTAGACCAGGGATGTCCAATCCTACTCCTGGAGGGCCACCATCCTGCAGAGTTCAGCTACAACCCCAAATAAACACCTGAACCAGCTAATCAAGGTCTATAACAAAAATAAATTTGCCATAACAAAATAAATGAAGTAAAAAAAGTTACTTTCGTATATCAAAATTAGTCTTTCTGCCACAGGGCTCTACTTTCCCACATTAGGACTAAACCAAGCATGTGTGAAGTCAGTCAGGTGATTTGTAACTTGTTCCTGATTGGAGAAATTGGAAATGGTGTCCCCTATATTGGCGTCTTTATCATCTCCGTGTAAAATGCAAAAACGTGAATCTGTGTAAACAGTGGCGTGTTACGTGGTTAGTCTATCCACCTTATTTTCAACGCGGAAATAAGGTATTTTTAGTCGTTTGCGCGGATAGTTTCGATAACGTTGTCTTCTGTACAAAGAAAAAACTATTTTAGTACATCATTGTCATATAAACATATCCTTAGATAGTGCAGTGGAGTAGGAATGTCAACGAGCAACTAACAGTACAAGCTTCAGTGATTTATTGCACTCACTCATCGCATTGCCACAATTCAGGATGGAGAATGACCACTATATTCTGCTGCTGGGGACCCCTTTATGTTACAGGTTTGCAATAACTGGCATCATGGAGTCGGCATGCTTTAAATCGGTCTCATATTGATGGAATCATAGAGGCATAGCTTTCCGGGTGAGAAAACTGCACATCTGTAGTGTGTATTATTTGTAACAGGCAGCAATGGGAACACTGCAAGCTTTTTTTGGTCCATCCTGGAGAGTATCCATCTTTAGCTCTTTGTGTTGGGAGTGTTAAACATTAACAACAATAGCAGTCTTAATGTTGCTTATAGACAGTGTCAGCTGATTGTTTAATATAACCTGCTCCTTCCCCCTTCTAAATATAGCAACGCTAGTGAACGCTCAGCAGATTCATTAGACTCAACCTGCGGGACTCACAAACTGCATTTTATGGACTGATGATGAACATGAATGTACAATCAGATGACGCCACAAGTTGTCTTGCAGCCCAGAAGTGTGCATGAGCTGCACGCATTTGGCACTGGCAACGCTCTCATATTCACAACTTTTTCGAGCTTTGACTCTTTAAACGTTTGTACGCGATCCATATCTGTCATGAGAACAGACCGTCGGCCTGAAAAGACCCGCATGCACCCCTTTACAAAATCAATATGTGCATAACAGCAATGAAAAACGCAAGACACTCCATCAAGTAATTGCCAATCTGCTAACACTCGCTCAAGTTTTCTCGGGTTCCCTACAGTGATGCCAATTAAAATCTTATGTTTTATTGCTTCTGCTGTCAATTAACTCTGGGCTTCCAGCATGAAACAATGACAGTGTGAATAATATTAATAAATGTATGATTTACTATCTGATGTTTCACACTACGGTTGTTGATCAATTTGATCAAAAAACTATGGAAAATTTAACACATACAGTTGTGTTCAAACAGAGTGGTAGTCTTTAAGGGGTTGAATAATTGTGTCAATGAAGAATTCACAAAAGAAACATTTACTACTGTATAACAAATGAATTCAATTACAAATGTACTCTAAATTCTTGAATAATTTTGAACACAACTGTATGTTGGCTGAAATGGGTTGTGAATTTTCCTTTTTGTGCTGACTCATGATGAAGCGGGTAAATTGAGCCGCGACAGTTGTCAGACTCCTATATTCATGTGTATATATGTGTGTCGCCGTTTATCTATATTTACCGACTGAGATCAAATGCAACGGCCGTGTACTATTTTCAGTTTAGGCATGCGGCGCATGTAATCTGCTGTAATGAGAGTAATAGGTCTCCATCTGGACACACTTGTCCTTTCTCAGGGGAGAGAGTTTTTTGAAGATACAAGACAGTAATGGTAGGTATTCATAGATAATAGCTACATCATTAAATATAAAGCAGGATAATACTATAAAACACATATTGTCTATTCTGATTGCAGTAATTCATCAGTGATAATACCTGAACCATTCAATCCGTGTGCTATTGTTAAAACAGAATAGATAAAAGAGCCAAACGATACCAAGACAATTACAATCAATAAAAATGGTTCAAATAAAAACTGTGCATTATCAGTATTACATTGTTAATTTATGTCTCTGACTCTAAGGAACATCAATATATCCTGGCAGATTTAATTTGATGCTCACTGGATTAATTAGCCAGGCTGAATTAATTCCATGGCAGGAAGAAAGAGGCTGATCTTGCTGTCTTCCTAACTGCTCGCTTGTTATCCATCGATCACGAAGCTCTTTCTGTGATGTCTTAATTTCAGAGAGTGAGTTAATTCAAGTCTGCACATGTGTGTGTGTGTGTGTGGTTAAAGGGGTAGTGGTGGTCGCCTTCGACAATGTAGGATGTGGATTTATTGATAGATTAACAGATCGATGAAGAACTGTTTCCGACTTGCAACGTGATCTCAGTGAGACCAGATCTATTGTAACTTACACTAAAGACTTCAAAACATCTACTATCCCTCTTCCAGCTCGGATGATGTTGGACTGGAATCCAAACTTCGTCATTGACAGATGCAATTAAATTTTGCAACTTAAAGATGAACTGTTGCAATTAGTAGGCTATCACTCTATTTTCATTATCTGTTAACAATAATTCATGTCCTACTGCGCAATTTATGAGGCACCAGGCAATCTAAGTGAATTCAAACTGTTTAGCTGTACACTTTATGATGTTTTCTTGAGGTATTATAAATTGATCTGTTCAAATATATAAATATATTTAAATGAATATATACATTATACCACCCTAATTGAGACCCTCATTGTTTTTGTGCTGCAAAAAATTGCTCTGACTGATAAAAAGTAGGTTTCCTATCACCACCGGTGGTAAACAGATATTCACAGTCCTCCTTATCAATTGCTCAGCAGTAAAATTCATGGTCAGTTCCTGAACCCCCATCCCAGTGTCATTTGATCCTAAGATGTCAGTTGATGCCAGTCAGCAGTCTCTGTGAGTCGGACTATTGGAAGACCACTTTAAGAAAGGTCCTGCTCGGTTTTAATGGATTGGTAAGCTGATGTTACAGGTCTAGGTTACCTTTAAAGCTTATATCAGCACAAAAGATCATCGCTCCTCACTCTCAGCACTTTCTAGAGGGAAAAAAAAAATCACAGGCTTAACATTATTAATGCATAAATATTTTCACAGACCAAAATGACATAGGTCTCAGAGAAAATAAATGGACGAGCAGGAGCATGTTTGCAATTACCCTTTGCCGGCAGTTTGATTGACAGGCGATCTGACCAATCATGACCGTGAATCCGCCACATTGTCTGACAAAGCAGTCAGTGGAGTTAGTAGACTAACGTTGGTGAACTTGAAAAATTGTGAAACAACACTTGAAACAACATTCCTTCTGATGTTCACTCATGTTTATTTGATGCAATAAATGAACTAGTATGAAGAGATGTTGATTCATGAGCCGCTTGAAGGAGCTACAGCGATCTGTCACGACACATTAAAGAGACACTATACGCTATTTATTGTTAAAACTTCTTTAAAAAAGTACAATGAAACGGTTCATATGTCTGTCGACGCGTTGTGTGTCCTCTTTTCTCCAGGATGTATTTTTCACTTCTCACTGCGTGAGAACATGATGTGTGGCGTGAGAACGCATGACTTGTCGGACATAGCAACATTAACTAAAGGGGGCGGATCTTTGCGAGGGGTCAATTTAGGATTAAATCAGGCAAATAAAAAGTAGGTAAATGCATACATTTTATAAATGGGCAGACACTTCACAAAATGAATGTACTTGAGAAACAAAAGGTTTTATGTTTAAAGGTAAAAAAGAAAAAAAAATGCTAATATGGTAAGAAAAAGTTACTTTATTAAAAACATATAGAAGTCTTATTATTAGCCTACCACACAATTTTAGTTCTCCAAGAAGATTATCTTATTATTAAGAAAATGATTTTTGCAGTGCAACAACCGGCTTCAAAAGCACTCAGAGCAGAAATTTCAGAGCCATATTTACAACACGTGTAGCTCCTCATAAACTTCGAACAGGTGGAAAAAATATCGGAAGAATAGAGGTGAAAAGGAAAAAAAAATCGTAAAACCCTCTCATCCCTGGCACTTAACCGTCTATGGCCTTACCACGCTTCATATGTCCCACCGGTGACTCACCGGCTGCAGTCGCCCTCCTGTGGCGTCTGTTTGAGTTCACCAGTCCAGTGACGTCACACCCATTACACTCGTTCACTCATAAAGTATTTTTTTCTTTAATATATATATATATATATATATATATATATATATATATATATATATATATATATATATATATATATATATATATATATTTTTTTTTTTTTTAAATAGCTTGGCTTGCTGACACATCTGATTTACTGTACCGTAGGTCTAATTAATAAATAAGATACAGTTCGTGTGGAACTAGGGCAGAGAATATACAGAAATGATGTGCATTTATGCACATAGATATGTGTGCATCAGTGGACGCATATATAGATGACGCCAAAGCGATATCTGTAACTGTAATGAGTGTAGAGATCAGATCAAAGCAGCTCGACCACTGCATTTGCGTTTCAGTTGGATATAAAGAGAAAGATATCCTACGAGAGAGAGAGAGAGAGAGAGAGAGAGAGAGAGAGAGGTGCTGATGGGGGGAGTTGGCACGCACTCGTGCCCCCCTCATATCTGCGTGCACGACTCTCTCCTCCGCAGTGCACTGCTGGACAGCGCGGAGTACAGGACAGTGCAGGACAGTTAGCGCGCATCAGCGAGGGCACGCGCTTCCGTACAGTCCTAAAGTCCCAAACAACATCCGCGCACGAGAGCAGCAGGCACATGGAGCTAAAATGAACTGTCGGAAGGCTGATCTTCACTTCACGACTCACACTTTCAGATTTACAGTTTGAGAGGGAAGGGACATTATCAGACATGGACACCTTGGTGTGGATCTTGATTTGTGGAGCGGTAAGTGTCCGACTGCACGAGCACAAGCGCCGCTGGACTGCTGTGAATCTGTAGGTTAATTGACATCAGGTGAGGCGCTTCAGCGCGCGTGATGCTGCGTTTATTGTGATGCGGGCTCGGCGGAACTTGTTTTCGGTCTGGGGTGGTGATGACTAATCTCAGCAGCCCGGTTTCTGGAGAACAGGTGTCAGCCTCCTTTTCCTGTACTCTTTTAGTCTTCTTAAACGAATCTGCGTGTAAGTATGTTCATTAGATGCCGGAGAAACAGCCTACAGTCGGTGCACTGAAGAAATGTGCGCCCAACTGTAAACAAACTTTCATGCCAAGTTGCCTCAGTTAAATATGAGTTTGACTGGCTTCATTCATTTAACACTTGCCACATAATAGCTTATTTTAGTAGCCTTTGTTATGGAGTTTTAGTATGCGTTTGTATTTACAATATGAGTTTCACGGGTCAATATTTTTTAAAGAAATTCCTGCAGGTCATGTTCGATGAAACGCATCTTCCGAAAACCGAATTTTGGCGCCCCTGGCACTTTTTTATTGAAAACCTTAGGTTTTTGTGGGATATTTACGGCCATGAAATCTGTATTAAACGATACCTAATGTCGTTGTTTATGGTTTGTAAATGTTCGGTCTGATAATAATTGGAAATTGCTGCAGTTGCCTTGGTTACGTCCTCAGGGCAAACGATTTCTTTTCGCGAGCGCCAGGAGAAAATAATGTACATTCCATGTCTAACTTGTTATTCAACTTTTTGAGACTTAAATGTATTAAAGTTAAAACCGTAGGCCTATATACTTGAAAGCAGGCTACCTTAAATGAGCTATTTATTTATTTATATATATTTTAAAAAGACCCCCACCACCACAATTCGCACTTTTCCTCTTCAGACATCACATGGGCAACAGCATGCAAACTTAAAACAATCTCTCAAAAATAAAAATGATCAGTGTAACCATTGCTTCAACCAAATGGTATATATTATAATATAATAAAATAATTGTTATCAACGTCAGATATCATAATCATCATTTTATTTAATTTTTTTTGATGATGATGTTGCTGTCAAATATACCTACCCGTGGTATTTTTGGCGTGACCTTAGTTTGGTACATTTTTGTAAGGGATATGCCTGATGCTCAGGGACAAAAAACTCAAAGTGTGCAAGCATGTGACCCTCATGGTCCCCTACCAGGCACCCAACATGACCCTCACCACCTCCAGTCTCTTGTAACACGGTCTAAATCAATTTAAACATGCACACGCTCTTGACTAAACACAATTACACCGTGACCTCTTTTCAGTGATCTGATTTGCAAAATGGCAAACGGAGCTGGCAATTGAGTTTGATCCAGGTGCACAGAGTCTGTGAAGAATCTCCACCGACACATGAGCCAGCAGCGCTCCGTCTGGAGTGCCATCTTACAGCTGCATGAAGGCACGATGCTCTTAGTGCACTTTACAAGAGATGTGGCGGGGACAGAAATGGCCTAATTGGTGGTGAAAAAGGCGATGGCTTGTCGAGGCTTGATGTTTCACTGTATTAAAGCTCAGCAGCGTTTCCTGGCTGGTGCAGATCGCTGCATTGCACAGTAATGTTAGACACTTGGTAACACATTTACTTCGCTAAAGTATGTAAATAAGGGCAAAGCAGACTTTCTTTTACACATTATTTGATTTTCTAATTGAGAACATTACTGGATTTGACCTCTGGCAGATTTTGTTAGATTTAGCAGATTAATTTAGTCCCCGAACTATATAAGTAAAGCCACATAGTCTTTCGTCAGATGTGTTAAGCATTGGGCATGCTCCATACTGGGGAGTCCATTAAAGCCTGCCAAGTTAACTCATCGGCACGCTTACTCAAGCGAATGCAAATTGAGAGAAAAGAGAAAGGAAGACAGCCAGGGTTTGACGAAGAGAGAGAGAGAGAGAGCGAGTAAATGAGGGGGTGAGTTGGCTGCCATACCAGTGCATCTGTTTCTGAATGAGAGCGAGAGAGGATGTGGATGAGGGGAGGAGGAGGGTGGAAAGAAGGAGTCTTAAAGGGCAAAGAGAGTGTGTGAGAGAGAGGCTAGGAAGGTAGATAAGATTAGGAACAAGAGGTGATGCTTTAATGAAAATGTGCTTAAGATCAAAGAGGTTTTCCCTCTTATTTTGATTGTGGGGGTCTAGATGATGTTGACCTGTCTAAATTGTGTGTAATTCTTACAACTTATAATATGCTGTGGTTTCCATTAAAGAGTGTTTGCATGTGTGTGTAAGAGAGAGAGAGAAAGAAAGTGTGAGAGAAAGAAAGTGAGCGAGAGAGAGAGAGAAAGTGAGAAAGAAAGAAAGTGAGTGAGTGAGAGAGAGAAAGTGAGAGAGAGAGAGAGAGAGAGAGAGAGAGAGAGAGAGAGATAATGAATGCAAGGAGAGAAATCTGAGTTCAATTACCCTGTATATGTGTGTGTGTTCACATGCTTGTTTGTGAGTGTCTTTGAGACACTCTGGAATCCACAGGTTAATGAATGATTCTGTGCTTCTTTTCACAGCTACATTAGAGAGAAATGCCTCTACAAGGCCCACTCAATAGAGCACAACAGTGGGCTTCTAGAAGTAAAAATGCCATTCATTTACACCACAGAGAAATAGATTTTAATGATATTGCATAAACCCTTCAAAATCCTTTCAAAACAAAGCTACCATGAGCTCAGGGATTGTTTATATACGAGTCGTCACTACCCATAGCATGGATAGGATAAATAGGAAAAATTACCCCCTTATAACTATTTAACCCTTATAAAACTATAAAAAAATGTGAACATCTCTCTCTCTAACCACCTTAAAATAAGATAAAGATAATAAAATAAAACATTGTTTAGTACGTTTTAAAGCTGTTTTTAGTATGAAGACTCATGAAATGTCCTTGCAAAACATGTTTATGTTGTAATACCAGTGTAATACCCATGTCATTATACACATTTGTGTCCTTATAAATCATGAAAACAAGCAAACACACACACATATAGAGAGAGAGAGAGCAAGCGAGCAAGAGCTATATATATATATGTGTGTGTGTGTGTGTGTGTGAGTCTACATATATATATATTATATATACATATACACACACACAGACATTATATATTTAAAAACTTTTATGTCAGATGTGATTAATTGCGATTAATCGATTTGACAGCACTACTAAAAATTCAAATGATTAAATTCTTTATTTAATTGTCTTAGTGAGGTAAGACTTTTTAAGAATCTTTGTAATAATTCATTGGATTATATACATGCACAGTACCTTTTTGGATACAAGTACTGTACATTCACAACACTTAGTGGATTGAGTGGTTCTTTCCTTCATCCATTTAATTCATTTGAAGCATTTTGTTTGCATTTTAACCCAATTTTGTAGACTTTTTTCCATTCAAATCACAGTGTGTAATGCGATTTATCTCTGGTTGGTTTGGTTCATGGCTTAGAGCCCTTAATTGAAGAAATTGAAGAATTCCTATGGAGAAAATGAATGAGAAAAACACTTCCAGAACCAAGGCTGTTGGTCACCGCTGCACCCAGAACACAGCACACATCAGCACTGAGCGTGATCACATGACCAGACTGAGCCTATTGAGAGAGGAAGAGTGAAGCACCAGAGTAGTAAATTAGTTCAAAGTGAAGTCTGTGTCCTCACTAATGAGCCTCTAAGTCCTCTTACACACACACCGAACACACACATCTGTCGTCTGAGACAAAATGAGCCCATAAACACCTCTTACAGTGCCCGTGTGTACGGATTTATGACCCTTTGGGTTATTGACAATACTCAACAAACAGGTCAGGACCTGTAAAAGCGGAAGGGTAGGTCTAATCGATGTCTTGGGTAGAGAGGGTCTGAGGACCGTGGTCTGTGAGACCTCAATGTGTAAAGTATGTGTAATCACACCCGTGACAATATGAGACAAACAGCTGGACATGCAATAGACATATGCATAACTCCAACTGCCCGTCTCATCTTGCTCAACACTCCCCAGCTTTTGGACACAGAAATGCAATCAGCACAATATGCTGTGATGCAGCTGTTACCCAACATATGCAGCAAATATGAAGGAGTTTAGTGACAGTGAGAGGGAGAGATTAGTTTTACTATAAATTAGAAATACAACTTTTAGAATTATCACACCAGAATCACTGTTGTCAACACATCTTGTTTAACGCATCAAAATTTAATAAACAATTTGCAATAAACTAACAGAGATTCAAAGAAGATTAAGGAAATAGCATTTGAGGAACATCGATATGACTATATTGCCTTGCAAACACATTAATTAAAGTATTAACATTAAAATATCTCAAGGGTTTATGTGTAATTGGAGACAAGGAACCTGTGGAGCCCTAGAGAGATGGAATATTAATGTCATTTCTTTTTTTTTTCTGTAGCTGGGGCTGGTGTTTGGCTCCAAGCTGGAGCGAGCCGTAGACGAGGAGTGTGAATCGGGGAGTTACACTCACAGCGGGGAGTGCTGTTTGCAGTGTCCTCCAGGAGAGGGAGTGGTCAAGGAGTGCGGGGCCACCCAGACCGAGTGCAGTCAATGCTTAGACAGTGAGTACAACCTCTCAGATACGCATACAGAACTCGCACACATACATGCAGGTAAGCCATCGCGTATACAGAATTGTTCGTGCATCATAAACATTCACACCGTCACAAACATTTACTTTCACACACATAAATGTATTAACACATAATTGGTGTCTTATACGTACACACGTATACTATTAACACATAATTATGCTTTCTGGCTCCCTCTGTCTCTCTCTCCCTCACAAACATGCACATATGAACTCGAAGAACAGACAGAAAGCTGAGAGTAATTATGCAATTAGCTGGTTATGGTATATGAGCTGCTGCTGTGTGCGTGTTTGATGCTTTAATTTAGGCCAAATGTTCAGCTTCACAGTTTGTGAGGAAAACAGAAAGATGATAACCAATCCGTTAAGTGAGAAATCTGGGACGTCAATTGATTAACTATTTTCTGAATGTGAATTGCACATTACAGTGATATTTAATTGTGTAGTATTATATATCATTCATATATTTGGGGGTAGATCTTATGTCTCTTACACTCACAAAGGCTGCATTTATTCGATCAAAATACAGTAAAAACAGTTATATTGTATATTAAAACAATTTTAAATAACTGCTGTCAATGTTGATATATTTTAAAAATATTCCTGTGATGGAAAGTTGTATTTTCAGCATCATTACTAAAGGTTTTCAGTGTCAAATGATCCTTCAGAAATAATTCTGATATGATTTGTGTCACAGAGACGAACTCCGTGATTCCCTCCTCCGACTGTCGGAGGGCGCCATCGCCCGAATATTGACTTCCTGGTTTCTGTTCTCATCCTTGTTTTCACTACATTTCCCATAGGCCCCGTACCTTGGCATTAACTGTCCTCCCAGCTGTCGGCACTTTATTTGTATTATTTAAGAGACTCTCTTTCTCTCATACATCGCAAGGTCTTGTTTCCTGTTAGGCACAATTCTGAGCGTTAAACCCCTGTTGATAGTCTTCCTGTGTTTTGACCTGTTTACGGACCACTGTTTACGATACCTGCTGCCTGCCTATTGCTTTGTTTGCCTGGACTCTGATTACGAACCTTATCTGCCTGCCTTGACCTGTATCTGTCTACCGACCACGATTTGCCTCGCCTCCACCACTCCTGTCTGCTGTTCCCTGACCCTTGCATTGTTGACCCTGTTATACTGTGAAATAAAGCTGCTCATGGATCCCACACCGAGTGACGAGTCGTTACAGAAGACCTCGCCAGAAACTGATCCAGCGGCTTTCTCTCACCTCTGCGCCGCCATGTCAGCACAAGCCAGTCAACTCGCGGCTCACCAACACCAGCTTAACCGGCTCACTGCTCTCACGGAGGAATTGGTTAAAGCGCTACAAAGTCTGCATACCCCGGCAACCTCCGCGAGCACGCCATCTTCCACCGCACCCCCACCCGCCGTTCCGAACGCGGCTGAAACACACATGAGTCCCCGCTTGTCTTTCATTCAAAGATTTCGTGACGTGTTTGATCACCCACATGAGGGAAAAGGGGCCATTGATCGTCTTTTGGGCTTAAATCAGGGACGCAAAACGGCAGCAGAATATGCTTTGAACTTTCGTACCCTAGCTGCTCAGACAACCATGGATATTGACACGCAAAAAACGTGTCACAGTTTCGCAGAGGTTTATCACCTGAGCTCCAATCAGAACTAGCATGTCGAGAAGAGGGGAAAGACCTGGATGGATTTATCGAATTAACCATCCAAATTGACAATTTAATGCATGCTCGAAGAAACACAAACCGAAATCCAGGCCGAACAGCTCCAGCTACCACTGCTGATGAAAGTGAACCAATGCAAGTCAATAACTACCATTTGTCTCCAGAAGAACGAAATCGTAGACTCACACAAAGATTATGTCTCTACTGTGGTCAACCCGGTCATCTACGGGTCGCATGCCCCTCTCGTCCCAGTCCTGAGAAGCAGAGAATAGTGAGTTATGCTATTGATGCACTCAATTCCGAAATGTGAATGAAAGTTCCCATTAATTTACATGTCAATGGTAAATGCATCTCTACTACTGCCCTGTTAGATTCTGGAGCTGCGGGAAACTTCTTGTCACAGGGTTTTGCTCAAGAACATAGCATTGCACTTACTGAATGCTCTTCTTCCTTAGCAGTGGAAGCGATAGATGGGAGACCACTAGGCACTGGAACTATATCAGCCATAACCCAAGAGATACGCATGCAGACCGAGCTCCTTCATAATGAGATCATTCAGTTCTATGTGCTTCCCATTTCTTCTCTGACTGTCATCCTAGGCCTTCCCTGGCTCCGCCGTCATGACCCGTGCATCTCTTGGAAGGATGGTCAGATAACCCGATGGAACATCAACTGTAGAGAGACCTGCTTGGCACCTGATTTACCCCTGTCGATGGGAACGGTAACCATAACCAACACTGCGTCAGAAACATGGTTACTTGATGAATACAGAGATCTGGAAGAGGCTTTCAGTAAATCCCGTGCCACTAAGTTACCACCCCATCGACCATACGACTGTGCCATTGACCTTCTCCCAGGTTCCATTCCTCCCAAGGGGCGCATTTTCCCTTTGTCCCAGCCTGAATCGGACGCCATGAAGGCTTACATTGAAGAGGAACTCTCAAAAGGATTTATCCGACCTTCAACTTCTCCCGCTTCAGCGGGATTCTTCTTCGTGCGCAAGAAGGAGGGCGGGCTCAGGCCCTGTATCGATTATCGAGGTCTTAACGAGATCACGGTAAAATATCGTTATCCTCTGCCCTTGGTCCCTGCCGCCCTCGAGCAACTCCGTACGGCCAGGTTCTTCACCAAACTGGACCTCCGAAGTGCTTACATCCTAGTTCGCATTCGGGAGGGCGACGAATGGAAGACGGCCTTCTCAACAACATCTGGGCACTACGAATATCTCGTTATGCCGTTCGGACTGTCCAACAGTCCCTCCGTCTTCCAGGCTTTTGTCAACGACGTCTTCCGGGACATGCTCAACCACTCTGTTATTGTATATATTGACGACATCTTGATCTATTCGGACAGCTACGACGAACACGTACGGCAGGTTCGAACGGTACTTAAATGGTTAATCCACCATCAACTCTTTCCAAAGCTGGAGAAATGCGAGTTCCATCAGACTTCCATAGCCTTCCTCGGTTACGTCATCAGTCCTGACGGCATCACCATGGATGACAAGAAGGTAGCAGCTGTTCTTAACTGGCCACAACCCACTACCCTCAAAGAATTACAACGGTTCTTAGGATTCGCCAACTTCTACTGGCGTTTCATCTGCAACTTCAGTACCATAGCTGGGCCCCTCACCTCCATGGTGAAGAAGAATAACTATCGTTTGTCCTGGTCTCCCACGGCGCTCCAAGCGTTTCGACAGCTCAAGGAACACTTTACTACAGCTCCCATTCTCCACCACCCCAACCCTGAACTGCCCTTCGTAATAGAGGTAGACGCTTCCAGCTCTGGCCTAGGGGCCATTCTGTCTCAACGCCAAGGTGAACCTCCTAAGCTCTAACCCTGCGCGTTCTATTCTCGCAAATTAAACCCTGCTGAGAGAAACTATGACGTGGGAGACCGAGAGCTACTAGCAATGAAAGCAGCCTTCGAAGAATGGCGTCACTGGTTGGAGGGATCTACACATCCATTCGTTGTCCTAACTGACCACAAAAACCTTGAGTATCTAAAGACCGCCAAACGACTCAACCCTCGACAAGCACGATGGGCATTATTCTTCTCCAGATTCAACTTCTCTGTCACTTATCGCCCAGGTTCCCAAAACACCAAAGCTGATGCATTGTCACGACAATCTGAACCTGACACAGTCCCTCAAGACCCTGAGACGATCATTCCGTCTCGCTTGGTTGTATCTCCCATCCAGTGGTATATCTCTACAGAGATTGACCAACTCAATGCCCAAAGCCCGGTTCCAGCAGAATGTCCCAATGATAAAGTTTTTGTGCCAGCGTCCCTCAGAAATCGCCTAATGGAGCAGATCCACTGTCTTCTGTCGTCAGGCCATCCGGGTATCACGGCCACTATCCACCTCACTCAAAGCCATTTCTGGTGGCCAACCCTGAACTCTGATGTCACACAGTACGTTAAACGATGCAGGACTTGCAATATGAGTAAAGTTCCCCGCCAGCTTCCCGCCGGGCTCCTGCAACCCCTTCCTCTACCACAACGACCCTGGTCACACATTGCTGTTGACTTCATCACCGATCTTCCCTCCTCCGATCATTGCACCACCATCATGACAGTCGTTGACCGGTTCTCTAAGGCCTGTCGATTATTACCATTACCCAAACTACCCACCGCTCTACAAACCGCAGAACATCTCTGCACTTGGGTATTCCGTTTATATGGGCTCCCGGAAGACATTCTCTCCGACAGGGGTCCTCAGTTTACCTCTCAGCTCTGGTCCGCCCTGTTCAAGGCCCTCAACGTAAATGTCAGCCTCACCTCAGGCTATCACCCTCAGTCTAACGGACAAGTAGAGCGACTCAACCAGGAACTTATCCGCTTCCTCAGGTCCTACTGTAACCAACACCAAAACGATTGGGTACGATATCTCATGTGGACGGAATATGCTCAAAACTCGCTCAGGAAGGAAGCCACTGGCCTAACTCCATTTCAATGCGTCCTGGGGTACCAACCCCCGCTATTTCCCTGGTCCGGCGAGCCAACCAACATACCAGCGGTCAACGACTGGCTCTCGAAAAGCGAGGAGGTGTGGAATCAAGCTCACGTCCATCTCCAACACGCTATACGCCGTCAGTGAGATCAGGCCGATCAACGTCGGAGAGCCAGTCCAGTCTATCAGCCAGGTCAATGGGTATGGTTATCCACAAGAGACCTCCGACTCAGACTCCCCTGCAAGAAGCTTAGTCCAAGGTACGTGGGCCCTTTTCAAATTGAACGCCAGATTACACCAGTATCATTCCGTCTGGCCTTACCTAACCACTACCGTATCTCTCCCACGTTCCATGTTTCCCTGTTAAAGCCCGCCGACGGTCCCAACGAGGAGGGGGAGGAGAGGTCTGGTGAACGGGGTCCCCCTCCCATCAAGATAGAGGGCGAGCAGGCGTACAGAGTACACGAGCTCCTGGATTCTCGACGCCGAAGAGGGTCGTTACAGTATCTGGTCGACTGGGAGGGGTATGGTCCAGAAGAACGCTCTTGGGTAAACGCGGATGACATCTTGGATCCTAACCTCATGGAGGAGTTCCACAGAGCGCACCCAAACAGACCAGCTCCTCGACCTCGTGGTAGACCTCGGCATCAACGACCTCTTCGCGCCAGGAGTCGCTCGCAGGGGGGGGGGCTCTGTCACAGAGACGAACTCCGAGATTCCCTCCTCCGACCGTCGGAGGGCGCCATCGCCCGAATATTGACTTCCTGGTTTCTGTTCTCATCCTTGTTTTCACTACATTTCCCATAGGCCCCGTACCTTGGCACTAACTGTCCTCCCAGCTGTCGGCACTTTATTTGTATTATTTAAGAGACTCTCTTTCTCTCATACATCGCGAGGTCTTGTTTCCTGTTAGGCACAATTCTGAGCGTTAAACCCCTGTTGATAGTCTTCCTGTGTTTTGACCTGTTTACGGACCACTGTTTGCGATACCTGCTGCCTGCCTATTGCTTTGTTTGCCTGGACTCTGATTACGAACCTTATCTGCCTGCCTTGACCTGTATCTGTCTACCGACCACGATTTGCCTCGCCTCCACCACTCCTGTCTGCTGTTCCCTGACCCTTGCATTGTTGACCCTGTTATACTGTGAAATAAAGCTGCTCATGGATCCCACACCGAGTGACGAGTCGTTACAATTTGATACTCAAGAAACATTTCGTATTATTATTATCAATGTTAAAAACAGTTGTGCTGCGTAATCTTTTTGGGGAAAACATACACTTTTTTACCCAGAATTCTTTGATGAATAGAAAGTTTAATAGAACAGCATATTGTTTTATTATTGATAAATATATATTATAAATGTCTTTACTGTCACTATTGATCGATTTAATGTGTCCGTGTTGAATAAAGTATTGAAGTATTTAGTTCTTAAAAAAATTGCACTGACCCCAAAATTTTGAATGGTAGTGTATTTGTTCTTCCCATTCACAGAAACATTTAGAAAAGACAAGACACCTTTTTCACCCGTTTTACTGCAGGTCTAATTCTTTTGTTGTGAATGTTTCCTAAAGAGGCTCTATACTACTTTCTGCTCTCATAAGAGAAATGAACAGTCCTCTGTGAGCGCTGAGAAGCACTTAGGACGACAGGCCTGAAATAGAGGAGGTCTTATGTTTCAGGACAGGACACATTACGTCAATAACCCAGGGTGCTTTTTGTTTTTTCAATCTGTACGGGATATAAATAAAGATGGTGAATGTTATTTTAGAACAGCATCTGCATGAATTTTTAGTGTAACAAAACAGGCTTCCTGTTTACTGATACACAAAAACACATTTTGTGACCTTTGCGTTAGTCTCCTGTCCCCTTGTTGGCAAAGACACAAAAACACACAAACACACACAACACTTTCATGCATCCTCGCCCCCTCATCCCCTACCCCGTCTAGACACAAGCACACATCAGCAACTACTGAAATATTTAGCTGTCCATTTTCTCTTTTCGCCCTCCCTCACATCGCAGTGTGTTTCAAAAACTGATTGACACAAACCTCTCACCATCGCAGCTACTGTCATAGCTGCCATTTCATCACAAATCAGGCCAACATCTTTGACTCACACACATAATAGCAGACTGATATTACATGCTTACTTTGATTTATTAATAAAGCCAGAGAACTTAAAAATGATCTTGTAGTTCAAATCTGTAATAAAATGATACCTAATGTAATTATTAATGTTTTGTAAATGTTTGGTATAAATAATGATCAGAAATTGCTCCACTTGCCCCCCAAGGTCACATGGTTTGATTCATGTAGGTGAATCTCACAAAGCCTATTTACATCATATTTCACCACATAATCGAAAGAATTAAATAGAAGTACATTTTGCTTTAAAATTAAGCATAATTTAGTACAATGCATTACATTTTTATGAAAATTAAGCACTTTCTCTCCAAATTCTCATTACTGAAATTATTAAATTAAATAATTAAAATTAGAATTATATTTAACTTATATTGTTGTTTTTATTTTGTATGAATATATTTGATTCTATTTCAATTTGTAATATTATTTATATTTGTGTTATGATTGTATTTGTTGTACTTATTCATGCTGCTTTAAATTAAAAATAAATCTTTTACTTTAGTGTAATAAACTGTATAATCTAATGAAAATGACCACTGATAATAAATACAAACCAAAATTGTCTAAATTGTCTGAATTATCCTGAAAAATATTTGAGGTGAATGTGACCTGGTCATGTTTTCATGACATTTACTTACATTTATTTTTCTGCAATGCATAATTTAAACGCACTTTGTCGTTTTGAACAGAAATGTGATTGATTGTGAGTCTATTATATATTCTGTTTGTTAAAGGTATTGTATGAGCAGTGCTGAACTGGAATCAGTCAGTGTATCAATTTAAACAGCTGACTAATGACGGATTTGGATTTGGGGAAAAAACAGCATTAGATAATGATGCATTTACACACAGGAAACATCATATGCGCTTATCTTTTCAGACCGAGACTAATAGAGCCTTTATTCATCAGAGAGAAAAAGAAAGAAAGAAAGAGAGAGGTTAATGCTACTGAACATTTAAGCAGAACTCAGGACTGGAGCCATCGCTGTTTTTATTGGCCTGTGCAGCCGCTCTACCGTTCCACGCAGCTTTGATTTATTACTCTAACTGTATTATAAAAGAAACAGTCACACTAATAAAGAACAACTGAATTGTGAAAACAGAGTAAGAGAGAGAGAAAATCACATTCAAGTTTGTTCTGATAAACCAATATGGTTGTGATTATAGATCAGAATACAGTGCATTACGCAATGGAGGTTTTTATTCTAGGCCCGTTCAGTATTAAGTTACTTTACAAAATCTTTTAAAATGTGCCAGCAAAATATTGGCAAACATCTCTAGTTACAGTTCTCCTCCAGCAAATGACAGCCAAGCAGAAAACCAGCTCTGAAAGAAAAGCGTAAAAAGATCTCATGCACCTGGCTGATTTGTCTGTAATTGTAAAGGGATAAAAACGCACCGACTTCAGCTGATGACGTAACAGGAAGACACGCCGCATGAGGCAGCTTGGCTCTTTTTCTGTTTGTCCTCCTTACAGAAACGGTTGTGTGTGATGAAGCTATTTATTGTGCGTGTAAACAGTCATCAGAGCATGTGTGTGTGTTGGTGGGTGGGCGCTCTGTTGTTTTTGTTAGTTTTGTGATATGTGTTTATAATCAGTGCAGGGACGGCTGCGTTCAGGTGTATCCCTGCGAACACCCAGCTGGTGCTCTGTTCATCTGTTCACGGTTGTACGCACACGCTCGATGTCACAATAGTCTTTATTCACTATTGAGATGTTATGTTTAAAGTAAAATCAAGCAAGAAGGAAAAAGTAAACACTAAAGTCAAATAATAGAAGTATAAAAAAGTAAGAGGGAGCATGTGGGCCATGACTAGACTATAGACAAGAAAGGAGGGGAGAGAAAATAGAAAATGGGGAATGGGAAAGAGATTAACTTAAGTTGGACTCAAACTGTCCCCATGAGACAACTTTTATCCTGAGCATGTCACATGTTCATAATTCATGATTTTTTTTTAACCCCAAAATACTGAGACTTTAAACGAATGCATAATGATATTTAGAGGCAATTTTTTTATAAACACTTTTTGTTGTACTCTTTGAAACATTCTTCAAATCCTGATAGCAATCAATAAATAGAAGTGGTCAAAATATTAAAACATGTACATCCTGCTCGTGGAGACGTCACATGACATCAGCACGTTCTGTAAGGCTGTGCAGGGTTGTAGATAGATTGCCACAGAGCACCAACATCAAACAGCAGCCGTCTTTTACAGTTCATCCTGAACCAAAACAACAAGCTTATGTTGCGTTCATGCCATGTCATAACCATTATAATAAGATGGCAACCCGTGACTGACTTTACATCCTCAGAGTCGGATTTATGCGTTTCTAACACTATCAACACTGAAATTAATCTGCAGCAGTCTGGTTGTACAAGTAAGAGCTCTGTAAGTTGTTTGTTCATTATTATTGTGACATGAAGTAATTTGAAGCAGTCTTTCGTCTAGTGACGCTTTGCAGACTGTGTGTGTTTATGTGTTTTGGAGGAGGCGTGGCTTTGGAGAGAGCGCTGTGAAGGGAGGCTGGGATCTCATGCTTTTAAAGCTGACTCGCTATTGCTTGCTTACCCTACCTTTAAGGACAGACAGATAGACAGAATGTTTAGCTATTTTGCTATGCCAGCCTTAGTTGGGTGACAAATGGACTGATCTTTGAATTCTCCGCTGCAGAACGAGGTCATATCTATCCATTAATAATTAATGAAGGAGAAATGAAAGAGAGAGAGAGAGAGAGATAGAGAGAGAGAGAACAAACAGATGGGCTGAAAGGCTTGTCTGGCTGAATTGACACTTTTACAGCTCACCATGGCCTGCATCACATGACCCATATGTTTACACATCATCTCTTCTCTATTCCCATAGAGTACTGGAGACCTGCTCATTGCTCTTAAGAACATTATTAACTATAGTGTGTGTGTGTGTGTATGTGTGAGTAAATGAGGGTGTTGCATGGTGAAATGGAGAAGTGGTACATTTTGTGTAAAGCGTTTAGGAGCATTTTATGCCTACGACATCAAAAGGTAATTAACGGAGAGTAGGAATAATTTATCATGCTATAATCTAATGAATACAACTGATTAAGTCAATAAAAAAGACCGTTATCACTGCATCAGCAATCTCATATTTGTCAGTACAGCATGTTTGAACAGTTGTTTTTGCATGTCTTTTTAAGGTAACCAAGTCATTAGCCTTTAACATCACCTGCACAACAAGAGCAAACATGACAAGAGCATTGAGTGTTTTAAGGAAATCTTCCGTGTAAAGTATGGCAGAAAGGTGAACACCTCACCCTCAGGCTAACCTCAGGTGTGAACATCTGCCTGCCCAACATCAAATCTTCCCAGCTTCAAACAGACCTGATCTGTTGGTAAAACAAGCATTTAGATATATTTGACAAATGCAGATCGTTTCAGCCTTGTAGGATAAAAAATGACAAATGTGATCTCAATGTCTGAATAATATTTAATTGACAGCAAAGAGATTAAATGGAGATTTTTGCTTCAGTCAAGAAGAGGATCCCTGTAATCTCACATGCTTTAAGACATCTATATCCAGAACTGCATTCTTAAATATAATGATAAATATGGTTCAGTGAAGAACCTTTAACCATACGCTCAAAGTTTTTTTTTTTTTTTTTTTTTTTTTTAATACAGCGATGCCATGCCATAGAAGAACTACTTTTGATTCGCCTGGAAATTGTTGATATAGATTAAGAGCTCAGCTGTAATATCAATTAATAGCATAGCTCAGTTAATTTAGTCTTGATTAGAATCTGTCCTGCTCTCAAAAATAAAGGCACCTAAAGAGGGTTTTCACAGCAAAAGAACCATTTTTGTGCAATGAAAAGGTTCCAAGGATGTTTAAGGTTTTTTATGGAACTATCAATGCCAATAAAGGACATTTATTTTTAAGACTGTAGGTCATTTCCATTGCACAAAAGAAACTTTACAGTGGAAAACTTGAATTTCTTGGGGGTTCTGTGGGGAACCAAAAATTGTTCTTACTGTATATGGCATATGTTGTGAAAACCCTCTTTTGGCGCTATTATTTTTGAGAGTGTGTTCTCATCAATCTGCAATCACAACTTAGGGATTTCAGTGTGAACTAAGTGGGATAATTTTCCATCAAATTCAAGTGCAACTTATCTGGGCTATGCTATCAATTAATATTACGACTGGGCTCTTACTGTTTCAACAACCATCAGAAATGTATGACAAACATCTCAAACAAAAGTTAACACTAAAATCAAAATCAAAGCAATAGCTATTAGCACTTATGTTGAGAATAACATTTTATTTTTCTGAAAAGAACTGATTCAAAAGAAGGATTTGCTGATGGACCCAGGTCCGTGATCTGAGTTTAACAGTCAACTGCAGAGCGCGATTATCAATGAAAATTTGAAACAATATAAGGAAAATTACAGATTTTTTTTTAATGAAAATTTTCTGAAGCTATGAAAGACAACATCTGAGCAAGTATTCCTCTGGATCAGTGTGGAAAACAGCTGTGTGACTGTTTTTGTTTCATGTTTGTGGTGTTTGATGAAAAGCTGTCCCGTGTTCCAGGAATACAAGACGTTTTCCGGCAGAGATCTGTCTGTATGCTTTTTTCTGCCTATTTCTGTTTGTTTGTTTGTTTCTTTAGCACCATGAGAATGAAACAACAGGAATACACACAGATGAGAAACACGCTATTTAAAACCTTGATAATACCTTAGCCTTTCTTCATATTGGACCAGTCCAAAGAAGAAAAAGCTGCCATTTGGCGAACCGTCAGATTTGTGTGCTGGTGATGACGTTTATTGTAAATGTGCGGATGTCTATCCGCTGCTCTCTGTTTTAGAGTATGCTTCTGAGGTTTTCTTTATGAAATATCTTCATCCTCAGACAAATACGACTGGTTTATGTGGTGTTAACAGTTCTAACTTGAAGATTCCACCTTTAAATGTTTATGTAGACTTAAATAGAGTTTCATTCTTGCTGTACTGAAACAAAAATGATATTTTGCCTTTTCATCCTGTTCACATCCTGTTCACATTCCTTTGCTTTCTGTTGTAAGATCTTGGCTGTAATATAAAAGAGGAGCTAATAGTTTAATATAATAGTTCAGATTTATCTGTCAGATCCTTTTATGTTAGTGACACATTATTTAACATGACATGGTTTCAAATTGTATTGCTGTGTGCAACTTAGAGAATGAATTCTTGACTCTCTATCTCCCGAGATAGGACCAGAGAGGCAGTTGTTTCATTTTATTTATCAACTGTGTCCTCAGATGTTTTCTCATAAAATTCCTTAGGAGATCATTTTTCTTTTTGGAAAAATATAATGAGAAATGTTCGTGCTGAACTTTTTGATTACACACTACTGTATATTAGCACACCTAAGCTCAGAGACAAAAGTCTCAATTTAATTTGATTGCTGTCTCATTTTTCTTTTAAAATAAGGACTGTTAAAGAGAGAGAAAGCTGTCTTTGGTGTGAGGACACAGACATCCGGAGACCCCCAAATACACAAGCAAGAGCTGCCATGGCCGTGACCAGGCATTTAAAACAACCTTATTTTATAGAAAAACATCGAGCATAAGCCGTTTTCTCTTTCCTGTTAAAACAAAACCAAACAAACACATTCTTATTGTCCTCTCATCTTTGCTCTCTCCTCTCCTGTTATAAGGGTGACACAAGATCTTGGGGAAAGATATTCAAGTCCTAAATTTGCTGGGTTTAAATTACAAACCCTCCAAAGGTCACGTCATCTAGATTCCCTGTCACACATTCTTTGCCCTACAGTAAACCCGATTTCACTCAAAGCCTCACCACACACAAACCCTTTGAATAATTTACAGCTTTCGCAATAACTTTCCATCTCCATGTTTTATTTTCATATGGCATAGGAACAAAAAACTTGTCTTGAGAACAGCTCTTATAGAGTTTAATAAAGGTAAACACAACAAGGTAAAGCATTATTTCAGGGCTCAGTTTATGGTGTCAAGCAAGTCTCAAGCAAGCAAACTCAAATACTAAGTTGCAGCTCTTAGAATGATGGAAAAAGACAAAGAAAAAAAGCAACGACGTTGATGATTATCAATCACTCAAACCCCTTTATCTATACCTCTCTATGTAACTGTTGGACTCGCATGTCCACCATATTTGTAGTTTAACACTTTTTATTGGTGTTTATAGTTCAAATTGAATCCTCGTCCAACATGCAATGGATTGTGGGCAATATTAGCAGAAGGATTTCAACACACAATGTGTAATTAAAAAAAAAAAAAACTGCCTCGGGACAGATTATGACATATGACATGAATATGACTCCTGGAAAGGGCAGTTTGTATTTATGGAAATAAAAAACAATACATATTTCATATGGCAGAACATAAAAAGCTCTAAAAATGAATAAAAACCATAAATAAAAATAAATATACAGTATATACATTACAATTTATTAAAATTAAAATATTAATGGCTGTTTTTGGTCGGTCAATCGCGCCATGCCTCTTGTTTTTTTTTAAACTGCTGCGGCTCTTTTCACTCTGACTTGGTTTGGGGAATCACAATGCTGTTGGACAAATCTGTAAGTTACAGCAGATAACACTCGTTAAAATGCGTAGTGCCGAAAAAAAGATCATGGAAATAGTTAGCTAACAAATACATCGTTAATTAGTTGGAAAGTGGCGAAGTGCATTGAGTAGTATACCGTTAGCGAAGTAATAGCGAGGACTGACAGAGTGACCATTCCTGTGGACGAGGGCCTGACGTGCTGTGGACAAGATAGTCTAGGTGTGAAACTTGTCCTCTCCACCACAGATTAGTTGTGGTGTAACTTGTGTCAGTTAACAGTAAGTGTAATTTGATGTTGGCAACATTTTTAATGAATACTGCTGTTAATGGCTAGTGCATTACAAACGCATCTGTCTTATGATGAAAACTGACAAACATTCTATAGATTTTGAAAACTGATTGTATTTGACCGATTTAAAATTGTTAATTTGTCTGATTTGTAAACTTTTATCTTGTATCTGACATTTTATAAGTTGATCTTATGTTATGAGAAATGTTATATGGTAGTCTTGTTTCAAGCAATCAAGGTGTAGTTGGTAACACTTTTTAATGTATACTGTATTGTAGATAATGGCATTGCAAAGCATTTGTGTCATCTAATCACCTAAATTAAGTTTATAAAAAATTGAGATTTAGAGCATTTTATTGTGCCTCTGTGAATGCACTGTTCTCTACCCTGACAAAATTTGACTATAAATTAAATTATTAACATTTCTACATCTGTCCTGTTTTATTTCAATTTTGTAGAATTGCAAATGGAGGGTAATTCTTAATATTTTTGTATGAACATTAACTAGCAGATGATAACTTTGTTACACTTACTGTGTTTAAATGACACGGTTGTGTGTTAAAATTACCTTACACAATTTGTGTCAAGATGGATCACACATCTACTGTGTTAAAATTCTGCACAACAGGTGTCATTTTTAACACATCTCTTTTTGCAGTGTAGACATGTTTGATTCAGTCTACTGAAGTTCAAAACTCAAAAAACCACTTGTTACAACCGAGATCTGGAGAAGAGCCAGTCTGAACGTACAAAACATCAAACCTTAAAGCAGATGGGCTATAGCAGCAGAAGACCACACAGGGTGCCACTTCTGCCAGCTACAAACAGGAAACTGAGGCTACAATTCACATGGGCTCACCAAAACTCATCAACAGCGAAACAATGAAACAATGAAACAATGAAACATGAAGACTGGACTAAGGAGCTAACAAGACACACCTGAGAACAATGAAACAAAGAACCAATGATAGAACAGAACTGAGAAACCACATGACTAAATCAATTATATTCTGTTTGCAGCCAATATGTATGTAGTTACGACATAACCGGACAAACCTTAGTCCCACTGCCCAGCTATTCTGAAATCTGAAAGATTCTAAGAGTCTGTTTTATGTCGAGAGCAGTTTAAACTAAATTCAGATGCATTATGTATACAGTAATGCCAGGTAGACTTGTGTTTTGACTGCAGAAATCATTGCCATGTTGAAATGAACAGAGCTGAACGCACCCAGATCTCTACAACACAATGTAGTACATTGTTCCTCTCGTTGATTACCATTTTTTCCCCTTTGTCTGTTTTCACGAGCCTCGCCTCATCACAGTTTTTCCTTGCCCGTAGTGTATTATTATTATTATTATGATCACTGATTAATTATAATTAAAGCACTAAGGACGTAATGATTTAACCCGAGGGTTCATAATTAACAGGAGAAAGGCGGATTATACTGTAATTATTGCGTCATTCTGATTATTGTTCTCTTTTTCTCTCTCCAGGTGAGACATTCTCTGAAACGTTCAGTCACACAGAGAGATGTCAGACGTGTAGAGAGTGCACAGGTCTCATGCGTATGCAGACCCCCTGCACCGATTCGAACAACGCAGTGTGCGTGTGCAACTACGGCTTCTTCATGAACGACCTGGTAGGTCAGTGCGAGCCATGCACCGTGTGTCCGCACGGTCAGGGTGTGCTGTTACGCTGCGAGCACTCCCACGACACGGTGTGTGAGGAGTGTGTGGAGGACACCTACTCTGATCGGGAGAGCTCGCTGGACCCCTGCCTACCTTGCACCATCTGTGAGGAGGGGATAGAGATTCTCATCAGGAATTGCACCCCTTATGAAGATGCATGGTGCCATGGTGAGAGAATAATACACTCAAGAATATTATATGTAAACAAAATCAAAACTGAAATAAAATAATTGAAGTATTAATTAAAATAATTGCATAAATATCTAAATATAATATTATATATATATATATATATATATATATATATATATATGGTTTATGATGAAAAAATATTTCCCCATGTTTGTAAAACTATTTATGCTTAATTTTCCAGCTTATTTGCTTTTTTTCTGCATATTTGAATTGCACACAAAGAGAAAACCGATGCGTACTCGTAGCCTGTGGTCAGTCACTAAGGGCAACTGCACTAACACCACAACCATCTTGTTTGGCTGTATAAGATGTGATTGTGCTTGATCTCTCTCACACTCTTTCCAACAGCCAATTTCTCTCAGTCTCAGTCAAAATGTTTGCTTGCCTCCATGTGTTTAAGGATCAATCTGGGTCATTTCCGCGTGTGTCTGCTTGTGGCCCTGCAGTTGAAAGGTCAAAGTGCAGATATTCTGTGCAAAGCCCCGTAGTTATAGAGGTCACAGCAGTCCAAAAGGTCAAACCCAGTGACACATGCACAGTTTGGGGGTTACAAGATGTATAAAAGCAAACATGTGCATCACAGTGACTTTTCAACAGGTAATAGATGTTCTTAAAACCTCTTTAACAGGGGAAAACATCACTGTGAACCTTGTGTAGCTTATTGTTTTTATACAAAGACACTATTTTAAGGTGACGTAGTTACAAGTTACTACATGTACTTACTATAGTAATAGTAAAGTATGCATAACTACAAGTAACTAACCCTAAACCAAAACCTAACCCTAAACGTAACTCTATAGTAAGTACATGAAATTAATTAATATTACTCAGTACTTATTTGAGTAAATACAATGTAACTATGTCACCTTAAAATAAAGTATATAATATAATATCCTTTAATGTAACCAAAGGGAAATTTGGTTTAGTCTTGCCATTTAGAACAATGACATATAATTACGACATAAAACCTTAAAAAAAAAAAAGTAACATGCAAGTAATAAACTATTACTATAATTATTCAAGGCGCAATATGTAAAATGTTTGGCAGCTAGAGGGCGTACAATCAAAACAACAACAACAACAACAACGGCATAGCCTGAATGATGGTAACTGTCGTCTTCAACTCCACCGCTGATTTAAATCAATCAGATGGGAATCGTATATCATGTTCATGGATGAGGTAAAATAGTAGTTTTATAAATGTTGTGCTTGATGACATGATTTTATTTCATTATAAGGAATTAGCCACAAGTAAAGCAAGGTTTAATACTAAATTGGTTGTCATAGATGTTACTGCATTTGTCCAATTCATTTGTGTGATAACGCTACGCAGTTTTATGTGTTCAAAACAATCATAGTAAAAGTACAGTTGAACATACCCACATCATTTGCAAAAAGGCTGATTAATATTTATATATAACACATACTATATTAATTTACATTGTTTATCAAGTCGGGTGAAGTGTCAATGTCAACAAACTAATCACGAACCAAATGCAATAACACTGTCCTTAAATAAACATTACTAGTACAGAATGAAACTCATTCGCAGTTGTGGCATTTGACACATTTGATGTAGTGACAAGTATTTCACTAAAGCTACAGTATAAAACAAAATTACAGCCAACAGTTCATAACATGCCTTTAGGTTTATTTTGTCGTGAACATCACCTCACCATTTTTCACATCAAATGCATAGATATTCAAACAATAAGACGAACACTGTTGATCATTATAATAATCATAAGTTTTCTGTCAGTAAATGAATCCAAATAGTTTCTGACCTGTCTATTAAAACACACGCAAGATCGGAGTCTCTCTGTCTAGTTGTCTAGTTGAGAAGTTTGTCGTGAAGTTCTCTCCATTTAGGAAAAGCGACACAGATTTTGATCCTCATTTTATATCTCTTCTTGTCCCAAAATCTTCTTGGGTCATTTGGTTGACGTTTATGATTATGGGTCTTGTCTTTGTTGACAGAACCAGCTACAAACAGTAAAGAATAATTGTGTTCCATAACGACTGCGTGAAACGAACTAGTTGCTTGATAGATGCGACAACTACTATTTCCGCATTTGTTCATGAGACCATGTTGTCATGGTTTCTATAGCAGTAAAAGCGGAAACCGAGGGTAACGCGGATATGACGTAATTGACATGCTATTCCCGCACACGTGCCGGAGCCTTGTTTAAAATCGCAATTTTCTCATCATCTACAAAGAGTTGGAAACATTTGGGATATTGTAAGTACTCAACTGAACAAAATATTTAACACTGGCCTAGTGGTTTTTGGATATTTTACTGCAAAAAGTTTACATATTGCACCTTTAACAATTCACAATGACACGCAAATGAATATTTATACCTATTTAGTTTACAGTATGGAATAATGTAATTAGTTTAATCAATATACTTTTTTTCCTTCCCAAAGTCCTTCATATTCGACAAGCAAAGTAAACAAACAACCAGGTGAATGTTAGGACTGTTAGGACTTAGTTAACAGTCCAACCCGACCCATGGTTCCCTAAGAAACACTGTGGCTGTGGCCAGCAAGCGAAGTGATGGGTCTGTTTCTACCTCTTTAACCAAATACACAGAGAAAGCTCAGTTTCCATGGTTGGAGAGGGTATGTAATGTGGCGTGTCATTGCATTAGTGTGCTAGCGCTTGGTCGGTGGGACTGTCAGATGTCTGAAGCCTGGGGCTGTATGTGTGTGAGGGTCATTATAGCTTCTGCGGCTGAGTAGGATTAGGCTGGATGTGTCCGTTTGGGGTTTGGTGTCAGCCATAGCTCTTTGGTGTGTGTTACACCCAGTATTAACATCTGTCTCAGGTAATCTGAACACAAATGGACAATGATTTAGACAGGTGTAATTGGTGTATCACTCAAACCACAAATGGAGGTAGCTGAAAATACATTTGATCACATGAAATTTATAGTGTAAATACTAATGTGCCCTGACGCATCCCAGACAACAGCAAATAAGGTAAAGTGTGAAGTGTGCACTTTCTACACCAGTAGTTGCACCAAATGAATTTGCACAAAAGTGACTGTTTCCGAACAGGTTGAATGTTCAGGATGAACAGATAGGCCAGTCTTAAACTCAAACTTTGAGCAGTTTAGTACAGCAACACTGCCTCAACTTCAAAAAACAGCAATGTGACATATCGTGATTAATATATAAGTATTAATATAAATGACACTTTTTGCTGCTTTACCAGGTGAACATTTGCTAAAATGGTGTTTCAGATGCGTGACTTGAAGCACTCTGCTTTGTGAGTGCTGTAGTGTAGCATAAGGAGATGAGAGATATCTCTGCAGATGGAACCTGTAAATCATGAAGCATCTGCAAGTGCTGTCTGTTACATTCACACACACATATGTTCAGCTTCACTGGCATCAGTTCCTGCTCTCATGTGCCTCTCATCAGCCTCGTTCCAGTGAGAAGAGAGAAAAGACACAAAGAGAGGAAAAAATTTGAAAAAAGTTCAAATGTGATGGCTAGTTAAGTACTGATCAGTGTTGGGGCCCTCAAAGGAATAAATTACTTATATTTATATATTTATATTTATATTATATTACTTATACTTATATATATATATATATATATATATATATATATTCTTCATAAATGAGCATAACGTCAGACTTATTTTGAAAACTAAAAAAATCTTTGAACAGCCATGTATTTATAATACTTAACTACAGTTAAGGTTTTTTTCTTTTTAACTCGTAGTGTAGAAAACTAAGCTACTTTTTCAAAAGCGCAACATGACTGTAATTCAACAACTTTATTATTAGCCTGTATCTCTGGAAGCTACAGTTTCAAAATATCTCCCCCAACACTGTCCTGACGATAATGTGATCATGCTTTGTGCACGGTTACCCCACAGAGCAGCCTTGTTCTGACATATCACACACACACAGTTATAGAGGTTCTTGTGTAGCCTGTACAGATGACCACCCTCTGCGAGTGCCACATTATCTTCCTTAAAATGACCTTTTACATGACCTTTACTGGCTCTCTCTATCCATCTTGCTTTCTGTCTGTGTATCTCTGACCCTTTCATGTCTATCTCTCTGGTGGGTCAGTCTATTATGTGCCCTTTGATGAGGGTGGTGTATTAAAAACAAGCTCTTTCATGAGAATGACCACAGTCAGAGTCAAAGTCGACACTGGTGGTCCATGATGTATGGTGATTCACTTCCTGCAGCTCTTAAGTGGCATGTGTCTATCTGTGTATGTGACAGAGAGAGAGAGTTGTGCTGAGCTCTTTCCTTTGTTGGATCGATAAGGCCGTTGGACTTTCTTACACTCGGGTTTCAATCTGTGACCTCTATCGCAGCTACTGCATTACACACACACACACACACACACACACACACACACACACACACACACACACACACACACACAGTCAGAATACAGATACATGTCAGTGTATGTGAGTGGATTGGAGAGACATCACTCATTTGCTCAGATAGAGCTGCAGTGACAAAGAACATGTTAATTCATGTTCATCTTTACTATGATGCATTATGCACCAGTGTTATTTTAGTAGTATTTATATAATAGTATTTATTAACATTTTGTTTATGTTAACACTTTACAATAAGTTTCATTAGTTATTTATTATATTTATAAATTTAGTTTTAGTTTAGTTTTCTTTTAATTTCAGTTAAAATTTTAGAAATGTGTTTTGTAGTTTTTCTTAATTTTTCGGTATTTCTATGTAGATACATTCTACAGAATATATATTTCTAATTGTCATTTATTTTTTTCATTTAATATTTACATTTTATTTCATTTCAGCATTATTTCAATTTCTGAAAACTTTTTATACCTTTACTGCAAGTTAATTCTAACAACACTTGTACTGTTATACAGTTTGTCCCAGATAAATGTATAGGGTGTATTTTGGTATAATATAAAACAATAATAATAAATTGAAACTAAATTGAACAAAAATTAAACTAAACTGAAAATACACAAGCATGTATATAAACAAATAGCCTCAAATTCAAGAATTTCTCTATTTTTATATACCTTTTAAATAACAAATCCTTGTTTAAGGCAGATTATTAAGTCTCTGTGTGTGTGTGTGTGTGTGTGTGTGTGTTAATGGCTCCTGCTAGTGTAATTACTGCAGCTAATCAGAGCACTTAACAGCAAAGCTTCTGTTCATTTAGCCATCCATTTGTTCACACACACACACTACACACACACACCCATCAGACTCTTATCGCTCTCACTCCTGTCTATCACTCACACACACACACACACACACACACACGCACACACACACACACTCTCTCACACTCATACACACACACAAGATGAGAATAAGGGTTGCTGTGTGTGACAGTCTTTCGAGTGTGTTTTCTGTTAGATAAAGAGAACCATTATAACAAACTTGAAAAGGGTTGCCAGATAAGCATTAAAATCCCTTCCAAAAAACAGCACTGTGAGAGGATGAGAATAAAGACCCCTCTCATTAAAGGTGGCGCCCAGCTGAGGGTTAACAAGCACTTCACACTTGGCACCTCATCCTGAAAACGCCTAGTTAAGAATGAAAATCATTAAAACAAAAAGTGAAGAATTTGAAATTGTTAACCTTTGGCTTGGCTGAGTTTTACCGCCTCAGTCCAATAAAAGCAGCGACTCGTTTTCAATCAGGTTTCAAGCTCAGTCAAGCTGAAAACACATCCACATATCGCAATTTCACATACCCCCCCTTTCAATCGGAGAGACAGAGAAAGAAAAAGAGAGCTTTCAGAAATCGTTTAACTTTTAGTGCATACTCGGAAACGAATGAATGTTTCCTTCGAGAAAGAGGGAGGAGACGGTCTTGAGAAGATTGACAGCTACTGAGGGGGAGACAGCAAGTGAAAGAGACTGATAAAGAAAACAAAGAGGGCTGCCTGCACAAGTCTTCAGATGCACACAAGTTTGAAAGGTGTGACGAAGATAAGAAGCCTGTGTGTGCGTGTCTGCAAACTAATCTAAAAAACAATGTTCTTTAATTAATTGTTAAACAGCTAATGACTAAGTCACTTTCATTATGGCTTGACTATTCAAACATGACTCATATTTTACAGACACTTGATAGACTGAAAATAGAAGCAAAAGAAATATTAGCTCTGTTTAGGAACAGAGTATCTGGTTTCTATCTGGTCTAAGAAGTTCATTCTTCCAGGTTCATGCTGGTAGACCTTCTGGGATAGTCAACAAACTGGTCATACCACTTTTAAGTGTTCAAGCTGGGATTTAGTTGAGATCTACAGCCATTTTCAAAGCCTAAAAATGTCATCGGTGTAAATCACGGGTTCTTGTTTTTAATATATGACACCTTGGAACGTAGATCCTTCATTAGCTGTAGTTTCTTATAAAACAAACCAAAGTTGTTGCATAAAAGGTTCTCAGTTTCAGCATTGCTCAATCAGTCACACATATGGCTGCTCTGGAATAGTTCAGAGAATGAGAATATTCTAGAGAGTAGAGAGTCATGGTAACGTTAAGACCTCCTGTTGAGTCAGATCGAACCCTGTCACCACCAATTTTACAACTATGAAATTTATGAACCATAACAATCTCCACTCGATTCTGAAATATTTTCTTGAGAAAGAGTGTAGAGTTCAACAACAAAACAAGAGGAAGTTGTGTCTGTGTGAAATCCGTAATGCTATTCATTTCCTTTTCTCCGTACAGAAATTGATTTGGTTTTGTATTGAAAGTTCAACCGCACACTAAATTTATGGCTTAAAGTCAGTAGCTTTATATTGAAACATTACTTGCAAAGCCTTATTAGCCTTATTATTAATAGTTATTAAGTACTTAGATTTAAACCAAAAGTTTGTAATGCAATGTGATCTCAAAGCTAAAACTGAAATGGAAAAAAGAATGGGAAAAATAATTCTGGCACAAAAACTTCTGGGTAGCCACGGTTGTGCGCTATTGGGAGCTGGAAAGAGTTTGGGGGGGGGGGCTTTCTATAAATTATGCATCTAATCAATAAAGAGAGGAAGACTGATAAAAAGACAAATAGTGCCTTTAGTGGGTGAAACAGGCTATATATCATATAACACCATCCAGACAGCCATTGGTCAATTTCACAGCTTCCACTAACGGTCTCCTCAGGTTCAGTTCAATATCCCATTTGCATTATTGCATTGAATTATCCCAAATTATATAAACAACAATAGAGTGTGAATTCTGTTTAGATATAGCAGCAGACTGCAGTGGTTTTATGTCTATGTAGGCTCCCAGTTATTCTCAGATTGTACCTAACGTATGTGTAATTGTACCTAACGTCTTTCTCTCTATCTTAGATCCATTGAGTCCTACCTATATCGCTTCCACTAGTGATTCCAGTTCATTTGTCACCGATCCGAACCGTTTGTGGAGCCCCAGCCCCGGAGATGATGACACAACGCCCAAACCCAGATCTCCTCACTTCATTAGTAAAAGGCTTAACGAGAATCTGATTCCCATCTACTGCTCCATCCTCGCAGCAGTCGTGGTCGGCCTCCTGGCTTACATCATCTTCAAGAGGTGAGCAAAAGTGGGGGAAAAAGTCCTTAAAACATACATTGACACAAGCACAGATTGAAAATGATTGAGGACAGTGAGGTGGTGAAACAATCAGGCCTCGTCTCAATTTAGATTTAGATGAAGCTACACAATCTTTCAAAAGTTTGGAGGAGGTAAAAAGTCTCTTATGCTCACAAAGGCATTTATTTGATCAAAAAATATAGTAATATTGTGACATTTTATAAAAATGTTTTCTGATTTAATATATTTAACAATATTTTAAATGAATTTTATTCCTGTGATGGCAAAGCCGTATTTTCAGCTTCATTACTCCAGTCTTCAGTCACATGATCCTTCAGAAATCACTTTAATATGCTGATTAAGAAAAATTTCTTACTGTTATCAATGTTTAAAACAGTTGTGCTGCTTAATATTTTTGTGGAAAATACATTTTTATTTAAAAAAAAAAAAAAAAAATCCTGACCCCAAACTTTTCAGTGATTGTTCTGATCACCCATTAACCTAAGAACTTTTAAAAACTAATTATATTATGTATATAATGTATAATTATATTACGTTATGTGTAATTATTCATATTAATAAAAAAACACATTTAAAAATGTAGAAAATATTAATAAAGAATAAAGGTGTTTAAACATATTAAGGCATATTTAGAAAAAAAAAAAGAAAATCCACCACTATCCAAACAACTGTTTGTTGTCGAAATTGAAATTAGCCAATGCTTTCCTCTCACTCATCACATTCATGTGTACTCTACGTGCGCATCCGTTTCTTCCAGGTGGAACAGCTGCAAGCAGAATAAACAGGCAGCTAATAATCGCGCAGCCACAGCCAATCAGACACCATCTCCAGAGGGAGAGAAGCTGCACAGTGACAGCGGCATCTCAGTGGACAGCCAGAGTCTGCAGGAGCAGCAAGCGCAGACGCAGACGCAGACGCAGACGCAGATCGGTAAGATCACGGGCCAGAGAGTCATTTCTGCAGCAGTAATAGCACATTTGACAAAATTAAAGTTAGTTTCAAACAATTCCCCTTTCTGCCATTGCCTCAAAACTTGCTCCATTGGTTAATCCAACGTCCCTACTGTACATGGACAGTACATGACACCTCTTGTTTATCTTTAGTATCTCTCTCCCTGTCCCATCTCCCTGTTATCTCTCATATCTTCCATTTACCCTCCTTATACACTTGGCAATTCCATGTAAGGCTGGGTGTGGATGACATAGCTGACTCACACGTTTATCATTCAGATCTTAAAAGGGACACACAAGTTGAGAACTGCACACATATACACTTATAAACCCTGAAAATAAACCAAAGAATGCTTTCATGCATTCCAGAGAAATCTCTAAATCACTTGTGTGCTGTTTAATAATATTTAAAAGACCACGAGACGGTGCTGATAACAGTCCGATAGTACTCTCGCACAGGACGGGACTGACGCCATAGGACGAGACAGGGAGCGATTAAAACTCAACAATAAAGTGGCCATGTTGATTGAACCTGGTGCAAAGTGCAGGGATGGATGTCAAACGTCTTCACTGGGGTCAAACAGTCTTAGGTTGAAGAGCATTAAATATATGCATACCACTTGATGCAATCGATTCAACACCGAGAATGCATTTAAAGGTGCAGTGCAACTTTTGCACCACTAGTGGATCCAAACGGAATTACAGATAATAATCATTGTTCCAAAACAAATTTCCCAAACACTGTTTGGGGAAAAAAGGTACAGTGCTGACACAAACTCATGGTAGATGGCTTAAAAAGAATCAACAACAAAAACATTTCCCCTATGAAATGGAAAACTGAATATACACCAATGCAAGAGCCTAAAATATGGAGAACTTTCTTTATAGTCTAAAACTGTTTGGGATAAGTTGTCTTATCAGACAAAATCTTTTAAACACACACGCAGACACAAAATAAACCAGGCTTTTCTTTGCCGGTTTATTATTGTGACTAAGGTCTTCAAATATCACAGAACAGTGAAATGAAAGACCACAATAAGGGCACAAGTATAGTCTGTTTACAAAGAGAGGTTAGTACATAGAACAGTTTATTATGATATTAAAATGTCAAATATCTAATGTTCTGCACAACTGTGTATGTTTGTGTGTATGTGAGAGAGTGAGTCCTGGCCTGAGTGAATCACTCCAAATAAAAGCAACTTCTTAATGAATAAATAAATAGCAGCATTTTCATTTGCATTTATTGTAAACGGTTCTGTGAGCCAATGGCATTATGTTAACCTCATATATATATATTATGTACAGAAAGAAATTCATAGAAATAAACAAATCAGCCCAGGATTTTATGAAAGAGATGGTCAGAGAATTGAATTCAGCCCCGATTTAGATGAGGGAGAACAACAGACAGTCTAGGGTTTTAGAGAGGAGACTTATCACGTTCTTTAGAGGGTGCAGCAGTGCATTGTGGGAGCTGGGTCGTGAATAGTGATGGGTTTGTGGGGTGGTGGATGCAACCTTTGCAAAGAAACAGGAAAAACAAAAACAAGAGTGTCAGGAATGTGAAGCAGACCCAGTCCCAGGATATAACGAAACATGTCCGGATCACATTTGTATAGAGAAAATGAAGACTATATTTGAAATCGTAAGCATTGTTTATATTGTGACATCTCCCCAATTTCTCATTACTGAAATGCATCTGTTATTAATTACTATTCATAATGGTGTTTCTAATTAAAGTAATTATTTATTGTAATATAATAGTGAATGCAGTAAAAAGTAAAAATAAAGTAAAAACATCAAAATGAGCATAATTTAACTGCAATACAACATATACTAGCATGACAAATGAATGCTTTATTTAAAAAATTTAATATTTTTTACATTTAATGGAATGGGAAAATAGTTTTTTTTTCTATGCTACAATATTGAAAACGGGGTGCTTAAGGCACAGTTCACATCAAAATGAAAATTCTGTCGTCATCGTCACCCTCATATCATTCCAAACCAATATAACTTTCTTTCTTTTATGGAACATAGAAGATATATTCAGACATATGCATGCTTTGTCCATACAATAGGAGTCAATGGTAACCATAACTGTTTGGAATGAATCAGGGGGATTAATTTTCATTTTTTGGGTAAAACAGCATTTCTTTATTCTTTGCTTTGATTTTGAAATATGACCTGGACATGTTTGTGACAGGTTTTGTGCAATGTCATTATAGTATCATTTAAATGTTTTGTAATTTTGTTCTTTTTTGTCATTTTTATTGGTTTTTGTTTTTTACGTCTATAATTTTTTTAATTATTATTATTAATTGAAATTAAATGTTTATTTTATTTCAAGTAACAAAATTTTTTTTTTTTTTGGTTTTAGTTTACTATAGTAACCCTTGTTTTATGTGACTCATCCTCATACCCTGTCTCTTTTTCTTTATTCTGTCTGTCTTGGCTCATTTCTCTGCAATGTATTTTCTCATCAACATTTGCTTGTTCTCCTCCAGCATCCCCTTCAATTCTCTGTCTGCCTTGAATCCCACAGAAACACAGTGACAGATGCTGTCAGTCCACACACACACATACACACACACACAAAATGCAACAATATCAGCCAGAACAGGTGTGATTGTTCCATCAGGTCTTTCTGTCAGCGGCTTCGCTCCTTTATTTCTCACACATGGCTACTGTAAAAACACAGGCGCCAGTTGTAAACGCATTAGTGCCAAGGATCTCTCTGTCTGTAGCTTTAGTCCTCAGTGCCCACACATGTCGATCAATGTTTTGTTTTGGTCTTTCATAACAGAATCTGTCTTCTAATAAAGTATGTAATAAACATGTATATATTTAGTTTCATTTCATTGCTTTAAATAATGTTTATAAGTCTTTTAATTTGACTTATCAGTACACTATTTGAATAAAAGGTTTTAAAAGGTTTAACAAACCAAAGCTTCTTTAGCTAATGAAATATCATTGTCGATTTCATCTTGGACAGTCAGCCAATCAGATTGAAACTGCTGATTTTTCAGATAGTGTTTGCCAGTTTTGTGTGCAATACACTTTAGATGGTCAGTGAATGTGGGCGGTCAGTTTAACGCTAGAGAAACGTGCGCTGGGAAGACAGTCTGACAGTAAAACTCGCTCATTAGCGGCTGTTGTATGACAAATCGCAGACTGACTTTGGACCTACTGGTGCGTCAGTGCTGCTTGTTTTCTTATCTACCAACAAGCCGCTAATAAGCATCAGCTTCAAATGTTTGCCGCTGCTTCTGCGGAATCATTAAAAACTTCAGAAACCCACACTGCGTGTTGAGAAATGTGTGTTGTTGTTTTTTTTTTAAACTTGTTAAAGCACCCAAGAGAAGAGTGAATATTCTGCAGAATCAGCAGTTCCTGACTGTACAAATCTCTTCATTTTATTCTTAGTTAGAGTCATAGGTCTCCATTATATGTTGTTGTCCATTAGGAGTGACAAATAGCTTGATTATCTGGTGTAAATGTGCTGTGTCTGTAGTTCTAGAGGAGTTACAGTATAGGAGTTAGTCAGTATTTCTTTCTCCCTCCCTCTCTTCGTCTCTCTCTAGCAGCTCTCAATCCCAAGCTTTCACTTGACTCTGGGGAATGAACGGATGGATGAGTGGATATCAGAGGAGGTGCATGAAGGTGAAAGGGTATTTAATTTTTTAAAGGAATTCAGTCTTCTTCGCTTCTGGCACTTGTGATCTGACGGATCCACACTTTGCTCAACATGAAGAGCAGTCACGCCATCTGCGAGCGTCTGAGTGGCTGATCAGGAGAGTCAGGACAATTCCCGTCGGGCCATGCATCTGTCAAAGGCTGGCAATATGGCATAAACTGTAACAAATTTCAGGCATTCAGCTATCTTTCTGTTATCACTCTGTGATCTTCCTTTCTATCCATAGTTTTTTAAATTCATTATCATCCATTTAAATGGCTCATTTCCCCTTCTTTCAGCACACTTTTAACACTGGAACTTCAGTCTTAAAGGGACAGTTCAATCAAATTAAAATTCTGTCATCATTTTCTTACCCTCATGTCATCCTAAACCTAAACTTTCTTCAGTGAAACACAAAAGATGCGTGTTTGCCGATACAATGAAAGTCAATGAGGTTCACAGCAACATTAGACCCCACTGACTTTCATTGTATCAGCAAAAAAAAGCTTTTGTGTTTCGCAGAAGAAAGTCACACAGTACACAATAAATCAGGACAGAATTTTAATTTTTTTTACTATACTATCCCTTTTTCTACTTGCATTTAATTCAGTACAAAAAAAAGTCAAAATCATACACATTCATAGTCTGTTGTAAATGTGCCTTTGTATATAGTGTACATGTTATTGTTAAATCACATTTAACTGTGACAGAAGAAGATACACTGAAATATTATATTTACTATATGCCTACACACATTTTCTCACACTCTAACGTTTGGTCAGAACTACCCTCGGTAGGCCAAGAGAATGTGATTTCAAAATACTGCATCCCCCGTTGAGGACACTTAAAATGTAGGACGCCCCTCAAGGGACAAAAGACTGTAGCATTTCCAGGTTTTGATAGAAAGCATGCACAGAATGTGATAAACAATCTCCAGTTTAATACACTTGTTTTTGGGTTAAGTTGTATTTAGCCAAAAAAAAAAAAAAAAGTTCTAGAATTTCTATTGACTGATCCTAGCACTTCTCACCTCTAGCAAGCAAATTTGCGAAATTGTGACCTAAAATGTGTGGTCTAATTACGCAGTACTTTTGTTTTTCTCCAATGGGTGGATGTAGCTACATTTGCCTCCGTAGACTGCAATGATGTCATAGACAAGACAGAAAAAAAGTTTTTTTTTTGTTTTTGTTTTTTGTGTATCGCACAAATGGCGCAGCTCTGAATTGGTTCAGACACAAAACGGGACCTCAGAACTAAAAGCCTACTTGCAGCATTCCGGAACTGTTTCCATGGCATCGCACAATTGACAACAGATTGAAGGGTTAGTGGGAAAATGAGGCATTTGTGTCTCAGTCTGAATGTAGTAGTGATTGCAGTTAAATGGTTAGGGCAGGCAGAGGGGAACGGGATGCTCAGAGCTCCAGGGCGACCGCTCACTTCAAACCGGCTAAAAAAAAATGACCTATGCTATTTTTTTGGGAAAAAACTTTTCCTTAACATTTTATTTTGTCCCAAATGGACATTAATGCTTTCTTTAAAAAGGATTATTAAGTGCACATAAAAATTTATTTTCTTTTTTTTTTTTTTTTCATACTACTGTAAGCATAAAGTTATGTGATCCACGACCCTAAGTAATCAAATAGTGGTAGAACTAATTGAGAGCCTCTAGTGTTAATATATGCAAATGTTCACTTTTGGGGAAGTTACTCTGACACTGTACATTGCCCAGCTACAAGTTACTCATTCTTCAAAGAAGTTCTTCTACAGTCAACCTACAGTTCTGAAGTAGTTACCTATAGTACAAAGTAACAGCAACATTGAGGCATGATTTGTGTGGCACAAAAACAATATAAATTTGGACAGCCTAAAGACCTGTGCACCGCTGTACACAAAAGACATCTTTTTTTTTTAAACGCTGTCCTTTTGAACTTTCTATTCACCAAAGAATACTGAAAAAAGCATATAACATTTTCCACAAAAATATTAAGCAGCACAACTTTTTTTTTTCAGCACTGAAAATAAGAAATGTTTCTTGAGCATCAAATCACCATATTAGATTGACTTCTGAAGAATCATGAAGGTATGAGATCATGTTTGAAAAGGACTAATTTACTGGAATTATATAATATATATAATATGAAATGCTGGAAAATTGGTTCTGGCAATTTACCAGCAAGTTAAAGCTGTAATATTACCGGTAAATAACTGGTATGATGCAGTGTGTGAACCCAGAATGGAGATTACTGGTATAAGTATGTACAAAGTCTGAACTTGCCGAGGTAAGAAGTCTGCTTTGGGCCAATCATAAAGTTCTTATGGAGATGAAGTGATTACTCTCCACTGTTTACAGTAAGCTCTGTTGCTTTTTAATAGTCTTTCTATGTAAATATGAGCTAGATGGACATCGCAACTTTTCTCAAGACCCTGCATTCTTTTGGTTTTTGGTGCTGATATGTGAATGATCTCAAACTGGTAAAAAGCGAGAATGCCATTGCTCGTGTGAACAGCATATTTGTGGATTTACCGGTAAAGTCATTCTGGTAATTTTATGGTAATTTACCAGGATTGCCGTGTGAGGGAGAGAAGTAGTATGCAGTAGCTTAAGTTTTTGAATCAGCAGTATTTAACTAAAAATATGGCTCCAGAAACAAGTGTTGATTTAAACAAACAATGTGTTGATTCAAATGAATCAGTGAATCATCTTTTTATTCAGAGCATTAAAATTGATCCTTTGAATGAACCAACTCATTAAATTGAAACAGTCTTGTCAATGCCAGATAGGACAAATTATTTAAGATAATGAAAAATATAGTTAAATTAGTGTAGTTGCTAATTCCCAACATACTGCTCGAAGAATTTAACCATGATCTACTAACGTTTTCTTTCTCTTTATTCCTCTAGTGGTAAGAGTGGATGGGGGGGGCTCAGCCTGACTCCCTGACTCTCAGGCCTAAGAAGTGAAGAAGAGGAAGTCACGTCATCAATATAACAATAAAAAGGGGGAGAAGAGATTGGAGAAGGAAACAAGGAAGCAGAAAGAGGAGAATGGATGAGTAAAGCCATTACAGCCATCCAGCAAGGGACACTTATACCAGATCTTTGATGCTTTTGAACCCAGAACAGAAGATACATTGATGAGCTGGTTCAGCAGCACCACATCAACGATCAGACTTAGCGGCCTAAAGTAGCTGCTTCTAAAAACACAAACCTATTACCCTTAAGAAAGTTCACCATAATGTATACTGAAACCCACCACAAACTTTGATGAATGTTTAACATATACTGGGTTTCTCAGATGTATTAATGTGACCTTGTGACTGAAACTCTGGATGTCTTTGGCTTCAAAAGAGAACGTTAAGAGATGGCCATCACAGGCTTCACGGATATCGCACAATTTAGCGGCCGCACCATGGTTCCTCCACCTGGAGCCTTCTGCCTGATCTAATAAGGATTCTGTTTTTGCCTTATCTTTGAAGCATTAATAGATTTTGTCTATAATATCAAGGCCCTTTATTTAATCAGAATTGTATCCATTTTCATTCAGCCATTTCCAGGTGTGTGTTAAAAGTTTGGGGGGTTGTGTGCAGTTAGCACACACCGGTCGCCGTCTTCTTTCAAAGCAGCTGATCGCAGGTCAGCATTTATGGGCACGACTGTGACATTTGCTGACCTTTACTAATGTAATGACTCAGATCTATACTTAGCTCACCTTTCCTTTTCTCTCTTTCACACACTCTGTGACAGAATTTTCTCTATAAAACACACACATAGCGTGTCATATTCCCTGCCTTCCTCTAGTCATTGCAGTTTAGGTTTCATTGCCTAGATGTTCTCGCCTTTCCTCCTTGGAAATCTGAGTCACGATGCAAACAGAAACCAGAACTAAAAGAGCTACAGAACTATTTTCAAGCCATCATACACTCTTAGAAATAACCATGTTTATGTCCCAACATAATTTCAGTCATAACATTTTTCAGGTTTGATAGGAATGCTTGGAAATTTAGTTCTGATTCAGATTCAGCAGTCCAGGCTTCTTTCCATTAAAGATCCTTTAAATATTTTTGAGGAAACCTCATCCGCGTCCTCAATAATTTATCTTAACTATTTACTAAACAATAATACTAAAAAAAAAACAAAAAAAAAAAAAAAAACATATTTTGCTAATATTTTAAAGTTGTTTTAAGTTGAATACTCCAAATATGTGTTTAACTACATACTGTCATGAATAAACAGCCAGTAACTACACTGACTTAAGTCTCACAAGCCTTAAATAAACAAGCCAATATTAACATTTTATTTTAAAAGCTTGTTCCTTGACAATTCATATATACAATCAAGAGAGAATTATCTGATGTGTGGCTAATACTAGGATTCCCCGTTCATTTTTCAAATCCCTTGTCTTTAAGTTATAAATTTTCTTTAGGGCTTTTCACACTGTGCTTAACCCCAGGTTATCGTCATTCTAAACACCACTTTTAGTGAGGAAGAGACTGTTTCATTCCCTTTATAGTCTAAAATGTCCATTTAGTATAAATTTGATAGTACAGTCAGCAATACGGCATGCACAATGCTAGAGCTAGACTATGTAAACAGGTCGTCCAATCAGTGACACTGACACCGTAAATAAAAAGAATGTTAACCCAGGGTTGAGGAATGTACAGTGTGAAACGTCAGTATGTAAATACCCAGGATTAATTGTTAACTGGGTAAAGTATAAGCAGTGTGAAACATGAAGCAAGAAAACCCACTATTTAGTTAAATATTTCAAGTGTGAAAAGCCGTTTTGTTTCTTGCTTAGATTCCACAGACATTGTTATGATGAGTCCTGTCTAGGTTTTTCTCGTCTTTGTTGCTACAGTACATTTCTCGCTCTTTCTTTCCCACTCTCTGTCTTGGCTGCATGATTCGTTCCATAAATGCTGATGCAGATACAAGCATCTCAGCAGTCATGTGCTGGAAGCAGTCATGACTAAGGGGAAAGAAGAAAGTACTTTAACGTCATTATATCACCTGTAAAGGAGTGATCTAAGAAAGGAATGGTCTAACCAAAAAAAACAAAACAAGTTAACACTCAACCCAGAACTACACATTTGATTAGTTTTCCACTCATCCAATGGAATATTGCACTTGAAACAGATTTTAGGGACCTAATACAGATATTCCATAGCGCGCGCACACACACACACACACACACACAGTATCTAATGGACTGTCTTTCGTTGCATTTCTAATGCGCTCACCGTCAGGCTCTGGAATAAACATGAGAGGCATTAGTGAGACATTCCTGTCAGGCAGGTCGTAATTACCCCTGAAGCTTTCCATTTCTCTTCCCCACAGTCAGTTCATTCTCCTGGGGCTCTGTTCAGCTCAGCTTCCCTTCCCTGGAGCTCTGCCTATCCATTCTGAGACTCACCATCAAACTTTGCTGATCTCAGTTCCACTAATATTACATCAGTGATACAGGAAATCACCTTTTATACAACAAGAATCCCCCCCAAAATCTGAATCATTTCAGCTGATCTAAGCTGGTTGACCTGCCATTATTGTTGTTCAACAGCCAACTTGACCACTTTATATCGGAATGATTTGCTGGTAGTTATTTTTTAGTGGTCTGCCAGCTACCAGTTTAAGCTGGATTTTCCAGCAGGACCATTATTCCTGTACTCAATGTTAGTGACAGACTGGTTTGAACTATTACACTCTAATTCAGTTCCTACTTGAAGTCATGCATTCCTACTTTTTGGTCGGCAGGTTGTCTGCTCCATCAGCTTTTATATGGCTTGTGTAGAGTGCATCTCCCTTTGTGCTGTGCTTTCCATTAAATCAGGCAGCGAAGGACATCATTGGCTTCTGGAGTTGCTCGCGTATTAGTGTTTAATGTACATCAGGGGTTTAATGCTCACCGATGTTTGTTCTGATATTAGCCTACTTGAGAGACTCTGATGAGATCAAGATAAGATCTCTCGGTCTGTTTGTGGGAATTGGCTGAGAACAGAATGGCTTGTGTTTATCCCATGCTTTGTTTCTTAAAGAGATAGTTCACCCAAAAATGCAAATTGTGTCATCATTTACTCATCCTCATGTTGTTCCAGAACTATATGAGTTTTTCTTCTGTTAAACACAAAAGAAGATATTTTAAAGAATGCTGGCAACCATTTGACCGTAGCCATTGACTTCCATAGTATTTTTTTTCCTACTATGGAAGTCAGTGGCTACTGTCAACTATTTGATTACCAACATTTAAATTTTGTTTTTTTTTTAATGTAGAGCAAAGAAGTCGCATGACATCAAATAGTGAGAGTTGTGAAGAGATCTGAGTGATTGATGCTTCTCAGGGGGATGATGGTGTGATGTATTATATTGAAAATGTGGCTATATTTTCATAGATTCAGTGATTTGTTGTTTTAATGTGTTCTGAGAATTTACACGAAGGAGAGCCATTTACCACGTGTTTCACATATAACGCAGACGACATCTACAGGCCATCTATGCATCAATCAGTAAGCATTTAAAACAATTGAAGTGAACAAGTGAATTGATTCTTGATTCAGTTCCCTGGAATGTGCCAAAGTTGCCATAAATAAACACCTCCACACTAAAATATCCCCTTAAATGGTTATAAATCTCCAGTTGCCAGAACATATATCAGAACATGTATGCCAGAACATAAAACAAAATTCCTTTTACCCATTTCTACTTCAGTATTTCTTAATTTTTTTATAAAACTTTTTTTTTCCAGTTTTAAATAGATTTATTCTTTGAGAGCAGTATTTTATAGAGACAGTTTACTTTCGTAGCACTTAAAACAGATTGAAATTGAACACCAGAAAGTGTCCATCACCAGAAAGTGCCTGTGGACTGTCAGGTGTCTTTGAGCAATGTTCAACAAGCTTGATTTCATGTATTATTTGTGTATCTATTTTGCTTGTGTGTTCTGTTAATTGTATGTGATAGTTTTTTTTTTTTTTTTTAAGTTTTTTTCTTCTTTAGTCATAAGAAACTGCTGATGAATATTACAAAACAGTAAATCATTATCCAGGTGAAATACAGTACATCCAGGTGAATTTGATCTATCATTGTAATAGGTTATGTATATAAAAACACTGAAATGATCAATGTCACTGTTAATTTACATCAGGCCACTCTATGCACTCAACTCAGCGCAACCTATTTTTTCAGAACTTTTAGCTTTTCACCCATAAGCCTAAACATGGCAATATTTGATAATTTTGTGTTTCATAAATATGTTGATATGAAAAGGGACTGTACATTAACTATTAGATCAAATAGAGACTATATCACGTTTAAGAGACTCAACTTAGGATGTTAGAAAGAACCTCCACATGATGCTTTAGAAAATCAATTCCCATGTTCGGCCTGTCTCTCCAATAGACCTGAATGTTCTCTGTACGTAATCTATGCTGTACAATGCATTGTGTAAATTGTTTCCTGGAGTTATGACAGTACACTTATGTATACAAGAAATGAAAGCATTAGAATTCTATGAAATAAAAACCAAATATGACTGCTACAACAAAGATTGTTTCCATTATTTAGCAATGATTTTCACAAAATACAGAATTTAAAATTCTTGAGAAGGTGTTACACACAATATCATGAACAATGATTTCTGTAAAACATCAAACACTTCTATCTAAATGAAAATGGCTCCAGGGGGTCACACTAGTGAGCCTGAACATTATAACTCAGATTGTTCTGACTACAGACATCTTCTGAAGTAAAAAAAAAAAGGACATAATTAAATTTTTAGACACCCTGTTTTGATTTGTCATGTGAACACCCTGGGAAACACCAAATTCATGATCCATAATTGAGGTTATTCAGTGGTCCAACCTCCATTTGGCCCTTAGAGGCTTCACAACTAATATTAGTTCCAAATCCAGACCTCTCCAATATACATTAACCAAAACAAAGCCTTTAAGATCTGCAACCCAGTAACAACATGGGCAGAGCATTAGATTCCTTCTGTAAAACTATGTAAAATTTGCTTCGCTGGGAATTTATGCAAACATGAATTACACAGTACAATATTTTTGGTCTTTTAGCAACATATCTGAAGTTAATTTTTACATGGTTCTTTCAGTGTGAAGGCAACAAATAAACTGGGAAAACAATTCCAGATGTATGATCATTAAATAATTGCCAAGTCTTTCACTTTTCAAACGAAACCTTTTGACAAAAAAGTTTGCCATGCCACTTCATCTCTATGGGAAGTGAAAACTGTTTTAAATTCTGTCAAAAAGGTTTGAAAGTGGGCAGAAAAGCACAGACCACAAAATATGTTTGGACCAAATGATTGCCAAACCACAGAGTAAAGCACATCCATATGCTTCCTTAGAACCAGTCTTTGAGTTGCTGCAATTGTAACGCTACTTGCATTCACACTGAAACCCAAATGCAGCAAGGAATTTAAAATAACTGTTATGTGTGTTGGTGGGTATCTAGTCAAGTCACCTTTATTTATATAGCGCTTTTTACAATGCAAATTGTGGCAAAGCAGCTTTACATTAATAATTGGCAAATAATTTTGGCTGCACAGCAGCTCCCAAAGAAAATGGTGTCATTGTCCAGCTTATTCTATATATTATTGATTCATTCCGTTGCAAAGATCAATAGTTATTAGTCTAGTTAATTTATGTATATCAGCACTAGAGAAAACAGTGACGTAATCGTCCGGCTCAGCTCAGTTCGCATACAACGGCGCCAATGCAGGCATATCAAAAACACTGCTGAATATCAAGCAAGTGCCCCCAACTTAAGCAAGCCAAATGGAGAAAAAAACCTACACATGGATGTTGACGCACCAAAAGTTTACATTTACATTTACTCATTTGGCAGACGCTTTTATCCGAAGCAACTTACAAGTGAGGAATACAACAAGCGATTCATCATGAAGAGGCAAATAGACACAGGAAGTGCTCACAATACAAGTGTCAGACATTGCTCAGAGTGGCATAAGCTAGAATAGGGAGGGATTAAAGGAAATGAAAGCATAGATTTTTTTTTAAAGATAAGGTTAAGTGCTCATGAAAGAGATGAGTTTTCAGCTATCTCTTGAATATTTCCAGGGATTCTGCATTCCTGATGAAGGTAGGGAGATCATTCCACCAGCAGGGAACAGTGAACGAGAATGTTCTGGAGGGTGATTTTGTGCCTCTCTGTGATTGTACCACGAGCTTTCGCTCCATTAGTGATCGCAGGCTTCTGCTAGGGATAGAGACTCGTAAAAGAGAGTGGAGGTAGGAGGGTGCAGATCCTGTGGTGGATCCGTAAGCAAGCATCAACGCCTTGAACTTGATGCGTGCAGCAAGGGGTAGCCAGTGCAGAGAGACGAAGAGAGGCGTGACGTGGGCTCTTTTGGGCTTGTTGAAGACAAGACGTGCTTCAGCATTCTGAATCAGTTGTAGAGGTTTGATTGCTTATGACGGCAGTCCAGCCAGAAGAGCATTGCAATAATCAAGCCTTGAAATGACCAGGGCCTGGACGAGAAGTATCATATACAGTTTTTCAAAAACAGAAGAATATGTAAAAGTAAGGCATTTGGGGTAAAATATACCCCTGGTCATGTGTCACGTCTATATTTTATGTTTGTAGTTTCATGTAAACAGTCATAGTCATGTTTCTTGTTTGCCATGTGCTTCCCTTTGTGTCATGTTCTAATCATGTGACCCTACCATTTGCACCCCTTGTCACGTTTTCTATGTTGTCATTGGTTCATTGATTTGATTGTGCTCAGGCGTGTCTTGTTTAGTAATTAGTCCATGTGTTTTTAAGCCCTCATGTTTGCCTTGTTCCTGAGGCCTGTTGCATGAAGCTAGTTGAACAAACTGAGTTTGGAGTTGACTAATGCATATAAATCCAACCTGGTTTAGATCAGGTACAACAGGCTCACAACACTCTGTATAAATGGTCTCTCTCAGTTTTAATCCAGAGTTTGTGATTGATTCTGAAGCGCGTGCAGCAAACAGCCAATCACACGGAACACGGAGCGCATAAGAGCATTCGTTTGATTAACTTCTCATGAGAGAGCCGCACGATTCACCTCTCTTCTTATCGTTATGAAAAATATCATGAAATTAAATGATTTACAAAGCAGGAATAAACACTGATTCTGCAGTGAAAGATTGAGAATGCAACAGAAAGAAAATATTTGACAATATCGATCCTGTGAATCAAAGAAATAGGCCTTATAATTTATATGGTTTCACTAAGAGCTCACAGCTGATTGATCAAGTTTGGGTTTGCAATCTCTAATGATCTCTAATAGCTGGTTAATTGTGTAGTTACCATAGCAATGAAACCAGCTAAACACCAATGCACCTTCATGAACCCGAAAAACCAGAGTTTGCTCAAATTTATTTTGAACTTACCTGGGTAGAAACTGAAGCCGGCTTTGTGCAACAGGCCACTGGTCTAGTATTGTCTGTGTAACCATTATTGGGAATTAAACAAACAAACAAACAAACAAATATATATAAAATAAATTAATAAAATCAGAAAATGTATGATATATAAATATAAGTTTTGTACTTTACTAAGCACACACAATTTATTCTTGTCTACAAACAAATTTGAAGCATTTAAGTAGCATAAGCCTTCAGATCAAAAGGATTGTGAGAAATCAATAAAGTGTGTCATAAACTTCTGACCGTTAGTGTATGTTAGCATTTAGACACGCTTAAACGCCTACTACACACCCACATATGCACTGCGTGTGAAAACCGCTTGACAGAACAATGCGTGCACAAGAACTAGCACTTTCCAAAGCCTGTACATCAGAGCCTTTACCCGCTGATGGTTGTCAGCAGGCTTGTAGACAGCGATGAGCAGCAGGGTGTAAAAGATAAGCTCCACTGTCCCCGCATTCACTTTCAATTAGATTAGCCAGACAAACCAACTACCACAGCAAAATGTAGTCACTAATCGAATAATTCATCCATTTTTTTTCTCCTTAACCCTCATATACTTAATAAGGACCATGAGTCAGCTAAAACTTGAGATTAAAAGATTAAAAGTTGTAATAAAAAAGGGCATTACTGATGCTGAATTATATTCATTTTTGACAAGCAAAAACTTACAAAGTGAAGAATGACGTCACTGCATCTGCTCATAAAAAAGATTTATGTCAGAGTCAAGGACAAAACAAAATACAGCCATTATCACTGACAAGTGAAAGAGGAAGAGAGAGAGAGATGGAGACATGCAGAGGAGTGTAAAACAAATGGGGAGAGGTGATTTTACACAGATTTGTCAATGATTAGTTTTCATTTCTCTTTCAGTACAGTCCCAGCTATGAGGTCATCGCTCTGACGCCACACTTCTAATAATTCCTTGTCATATTGTAAAAAGGTAGGCTAAACTTACATTTTCAGATCCCAGCTGTGTGATGCCATAATAGTTTCGCTGTCCATTTTTTATCTAACTGTGGTATCTATGATATCATAGACCATAGCTTTGAGAATATTTTTTGGGTAATACATTAGTAATTTCATTAAATGACACATACACTACCACACTGCTGCTAAAACGTGTGGGGTTGGGGTTTTTGAAAGAAAGAAATTAAACCTTATTCAGCAAGCATACATTAAATAGATCAAAAGTGACATAGGACATTTATAATATTACGAAATATTTATATTTCAAATACATTGCTACACTTTTAAGCTTTCTATCCATAAAATAATCCTATTTTCACAATTTCTACAAAAATATTAAGCAGCACAGCTGTTTTCAACATTGAAAATAATAATAAATGTTTCTTGAGCAGTAAATCAGCATATTAGACTGATTTCTGAAGGATAATCTGACACTGAAGACTGAAGGCATCAAAGGAATGAAGTCCACTTATAATGTTAGTAATTTTGTGTCTGTGTGTCATACTTTTTTTTGATGCCCATTCCACCTTTCCAATGCTTTTTTTCTCTGCTGGGCCTTTAAGATGTCTATGTAAACAACCTCTTCACTTGTGAAATAAGTCTTGTTACTGTCAAGTCCACTATCCTTTTAAACTGACCCATCCTTCATTTATTCTTTGCAAAGTCTACATTACATTGACACTTTCTCAAAACAGGTAATTTTTGGAATTTGAATCATTATCCATTAGCCATTTCCACTGTTGGGCCTGTGTGCTAGTGCATGCCAGAGCCAGTCACGTTTCCACTGTCATGTTTGGGGCTTTCTCGGTGCCAAGGACCATGGGTTTTAGGCCTGCCGAAGTAGTGATGGGAAGTTTGAATCTTGATCAGCAAAATGAACCAATCCTTTTTCAGGTCATTTAGTGAATTTCGTTCACTTCAGCAGAACATAATTGAAATTGATATCCAAATTCCCCATCGCATCAATTTACGCAAACGTTAATCACATTTAGAATAAGAAAAAAATATATAATGCAGCCAAGGCCAAAATATAAGAAACAAAAATGATCAATTCATTGCTTAGCTGGGTCTTCAGGCCATGCAGTCTGTCAGTTCATCTAAACTCCTGATCTGATTTGATCATTCTTTTGTAATGTAACATCCCCATAGGCTGAAGCTATGCAGTGTGATTAGTTGATGATTAGTTCAACTCTGGGGTCTTAAGGTTTGAGTCATTTATTCATCACGAGTTAAGGATAAGAACCATCATGACAGAAATCCACAAATGTATAAAATTGTTAGAAATTTGAGACCAGAAACACATCAAGGTTGGGAATTATTAACTAATTTCTGTATCCAATATGGCTGTTATGTCACGTCAGGTGACAAAAGAACAAATTAATCGGTCCTGAAGACTCGAGAGGTGAACTATTCATTTCTGTTTCCGGTACAGAACCTACTGTATGGGATGCTGTGCATACATGGTCAACACAAAATGAACGACTCACTCCCTGAGACAACTCGTTGTTCCAGAGTCATATTAAAGATTTGTTCAAAATTAATGAATTGTTCATGATCGACCCATCACTACACTGAATACCCTGATTCAAAGCGGGCCAACTGGAGTGGTCATGAACAAAGGTGGTAAACTCTTACCTGAACGCTGAACATAAACAACATAGTAGAATAACACAAAAGAGAAGATATTTTTGTTTTATTTTTGAGCACAACAAGTATTCTCGTCACTTCATAAAATTAAGGTTGAACCACTACAGTCATGTGGACTATTTTAACGATGTCTTTAGTACCTTTCTGGACCTTGAAAGTGGTGGTTAAATGGGGGTCTATGGGGGATAAAATTTTTTTTTGATTTCATCAAAAAAAAAAAAAAAAAAAAATCGTAATTTTGTGTTCCGAAGATGAACAAAGGTCTTATCAACATGTGGGTGAGTAATTAATGACAGGACTTTAATTTTTAGGAGGCGTGTTAAGGGTGGGTTTTAGGGTAGCGCTGCGGGGCTACTGGCCTGATAGTGCTAAAGCAACTTGATTTTAGCCTTAGTGCTTGAGGTCCGAACCTATTGGCCCTGCCCTTCTTGCTGTTAGGCCTGGCTCGCACCGGCCTGACAGTGGAAAAGCGGCTATTGTTTCTGTAACTGGTCTTTTTACCTGAGGAGAATGGTTTGATTTCTAAAGGTTTAAATGTTTTCATGACAATATTTACTCTTGTTTTCTCCCTAGTATCCCAACTGAAATATCAAAAGTTCTTTAGGACAGAGGAAAGACATTCAGCTCACCACAACCATTAACACATCTACAAATCAATACCCTCCATTACTCACACATATGTAGACCCCACACCACGTACCACCTGCTGCTCCTCAAGAAAAATGAAGCAGGACCACCAGCAGAATTGAGAGTGGAATAAGAGACAGAATTAGAATTGGCGCACAGAGAGAGAGAGAGAGATAGAGAGAGAGAGAGAGAGAGAGAGAGAAGAGAAGGACAGAGAGAGAGAAGAGAAAGACAGAGGAAAGGTAAGTAGGAAGTAGAAAGTGCATCACTATTGCTCTGTAAAACACTTGTGCACAATCTTCACATACAGACATGAAGTCCTGCACACTTACATAGTCTTTGGCCACCCACGCTAAGATGACCACACGCACATACACTCACACGCACACACACACACACAGCAGGCTATTACTCTGTCATTGTCTCAATCAGAGCATTCCTTTGGCACACTTTAAACAGTGACTGCTATGACATGATTCCACCATCTGTTCATGAGGAAGCAACACTTTGCAAATAATGAACATACGCATACACATACTGTCCCACAGATTTTCTTCCTGTCTGTAGAGACATTTAAGAATGTGTATGTTCACATATCAATCAATACACCTATAATGAAAATACAGAACAGTCAGATAGATATAAGTAGATATAGAGTGGGTATGGAAAGTATTCAGAGCCCCTTAAGTTTTTCACTCTTTGTTATATTGCAGTTGGTGGACAGCCATTTTTAGGTCTCTGCAGAGATGCTCAATTGGGTTTAAGTCAGGGCTCTGGCTGGGCCATTCAAGAACAGTCACAGAGTTGTCGTCAAGCCACTCCTTCGTTATTTAAGCTGTGTGCTTAGGGTCATTGTCTTGTTGGAAGGTAAACCTTCGGCCCAGTCTGAGGTCCTGAGCACTCTGGAGAAGGTTTTCGTCCAGGATATCCCTCTACTTGGCCGCATTCATCTTTCCCTTGATTGCAACCAGTCGTCCTGTCCCTGCAGCTGAAAAAAAACCCCACAGCATCATGCTGCCACCACCATGCTTCACTGTTGGGACTGTATTGGACAGGTGATGAGCAGTGCCTAGTTTTCTCCACTTCACATACCACTTAGAATTAAGGCCAAAAATTTCTATCTTGGTCTCATCAGACCAGAGAATCTTATTTCTCACCATCTTGGAGTCCTTCAGGTGTTTTTTTTTAGCAAACTCCATGCAGGCTTTCATGTGTCTTGCACTGAGGGGAGGCTTCCGTTGGGCCACTAAAGCCCCGACTGGAGTTTTTCTTTTTTAATAAATCTGCAAAAATGTCAATAATTCTGTGTTTTTCCTGTCAATATGGGGTGGTGTGTGTACATTAATGAGGAAAAACTTAAACTTAAATGATTTTAGCAAAAGGCTGCAATATAACTAAAAGTGAAAAATTTGTGGGGGTCTGAATACTTTTCGTGCCAACTGTATATTTCGTGCCAACTGTATTGTTAAAACATTCTTTATATATATATATATATATATATATATATATATATATATATATACATATATATATATATATATATATATATATATATATATATATATATATATATATATATATATATATATATATATATATATATATATATATATATATATATATATATATATATAAAGAATGTTTTAACAATCTTGTTGAAACTTAAAACATTCTTAGATACACAACCGCTCAAACATTTGGAATCTGTAAGATTTTTAAAGAAGTTTTGTCAGCTCACCAAGGCTGTAATTTATTTAATTAAAAATACAGTAAAAACAGTAATATTGAGAAATATTATTACAATTTAAAATAACTGTTTTCTATTTGAAAATATTTTAAAATGTAATTTATTCTTGTGTTGGCAAAGCATTTGCTGAAAGAATTTTGTCAAATTGTGAAATCATTCTAATATGCTGATTTGTTGCTCAAGAAACATTTAATGTGTACAATTGTATACAATATTTGTGTACAATGTGTTTTTGCAGGATTCTTTGAGTAGAAAGCTTAAAAGAACAATCTTTTGTGACATTGTAAATGTCTTTACTGTCACTTTTGATGTATTTAATGCATCGTTGCTGAATAAAACTATTAATTTCTTTAATTTCTTTTCAAAAAAATAAAAATTCTTACTGATCCAAACTTTTGAATGGTGGTGTATAAAGTTACAAAAGCTTTGTATTTCATATAAATGCTGTTCTTTTGAACTTTTTATTCATCAAGGAATCCTGGGGGGAAAAGCAGCTGTTTTTCTACATGGACACTAATAATAAATGCTTCTTAAGCAGCAAATCATCATATCAGAATGATTTCTGAAGGATCATGTGACACTGAAGACTTGAGTAATGATGCTGAAAAAACAGCTATGCATCACAGGAATAAATTACATTGTAAAATATATTCAAATAGAAAACTACCCCCCCCCCCCCCCCCCCACGCACACATGTATTTATATGTATGTGATGTTATAATATTTTGTAATATTTGATCACATTTTTTTTATTATTTCGATGTTAGTATTGTTTAATGTGTATTCCAAGCTTTGGCAATATTGTATTATTTACAGTCAGGCCAATAAATTAATTTTGAATTTGAATTCAAAATTGACTAAAGGACGCCACAATGTCTTCAATTCCTCATTTTACTATCTTAGTGGGGTCATTTGGACCCCACAAAGTAGTATAAACAAGGATGTGTGTATGTGTGTGTGTGTGTGTGTGTGTACACTGCAGTATTCCTATTGGCTACATGCCACACGAATACCAAAACACCATCAGCTTGAGAGTGAGTCACTAGCCTGGTCGCACTGTATGTGTTAGTGTGTGAGAGACTAACAGCAGATGGAGAAAAACTACAGAGGCATTTCTTTCCAATCTCCCCATTGATGATGTCTGGTCTCTGCGGCCCGGTTCTGCATTACACTCATTGTGTATGGCCAGCCTTGCTTAAACCGTTCTATTCAGATGGAGTTAATCTAGGCATCATCCCTGCTGACATAATAAATATTTATATGAGATATGGAAATTTATAGTAAGTTATTATTCATCTCATAATACTTTTAGTTGTTCCTATCATTGGCTGCAGCTGCGTGAGGAAGAGGCTCACTGAAGTGAAACGGAAGAAAATGGAAGGGTGCAAATCATCTATTCTTAAGCTTTATTTGTTTGTTTGATTTTAAAGGTTTTAGGAATTCCATTCACTCCCATTTGATGAATAGCTTTGGCTGGAGAAATGGAACAACAGATGTTGAATTTATTGCCTCATTCAGGGACACAGGGACACACACACACACACACACACACACACACATAAATAGATAGACAAATACCATAGGCTCATTGGAAAAACGTGCCTGTGGCAACATTTTTTCAAGTTTCATGACACTTTCAAAATGCAATTTCCAGTGAGTGCCATAAAAAGTTTTATCCAAACAGAATCTGGCAATGATATTGTTGTATATACTGTGGCAGTTCGGAAATGAAATGCCCGGTGAGTGGCGCTAAAAGATAACCTACACTAAACTTGACCGATAGTGTTAACAAAAGCAAACATGATATAGAAACACATTTGCTGAAGCAATCATGCCATTTTAGTTTGCTTCCACAAGTCTTTGATATCTTTTATCATAACTCTGGGTTCACAGGACGCAAATGCTATGCTGTACAAAGCAAGCTACCAAGCATGTTTAGGCTGCACTTTATTTTACAGTACATGCACTTTCAATGCACTTACATGAAAGTACAGAATAATATAAGGTGGGTTAAAATTAGGTTTAGGGGTAAACTGCAACCCAAGTTTACTACGTCAGAAAAGCAACACATTCGGAACTGGTTATGTGATGCAAATGTTAAAATGCACTATGGAAAAAGCGTTTTGAGGCCAGTAACAGTATTGTGCTACAACGTGAAAATAAATCCTTATTAATCCATAATCTGCCCTGTAATCCTAATTTTTGTGAAAACGTATAATAGTTATTGATGTTTTACTGCCACTAGTGTTCATTGTAGCAGGAAACTGCAGTGAATTGACCCTTTGCCAGCAGATTGATTGACAGGCCATCTGACCAATCATAACCCCAGACATTTTAAAGGTTTAGTCTTGAGTAAAATCGAAAAAATGCTGAAAAAGGCTGAAATTATGTACAAAACAGTTGTAAAACTGACATGAGTTCTCAATAATCAATGATAAAACCCTCTCAGTATTGCCTGAGTGCTGGTGTTTTTGGAGATGAAAGCTCATATCACATGCAGGAGAGCACTGGGAACACAACCACAGCCGCAGCTGAAATTAAAATAATGGCGTACTTATGATGATGCACCTTCATTTAAATGTCCGCATTATTTATAGATGACATTTAAGAAAAAAATGAAATATGAACAATAAACACAAAGTACCCATCTGATTCAGCCTCTTTAGAGTGAGGCCACGACCCTGTGAGTGCTATCGAAGTCTATTAAGTGCTTTCTAATTGCCATGGGCTCAGTGTGTATTGTTTTATGAATAGTTAAAAAGGAGCTCCCCCAGGTCCTTGAGCTCTCACAGAAGACAAAAACATCTACTTCACTGTCTATGATACAGGGCTCATACAAGAGCAGTGACATTTACAAGTGCCATTAAACAAAATTAAAACTCTATGAGCCAGCATATTGAGCCCAAATTGGTAGCACTTCTTATGAGCCACAAAGACAGTTGAATATTACTGGGGGTTTGGAATAAAGTGCATTAGATTTTTCAGTAAATAGCAGGATCAGATTCAGGAACAAAACATGATTGGATGAGTTACAGTTTCATGCTAGTATTTTAGTTTATTTTTCCCAGACTTCTCCACTCACAATATTTTATTTATGGGCTTTTAATGCTTTATATAACAGGACAGTGAAAAGAGACAGGAAATTATTCAGCAGAGAAAGGGGGAAATAGGAAAATATGACGCAGTCCATGGCTCCAAAACAACAATATGGCGCCAACATGCTATTCTTTGATTTTTTTTTCTATCTTTACAAAACAACAAAGCAAAGCCCAACGGATGTTTTCTGCCACAATAATTGTGTAGCTACAACATCTACCAGCAGGGGCTAATTTTTGAAGCTAACTGCCCTATTCTACCCTGAAAATGGTGGCTTTTGCAAAAATGAATAATAATTTTAAATTTGTTAACCTTTGTTAAAGCATTAGGTATCATGAAATGGTGAAAAATATTATATAATATTATATAGCCTTTATTAATCTAAATGAATGTAAATTTGTATATACACTAATTCATTTTTACCATTTCAAGTTGTATAAATGAACATTAACCAGTAAGGGTGTAATGGTACACAAACATGACGGTTCGGTACGTACCTCGGTGTTTATGTCACGGTTTGACACGGGTTTGATAAAGCTGGGGGAAGAAAATTAAACATAAAATTGCTCCATTTTTCTTATTTTTAATTAAACAGTGGTTTATTGGCCAAATTGCACGCAAGCCCTTCTGGATTGGAGTGTGGATCGCCTGTGACTGACTGTATTCACTGTCTGACTGGATATGCCGAACCGTGACGGTTTGGGATGAATACATGTACTGATACACCCCTAATAACCACAGCCATAACCACCAACGACACAGGATGCGGTCTAGAATGCCTCAACTGTCTAACAGCGCTGATCACGTCAAAAAGATTGAGATGGCCAATCAAATCAAAGAAGGTGGTGCTTACTGTTTACAGTAGCCTGTGAATTCCAATGTGATGCTTTAGTTTTAACAGTAAAAGAGTGCATGGTCAGATGTAAGCTGCTAAACATTTGATATTTGTTTAGCTGATATTTGACAGTTTTACGACCGAAATAGTAATATCCAGTGATGCAAACTATACAAAATATGCCATCATTTACACAATTTTTAACTCAATTTGAAGAGACAAGAAATGATATGAATAAGAGTAAATGTTTAAAATAAAAAAATAATATTCTTATAAAATATTATAAGAAATATTAAATTAATCACTTTATAACTGCAATTAGACATAGAGATTTTACCATTCTTATTTCTTTTTCTGTGTTCCCTTAAATCCTTTTATTAATTAATTCCTTTAAATTAAAATATCAATGGCCCTCCCCACAAAAAACAAACAAACAAAACAAAAAACTTTAGTATCCCACCAATGTTTAACGCATTTATATTAGACATTAATATTAATATTAACCTAGATTAATAAATAGTTTAAAAATGATTGTTAATTTACAGTTCATGATACCTATGGCAGTGCCTGATGTTAACAGATTAAACCTTAATATAATGTGTTAACTGGAACTCAGAATGCATTATGATAATGGAACATTATAGCTTTAATGAAACATCATAGTGGACGGTCTTTTCTAATAGCCATCATCGAGACTCTAAAAAGCAGTCCTGCCCTGCTGTCATCAGCTCCGTTCCGCTCAGTCTGCTGCTAATTAAACCCACATATGTTTACTGCAAGTCTTCCTATAGTCGAGAATCACACTCAAACCACAACAAGCTTGTATTATTTGGAAAAAGACAATCTGTACTGCAGCAATTTCACAAGATGTTGTCTCATTAGCAAGTTGTTGTTATAAAAGATGTACACGCAGTTTAGTTTAGGTTAACTTTAAAGTTGAATCCAAGTCAGTCTACTCTTTATAATTACATTTTAAAACAGTCAGGGTAAATACAACCATTCAACCTAAACATCATTTGACAGGTGACACAAAATGGACCATTTAGTTTATGCGATTAGTATTCATAAATTTAAACATTTTCAGTATTTCTGAATACAAATCACATAAACCAAATGATCCATTCTCTTGTTCCGTTAAGATTTATACAAAATATTTTATTAAGCTCTGGATTTAGTTTTTACTATACAATTGAAACTATTTTTTTGTGTACAGTAGACAGCCAAGTACAGTTATAGACATCTAACAGTACCTTAATTTAACCTCATTTAATAGCCAAGTGCAAGTGTGCTGGGTAAACAACCTTTCCCAATAGTAATGAAAAAATGGCACATAAAAACAAAACAAACTGATTGGTCACTTTGCATTTTGGTCAGATTATAATAAGAGGATGGTGCTAAAAACCTCAAGGCTTAAATGCCCAGGGAATGCACACACTGAAAAAATGCATAGCATTGAATGCAATATAAGTTGGATAAAACTATTTGCCAAATGTATAAAAGAAAAAGTAAAGTTGGCTGTTGCCTTGGCGGTTCTTGGCCAGAATAAGCAGTAATGCTGACCAGACTGTATGCTAAAAGTACAAAGGTTCAAAAGATCCAAAGGTTCTGTGAGCTTTACCAAAGTGCTCAAAGTGCTCGTGGGTCTTTATCAGTGTTTTTCTAGAAACACTTGTTCCCTTGCTCCATTAAGATTTATACAAACTGTTTTATTAAGCTTTATTATTTTTTACTCATTTAAAATTCTTAATTTAGAATATGAATAATATGTAAGGATTATTAAATTCAGTTTGATGGAATTCAAATCTTAAAACAGGCTTACATTTTTTTTTGAGTATTCTGTGATGGTACACACAACCTGCACACCACATGTGCAGTGCTTGTATGTGTGGGAGAAAGAGAAAAACTATAAGGAAAGACAGGTGGTAGGAAATGGAATATGGTGGGAAAAGAATACCTTGGACAAGACCCATTCGAATACTGTAAACAGATGAAATGAACTTGTAATAAACTGGTTAATTGAGGAGTTAACTGTGACTAGAGGGACAAGATGTGAGGACGAGAGAATAGAGTTAATAACTAAATTAATAAAATAATTTAGGGCATGCTCCTGAAACACCTCTTTTGTTGAAACTGGAATAAATAATAACCAATCATAACCATAACTTTAACCTTACCCCAGAAAGCAGAAGGAATATCTTATTTTTGTAAATGTTTATGCATCATTTTTGTTCCTTTTATCATCTTTCTGACAAAAGGTAATTTAGCTCAAATGTATGTTAACTATATTTACAATAATAATAAATAAAGATAAGATTAGTTTATTAGATTTTCACATGAGAATGGAAATGATGAATCTACTTTTTATAAGGAAAACATGCAATAATTAACTAAACACACACGGACAATCCTAAATGTAGGCAGGATAATGGAGTACATGATGTGATAACATACAGTAGTTGGAGACACAGAAGGGAGGAAAAGGTAAAGAAATAGATTTGTGGACAGGGAGACATGGGACCTGTCCAAATAAGTGAGGAAAAGCTTCAAAACTTCACACAGAGTTTGCCACATGAATTCCCTGATGAGGTTATCAATCAGCGCCAGTCTGGGTGGACGTCTGACAGCTAGTAATACAAGGAAAAGTGTGAGAAAGAGCAAGAGGAGAGGGAATGAAAAGTAATCTGTATTACCATATTTGCGCCTTCCAACTATATCTGTGTTTGGTTGCCATACTTCTGCTTTCCTTTGATTTTATCTCTCTATCTCTTTATATTATGTTTCTCTCTTGACTCCATCCACTGATTTTAAGACCCCCTTCTTGTTATCTCTCTCTCCCCCATCTCCGTCTGTCTTATGTGAGACGTTTCCCCTTTGGCTTTCTGTCCTCACATCTGTCTGTGAGAGTTACAGGTCTCATCTATTTTCAGCTGCTGTTTTGCTAACACGTTACTGGAGCTTAGCACGTCCACCCCTGTTCCCCCTGGACTGCTCCTACAACACAGGCCTGTGAAACTAAAGAGCCCCAGCTGGACATAACGTCAGACCTTCAACTTTGGACCAAACCCACGCATTTATGAACTACATTAGCGAAGCGAGAAAGTTAATGAACTGTTAATATGTTAACAAGGCTTGACAGCATGGCCAAGAGGTGATGTTCTAAGCTCTATATACAGTTACAAGTAGCCCATGTACTGCAGTAAAATGTGCTAATCTGTGTATTTCAAATGACCCTGCAATCTAGGAAACTGTCGTGCTTTCTGCTGCCTACATAGGCAGCTTTCATTTCGTAGCTCAAATGAAAGCTCTTAGGTGATTTGGAAAACCGAAGATTTCTGCAAAACGATATTACTTTGCTTTTTGCACATTTGACCACATTCAAACTGAGGTCCAAACACACCCGAGGTCTCCACATTAGTGCTGTATCAGAAAAGCCATGGAGCTGTTTAAGCAAACATCAAAATGTATTCGTTTACAAATAATACACTAGTGTCAAAGTGTTTTGAGGTCATAAAATAGTACTGTTGTGCACAAAATTAATTGAAAATATGCCCCTAAAACCAGAATTTGTTTGAAAGGGAACAAAAGTTGTTGGTGTTTTACTGCCACTAGTGTGCAAAAAATGTAGTTAAAGGCATGTTTTTTTTCCCCCCAATGAGCCTCTGTTGAATATTCAACAAATAGCTCTCTCTGTACAAAGCACAATTTCAAAAAGACCTGTTGCTCATCTAACACTGCTACACAAATAAGCATATAAACACTTGGCACAGAAACACATATTGAACAGTATAGTCAATTTTAATTTTCTAAAAGACTGCTTTATTCATTTATTTTATTGAGAATTGAGTGGATATTATCAAGAATCATACTACAGTTTTGTAGCAACGCATTCAGGGACTGCCATCTCTTCAAAGGATATGTGATTCTGCCTCAGACTTTGGCTGGATTCAGACTAAGCTTACTATTTCTGACAAATAAGAAAAAATAGAGTAGTATGGTAGTTATGTTTTGGAACAGCCTTAAAAAGCCTACAGATACAGCTCACAAATATAGTCAGCATTTGCATTGGCGTGTTTGTAACTATCCGGTTTCACATAATTGAATTGGAAAGTGCATACTATATGTGTGTATACAGTATGTTCTCACAATAGAAACTGTATCCATACTTAAAACATAACTCTAATATGTAATATTTTACATGATTAATCAAAGATTATAATAGTTGTTTTCCTTCATATGTTATATCTACAGCCTTACACGTTGACTAGCTTGACCAAACCATTTTGTTCCACCTTTAAAAAAATGTGTTTGCATGTTTGCAAATTTGCAGGTGAAAACTGTAGAATAAGATGTCTGCCACAGCCATTAAGTCACAAGATAAGCATCTATTCACCTCAGTTCAGCCTTCCACCCAAACCTCACTGTAATCTTTATAGTGTATTGTGCTAAGTAATCATTAACCTACAGCTTGCCCATAAACATTTAGGTAATTTACCATCCCGTCCTTCTGCAAGCTGACGATAACAAGAGCAGGACATTATTGAATTATTACAGAGAGGGAGAGCAAGAAAGAGAGGCAGAGAGAGATGGCGAGCTCTTATGTGTGCAACTGTCTGTTGCTAAAAGATACTTAAAGATTTTCTTCTCTATATAAATACAATTTTATATCCTTTAGTTTTTCTCAGTTGATTTCACTCTAATATCTAGATTAGCCAAACATTCTAAATCATAATGTCAATTTACAGAAGAAACACAGATTCACAAAACTGTAGTGTTACTGAAAACCTTTATTTTTTTTTTTTCCAAAACTTACAAATTCATAATTTTACGCCATATGCTCATGAGTCATGAATGGATTCAAACAATTCACAGAATGTCATCCTGAAGAAAGTAATTTTGAAGAAGTATAGTAGGGGCTAGAGATGGAAGAGAGAGTTAGAGGAGATAGAAATGGAAAAAGAGGCAGTGATTGAGATTGAGCAAATGATGGATAAGTAGGAGATTGCAGAATTTTCTTTTTCAGGAACCTTGCTACAGTATGTTTATGTTCTGCTTAAATGGCTTTAGTTTTGACAAAGATGTGTCTTATAGCAATTGACCCTTCGCAAAGACCCCCCCCCCCCCCCTTTAGGTACTGTTGCAATGCCATGCGCTCTCACGCCACACATCATGTTCTCACGGACTTAAAAATACATCCCGTATCAAACAGTTTCATATTTAATATATCGTAATTTTTTAAAGCAGTTTAAACAATAATAGCATATAGTGTCTCTTTAATGTGTCGTGACAGTTCGCTGTAGCTCCTTCAAGCGGCTCGTGAACCAACATCTCTTCATACTAGTTCATTTATAGCATCAAATAAACATGAATGAACATCAGAAGGAATGTTGTTTCAAGTGTGGAAAGATGTAAGCACACAATTTTTCAAGTTCGAGTTCCCCAACATTAATCTACTAACTCCCCTGAGTGCTTTGTCAGACAAAATGGTGGATTCAATCAAACTGTTTTCGAAGGGTCAATTGAGAAAACTATAATGGTGAAAAGATATATCAATAAAGTTATATCATTACTAATATAACTTTCTAGCATCATGTTCTCTGTATGTATTTATTGGTGAGAGACTGAAAAGATATTCCTTTAAAAGTCTAAATTTATTTTTCAGATAAAAGAAAATATGCTGTAACCATAACCTGTGATGTGGATCACTGGATATTATGACAAGACAGAGGCATAGAGAGAAACATATGACACATGAGTGGCATTTGTATGTTTATGAGGGAATTTTTTTTTGAAAAAGTAAAAGCTTCCTCTGTACAGAGCAGTTTGTCTCTGTGTTCAATTACTAAGAATCAGAACCAGGTTTCTGAAAGAAATTCCAAAAAATTCCCTCAGTCTAGCATAATAACAACCTCTTGAATCCAGAAACACACACACACAAAGCGCTGTTAACACTTCACACATCACTGTCACTCATATGCACACATTTTACTGCATATACCAAATATCATTATAATACCACTGGACACACACACACACACACACACACCACTACGGTAATGGGTATAATGACAAGGTGATTTTGATTTATTGTGATTTACAATAAATGATACCAATATAAAAACCACAATCATCACAAATGTATGCGTGCATAAAAGAGTTTGTGTGTATTTGTGGCACAATCAGCGTCTCCAGAGTTTTAAAAGTAACACTAACCTGAGCATTTCCAAACCAAGAAAATGAACCACGTTCCATTAAAGACCACAAGGCAATCAGGAGTAAATACCCAGATGACCTCCTCTTCTCTCAGATGAGTGGAAGAACAGTGAAAAATAAATAAGAAACTTCTTCATTTATAGATCATGTTTCAGTACAAGATGGTAGCTTAAAGTGCAGTACAAGTGAAAAGGTGTTTAAAAGTAAAAAAGTACAAACTTTAATTAGTTCATTTAAAATAAATAAATAAATGATATTGAACTGTTAAAGCTGAAATTTAAAATGTCAACTGAGCTTGACTGTCAATAAAACAGCAATGAGATCCAAAGTTTTGTTTAGCGGGTCAGTGCTGACAGCCTCCAAGCTTTTGGTGTTTTTTCAGTATTTCTGATACTTACATTTTGTTTAACTATTACTCCTTTTTAAATGTTTTCCTCATAAAATATTATACTGCCTCAAATCAAGCCAACTGTTGACGTTTCAGATGCAAGTGAACTCTAACAACATTGAAACACATACTGAGGTAAAGCTTTCAGTGTTTTTGCCAGATAGTGAAAAGCATTTTTGGATGTGTTCAAAATGTGTTGAGCTTGAGCCTAGTAGTGTGCAAAAGCAAAGATGATCCATTTATCTAATGCCATAAGCCTCCCTCTCTCATCCTATTGAGCATCTGTTTGTTTCACTTTCTTATAGATCTTATGAAGTAAGAATTTTGTTTCAGATTCAAGTCGAACAGTGTAATCATTATAGTTTGTTGTTACATTAAGCCTGCGATCTACTTTCAGGCCTCCTTGGCTACGTTTTTTCAATGCTAAGCTTCAAAACTTACTTCCTGTAAACATCTGTCCAACTCAATTACATAAGACAATCATCTAATATGCAGTAAATATTTACAATGCGTTGCCCTAGCGTTGACCTCGATACAACAGTAAACGGATCAACAGTAAACGAATTGACAACAAAGCAGAGCATCGATTCATTTGTCCAATCAGAGAGTTTGCATTGACTGTCCTAGTCCGAAGTGGCTTGTGTAACTGCTGAGCCTAATAGACTATTGGAGGCTGTTTCTCATAATGTCAGCTCCCTCAATACAGTTTTTAATTGGATCAAGGGAAATTATCCCTTCTTCAAGGAACATATTATGTCCTTATTGCCTAACAACATTTTAGCCAAGAAACAACAAACTTTGAAGGTATAAGTCTTAATATGAACCTTAAAAGGATGGAAATTTCCCTATTCAAATTGAGATGTTGTGCTCTGATGATTGAAAATTAAGACCCCATGTTTCTGAAACTGCTCTAATTAGGACATGAAAGCCAAAAACGGATCCAAGACCTGTAGTCCTACTCTAAGACGTGTTGTACACACAGAGGAAATCAATACTGCAGTCACTGCAGGCTAAAATTAAACTTCGAGCAGATGTTGTATACTGTATGTGTAGGTCACAGTCACCTCACAGGAAACTTATTTCAGCAGTGATAGAATTTTTGGCATTAAGGGAGTGATGGAAAGTTCCTATCTATGGTCATAAATTGCAGTTAATGATCAAGTCATTTTGGATGAAGACTTTGGTTGAATTTTATACCTCTCTCTTTCCCCCTAAAAAAATTACCATTAATGCAACGGAATAATGTGGATGTCTAAATAAATAAAAAATAAAGTCCAATTGTAAAAAAAAAACTATTATTTAACTAAATGGAGGCAACAAATTATTATATATTTTGCACACAATTTACTTAAAATGAGGGAACAAATTAGTCAAATGTAACTTATTAGTAAGTCATGGGAATTTGTGGAACCCCCCCCCCCCCAAGCCAAACTGAAAAGGAACATTTTATGTTTTTTTTTTTTTTTTTTTGGGGGGGGGGGGGGGGTTGTCATAAAATTCGATATGACAAATGTTATGCTAAAGAAAATACGAGTACAAAATGTCAAAATGTTACTTTGTATTGTTGCCATAATGTTACACAAACTAAATTAACAATATATATATATATATATATATATATATATATATATATATATATATATATAAAGCTTTATGTGGTGCTACTTAACAAATCTATCCTCATATTTTGCAATTTTTGAATGGAAATGTCTTCAAACTAGAAAGTTGGAGCCTAAAAAAAGTAACACGATTTACCATGGTAACTTCGACTAGGTGGCATTCGTGCACACTCAACTGAAAAATACAATCATTCCAACATGACTTAAATCAGGGGTTTTCAAAGTCAAAGACAGTGGGCCTCTTGTCTCGTGTGCCTAATGTACGACTTCTGAATGTCACAACAAACGTCTTTCCCGTGATTACAATCATCATCCATGAAAACTTTACTAGCGCGACACTGGTTTGCTTTATTCAACCAAGAGATGCAGTTTGTGTTTCACATGCTCATGCAGTGGTTGGGTGTTTTGAGGTGAAAACTTTCCTGGAGTTTGCAGTTTAAAATTATATAATTTATTTTTGTGTATGTATGAATCACATGAATTGGTGGATAGTTATTTTTGAATTTATTGATTCACAAGAAATGTCCAAATGAACAACACAAACACTACATACCAGAGAGAAAACCTTCTACCGAAGCTTATTTGATTATTGCCTCAATGTACTTGACTAAGCTATGACATGAAAAACAGCACTGCACTTCCCAACACTAGAACCGTTTGCCGTCAGCGCTGCTCTATTTTCTAAGTTGACCCCAACACTAAAATGAAACATGACACACACATTTTTGCAATACAGTAACTTAATTATTGTAACACTTTACTCAACATAATGGTGACTGTGGGTCAAATAACCAGTTCGACCTGTTTTTGGCTCCAGGGACCTTTAGCCTCTCTTTATCTTTTGCTGACCAGCCTGAGAGTTATTTTGAAGTGTCCTGTGGTCTATTCTGAAATCCCACACCTCACAGAGAGCACATCTCACTCTTACTGTCTTGTTCAGCTCTTTCATACACCACATAAAGGAGTAGTCCTCTGTCTATAACTTAATGCACGAGATGGGCCTTGATGGATCAAAAAAACAACAAAAAAACAAACAAAAAAAAACAAAGCATAAAGCTTGCCTGCTTGTCCAGATAAGTGCATGACCTAATTATCACACACAAAGGCCTCCATCTAAGGTCACAGGAGCACTTAAACTTATGCCAAGCTGAATTATTAAAATATGTATATGAAAATGTGCATTAAGAGTTAGGATAGTATATGATATATAGCAGTGCAGCTAAAAGCAGTCCACATTAGCACACTATTGTATTTCTCTTTGATGCAGAGAGATACAGATATGCTATCTGTTTATTTTGGAATTGCATCTGTGCTTTACTTGAAATCACTTTTTTTTTTCCAAATCTTGAACAACAGGATAATCTGTTGTAAATGACTGTAGAGGTGGGTGTAGAGGTGGTAAGTTACAAATTAACGCGTGTTTGCTGTTCCTGTGTGTGTATGAACAAAGACAGGAGTTAGTGGAAGTGCTATGCAGGGCTACAGACCTTGCCCTCTGTGTGACCAAGCAAAAGTTCTGAAAATGCTGGGCCCCTGAGGGCAGGCACCACAACATTGTGTACCCGACATCCTCCAAGGCCATCGGCAGGCGTTTTCACTCACCCTCAGGGGGGGGGAGGCGAACAATGGGCTATTCACCCCATCTTCGTAAAATCGGCCAGTTTAGTTGGTCCCTGCCTGTTCGCTGATTCAGGGTGCCAAGCAGGCCAGTTCTAATGAAAAAATGATCTCTCTGTCAGACTTTATGGCAGTGTGGCAGCTACTGTCTTGCAGTGAGTACTGAATACCGTAAGAAAAGGTTACAGGACTCAATTTGCCTTTCATCCACCTCGATTTAATGGTGTAGGTAGCTACAGTGGAGCTATATTAGGATTACCAGCTGAAGTTCCATCCATAACCACAAGAAGGCAACTGTTATTTTCACCGGACTCCATTTCCCATAATTCACACACATACACTCCCACCTTAGTCACTCTTCACTACATTTCCCAGAAACCTTCACACCTGGACTGATTGTACTCTCACCTGATCCATATCACTTCTCACTATATAAGCTCCACACACACACACACACACACACACACACACACACACACACACACACACACACACACACACACACACACACACTCTCTCACTCACTCACTCACTCACACACACTCACACACTCACACACTCACACACACACTCACACACTCACACACACACACACTCACACTCACACTCACACAGTGGCGAAGTCTTGATATGGTAATTCTGTCATTTCTGAGCGTTTATTCCCGTGTCTTGTTTTCCTGGTCCTGTTTTCTACCTGTCTGTTCCGGTTACTGATTGTTCGCTGCCTACCTTGTTGGATTTACTGCTCTGATCACTGGATTGTTGTTTTCCTGCTGACTGCCTCAACCTACCCGCCTGTTTACTGTTTAGGACTCTGCCTTATCTCTGATATTCCTTTTTGCCACTATTTGACCCTGCCTGTTATGACCATTCTGTGTTTTAATAAAGCCTGCTATTGGATCCCATTCCGCTGACTCGCCATTTCATTAGAATAGCGAATATCCTCAAGAAACAATAAGAGATTACTTTAGTTAATATGGATATATAAAAATAAAATATACAAATGTTAATAACAGATGTTAAATAAAAAGGTAAGAAATAATATTTGTTTACAGTGCTTTTTATTAGGAGGGGTATGGAGTGGGGGCCTCAAACATCAATTTTGCCTAGGACCTCCAAATGTCTAGAACCGTCCCTGCATAGGAATGAATGGGAATGCTGACGGATTAGCTTTCTACTGGTATTATAGACTTCCTTGACATGCAGACATAAGGGTACAAACTTCTCTAATCCGGTCAACAATGAGGCTTAAATCATAACCTTACATTAAGGCTACAAAAATTATCTAAGATCTAAAAGTGCACCAAACAGCTATCAAACCTACAGCAGCAACAACCATCATTTCATTAAGGCTGCTTTATCGCACCCTCCATCTGTTCTCCTTCTCACCCAAAACAACATAGAGCTGAAGGCAAGGGGACATATCAAAGCTTTTATTCACCAGCTTATAGCGTGTGTGTCTGTCTGTCCACCCTTCCTGTCCAGCAAAAAGTCCTATGCCACATTAGTTTCCTAAACAGACAGTGGCTCTCTTCACTGAAAATGCCCTGCAATTAGTCAGGTCAGGAGAGAGGGAGAGAAAGACAAAGATGAGAACTGCAGAGAGCGTGATTAAGGGGAAGGAGTCTGACGTCATAACACACGGCTGAAGGCTCAGAGGTATTTGATGAGCCCACATAGGAAAGAAATATGAGGTGAGAGACTGATATTGTAGGGAGAAAAAAAAAACACAGTTAAAAAGAACACACATACACACACTCCTTATTCCCTATGGCCTAATGTAAATCTAACAGAGCTTTTTACAACCCCCAATCCAGTGGTTGATTTGGCCCCTAAAAAGAATGATGATTTTGTGAAATATTCCTCTTAAAGCAGGACAGGGCTATTATGACCAGCATTTTACACATAATCAATGCAGACAGGATGTATAGTGCTAAGTGCAGCCAACAAACACACAGTGTCCCTTCTGCCCAGTGGTCAAAAACTCAAATTGAATGGTAAACGTTAGACATAACCACCAGGCCCAGATGTATGGGAAGTTCCGTAAAATGGATTTATACATCATGCGCTACGTGCACAATAACTTTTATTATGATCTGAAAGAAGAATCAAATTAGTCAAATTACACACAATGCAGGGCTTGACAATAATTTATACATTCCTTAAACTTGTACATGCTTGTACAATCACTTTGCCTAGTACACTAACATTTATTGGTTTTTTTCAACATTGATATCACAAATCTTGCTGGTTTGTCAACAAGATAATATCTTTAAAAAACTGTTTTCATCGTTTTATCCTTTGTTTTTACTGTTTTATTTGTTTGTTGGGCTTTTAAGCATTGTATAAATAAAATGAAAGCTGCCCAATTTCTAGCTTGTTGCGTATTCTTTCTGCAAAAAAAAGTCTTGTTTCCCATTACAAATATTTAAAATGTAACCAAATGCAGCTTTATTAAAGACGTGGTCAAAACAGGCAAAGGTTAAAACAGTGGCAAACAGGTTTAGAGGAGAATAGGGAGAATCGTAATCAATATAGAGGCAAACAGATCGAGGCAGACGGCAGGAAAGCAATAGTCCATAAACGAAAGCAGTAAATCCAAGGGGTAGGCAGGGAACGTTCAGGAAACGGGGAAAACTGGCAAAAACAGGACTAGGAAAACAGACACGGGAATAAACGCTCAGAAATGACCGGGTAACCAAATCAAGACTTTGCGGGGAGTGATGTGTGAATGGTGTTTATATATGGTGTGGGCAATGAGGTGCAGCTGGTGAGGTAATCAGTGAATGGGTACAGGGCTACTGGGAAATGTAGTTTGTATGAATGAATGAGAGTGTGAGTGAGTAAAGAGTAGTCCCTGGTGAATGGTGAAGTGCCCTTTAGTGGTGATCACTGGCACTTCAGCTGATAATCGTGACATAAAACTTATTAAATTAGCTCAAATGTACACACAAGAATAAACTTCATTGTTTACGCAGCACGTTTGTGGAAGAGGTTCATTCTTGTGTGTCATTCAGGTTCGGGTTGAGCTTCTCCTTATATTCACTGATCAATGTTTACATGCATGTAAAAGCCTAAATTAAATTTGTTCATCATAAAAAGCAAGTCTCTTCAGAGACTAAACCACTCGATTCATATGGATTAGTTTTACAATCTCTTCATGAACGTTTTGAAGCGTCAAAGTGGTAGTTGCCAAAGGCTGTCAGTGGACGGACAGAAATCTCTCAGATTTCAAAAATATCTTAATTTGTGTTCAAAAGATGAATGAAAGTCTTACAGGTTTAGAATGACAAGAGGGTGAGTACAGTGTAAGCTATAAAATACAGTATGCTGCTTTGATCAACAGCTTATGAATTTTATCTTCAGCTGGTCTAGTTCTGAGAGTTTTCCTCCATATAGGTTCTGGGAAATAAGTGGTTTAACTGTGGTTTGAGAAGGTCTCATCTGGTTCGGATTACAGCATATAGCCAAGGGGAACCAAACTCTGGTCCATGTTGATGTGAGTGTGAATAGTGCATGCCTGACTTGAGCTGAAGAAGATAAGGTGAGAAACTTGACAAACATAAAGACGGAAACTCAACACATCTGCAAATCAGCAGCCACATCTCATAATTTATACATGCACATATACACTCTACACCAACACCTGCCACCCTACATGAAGATCAAGGGTTTCTTCATTGTTCAAAGAGGAAGAGCTAGACTAAAGAGCAGAGGTCAAAGACAGATGGTAGATGAGTTCCTTGCCAATCGATGCATATTATAGAGTCACACCTGTTATTCACATACACTCGCACCCAAACACACACACACAAATACGTCACAGTTATTATCAGTAACTTCAGTCATCAAGCAACAGGTGCAAGGTCTTGACCCCTGATAGACAGGGCTGGCTCAAGCTCAACTGCCACTCTAGGCAAAACACTGTTGGGCAGTCCCCACTTGACGATCACATTTACACACAATCTTTAAGATGCATGTGAAAGATTGGATATTTTGTTTATTGATAAAATTGCACTAAAATAAAGCATGCTCAATTGTTTTCTGAATTTTTTTCCCATTCTGCAATCCACTAGTAGCAAATGTCCTGGCAGCAGTATCACTGATGAAAAGACAGTTACACACAGGACAAGAAAAGCACAAGTCTATAATTCATTTTCAATGAGAGATAAATAGAAAGAGGCAAATCAGTGGTAGTTCTAGTAGGGGCAAAGTGAGATGTGCAAGGTAAACTTATTTGAGATAAAATGAAAGTAAACAAAGCTATGTTAAACTGTAAAAATAACCACAAGTAAAGGTCCCAATGCATTTAGCTTTGATTATATTCTCAATAAAGCACAGCTTGAGAGCCTAATTGCTTTTGCAACATGATGAAACTTTAGGCCCTTAAAGGGAGAGTTCACCCCAAAATGAAAATGATTCCATGATTTACTCACTCTCAAGCCATCCTAGGTGTATATGACCATCTAATTTCAGATGAACACAATTGGAAATATATTTAAAAATATCCTTAGTATGGATTTGAATGGCTGACCAAATTCTGAAGACAAAAATATGCATTCATCCATAATAAAAAATGAATCCAGGGTGTAGATGACTCCTTGTTTTTACAGACACAAAAGACCAGATATGATAAATGAAGACCCGGAGTCAGAGTTTAAAAAAATAAATTGATGAAAATTTTAATAAAGAATAGTTTGCAGTTTCATCAGCAGAAGCCAGATTCAAGTCTCACAAGGAGTTCGTGGGCCGCTCTCTTTCTCCTTCTCTCTCTCCTACATTCACATTTCCAGAACAATTATACTCTAACAGAGTCCACTAACTATGTCAATACTAAGATACTGATTGATTAAGAACACTAGACAAAACTGGTAATTTTCCACACATGGACAGATAGTCAGAAGTATATCTCCTTTCCATTATGATGCTGATGATCGGACCCTGAAGTTAGGCACAGAATGTCCTTCTAGGTCAGGCCTAGGCGTCGACACGTCTCAAGCAGTCCCAGTTGTCCACTAGTACCCATAACAGACCTGTTCAGAACACTGAGCGCAGCTACAAAGATACACATGATTCACAGTTTCTTCAAGGCTGAAGTTGATCTGAGCACTGCACTGAACAGGAAACTTTCCCAAAACATACTGATAATTTGTACTTTTCTTTCAGTCCGAGGTACAGACAATAAACATCATTATTTTCTGGTGTTTGAAAACGAAAAGGAAATTAAAGGCTTTAACATAAGTTGAAGTTAGTCATTCTAAATAATTCAACATTTAGAAAGATACTTTCGTGATATATAGCTCAAAACATATATGTTGAAGAGGCAGTGGATTCCAGAATCCACCCCTTCAAGGGGGTTAATAAAGGCCTTCTGAAACGAATCAATGCGTTTCTGTAAGACAAATATTCTTATATAAAACATTTTAAAGTAAAATAACGAGCGCAACAACCATATGCTTTCGATGTACGTCCAAAAAACGTTAACTTCCGCGACGTAGTACACACAATGCCATGGCGTTCGGCACATTGACATGATGTATACGCAAAGGCATTCATTAACCCCCCGGAGTCGTATGGATTCCTTTTTTTATGGATGGATGCAATTTTTTCGTCTTCAGAATTTGGGCAGCCATTCACAACAACTATAAACATTGGAGGACTAAGGATATTTTTAAATGAATCTCCAATTGTGTTTGTCTGAAAGGAGATATACACCTAGGATGGCTTGACTGAGGGTGAGTAAATTATGGGATCATTTTCATTTTTGGGTGAACTGTTCCTTTAATATTTTCATTTTAATTTTATCAAACAAATTTAATTTTAGTATCATCCTTTTGCTGAACCAGAATGACTTAAATATTGTATAATTGTATAATAACGAGAACAAGTTCAAATACACATACACTCTAATGGTGTGTGGATGACGTCAATTTTACATCATGTGGCATCATTCGAGTTCCAGATGTCGTTCTGATTAGTGGACAGACAGTCATAAGCTCAATTCCATGTCAACCAGGCGGCTGTTACGACCACTTTATAGTAGGTTCTGGAAGATTTTTTTTTCATTTTCCTAATCCATTCGATTAGCCTGTGTTTACACGGAAAAACAATGGAAAAGTAGAGTATTGGAATAGAAAAACACGTTCTGAGTGAACAGCATCTTAGACAACACAAACATATACTACTGCACTGGAGCTCATGGTAAGTCTGTCCAGTACCACTAAAATCTATTTATTTTTTAATAAGCTACTGCAGTCTATTCAGTTGCCAGTGAAGTCCAACAAGAGAGTTTCTGGGCTAGAGAATGCCATGATTGGCAAGCATTAAATTCAAACAGACTACATAAAAAGCTCAGTTTCTATGTTTTCCACGTGAAGCTGTGGCAGCTGCTCTTAAACCAAACCATTGTGTCCCATAAAAATGATCTCCTCCTCTCCTTCTACCCCAAACACTAGCTGGACTGTAAATGTTTACAGCTCTGTGGAATGCCATGTCTGGACAGGAATTTTAAATAACTTATTAGGGAACGCTTAATGAAACCTGAGAGGTGTGTTTAGTCTATGAGAGCAGCGCTAATGTCTATCAGTGGGCCAGCAGGTGCGTCTTTTCATCATAACACAGAGACACCTCAGTCAGAATATTAATTAAAATCAAGATATTTAAAATGCTGCACCAGAATTTCCATTTTGTTCACACATTCTGCCAGGGTGAAAAAATTAAAAGCATGTTTTGATCTCTTGAACTCAGACTGTAAATCAGGAATATAATTAACTACAATGCCCATGAGGCCGTGGGGGTCATTATATTGGAGTGCATCAGAGGTCTGTCCTGCTTTATTCATTCAATTTACAGCAATAAAGAGGAGGGAGGCGTCTTTAATCAGCTAACTGCTTGATGATGTATGTGTGTGAGTGTGTCTCAAGGGGTATTACAAATGCTCAAGCTTTCATATCTCTCTTTTTTTATTATATGCTGTATATATGTCAAAAAAGGGCTTCTTTAGTTTCCATAATTACATTATTATTCAGATCACTGCTGAATTATATGTGGTTATCATATACATGTATACACAGGGTATTAAAAAATCATGGTCATAAAATGCTTGTTCAAGAATAGTAATTTAAAATGTAAAAATGCAGAATGCTTTCTTTTAGTGTTAGGCTATATTATTTATAATTAGCTGTCTGTGGGGACCAAATGTACCCACAAGGATATTAAAACCTAAAAAAATTGAAACCGCTTATAAACCCTATTAAATGATGTTTTTGGAAATGTAAAAATGCAGAAAGTTTTTTTTTTGTGATAGGTAGATTTAAGGGTAAATTTAGGGTTAGAATATACAGTTTGTACAGTATAAAATCATTATGTCTATGGAAAGTCTCTGTAAAACACAAAGACCCAACATGTGTGTTTGTGTTTTGATAAGATTTTGGCATAAAAACATTATTATGGTTATTATTATTGACCCCATAACAGCAGGTCCTTAGATAAGATAGTAAATGTGTCACTGATAGATATTAATATTCAAATGTAAAATCAAAATGAGACTTTTTTTGGAATGTGTTCTAATTTTAAAGCAATCTATATTATAGTGTACTCCCTAAAGTTAATGAAATAAACTTTTAGTACATTTCAAATGTAAAGTCCTTCATTTTTGGAAAAACTGAACAAAAAGTCTGATAACATCATGCACAGATATAATTTTTCTAAAATGTCCCTCCTCCTCACACCACCTGCCTCTGACTAGCAATAACAAGCAGCAAATCATGGTTTAATGCCTGTGACATAAACTAAAGCCTATTGGCTATTTATAGTCCCGCATCAAACTTTGAGTTTTTTTTTCTTTTTAAATAGGAAATACCAAAAGTTTGAATATTTAATTGATTAAAGTACAAATCACAAAATGTAAATAATTATATAATTTTCAAGAATGTTTTATTAGCTAACCGGTAGATCAAACTACGTTTTTTTTTTTTTTTTTTTTTTTACCGTATATCCACAATGGCAAACAGGAACAAAGCTAAACTGGGAACTACTTTTATACACATAAGCCTTGTTTTTTTTCCCCCTGGCTTACTTTATCAATATGTTAAATAATCTGAAAATGAGAGCCATAAATCATAGCTCTCATTTCTCCCCCCTCCACAAACTCCGGGAAGCCTCTACCGAGCAGTGTGTGATGCCACTTTGCCAACTGCTAACAGCATTAGCGGTGGAAAAAAACAAACGCTGGATACGATCGTAACTACATTAAAGAAAACTCAATCCACCTCCTAAAGGCACTCAAAGGCACTCGCAGTTACATACTCCGTGGTTATCAAGTACGAGCGAGTGGTGGGGAGGAGTGGGAAGAGTGTGAGATGGGCTTACACAGAGGCTAGCTGGGCAATCTTAGCATTTGACATGAGTGATGACGAGAAGGAGGGAGTGCAGGTCGCTCTTCATAATGAGGGTGAAATTTATGGCAACACTTAAAGGGATGGGATCAATAGGCCCTCCATACTTCTGCAGAAATACGAGCAACGTGGAAGAAAGGAGTAGAGGAGAGGAAGGGGGAGAAAAGAAAAGAGATGTCTGCACATCAGGGTCAATACAAGTCAGGGCGGATCGGGTTGCAGGACTGTCTGAATGCCCCGTTGCCTCCGAGAGAGAAAAGAAGAGGGGTACAAGAGAAGCAACATCAGGTCAATAACTGCAGCGCGCTATTATATCACGGCTTAGATCCATTACTGAGACTAAATATACGTTTTGTGCCTCTGCCAGATGTCTTTGTTACATGTGCGGCAGATCCAGTAGCGGCGATGCCAACTCTCTGCTCTGTGTAAGCCATTCTCTGTCCTTCAGCCTGAGGAGGACATCAGGAAATGATACACAACTGTAATGTTTCACAAGAACAAAGTCAAGGCCTCTAAAGGGAAAGACGACACCAAATGTACATGATTATTAAAGAGATAGTTCACCCAGAAATGAAAATTGTGTCATTTACTCAACATCATAACGCTCCAAATCATGTCATATGACTGATTTTCTTCTGTGAAACACAAAATTTGAGTTCTTGAAGAATATCTTGGTCACTTTTTTCAATCTAACAAATGTAAATGAGAACTTGGGGAGTCAAGCATGAAAAATGCACCATAAAAATATCATAAAAGTACCATTTTGACTTGCCCACTGTAACATTTGATAGCTTTGGAACAAACCAAAGGAACAAACCAAAGATTAAGTTAAGCTATTGTATGGCTTCAGAATATATGAAGTCATATGGACTACTTTAATAATACTTTTATGATGATTTTACATCCCTTCTTTGACAGCTCCAGTTCCTGTTTAATGCAATTGCATGGACATGAAATACCAAATTTAAAAAAAAAATCTTTTTGTGTTCCATGGAAGAAAGAAATTGCATATGCTTTTCCGTCTCATTTAACAAACACGATTCCAACCTCTAGTTTATCACAATAAGTTGTATTTACTGTTCAAAGACTTGAGACAGTATATGCCATTTGACAGAGAAAGCAAAAAAAGGCAGTGCATATGCATCAGAAATTAATCCACTGTAAAATAAATAAATATGAAATATGATACAATACTTTTGTGAAAAAATTATTTTCTAATGTAACATTGAGAAATATTGAAATATTGTGAAATTACATGCAGTGAAAACTATTTTTCTAAAGTAACACTGAAATATTTTTTAAAAAGTGAATGAATGAACTGTATCATAAAACATAAAAACTACATTATATAATCCAATCAATATTCATAAGTAAAGCTGATATGTTTTACAATGTGTCCCCTCGCACTTTTATATAATTTTTGGTCATGCTTAAAATTAGGGTCCAATTCTCACTATTAACTACGACTTTTCCCTCAATAAAGTCCTAATCGCTGCTTATTAATAGTTAGTAAGGTAGTTGTTAAGTTTAGGTATTGGGTAGGATTAAGGGATGTAGAATATGGTCATGCAGAATAAGGCATTAATATGGGCTTTTTAAAATACTAATAAATAGACAATATTCTAGTAATATGCATGATAATAAGCAAGTAATTAAGAGAGAATTGGACCGTAAAAACTAAAGTGGTACCTAATTTTCTTCAACTCAACATATTTTACATACAATTTTGATCAATTATAACTGGAACATGAATTTAAATTGGACCCCAAACACCCAAAATCAGAGAGGAGAATTGACTTCTTCATCTCATCTCATCTCATCTCATCTCACACGGCGCCGCATTGTACATATTACAAAGAACAACCTTAGTGGCGAGCAGTTATTCACATTCACAGTACACAGATAAGAATTCAGATCACCCTAACCAGCACAGCTTGCTCATAGCAAGACTCACAAGATACGAGTCTATATTACTGGCCAGGGACAAACCATTATTTGAAATTATTCTCCACTTCCTCAAAAGAATACAATATCTATTATTTGTTTTTCTGATAGATTAATACGTCTGATCTGAAGCCAGTCCAGACTAAAGGGATAGTAATGAGAAATGCAGAGAGAAATACAGAGAGAAACAAAGCCGGGGAGAGAGAGGACGAGAGACATTAAGGTCACAAATCTAATTTGTCCCCACGAAAGGGAGTGTCCCTCAGGCGAAAATGCCAATCACATGAGCCTTTCACTATTTCATTTGTTTAAATGCAGCCTCCATTTGATATTTAAACTAAAAGGCCCCTATCTTTACCCCCATCAAGCTTTGCACTGTCCGCTAATGCAGTCTGAAGAAAGCGAAGTCTCCGCAAAATGAAACGTCGAATGACATTTTGCCTCCGGCGTACATGACTCAGTCGTGACAGAGATATCTGGGGTTTGACAGCTTGTAGTCACTCTAATAATAGTCCATCTCCTCCCCTCCATTTTACTCATCAGGACCGCAGCGGCCCTCAAGAGTGTAGTGGATTCTGGAAGCAGAATGGCCCTCGTTGTGATAAATCGTATGAGCTGCTCTGATTAAACATGTACAGTGTGTAGGCCGTGACTCTCGTCTGAATTATACAGAAGAGCTGTTGTGCTGGTGTTCAAAGGGGTCATATCACGAGGAATCAAACTGTGCTTGATCTTTTGAGATACAAGAATGCATTGTAATAGGAAAATACATTGTGACTTTTAGAACACAAAATATATTCCCGTTTATTGAACTTTGAAACGATAACCATTGTGTGTGCGATGGGATGTTGGAAAGCTTGTCAAACCATGTGCCATTTCTGGCTGTCTAGCACCTGCTGCTCAGAAAAATCCTGAAGGATCCCTATGTTTAAAACTAGCAACTAACTGTTTTAAACATTTCAACAGGGATTGTTTTATGAATCTGTCACAATGGAATGCAAACTTTGAAAAGAATCTATTATCGAAGAATAACGTTTAAACCTGCTAGAGCAGGCAACACCTGTAGTTCATATAGGAAAAGGCCACTTAAGAATGGGTATATCTACATCATTTCAAAATCTACTAGTGCATGGGTTGCTTGAATGACTAGTTGAGCAATGTGTATTAAGGAAATTGAGGCTCACCGACCCTGAACAGGAATTTTACTACCAATCAAAAGTTTGGGGTCAGTATTTTTTTTTTTTTTTTTTTTAAAGATATTAATACTCAGAAAGGGCACATTAAATTGATCATAAGTGACAGTAAAGACATTTACATTGTTATAAAATCTACTTCAAAATAAATGCTGTTTTATTAAACTTTACTATACAACCTATACAATAACTGGAAAAAAGTATAATGACACTAAGAAAATAATAAAAAATGAAAAATAAATTAAATTAAATTTTAAAAAAAGAAAAGAAAATGTTAAAAGTGATTCAATGGCCAACGATATCCTTGCGAATTGTGTATAGCTACGGTGGGAATGAATGTAAAGAAAACTCATTTAACAAAAAAATTAAAATACAAAAGAGAGGGTAACATGCAAACTAAAATGAACAAAAAAGTGAATACATAAATAAATAATATATACGTATTAAAAGTCTTTTTTACAAACGAATAATGAATTTATTTTAAATATAACTAAATTGTAAATTTAATTATGAACAAAATGTAATACACAAATAATAAAAATCTAAACATTTCAAAGGCTGCTACAGGGAGATCAAAGAATTATTAGACTTTTCACAGGACAAAAAATGAATGAAGAATGGAAAAAGAAAAATGTTGAAATGCAGCTGTTAAACTACAAAGAGACCAAAGCATCACACTACAGGTCACTGCCATTCATTTCCTTTGAGTAAGAGCAATAAAAACCCTCATTTAATCCCATTTCCATTGCTTTGTTAACATAGCACTGAGTCTGTGCACATGCAACATCAACCACACGCCAACCGCATGAAATATGCTGATCTCATGTTGAAATAAAATCCCAGCAGGGAATGTGGTGTTGGAAACTAGCTCAAATCTCTACAACCCCCCCACCCCCCTCCACACACACCCACACCCACACAACGCCTCTGTCTGCTGCAATTAGAGCAAACCATTTGAGAAGATCGAGGTGCATAAACTCTTTATGGTGGGAAATATGTGCTCCAGATCACCCACCGTTGACTTTATCCAAATAGCTCCACCATCTTGAATGTTTTCCATCAACCACAAGTGAATATGTATTTTCAGGGGAGACATGTTGGAGTGTTTTCCAGGTCGCAACTCACAGCTCAACACAAACTCAAACGAAGGTGAGACAGTGTTTCCTGTTTGTTGGTGAGGAAGCAAACACCAATTCAGCCAGATCCACTTGAAAAAGGACAGCTGGAGAACAAATCAAACCCTGATCTATGGGTAATCCTTTGTTCATACTTTTTCATGAGAGAGTTATCATTAGGTATTCCCCATTAAATTATGCAGTCTGGGAATGAGTTCTGTTCAGAGAAACACTAGAATAAGTTTGGGAGACTGTTATAAGATGAACAGTGTCAGTATGTACTAAACTGTGACTTTTCAGTTACACTGAACTGCCATCAGACTGACAAAGAGGTCAGAGTAACTTTGGATGAAAAGCTCCCTCCTCAAGGACACAGTGGCAGTTGTTTTAGCAGAATGATACCATCTGACATGCATGAGTCCAGAAGTAATAACTGAAGTGCCAACCCTTGAGATTGCGGCCCGGTTCTCTAAGAGAAGACCTCCACCCAAACAGGGACACATGATACACACTGTCTTCTGCAGATACGTGCACCTCCACAACATCTATCAAACATAAGCTTCTTCACTTTTCTCTTTTGGCCCATCCATCAAAATCTCTCAAGCTCCCTCAGTTTACAATGGTGTCCTTTTCCAATGTCTGAGTCATGGACTCTATGGGGAAGGCAGTGGGTCAAGGAGACAAAGAACATGAGCACAAATCAGCTTTGTTTTTGATCAATAGTAATTAGATTTGCTTTCATTGCATTTTGGTCATCATGAATAGTTAAAGACACGTCAGCAACACCTTCTGGAATAGAAGTGCCTGAGAGCAAATGACAAAGAGGAAGAAATATACCATCATATATATACACTGTTAGCCCGGATTTGATATCTAATTAAACATATAATTAAAATATACTTAAAATATTTAAGTTTGATTGCATTACTTATAAAATATAAGTATGTTCTTCTAATTTGAGGATGTAATTTAAAGTGTTAATAAATTTAAGTGAAATGCACTCAAATTATGAAGTTTTTCTCCTGACTACACCTCCCACAAACTGGCTTGCAGCAGTGAGTCAGGTAATGACACCATTTTATCATGGTGTGTGTGAATTCAAGGAGCTGTTGATGAGAAATTGGAACATTTGTTTTGGCAAGTTCTACAGACTCTTTCCCCGCCGACATTTACCTTTTTATCGTTTCTTTGTTTCCCCTATAGAGACTGTTTGTGAGCAGTGAAAATCATTGTTTGTTTAAATAACGGAACATTTTTCTCCGGTTAGCTAAGTTTTCTCTCACGCGTACGGTGGACATCACCGTGCATGAACCCCTGATCGAGTTCGACGCACGTTATTTCGTTTTTTCCCTTATATTGTTTCTTTTTCAATCGAGGGGCTGTTTTTGGCCGTGCAAAATTTGTTTGAACCTCTGGCCATCGCCGAACAGCGTAGCCACACTTTCAGCGGAGGAGCGCTAATGAAGCACTAATGTGGTGAGTGCAATAATTTAACGACCGTGTTTTATTTCAACACAGCTATTGATTGAAAGAGTAAGTTAAAGTTAATTAACGAGTTGAATACATAAACGAATGGATATAGTTCTGTTTTATCTAGGTTCATAGTCCTCTTAACGACAGATTTTGTGTTGCAGGTCAAGAAGAGATGCTTTTGATTGTAAGTGCTATTTAAGAGCTCAGCTATTTAAACATGGAAGTTATACAACAACAGACCAATTTCCTTGTTTACATCTGGAACGTATGTACATTTATATCACGTTACGCACAATATTTACACTTCTACCGCCTTCACACCAAAACTCCATCAGCTGTGTGTCATGTGGGTTTACGGAGACCTGTTCTGAGGTTGATTATTTTAATAATTCTGCTTACTGCACAGTTCACAATTACAAGTAAACCATAAAGTCAGGTCCCATTATCAAGGCCTTAACTTTAATGCTCCTTAATGCTTAAACTTTTGCTCCTCACAGAAAAGTTATCAATGACGAGCCAGACATCAGCCTGATGGTACTTCAATAGCCAGCTCTTTCTACAGTAAACCAGGTATGTATAGTTGCATTCACCATTATTATGAGATTCCAGCTTGTAAAAAGCATTCACGTTCTCATAGAACTTGAACCAACTTGTAAACTGGGAATACTGTACCACCCGACTGCTGCAGATTAAGTTAGCCTTTGAAAGTGTTGCCATAGAAATGCATAATTCCCAGTACAAGGACTTTGACAGCTCTGAGTAGAATGTCACGTTGTCATGTCGGAATTACGATAACTACGACAGACGTGAACACAGCATATGACTTGAAGTATTTGAAAACAGTATTATCGGCCGCATTATTATATGATAATGTCGTTGTCAATCTTTTTCTTCCTCTGCTAGGTTGCAGCTGACAAGGACTCATACAGGCAAACTCCAGTGAGAATCCTCTCAGTTGAGCTACAAAGCGCTCAGCTAAACCCATCTAAACTGAGGATCGTCTTGGAAGAATGTTTGGTGATGGATGAACTGACCAACCTCAGGCCTTCTGTGTCCTTTTACGGACTGATTTATGCCCTGCACCTGGACTACCCTAACTGTATGAAAAATACTTTATATTTTTATATTTTATTCAGCAGGTAATGCTCAACCAAGGAAAATGTGAGCTGGCATCTAAAATTGAATACTGCCAATACTGTGAACTCAGGAGTGTAAGCAAATTATTGTTTTGATGCAATTTGTTGTGATTCTGAGATAGACTGTTCATGAACTTAACCAGCTGATTTGTTAAAACTAGGTTTTTTTGTTTTGTTTTATAAGAAAAATGTTTTTAGGACATGAAAAATTCATGTTTTGTTGTATTTGGAATTTAATTGAATTAAAATAAAACAGAAAATTGTATGAATGTTCCTTTATTTGCTTTTTTCCCCCATTAATTTTCTAGTAAAATAAAAAATGTATATAAATTTACTTGCTTAGTACATTGAACTTAAAATGTTTTGTAATATTGATTACTTTGTAGTTATTACACATAGTATATTTAAGTTAAGTTAAATGAACTCAAATTATTAATTTCACATTGCTTAATTTTTTTAGGGCAACCAGTTTCCTCAAATTTTTAGTAAAATAAAATTTAACTTAACCAGGCTAATATATAAAATCAATACACATTGGCCACAATTATTGGCCCCTTTTGTTCAATACTTTTGAGCTGTGAGATTTTAAAGATATTATCTGATGAGTTTGGAGAACACCTGGCAAGAGATCAGAGATCATTCCTCTATAGAGAATCTCTTTATATTCTTCAAAATCATAGGTCCATGTTTACACACTCCTCTTCAGTTTTTATAGGGTTCAGGTCTGGTCAGGGGACTGCAATGGCCATGGCAGAAGCTTTATTTTGTGCTCATTCATAAATGATTAAAGAATAAGCAACTGTCAGGGTTGTTTTAGTCTGTTTAATTTCACTGTGCTTTGGTTTCGTTTCCCTGTTGCCGTTTTGCCTGTGTTTCTGATCGCTATAAGATTCCAATAGTTACTCATTAGTTCCTCACCTGTTCTGTTGATTAATCTGTCTGTATATTTTAAACCCTTAGGGCTCTATCATACACACCATTGGTTCGCATGGGCATGCTGGACTGAAAACGAGGTGTGTTCAGGCGCATTGTTGGCGTGTTATATTTTGACAAATTTTTTTTCTTTCTATATTTTATACTGTTTTGAGGCAACTGAAGTGGACTGCACCACTGACCAACTAAAACTTCTAAAGTCAATGGTGCAATTTTTTTTTGGTTATTAAAGAGCTCGTTAGTACTACGCACCAATAGGCGGGTGCACAACATGCGTACACTCTGTCACACACACACAGGGATGGGCAGCAGCACACAAATGCTAAATATTGAAAATAAAAGAATACAATGTAAGTATTACTATTGTGTACATAAAAATAAAAATGCTTTGGTGGAATCCGGCTTGACCTGTAGATGGTCTGCTCGCTCACTTTAACCTCGCGCAAATCTGTTTCCTTGCAAATTTCGGCACATAAATAGCGAATCTGCCATGGCGCAAGTGCAACTGGCTTTTAAAGGGAATGGGAGACGAGACTTTAATTGGTTTATTGCACGTTACGTCCAAAACACATTATGCCAATTACTCATTAAGAGAATAGGGACAACCCTTTTAGGCCTTGCGCCGGTGGGCAGACCGTTTTTCCCATCGTTAAACTTGCAAAAGTGCAAAAAAAGCAAAAGATTCAGACATACCCTAAGTGCACTTGCGCCGTGGGTTTTAGACCATGCGCTTAGATAATTAAAATAGGGTCCATAGTTTCCTCTGTTTGTTGTTCCGTGTTGTTTATTTTTTATGTGGTGGTGATACTATTTTTCTGTAAATTCCTGAGTATTTGAAATTAAAATTTGCTCTAGTTGAATTCTCCATCGCCGTGCGCTTCATTGCAGCCAATCCTGACAGCTGCAAATTCAGCCTAATTTGGTAATAGATTAGATGATAGTTTTTCTAACATATCTAAATGTCAAAACACATGCCTCAAAGGAATGGGGCACATTCATATTTATGAACAGTACCTTCAAAAGCAAGATAGATTTAAACCGTGTGTGTTTCAGATAAGAGGAGAATGTGTTTTTCCCCATCTTAAAGGACACAGATCACCTCTACCTCATTTCTCATCATCACAGGGGGATCATAACATTCCCTCAAAACCACACAGCTCTCTTCAGTCTGTGAGGATGTGATGACAGCCGTAACCCATCAGTGACCACAAGATTGAGATTACTACAAGAGGGGTCCCTTTTGAAAGTCCATTAGGATGAGTTAGGGTGCTTTCTGGAATAAGGCCAATAAAGAAATGGATCAGACATTTTTAAATTTTGTTGATAATATCAATTTTGAAGATGAAGTGTGTATTGTAGTACAGAAAAAGACTACTTCTGTGATGTCCATATTTCTACACATCAACATTTATGCTAAACAAACAACAAGCATATGTGTACTTTGACTTTTGACTATCAACCATATAGTTGCTGAGATATGGTCTTTATGACAATTAGCCCTGATTTACCCTGTTTGGGAGCTGAGGAGAAGTCAACCGGCCTGATTTAGCCATGGAAGAATAAGAGCTTTTATCTAATTGCCTCAATAAATGTGAACAGTTGATTGCATAAGGTTGAAATTAATCCGAACTTTAAGTCAGCCTGCAGCGTCATTAAGGACTCAGTGCCTTGTGATGGTAAGCAAAATCTAGACCTCTAAGGTACATTTTCCCACCAGTAGGGACTTGTTCTTTACTGTAAAATCAAATGAGGCGTTTGCCATTCTGTGAAATTGTACCTGACACTTTAGAGACTATTGTTGCAAGACTGAATCTAATAGGACCCAATACAGCTGATATGTTATTATACAGCCAGGAGCAACTACCTCTTAACAAGCAGGAAGAATATTATTGTAGTGTGTTTGAATAGGTGGATGAGAACTTACAAGGTTTAACCCTATAAAAACACAGGTTTTCAGTTACATGTGTATTTTGTAGCATCAGCGTCTCTCTGGTAAAATCATTAGTAGGTGTTTGTGAGAGATGCCAGACATAAAGGTACAGTAAAATACAGAGAGAGAAGAATGAAGAGGTAATAAATCTACAAATGAAGAACTGATTAACCTCTTTAACCTGGTTTCTTTTTTTCCCAGATTTGAAAAATGAGATTTTAATACCTACCATGTTTTTCGCTCTAAAAAACAAAAATATTTAGGACTAACATTGGGTACAGACTCAGACAGCAGGGGATTTGAAAAATTGGTTTCAAGTTTACGAGTCATGTATAAAATTATGGATAATGGTACACATAACTCATAAATATGTCAGTGGAATGCTTTCATCGGAATGATATATCTATCGTATAACATTTCAGGGCTCAACAGTAAGGATGGTGCTGCGTTGTCACAACATGTTATGATCACGTATATGTGTTTTCCTGCCATGCAAACTTAAACCTTCAGAATACAATAAATCAAAGAAAGAAAGAAAGAAAGAACAATTCTTCAATGAAATTAGTCTATGAAAATAAAATGTCAATAATTTTAATTAAAATATTCTTTTAAAAATCTAAATATTGGCTTAGGGCAGACCTGGGGCAGCAGAAAATCCTTATGGTTGAGCCCTACATAAAAAGATAATATTATGTTAAGGTTCAATGTCTTCAATCTCCTGGCTAGGATTTATTTGAAAAGAGCTTGAGGTATTAAGACACATCCAAACAGCAGAATTACATAACCTCACCGCTGATCTCTTATACGAAACGGTACATTCCTTCCTCTCCTTCCATCTGCACGATTCCATACACATAATACAGATGATTAGTGTTGTTACTGAGTTACATCACAGCATGTTTTTTTTCTGCAATAATTTGTCTCTGTTCTGAAAAATTAGATTTTGAAAAGAGTAAAAGTTCACACGTGCAATTCCCATTTTGTACTGTATGGGTGATGTTCACTTGAATTAACATCCAATCCCCATAATTATCTCACTGCATTTCTTCCCTTGCTCTCTCAAGCTGAAATAAAGGCCTTTCTGGTCACCAGCACATGTTGTGTTGATGGCTGGTCTTCAACACTGGCTAAATAAAAATTTGCCTTGAAGTGAGCCTAAACGGCACAGAGCAGAACAGAAACGGATGCTAGTCTATGCTGGTGGACCTTGCTGAAATGAAAAAGTGGAAGTATCTTGTGACCATTAATCTTTCAAAGACTGAAAATGATCTCATCTTAATGCCAACCAGGAACACGCGCTTTAAGAGTGTAGATCAAATAAACAACTTTGTGCATGGTTTGGATAAGTTGTTACAGCACACTATGGCATTGTGTGATTTGTCTTACAGTAGTAGTACCGTTTGCTTGTTTTAATCAAGCCTCTATATTCAACAAACAAGGTCTTCCCGAGATCTAATCTCATCACAGATGTTGCTGGAGAAAATAACCCGAAGGGTGGCCTAATTTAGCAATAATTTGTTTAGTTGACCCTCCAGCTAGCTGATTGATGTCTAGATTGATGGACTCAGGAGCTAATTATTTGATTGTTGAGAGCGGGACATTTAAGCGTAACACAAACAAACCACTTTCCATCTGATCCTTCTCAGAAGGAGCCAAATCAAATTCAGGTGAAGAGTCATTATCTGCTGATTCTGCCCAAAGACTAACTTTCTGAACGGATATGCGTTTGCTAACCACCCTAAACGACCTCGCTGACCTCTCTAAAGATAAACAGGCACTCTAGCTCAAATTCGTTCGAGGGATTTGGGGAAAACATACAGAACTAGAATAAAGAATGTGGGATTGAGAAGAATAATCCCGTTTGCCAAAAAGCCTGGATAATGTTGGACTACTGTGCACCTCTTTTAGACAGGATAGCTCTAACTGTCTTATCGTCTGAGAGAAGATTAAAACCAGACAAGGTACTTCAGGGGTTTCTGATATCACTGCTCATACTGATTTCAGAGAGATGGACAGTTCAGTGATGTCCTTTCCAATCATCCATGCATCATTAAGGCTGCGGGATACAGTATCAACGTATCCACATTTCCCTTTCAAATCATACGGAAGTGGTTTTATGCTCTCATGCCTCCCAGGAATGGCAGGGGCATAAGGCCAAGTTTAAAAAAAATATATACCTAAAGAATTGTTTTTCTAAGCCTACCTAACCAAATTTAACTAGAGTCTCAGGTGACGTGCATGTAAGTGCTCCAGTGGAGACAATATTTTCTTAAAAAATAAAAATCCAAAAGACTGTATTATTACAAAAACCACAACTTGAAATATGTGGGCTGACATGCCTGGTTTTCAGAGTCAAATTTTATCAATGAGATACAACACAATCTGTAATTGCACTACCACAAAATAAATATATAAAATAAATAAATAAATTGCTAATTTGGTGCAATGTTAATTATTTTACATATATGTGTTGACCCTCACTGAAACATAAAGCCAGATCTATTTACACCAGTTTATGCTATGCGTGATATTACAAAAGAGAAACATGTTGTTTCCCAAATTAAGTATTTGACTTCTCTCTTAGTAGTATTGAAATATTATCTAGAAAATATCTATATCTATAGGAAAACAATATAAAAGATTCTCAAAACAGTTGTTTTTGGTTCTCGAATTTTGGTCTTGCAGCCATTCTTCCCAGTATCGCACGGTAACTGTTTCACCGTTCAAATCTCTCCACTGTCACCATTCTCACAGCGAGTGTCATGGCAGACAAGCAAACCTACCATATTTCTATATATACCACTGTTATTCTGTTATTATAATTTTTTTTAGGAAAGAATGTAGTTGTTAAGACATCAGATATGTATGTAATATGTAAACATAGTGCCTCTTTGAAAAGATTAGAGATCTTTTTCTAAGTTTAGATGCTTTTCGGAGATGCGGAGATGGAGCTCACTTACCCACAGAGAACAGCTTCATCTCTGTCAGTCCTTCGGTAATTTGTCTCTAGCTCTTGTGTAGATAGTGTTTAAAAATGAGGTATTCGTTTGTGGGTATATCAAATGGGCAATCTTTGGTCTTAATTTACTACTTGTTCCAGAGCTAATAGATTTGGCTTAAGGGCTATATTATAAGTTTCATAACTTTATATTTACATTGAAATTAAATCCTGTACTAACTAGTGCTACTTTTGTAAGTTTAACTAAGCTGTTTGCTTGTTTGTGTTTATTTCCTATTTTACCTCACTGTTATAATGGCTATTGCTGTTCAAGAAATAATATTTTATAATAAAATAACATGCCATTTCTTTGGTATTGAGAAAGAGTCCGTTAGTGATTTCGACCTCATTTAAAGTTACATTAATACACCATTAGACAACGGCAAAGACTGTCTTTATGACTGAGTCAGTCAGTCCCAAAGATTTTTATACTGAAATGGACTGAAACAATAAAGTTGCTTTTACTTTAAACAAGGTGGAAGGAAGTATCTCCTCACAAAAGAGGGTTTTAAAGATAATCGGTTGTTTATCCGTTGTTTCTTATTAATTTACACACTCGTACCGTTGAATTGTTGTATAAACGCAAGAGGCATGCTTATGATCGAATACCAGCTATATTGCATGGAGACTCTTTATATTTATATTGTTTATACTGCTCATATATGAGCGTAGTCGTGCAATATAGCTGTATAACATGTATATTTATTTACGTATCAAGTATATATATATATATATATATATATACTGCATTTATGTATTATATATACACAAAATAGTGCCAACCAGTGCGCTATCTAAAGATAATCACATGGCAATGAAAAACTACAGCACACACACACACACACACACATATATATATATATATATATATATATATATATATATATATATATATATATATATATACACACAGACTAGTTTTGAACATTTGTTGCAAGGAAGGAGAGACTTGTTACATAGTTATTATCATTATCATTATTTCCAGCTGTTAAAATAGATCTTTTGAAAGAATAATGATCATTTTAGTTCAAATTTTCCACGTACATCCCCTTCGGTCCTTGAGGGCCCATGGAGCCAAGTTTTAAACCTCTGATGTAGTCTCTGCATTACTTCAAACTCGCTCCACTTTGACACCAATTTGTGTTCACCACCTCCTTACAAATGCTTCTAAAGGCTTCATGCTTCAGAGACTTGAGCAACAATTTAAATGACATATGAGGATTGTGAGTGTTTGTATTGACTGTACAAGACCACAAGGTAATGAAAAAGCACATCAGCACTGAGGCTGTGGGTACATGTCAAACATGTCCTCACCAATCACAAGACATGAGTCCAACAACCGTAAAGAAAGTGGCACAGTGGAGTTATATTCCCTGGTTGGTTTAATGGTGGTGTGTCAAATCATTTCCTGCATGTCTTTGTATTTATGTGCACATGCTCATGGGATGCCCAAGAGGTAATATCATGTATATATGTACAGTCTAAATAAGAATGATCAATGTGTTATTTGAGCACGGACACAGAGCCAAAATGATAACAATAATTTTCTTACCGTAGCAGATCAGATTTGTGTATCATCATTTATATACATGTACTCAACATACTCTTTCAATCACAATTATTCAATTATCACTCACTGGGTCACCTAATTTGGCTCACCTCATCCTGTGCCACTTCCTGTGACCTTAAAGTTGCCCCCATCTGTTATTGGCTGGTGTGTGAAATAACTTTGTTCTGCACTCGAGTTTGGCTGCCTAAATGATCCAAATGAAGCGTGTCTGATTGGGTTATAGCAGCTAAGAGGAAACCATATGTACTGAATTTCCCTAAAGCACAACAGAGTCAAGCTTCCTAATAGGAACTTCAATTAAGACCAACTGAGGTGTTTCCAAAGTGAGCTCAGCCATGTCCATTGATGTAAAACTACAGTCATCAAAGCGCACGTTTAATGTTCCATGAAATCTACTGGTACAATTTCTGGAAGGTGAACCCTATAGTAACTTTACAAACGTATCCAGCCTGATTCATTAATATTTGTGGTCTGTTTTTCCAAAAGAAGAAAAAATTGTGTATGTCTGCTAAAAGCCAAAATTTAACAGAGCACTAGAATATAGATTTTAGCATTTATATAGAAGCTTTTAAAATGGTGTTTTAAAATGTATACAACATTCTTACATGCATATAAGAATACAATAGTAAAATTACTAAATTTGAATGGAAGCAGCACACACAAGCAACATTAAGGAACACTAAAGCAAAAACTAAATAAAAACATCTCATTAATCATTAAGTCAAAAATTAATAACATAACTTTGAAAATAAAGAAATAAACTAAACTAAAATACATTTTCATAACTTCAAATGTAACTAAAACATAATACTTTTTTTTTAATCCCTCATAAATTTTAGATTTTTTTTTTTCATACAAGGTAGATAAAAACTGAAAAAAAAAAAAGCCTAAACTAAGATTATACAGACAAAACTAAACTTAACACAAACTGAAAATAAAATTTGATTTACAATAATGTGTTACACATAACCATAGTGTTGATTTTAAAGATCCAGCATTAATCCAGGTCATGTGTGCATTCAGTCCATCTGTCTATAGGTGTGGTTCTTTATCAGCCTTTAAATTTCCTCACTCCAGCATCTGTGAACATTTATGTCCAAGAATCGTGACATTTATAGCTACCCCCTTGTGTGAGGCCACCTCGGTTTAAACCTTCCGCTGTAACTCACGACAACAGACACACTCGAACCAATATCAAATAAACAATGCAAAACTTGTATTCTATCATTCTAATTTCATAAAACTTGTTTTCTATTATTCTTTTGATAGTCACTAACTGTTTATTGTTGAAATGCACGCCGCATCCCTCTAAGACAAATGACTGTTTATGCACTGCTCTTCCATGCGCTATATAATGAACTGCAGGCCACACACCATGGAGCCGCTCTGTTCACTCTGGGAGCTCTGGGGTTAGTATCTTTCCTCATAACCTTTCAATCTGTGTGACTGAAATAAAAAAATTAGTCTTTTGGAACAGTTGGGAACAACTATTCACAGGGGTTTGCAAAGTTCACGGCACAGAATCTTAGTGAACTATAGTAACTACCGAGATAGACGTATGAAAGAAATGAGGAAATGATCACAAGCGAGCTGCCTAAACTTATATTGAAGTTAAAAAATTCTGAGAGTATTTGGTTACACTTTATTTTAAGGTATATGTGCAATAGAAGTTAATTAATAATGAATTAACTACTGAACATATAGGCCAATGTACTACAGAGTGCATAATTAATAGTTATTACTACAGTGATGTAACATGTAACAAGGACACATGCATAATAAAGTGTTACCAAGTATTTCTTTAGATCATCTCTCTTTACTTGCAAATGAACAGAGGAAGTAAAGAGAGAAGGAGAGACACAACAAACCGCTTCCGAGACCGCAGTATCATTAGGTGCTTGAGAGACTTCAGAAACATTAACATAAACCTGATATTTCACGGTTACATACAGTCGAGTAAAAGAACAGCAAGAGAGAGTAAAAGGTTCTTTTACTCTGAATTGCTCTTGTAATAGAGATAGATTGAGCGAAAAAGATCAACAGATCAATAGATCTAAATAACTGCTCTTAGTGTCTGCAGTTTTTCTCTTCTTCAAGCAGACACATTCAAATCTCTCATCATAAACTTGTCTCAATACACTCAGCACTGTACAGGTCATGCATATTGCGGAATGGTTGTGAATGTGGGGGTGGGGTTGGTGTATTACAGGAAGTACTCCCCCCCCACCCATCCCATTAATCACTCATAGGCACCCACACCTTAACCTGCAGCCTGCCAGTTGAGAGGCTGAACCAGTGTTCTCTTAAAAGCCTCTTATTAAAAATCCACTTTTATGAAATTACCGCCCGGACCACAGTGATGGGAGCAGCTATGAACTTACACTGACAAACCTCAGTGTGTGTGTGTGTGTGTGTGAAAGCCATTAGGGCCTCCATCACAGGCACCCTGGCCTCAGAGCGCAGGGAGGAAGATAATGGCCAGGTGTGGTCACACACAGTGAGGTTAGTGGCCACCACAGCACAGTCATCAGTGTAGAGTTGCTCTCTGCTGGATTCCCACTCTCATGAACCAGTGACTCGCTATAAATGACTACAGTATATGGGAGGTTTTTATAGATTGCAAGCCTTCACAATATTTTCTGTGAGTTCTTTTTTTCTTTTTACAAGAAAATAATTCATTATGTTCTCCTCACCTCTCTTTCGGTCCTCTAACACAGCGGGTCACCACTGTATTTGCTGGTCCCTATGTAAACTCTAACGCTCAAAATAATTGTTTTGAGGAGGGCAAATTAGTTCAATCAAATTAACTTTCATGAGTATTTAGAACTTTCTTTTTCTTTTGAGTTCACAAAACCGACACATTTTAAGTAATCTAATGGTTTCATTGTTTTGAGTTTTATGAACTTGTTTATTTTAATTTAGAAAAGCTTAAATTGAACTGAAACTGGACTGAGATTTCTATTTCTGAGCATGCGTTGACACTCAAAAGGGAGAATAAATGCTAAAATTAAGTGTTATATAATGTTTTTTTGTGCAAGATTAATGTTAAGTGGGGGATTTAGGAGTTTTTAATCCTTTGCTATTCCAATTTAGATGAGTTTTGTTACGTGGGGTATTGGGGGTGGGGGTGGGGGGGGGATTACCATCATGGTGACGAGTATGATAAATGTTCTATACTGTCATACTCTTTATTTTTAGCTGAATTTAGCCACTACCAAAAATATAAGTTAATATTACATGTTAATTTTAAGATAAATATATCAATTAACACTCAAAAAAATCAAGTTAAGAGCAATTAAAGTGTATGAGTACAAAATTGAAATCTGCCAGTTCTGCTTACTTAAATTTTAATTTTTTAACTTAAAATTTTTTTATGTATAACTGATTACCTCAACTTACTTTTTTTTAAGCTTTTTAACTGAACTAGCAAGCATTCCTTGCTGAACCAGTTTCAGCAGAAAGGCCATCCTGGTTAAATATTACTTTAAGCAAAATAATAGCAACTGAACTGCATTTTCTCATGAATTAAACATAGTACAGAATAAATTTAATTCAATGTGTTACTTGCAGTTTCTTTTTAGTTATTTGTTACAATTTCCAAGTGAGAACTGAGTAAGTAAACCCTACACCTGTGTCTCCTTCTTGTAGCACACCTCTATTGAACATGAGGGTCCCTTAAAACATCTCAGTATGTAAATATAATAATGTGTCTCTTTTTCTTTCAGTATGTCCTCTAGTTACAAGAGCAGCTTTCATCTGTCTGATTGAACACAGGTAAATAAGTAAATCTAAAATTAAGCAAGACTTTATCATTAAACAGCATCCATGTATTAACTAGATTGCCTACACACATTTTTAAATAATAAACACGTGACCATAGCACCTTTGAATCTCGTAGTCTCGCTGTTAACACTTCATTCCACTGCATTTCTGTAATTGTGTGATTGTTTCACATTAAGGATATAGAGTGAGAGATTATATGCATCTGTTTCATCTTTATGAGTGTGTGAAGAACAAGAACAGGATAGGATGGTGGAACGTTTGATTAATATCAGAAGCTAATATTTGCTGAAAGACAGCCACCCCTGCTTACCGCTCATTAAGAGTGTGAGACTGAACACAACTTCCTCTGTCACTCTGTTTACATCAGTTCCACTCAACATGCCATTAAATTATCATTAAATACGGCCTGCGCTGGAAATTACTGCCAGAATTACAGAGGTGTTTTTGTGTTTGTACAAGGACATCTGTCCAAACTCACAAACATTTAAATAAATAAAAATATTCACATCTTTACTCTTTCTGACACACCACACAAATGCATGCATCATAAAAGACAAGAAAGAGAAAAATGCACATGGATATCTCACTATATTTTGTTTGCTTCAGACATGTAAAAACTACAAAGAAATCAATCTGGTATGAAGAAGCTTTTCATATTACTGTCAAAACTGAAAACAGGTGTGCTGCTTTATATTTTTGTGGAAACCTTGACATTTTTTTCCCCAGGATTCGTTAATGAATAGAACAGCATCTATTTGAATTAGAAATGTCTCTTGAAACATTATAAACGTCTTTATGTCGCTGTTGATTCATTGAATGCGTTCTTGCTGATTAAACATATCAATGTCTTTAAAAAAAATTGTACTGATCTCTAACCTTTGACCGGTAGTGTATTTATATTGTTTTATATGAATTTTAGAATGAATAAAAAACAGCATCCGCTATACAGTACCAACAGAGTTCAACAGAGAACATCCAAATGTGTGCAAAGGGACTTTTTGACAAACTTATCTCGATTTTGGACTTTATCCCCAACCTATAACTAAGTAAACCCACAGACAGATAAATGGGATAGTTTAAATGGTGTGAACTATTTTTATGGTACAATTTTGGGTTTCACAGTCACCATCCAGCAGCCTGGACGTTCTACTGGACAATTCTTGTAGATGAACTGCTTGATAGTTGCATTAAAAAAAATTAAAAAAAAAAAAACCTCATGCATGTTTTGAGTCACTTATCTATTTTGTGCACGCTATCCCTTTAAGTACACGCGAGCTGCAGGCTTCATACGAGCTACAGAAATCACACAAGGACACACACATATCAGCTAATGCACATTGATGTTGCATTACGGCTGTTATTATGAAAAAGCAGCTGAGCCTGGGTGAGCTCACACCGCTGTTGCCTTCGGTAACTGGCCGCGTGCCTGCGTCTCTGTCATGTGGTGATGAAGAGGAACCGGTGCCCGCTGTCACAGGGTGCCAGCAGCAATATATGACTCACCCCATATTCGGAGACTGGCGCTGTGCCAGCAGCCACCCACCCCTCAATAAGCAAGCATCCTCTAGACATTGAGGAGATGTGAGTCAGAGAGAGAGATATGGACTTGCATTGTACCAAATAAGCAAGATGAGAACACAGCTATACGAGGACAGAAAAAAACTGTGAAAAAAGAAACAGCATGAAAAGTTAGAAGGTGTAAAGCCACATGAGAAATAAGATAAATCAAAGAGAAAAAAAATGAAAGAATGGGAGGGAATAAGAAGAGGAGGAGAGGTATAGATTTAATAACAGTACCCTTTCTTGAGCACCTCAAGGTCAAATTTGTCCTTTTGAGGCCGGATCTGATCTCATTTAGAGTTTTTTAATCTCCACCAAGGAATGAGGGATTTTTTGTTGTTACTGACAGGTGTTTCCTCCAGCTATGTCAATTGTTTCATACACATCAGAAAAAGGATGAACATATTAACACTTGAAGAGGAAGAGATAGATTATGAGCAGGCATGAATATTTAACTTCTATAAGGCTTTGAGACTGAGGGGTCAAGAACTGATGTGAAACACCTGTGTCCTCTGACCAAAAAATCAGACTAAACCTGCTACATAAAAGATCTCACACTTTCCTGTCAAACTCATATGTGGAATGAAACGCTGTGTGGTATGTTTCATTACAGACGTGTGGTTTGATATACAGTTATGTTGCTCAATATGTGAGTGGAAGGTGACATATGTATCCACTTAGACGTTTTTACATAGTTTTGCACTAATTGTGAGGGCAATTCACTGAATTCTGTTGAATGAACAAAACACACACACTCGCAAAATTATATTCAATGGGCAGTACTACATACATACTCTGCTTGATAACTATGTAGGTAAACTAACTAAAGGAAAAAAATACAAATGGACACTAAAAACCTGTTATTTGGTTGACTGTAAGCTACTGTACCATAATGAAAAAAGTAGATATAATATATATTGGTTATTAGTATGTGACAGAGCATTTTTACTGTAAAATACTTAAAGAAAATGTATATAAGACTAGATGGTAACACTTTATAATAAGTGCACAGTAATTAAGTTTTTACAAATCACTTGCAAACTATTAGTTTAGAGATAATCAATAGTTTATAAACCTTATTTAATACATTAATACTATTAACTGTTCACTGTAGACTACAGTGAGTTCTTCATTGATTATAATTAACAAATTATTATTGTTTAATTAGCTCATACGTAAAGAGTTAGATAATGCATTTTTTATTAACCGTAAATAGTTCTTTTTTTAGATTAGGTCACGGAATATTGGAAATACTAAATGAATACTAATGCAATTAATGTCCAGTAAAAACTGGTTTAAAGCAATTAATTAATGACATTTTCCAATGACCTAATCTAAAGTGACGACAATTTATGATTAAGTTGTTAAAGCATTATCTAACTCTTTTACTAGTACTAGAAAGTGTCTCTTATGCTCAACAAGGCTGCATTTATTTGATTAAAAATTCAGAAAAAAATAAAATATTGTGAAATGTTAGTCCTACGGAGCACTGCACATGACATGCAGGAATATATTATATATTTTAGGTTATTCTTATTGCTTGTACACTTTTTTTTTCTACCACATCTTTTCCTTCCCTTCACCTCTCTATTAATGTGCTTGGACACAGAGCTCTGTGAACAGCCAGCCTCTTTTGCAATGACCTTTTGTGTCTTGCCCTCCTTGTGCAAGGTGTCAATGGTCGTCTTCCCCATGATTGTGTAGCCTACAGAACTAGACTGAGAGACCATTTAAAGGCCTTTGCAGGTGGTTTGAGTTAATTAGCTGATTAGAGTGTGGCGCCAGGTGTCTTCAATATTGAACCGTTTCACAATATTCTAATTTTCTGAGATACTGAATTTGGGAATTTCCTTAGTTGTCAGTTATAATCATCAAAATGAAAAGAAATAAACATTTGAAATATATCAGTCTGTGTGTAATGAATGAATATAATATACAAGTTTCACTTTTTGAATGAAATTAGTGAAATAAATTAACTTTTTAATGATATTGTAATTATATGACCAGCACCTGTACACACTCACATATAGAGGCCATGAATTTGTTCTCTCATCTTAGTGATTCATGGCCATGTTGTACAAATATCTTCCCTTATTTTGTTTTAACTAAAACATGACTACAATTTAGCAAAACGAGAGAACAAATTATTACATTGCCCTCAATGTACTTAAAACAAGGGAATATAAAAAATTTGTGTAAACGATTTTTTTATACAGTCATTATTTTTGTTTTGTTTTTGCACACAAAAAGTATTCTAACAAAAAGTAACTATTGAACCACTGTAGTCATGATGACTATTTTAACAAATAGTCTAACAAGTAGACTATTTTTCTACTTTTCTGGACCTTGAATTACGGTAATTTTGTTGCTTTCAATGGAGGATAAAAATCCTCTCAGAATTCATCAAAATATCTCAATTTGTGATCCGAAGATGAACGGACGTGGAACGACACGAGGGTGAGTAATTAATGACAGAAACTTAATTTTTGGGTGAACTAACCCTTTGAGTATGAGCTTATTTAAAATCAACATTTCATCCTTTCAGATGCAACTTTTTCAGTGAGTTCATCACAGTGCATTATGGGATTGTCTTTCCACAAAGGACTTTCCACAAAGGACACATGTGATGCTTATGCAACGATGCATAAAAATGCTGCTTCACTAAGCAGCCCACTAGGTTTTGAAAAAGAACAGTTGATTTCCCTCTTCAACCCAGGTCTCAGCCTCTCTTCCACCTCCAGTAAAAATAAAACAACACTAAATCATCAAACTGCTCTTTCTTTTTCCTTACAACCTCACAGTGGGGAGCTCACCATATTCAGACACAATGTCTCTGATGACGAGGCCCTATGTTTATAATGACGCCCCCCATTTTTTACTGTGCAAAATTACAGTAAATGTGAATCATGGATGATGAGGACAGAAAAAGACACAAAGTCAAGGAAATAGAGGAAATTATTACATTAGCAGAAAGTGTGTGTGCATAAATTAGTCTTGGGAAAGTCCACACACAGCTCATCAACTACAGTATAGGAGAAAATACAACCACTCTGCTCTCATGCAAATGCTGATAAATGACCTATCTACATCAGTCAGTCAGTAGAGGTCAACTTTACGTCATCATACTACACATGATCCTCATCCACACGTCGTCAACCTAATATTCTGGGCTAGAGAGACAGGTTCTTACTAAAGTTATACCAAACTAATCCAGTGTACTTCAGCACATTAGGAGTTCTGAGAGTGTGTCTGGATGGTTTGAAGATTTATGTAAGAGAGGGGAAGGAAAGTGCAAGTGTAAGACATTGAAAGTGCAAAAAAGAGAGAGAAATCAGAGAAAAGGTTTTAGCAGCCAGACTGTTGGGATCAATCCACTTCAGCCGAATATCCCTAAAGCCAAACCCCAAACATGTGGAACCAATCAACAGCTGAAAATCATATCACCACAGCTTTCTCTCTCTGTCTGTCTGTGTTTAATAAAATCATAACATAACAGGGTCAGGTTTGATTGGCTCTCCTTTCAATCTCACTAGGCTACAGAGGGAGTGTGGGTTATTCTAAGCAGCCAATAAGAATACACCTTCAGCACAGAGGTCAGCCAATTGTGTCGCAGCTTTCTTGGGTCAGTTACCTTGTACAGGGAAGGTCAGGCAGTATGGTGTCAAGCTCTTAAGGCACCAAACCATTAAAACTGAATAAAACAGAATTGCAAAAAGCCTTTTAGAAGGTGAAGGAAAGGCTACATCATAAGACTGTTGACATTTATGAGTAATTTTATTAGTCTTTGAAAAGAGAAAGCAAACATGCTTTTTAATAGAAATGTTCTGTTGCCTGAGTATTTTTCCTTTATAATGAATACTTCTTGTTAATAAATATCTTCCTTTTCAATTAATGATGGAGAGACAATAGGACAAACAAAACTTACAATTATCAACAGATTTGCTACATCTGGGAAAGAAAGGCTCATAAGGCTATGGACATTTACGAGTAATTTTATTAGCCTTTGAGAAGAGAAGGCAAACGCTTTTTTAATGGAAAGGTTCTGTTGCCTTACAACGGGTGAAATTTCCCGAACAAGGTCCCCTAGATACCATCCAGAGCTCAATTAAACTACATAAACATTTATTCTATATAAGAGATCCACTGAAGACTAAGGTCCAGTGAGAGGTCAGGGGATTTTCAGTGTGGTCTTAACTAGAATTAATGTTTTTGTAGCTTAGTTTGATCTTAATTAGATCTAATTCACCATGAGGCCATACTTGAAACTTTTTTCCCTTTTGGTTTTGGATGCATGACACTGAATGGTGTGTGTGTTTTATATTATTAGATGGAGAGTGTGAACATCCTGTAAAGGAATGTGGTTGTTGGGTGTTTTTTCTCTCTCCCTTGCATTTACATGTGCAAACTTCTCTTACATGTGTGGCTCAATTCCCTGAGTGAGACAATCTTTTTACACTTTTTATTGTCTAAAACTATGTTAATGGGGACATCAAGCTGGATAATTCTCAGAGTCCCTTTTAGGTCAAGACTTAAGTGCTGAGAACAAACAGATCAGGTTGTTTTTGGCTTTGCTGGTTTCCAAAAAAACACCCAAATTTGGGCCCAAAGGGCCACCCTCTGATTTTCTCTCCCTTTTATTTCTCATATCAACCCAGCTGCGTAGGTGTCATTTGAGCATTGGACATGTCCCCCATCCCACCACTCTGCAAAAAAAAAAGAGCCTGTGATACAAAGAGAATAATTTTCAACCATATGAGGTAATAAACACTGTGGGTATAAAACAGACACACTGTATATTTTAGCCAACCTTGAACCCATTAAAAATGAGTCAGAAGACTTTTACAGTCACAAATTGGTGTGCAGTATGTGTTTCAATGTGAATTGACTAATTTGTAAACAGAAGTCAGTGTTAATTTTTAGTTTCATTTACAATTGAGAAGTCTGGTTGTTGATATTTGCATGTAGGTGTGTACTTAATAAAAGAATGTTTCACATTATGCCGTTTACAAAACACTTTAGTGTTCTGGATATAGAGCCTAATGGGGGTGGTTGTTACCAAATACTGTCTGATTTCTGAGGGATCATGCAAAAATGAAGACTGTAGTAAAAATTCTGAAAATTCTGCTTTAAGAATATTTAACACAATTAACACAGTCATCCTTTAGCTAGTGTTATATTATATGGTCACACTCTTATTCATGCAAATGCTTTTAAACCCTTCTTTAAACCATTCAAGCGCAACAAGACACAAAAGAGAAAGCAGTGCGGTACTGCCGCTCTGTCTGTCAAGTGTGCTGGTGTTCAGACGAATAATGCCACCTATTAGATTGTGCTGCTGTGGCAAGCAGGACGAGGCCGAGAGCTGTGAGAACAGGGCGAAGCCGGTGGCGTGATTGATGACGAGTGCCACCTGCGAGCCACACCAGTCTTGAGTTTCTCACGGAGCTCCGGGTGCAGAAAAAGAAGAGCAATGATGGTGAAGGACTATTTACCTTGTGTTTCAAATCCAGATACAAATTTAGCCCTTTATCCGGCGATCTTTATCTTCATTCTCAGCAGCGACCGTCGCAGTCAAAGCCCGCGGCCCCGTGCTCGTTATGATTCAAATTTGAAAGTTGCGCCATCGAGAACCTTTACTCCATGGTTTACGGCACTGATATCGAACGCTTAGTGGTTCTCATCTGCTTGATCACAGATTACGACATGCCATGTTTCGGTGGATTGACATTTGAAATGAATGTGCGCCTTCATGGAGAGAAGCCGGATTCATATTTTCATGGATTAATAACTTAAATTCTGCTCCGTTCACCATAAAAAACTATTACCACCATAGAGCACTGCCACTTATCATCAACTACTTTTGGTATCACTTTTGACATTTTTGCAATACATAAATTTTTGTTATTATGTTATTTATAACAGTACAGTTTTAAGAAGTGGTTATGGGTAGATTTAGGTGTAGGATTAGCGGCTCAAAATAACGTTTTAATGTTATATTTTTTACTAAAAGTTTCCTACACATTTCTCTCCATTATGTTTTATTCTTTTAACATTCTGTATAAAATGGGTATGTTTAGGTTCAGGATGGGGTTTAGGGATCTTACATTTATTTACAAAATGACAAAAGGGAAATTATACAAATATGTTTATGCTATGAAAGATTCGTAAATATTTTAAGTTTTTTCGCTGTAAACATTAAGTATTTTTACGTTTTAGTGCTATAAATAAGTCAACATTGTATATTGTACAAAAAAGGACGTTTTGTGTCTTTAAAAGTTACGTAGTAATACCTAAGCATTATCAACGAGACCAGGCTGGAGTATAAGTATGACTTTTTTTCAACATTAATCAAAAACAAAAAGATGAATGCATGACTGACTCTAGTCCAAACACAGTCCAACATAATATTCTCTCAGCCTCTCTAAACAAATGCTTCCTCCTATATTAGCGTACCCTGCTCTCTCTCTCCTCTCTTGGGATGGACAGATTAGTGTGGGGTGATGGGCTACGATGGTCCCAATATCATGTGTCAGAGTTTTTCAGTTCAATAAGAGAAATACTGATGATCTCTGTCCTGCTCTTTTCCCCCTTCACAAAGAATCCTGGGCCTCTCGAGACCGCAAGTATCAGTGAGGGAGCTGTCAGGACTCCTCTATCACAGAGCCACTTGGGAACAGGGAACACAGTCAGGGTAAAAATGGGGATGAAGATCTATGAAATATACTAAAAATAAACACTGAAGCTGAGATTTTACATATTTTATGGCAGTCCAAAGCCATCCCTTATAGGAGCAAAAAGATAATGCGGCATTTGTTAGTTGTTTACAGCAATGACACTTCCCTCCATTTCATCAACCCAAAGAGCACAATTATTCACTGTAAACATATTTAAAATGCTCCAGTTTCATCCCAGTGCTGCTCTTAGTGGCCTTGGTCTAAGTAGGTTAATCACTGGGGCCTCCTGGTCTGGAGGCCCCAACCATAAAGGCTTGAATTTAGTCATTAGTAGGGGAGTTTCCCTACTTCACCTAATCAATCAGTGTTAGATGGTGAAATAGACAGAAATAAGGGAGGAGGCTGACTCCTTTACTGCTCTCCTAGGCCACTCAAGCGATCAATAAGTTACTTTGATCATAATTAGATGATCAGGTTTTTTTTTTTTTAGCACTTTAAAGCCAAAATCACTAATGGTCCTCTGTCCAGAGAGCTTACTCATGCATATTCCAATGCACTGCTGTCACGAAGGCCACTTCTGTTATAGTCCGTCCAAAACAACATAATTTATTGAGTTCTCCTCCCCTTCCTCAAACCAATAGACATTTATCAATGCTGATGCCTTTAGGATCAATAAGGAAGAAATGTGTGTGATGGCCCTATGATTACAATAATGATGGAAATGGAAGATGCAATATTTTATGCAAAGGCATAAAAATATCCATAATATTAATCGTAAAACTGATAGAGGTTCAGTAACGAATTCTGTGATCAAATTTAAGAATCAGTCATATAAGGGCATATATTGATATGACAAATCACATTACTGAGGAAAATATTTAAAAATCAAAATCAAACATTCTGTAAATAGATTAAAAAAAAACATTTTTATTTATTTTCTTGTGAGACAACTTTGTACTTAATCCACTTACAAGGCATTAAGCATGCCAACCATTAAAGCACGCACCTTTTTTTCCATGAAAGTCCCCCTGAAGTCAATAATTTTACCCACTAAAAATCATATTTGATCACCAAAATGACTTTTTTTTCACGTGAAAAAAATTCTTCATGCCTTAAAATAGCTTTAATGTAACTCTGCACCCTTGCTTAATTTAGTATATGTGGATCTATGAATATGCTAATTAGCCCCACCTCCACTGACTTAAACCAGCTCAGAGATCCACTCGGTCAACTTACTGAGGTAAACGCAGCATAATGGTATCGTTGGCTACAATGTCAGACACATTATGGTAATTAATATGACTAGCTTTTTATTTGACTACGTTATCAAACAACTAATAATGTTACACAAACCATGTTTCTGTTTGTGAGTGAGACAGCTGTCTTCTAAAAATCAGTATCCTTAGAAATGCTTTGAACAACTCAGAACATCGGTGGAGAAAGGCACTTAGTTCATCGTAATATCTTAACCCTTTGATGCGTACGATCACACTGGTGTGATTAGAACGTTCAGTGCATCACGTGATCAACTGCCAAATTCAAACATTCGTGCGCGCATTGGCTGGCGCTGCAGTGACAGACACGCTCAGCGCTGTCAATAGATCACAAATATGCATATGGATTTCAACCACATAATATTTATTTTTGGTTTCAGACATTTAAATGCACAAAAAAAACTAACAAAACAAAATACACACTGATCTATGGAAGCGGCAATAACAATCCTTTCCATAATAATTTGACGACATGTTTTATTCATATCAGATACACTTTGTAAGAACCTTTAAAGTTTACTCTATTCTTCTCTCAGCTCACCAGATCACTTACTTTCATGTATTTCAGGAGAAGTGGATGAATTCATGTGTTGTAAATCCAACTGATCCGATTCTCTGTACTTTGGTGCAAACTAACATGGCGGTGCCCGTTGTGCGTATAGCTCAACTAACACGGTGTTTACACAGTAAAACATATCCACTTTCAAGCTATAATTAACAAATTTGTGAATATTTTGAATAAAAAACTAAAAATAAAATAAAAGCAGATCATCAGTCATACAGCGCTATTGTGGCTGCGGTGTGTCACGTGACAATGGAAACAATAAAGTGACACGTTCTATATAACGGTCGCCTTGAAAAACTCCGGCTGGGGGCTCAGCCAGAATATTATAAAATTACGTGTGAAAGTGTTAATATACATCATTCACCTGTTATATTGCTAAATCGACCTTATTTTTCATATCAACAGAAAAATAACCCTCTCTTGAGACTCCCCTGCTTCAGAATGTTCATAGTATGCTAAAGCCCGCTGACACTATACATGATTGTACATGATTGGTTACGAGGTAGTTTGTGATGTAAGAAACACCAGTGATTTCAAACTGCGTTTTTGAAACTATCTTTAGATCACTGCAACCTTAAAGAGAAAATACAAAGCCAACAGTGTTGACTTATGAATCTGCATATTAACAACATTAAAAACGGCATTTTCATCTCAAAGGAACTTTAAAATTAAGAGATACAATGATTTTGAATTGTTATCTACATTTGGATCTAGTTTAGCTCTTTTATTTCCCGTTTATCCTTGAGAGACATATAAAGTAAATGCAATGCAAGTGGTCTTAATTGTTGCCACTTGATCTAACATCTCCCCCTCAAACTGATTCCTAACTCAGGCTGATTTGTGAATACTTGTGGTGTTTATTTGATTCTAAAGAGTTTAGTGTTCTTGTCACTATTAATGGCTCAAAAAAAGTAAAATGTCACCGACAGCCACTAATGCAGCTATAATTCTCTGGTGTTTTAAATGAAAAGACTGAGGTCTAAGTCTCAATAGCTAATTTAAACAAGCCGTCACCATGAAACGAGACACCCACATCCTCAGCCTGCCACAAGCTTTGCAGGAAATATGTGACTTTGGCATTCAATTACAGCACAGGTCTATTAAGGTTAATTAAGGTTAATTAAATGCCAATAAAAAATATTGCGAGAAACTGATGGAAATACTTTACATTTCTAGACTCCAATAATTATACGTTTCGCACTGGAGTCACCGGGCCATTACATATCACAGTAGGTTATCTGATCAAAAACGCTGTTTATAATGTTGCCATTTCAAGTTCTCTAAATTACTTCAAGGTCTGCAGCATCCAATCCAAACCATTGATGGTAAACACAGATTATAAAAGAAAATATACAGAGCTGCCTGTGTTGATTGGTGTCACTTATAAATGCTTTATAATTATCAAGTGTTATTTGTGTTAATAGCTACCCAGGCTAAATTTACAGATTAACAGTTTGTTTTTAAGTCTCATAAAGCAGAAAAAGTATGCTGGGGGCATGTAACGATAGGCAGGGTAAAATTCTGACTTAATATGTAACTGTTCAAATTTTTTATTTTGTTAATATTTTTTCTGAAGAAAGTGAAGTATTATATATACACAGTGGGTAGGGAAAGTAGTCAGACCCCCTTAAATTTTTCACTCTTTGTTATATTGCAGCCATTTGCTAAAATCATTTAAGTTAATTTTTTTCCTAATTAATGTACACACAGCACCCGATATTGACAGAAAAACACAGAATTATTAACATTTTTGCAGATTTATTAAAAAAGAAAAAATGAAATATCACATGGTCCTAAGTATTAAGACCCTTTGCTCAGTATTTAGTAGAAGCACCCTTTTGATCTAATACAGCCATGAGTTTTTTGGGGAAAGATGCAACAAGTTTTTCATACCTGGATTTGGGGATCCTCTGCCATTCCTCCGTGCAGATCTTCTCCACTTCTGTCAGGTCGGATGGTAAACGTTGGTGGACAGCGATTTTTAGGTCTCTGCAGAGATGCTCAATTGGGTTTAAGTCAGGGCTCTGGCTGGGCCATTCAAGAACAGTCACAGAGTTGTCGTCAAGCCACTCCTTCGTTATTTAAGCTGTGTGCTTAGGGTCATTGTCTTGTTGGAAGGTAAACCTTCGGCCCAGTCTGAGGTCCTGAGCACTCTGGAGAAGGTTTTCGTCCAGGATATCCCTCTACTTGGCCGCATTCATCTTTCCCTTGATTGCAACCAGTTGTCCTGTCCCTGCAGCTGAAAAACATCCCCACAGCATGATGCTGCCACCACCATGCTTCACTGTTGGGACTGTATTGGACAGGTGATGAGCAGTGCCTGGTTTTCTCCACACATACCGCTTAGAATTAAGGCCAAAATGTTCTATCTTGGTCTCATCAGACCAGAGAATCTTATTTCTCACCATCTTGGAATCCTTCAGGTGTTTTTTTATCAAACTCCATGCAGGCTTTCATGCGTCTTGCACTGAGAGAGGCTTCCGTCGAGCCACTTTGCCATAAAGCCCTGACTGGCGGAGGGCGGCAGTGATGGTTGACTTTCTACAACTTTCTCCCATCTCCCGACTGCATCTCTGGAGCTCAGCCACAGTGATCTTTAGGGTAGTCGTGGCCTAGTGGTGAGGGAGTCGGGCTTGTAATCTGAAGGTTGCTGGTTCGATTCCCATGCCGGCAGGAATTGAAAGTGGGGATTGTGAATAAACAGCTCTCTCTCCACCTTCAATACCATGACTAAAGAGCCCTTGAGCAAGGCACCTAACCCCTAATTGCTCCCCTTGTAAGTCGCTTTGGATAAAAGCGTCTGCTAAATGATGAAAAATGAAAAAAAAAAAAAAATCTTTGGGTTCTTCTTTACCTCTCTCACCAAGGCTCTTCTCCCCTGATAGCTTTGGCCGGTTGGCCAGCTCTAGGAAGGCTTCTGTTTATTCCAAACATCTTCCATTTAAGGATTATGGAGGCCACTGTGCTCTTAGGAACCTTAAGTGCAGCAGAATTTTTTTTGTAACCTTGGCCAGATCTCTGAGCTCTTCAGACAGTTCCTTTGACCTCATGATTCTCATTTGCTCTGACATGCACTGTGAGCTGTAAGGTCTCATATAGACAGGTGTGTGGCTTTCCTAATCAAGTTCAATCAGTACAATCAAACACAGCTGGACTCAAATGAAGGTGTAGAAGCATCTCAAGGATGATCAGAAGAAATGGGCTGCACCGGAGTTAAATATATGAGTGTCACAGCAAAGGGTCTGAATACTTAGGACCATGTGATATTTCAGTTTTTCTTTTTTAATAAATCTGCAAAAATGTCAATAATTCTGTGTTTTTCTGTCAATATGGGGTGCTGTGTGTACATTAATGAGGAAAAACTTAAACTTAAATGATTTCAGCAAATGGGTGCAATATAACAGAGTGAAAAATTTAAGGGGGTCTGAATACTTTCCGTACCCACTGTATATGTGTATATGAACAGTGAATGCTACCACTGAAACTAAGTGTATCCATTTCTATATATCCATTTATCTATTCATCCATCCATCCATCTATCACAATGTCTAAGACAGGTGTCTCCTTTTTTCGTGAAGAGAAATTCAGAGCTAAAACCAAGACTGTGAGAAAACTAGAAGATAGAACCATTATTAAAGCGGTTTAGCCATCGTTCCTGATCAAAACCAGATGGTCAGCATCAACAAGATCTGAGTATGCACTGCTAACAAACACAGAGACTAAACCTTCACAGCTTCTCTGCTTTTAACAACTCGACCGAGAGAATTTAAAGGTGAAAGGTCAGAAAAGGGTGTCTGTGTATATTTGAAATACTAACATTTCACACGGATAGACAGACAGAAATAGATTTCAGAGGGATAAGTTGATGGGATCACAGCTTGACTTAAGAGACCACACAGTCTTAAGCTACCAAAAGCTGACTTTAAAAGGTTAGATCACCTGACATTTTCCCTCCTAAAGTCAAACACTGTTCAGATAAGTGCCATCCGAGAGTTTTTAAAGTCAATAAGCTTTACAAAAGAATTGACACAATTGCTGTTGACATTCAAACAGTCATAACTGACATAAGCAATAAAGGAACCTATGACTATTTCTGCCTTGATTTCGACTAAAAATCTGCAGAATTAAAGACAGTAAAATGTGTCAAACACAGCTGAGATCATACTATACTATAATCTTATAAGTAGCTGAGAGCAAAATAAAGTTAGCTACAACAATGTGAACACCTTACATAAGGTCCAGGTCACAAATTAAATTGTTTGTATAGATTTCATTTTTTATTTACATTTATATACACACACATGTAAATAGAAATGAACATATAGGTGCATCTCAATAAATTAGAATATTGGGGAAAAGTTAATTTATTTCAGTAAATCAACACAAATTGTGAAACTTGTGTATTAAATAAATTCAATGCAAACAGACTGAAGTAGTTCAAGTCTTTGGTTATTTTAATTGTGATTATTTTGGCTCTTTTAACCAAAACCCACGAATTCACTATCTCAACAAATTACACTTCATAAGACTAATAAAAAAACATATTTTTAGTGAATTCTTGGCCTACTCAATACTTGGTAGGTGCTGGCCAATCAAGCACACTCGGTGGCAGGTGCCAAATCCTTCAAAAAGCTGGTCAGCAGAAGGAAGCATAAAGTAGTCCAAAATTTCTTGGTAAACGGGTACAGTGACTTTAGTTTTCAAAAAACACAATGGACCAACACCAGCAGATGACATTGCACCCCAAAATCATCACAGACTGCAACTTCATGGAACTTGCGCTATGAGCTTCTCCACCCTTCCTCCAGACTCAAGGACCATGGTTTCCAAGTGAAATACAAAACTTGCTCTCATCTGAAAAGAGGACTTTGGACCACTGGGCAACAGTCCAGTTCTTCTTCTCCTTAGCCCAGGTAAGACGCCTCTAACTGTCATGCTGTGCGTGTATATAAAGGATATATAAATAAAGAAGATAACAATATAATATTTAATTTTCAACAACACTCATTCACACACAGGCAGGCAGGGGCAGGTACAGGACGACATACATACAAACATTGACGAGAACAACCGACAACAAAAACAACAAACACAAGGAGATATATAGGGGAGATAATGAGGGGACGTAATCAGGGGTTACACAGAAACAGTGCAGGGAATTAACTAATTACGCACACACAGAGGGCAAATGAACAGGGAATGACATCACTAGACTAAATACAACAGTTCATGGGTGTGACACTAACATTGTCTGTGGTTCAGGAGTGGCTTAACAAGAGGAATACGACAACTGTAGCCAAACTCCTTGACACGTCTGTGTGGTGGCTCTTGACCCCAACCTCAGTCCAGTCATTGTGAAGTTCACCCAAATTCTTGAATCGATTTTGCTTGACAATCCTCATAAGGCTACAGTTCTCTTGGTTAGTTGTGCACCTTTTTCTTCCACACTTTTTCCTTCCACTGAACTTTCTGTTAACATGCTTGGAAACAGCACTCTGTGAACAGCCAGCTTCTTTGGCAATGAATGTTTGTGGCTTACCCTCCTTGTGAAGGGCGTCAATGATTGTCTTCTGGACAACGGTCAGATCAGCAGTCTTTCCCATGATCGTGTAGCCTAGTAAAACAAACTGAGAGACCATTTTGAAGGCTCAGGAATCCTCTGCAGGTTTTGAGTTGATTAGCTGATTTGCTGAGATAGTGAATTAGTGGGTTTTTGTTAAATGTGAGCAAAAATCATCACAATTAAAGTCAGTCTTCAGATTGTGTGCATTGAATTTATTTAATACACAAGTTTCACAATTTGAGTTGAATCACTGAAATAAATGAACTTTTCCCACAACATTCTAATTTATTGAGATGCAACTGAATGTTTTATTTAAATTACTCAAATATATGATAATGAGTTTGCACTGAATAGTTCAGCTGTATTTTCTGAATTCTGGGTGGCAGTTGAGAGAGTAACGTTACAGTGACGACTGGAGTGCATCCCCAGACAACAAAAAGGACCATTAAAGCAACAACTAACTCTCGTCTCTCTCTCATTTAAACCTTGAGTTTTTAAACTGCTTACAGTCCTCCCAACTGCCCGGGACCTGTAACAATAATAATGAGCAAACACACCAGTGGACATGCAGGATTTTGTAAACAATGAGAGTTCTAGACCTGCAGAGCTTTCTGTGATTTGTAAAAGATTTAATTTAATTTGCACTGTTTATTTTATTACACTGTTTTTCATTGTCTGTTGCAACTGCTCTGGCAATGTATTTTGCCAAATGTAACTAAAATGAAAGCAAATGTTACCCTGCTTCTGTTATAATTCCACTAGCATTAGACTACAAAAGGATGAATTCATGTGTACCACAATTATTAGATTCCAAAAATGCTCCCTATGGCGAGTCCAGACCCTCAGTTGGAGAGAAAGAATGAGAGAGATGCAAGTCAGACATATTACGGTGTATTAACGTTCATCATCATCAAAGCTGCATCTGACTTTGAACAAAACCATGTCACCACCGTAAATGTGCAGGTGAAAAGAGTCTATTTTTTAGCCTTTGTAAGGAAAGAGAATAAGGAGAGAAAATAAATGGAAGGCAGAGAGACACAGTATGTGTCGGTTATATAGAGAGTACAGTAGGGACGAGTCGATTACACAAAGAATAGGGACCTGAGCCTCAGGAAAGATGATTACAGTCATTACAGAAAGAAAGAAAGGAAGGAAGACAGGTTCTTGGTGGGTCCTGAAAAAAGGACAGGCTAACGTTTCTCACAAGGAAAAAAGCATACTAAATGGTGTCTTAATAGAAAATATATAAAAACACTATGGCTTAAAAGTTTGGGGTCAGTCATTTTTGTGAAAGCAGCATCCTATGCTCACCAAGGCCGCATTTCTTTTTGTTCCAAAAAAAGAAAGAAAAAAAGTGAAACATTATTACAATTTAAAATGTTCTATTTGAATATATTTTAAAATGTAATTTATTCCTGTGAGAGTAAAGCTGATTTTCAGCATCATTAAGTCTTCAGTGTCACATGATCCTTCAGAAATCATTCTAATATAATGATTTGCTGCTCAAGAAACATTTATTATTATTATTATCAGTGTTGAAATCAACTGTGCTGCCTTAAATCATTTTGGAAGAACAAATTTTGTTACATTATATAAACGTTTCACGTTTGACACATTTTATGCAGCATTGCTGAATAAAAGTATTAATATCTTTAAAACTTTTGAACTACCATATGCACAAATGTTTCAATGACGGCTAGGTTTAGGAGATGAAAAATGTACCTCAACATAAAACCAATAGTCAATGAAACCCAACCACAACAAGTGCACTTTAAATGCAGTTTTTTTTTTTTATGTGATCGTATTCTGTCAGCTTATTCGTTGTATTGTTATTTTAAAATCTCATGTAGACACTATTTTTTTTCCATTGTTTGGTTGTTATTAGCTGATTTGTGATAGTAATCAATATTTTGTTGTACATGTAAACAAACTCAATAGAAAGTGCCCATAGAGAAACACGCATGTGTGTTCGGTAACTCATGCGCAGCAAAAATTACCTTCATATCAGCTTTGTTGAGCAGGCAAAGGAAAGAGCTGAATCTAATGGTTGATTCGCACAGATGCAGAAGTCACAAATAGAAATAGAAGGTTAAGGGTGGTCTTGTAGAAGACATCTGTGTGTATGCATGTACTGTATGGTCAGTGTAGCTGTAATCTGGACTAATCGAATTTTACCTAATCTAGATACCACACTCTTGAACACGAACAAAACAGACCACCACATCACTGAAACCACCGCATATCATGCTACAAAATAGACATCATCTCACTGTCACACACACCAAATGACCAACATATGCTCTAACAAACTTCATGTGTAATATGAAAGAACAGAGCTGGAGGAAACAGGATCCATGTTGTATTTCATATCAATGTTTAGATTTGATATGCTGCTCAGTTCTTAAATGGCGGTTTCTGAAAGATGAGCTCTGTTCTTAACTTATCCACGAGCTGCATCCCATCACTGCCAGAATTTGTCCCTCTAACATCTCCTTCACATTACGCAATTCCAGCCTGATCCAGATTCAATAGACAGAGCAAAATCAACAGTAATATAATTAACATTAAAGCATATTTGTTCTGTATCATAGCCATAAATCTATTTTCTTTGTTCATTTTGACATTTTTCTAGTCTGCAAAATGAACAACGTTTAATGATAAAGGATGTGTAAGAAGATTGCAGTGTTTTTTTTTTTTTCTGCACATGGCATGCAGGAAAAAAAAAATAGTAGGATAAATCTTGTACATGATTTATAAATCAAGGGAAAGAAATAGTAAATGGTCCACATGATTTACTTTTTTTTCTTGCATGTCATGTGCGGGGCTCCGTAACTTTTCTAAAATATTTAGGTATTTTTTATCTTTTAGCAATATTGTTACATTTTCAATAAATTATTAGTTAAATATAATAAACAATTCAATGTAAAGCAGATTTTAAAGGAATAGCTGACCCAAAAATGTTCTAATGCAGTGCATTTTATTTATTCACTTATTTTACTTATTTATTTTTTAACAAAACACACGAAAAAACAATAAGATCCCAGCATGGACCTCATTGATTTTCACTGCAAGGACAAATAAAACAAACACAATGAGACATAAAAAAAAAAAAAAATAATAATAATATTCTAAAACTGAAGAGCCCATAACATATTCCAACCTAACGCTGGATGCATTTTTAAGTGAAGTGACGAGAAGGCCAACTATGGTAACCCATACTCAGTATTTAACACACAACCTTTGGGTTACAAGTCCGGCTCTCTAAGCAATAGGCCACAACTGCTCCACCATTTTCATGCAAACCTTACAATGATTATGCTTATAATACTAACCCAACAGCATGTAAGGTCATGTAAATGTCCTTAAAATATAATCCTTAAATCCATTATTGGGAAAGGTCATGAGATGTCTGGGCAAAACCTGATAAAACCCCTACTCTTTTGCCGCTTACCCCTCAAATTCAGTCTGAACCTGAACACCTTTATTGTCGTTACATTTTTATTTCAAGAATGGAAAAAAACAGAATTTTATTGTAAACAAATTTTTCTTGCATCACCTGGTTTTATCAGCACATTATTGTGCATGTAGACATAGTCATTATGTTTTATATTCATAGTCATTATATAGGCAGACGCTATAAGCAGGATATAACCAGCACAGCCACAAAATCAATACTTCCTTTGACATATTAGCTGTAAGTTCAGAGTTACAGCTTATGTTCTTCATTATCCGGTGTCTGCTTAGACACCAGTGGCACAATCTTATTGGCTCTGCCTGGTCTGTGAGAGGCAACGCAGATCTGACTTTAAACTGAAGCAGAGGCTGATAATAAAATTTCCCCCATGCACACAGGGATGAGATTAACTCGTACGAGTCCTCCTGCATGGAGAACGTTCTCTTCTTTTACCTTCTCGCACCTTGTCATTTAAAATGAGCTGCTGACAGGAGGATTTCCTGCTCCACTGTTATTTTGTGAGTGTGTGAGTGCATGTTTCTCAAGTCAAGACTAAGTTCTAAGTGTAAATTCATACTGTTTCATGATTACAAAATAAAAGTCTTGCACTCTGTGTACTAGTGTTGTAGACCACCTAATCCGAGACCAAGACCAATGTGTGTTGAGACCAAGACAAGACAAAGATCAGTCTAGCACTCCTTAAATTCATAAAGATCCACATTGCCGGCTGAGAAATTACACATTTTTAATCACTAAATATAATTAGAATAAGACACTATACAGAGCTGAAATCAATCAAATGAAATGATTTTTTTTTGGTAATTCAAATAAATTCTCATTAAAAGCAAAAACCATCATGTTTACAATCAAGCTCAATTTTGTGAAAACAACTCTCTTGCTTTTGTGATATCGCTTAATTATATCGCGTTATAATACAAAAATCCAGATCTCAGAAAAGTACTTTTTTAGCAACAATATCTTGAATTTTGTGAGCATTTAAATTAATTTTGGACACAATCCTTCATTCATTTCTGAACTGGCACAAAAAATAAATCAAATTAGAAAGTTATGGATTGCATCTGAAGTTTTACATCCAATCCCATTGATGTTAATAAATAAACCACGTGCATGTTAACAGCGCACACATCGCTTTTGCACATTACTCACGATTTCTCTCAGCATGGGGACACAGGAGGTGTCAGTCAATAAATGTGAAAACTAAATATCCTGGATGGATTGGCGACGGGGTTTCATATTGCATGACTTTACAATAAAAAGAATCACAGGCAGCTGTCGGTTCTGCAAACTACATTTCACATCCAAACACACGAGAAATGATAAGGAAATAAGACAAAGAATTGTTGTTAAAATGTTAGCCCGCAAGAAGCTTGCAATCCAAACTGTCTGTGTACTAATTTGTAGCGAAAAGGAGAAAAAGAAAAAAAAGATTATGGAGGAGGAAATGCGGGTTGGGGAGACGCAGGTCGATAACTCCTTCCCGAACTGCCCGCTGCCCTGTATCCTGCCCTCTCATTGGCTGCATTCACACAGCAGGATTTTGAATTGCGAACAAGTCCAGGTATTTAGCATGCCAAATATCTCATGGGCGTCTGCGATGCATCGTACATTCTCTCAGATTGCGCCTTTGACAATTCACACTGTGCTAAAATTGTGCACTGTGAATTTGGCGTGAAAGGAAAAGAAGCACAAATGTTCAAGCGTGTTTAGCATATCTGATGCACACTTTTGAAACAAATCAAAAAATGTATGTATTTTTTGGCTCATGGCCCAAGTGAACGCTCCACTCATGTACTGATCACGCTCAGCGGTGAAACAACATTCGCTCAAATCCCACTCCAATATTACAATTTTCTGTTTGTAATGAATTTCTTGAATAAATGTCTCAATTGACCCTTCACAAACAGTTTGATTGACAGGCGATCTGACCAATCATAACCCTGAATCCTCCATTTTGACAAAGCAGTCAGTGGAGTTAGTAGATTAACGTTGGTGAACTTGAACTTGAAAAATTGTGTTCTCACGTCTTTCCGTGCTTGAAACAACATTCCCTCTGATGTTCATTCATGTTTATTTGATGCTATAAATGAACTAGTATGAAGAGATGTTGGTTCACGAGCCGCTTGATGGAGCGACAGCGATCTGTCACGACACATTAAAGAGACACTATACCGTATTTATTTAAACTTCTTCAAAAAAAAATGATGATATATTAAATATGAAACTATTTCAAATATCTGTCGATGCGTTGTCAGTGTCCTCTTTGCTCCGGGATGTATTTTCCAGTTCGTGAGAACATGATGTGTTGCGTGAGAGCGCATGGCTTGTCAGACAAAGCAAAAGTAACTAAAGGGGGCGGGTCTTTGCGAAGGGTCAATTACAGTAGACCTATAGACAGATGATATTTATGGCTTTAAAGCAATATTTTATAAAGTATATAAATGAATGTTACATGACTGGATAATGCCAACTTGAAGAGATTGTGCAAACACGCATCACTCTGATCAGATGATCAGCCTTTTTCTCACAGTTATTTTTGTTGTACGTTTATTTAGTTATTGAGAAAAAAGCATGCAGCACATATTTATTTGTCAGTATCTTATCAGTGTGGATGTCGGGATGGTCAATAACAGTATTAGAGCTGCAAAGTTATTTCAGACTTCTTTTATCTGTAAGTAAAAAATTAAATATAACTTCACTGTTATATCACACAATGAACTTTTAACTAACTTAGTTTCTTCACACTCCCTTTCATTTCTCCTCCTTTTACCTTTGATGTTCACTGTGGATACATTTCTGTATGCATTGGATAGATTTTAATAACTATTGTACTTGAAGTGTGCACGTAGCACTAGGAAAATAAAAGTATCCGATCCGGACTAGGTACAGGCAGATACATCAATATTCAATGACTCAAATCAGATTGGTGGCACAAAAAACCTGATCGGGACATACGCACTTGTAATGCTTAATCCCCCAGACTGTTATCGATATCACAAAAATAGCTATATTATTTAAAATTAAGAGACATTATTTTGGGTGCTTTATAGTTGGTGGCACATGTCCATTTATGTATTGGACTACACCTGTAGTTATTCTACAAAATGTGTGATCTTGAGTAGGTAATGACGTAATATAGGCCTATCTACAAAAAATACACCTGGGACCAGTTGGCTAAAAGAATTTTTAAAGAATAGCTATGAAAAGAAACTTTTGTCCAGAAAAGTTCTAGAATTATTTATTTGCATATGCCATATGGTTTGATAGTGTGATGAAATTCATACATTTTCAAGTATAACTTCTGATGCTTTTTGGGCCATTGTATATATGCTGCCCTTCCAAGAACAAAAGTGAAACTGCCTATGCACTGGATATGTGAGTAACCATCAAAATCAATGCCAATTGTTGTCTGCTGCTACTGTCCATTATACTGTCAGTATCCTTATATACTTTCTAACTGAATCCTGTGAACCTCGATAAACAGGTTACTGCAGATGTGATTTTCCCCGAGAGCGTGTATCTGGAGATCATCAGGAGACAGCGCAACACCCACACCAACACCAGAAGTGAAGTTAGCGTAGTAACTACAAAAAAAAAAAAATAGGTCTTAACACTTCAACAACGGTAGGAAAATACACCTCCTTACTTTCTTTAAGCATAACTCACTTGATGTCCTGCTCCTCTGAAGCCTCCCAGGCCACCCAGCCTCAGCAGCACCATATCAATCTTCACCAACATGTTTCTCTACAAGTTTTTCTCTTCATTTCTCTTCCGACAGTGCAGGCTCCAACTCTGGAGTCAAGGTCTTTTGTTCCCTCCATTTCACGTGCCATAAAAACAAACAGAACTCAAGATGGCTGCCATTGCGATAAAGCGGTAAAATAAGCAAATGTATGAGCGTTACCTGCTGGCTCAAGAATCTGTGAGTGGTTTAGATGTTTAATGTTCAGTGCAAGTTGCTTTATTTTACTTTCAAATGACGTGATCATGTCTTTGAAGCCAGTGAGGGAAATAATGCAATCGGATGAAGTGTGTGTGGCTGAGCGCTTGTCTATATATCCAATTTTGTGATGACTTTACGATGACTCTGATGCAATCAAAAGTAATAGATTTCTTCACTTTAGTGTGTTTTTTTTTGTATGTTGTATGTTGATGCCTTATTGTAAGTGCTTAATACCAAAATCAACAAATTACAGAAAAAAAAAATACTTGACATATTTATAAATATTGAAATATTTGACAATTGTGGATGCATTGGGGTCAGATGATATGCTCTTAAACATATAATACTATTTTTACTTCTTGTAGATAAAAATAGATCAATAATTGGTTTGAGTGTGACTGATATTCAACTTAGTGTTCAATCAGTCATTTATTTATTGATTAATTCCATTTGAGTCAGTCGATATATAGTTCCATATTAAAGAAACGCATGCAACAATGTTATTCAGTTAAAGATAAATTATTTAAACTATTTAACTATTCATTATCACGTAAGAAAGCTGCTACTACTACTACTACTAATTATTATTATGATTCATAAAAATGAATTTTTTACAATAATGTTTAAAAATCAACTGTGCATATCAGTTACTGGACACAAACTGTCAAAAATTGTTTGGTATCTTTCACAGAAAATAAATATTGTTCGATTTATATACTTGTATGCTTTTAATCAAACTGTGAATACTGAAACAGACAGAAGGGATTTGTTGTAAGCAATACATCAGAGGTGAAAGGATGAAGAAACTACATCCATCTCTCTTAGGGGCAAAGGTTGAGAAAGCATGAACCTCTATTGCCACAGGGGTGGCAGCTAAGTTCAAATCCCAGGTGGATCAAGTAAAAGTGGGGCAAGTTGAGGTGAGGACACCCTCTCAGATCAGTCCATCAGTCTCTCAGATAGACGCCCAGAAGCTCTCAGTGAGCAACACTAGGAGAAAGGTACTGATTGTGTAAATAAAGTTTCTTTATTCTAACATGTATTCTGATTGGAGAGTATTGCTGTCATCAGTTTTAGATATCACTAACTAGTTGTGCGACTGGAGACATGCATTTTAATAACCTTTGGTCACGAGAAAATCTTTAGGGGAAAATTAAATGTTTCATCTTACAATACAACACGCATTAAGTCATTATTTTGCACTATGCCAAAGGCTTACAGAGTCCTCTAATTACAATAAATGCTCCCAAAATGAAAAGATGTCTCCCATTACTAGCCACAGGGAATGCTGGGTTGGCAGGATGCTTTTGTTTATGTGTTCAAGGTGAACTTCACTTCCCATAATTCAACTAAGTCGGACATGCCTCCTCTTCCTCAATGTCTGTCACCAGTCTGTCCCCGGAGTAATAAGTGGCAATCAGTGTAATTCTGGTCAGCTAAAGTGCGACTGTGAGGGTGGCACAAGCCTGTATTCAATCATGGGGAACAAAACTGCGGCCTGCTTTCTATCAAAAAAGATTTTTGCTTCATTCTGTTTTTCTTCTCTTTTTTCCTACCTCTTTCTATATTGGATATTTGATACAAAGAAAAGGCAGAGGAGGGTAGCTGAGGGAAGCAGGGCTGGATGAATGAAGAAAAATGGCAAGAATTAAAAAGAAAACCTTGAGGCTTAGCAAACTGAAAAGTCTGAACTGTCAAGGAATATAGGGACGGGCTACATAATGGACCAAGACGATAAAGCTGATCATTTTTCATTATTACAAAAATCAAATTACATCCTCTAATGGTGGAATAAATTAGTGTAATCATGCTCGAATGGGTTGTTCATCATCTGCCCCCTGGGGGATTTTCTGATTAATAGAGGACTGGCAGTCATCACTGACATTTTACATGCACGTCACACCTTTTAAAGTGTAAAGCCTGATTTACCAAGCCGACAAACATCAGATGAAGACAAAACTGTCTGGCCCAGTCTGGAAGCACAAAAAGTACTCATCAGTCTTCGTCAGAACACAATGCATGGAGATAAATGGAGACGCAAAAATCATGAACATTGTAATATAATTGGTTAGACAATTTTAGTGATGCCCACAAAATTGTCTGTGGGGAACATCATCCAAAAGCAGCAGAAATAAATTATGAAGAAAGAAAAAAGCCATACTGTGGCTCCAAACTTTGTGTTATGGTGAAAAGCAGTTTACACATCAGAAAACTCTGTGCATTCTACAAAGAAGTTAAAGGAGCAAACGCTTGCTGCACGTGTCAACTAATCTGACTGTTACTTTTTTTTAATCTATTACGTCTGTAATTTTAATTACCAATAAATAAAAAATAAAATAAAAAAACCCATTATTTTAAAGTAAATGCCCCAAAAAAATAAGAAAAATATATATTTTGGACAGAGAGACAGATATATTCAAAGAGCAACAAGTGTGTCAGAAATAACTCCTGGCAAAAGATCTAAGAGAAAGAGAACAATTAGTCCCTCTCATATCCTGCAGAGGATTAACTTCCATCAGTAATTCAGCTCTGGAAGCAATGAAGTCGTTCTCTCTGAAAGCTCTGCTGGACGACCTTGGTTACGGTAGACTTAGTCAAGCACACTTCTTTAATACCTTGTACTTCTGCCTACATTAATCACGCACTACAAGACATGTGGAGTGCTTGAGAGTTTAACTTTGAACTGCACAATAGTTGTGAAAAACTATACTTGAAAAAATTAGAAAATCTCAACTGCATTTATAGTATAGATGAAGCTATCTAAACTCAACAAGCTTACTTAAAAGCATTTCAGGGGCTGTGAGATGGAGAACGGGTCTTGCACATGAACAAAACTCATCGCTGTCTTACATAGAGCTGCTTTTAAGTGCAGCTCAAGGGCGTTTAGAGCAGGCATGAGAAAGAAAAAAAAAGCATGCAATGAATGAGTTTGTCTTTGGTTTTGGTGACAACGTGACACAATGTGCAAGAATAGGCACACAGACAGACTTTCAGTGCACATTACATGCACTTAAAGAGATACTTGAATTGAAACATCCAAACTTCCACATGCTCACTTTCTATAGATCTGCAAGTTTAGCATTACCACCCACATGCATCAGTACAAAAGTATCGAAACCTTTAGCATTGCAACATTGATAGAAGACAGACAGAAGATCTGTTTTAACATTTAAACATATTTAACCTACATAATATATACATATATAGAGAGAGAGAGCCCTTGGATTTGAAACAATTTTTTTTTAAAAACCTTTATGCTAAAAAGGTTTTATATTAGAAATGTCATGTTTAAGTTATTTGTTTCTAGTGATAAATTATGTTTATATTATATATATATATATTTATACATAAAGTATATTAGTTCATAAACCTTAATGAAAAAAGTTTTGTTTGAAAATTAAAGAATTAAAACTAAATCTATTAAATTATGCCATGATGGAACCCCTAAAAGGTTTTATGAAGCGCCTGACAGAACCCTTTAAGGTTCCATATAGAACCTATTCTTCTAAGAGTGTCTGGAAGAAGCATTTTAAGCAAAGATGTTCCGACAACTGCTAAGATACTTAATTTTAGACCAATTATAGAAAAGGCAGTCCCAGAATAAAAAAGAAATCGACACTCTCATTTTGCAGGCACCCACATTCACAACTGCACTGCAAAATATCTTTAGTCACACCTTCCAGTTCTTTTACTTCCTCTCTCCCTCAGTCTCTCTTTAACTACTGTTTTAGTTGCCCTCGGTGTATTCTACATAGAGTTCATACAGTTTGAGCTGTCAAAATTGTACCAGGACCACATAAATAAATAGCACCACTGGAACCAAAACAAAGTAATTACACAGATCCTATGAGCCTAACCCACTCTTCCTGAACATGAGGACCCCCTAAGGACCCCATGCCATGGGAGTTGGATATTCCACTCAGTGCCTGGAGAGAAAGACCAGAGTGCAAAGCTGGTTTTGTTTTTGGTTTCACATCTTCCTTTTCTCTTCACGTCTGCATGTTGAAGGTTAACCGTTTTGACACATAGAGTACAGCCAGTCATCAGTCAATACAGTTTTCATAAAAACTTGATCTGGCAATGGATCACTAGACCCCTGAGTTGTCAGCAGATGGCCCTGAAGGGGTCTTTGTCCATGATTTCAGCCCTAACCACCCAGGGGAGTCTTACTTTTCCCATGTCCCCCTAAACTCTTCATCAACCCTTCTCCCTTACAGCATGTGGTGCTGGAGCATGCTGGGCTAGCTGAGGTGCTCAAGGTGCGCCTTGCATGTTATGGAAACATTGTGTGCCCCCCTGGGAGAATGTTTGGGGCGCTGTTAGTGCAAGTAAAACGCTGCAAAATATGGTCTGAGATTGCAGTTTGTCCTCCATGTGTGACTTTTGACCTGGGTCACTGAAAAAAAAAATCCTTTGTTTTCATTTTACAGTAGGTAGAATGTGCGCAACTGTGTGTGTTTATACGTGTGTCATGCTCATCTGGAAGAAATGAAAAAAGTCATTTTGAATGTTTTGACAGCTTGAGTGAGTTAGAGTGTCTGTTAATCATAACCACACTTGGTTATTATACTCACTTGATACCTCTTGAATAAACAAGCATATGCATACATATACACATATGCACAACAGGCCATGTAAGATCTCAAATTATGCAAAGATTTGGAAAGATTTAGCCACAACTATATCTACATCAAGATAGGAATACAAATAATTAAAAATGTAAATGTACAAAATTCTATTTTATATTTACAATATTGCTCATAAGTTTGTGGACGGCAGAGTTTTTTTTCGGTTCTGAGTCTCTTACGCTCACCAGGGCTGTTTATAGCAGATAAAAATTACAATAAATACAGTAATATTGTGAAATATTATTACAATGTAAAATAACTGGTTTCTATTTGAATATGATGGTAAAGCTGATTTTTCGGCATCATTACTCCAGTCTTCAGTGTTACATGATCCTTAAGAAATCATTCCGAAACAGTATGAAGATTTGATGCCCAAGATACATTTATTGTTATTATTATCTATGTTGTGCTTTTTAATGTTTTTGTCGGTACATTTTCAGGATTATTTGAAGAAAAGCATTTATTCAAAATATAAGAGTCTATACTGTCACTTTTGATCAATTTAAAGCATCCTTGCTGAAAAAACATATTATTATTATTTATTTATTTATTTATTTTATTTGTGTCCATCCTTGCCAAAGATTATTTGAAATATTTTGTTTACTCACTAAGACACCATGTTCTTCCCTGCATCCTGTGGCCATTGCTGCATTTATAGGTTTATTTTATTTATAGTGGTCAAAACATGTCTTGTCTTATTAATGCTTGTGTTTCACTTTCTGTATTTTTCTGAAAGCTAAATAAATAAAAAATAAAAAAATAAATAAAATAATAATAATAAATGCAAATTAAGTGAAAACAAATGTTGGAGGAAGGAAGAAAAAGGATTATATGATTAGAATATCATTAATAAGTTGATTTATTTCACTAATCCCATTCAAAAAGTGAAACTTGTATATTATATTCATTCATTACACACAGACTGATATATTTCAAATGTTTATTTCTTTTCATTTTGATGATTATAACTGACAACTAAGGAAAATCCCAAATTCAGTATCTCAGAAAATTAGAATATTGTGAAACGGTTCAATATTGAAGACACCTGGTGACACACTCTAATCAGCTAATTAACTCAAAACACCTGCAAAGGCTTTTAAATGGTCTCTCAGTCTAGTTCTGAAGGCTACACAATCATGAGGAAGACTGCCGACTTGACAGTTGTCCAAAAGACGACCATTGACACCTTGCACAAGGAGGGCAAGACACAAAAGGTCATTGCAAAAGAGGCTGGCTGTTCACAGAGCTCTGTGTCCAAGCACATTAATAGAGAGGTGAAGGGAAGGAAAAGATGTGGTAGAAAAAAAGAAGTGTACAAGCAATTGGGATCACCGCACCCTGGAGAGGATTGTGAAACAAAATCCATTCAAAAATGTGGGGGAGATTCACAAAGAGTGGACTGCAGCTGGAGTCAGTGCTTCAAGAACCACTACGCACAGACATATGCAAGACATGGGTTTCAGCTGTCGCATTCCTTGTGTCAAGCCACTCTTGAACAACAGACAGCGTCAGAAGCGTCTCTCCTGGGCTAAAGACAAAATGGACTGGACTACTGCTGAGTGGTCCAAAGTTATGTTCTCTGATGAAAGTAAATTTTGCATTTTCTTTGGAAATCAGGGTCCCAGAGTCTGGAGGAAGAGAGGAGAGGCACACAATCCACGTTGCTTGAGGTCCAGTGTAAAGTTTCCACAGTCAGTGATGGTTTGGGGTGTCATGTCATCTGCTGGTGTTGGTCCACTGTGTTTTCTGAGGTCCAAGGTCAACGCAGCCGCATATTAGGACATTTTCCTGCTTCCTGCTGCTGACCAACTTTATGGAGATGCAGATTTCATTTTCCAACAGGACTTGGCACAAGCACACAGTGCCAAAGCAACCAGTATCTGGTTTAAGGACCTGTTCTTAATTGGCCAGCAAACTCGCCTGACCTTAAGCCCATAGAAAATCTATGGGGTATTGTGAAGAGGAAGATGCAATATGCCAGATGCAACAATGCAGAAGAGCTGAAGGCTTCTATCAGATCAACCTGAGCTCTCATAACACCTGAGCAGAGCCACAGACTGATCGACTCCATGCCATGCCACATTGCTGCAGTAATTCAGGCTAAGTATTGAGTGCTGTACATGCTCATACTTTATGTTCATACTTTTCAGTTGGCCAAGATTTCTAAAAATCCTTTCTTTGTATTGGTATTAAGTAATATTCTAATTTTCTGAGATACTGAATTTTGGATTTTCCTTAGTTGTCAGTTATAATCATCAAAATAAAAAATAAATTAACATTTGAAATACATCAGTCTGTGTGTAATGAATGAATAAAATATACAAGTTTCACTTTTTGAATGAAATTAGTGAAATAAAAACTTTTTGATGATATTCTAATTATATGACCAGCACCTGTATGTAATAAGAACACAAACATGAAACTCACACAACACTCTACAAGTGAGAGCAGCCAAAGACGACAGGTCAAGCAGAGATGCTCCTGGTATTGCTGAGGCGAGAAAGCCTAAAGATTTCTTTGGATTGACAGAACATTTATGCTATGTGTGTGAACAACTTAATAATTGGAGCACATCCAAGGTTAAAGTGTCAAAGAGTTTGAGTCAAAATCACAATTCTGAAGGACAACGAACAAACGACAACAACAAAAACATTTCTTCACACAATTTTCTTGTAAGCCTGTGTTGTGGGCACTGAAAATTAGTTATCTAGACTTATTGTAAGATAGCGTCCCACTAGTCAACTCAAAACAACATCTGCTGACTGTTTTAGCTGAAATCTTGCTCTCTTCTCTCAGAGGTCTGTAGCACTCACCAATTAAGAATAGAAGACAGGTATGACAGATTAAATGACTGCCTATGACATTTCTCCCTAACATTCATCATGTAGAGCCCCATTTTGGCATGCAAATTCACAGAATAACGTTCACTTTCAATGTGTTTGTCCCTTGAGGGATTTTCAAAGAAAGGTGCAGCTTCAGTGGAAAAGGATGTACATTGAACATACACATGATATTCTAACATTGCATTCATGTTTTATTATTGATTAAAGAATGAAAATCCAGCCCCACAAAGGGCAACCCAGGCTCATTAGCCAAATTTATACCAGTGGCAACATTTCTGCAAAATTACGTTGTGTTGTGTAGGTTTCGTGACCGTTTCAAACTGAAATGTCCAGTGAGTGATGCTCGAACCATGTTCAGTTTTATCAAAAACAGATAAACGTGGATCAGGCATTTTATTACATTGGTTTTTGTACGCATCACCGCAGTTCTGAATTGAAACGTCCAGTGAGTGCCGCTAAAAGGTTAATCCTCCATCGTGTTTTAAAATAACGTACACCTACAATTAACCCTAAACATACCCAACAGTGTTAACAAAAGCAAATGCGACATAAAAACGCAATTGCTGAAGCAACCAAGCCATTTTAGCTTGTTTCTACAAGTCTTTGAGCTCTTTTGTCGTAACTTGTGTTTCACAGGACTCATACCCGAGCGCTCTGCAATTATGCACCAGCTGAGCTACCAAGCAAGCTCAGTATACCAGAAAAGCCAAACATATGCAGCTGGCTATGTGATGCAGACTCCAAAATGTATTAATTTACTAAAAAAAGTGTTTTGAGGACATAATATAACATTTTGCAAGGAGCCGTGTGAAAGTAAGTCTTTATTTATCCATAATCTGCCCTGTGTATTACCATAATTTTGTACAAAAAGGATTAAAAGTGCCCATCATGTTCATTTCTGTATTGGTACGTATTTTACATTTTGCAAAAAATTCATTACAGGTATGCTTTTCTAATAAGCCTGTGCTGCAAAGGGGAGTGCACATGCATCACATAAAAACCTTTTTGTTGTTGTTGTTGTTGTTAAGCAGTCCTATTAGGCCAAAAAATATCAATAGCACAATTTTAGGCTATAAAAATATAATTAATTTAATTGAATTTATTGATTCATTTCATGGGTTCTCAACTCTGGCCCTTAAGCTCCACCTTCCTGCAGAGTTTAGCTCCAAACTTGATCAAACTCGCCTTCCTGTAGCTTTTTACATGAAGTACAACATCATAACTAATATCTTTCTGACATTTTTTAATGATTATTCAAAGTACTTTTATTGTTATTTAAAGTACATTATGATAAATACTTTTCACTTTACATATATGTGAAACATTTTAGCTGTAAAAACAATTCTAAATGTTAGCTAGATTATGTTCATTACCTGCCTAGCGATGCATGTTTATGATGAAACATAGTTAAATAAAGTTTCGTATTTAAAAAAAAAAAAAACTTGGCTAACATGATTTTTGTTCCGTGCTTCAGAACAAACACTAAGGGAACAAAGTGAGCATTGATGCTCCCTGGTTTTCACAGTGCATTGTAGGACTTTTTGTGGGGTGAACAAGTCAGTTCAGTAGTAGGATTTCGTCACTGAGACAGCCCTTAAAGTGGCCGACTCCCTGTTCAGTGCCCTCCCTGATTACTGAATTAGGGAGGTGGTTGAGACGCACCCCTTGATTTGCTTGTCTTGATTTCAGATGTGTTTAATTAGAGCTGGAGCTAAACACTGCAGGAAAGTGAGCCTCGAGGGCCACAGGTGAGTTATTTTTGCAAAATTTAGGACACAAGCTTGGCTTTTTTTTTTAAAAAATTTAAGTAAAACGTTTTAGTGTATAAAATTCCAATATCATCAACAGTGGCAACAATACTTTAATGCACTTTAACAAATAATCAATAGTTGTGACCTTGAGTACAGCTTCCTCCTCCTTAAATGGGGAAAGACCATCATCTCCAAAACTATTTGACACAATTCAGTGTCAATAAGATATTTCAAATCAGCACTAAAATATCACAATAAAGGCACCAATAATTTTTGCTTTAGCTGGGAATTAAGCTGCTTTGGCTGCTAACGGTCTGCCACCGTTACTCTATACTGTAACTCCTGATTCTCTAACTATTTTGCAAATGAAGCTTACAGCTGAAAATTGGATGGAAAATCAGGTAGTGAGACTATCAGATCACTGAATACATGCTTAAACTATGTATTCATCCTCAACAGTGTCTCTTTATAGTAGTTTATACTTCTGGTTAATGACATTGATGAATTATAACAAAATCTATTAGGTAAATAGTCTGTACATGTATAAGTAAGTAAAAGGCATGAAACGTACTTAACACTGAAAAAGGTCAGCTTGCCAATTTTACTGCAGTCTAACAGGCATTTGAAGATGTATTGTTATAAAGAACAAACCTATTTACATACAATGGCATGATAAATATTTACATTTTCCACAGTCTGTGTTTGCAGTCTCAGTGTGGCCACAATGAAAAGTGCATATGTGCATATGGAAATAATGTACTTGAGTATTTGTAAACCATTTATGGCTTATATGCTAAACTGACTGTAGAAATAACAGACTATATAGACAAAATGGTCATTTTAGCTTTTTACGGTCATTATGACTATGTGAACATAAGAAACAAAATTTCTCAGACAGTTGTTGATTTCATTGGTGATTTCAAATATGAAATCATCATAACACCGCACTAGGGGTGTAAACTTACCGTTATCTCCACCCGCGGTTCAACTTAAATCTGACAATGGATCTAGATAATGGTTCGTCAAAAATAACTATGCGTAAAACAGACAGACAGTTCCGCTAATTTCTGTCGATTTATATGAATTCTGGCTTCCCAATATGTTACAACAGCGATGATCAAAAAACCTGGACAAAACAGTTGCTCTTTTTAAACTTTGTTCAATAGGAGTGCCATATGCTCTAATATGACCAGTCATTTATGCCGTAATCACCCTAGTGTTGAATGCACGTGTATGCAGGTGAAACTTGAACAGCACATATTGCTATTTGTGTTTAAATTAAATTAATTTGAGCCTTGCTAATTTAAACATTCAAGAATAAGACGTGAAAGAGAACTCTTGTGCGCTCTGAGAAGATTTGTGCACTCACCCAAAGTGCGCACACGGACAGACAGTGTGCAAATATTGAGTTCTCTTTAAGTTTTGCACTTGAACAGACAAATTCACACAAAAATGATGTCAACCTATCCGTTTTGGTGAGAATGATAGCAAACACAGTAGATTTTGTCTTTAGTGAACGTAAACATTCAAGAAAGACAACGCATGTGTATCAGTATAAAGTGACTTAAAGTGACAGCAGCCTGATATTCCTGCTGTCTCTGTTTTTAATGCTAATCAAACAACAAAAGACAAGGAAATCACACTGCTCTTGGCTGAATAGCTTTTTAACTTTAATAATGATTGTTCTTTATTTCGTTTATACAGTGAAGATTAAATGCAATGTTATTTTACATTTAATTACTTTATTTAATTTCGGGATAATCTAGGTTTGTTTTAGTTCTGTGTCCTAGTTTTCAGTTCGTTTTTATGATTTTTCATGGTTTGATTAATTTGTGCACCTGTTATTCATTTTGTTGATTGGTATGTCTGTGAATTTAAGCTCTGGTTTCTTTCTGTTCATCATCTGTTCTCTTCTGTTTCCTAGTTTTCTGAGCTTTTTTTTTTTTTGGTTAATATATCTATAACTGCTGCGAAAAGATCCCACTCTTCTCATCATTGTTGCAACCGTTCATGACATACAGAAAACTACAAACTTTTTACAGCTAAAATCATAATCAGTAATTCTAAATACTGAATTAGCCCAGCCTATCCAGTGCTTGGATGCTTATATCCAAAGCCAGGATGAGTGATGCAAGCGAGTGTGAGCGTGAAACGGCTTTGCTCTGATCATTCAACCTCAGTGGTCCTCCCTGCACTAAAAGCTTTTTTAATTATGAATTCCATTAGTCTTTCTGTCTCTCTCTCTTTCCCCACCCTCTACACCCCATCACGAAAGACGCATAGACCTAAACCCAATTGTGCATACTAACCAAACTGAAACACACAAGTATACAAATATACAAAAAAATTAAATAAAACAAACAAACAAAAATGCTTCTTAACAATAAAGTAGCCATATGTCAGTGAAGACGCTCCTTTCCAAAATATCCATCTTTAAATAAACAAACAAACTGCATCATTAGAGATAACATCAGAATAGGCTCCATAGCCCTTAACGGCATGAGTCACATCAGATGGAGATAAGTAGCCAGGAATATTGATTTTTATATGAAGTGTATTCACTCGCTTTTAACCAAAGTCTCTTAAAGCCATTTATCCTCATCGACAGACATTAAACATGCATCACTGCTGGATTAATGAGGACTACTGTGTCTGGTTCCACATCTTTGACAGTATAACAGAGTCAGAAAATGAAGAACAGATATGACCTTCATGCTTAAAGGATTTTGGTCAAATTTACTGAGAAAATTACTAGCGTCTGGACATTTGGATGTGTTTGAACATGTATGTAAAAAAAAAAAAGAAGAAAAAAAACTATCGCAAGCACCGTAGTTTCTGCTTTCTCAGACATATGAAAACACGAACTCAGTTGTCAGCATTTTAGGTAACTCTTTTTTAGGTCTAACCCTTTTTAGAAGGTCATGGCTGCTTCCTGTTTTGACCTGATCATGGCAAAAGGGTGATGCTGGAGCAATACACACAAACACACATACACAGAGATCTCTCAAATTACACTTCCACAGAGGCCCGCAGTGCATGTGTTCATGTCTGTGGCAGGGGCCAGAACTATCTCAATAGGCTCTCCATTCACCTTTATCAAAGGATTCTCATCCTCTTTCAACAGAGCAAAGCATATCTAAAGGCTACTCTGCATGTGTGCATCTCTGTCAGTAAAAGACCTGTGGTCTGCTTCTCTCTCATGAGATCCTATTACTTTTGTTGAAAATGCTAACAGGACAAAATGTTAGCAGAATAGTTTCAACGTGCACCTAAAACTGAAAATTCTCATAAAAAATTATTTACTCACCCACATTTTCCAAACCCTTATGAATTCCTTCTGCAAAACACAAAAGGAGAACATTACCATGCAATTACAATGAATGGGGACTGAAGCTTTTAGGTATAAAACAAAACACAAAATGATGGTAAAGGCCATAAAAGCGCCCCATACTACTTTATCCATCTTTTTAATATTGAAGGGATGATAAAATTGTATGAAAGGCCCACCAGCCCTTTGCTCCAATATCAAGATCAAAGTTCATTTGAAAAGGGGAGAGGATCAATGACAGGCATCATCACTGTTAGAGAACTCAAAGACTTTTCAAACAAGAGAAGGCATTTAAACAGACAGCTGACACTGTCAGGCTCCAAATAAGATGGTATAATCTTTAATTAGCCTGGATGAATTATTATCTTTACTTATGAACTGTATAATAAACAAAAAAAATCAAGAGAAAGAGAATGACAGAGACAGGCAGAAACAGACAGACACAAATGAAATAACTATGGCGACGTTGCAGTTTCATCTCTATGTTTTTATGTCTTCTGTGGGCATCTGTGCTTATATTTAGCATGCTGATGCAGTTTATTGAAGTCCATTTGAGGCTCAGATCAATAGAGGCCATAGAGGACAGACCTGCCTGCCCCTCTGCCCCATCTCATCATCTAAACCCACAGTTGATTCAAATTCAACCAAAAGAATATATGCTGTAAGCTACTGAGAGAGAGAGAGAGAGAGAGAGAGAGAGAGAGAGAGAGAGAGAGAGAGAGAGAGAGAGAGAGAGGGAGAGAGAGAGAGAGAGGTAAAATACATACACATTTCATGCTGGTCCCCTATAGCCTAAGTTGGTGAGGATTCTGATATTCTATATATATATATATATATATTAAAAGAAAAAAAATTAATTGCATGCAACATTATTCATATATGTACAAACAAAGTAATTATGAGATCTACTGTTTTCAGACATTTGTGAATTGTCAGAATTGTTTAAGTTAAACACATCTTTGGGCCACTAATAAGAAGCACCACTATCTAATGATGCTGGACAAGCGGATTTGCTGCTGAAGAAACCTTTTCTTATTATCAATGTTGAAAATAGCTGTGCTGATTATCATTTCTGTGGAAACCTTGATAAATTATTAAAATTATAAATATTTCTATTTGAAATCTATTTGAAACAGAAAATCAATTTAATGCATCCTTGCTGAATAAAACTATGTACAAATACTAAATTTCTCTGCCCATAACGATAGCTGATTATTCAGAATGATTTCCGCTAATGCTGATATTGATAGTCTTGATTTTTCTTAAGGAAATAAAATCTCTCGCAAACAATGCTCCAAACTATACAGGGAACCTTCATTTTGTAAACTATATTATTAGATGTAACAATTAACAACAAAGGTATTATATCCAGAAGCTATTTATTTTCAGATAAAATAGTTACTATCAAAAAAACCTGAAATGTTTGTATAAAACTCAGTTACACATAAGGTAGTTTTCATAAGCACTTCATGGCAAATATATTCAAACATATAATTAACAGTAAATAATCCCCTCTCTAGTGTTTTTTTAATAGCTAACTAAGGAACTGTGAACACTAAAAAACATTCCTGAGGTAAATGTGACATTATCTGACATATTGTTCAAGCTGTTTTATTGACATCTTTCCATGGTTTAAACAATAGACATGACTAGACAAGACATGATACATTCCAGTAAGCTGTACTGTATCTTTCATCATACCTTTAGATGTTCATGTACGTTTTTCGAGATAACTTATATTCACGTGGAAGAAAAGTCTTGCGGTTCATGCTGCCACATGAACTGAGATGCTACAGCGATGTCACAGCACATTTAAGAGCGTCAAAACACCATTTATTGTCTGAATTTTGTGCTATTTGTAACACTGTTTGTAAGTACGGGAAGAAGGAGGCAGGAACCGGTGAACATTCAACATAACTGTAATATCCAAAATAAATAAACAAACAACAAAACGAAAGTAAAATGGCGGCAGTTTGTGACGGAGTCTGCCACCCACACAAACAAAATAAAACACAACATCGCTCCTCGCTCCTCTTTTATGCTTCCGGAGCTGCTCCGTGAGGGATACGAGACCGGTGCAGCGCGCAGCTGACGTTCATTATCACTCGCGTCATCGGCCTCGCGCCGTTCCCTCACGGCTTAAAATTGTGAATTTCTCTGAATTTTCAAACTCTTATAAACATTTAGAATAATTTAAGTACACAGCTGAATGAAATATATAACTTTGCAAATGGTTTTTGGATATTTTAATCTAAAAACCTTATAGATTTTTAAATCATATTGTGCATTTAAGTAAATTTAGCACGAAAGAGATTTTCTTCACACACAGTATGAGTTGCAGTCTGAAGTTTTTCCGCAACCTTTTGACTGACAAGATGTAGGGGTGGTTTACATATCGCTTATAAAATCGCATGGAAAGCGCGGCCGCGGCACATCCTCTTCTTTCCAACGCACTTGCACTCCTTTGGCATCTGTCATTGCTATGCAACCATGAACTGCGCTTTCCATGACGATCAGGAAGATTCAGCAAAGGATAAATTGATTTTTAGCAATTGCATTAGCTGTACTACTAGATATATTTATGAAGATGAGATTTAACACCCTGCCCCCTCCCCCCTGTACATCTATGATCAGCTGTTCGGCTGAGCTTTCGATGTTTTGTTACAAAAGGGCCAATTTGATCGGTAGGTTCTTGACCACATGACCTGAAGTGCACTTGCGCCATTCTGAAAAGTTGAGAATTATCTCGCTGCGCCTGCTTCCATTATGAGCGTGCCTGATGCGCGCCTACATTCGAAATACTGAATTTGAGTGTGCAAAAGACGTGATATGTGAACGGCCACATAATCAGCCTTGGCCAATAGTGATAATAATAGCATTTATCGGCCGATACAGATTGTTGGCCCAAACATTGGTGCATTTCTATTATTATTACTATAATAATAAAAAAAAAAAATCCTCAAGCTTTTTAATGACCTCAAACTTTTGAGCAGTAATGTGTGTCAAAAGATCAGACTGCATTTTAGTGTAAATGCAACCAGACAGGACAGATAATTCCTACAGTTGTTTCCGTCTGACAGTCATCCCTCTCACACCTTCTCCCGTAATGAGCCTGCCTATTAAAAGCAGCCAAATGGATCAAACTCAGTAGAACTTTTTGCAAAGATGAGAAAAACTGGAAGCTTGCATTTCTTTTCATTCCGTTCCCTCCTTCAGAAAAGGGGCAGCAGAAGAAACAAAGAAAAAAAGGATGAATAAGGTACTGATGAAGCCTGATCCTCCAGAACTCAAAAAGATGTGAACTCGACCTCTGCAGGCCATCTCTCTAGTACCTTCATCCCTGCTCTCCTTTTACTGAAACTGCAGTGCTTTCATCCTTCATCTGCACATTTCTCACGTCTTTCACGCGGGCTTTTCTTTGCTGAGGGTTTGCTTATGTTTCTTTTTTTTGTCCCATCTGTCCCCTGCTTGATGTTATCTTTTTCATCCCACATTCCTCTGAAGTCTTAAGTGTAATTTTGACATTTTACAAAAGCTGAGTAAATGCTGGCCTTATGTAGAGTAGGGGGTTGGGGGACTTTATTGTTATATTTTGGCACACTTTGTCACAGCTCAAAACAAACACCAATCATACGCATTTTTTCCCACTGATTATGTTTACATTTGTGATCTACATTTTTTTCCTCTCCTCATCTTCCATTGTTTACATTCATAATGAGTGTGTACCACTGTAGATTTAGCGATGTCAAATTGAACTCGCCTGAACATTACGAGGCAGCTGTGATTATGTTTCTGGCACTGATGATGGTTCGGCCACCCCGATTCTCCCAGACAGGTTGCCTTTCTCTTTTATATCCTGTTTCTCTGTGCTTTCGTCCCTCGTTCTTTTGCTCTCTCAATCGCTCCCCCTGGAAAAAAAAACATAACCATGGGGGACACATCAGTGGGAGTGAAATCATATCATTCATAACTCGCGAGCTGGAGTGAGTTTCACTTACAGTTTGATGTTAAACCACCTTTAAAAAATGCCCATGCTGTGTCAACTGCTGAGAATACAATTAAAGAAAACTTTCATGTCACTTACACGGTACGCACATACTTTGCACATATGGAGAACATGTTGGAATGCTTTCCTTAAGGCAATGGTGCCCTCTTCAGTTGCTATTGGTAAAATACTCCATCAGATCTACAGAGGTGGATTTTTCTCTCCTGAAATAAAACCAGTACAGAATGAATGCATATGTTACGTAAAATAAATAAATAAATCTTATCACTTAGCTAATATTATCATTTGAACCAAACCGGAGTAAGAAAATTTTTTAAAAAAAAGCTTGCTTCCCAGGAAGTATATGGAAAAAGGAAGACATCCAGGCACATCTGAATGTAATGTTCACATAACATCCTGTCTAGATGCCTCCATCTGGATGCTGTTTGTAGGCAGCACAGAGGTGCGCTGCCTGATATCTCACAATTCTGAGTGCATTCTTGGTTGATTTGATAAAATGGTGAAAGTAGTAAATTAAGTATGATACAATTGCTATAGATATGTGAGCATCAGGACTGGGTAGGTTACTTTTCAAATGTATTTCACTACAAATTACAAAATATATGCTTTAAAAAGTAATTTGTAATGTATTTTGTTAGGTTACCCAAGTTTTGTAACTTAATCTAAATACTTTAGAATGCTTTGGAATACTAAAGAATTAAAAGAATTGCATGATATAAAGTTGCAATTGCGAGTTATAAAGTTAGAATTGTGAGATATAAACTCTCAATATTGAGAAAACATGTTATAATTCTGAGAAGTAAACTCTATTTTGAGAAAAAAAAGTCAGAATTGTGAAAAAGTCAGAGTTGTGAGATATAAACTTGCAAGTCAGAATTAACACAAAGTAAAGATCCGCTCCCTTTAGTTACTGTTGCTATGTCCGACAAGCCATGCGCTCTCACGCCACACATCATGTTCTCACGAAGTGAAAAATACATCCCGGAGCAAAGAGGAAACTGACAACGCGTCGACAAACATATGAAACAGTTTCATATTTAATATATCGTAATTTTTTAAAAGAAGTTTAAACAATATATACTGTATAGTGTCTCTTTAATGTGTCGTGACAGTTCGCTGTAGTTCCTTCAAGCGGCTTGTAAACCAACATACTACATACTAGTTCATTTATAGCATCAAATAAACATGAATGGACATCAGAAGAAATGTTGTTTCAAGCGCAGAAAGACGTGAGTACACACAATTTTTCAAGTTCACCAACGTTAATCTAATAACTCTCCTTCCAAATGGCGGATTCGGCGTTATGATTGGTCAGATCGCCTGCCAATCAAACTGTTTGCGAAGGGTCAAATGCACATTTTATCATGCAATTTTGATTTTATAACTTTGAATTATTATTAAGTATTATAACTTGCAAATATTAAATATTTTGTTAAAATTATTCAAATGTTCCATATTCTGCAAGGGCTATGAAACTTAGAGCAGAAATATAGCTTAGGATGCTTTTGCAGGCTGTCAGAGTCGGAGAATCACTGCTGTTTACATTAATTGCGCGCCACAGTTTACATTAATGTTTAAATGATATTAACTTTCAAAGTAATCACTTTGGTAATCTAAAATACTTTTCGAATGTTGATTACCACCCATTTAAAATGTAACCGTAATGAAATATAGTTACATGTATTTCGTTACTCCCCAACCCTGATAAGCATGAAATATTTACTAGTCTCACCTCTACAACTCACTTAAATGTATTCATTTAACACGACATTATGGACATACCTGTTACTGGAAGGCAGTCTCAAACCTCAAACAGTGCTGAGCATCGAGTCAGCCATCGACAATCAATTGGACCATTTTCTCCAGCATGGCTGTAGTAACAGAAATCAACACAAGATGGAGGTAAATACCTTTCTATTGTACATCATTTGCAGGCACAGTGAATTCCTCATTGGATTACCCACAGCCTCAACACAGCACACTTAAATGACATTAGCGTTGTGAAACCAGATAAAGCCACTAACGCCCTCAGTCCTGATCCCTACACTAATGCAAGCTCACGGACACACACAAACAGAGACACTATCGCTTTCAATCACAGATACTCACTCTCTGCATGGCTTGTAACATCATCTTTATGCATAATTTCTTTCGAATGCTGCAGAAGAAATTTAATTAGAAGAATTTTATAAAAACATGTCTACCTCACATTTCCCCACATGTATAATGTATATTCCCTATATGTAAATGTATATGAATAATGAAGCCTGTTTTATGACCTGTAAGATTTATTGAAAATGCAGCATTTTGTGACATAGTAAAACAGAGGTCAAAAACTGAAGCATGAGTCCGAGACTATTTCAATGATAAATTTGTCCTGTTGCATTATTTTACATTAAAACTAACAGTAACTCTGAACTAATGAATGACAATATTTCAGGCCTGCTGATTAATGGGTTATATTTCCCCCAAAAAATTCTCATTACAATAATGCATTTGGATGTTTGACGTTTACATTTTTTGTAATTACCATTATTTTCTTTAGTCTGAATGTTAAACAGGGGTATTATTTAGGCAAAATAATAAAGGCAAATAATTACATAACTTATTTTAATTCTTTGATTTTGGGGTGACATGTTCTTGTCAGGCTTCATGAGAGACACCCAAAAGTATCTCACTATGAATATCAATACACACATTTTGATGGATGAAAGCATGTGTGTGTTTTATCACTCTCTATTAAAAGCGTTGTTTTGGAAACAGCAGATTTGAAGAAGAAATAGCTTAATCAGTTTGTCGCTTTGATCTTGTGTCTTTTTTTCCCTTTTCTTTCTTTGCTGATTCTCTGGTTCATTGCTTTTTCGATCTTTACATTTTGTGTCTCAATCTCCAGGGTTTCAATCAAAGAATTTGACCCTTTGCCCTCTCGCCATTCCTTCACCAAGCCAACACAGACTTGCACTTAATCATCCACACACACACACACACACACACACGCTGCTTTAATGCCCAATATTAATATTTGACAGGGTGTGTACAGTCAGTGACCTTAGAGGGTCAAAGGTCACTTTTCTAAGTGTGAACACACAGAGGGAGGGAAAAGCAATAACATTTAAAAAGAGGGAAATGATCACCAAAAAGGACACGGACAAGAAAATAAATGATGGCTCAAAACAAAAGTGTGGCAATCAAGCGAGTGCTCTCAGTTGGCTCTATAGCACAAGTGATCTGATTTCATATTAGACTCACATAGTAAGGCAGAGGATACAGGGCTGTTTCAGATCAATAAGTCTAAACAAATCGCATCCCAATACACACAGTAGGCCTCTCCCAGGGCCAATTACCAGTTAGGTGGAGGGCAGAGTATCTTGGATGACAAAAAGAGCCAAATAACCCAAAACAGATAACAGAGGTATGCTGATGCTGACAAACCAATAAGAATGGCTTGTACCGTGTGTCAAAGTACCGCTGGCATCAGGTTTAATAACCTGTGACGCTCCTTCTGTCAGCACAACGTGAGAAGGACATGTTCCTAGACAAAGGTGCATATTAGACACTTGTCAATAGGTTATCCAAAAACATTCAAAACAAGATATTGGGCAGAGTGAAAGCATCAGTCACCATTAACTTTCATTGCATGGGGGGGAGAAATAAAGTTTGAAAGGATGTGAGGGTGATTAAATGGCAAAAAAAAAGGGGTGAACTATCCTTTTAACCCTAAAGTTAATGGGTAATGATGGATTAAGAGGAACGTTGTTCCAGGAAGGACAGATAATTCATATCCAGGGATTTATATTCATAAAATTACCAAGCAATGCATCATTGTGGATTTTGTCATAAAAAAGACTGAAGCTGACTCTTGTGATTAAGGGTTAGGAAAGAGATGGAATGAAGGGGATGAAAGGGTGAAGGAAGAAAGAAGGGAAAACAGAGAGAAAAGTACTGTAGGGGAAAAATAGAGATAGATGGAGTGCTTTGGAGAGAGAGAGAGAGAGAGAGAGAGAGAGAGAGAGAGAGAGAGAGAGAGAGAGAGAGAGAGAGAGAGAGAGTAGGGGAAGAAGAAGAAGAAGAAGAAGAAGAAAAGAGTGAAAAAGGATGATTGGGGCTCTGACGAGGGAGAGAGGAAGAGAGAGGGGGGTTTAAAACGTCAGCGTATGTAGGAGCCCTGCTGCCAGTCTGCATGTACTGATATGCGCGACGCTCGAGGAGTTTGCGCTCCGGTCAGGCTCGCGCACTGGGATCCTAACCGTCACCAGCACATAAAAGCGCGGATAACGGAGATGATTCCCTTCACACAGCAACACGAAACGGAGCAAAGTGTACGCAGATTGCAGCGATGAAGTGTCCTGTCAGTTTCCACACACCTTTGGATGCGACGAGCTCCAAGTAGCAGGAGTTTACCGTGACAGACAGCAGGTGGGATTCCACTCTGAGGAGAGCTCGCGCTTGACTTTTTGTTGGACATGGGACCGGGTCTCGTCTGTTTTGGATACGGTAGCGGAGGAACCGCGTCTTCTTGAACGAAGAGCTGTCGACAGCAGGACAACGACGAGATGCGCTCCGACCACAGCTTCATCCTGCTGCTCCTCAACGGGACGGCGTGCTTGGTGAGCGGCTACGAGTGTGATTTGAGGTCTAAGGGGTGATATTAAGTTTCAGTATTGTGTTTATTGAACCGAACGGCGTCTCTGTCAATGGTTGAGTGGTGCGCTTCACGTGGCCGATATCTGTGCGCCAAGAGGTGGCCGTTATCGTCTTCCCGCCGTGCGCTCGAGGGCGGGAGTTTAGGGCGCAAGCTCTGGATGGAGCCGCTCGAGCGCGTATTGACTCTTTCTTGAACGTCACGGTTCGCTTCGCGCGCAGGGGGTCCCATGCCTATTCTGTGTAGTTTGTGTGGAGGAATAAGATGGAGGAAGGAAAGATACAGTGTGGAAAATTCAGGGGCGCCATGATTCTAGTTTTTGAAAAGAAAACAACGTAGCAATGCTAGAAAAAACTTTTTTGGTCGAAAATATTTTAGGAACATCACATGATCAAGTGTGCTGAAGCATTTATACAGCACAACTGTGAGTGTGATAGTGCTTTTGTGCAACAGATTTATAAGCAATTTATACTAACTTACTTTGGTTTCATACCAAAATGGCCAGTTCTTCTGTCAAAGAAAATATTTCCGAAAGAAGTTAAAGTCAGCATGAAATCAAAATCGACAGTTCTTGTTTTTCTTATGGAATGTTGGAGCAATTATTACAAATGATTTATTAGTGCATATCATTATTTATTTTTAAAGTCATGTGTCCTTTAATCAATCCTTTAATCTTTAATCAAAATAACTTCCCCTCCCACTTGCAATGACATCTCTTCTCTGATTACGTATTTACTGGCGCAAGGGCGGGACAACCTGTCACTCATATGTGATCACAGCAAATCAAGAGCAAACCATAACAATCTAACAATCCAGTCACTTCCTGATGGCTCTACATTTTTCTTGTTGAGAAGGAGTTTCACTCGGATATACATCACAATAGGGAATATTCTAGTAAAGCACAACCTGAAAGCCGATCTGGAATACTCTACTCCGGGTTTTCCATTTTGCCATTTCACGACGCGTGAGAAAACAACATTCTGACACACACACACACACACACACACACACACACACGTGTGTGTATATATATATATATATATATATATATATATATATATACATACATATAAGCAACTTCACTTTGTTTGCTCCACTCACATACTCTAGACTGCAACACACCCAAATATTGAAATATTGTGCTACAAACTGATTTAAACTGAAAATAAAAAATACAGTTCCATATATATATAGTTCCTGACTTACAATTTTAAATAAATTTTAAATAGACAAATTGCAATTGGACATTTACTAAACTTATGTTTCCATTACAAAAAAGGATTCAAATGGTTGCATGAGGGTTAATAATAATTTATTATTGTTATTTGGGTAAGGGCAAACGATTTATGAAGTATGACTCAATTGAACTAAAACTGATTTCTGTAACAGCATATTTAGACTTTTTTTTTCCAGACATGACTATGTGAAACTAATAATAATAATAATAATTATTATTATTATTATTATTTAGCAGCTCTCAAAATCCACTTTGCGCAACAATCTGAGGGGGCATGTGCCTCCAAGTAGGCATGGCACTTCTGACAAAAAGACCTCTGAGAAAATCTCCACAGCTAACATTTTAATGAAAAAGTCACTTGTTGTCTTGGTGCACTCGCTTACACTGCTCTTGGTGTACCTATGACTGATATCAATGAGTAAAATATCCATAATTTAACTTTAGAGCAAAGGTTGTGTACGGCTGCCTGTTTTTTATGCACCTGCTGCGAAGGTGTTATAGCTTAACACCCGCAGTCTAATTTTAATCCCCCTCTGGCAGTCTCTGTGTTACAATTATCTGCTGTGTAGCTGGAATAATTCATGACTTCTTCTTTGACACATTTTAATCCTCTTGTATTCTTCAGGGATACAAAATGATGTCATTAAAGTGGAAAAAGAGAAGCATATCAGAATTAGGAATCTAAGCAACAAACAAGCATTGCTTTATTTGTAGAGTTTAATTATGCCACACAGGGTCTTTTTTAGGATGTCGCTTTAATACAAATCCAGGTTCCTGCTGTAAATCCTCCCATTTGGCTACTTACATTTGTCTGTTCGGAAGGGGGCGGACAACTAATAACCATGACAAATCTCCCCTAGAATAATTACAAAACACCTACGTGTAATTAACTGAGAGGGGCTGCCAGTGAGAGGAAATTTAATAAGGTCACATTCTCTTAAATCTGTAACCCAAGTTTGTATTTGACGGGGTCAGTCCTGAGAGAAATACAAAGCATTCATACCAGGGCATCACCAATCTTCAATTTTAATAAAGAAAAAACACAGTGTTATAGAAATGATCCGAAACGAAAGAGATGTTTTTTACTTTGTGATATGAAAAATAGATATTGCCAAGAAAAGAAACAGACTGAAAAGAGCAGACTCATAAAATTACAGGTGAAGGTTATAAGGAGTTTAATTAAAATGCCATACTTGGTTTTCCTCGTGTGGCCTGCAGAATGCTGTCAGTGAATACCTTCAGATAAATAACCGTACTTTACGTCAGGAAGACACTAATAATGTAATTATCCAATTTAGCTTATGGTGTTAGGTCATTTATCTGCCACATTATTTAAAACCTGAGGGAGAGTCAGACGAAAGAAAATGGCTTATGTGTTCGCACACCTAAATTGGGCATCATGGGTAATTCATTTGCCATGCGACAGTGATAAATTATAGAGTAATCCGTAAATTATCCCTTATTAAACACTATTATGCCATTATTATTAATAGACATGTAGAGCACATTAATAATCAACCTTATTTTTCAGCGGCTTTATTGAAACTAAAGGGCCTGCTTTAATAAAGCCTTTAAGCGTTTGCCTTGTTAAACTCAGGAGCTTTGATTAAATCTGTGCCCTTTGCCATGAGCTGACTGAATTTAGCAACTAAGAAAATCAACTGATGCTTATAAGGTTAGAAACATCTAAAACCTGACCACATACACATTACAAGTTATGGGAGCGAATCCACAAAATTATCATTTTTTTCTGTGTACTGAATACAGAAGCCAATCTCAAAATCATGTTACCTGACATGTGGAAAACCATAGCAATGCTTTGCCATTTTGACCAGTTCTACATTTTAATTACAGTAGTTGTTCAGTTTGATTACACAGCACATAGAATTAAAGTTATGAAGTAGAAATTCACACTAAATGTACCTAATGCATCTAATAGATTTTTTTTGTGAATGACTAATCCATCCATGTTTAATTTAATTAATTTTTTTTTTTAAATGAAAACGGCAGACTTCTGACAACATATGCCAGACTTCTCCAATTATTTAGTCTGCTTAAACCCTGCCTTTTTCTTACAAATGACAGCAAGCTTCAATCAACAACTGTTGGACAGAATTAAAGGCTGAAATCTTAATATTAATAATGAAATCTGAGAGATGTCTGTCCGTCCAATGACTTCCTTTGCAACTACCACTTTGACGCTTCAAAAAGTTAATGAAGAGATAGTAAAACTAATCCACATGAATCGATCGATTTAGTCAAAAAAACTCGCATGTAAACATTGATCAGCAAACATAAGCAGAAGCTCAACCGAACCTGAATGACGCACAAGAACAAACCTCTTCTGGAAGCTCAAATGTCTGCATAATAACCATGAGGTTCAACGCTCATTTGAGCTTCCAAAAGAGGTTCGTTCTTGAACGTCATTCAGGTTCGGTTGAGCTTCTGCTTATGTTTGCTGATCAATGTTTACATGCGAGTAAAAGCCTAAATTAAATATGTTCGTCATAAAAAGTCTCATAAAAATTGAGTCTCTTCAGAAAATTTGAACTAAACTACTAGATTCATATGGATTAGTCGTTTTACGATCTCTTTGTGAACTTTTTGAAGTGTCAAAGTGGTCGTTGCAAAGGGAGTCAATGGACGGCCAGACATCTCTCGCATTTCATAAAAAAGATCTTCATTTGTGTTTCGAAGATGAACGACAGTCTTAGTTAGTAATTAATGACAGAATTTTCATTTTGGGGTGAACTAAACGTTTAAATCTCCACCTTACTTTTTTTCTTTTTCCATAATCCATTTCACTCAGGTATACTTCACAATGTGGAAGGAAGATCTGCTGCTACTTCCATCACATTGTGACTCAAATTTGCTGTCACTTTAAGGTAGCTGACTCCTTTCTGTTCTTTAAATATTCACATAATCAACAGGCATCCTTTTCACCCTCTTTCACTCCTGATTGTGGTGATTTAAGTGATTTCTCCACAGAACAATGTCATGCAGTCAAGAGCTTATTGCAGGCAATTACTGCGTTAAACGTGTTTATGCTGATGATATTGGCCTAGCATCATTCTCATTATGAGCTCATTAAATTAATACAGTTACAAGATGTCATTTTTCAGAGCCGGCAGTCTACTTTCTACATAGTCATGAGGGAAAATAAACTAAACACTGACATTAAAATCAGACAACTCCAGTCCATCTGTCTGGGTGTGCGCAGTAAGCTTTGGTTTTTGGCAAACACAGAAAAGATTTAAAAAGACTGTGTGTTAACGTGTGTGTGTGTAGAAAACATCAATTCACACACTGTCTGTCTAATGCATGTGATCAATATTAGTGAAAGCTGTGTTTGTTTTCAGACCCATTCAGTTTAGAGGGACATTTCTAATTGGACCGACATACTAAAACTAAATGACTGAAAAAAGCCTGGACAGAACAGACCCGACGAGAGAGTGTTTCAAGTCTGGCAGTGATGTTGCTTAAACAGCTCTTACAAAATCTGTTTGCATGCCATAAACTGTCAGATATTCTGTGACTCACCTGTTCAACGAGGCCTCTCTTGTCCATCACGGTCTGTTGCCTTGTCTGGTCGGATTTACTGTACAAATAAATTCGGAGACTGTCCCCTAGATCGACTCACAGTTCATCTTGAGACAGTAAGAGGGCAAGTTAGTCTCTCAAAGACAAACAAGTCAGACAAAGCACTGTACCAAAGATACTGTGAGATACACAGTGTTTCATTAAACACTGCTGTCTAGCTGTGTGATGTGTGTTGAACACTGATTTTTATGCATTAGCAACAGACTGGCTGACCCCTGGTGGAGCCCTTGTAGGTCTCCAATCCACCTCCTTCCACTTTTGAAGATAAGTTAGAGAAATGCGCAGGACGACTAAAATGGCACAGCTTCTATGTATATAGATTATTAAGCCCCACTGTCAACATCCAATTATATCTCAGTTAAATGCCAGTGTGTAAATATTGACGCACTGCTTAATTGAAATTAACGCTATGGTAGTTACCATGCGTATAGCGAGAAAGGCAAGATGTGGACTTTGTAGTGGTGTCTTGTCATTGTGATTAGGACCATTTTCTTAAGGCCAGAAACACTGCAAACGATCCATTGCAAGCGCATGTGCTCTATGGTTACTTTGGTGGTTAAAAAAAAAAAAAAATTCTCAGTACTCAAGGGGGCGACAGAGTTAACTTTGTCACGTCATGTCATGTCATGTCTGTGACATTAAACCAGATGTGTTGTTCAGGCAAACAGCAATATCATGACAGTAGCTGACATGACACACGACATTATGGCAAGCCGTCTTGACCTTTATTCATTTTCAGGATATGAACTTGTGATATCAGCAATTACATTTTCACTAGTTAAAATGTTGATTCTTGATATCAAGAATTATATTTCCACTAGTAACAACGTAATTTCTTGATATCAACCATTCAATTTCTACTAGTATGAACTATAATTCTTGATATCGGTAATTGTATTTTTACCAGTGAAAGTAGGTAGTACGATTCTTACTAGTAAAAATGCAAATTTATGATATCAACAATTTACATTGTTACTAGTGCAAATGTCTATTCCTGATATCAACAATTGAATTTCTACTAGTAAAAATATTCATTTCTGATATCTGAAAATGAATTCCTGATAGCAATATAATTTCTGATGTCTAAAACAGCTTTCTTACTAGTAACAATCAAATTCATGATATCAGAAATTTGCATTTGTACTGGTAAGAATTGTATTCCTGATATGTGAAATTGGAATTTCAACTAGTAAGAAATTAATTCTTCTTAAATCAACAATTGAATTTTAATGGCAGCCTATGGCGAGATTTCACTAGTGAAAATACAATTCTTGATATCAAGAATTATATTTTATACTAGTGGAAATGTAATTCCTGATATCAAGAATTAACATTTTAACTAGTGAAAATGTAATTGCTGATATCACAAGTTCATATTCTGAAAATGAATAAAAGTCAAAATGGCTTGCCATATGACATACCATACTGACTATAGAATCAGACTGTTTGTGGTCAAATGAATGTCAGGACGGAAGGCAAAGTAAAAGGGCGATTAAACTAGACTTTTCTAGGAAAACTAATTTCCTTTGGACGCTGCACGGGTCATGATGTGATGGTTGTGAAGTGTCTTTTTAAAACAAACAAACAAACAAAAAAAAAAACATACATTCGATATGAACAAATAAAAATACATCCAAAATGTAAAAATATGCAATCTACAAAAATCATGTAATTGTCACATATCTTCACGTATTTCAAATTCACAGGTCAGGGTTCACCAAATTTGAACTTTAGAATGTGGCGAAACATGAAACTTCTTCACATAAGCGTGAAACTTCTATAGTATGAATTTAGGTTTAAAGTAAATTATATTTTAAATGCATTGTTCAATGTTGTTGTTAGTTCAAAATTTAATGTTAACGGATACAATTTTTAATGTAAAAAATATATTTTTGTTACATGAACTTGATACAGTTTATAAATCTGTCTATTTTTGCATTTACATACATTAAGGAAGATAACTAGCACTTTTGAGTCTTTTAACATTAATGCTATTCACAAAAGCGTTGAAATTATGCTTTAAGGATTACCTCCAGTGTGGATTTTAATCAATCCATTTTCATCGAAAGCAAATGAACTGCTGGACCGATTATGACTTGGAAAGCAGGACATATTTGTTTATGTTTGAGGAGATTCTGGACTTCAAATAGACTTGTAGAGAGGGGCAAAGATGAGATTCTTCATGGATGCAGTGCTACATCCAGTTTATTTGAAGCATGGACATCTGTCACCATCTGTGAAAGTAGACAGATGGTTATTTTACTACCAGAGCATTGCAGTGACCCCATCAGGGTGTGACAAAGGCATCTGCTGACATCATTAGGGTGTGACTTAGGCATCTGCTGGCAAAACCTTCAAGCCTGGATGAAAACAGAGTTATATTGCTTTTCTTATTCCTCCCACATGGTGTCCACTTAATTTTTAATTCTTGAAATTATAAAGTCTAATTACTAAGTGAGTTGTCAGCTCATGGATTAGCTCTGAGCCTGGTAAAAAAATACTGTTTGAAAACATTAAGAATATTATGTTTTTTTAATTGTCTAAAGTGAAGTGTAAAGTGATGGCTGAAATAATGCCGATATGTAAAACGCAAAAAAATTAATATTAAGACATTTCTTTTATTACTATAGAATTTTATTTTAATAAAAATAGAAGCACAATTTCATTCCCCCTCTTCTTGTTCTCCTGCTCTCTGCATCTCTCTCGCTCCCTCTCTGATTCTCAGTGCGTTCCATGAATGATCCTAACAAGTGCAAATGGGGTCAAATAGATGAGATCTAAACTGCCTGTTAGAGCCTGTCCTATAGTGCTATGGAGAATCCCATTACTCTGCGCATCAGCTGTGCTCTCGGCCGTGGAAAAAGGGAGAGAGAACAGATGTAGTTTAGGATGGTGTTTGTGTCGATGACATAGAATCAAACCTCTTCCGTTAGACTGTCTTGCACCGCTGCCTATCACTAAGCCTCACCCTACAGCACTAAAAGATTCACCGCTAAAATTCACAGGACCCGGGAAAACATTTTTATGGGTACAATGACCAGTGGTTCTCAACTGGCTTTGCTTCAGAAATCAGACTGAGTAAGGCAACAGTGTGCAAGGTTAACATATAGATTATGTGTTATTAATATAACCTATATGTCAACATGGCTTTGATTGTTTTCAGGCTCTCTGCAAGAAACAATTCATACAGTCTGTTTTTATGCATTGCAAGTGAACTCATACTTACTATATTTCTTTCTTGTTTAGTTGTGTTCATGGTTTCCTGAGGATGTCACGCAACATGTTTGGGTTCAATTGGATGCACAGCCTTTGGCATCAAGCACAAAATATATAGAAAGCGTTTCCTCCTCTCTTTTAGAAGTTAATTATACACTACTGTTTTAAAGTTTGGGGTCGGTAAGAAGTCCCTTATGCTCACGAATCTGCATTTACTACATTAAAAACAGTAATATGGCAAAACATTTGTCAAATATAAAATATCTGTTACATATACAGTGGGGCAAAAAAGTATTTAGTCAGCCATCAATTGTGCAAGTTCTCCCACTTAAAAAGATGAGAGAAGCCTGTAATTTTCATCATAGCTACACTTCAACTATGAGAGACAGAATGAGAAAAAAATCCAGAAATCCACATGTCTGATTTTTAAATAATTTATTTGCAAATAATGGTGGAAAATAAGGTCACGTACAAAAAAAAGCAAGATTTCTGGCTCTCACAGACCTGTAACTTCTTCTTTAAGAGGCTCCTCTGTCCTCCACTCGTTACCTGTATCAATGGCACCTGTTTGAACTTGTTATCCGTATAAAAGACACCTGTCCACAACCTCAAACAGTCAGACTCCAAACTCCACTATGGCCAAGACCAAAGAGCTGTCAAAGGACACCAGATACAAAATTGTAGACCTGCACCAGAAGACTGAATCTGCAATAGGTAAACAGCTTGGTGTGAAGGAATCAACTGTGGGAGCAATTATTAGAAAATGGAAGACCTACAAGACCACAGATAATCTCCCTCGATCTGGGGCTCCATGCAAGATCTCACCCAGTGGGGTCAAAATGATCACAAGAGCGGTGAGCAAAAAGCCTAGAACCACACGGGGGGACCTAGTGAATGCCCCGAGGAGAGCTGGGACCAATGTAACAAAGGCTAGCATCAGATCTCAAGATGGATTGGATTGGAGCTAGTCTCCAGATCTCAACCCCATAGAAAATCTTTGGAGAGAGTTGAAAATCCGTGTTGCCCAGCAACAGCCCCAAAACATCAACTGCTCTAGAGGAGATCTGCATGGAGGAATGGGCCAAACTACCAGCAACAGTGTGTAAAAACCTTGTGGAGACTTGCAGAAAATATTTGACCTCTGTCATTGCCAACAAAGGGTTTATAACATTGTATTTATATTGTGATAAACTTTTGTTATTGACCAAATACTTATTTTCCACCATAATTTGCAAATAAATTCTTTAAAAATCCGACAATGTGATTTTATGGATTTTTTTCTCATTCTATCTCTCATAGTTGAAGTGTAGCTATGATGAAAATTACAGGCCTTTCTCATCATTTTAAGTGGGACAACTTGCACAATTGTTGTCTGACTAAATACTTTTTTGCCCCACTGTATATATACACACATACAGATTTGTTTTGCTATCACAGTGAGGACACTCCATAGTCGTAATGGTTGTACTGTATAACTGTACATTCTCTCCCCCTACACTAACTCTACCCCTAAACCTACCCATCACAGAAAACATTCAGCATTTTTACATTTTAATAAAACATTGTTTAGTATGTTTTTAAAGCTATCTGAAATATGGGGACGCACAAAATGTCCTCATAGTTCATGTTTAAGTCGTAATACCAGTGTAATACCGATGTCATTATACAAATTTGTGTCCTCATAAATCGCAAAAACACACACACACACACACACACACACTCTCTCTCTCTCTCTCTCTCTCTCGCTCTCTCTCTCCATACCCAGCCCACCTCTTTCTTCTTGGCCTGTCTATACCTGCCTCACCTTTCACAGAACAGATTGTGCTGATTTGCACGCAAATACTCATTCTCTCTGTCAATATGGCATAATGCAAAAAATTGACAGCCAATTCAGGCACCACCATCTCACTGTGAATACTGAATTAGCCTTGGGTCCAGAAAACATCACTGAACTAAACCCATCCAAATAATTTCAAATGGTCAGTTCAGGTGAGATGGGGCAAAAGGGCACGTAGACAGAGGTGAGGAGGAGGAAGGAAGAGGCTGATGTTTGTAGCCGGGGCTGAGGTCGTAGGTGGGTGTAAGGGTCTGCTTATTGGGCTCTTGTGACCCCCCTGAAGCCGGCATAAATTATTCATTAAGAGTCAAACGGCTTGTTTCTTGTGAAATTACCTTTCTCCCCCTTTTGTGTTCTTTCTCTCCCTTGCGCCTCTTGTCTTGGTGTGGAATAATTAGTTCTAAGGGCAGAGCCGTTTGCAGATTTTAATCATGTAACAGAAGGAGAAATCTCCCAGTGTGAGCGGATGAGGTCTGTTGCAAAGAGTGAGAGAAATAAATGTGTCGGCGAACACTCAGGAATCTGAGTGGGATCTGGGGCCTTTAATTAAAAATTGATGTCATATTAGAGATGGAGATTTCAATCCAACAGCCTGGGGAAACAGGAGCGCACGGCTCTTATTGAGAGACAGAGAGACGGAGAGTGAGAGCGGGTGAGAGAGAGAGGTAGTTTTCATTGCACCCTGTCTGCTTCCCATCCTCTCCCTCAATTATAGGGAGTGATTTAGAAAATGAAAATCTCATCTCATACATATTGTTTTCCGCATAATATTCAAACTTAATTTGACACTCAGGTTAACAGCACAGTGTCTTTCCGCTGGGACATAATACAGTGTGTGTTTGTCGGTGTGCAGTGCCTTGAGTACTGACTCAGAGGAGGTTACCATCTGAATCATACCACCAAATTAAAGACATATTGTCAGACTTATTGACATGTTCTTGTCAGGTACCCGGATTCATTTTCTACCTTCCTCTTTGGAGATTTGTAAAGATCATGAGCCTGGCTTCTCGATATATTTCTTCCATGGATTCATATGCAGTGGCTGGAGTTACTTACTCTTTCTGGCTGACAGTATCGCTTAAATTCTTAAGCTCGGCCCATAGTGGTGGAATAGGGACCTGTATTTTGCAAACACAAAGTAAATAGTTTTATTAGAAGACGACATCTAAGAAAACACAAATCATGTTTTTTCCCTCGAATTGGCATTGTTTTAAATTGTAATATTATTTCACAAAACTACTGTATTTTTGATGCAACCTTGATGAGCATAAGAGACTTTGGTAACACAATATTTCTTTAGTCCACTTTAGACATTTTATTCACTATAAGTAACTTTGCAACTACATGTCAACTAGAAGTCATTAGATCTGCAAGCACTTTTTGATGCTCCCCAACAGACATACGGACTATAAGTAATTTTTCAAGTTATACAAGTCAACTTATTCTACTAACCCTAACAGTCTACTAATACCCTAATGAGTTAGTTGACATGTCGTTGCAAATTAATGAGAGTTTATTGACATGTAGCTGCAAAGGCACTTATAGTTGGTAGAATGTCTAAAGTGGACTATTGAAAGAAAGTGTAACTGAGACTTCTTTCAAAAACATTTAAAAAATATTACTGACCCTAAAAATTAACGGTATGTTCATTTGTATTTGCACTTGTTTGTATGTTGTATAATCAGGAAATCAGTGAAAAATAGTGTATGGTGAACATTGAACCTTCAAAGAAAGGTTCTAGAGAGAGTTATAACATATTGATTTAAAGATTGTGAAATCGTACATTTTTTCTCTTTAGAGTAACATTCTCTCATATACTATGGACTGTAAGATCTCTACACTAAATTTTGATTCACGTTACTGTTCAAGTCTGAAAAAGGTATAACAAAATTGCAAAGCTACTCTTTTATAGGACATTGGAACAAGCTGCCAAATTCGTTCTCTCCCCTTCAGAAAGGTTTACATTAATTGCAGTGCCTGTTTCTTTAAACGACTAGGCAAAAACATGTACCTCTTTCTCCAGTGCTATCAGTCTGAAACTCTGTAATAGTGTATCTGTCTGTTCTACTATTGCCAGGGGAGATGTGATTCAAAGAGCCAGAGCTGGCTACACACTCTCACACATTCGTTATGGAATATTTCAGCCCTCTGAGGCCAAAAGGTTGCTGTTTTAAAAGGTTACCCACAGCAGCCTGCAATCCTACCTCTGATAGGAGCTTAATTTAAATCCATATTGAAAAATTCACTTCAAAGACGACAAGTTATTATATGCAAAGTGTTTTTTTTCCTTGAACAAAGATTTTTCATAACAATATGAAAATAAGCAGACATTTAATTAACAACTGCTTCGGTATTTTGCAATAAAAAACTGAAAATGCATGCAGTATTGAGAAAATCAGACCCTAAAGCATTATTATTATAATTAATACTGGGGAAAACGAAAAACAGCTTTCATATTATTTTGCGTAGAATTTCTTTTTTCATGGCTGATAGGACTCTTTTCATTTATGACACCTTAGTCTGTGACAACATATATTCAATCAGAAAGCTACAATAAGCCCCATTACTCAATTGTAAAACATTTATGAAAGCCGCTATTCAACGTTTTCAGACAAGAGCCAATGGAATACAGGTCCTCATGGCACTGAGAACAGTCACAGATTCTCCTTCAGATAAATCAGCAGAATCAGTGATATTCCCAGAAGCAGTCGCTTGAGCTCTGCTGAGTAAAATGATGCTGTCGTCTCTTTAATTGGCCTCGGTAGAGCACTGTAGTCGTCCCTTTAAAAGACTCAGGTAGATTGTTGTGCCAGTCTGTTTTTAATTGGCTGGGGTGAAACTGTGTAGCTGTCGCTTTAAATGCCTGTTTATTGCCTCTGGAGCTGACAGGCCCACACCGGTCATCTCCGTACTCTTCTCTAAACTGCTTGCATTGTTCTCTTTCTCCAAGCTCCCACTCTCTCTTCCACACTTGTCTGTCTCATTCTGGTTTTGAATGTCATCTGCCTGCTCTCCAGATGCCTTCTTCATTATCGGAGATGCTGTTCTTCCAGCTCATCCCACCTTCTCTCTCCTTCAGGCTATGTTTGGAAAGCCATACTATACTGTTTTTGCAGTAAATTTTCTGATGTGCAAACTGCAGTATAAAACTGGAGTAAACTATTTGTGATACTTTTTCCTTAATACATATTACATCTATTCATTTAACAGACAACAAAGCAATTTATCCACTTTTAACTTGAGGACACTGATAAGAAATGAAGGGGAGATAAGTGAGGAGAAGGGAAATGTATTCTTTTGTTCAGCCATGATGCATTAAATTGATCAAAAGTGACAGCAAAGACTTTTACATTACAAAAGATTTCTCTTTCAAAAATGTGGTTTCCTCAAAATTATTAATAGCTCAACTCTTTAAACATTGATAATAAGAAGAAAAGAAGAATTAATAGAAGAAAATTTGAGTACCAAAATCATCATATAAGAATGATTTCTGAAGGATCATGTGACATTGAAGACTGGAGAAATGATGCTGAAAATAAAGATCTTCATTACAGGAATAAATTACATTTTAAAATACATTAACATAGAAAACAGTTATTTAAAATTGTAGTAAAGTTTCATATTATTACAGTTTTTGCTGTATTTTTAATCAAACAAATGATTTGGTGAGCACTTTATCGACCTTTATAAAACTAGGGTTTTAACGCTAGTTTTATAAATATACTAAAGAGTGCAGAACCAGTATGCTATTCTCTCTGTCGTCTCATCCGTTTTTGCCTTGTTACCTCCTTCAACCCCTCCTTCATCCCTGCTTCCAAAGTATGAAACCATAAAAATCATCTTCTCGTTCTGTCGCCTGGAGAAGCACCTAAGGCTAGTTGTCAATAACTCTAAATGAGTCACAATTACCACAATGACAAATACCCCCACCCCCACTGCACTCTCTATGACTCACATGGCACACACCAGACGGCAAAAACACAACCCAGTTTCAGCCAAATGGCTCCTCTTTTTTTCATTATTCATATAACATGTACTATTAGAATTGCTCAATGAGTGTTTTTCATCTCTGGTGTTTTCTATTGAAACAGAAAGTTAGGGTAGGACAAATAGTTTATTCTTTTACAGTAGTTTATGCCTAGTTAATTTTCACAACTTTTAGGTGTACACTATTACATAGAAGATGTAGACTAATAAATGTCACAGATGTAGACTAATAGCCACAAAACTTACATTATGATTTGCGGAATCTAATCCGATCCTCTATTTAGATGATACATCATATCCTGCACTGCTGGCCTCTGTGTTTGCATTTTTTGTGTAATAAGATTCTGAGGTGTTACCTGTCCTTATCTTGCTCTGCACTCTGTCAACATCAGAACAGATCTTTTCAAATCGCAAAGCCCACATGGGTTCACCTCCAAAGAAGCTTTCGCATTTACTCACTACTTTTCTTTCACTCTCTCGCCCATCCCTCTTTATGCAACCTTTAGCTCTGTGACTCAGTTGCTCAGCTCTTTCTTTAGTTCTTTTTTCCTTCTTCTACTCAGCTATTTACCATCTGCTGCCTAAAGCAGTGCTCTTGTCCTTTTTCGTTTTATCACCCTGCTAATCATCCATTAGGTCTCTTTAAACGCACCGACCGGCCAGATACTTACATTGCTAACGGCACAAACGGAAAGAAAACCCTCTATGGTTCAGTTACAGAATGTACCAGTAGGGGCTAACTGGACCTTGCTGACCAGCCAAACCCTGACCCACTGATACACACACACACACACACTAACTTGCTCTTCATTCATGCATTATAATCATTCATCTTACGCGTTGCAATTTATACTGTTTAAGATCACTTTCCTTTTTGCACCATTTAAAAATTGTTCTCCTTGTTAAACATCGTGTTTACTAAGAATAGGTAGCATTTATGATGGAATTCTCAAAAGTTATTGCCAGTTGTGAAGCCCACTAATAGCATTGAGGCATTCAGCTGTAAGAAAGCACTCTACGACCAACAATACAGCCATTTGGTGACCTGCAGCAATAAAATCAAGGTGAATCCCCCATTACACAGTCTATAACAGCCTTCTCGTTCTGACTGCTTTTTCCATTCTAAGGCTTGTTCACTGTTAAAACTATTCAAACCATTTATGTTTTGGTCACTGAGTTATATATACACACTGAATATATACATTTAGTTTTTTGGTTGGTCATATTTAATTCACAGTAATACTTGAGGAAAAACAGATAGTAGTAGGAAGGAGATAATGTGAGCTAAATGTTTTAAAGCACACAAAAAGTAGAAAAACTCAAAAAATAAAAATTCTGCTTTCATTTACTCACCATTATATCATTTATCGTGTATGCCTTTTTTTCTCCTGTGGAACACACAAAAGATATTTTGAATAATGATCCAGCTGTTTTTGTCCACATGTACATATTGTAAAGGTAGTGTGAAGCAACGCAAGTGACACTTTGTGTGATAAACAGTTCAAAGTGAATGCCCATTTTCACATCGACTCTAACTAACCACAAAGCTCAAGCAATGTTGTTTTAACTCTTTACATCAGTGCTTATTATGTACTATGCAAATGTTTTTGGCTAGTTTCAGCTCGACGCAGTTATCCTTTTCACATCCAGCGCCACGTTTAAATAGCAAATGAACTCGAGCCATCTGTTCGCCCATGGGCGTGCTGGTCCAAAAGGTGTGTTCGAGGTGTGGCCCATTGTTTACGGGTTGCTATTTTGAGGCAACTGAAATAGACTGCACCATTAACCAAAAACCTGGTCTAAACTCAATGGCACAGTATTTTTGTTGTTGTTGTTGTTATTGATATGCGCCTATAGGCAGGTGCACAACGCGCCTACTCTCTGCTTGTCACACACACAGGGACGCGCAGCAGCACACAAACATTTTGAAATATTAAAAATAAAAGAATTCCTCTCTGGAGAAGTGTTCAGTCTTTCCGCTTGCCAATCTCACCATATAAATAGAAAATCCACCATGGTGCAAGCACAACTGGCGTTTAAAGGGAACCTGAGATGAGACTCTGATTGGTTTATTGCAAGTTACACCCAAAACACACCCATTACTCATTTAGAGACTAGGTACAACCCTTTTGGACCATGAGCCTGGCGAGCAGACCATTTTTTCCGTTGTTAAACTTGCAAAAGTGGATTCAGATACGCCCCAAGTGCACCTGCGCCATTGCGCTTGGATCGTTAAAACAGGGCCCTATTTGTTAACATTTGTTTCGGTGTTTATACTTTTTGTACTTGTGTATGACAATTAATGTTTTAAGTTCTTAGAAAGCAAGTTTTGCAGCTCAAAGCAAGTGTCATTGCCATAAACTCATTAAAGTCCAGATTTATTTGGGATCCCATAAACAAGTCACTGGTTCGTAATGACCTCATACAAATTAATACTCAATGAATAAATGGGATTTACTGTGCTTTTACCACACATAGTTGTTTTACAGAGAATCTCTCTCCCCTAATTGAGCCTGTACCTCACAGCTATTTTTCATCCTTATTGTCTTATTTTTCCCCTCCTCTGTTTATCACATCTAGCCTTTCTTTCTTTCTCAACCTACCGTAATCCACATGAAAGCTGAGTGTAGGATTAGAGAGCTGGTCAGTCTAGACAGCGTTACACTTCCAGTGCCAATGCCTCCAGCTGCGTTCCTCCCCTCCCGTGAGAGTTTCATCTGGCAAAAACATATTGTGTTATTCCACCCGCAGTGTTTAGCATGCTGCGCTGTCTTGCACGGATCACTTTAAGTGGTAGAAGGAAGCGAATGAAGTCAATACCACATCAACTCTGTAGGATGATGAAATGGTTGATTTAGTTACAGATCTTATTCATAACAGGTGTAGAACCACCACTGTCAAGAGGTGCAGGAAATGACAGTGATATTGGATGAATCATGTCCTTAATTTCTCATGGAGGGCAAAGTTATAAAATCCAATTCATCTCATTCAGAGATGCTTTCATTTTGTCACTTGATTCGTTGGTTTATAACATCCTATTCCCTACATCCCCTCCTTGTTATTTATGGTTGGAAATTAAGTTTCCCTTATCAAAAATGAACAAGGCTGTCACCATTTTAGGACCCGGATTTGCTTTCTATGTCTCTTCACTAAACAGCTGCACCACTTTTATGTGCAGTAACCATCCACAAAAAGAGAAAAAGGGTCTCTTTCTCCTTTTTTCCTTTCATTTCTTCTTTAGCATGGGAACTAATCTAGTAATCTAAACCTGACATTGTGTACTGCAAATAGTGTAGCTCTTATTGTGGCTATAAATGCTAAAATATTGACAATAAGTACAATTTATTGGCCATCAAAGTTACAGCTTTTAAAACAAGGAAAGTGTATGAAGAGACATTAAGCCATTTTATTAAGTAATAAATATATTAAATAATATATTAAGTAATTAATCGTTCATATTTTACTTTAACAAACATATTGTGACATTTCTAAAATCTTAAGTTTTCTCTCTAGTTCAGCTTTCTCACTTGTTCTAGATGAGGTCAAAGCTTGTAAGCTTGTTGGAGAAAACTAGGCATAGATCAATGTGCGAAGTCAACTTTTTCCCAACATATTGGGAGTAAAGGAGAGAGAAAGAGAGAGACTGAAATTGAGATCAGGTTATAGGAACAGGAGGTAATGGTACGGTTGGTCCTCCTCACCCCTCCTCCATTGAATCCGCTTCACATTCATCCTCTTTTCTGTGAGGAAAAAAGCAAGAGAAAGAAAATGAGAGTGAAGTCTGAATAGATTAAAATCAATATGTCTACCTGCTTTTTATTTTTGTTCATTATTAATCTGGGCCTGAGATGCTTCTCCAGGGAGATATGGGAGAAATGGGATTTACTTGCAGGGCCCGTGTGCCGTTTCTGAAGGTGGTTTGACCGGCCCAAGTGAAATACGCACTGGAAAAGAAAAGGATGAGATGAAGAGATGAAGAGTTGTGACATTCCAAAATCTCAACTTTACTTGAAAAAGGACATGATTGATTTATTAACTGATCATACAGCACATTATAGAATTACTTCTGCCTTCTGGAAGAAACATCACTGGAATCAGAATGGTGCATCCAGACTGGAGTGTTTACTCCTCAGAGAAGTATGGGATGAAGAACAAAGCTTTTAGTTGGTGAAAACAACATTGCATCATTCAGCACAGGGACGCAGAAAAAAGTGTGTGCGACTATATATAAGCAGTAGTATTTGTCAGTTGTTTTTAACCGAATATAGAATTAGAAATAAAAGAAATTAGTGTTTTAAGAAAATCTTACAAACAGATCTGAGACAGGACACCATGAAACAGATTGTAATATAAATCATTGTTCACACTGCAGTCAATTAGGGCAATGCAATCTACAATCAATGCCATAAAATCTTTCGGTCAGACTGACAACATGGGATAATGTACAGTACAGTCAGCTGGTCATCATCACAAAATAAACCCTTGACAGAGGGATTAGGACATGCTGAAGCAAAACAAAATATATTGAAAAACTGGCCACAAAGTGATGCAAGGGACCAGCACTGTGATGTAGGAAATCAGTTACACGGGATAGCAACAATTTATACAGTTTAGTGGCCATTATACAAAAATATTTGTATACAAAATAAAATATACAAAAAAAATATACAAAAATATTTCTATAATATATAACTGTTACGGTTCGGTGTCCAGGGAAGAAGTGCACGCCTAGGAAGTTTAGGAATATAGAACATTTACTTTGAATTCAGGAGAAATACCTTACAACACTCATCAACACAACGTTAACGCTAGATAAGGACAAGACAGAAACTGAGGCTGTAAAAACACGAGCACAGGGGAGCAAACAAGACTAATTAATCATACACACCTGACGTGAATCACACAATACTGACCAAACGAGTGGAGGGGAAAAAAAAACAAACAAAGAGCATATATGAAAAAGGAAAATAAACCGGAGTCCAGAGCAGAGATACACGTAACAATAATATTTCTGATAACACTTGTACACTTTCATAAGATTTAATAAGAATTTGACAAAACTTTCAACACATATCACAGTCATCAATATGCATGTCGAATACAAAGGCTCGTCAAGACAGGTGTTTCTAAGCAGAATAATGCAATTTAATATTTATACTTCCAATTAGCCAGCATGACATTGATGCAAGACCTGCTCTGCATAGCTGCTGAGCAGATTAGTCGATCTGCAACGGAGCTAATGTAGAATTATTCAGTCTGTAGAGGCGTTACACGCTCGTCAAGGCCGGTTATTAATCCACACATTCTTTTATAGAGACCGCTTTTATAGAGCACAAAGAAGTCCACGCAAGATCCAAGCAAAGTGACTGAGAACCTGAAGAAAAATGGGCACGACTACAGAAGACTGAATTAGCCAGTGCGTGTTGCGCTAATCCGTACTGTATAAAACTGAGTCTGTCTTATCAAGATTGGAGATAGGCACTTAGAGTAAAGTAAAATGAGTATCAGGCATGAGTAAGCCTGATTAAGCTGGAATAAGCCTGCATAAGACGAGATGAGATGGGCGTGAAGCATCAGAGTGGGCTGAAGGATCAGGGTTGAGACAGGGCAGCATACATTATGGAAGAGAAAGATCCTTAAGCTCAGTGGATCAGGCCTGCCCTGACAGTAAGAACAGACTCATACACACACATACACACACGCAGTCTGAATATACATGCTTATATAGTCTGGCAGCGGGATCTCTCGCACACACACACGAAGATAGGCAGAATTCTCGAACACTGACTATGACTGCATACATTTACTGTGAGGGTGGATTGGCATATATTCTGGTTGGAATAAACTAAGTCCAACTTGCTGAGAAATAAATGCGGGTTTCAAATAAGGTCTCTAAAGGCATACCTTATTCTTCCCTTCCTTCCTTGTTTTTCCTTTCTACACTAGGCGTTCAAAACCAACATCATATACCTACTCATAAGAAAATTCAGTTACACTTTATTTTAAGGTGTCAGTGTTACACTGTATTTATACATTTAAATATTGAGTAATTATAATTAACTACATGTATTTATAGGGTTAGGGCTAGGATGAGGGTTTGGTTTAGGGCTAACTGCATGTAATTATACATAATTTATAGTTATAAATACAGTAACTACATGTAACGTGTAACAACGACACTGTAAAATAAAGTGTTACCGAAAATTCACTTATCTCTTTAATATCTAAATTGTTTTGCTTTGTTTGTTTGTTTGTTTTTTGTAGAAAATAGGAATAAACTGAGAGCATAATGGTAAAAGGATAAAAACACCCCAGCAATTTCATGATCACAACAATGTCTCAAACTGTGCTCAGATTTGCTGAAAGACTGCAATTAAAAAGCCACAGAATTCAGTATGAACACAAACATTTCACATCAAAGTTTTCCCAAAACCAGATCATGGGAGATATGCTATTCACAATAATTTTATAGCTCTACACTCTTACTATATAACAATTGTCTCATTCATGTCTGTTCATCATGCCCAACTTGTCTGTCAGGACATTGTCAGTTAAGTTTATGAACATGTCCTTTAATGCTTAAACACAACACAATGCGTAATTCAAAATATTGGTGAAACGCCTGTAACTTATTCAAAAACATAAATGATAACATAAGTGTTTATTTCGCTAGAAAAAGAGCACCCAAACAAGTGATGACTGTCAAAACAATCAAGCATATTTCATCAAGCAGTAACCTGAAAAACACCGTCCAAACACATACACATATGTTTGTTTGCTAAAATGTTCACCATGGTGAATCAATAATAATATAAAAAAAAAAGGCCCAACTAAAACTGTGTCCTCGCTTTGAACCTACATCAGGTTCAGAGACACTTGGCTCTCCAGAGGCAAGTCTGTTATATTTTTATGCCTTGGAACAGATGGAGGTGAAGACGAGAGGACACATGACTATAGGTAGTGTGAGATGGCATCAGTTGGCTTGGACACCATTGGAAGTGGGAATTAATTTTCTTGGTTGCGGTCCATGTCACCACAACTTGCAAGGTCTCTGCAACCCATAAACCTGGAAGTGAGTTCTGTCTCTGGTGAAGTCAGAAAGCTCCTGTACAGCATGAGACTGTTTCCTAGAAATGAATGTCTTTTGGGGAAGTGCTCGCTTTGAACCTGACCATGCGGATACAATGCAGCTCAGGCCCATGGCTCAGAGAAACAGACCAAACAGAATTTAGAGCTCATCAGATAATAAACAATACATCAAAGCATCATTGTTCTCTGACACTCTGCAACACACACACATAAACTTGTGAAGTGTCACGTCCAGCTATTTGATCCAAGGTATGAGAGCTCTTGTTAGATTTTCTGTGTATGAGGTGTTTCAAACAGATCATTACCAACCCGTAATTACCAGTTACACCCACTCTGGGGCTCTTCACCCATCCATGAGCCCACATAAAGAGGCATCTCTTCCACCTCCACAACTCTCTATATACAGTAAAAACACTGAGATACACACACACATAATTTTATCTAAAAACACACTAACACCCTTCTCTCCTTTGGGACTACTTCTGCCCAACCCCAACCCCAACCCCTATCTATGGCTTTGCTTAAAAAATAAAATGTTAAAATTAATATTAATTTGAATAAAAATTTAGGTTCACTCTCTCTCCAACAAAATCGAACAATCCCTCTCCCTCTCTCCGAGTCAAATTAGCTCTGGGAGTCCTAGAGATCTCCTGTAAAAACAGATAAGCCATAAAGGGATCAAATCATTCCCACGCAATATCTAAAGCAATATCGTGAACCAGTGAGAGTAGAGGACAGGTCAAACTGCAGATAATAATTCCTGTTGACGGGAGTCTAATGTGGCCTGGACATTTGAGTGAGGTGTCAATGACGCTTTGCCGTGGGTGAATGTTGATTCAAGTGCTAATGATGTTTCCCTTTTAGCAGCTCTTTTTTCTTCTCTCAATTCAGTCACTCAAATCTTACTATATTGCAAGGCAAGCACTGCATTAAAATTCCGGTTCTTTCTATTACAGTGTTTACAAGGCAGAACTGTACTGATATTTCTCAAACATTCTATTATTCTTCATCTTCTCAACAATTTTCTACAGTCAATTCAGCATGAACAGATCAACACAGAGTCAATATTTTTCACTCTATTCAGACTTTGTTTTCGCAGATTTCAGCTTTAGACCTGTTTTGGCTTTTATAAACTTCACATATTATAAGAAATTTAATTTTTGCAGAAACAAAGTCTAAACCCTTAAGCATACGTAAACTTCAACACTATTCTTTTGCTGCTGTGCAAACAGCACTATTTCCTTTGAGAAATGCAAATCTGTTTTCTGTTCAAATTCCTGTCTGTGTAACCTCCTCTGTCTTTAAATGTCATCATCTCTATTACACTTTCACTCACCGGCTCATTCTTGCTTCTGTTTTCTGTCCTCCAGCTGGCTCTAGGACAGGAAGATACCCACTCCTCATCTTCTTCCTTCCCCTCGTCTACGTCAAAGTCCTCCTCCCCAGCAGAATCCTCCAAAACTCTAGGGGTTCTGGGATCTCAGGGTTCGATTTCACCCCTGAGCCGCTGGGTGATGCACAGCCGTGGCAGAGCCGCCAACACTTCCACAATGGAGCTACCCTATCGTTCTCCGGTGCCCTTTTCCAAACAGGAATTTTGGGAAATGCTGGGTAGCGACCTCCTCAAAACAGACACGGACACGTCGGGGATCTCCCGTGTCAAGCGCCGCCCCCCGATCGTCAAAACAGGCAAATTTAAAAAGATGTTCGGCTGGGGCGACTTCTACTCTAACATCAAGACGGTGCGCCTCAACCTGCTCATCACGGGTAAGATCGTGGATCATGGGAATGGCACCTTCAGCGTCTACTTCCGTCACAATTCCACCGGCCAGGGGAACATCTCAGTCAGCCTGGTACCTCCAGTGAAGGCTGTGGAGTTTGATTTGGAGCGCCAGAGCGTGGTCTACCCTAAAGACTCAAAGATCTTCAACTGCCGCATAGACTACGAGAAGGTGGACCGCAGCAAACGCACCTCGCTCTGCAACTACGACCCCTCCAAGACCTGCTTCCAGGAGCAGACACAAAGCCACGTGTCCTGGATCTGCTCCAAACCCTTTAAGGTCATTTGTATCTACATTTCATTCTACAGCACAGACTACCGACTGGTCCAGAAGGTCTGTCCAGACTATAACTACCACAATGAGATGCCCTACCTACCCTCAGGGTAGAGCTGTGGGGAGCAGTTGTCTAGAGGGACGAGGAGGGCTGGATGGGAGAAGGAGTTAGCAAATGAGGGATCGGTTCTAGTATGGATGTAAAGATGAATGTGAAATGTTAATTTGGGATGAGGGTTTTAAAGAACACAGAGGTCTTCAGCTAAAGACTCTTCAGAAACTTATAATTGAGCTGTTATGGAACACCCCCTCATAACCTGAACATCACAAGTGGTTCAAAAGGTGAATGTACAGTATTTAATGTGCCGCGGTTTTTGTCTTGAAGAACCTCTTAAGCAACCTGGCAAATGTGACCTGCAAAAACAAATATATGCAAAACCAAATGGTCAGCCCCACTTCTAAGTGTGGGAGGATCTGCTACATCAATCCGAGTCCCTGATTGGTTGTGATCATCAGTGCCCAGTGTTACGATCTTGTAATTAATACCAAGGAACAAGAAATCATACTGAATCATACTGGTCACCACAGGCTACTAAGCAGAGGTGGAAGTGTTTGCTGATTTGGTATACACTCTTAAAAATAAAGTTTTTTTTTTTTTTTTTTTTTAAACAACTATGGTTCTTTAACATCCATGGAACCATTGCACAAAAGGTTGTTTAAAATGGAAAGATGTTGTTCACACTATGAAAAAAAATGGTTCTTTTAAGAACTGTTAATTGAAAGGTTCTGTAGTGAACCAGAAATAAGGCATCACTGTAAACAACCTTTTAGAATCTTTATTTGTTAAGAGTGTAGCTTATTTTTCAAAAAAAAAAAAAAAAATAGCTTACACAACCCAACACGAGACATTAACATACATGCCTCATAGAGAGCTTTTTTTCCACCTCTGTATGTAAAAACAGTAAAGAATGACACAGAAAGAAAACTAAAAATAGTGCTGTAGGACTGAAGTATAGTAAGTATAAGAGCAAAATGACTAGATTTAACAAAAAGATAAAAGCTTCCCCCATAATATCAAAGTGAAAGAACGAAAGCAGAACAGAAAGCACTTTAATTGAAAATACAGCACCAAAAAAGAGATGTTGAGTCTGCATTGAGCCCAATCGCTCTATTGTTCTGACTGTTTCGGAAGAGCAGAAAAGAGGTTTTGTTTGGTCAGGATTCCTGACTTTGTGCTGTGATAACTGTTCTGCTGAACGCACGATTGCTTCGTCCTTGTCTGAACATTCCCTCACAGTCAGCTGGTTTATCGGTGAGAAAAAAAAAAACGAGTTAATTTTGCATAATTTAATCACACTGCTAAATGGGAGATCTAGCAGTACATTTTGAGATTTACCTGGCCAAGGTCTTCTCTGCATGTAAAATTACCACATTAGATGAACAGAATTCAAGCTGACCTTCAGTGAACACACTGTTTATTGGACATTATATAAAGAAAAATCATTCATATAAAATTCAAGCGGATTTAGATAAAACAAGGGTAGACCTTTTATGTTACTGGCCAAATCAAGACCGAGTGAAAACAGGCCAGGAAAAATGAACTCATCAGGGGGAGAAATGAGGGAAGAGGAAAGACATAAAGAAAGGATGAAAGGTAAAAGACAGCAGTGGGTGTTGTGACGTCTGCAGTGACGAGCAGGTGTATATGACAGAGCGAAGAGAAAGAGAGGATATGAAAGGGGAAAAAGGTGACGCACAACATGAGCAAACTAACAGGAGATGGACTGGGAACAAACAGATGAGGAAGGGACAGAATTAATGTAGAGGAGTGGAAGAGGAGCGAATCATGAAAAAAGACTGAAAAACAAACTCAGGATGCTAAACAGAGTAACATAAAAGCACAATATGGAACATCAAAGTGTCGTCTCACCGAGAGAGTTGGGGGGGAAGAAGCTTTTTATGAGCCCACGAAGAAGAAAAAACTCTTTGCCTGAAGTTAAATTCAGTATGGTGAATATATCCCTGTGGGTTTCCACGCAATTTAGAGCGTTACAAAGACGGAAATATCCTGCTGGATAGATCAGTTTAACCATGTTCTTAAAAGACGTACAATTTATCTCCCTCTATTCTAAAATTTACTGTTTTACAAGCAAATCAGTAAAACACCTTGACAATAGCCTGTGTACCACTGTCATTCTGTGAAAGGTCCAAAAATACCAGCAGGTCATCGGGAATCTTGTAACATCATGAACAAGCTACTATAAATAAAAACACACACACACACACAAAGTTCAACAAAAACTTTAGACATCAAAGATAAACTTGTGATGGTCGTTATAAGACATTAAACTTAGTAGATGGTTTGATTTTTACATCACTTACATCTAACTATCATTATTACAATCTGACTTAAACACGCTGCAATTCCTTCTCAGTGTTTATTTTGTACCTAGTAATGGCTAAAGCAGGTAGAGGAAGAGTCAGGTCTGGGTAACTAAACATTTGATCCTGACTGTGATGGTTTGATCCTTCTCTGTTGCTTCTCAAACATGCAGCCATAGTCGTATCAAATTTGCCTCAGTCTAATTCTCAGATCAGACACGTGAAAATAAAACACCTCTGCCAGTGCAGCATGTCTCGCCTGCCCTGCTGGTGAACTGAGCGCTGGGGCTCACCGTCTCTGCTCTCTTCTCCCTCAGGCGCTGGTCTGGACTGAGCTTCCTAATCTCCTGCAGCTTAACTACACTACCGCCTGCACTGAAGTGCGCGCACACACACACACACACACACACACAATAGTGTAATTGCTCAACATGCAGGAATCTTTCATTCTCCTTTTTCATTAGTTCTTTGTTCGTTCTTTTTCAATCATTCGACTTTTTGTTTGTTTCATTAATTTTCGTTTCTTTCAGTCTTACTCTTTTGTTTGTTCGTTTTCGATTCTTTTTCAGTTGGTTTTATTTGTTTGTTCTCTTTCAATCGTTCATTTTGTTCGTTTCAATCATTGTGTCTCTCTTACTTCATTCTTTGTCATTCTTTTCCTTTTGATTGCTCTTATGTGATGTATTTTCACATTCATTTGTTCTCTTTCGTTTTCTTTGTTTGTTCACTTAGTTTCATTTTTCTTCCCTCCAGCCTTTTTTCTCTTTCTCTTTATCTTCTTTCCTTCTTTCGTACGGTTCTCTCTATCTTTCTGTCTGAAAGAGAAAGAATATTTCTCTTTCATTCATTCTTTCTCTCGTTCTTTTGTTTTCTTTTTCTCTTTTTGTTTGTTTACTTCTTTTCATTTGTTTGTGTCCTTTTTCATTCTTTCTTTTGTTCTTTCTTCCTTCCATCCTTTTTTCACTTTCTTACATTTAATCCTTCTCTCTCTCTCATCCTCAAGAATCATCCTCAGCAATCCCCCAGTGGTTCTCTTTACTCTTCTCATGGTCACAGGATGCTTTGGATCGCTCCTTTATACTACACTCACACATAGCTAATAAGTGTTCCCCTGGTGCTCTTTTTACAAGAGTTCGCTGACTATGTGTGTCTATATTAAACCGCTGAACATGAGCACAACAGTGCTGCACAAAAACGTACAGTTTAGAAATCAATTTTAATTTGCTTCTAATTGCTTTCTGGTAATAGACCCACTTTGAATGCTGCTTACCCACAAAGCGGGCTGCAAATTTGTTTATACCCATGCATAACGCAGTCTCCTACAGGACTAGATACTATTATATCCAAGGGAAATGCCTCCAAAACAACTCAGAATCTCCCTCTGACTACAGAAGAGGGATAAGAAGGCTACACTGTCACGCACTGCTGGGCGTTGCCAAGACAAGGATAAAAGTTGAAGTGGAGGAACTCTTCAGTTGTCATAGCGACAGGCTCCTTGGCTGGCCTGTCGAGCTTGGACGGAGCATCGGACACCTGGTCAATCCACAGAACCAGAACTGATCTAGCAGCCTCTGCAAGCAAGAAGTTGTATAATGAAATGTGGTACAAAACGTACCGAACAGACATATACTGCACATACATATATAAATAAATGAATATTTATAAATATACATATATATATGAAAATATATATATATGAATTCAGATATATACAATAATCCAACTCCCGGGAACTGGATGAAGCTGTATTACATGTCAGACATACAGTGGACTTTTCTCTGGTTCATTTCAGGTTTACCGTTTATTTCTCTATTTTTGCATTGTTTATTTTCAGTGTGTGTCATATTGATATAGTGTATGGATGACAATGGTGGCATTTATTGTGGTTTTCTGACATCTGACAAAAAAAAAAAAAAACCTGAATAAATTAGAAAGAAAGCACTGAGTTTGGCTCCTGAGCTCAGAGGGCTAAAGTGACTGTCGTCTCAGGTCTTATCTTGTTTTGACTGTTGATTGACAGAGGGGATGACACGAGCATGACATGAAAGTCTATGTTATCACTCTATTTGCATACTTGTATTCAGTGCCCATGGCAAGAAGTGGGGAAAACAGGAGGCAATATTCCACAGGGACATGGAGAAAGAGATGGAATGAGAGAGAAAGAGGTGACAGAATTACTGAAACAGTGTAACTATACAATAAATTGCACTGAGATAGTGTCACTGTGAACTCAAAATGTCTACTGCTACAAAGTTTTTTCTCACTTTCTCACTGAAAATGTGGACATAACTGGCATTAAATCTGTCCAGAATCACAATTAAACCTGACATTCCATAACTTGCAAATGAGCTGAAATTATGTCGTAATGTCGTATCTGACAGCAACGTCCACTCCCCCTTTTGTTCTCTTTGTCTTTATATATATTATTTCACATCCCTAACCACCCTCTTCTTTTTTTCTCTCTTTCCTCTCATCTCCCAATCCGGCCTCTTGCACAGCCTGCCTGAGGATAACCTTGGAGAGAGTGATGAAACCACTCTAATTTCGGCTGTGAGCTCCCACTCAACCCAACGTTAATAACATAATTCAAAACAAACCAGCGGTGGCGCCCCACAGCACATCTGACAGCAAGGGAGAACATAACAGAGAGAAAAGCAGAAAGAAAATGACAAAAATAGTGAAACATACAAGGGCATATAAACATGCTAAAGAGGGCAGGAGTATAGGAGGCCAATAAAAAAGTAAGGAGAAAAAAAACAGGGGCTATTGAACATAGTTTAAATATTTCTGAAATGTATGCAATGAATAAACAACAGAACATCAGACCACTAGTTTGGGTTATTTCCTTTTGCATAAGCCTGTAGGGTCATGTCACAGCCTAAACAGTCACTTAAAGGGTCATCCTCATGTCGTTCTACACCCGTAAGACTTTCGTTCGTCTTCAAAACAATTTTTGATGAAATTCAATGGCTCAGTGAGGCCTACATTGACAACAAGTTACTTTATATGTTCAAACGCCCAGAATGACACTAAAAACTTATTTAAAACCGTTGATGTGAGTACAGTGCTTCAACCTTAATGTTATGAAGCGACGAGAATACTTTTTGTGCACCCAAAAAACCACAATAACGACTTTATCCAACAATATCTAGTGATGGCCGATTTCAAAACACTGCTTCTTGAAGCTTTGAAGCTTTTGTTTTGAATCAGTGGTTCAGAAAGTCGCATGATTTCAGTAAACGAGGCTTTCGAAGTCTTTCGAAATTTTCGAAACTTTGGCAGTTTGAGTCACGCTCTGAACCGCTGACTCAAAACAAAACATTCTTAAGCTTCGAAGCGTCATGAAGCAGTGTTTTGAAATCTTCCATCATTCAGTATTGTTGAATAAAAAAAAGTATTCTCGTTGCTGTATAATATTCAGGTTGAACCACTGTACTCACATGAACTGTTTTAAATATGTTTTTAGTAGCTTTCTTGGCATGTGAAAGTAAATTAACTTGCTGTCAATGTAGGCCTCACTGAGCCAACAAAGGTCTTACGGGTGTAGAACAACATGAGGGTGATTCCTGACAGAATTATCATTTTTGGGTGAGCTAAAACTTTAAAAGTTGGCCTATACTATTGAATGAATCTGACAATAAGAGGACAACGATGCATTTTCTGTTTCTGTCTTCTTGTTGTTATTTTGTGACCTCGAGAGAGTTGTTTTTCAAAACTTTTTTTTTTGTGATTTCGACCTAAAGTTGTTATACTTCACAATCTTGTTTTATCTTGTTCTGGAGGTCGCAAAAGTGCAATATAAAATCTGCTCTATGTCTGTCAGTGATAAACCAGTTCAAGTTCAGTGTCTGACACTTGAGGAGGACACCACAACTTTATTATCATAAACACTATAGTGACTCTAAATATGAGGTCAGTTTTACTGCCAGTCAACTCAAGAGACATGGTTTGTGAATGACCAGACAAATTGGGAGGAGAAAATCATGAAAAATCACAATTAAACAAAAAAGGAATAAAAAGACAAAAATAATAATCCATGGCCTCTTAGGGCTTCCATATATTGTATATTTTGATGAAAAACATTTTTTTGCATGCAACATATAAATCATAAATTATTCATCACACAATTAATATTATTGAGCAAACCTTATGTTTTATAGTTTAAAAAAAAAAAAGAAAGAAAAAAGATGTCTGCCATGCCACTGGAATAATTTACCAAGCCTTTTGTGATTTTGAAGTTCGCATAGAAACTTTAAAAATTATGATATTTAAATAAACAATTCCACAAACCATGAAAGCATGAATCCAAACACTAACCCTTCTTTTGGGAGTTTTAATAAACACGCAGTGAGGTGTGAAATCAGGAATAACACCACAGCCTCAGGAGCACAATGAGAGGAAGCCCACAACAACAATTACAGACCGGTGTTATTTAGGAGACACGGCATGTAGATGCAGTTTCAGACAATCATAACAAAGATGCTCAGTAAACTGAATAATTAACACAGATTATTTTGCACAAATTGCTTGGATGGAAGGATGTCAGAACGGCACACTGAGGATGATAATGGATGGTATACCCACTACCTGGAGGAATCTTCCAGGTTAAAAGCTCTATTAACAGCATTTGTGGCATAATGCAGTGCACAACAGGAAAAAAAAGGCTTGTTCCTTGTTTTTCATTAAATCAATACATGTTTAATATGACAATATAGAGAATATAAACTGCATAATAACTTATTAAACTTGTATAAAAAGGTACAAACTAATTAAATAGCTAAATATAAAAGATAAATAAAAAGGTGCCAAAAAATGGCAACAAAAAAGTTAAATAAATCACAATTAAAGTAAGTCACTCGGATGTATATATTAAAATAAAAAGTGATAAGTATAATCACAAGATTAATATGCATTTTGGCATGAGACTGACCTTGAATGTGCAGAGCTTCACTTAACGAATAAACAGAATTTTCTTCCAACTAGATTATTGAAAAGAGTTTCCAAATGAAAAGGTGTGACTTAAATAATACATTCAAATAATAAAATGTTATTCATGAATAATTCATTGATGCTTGTACAAATACATACAAGCTTCACATTTCTGCTTTCAAAACTTCCATAGTAAGAATCTATATCAGTTTGGATGGATGTGTCTACAATCCGGGCGATTATTTCCTGTGGTAACAGACATTATGCCACAAATTCTGTTTGTTTATGAACTGTGACATGATGGAATAGATTGGCAAATCTGGGAATAACAGCGGGCAGAATCCAGCTCTGTTGGGCTGAGAGCTATTTTTCCTTTGCCATGAGCAGCTGGCCTGATTTTCATAACGAATCATCAATATTGATGTTCTCTCTCTAGTTTATGATCCAACCTGAAGAATCCACAAAAAGGTTCTCGAATGCTCAAAAAAAGAAAAAAAAGGGCATCAAACGAAAAGCAGTTCAATGCCGGAGAAAAGAAAAGCGAAGAGAGCACGACGAGTGCGACGACGAAGACCTCCATGCCTATGAAAACCAATTAGGAGAGCAGTTACCTGGAAACCAAAAGAGTCCAGAGGCTAGTCATTAGCATAGTTCTGCTCATCAAATTCAAATATGTGTGAGTATATTTTTTTATGTCTTGTACTTTCTGTAACAATATTTTGCCTCAGAACTGTGAACAACACAGAAATCTTGCGCACAAACACAGTGGATGTGTTTCCACGTATAGGCATTTTAATAGCTTCTCCAGACCAGCGTGACACTGGGAAAAGGCCGAGGCAGGGATAGGTGACTGTGACGTCAACAACAGAGATTAGCACAGCCTGGGCTTACAAAGATAAAGTCTAGCACACAATCCAACAGCTCCTCAAAACCCTTCCTCAATACTCAATATTGACTCAAACACATACTGAAATATCAAGAAAGAGAGAGAGAGAAAGTTTGCCAGAAAGCGAAATGGAAGAAGAGGAAAACCAAAGACATGATGAAAAAATGAGAGAGAGCGTGAGAGAGATCTGGTGTAAAAAAGGAGTAAAAGAAGAAAAATAGCCCCGGGTGCCAGAATAAGATGACATGAATAAACTAATCATTCTAATTTAATTAGAATAATCTCCCACAGACCTTACAAATTCAATTAATGGCTGGATTATACAGTGAGAGAACAATATAGCTTTGCTCTGCAAACTCGACCTCATAATGGTTGTAATAAGATGAATCAAATTGTAATGATTAAGATTTTAATTTTGCTGTCAAAAGATCTGAAACCATTTAAAACCTACAAAAAGACGTGAGTCTTATGACAGATGGTTTGGACCAGTACATCTTTTGATGAAATAGAAATTAGTTTCTTCCGACAGCTGCATTAATGAATAATCATTTCTATTTTTAAATACTTTTTAGTGAATTTTGAGGAAATAATAATAATCCCATTCGATGAATTTACAATTCATTATACTAGCCATAAGAACTAGGTTTCTTGATATTGCATTAGCCATCAAAAAAGTCATTTGACCATTGGTAGAAACGTAGATTAATATTATATAGCTCATTTGAGAGATGCTTGACTGACTCCTCAAAGGTTTCATTCTCTTTTTTTCTTACACAATGTGATTGTCTCCACAGTGGTACACTACCTCTCACCTTGAATCAATGACTTGGTCTGTTTTTAATGATCTGGCTTGACAAAATCTCCTCCAGAGACTACAGAGGAAGCCAACCAAACACATAACAAAGCCTTGAACGATTCCTGTACCAACTCGGAAACTTTAAAATAACTAAGGGCTTGTTTTGGTCTACTTCCAGATGCTGAAAAGACAATAAATGTGAACTGACAAATCGTTAGATACTTTAAAATCACACACACACACACAATAAGAAATAGAGGCTACACGCAGTGATTTTACAACAGGTAACGGAAGTTTCTTAGGCATTATTCATATTGGAGTGCCTAAAACCACTTTAATAGTGCTAAAATCATTGTATAGTGACTCACAGAATCTCAAGACATATTTATTATAGTGCTCCAACAATACATTTTCTGGCTGCCAAGCAAGGTAACAACTTATCAATTTGATGTTGAATGTGTGATCACCGGAGAGTGTTAATTTAACTCATTCGATGACAATTTAGGGTTGGAAAACACTTTGAAAGTGTTTCCTGACGCCGAATTCCCTATTTTAACCTTTATGCGCACATGGACAAGCAGTACATTCAGTTAGACAGAACCTATGATAGCGCAGCGATCTCACACCACACACCTACATGCCTCCAGACATACAAAGCTAAAAGAGGCATCGTGAGTCGATCATTGTGACAGCAGTAGAGATCTCTCTGTCTCTCTCTCTCTGTGGGGCAGCTGTAAAGGACATCTCCACTTCAGAGTGAGGTGCCGTGAATCAGAGGAAGTGATTTAAATGCACTGACGGGACTTTAAATACCAGCCAGGGATCATAGCTGTGCCCTTTGGCAAAGTAATTATTCACTCGACTAAAAGAAGCCTAGGTATGCGTGTGTGTGTCTGTGTGTGTGTGTGTGTCTGTGTGGGCAGGTATTCCCTACGTTATAGGGACCAAACGTCTCCAAAGGTATAGTAATACTAGTAAATTTTGATCTTGTGGGGCCTTTTTGTTGGTCCCCATGAGGAAACAAGCTTATAAATCATACAGAATTATCTTTTTTGAAAATCTAAAATAGCAGAACATTTTCTGTGATGGGTAGGTTTAGGGGTAGGGGTAGTGTAGGGGGACAGAATTTACAGTTTGTACAGTATAAAAACCATTACGCCTATGGAATGTCCCCATAAAAAAATGAAAACACAACGTGTGTGTGGTGTGTGTGCAAAAAGACATTGAATGAATTTTGTATCTGAGTGAAGGGATTTCTATTGAGTATGTGCTTATTTATATAGGTGTGGTTTATGTGCAGAGGTGAGAGGGTATATAGTGCTCTACAATCATTAAATGTTTGTAAGAAAGTGAATCACTCTATAGTGTGTAAAGCTCCTGTAGTGCAAAACATCGTACTAAAGACTTCCCTTGACTGAAGAATGGCAGGAAGAGAAAAACTGCACTATCGTTCAAAAGGGATTGCAAGATTTTTTATAATGTTTATAACTATAAAATATCAGTCTTTTACACTTTCTAAGACTGCATTTATTTGATAAAATACACTAAAACAGTAATGTTGTGAAATATTATTACAATTTAATAAATAATTTAAAATAAAATAATATTCAATATTTTTCACTGTCATGTGATCCTTCACAAGTCAATCTAGTTTGCCGATTCACAGTTGTTCTGTTTAATATTTTTGTGAAAACTGTGATACATTTTTTTCCAGGATTCTTTAAAAAATAAAAAGTTCTAAAGAAAGAAGGAAAGGCAAGGTAGAGAATGAATAACTGAATTTCATAGAAAAAATGTCAAAAAGAACAAACAAACAGATGGATGAAATGAAACTAATGAAAAGAAAGAACAAAAATGATGGAAAAGAGGGAAGGAAGGAAGACAGGAGGAAGAGAGGAAAAAAGCAAGAAAGTCAAAGACAGGAAAGACAAGTCATTTATTAGACTGAAAAAGAAGGAAATAATTACTAAGAGGAAAGAGGCAGAAAACAGAAAGTCAGACAATGTCCCTCTATATACTTTATTTGATCATTTCATCATCAATCCGTCCATCTCTCCATCTTGTAAGATCAGTGTCTCTTTGAATAAACATCTGTAGAAAGACTACACATTCACAATGACCCTTCATCTCTTTCTTTCATCCTCTTTTATTTTTCAGCCACATTTTGTTCCTTTTATGTTATTTTCCACAACCCTCCTCAGGACACCCCATTTTTTATTTACCTCTCTTTTGTTCCTTTCTCATTCTCTGTCTCTCCTTTATGAAATAAAGCGGCATAGTTTTGGTAATAGTCAGAAACAGTGACAGCCTCACTGCCTGATGGGAAGTGACATTTATTGGGAAGCCGTCCTTCAGAGAGACACATGTGACAGTTCCTCAGGCCACCACTTCCTCCACTCATGTCTCTCTCTCTCTCCACGCTGTCTTCCTCCACTGTATGTGTGTGTACTGATGGATAGGACTGCTTCTGATGAACACACTGACTGTGAATGTACAGTAAAGTCAGAGATAAGATACATACATGTGTATGTGGTTAAGGATATTCAACCCAAGCCATCAAACCGATATCATCAGAAAAGAAATGGCATTCCGGAGAATAAGCAAATTTTCATATTTTGATAAAAAAAAAAAAAATCTGTATATTACCTTGCACAGATTAGCTGCTCACCGCAAGACTAGGACTGTGCACTGACAAAGTAAACAGAATCCATTTTGATAGGGCTCAGAAACATATAATATATAATAATAAAATGTAACTATATAATGCAACTAAATTTAAACATATTGGGGTAACACTTTATTTTACAGTGTCATTGTTACATATGTTACATGCATTTACTATAGTAATAACTAGAAATTATACTAACTTACACTGTAAAAAGCGCTTCAAGGATGTTGTCTGTAGGAATTTATTTTAAAAAGTATATTTCTTCCAATAAATTGATTCCCTTTTCTTTTTGTATTCATTTAAGTTTTACATAAGTAAAAAGTGTGAATGTTTTTGTAACTTATTATTACCTATCAAAAAATGATTTTACTGAACTTCACAATAAATTTCTTCTACAAAACTCTATTTAAGTGTTTATATCCAAAGCAAAACGTCACGACCCGCACAGGCGCCCACACGCTGCATGACAACGTGATCGTTAATGGTCGCTGTCACCTGTTACCGGACCAGTTTCGGATTTCTGTGGAGTTTTTGAGGGCTTTATACAACGTGATTGCACTTTGAAGGTGTTCTATGCTGCTCTTAAAGATGGTCAGAAGTTTCTGTAATTTTTAATGTTAAAATGTTTACATTACCATTGTTGTGTTACATTAACATTAAAGTGCACCCAATTGTTCTAATTTTCAGCTGTTATAGAGCGTTGGAAACGAATACCTCTCTTTCCTTATTTATTAAAGTTATTTTTTATTTTTTTCATTTCATTTTTTTTTCATCATTTAGCAGACGCTTTTATCCAAAGCGACTTACAAGGGGAGCAATTAGGAGTTAGGTGCCTTGCTCAAGGGCACTTTAGTTATGGTATTGAAGGTGGAGAGAGAGCTGTTTATTCACAATCCCCACTTTCAATTCCTGTCGGCATGGGAATCGAACCGGCAACCTTCAGATTACAAACCCGACTCCCTCACCACTAGGCCACGACTACCCACGACTAGTTATGGCAATGCTAACTAATTATTTCAAGTGGATTGAATAAATATTTTGTCTAAAGTAATGAGAGTAAATTAATTAATTAAAATCAAAAAATATGTTTTATTTATTTTAAATGTTACTTATTTTAACTAAGTATGATTTGGTCAATATGCTACTCCTTGTCACAATGGTTAAACTCAAATGTTTTGCTTTATCTTGTAGACTCTACTTCATTTTTTAGCATACAGTAAAATACATAATACTGATTTTTACGAACTCAAAGTACCACAAAGTTCACTAAACTTACAAAAAGTAGTTGGAAAATGTTGCCTTAATTTTTTTGAGTTGAATTTAAGTAACAGTTTTTACAGTGCACATGCAGTTAGCCCTAAACCAAACCCTCATCCTAACCCTAACCCTACAGTGAGTACAGTAATGTAGTTAATTGTCATTAGTCAGTACTTAAATGTATAATTACACTGTAATACTGATACCTTAAAATACGGAGTAACCCATATTAGTTTCACTTTATTTTACAGTATGTACAAGAAAGCACTGAGAAACGTAAGGTAACCACAAGGGTTAAGGTGGTGTGTTAGGTTAGTACACCTTGTTATTACTACAATAACTACATATAGTATGTTCATGTGAAACAGGGCTGTAAAATAAAGTGGTACCAACCAGTATATTTATAATATAAATATAACAATTCATATACATTTTCACGTTTCAAAAGCTGTCAATACAGCCATGTTGTACGTTGTCAGGGTATATGCAAATATATAAAAATGTTGACCACAAAAAAGTAATGAGACGGACAGACAGGCACTGTTCCAAAACTCAGTGAGCTGCCGAGCTGCCTATACAGGAAGCACCCTAGCCTCATAAGTGCCAGATTTGGAACACACTGCACAAACAGCCAGCCACACCGGAGACACGACTCATTATTGATTTCAAAAGATTTTGACATTAGCACGTTGCTAAGCTAACGGCACAATCCTCTAATAAGCATAAAATATATCACACACATATTGGGTAAAATAATCCATTTTTAATTAGACTGAACTGTTTGTTCTTCAATACTTTTAAGTATTGAATGAAGTGCAAGTTAATTTATAATCGACATTTCTATTGCCTCATCTGTCATTTTAGACCAATTTTTTCACCAAGCTTGTCATGCTGCATAATGGGATTGCTTTCTCTACAAAGGAAGCTTGCAATGCTGACTTGAAAATGCTGAAAATGAAGTGTCTTAGAAAGCAGGATAATTAAGTTGCTTGCCTTGTTACTGTTACGTCAGGAACATGCCCATGATAAATGCTGCTCCTGTAGTTTAGGAACAGTACAAAAACGTCAAGACAAAAAAAAAGACAATAGAAAGGAATGGATAAAGAAATGAAAAAGTGTCTTTTTCTGCTTTTTTATGACTAAAGCAAACTTTCTGCGTTTATTTTATTACTTACGCACACAGTAAGGCCCTCAATTATTTCCCTCATAGCTGCTTCAAAATGCAGACTCAGCTTCCGCTCTGTCTTTCTCTACCCTCCTCCTCCTCCTTCTACATCCCTCAATCAATCTTCATTTTCTCTCACTCTGCACATTCCGTCCTCCCTCACCATTTTTCCCCTCTTTAATGGGCGACAGTCAAAATCCCTCAAGTAAAACACTCCTCGTCTTATCTCTCTTTCCCCATTAATTCCCTCTGTTGGTCCTCCTTCCTAATAAACAGGGTTTCACATGATACCTTGGAATGCAGGGCCGGCTCCATCTTAATAAACACAATGCTGTGCAAGAATGAGGGAGAATATGAAAATACATACAAAAACATGTACAATAAAAACAGTAATTGTACACTGTTTAAACAGTCCTTAAACTTTCAAGTGTTATGCACCTTTGTAACTTCTGATAAAGCCACCAATGTGCTTGTTCGCACAAATTTACGTCCACCACCTGTGACATGCACAGAAAACTGCAGCACATGCTGAGCTGTGTGAAGTCAGTGTGTATCAGGATGTCTTGACAGTCTCTCCAAGTGACATTACTCATTTTGAGAATAAGGTGAGTTGTCATAGGTTTCATGTGAAGGTGTGAAATCACATGGATGAGGAGAGATTATTGTGAATGAGAAAAGGAAAGAACATTTAGGACAGAAAGACAGGATCTGAGGACTGAGAATCAGTAAACTTTCTGTGTCCCTTAAGCCGGGAACACACCGAGCTGACACCGATGAACTACAGGCAACGAAAGCAGACTGAGCTGTTGGATCATGTTGGCAGTGTCTGGGTCCAAAGTTGCCCTGACACACCAAACTGACGCTCGGGACCCGAGTATAAAGGAGCTAACGGTCTACTTAAGCAAATATATTTTTCAATATTCGTCATTCATGAAGGGAAAGCCAAACTAAGTCTGCATGTATACAAACCATAAACAAAGCAGTGCTTACTAACCGTTTTGAATTTCAATCATACTGATCACGTTCTTTATTTCACTCCACTCATGTTATTATGAAAATATTTGTGCATTTGAGTGCTCAGGTAAGATGACGTAAAATTAGAACAACCTTCTGTCTGTGCCGTCATGACTTATTTGCTTGCTTTCATAACTTTTGCTTATAATCGCATGAACTGGCTCATTTGCTATACTGAAGAGCCAGTCAGAGTTCTTTCGCTCACTGACGGCCCAACGCCAATTCAACATGTTGAATCGGCCGAAAATAAGCAGACAAGGACCAATTTCAGCAGATGGTGCGGAACACAATGAGAAAACTTATTCGGCCGAAATAAGCCTGACAGCCAACCATCGGCTTGGTGTGTTCCGGGCTTTAGGAATATGCAAGGGGTTCCATACCCTCACTTTATCCCTCTCCCGGAAATAAGGACTGTAAGCATCCCACTTAGTATAAGTCTACATTTTCATTTTGTGTTGCAGCCGCCTAACCCTTCAGCGAACAGTCATGTCAGTTGGAGATTGCGCGGCAGATGGCAAAATAGACATTTTGCCTGCCATAGAAGAGCTTAAAGGGTAAAGTACCAGTTGCAGCATGTGGAGTGATACGGTACACCTGCAAGAAGTCACAGGTTTCTATGGCTGATGTTGCTGGATGGCTATTTGGATAGCGTGTTCGGGCACACCGTTGAACACCACCATTAGCTGCCTGGTAGTTGATAGAGGAACTATAGTGATAAATATTCCTTCCATTCGGAAAAGCAGCCGACGTAAACTGAACACCGCTATCAATAAATATACTCAACGAGTTGGCTGATAACTGTTGACAGAAATATAACCACAGAATCCGTAGTAACAGTGTTAAAGAGACCTCAGGCCATTTACTGTAATAGTCAGTTAAGGTTATAGCAAACCTACAGTTGGATGCAGTAAAGTCAAATGGCCCAACTATATCCACTGCCACATTCTGCCATGGTCCATCTGGCAGCGGCACCGGTTGAAGAGGAGCAGGATGTGACTTGACAGTTGTCGCAGCAATGGACAGCCTCATGAACCTGAGTATCCATTCCTGGCCACCAATAGAGATCACAAAGGCGTTTTTTGGTTGTCTCTTCCTGATGTCCTTTGTGTGCTATAGAGACCAGCACAGATCAAAGTGCAGCAGGTGCAAAGTTTTTGGCACACAGGTGACATGGTTTCATCCAGCTTTACATGGTTTATAAAGTTTTCAGCACATCCAAACTTGGTTGATGCAGCAACAGTGCATTTAAAAACTGCCACAGGAGAAGCAGGCAGATGAAGGGCATTAGTAGGCAGGACTTAACTGCTTTCAATCCTCAGATGCAGTGCAGACATTCGGTCCTTCCCCATGAGGGGTTTCCCTTTGTCCACTATGAAGAACGTAGAAGGAACTGAATGGTCATGTAGGGAAATATTCGCTGACAAACATCCAACCATCCAACCATCAGAATTTGGGCTTCTGAATACATCACAGGCCTGGATGTGGGTTGCGACAGAACAGCATTACAATTATATGCATAAGTGCTGTAGGGCAGGATAGATATAGAAGACCTAGTGTCAACCACCACACTGTGAGTTAGAAGTCTATATAATCACTGCTTGTAATGCTGAGAGAACAAGCTGAATATTCTGTGCACAGTACAGTAACTACAATCTTTTTGCAGGTCCCTCATTTCGCAGTTGCAGCCGCCCAGTTCGCGGCGGTAGGTAAGTGTGCCTCTGATCGACAAGCATGACTTTCACACGAAGAGTTGCATGTGCCGCTTTTCCCGTTGTTCTGCGTTTTACTGTGTCCTGCGCCGACTGGAATTGGATTTTGCCTGATTGGCAACAGATTCAATCTGGCTTGGTATCCTAACAGCTCTGTCGAGAGTGTAAGATCAGTATCTAGCAAAAGTCTCTCACAAATCTGAGGGCTAAGCACATTTTCTACCAACTCGCAAATCATTTCATCAGGTCTGACACCGAACTCACACAAAACAACAAGCTCTAGCAAAGCAACAATGTACTGTAAAACTGTGTTGTGAAGCACCTGACAGCATTTATGGAAGATGCGGTGTTCAGCTACTATGTTAGCTTTTGGCACGAAGTAGGCTTTCAATGGATCCTTATACATCCTACCTGAGTTGTGAGTAGAAAACACATAATGTAATTACACAACACTTTAGACTTCCTCTTCAAAATAGCAGTCACAATATAATTCACTCATGAACACAACAGTCCTCCAACAGACATTCTACTGACTATAAGTAACTTTGCAAGTACATGTCAACTTATTCTAATAACCCTAACCTAACAGTCTATCTGTTAAGGCCAATTCACACCGGACAGACAAACATCAACAAACACGTCTGTTGGAGTTTGTTGGATCAGTGTCAAACCGCTGTCGGTGTCTGTTGGCATCTGTTGGCGTTGGTCTGAGTCCGTTTTCACCCGACTGAACATGTTTAATCGGCGTTTGTTGGGTCGTGGAATGTCTGATCAGTGTGGTATGGTTTTCCAACAAACGCCAACAAACTCTGATGTAATCTGACCTGGCCGCAAACCATGAGGCAAGTCCCTTTGATCGTGCCAGCGACTCGCGTACACATAGCAAAGCACTACAAATGTGACATCACAATTTGTTCATTGTAAAAATAAAATACAGTCACATCATGTGAAGAGGATTATTTTTTTCTACCAATAGTGGAACGCGGGAGTGAAGGACTTTACATAATAAATAGTAAGTAGCCTATAGCATCCAAATACTTTGGGAAATGGAAATTTTTGGATTCGTGCTGAAAGAGAGATGTAAAAGCGTGAGAGCTAATTTAACCTAAATTTAGTTTTAAATGAATTTGTTTTGGCTTGTTTAGCTCCAAATGGCTGTAAAGGCCTTTGACGGGTTGCGGTAAAAAAAAGTTTTAAAAACGGTATAAGCTATAGGCCTACCAACCCCAACGCAAGGGATCAGATCGATGGCTAGCACTTCGGATTTCAGGTTAGTATTTTTATTTTTGCCTCAATACTTTAATACAATGAATATATATATATGATACTTTATTATTAATCTAATAAACTTGCCTGAAAATATTGTTAACATGGTTACACGTATGTAGTTGTGGATCTCAACTTTTCCCAGTCAGACTTGGTGTATGTTGGTGCAGTGTGAACATGACGTTTTTTTCTCATAGAATTCTAAATCCAACAGCCATCTTGCTTGTTGGTGTTTGTTGGCGTTTGTCGTTGCAGTGTGAATTGGCCTTTACACAGTGGCAGGGGAGAGTGTTTTCCAAACACAAACAAAGATAATCCAAAGCAGGGTGCAAAACAAGGAACAGGGAAAAGGTAATAAGATATGGTACAAAAACGCAACATGCAAAGACAACAAAAAACAATAAACTACTGAAACACTGGGGTATACACAAGGGGCTAACACGGGACAGGTGCAGGTAATTAATCACTATAACAACAAACAAGTGGGCTAAGTAAACAAGGCATACACAGGAAGTGAAACAGCAGAACAATGGGAACAGAAAATACATATCAAAATAAGACAGGAATGTAACACTACTGATACTCTGATGTCAGTTAGTTGTAGTAGCAAATTAACGAGAGTTAGTTGACATGTAGTTGCAAATTAATGAGTTAGTTGATATGTAGTTGCAAAGTTACTTATAGTTAGTAGAATACTTATTTTCACAACGTGGCAAGTTAAAATGATATAAAATACTATGACAAAAATGATGTCATAATAATATTAAATAATTGTTAATTATAGATAGAATGTCTAAAGTAGACTATCAAAATAAAGTTATTGATTAAAAAATAAACAAACTGAAGGTTACTGAAGACATTAGAGAGATATGCAACAAAAACAGAAGGACAGAGAATGCGATAAGAGGAAGAGGTGAAGAAGGGTTGAGTGTAATTACATATTCACAGAGTTATGAAGCATACACCCATTTAGACTTCACACATACACACACAGCAGCAGCAGTCATGCATTGTAAATCCTTTATACACTCACAGACTGGTGATCTGAAACAGAAACACTCCAGTTTGAAGGATTAATAGTGAATCACTGATTCACATCAAATAATGCACTCCTCTGCGCACACACAGACACACCTTCCATATATTTTGCATTATTCTGTCAGTTTTACACACAATTTACACATTTCTTTTGATATAAGTTTTGAAAGTTGAAAATCTGAGAAAAAAATGAACTACTACGCTATGATTTAAATTAATATGGTTTATTCATTTATGTTATTAATGCATTAACATTTACAATAACCTTTATTGATATTTATAACATGTATATGTATGTAATATTATTAATGAACTTTGTTTATTTTTTTCTTCACTATGTCTGTCTTGCAACTAATGAAATAATTTGTGCGTCACGTATGCTCTGCATCTGCCCATCTTCAACAGTCCAGACATCTAGTCAAAGACTGTGGCCATTTCTCAATATGCATTCTTAAACAATCTTGCGTCCTTGTGCTCCCATACTGCATGATCATCAACCATCAAAGTTCAATTCCAGTACTCAAGAACTCAAGTACAGAAGACACACAACAGTCCCCAGAAGTGTTCTTGATATCAAGAGACTTGAGAGAATCTAACCATTAGAAATCCTAGAAGACGCTATGGGCAGACCACACATGGAAGCCTGTAAGCTTAAAGCTTCTCATTCTCACTTCGCACTACAAGCTTGCAAATGCGTAACGGCTCGTGAAAGGAAACATTTGTCGTTTTGTTTTGCCTAATTTTAATAAAAAGATAAAGACATGGAAAAAGTCTGCAGTATTTTTTTATTGGCATATTAAAAAGAATGTTAACACTGCCAAAGCATAAGTAACATACTCTAACAACAGTTACTTGACATATAGTTGCAAATTAATGAGTTAGTTGATATGTAGTTGCAAAGTTACTTATAGTTGTAGTATATAGTTGTACTACTTATAGTTGTAGAATACTTATTTTCACAATGTGGCAAGTTAAAACGATATAAAATACTATGACAAAAATAATGTCTATAATAACATGAAATAAATGTTTTAATGGGTTATGACAGTTGTTTGTGATGTTATGTTATATTTATTGTGCATTGGCCACTAATAAAATGCTGGGATTATCATCTGAGTAATTAGATTGCAGCACATCTCAGTTCTCACAAGGATCCATTCTGTGTCCTTGATACCTTCAGAGTTCCTTCTTTCAATATAGCCTGGCAAGAGCGGTCTCCACGAGAACACAAGTCTGTTCTTTGTGTTCTTGGAATTGAGAAAAAAAAAAAAAAACCTTCATTTCTAAGCATCCCTTCATCACCTGCACTCCCTTGGCCGTTACACCTTCCCATCAGCACTCCAATCTGCACCAGGATAAGAGATAACAGACTACTTACCTGTTCTATTTACCTATTGGATTCTTCTTATGATACTACAACAATCTCCTGTAAGTTACTCTTTGGAATATTATACTTTAATAATACATCACCATAATCCTGTGAAAAGGTGCTCTCTACTATCGCTCTATACTGTCCTGCTCCAGTCATCATTGCTCCGTTGTAAACCTGCTAAAGAAAAAAAAAGAGACATCTTTATCTGCTCACCATTAATCTGACAGTTCCATTACTCTCCTGCTTTCTGTTTAATTCATTACTGTCAATAAATACTTTGTTTGAGTTTAACCTAATCTCTGTGTCCGAGTCTGGTGTTCCCTGACAGAAGACCAGACCACAACATCATGAACCCAACAGCATATTCACCGGTTGCAGCCTCCCAAGCCTACTCCAGTCCTCCTGGTGCCTTTGGTTTTCATCTCAGTGACATCACTCACAACAGAACTCTTCCCTAGTGCTTCTTCACCCTCCCTCAAACCCACCACCAAGCCAGAGCCAACCATGAGTCAAGAGTCAGAGCTCGTCAAGGACTTGCCATGGATTAAGAAGGTCACCCAACCCTACTCGTCACGGACACTGAACCGGTCATTGTGTCTGACTAGATCCGGGAGCTGGCACCTATAGCTTTCCCAATTGGGATTTTAGTGGAATTTGATGGTATGGGGATTCCATCCATGCCCCCTTCACTGGTGTACAGGATGTCCTGGATGTCCTGGTTTCCTCCTATTCCCAAGCCAAGTCTCCTTCATCTCCATTAGTCCTGCTCAGCTCCAAGTCTCCTGCATCTCCATTAGTCCCGCCCAGCTCCAAGTCTCCTGAAATCTCCATTGGTCACATCCAGCCTACCTCTCCCTCATTCTCTATCGAAGCCAGTCTCCTGTTAGCCCCTCAGCTCCTCCTTCAGTGACACCACATAATGGTTTTCATCCACCTTAGGCCTCCCAGTCCTCAGCTCTGCCTTGGTGTGACAATCCCCTAGCTCCACCTCTGGCCTCAGAACACCTCATCCCTCGGACCCATCGGCTGCACCGTGGCTCCATGCTCCCTCGTCTCCACCATGTCATCTGTCATCCCACTGGCTTCACCGGGCTCCCTAGGCCCTCTGGCTTCGCCTAGGTCGGACATTTCCCTGGTTTTGCCAGGGGATTCCAGGACCCCCCCCCCCATCCCTTCGGATGGAGGACAGTCACATATGCTCTCCATCTGCTCATCTCAAAAATTCCAGTTATCTAGCCAAACACTACATTTCCCAGCATCCCTCCTATTCATCACATGCACTCACTCTGCCATCACCCACACTTGTTTCCCATTAGCACTCCAATCAGCTCCAGGAAAACAGTGCACACCTTTGTCTGGTCTCAATTACAAATGAACAGACTACTTACCCGCACTACTTACCTATTGTATCTCCTCGTGAATCGCCAGTGAGGTCCTTCTGAAAATAACAATTCTGTCATTTATTACTTGCCCTTATGTCATTCCAAACCCACAAAACATTCGTTCATTTTCTGGGCAAAAATTAAGATCTATTTGATCTTGATCTATTTGATCTATTTGAGAACTTTGCCTCCATAGACAGCTACACAACTGACACTTTAATGCTTTCCATATGAATTGACCAGTTTAGACGAAATTTTTTGGAGACACTCAATTTTTTTACATATATTTATATATTTAAGTTCATATTTAATTTTTAGTTTTTTATTTACATATAAAAATTGATCCGTTGATTAAACAAAACCTCAACCCAACCTGAACGAACGCAAGAACGAACCCTTGCAGAAGCTCAAATGTGCTGCTTAACACATGAACCTTATTGGTTCTCGCATGTCAAGCGAACATGCTTGAGCATCCACAAGTTATGTGTGAGTTGATGAATGTTTATATGTGAATATAAGGCTAAATTCAATTTGTTAAATACAAAGTTCAAGTCATGTTCAATCATATAAAGAGATCATATAAGATTAAAGATTAAGATTAAGACTAAACCGCATGTATATGATATTAATATTACTATTAGTAGTAATAATAGAAGTATTAGTAGTAAATGAGTAAATAAACAAGTAGGCTAAATTAGCCAATGAGGGGAGCCTCAGACTCGTGGTTCAAATGCACATTAAATTCACAAGCATGAATGTTCACACAAGCATGTTCACTAGTAGTCTCAGACAATCAATATTTGCACTGCACGCTCACACCCAAAAGTCAGGGTGAAAAGAGGAACAGGCAAACAAGCAAAAGGGAGATGAGGAGGAACAGGCTAGGAGAAATTGAAAAAACGAGTTATGGTGGGACGCAAGGAGCGGTTTAAAGGATGGAGAGAGTTGGGGGAGGCCGAGCACGCTTTATGAGGCCCTTAACATTTAGCTGCCCATGCCTGTCTATTACAGCTAGAATATCCTCCTACACACAGACCATCCATCAAATAATAAAGAGAGAGAGAGAGAGAGAGAGAGAGAGAGAGAGAGAGAGATGGGGAAGGGAATGATGGCAGAGGGAGGGACAGAAGAGTCCTGCACAAAAAAAGATTCATGAAATGCTGGAGAAAGAGACTAACAAAAGGACGAGTGGGAATGTTAACTCTAAGTACAAGAGTGAAAATGAGGAGAAATAACATAGATGTGTTCGGTTGTGTTTTTCAGCTCGTCAAGACAATTATAGCCTAGCTGCACAAGCATCCCATGAAAATAAATGACCAAAAATCAGTCAAAACAGTTTCTAAACAATAATAAACTAAGACATTGCACCACAAAGACAGACAATGGTTTAAAAAATGAGACTGAAATGTCAAGGACAGATAACAGCAATCTACCTTCCAGAAGAGAAAAATGTAGATGGCTAGAGAAATTCTAGTGTGGAATATGAAAGGATGGAAATATTTTTGTTAATTGCTATTGTGGATTTTCAGTATGACATGCACTAAGATCCACAAGAAGAACAGCTATTACACAACATGAGAAAAAAATCTTTCAAATAAAAAGTTCTAAATGAAGTTCTTTTGAACTTCAGAGTTAATTAGCTAACATGAACTAACCTTGAGCAATACATTTGTTACTGTATTTACTAATCTTCGTTAACGTTAGTTAATGAAAATACAGTCGTTCATTGTTTGTTCATGTTAGTTCACTGTACATTTTAATAATGTATTAGTAAATTATGAAATTAACCTTAAAAAAGATTAATAAATGCTGTGTAAGTGTAGTTCCTTATTAGTTCATGTTAACTAATGTAATTAACTAATGTTAACTTATGAACCTTATTGTAAAATGTTACAAACTTTGTATTCATCAAAAAAAAAAAAAAAACCTGAAAAACACTCCACGAAAATGCTTCGCAGCACAGTCATTTTCAACATTGATAACAAGAAATGTTTCTTAAGTACCAAATCAGCATTTTGGAATGATTTCTGAAGGAAATGACTGTAGACTGGAGTAATGATGCTGAAAATTCAGCTTTGCCATTACTGGAATAAATTGCATTTTAACGCATGTTAAAATCTAAAACAGTTAATTTGGTGAGCATCAGAGACTTATTTTAAAAACATAAATAATCTTATTAACCCTTACGCAATCCGGTACACAACTCCCCTGTGAAAAAATTAACAAGTTACTCACCAACCACTGCCAGCAACAACTCAAAATAGGTATTATTTTAAAGCTTAGACACTCCGCTTTTTAATGCAACAATTTTGTTCAACTCTTGATGAGTGCAAAGCCATCCAGCTAAACCGGAGTGTACCACGAGTGGGCGCCACCTAGTTACAAAATAATAATAACAAATTTTTTTTTTTTTAGAACTCCTGCCTTGATCAACACAAAATAGGTGTCATTTGAAAGTCTGAACTTTACAATGAATGTAGCCACGTGTAATTGTGCAATCGCTCCAGAGGCCTCGTTCCTGATCTGCTTCATACAACAGTAAAATTAATAATCTCATCCATAATTTCTGCTTCTGATTTCTTTTCCCCTGGCTGTGAGGTGAAGACAACACCTCCCATGATTCCACGATCAGCATCATCAAGCAATGCCTTTTCTTTTGAATAGATGACCTCTAGTGGTGAAAAGTTACATATTGTGCCTTTAAACAAACTTTACCGTTCGGCCCCTAAAGTATTTTTTTCCAACAATGACAATTGACAACCAAGTGTCACATGACCCCCGAATGCTCTGTATCTTTTATGCAATCATATATTGTCTATAACTTTCAAGCAAACAAAAGCCAATGTAATCAGATATATTTTTAGCCAAGGAATCCAAATGTCATAAATCAACTCAGTTTAAACATCTGCAGTAAACTGCATTACTGGGCCTTCTGACGCTCACAACAATGACATGAAGATGATAAAGCAAAGATGGACCATTACTGAGGAGATATCAGCAGGAAGACAGAGAGACACAATAACAGACAGACTGAATAAGACAGATCTCCAAGCAAATGATGCTTGAATTCGCCAACTTTGACAAAAGTCAGAAATGCAGCGATATTCTTGAGTTTATCATTCTCGTACACACCCTTCTTATTAATTGCTTTGTGAATGCTGTTATGTCGACAACCCAACAAATAAATCTATAATGAAATGCATTGAAAAAGACTCAATGAGCGAGGGACAGAGAGAGGGAGAAAGAGAGAGAGGGTGTGAATAAGTAACCTTGTGTTCTCTTTAGCAGCGAGTCCCTCTGCTCCATCCCTCTACCCCCAGCAATTAATCATCTGATAGTGAGCTTACTCAAGTGTGCCTCTGCCCCCTATTCTAATTAACCAGAGAGAGAGAGAGGGGGGATAGAGAGGATGGACAGATTGTCAGTAAAAGATGGAAGGAGAGATGCAGGCTAGGGAGTAAGTGATTCGATGGAGAGATGCAACTGAAAGAGAGAGAGAAAGATGACAGGAGCAACAGCGGATGGGAAGATTTAGAGGAGCTGCCACCCTCCGCTGGTCTCACAGGAACAAGACTCTGTGCTGCCACCAATGGCACACTATCAAGCATACTAAACAGAGAGCGTGTGTGTGCACTTTACTGCAATCTCCTTTACAAAAATGCTGATGGTGTCTGGGGGAGTGAATATTTAAGGGTCAATGACAAATAAAGATGCCTGAGATGACGGCAAGGTAAAATCTTTTGAAAACCTTTCTCAAATCTTTTTTGCCAATTTCTCAGAAAAGCATACATTTCATTTTGTTTTTCAAAATCATTTATACTTAAAAAAAAAAAATAACATTCAGATTCATTTAATGACTAAAAATGTCAAGTGGGGAGTTAAGATAAAAAATATTTTGGATATGTGACTTTGCGTATCTTCATATTTTCACAAAAGCATTCATCCATCCATCCATAACTTTTATTTTACTTTGCTACAATATTGACTGAACAGAAGTTGGACCATCCAGACTTGAATTTTACATGGCCAATAACCAACAATTAGACCAACAATACATACCAGTTCAACCATTTTAGTGACTTCTAAATTGAATTGGCTGCACAAGTGTTTAAAGGCTTGAATAATTACTTTGTTTAATCTTATTTAAACAGTGGCAAATAAGTTGAACCAACTTCGCAATAATTCAATGATGTAAAACAGCAAAATATGAAAAAGTCTAAGAAAAGTCTAATAAAAAACAATGCCTATAAACATATTTTATAGAACAGTAAGTCAAATATATTAAATGAACCTTTAAATGTACCATGTAGAACGCACAGCTGCAGTGAGAACAAGCAAAGCTTCTCGACAGACAGTTAATAATGCATACAACACAAAACTATGACCTTCACCTGTTAAGCTCTTATCTGCTAAGTGTTGCTGGAGAAATGAAAAAGAGATGTAGAAAGGAGTGATGGCCATCAGGGTGTGAAACTGCCACATCGGCACCAACATCCCCATAAACCTCCATCTTCTGTCTATCCTTCGTTTATGAGACGAGTGGTAATTTATGGCTTTATTTACGAGGGGGGTTGGTGGACAGATTTAATATTTTAATTCTGTTTTATTGCCTGAGCACGGAGGAAACCCAACGAGGTTTATCACCACCCATCGCCACGGCGACATGCTGACGGACAGACCAGGGTGCGACTGCCAAGAGTAGGAATGAGGCTTGGAGTGAGGGATAAGAGAGGAGTGTACGTGAACAGAATCATCCATTCCACCTCTAGACGACCTGCCAAAATATTCAACGCTTCATACCTTTCTCTCCTGCTCTCTGTCATGTCCTATAACTCTTGCCTTGGCTTACTGGGATGGGCAGGTTTTGGCCCTGAGGCAGCCAGTCGAGCTCTTGCCCCAGGGAGATTCATGGTTCACACAATTGTCTCACGGACAAGCAGAGAGTTGATTCACACCTTAAAACCATCGTCTCAGGGCTAATATCAGGATCGATTCACAGCTCCCTACTGTCCAGACTTGATACAGGAGTTGATTCACGGGTTTAGCCAGTTGAATCAGAGTAATTTCCTAAAAGGAAACTGCAAACAATTTCAAAATGTAAGACAGAGATTTAATATAAAGAAAACCCCATTCAAGCTAGCAGAACACTAAAGATTTAGTAGCTTTGTGCCAGATCGAACAGAGGAACTGAAAAATGCTGACAAAGTAACTGTTGCTCAGTGCACGAAGTCACTTAATTTTAAATAAAACATCTACAGTTAAAAATGAATGTTGTTTATATGTGACACGAATCTTAAAGGTGTAATAGGTGATTCTACGGTGGCCAAGAGAGCTCAATGCGCTGCAAATAAAAAAACACATGCAAACAGAAAAAAACACACCAACAAATTAAGAAAACGTGATCGTCAGTTTGACAACACATGTGCTGCAAATCAGCACAACACAAGCAAACAAAGAAACGCGCTGCAAATACCACAAACCACAACGAAAATGTTTCAAGGAGACCCCAAAAAGTGACGAACCCTACTAGACAACAGCACAAGCTAAAAAATATGATTAAAATATAGTATGTAGGCATTAATTCAATGTAATGTGTTTCATTAACAGCAAAGTGTTTTAATATGTGGCATTGTTTTTAACTCTTGCGGACTAATGTAACATCAACGTAACGACCGCCTGAGGGTGCTCGACGACCACGTCATCTGTGAGCGTGAGTTTCTAGCAAACAGAAAAACACTTTATTAAAAATAATAAATACATGAAATAATATACACTTGTTAATGTGTGTTTATTTTTGTTTGCATTGTTTTTATAGTATTTAATGATTGTGAACAGCGCGTTTCCGTGTTTGCTTGTGTTTTGAGGATTTGCAGCGCGTTTCCGTGTTTGCTTGTGTTGTGAGGATTTGCAGCACGTTTCCGTGTTTGCTTGTGTTGTGAGGATTTGCAGCGCGTTTCCGTGTTTGCTTGTGTTGTGAGGATTTGCAGCACGTTTCCGTGTTTGCTTGTGTTGTGAGGATTTGCAGCGCGTTTACGTGTTTGCTTGTGTTGTGAGGATTTGCAGCACGTTTCCGTGTTTGCTTGTGTTGTGAGGATTTGCAGCGCGTTTCCGTGTTTGCTTGTGTTGTGAGGATTTGCAGCGCGTTTCCGTGTTTGCTTGTGTTTTGAGGATTTGCAGCGCGTTTACGTGTTTGCTTGTGTTGTGAGGATTTGCAGCGCGTTTCCGTGTTTGCTTGTGTTTTGAGGATTTGCAGCGCGTTTACGTGTTTGCTTGTGTTGTGAGGATTTGCAGCACGTTTCCGTGTTTGCTTGTGTTGTGAGGATTTGCAGCGCGTTTCCGTGTTTGCTTGTGTTGTGAGGATTTGCAGCGCGTTTCCGTGTTTGCTTGTGTTGTGAGGATTTGCAGCGCGTTTCCGTGTTTGCTTGTGTTTTGAGGATTTGCAGCGCGTTTACGTGTTTGCTTGTGTTGTGAGGATTTGCAGCGCGTTTACGTGTTTGCTTGTGTTGTGAGGATTTGCAGCGCGTTTCCGTGTTTGCTTGTGTTTTGAGGATTTGCAGCGCGTTTCCGTGTTTGCTTGTGTTGTGAGGATTTGCAGCGCGTTTCCGTGTTTGCTTGTGTTGTGAGGATTTGCAGCGCGTTTCCGTGTTTGCTTGTGTTTTGAGGATTTGCAGCGCGTTTACGTGTTTGCTTGTGTTGTGAGGATTTGCAGCGCGTTTACGTGTTTGCTTGTGTTGTGAGGATTTGCAGCGCGTTTCCGTGTTTGCTTGTGTTTTGAGGATTTGCAGCGCGTTTACGTGTTTGCTTGTGTTGTGAGGATTTGCAGCGCGTTTCCGTGTTTGCTTGTGTTTTGAGGATTTGCAGCGCGTTTACGTGTTTGCTTGTGTTGTGAGGATTTGCAGCGCGTTTCCGTGTTTGCTTGTGTTGTGAGGATTTGCAGCGCGTTTCCGTGTTTGCTTGTGTTGTGAGGATTTGCAGCGCGTTTCCGTGTTTGCTTGTGTTGTGAGGATTTGCAGCGCGTTTACGTGTTTGCTTGTGTTGTGAGGATTTGCAGCACGTTTCCGTGTTTGCTTGTGTTGTGAGGATTTGCAGCGCGTTTCCGTGTTTGCTTGTGTTGTGAGGATTTGCAGCGCGTTTCCGTGTTTGCTTGTGTTTTGAGGATTTGCAGCGCGTTTACGTGTTTGCTTGTGTTGTGAGGATTTGCAGCACGTTTCCGTGTTTGCTTGTGTTGTGAGGATTTGCAGCGCGTTTCCGTGTTTGCTTGTGTTGTGAGGATTTGCAGCGCGTTTACGTGTTTGCTTGTGTTGTGAGGATTTGCAGCACGTTTCCGTGTTTGCTTGTGTTGTGAGGATTTGCAGCGCGTTTCCGTGTTTGCTTGTGTTGTGAGGATTTGCAGCGCGTTTCCGTGTTTGCTTGTGTTTTGAGGATTTGCAGCGCGTTTACGTGTTTGCTTGTGTTGTGAGGATTTGCAGCGCGTTTACGTGTTTGCTTGTGTTGTGAGGATTTGCAGCGCGTTTCCGTGTTTGCTTGTGTTTTGAGGATTTGCAGCGCGTTTCCGTGTTTGCTTGTGTTTTGAGGATTTGCAGCGCGTTTACGTGTTTGCTTGTGTTGTGAGGATTTGCAGCGCGTTTCCGTGTTTGCTTGTGTTGTGAGGATTTGCAGCGCGTTTCCGTGTTTGCTTGTGTTGTGAGGATTTGCAGCGCGTTTCCGTGTTTGCTTGTGTTCCCTTACAAAAAAGAACTGCAGTATATTGAAGTAGAACTGCAATAAAACTGCAGTACCAAGTAGTTTAACTGCAGTTTAATTCAAATTTGCAGTATAATGAAGTATAGTCACAGTACAACTGCAGTACATTGAAGTTCAACAGCAGTAAAACTGCAGTACCAAGTAGTTTAACTGCAGTTTAATTCAAATTTGCAGTATAATGAAGTATAGTCACAGTACAACTGCAGTACATTGAAGTTCAACAGCGGTAAAACTGCAGTATAAGTACAGCTGCGGTAAAATGAAGTACAACTGAAAGTTGCATGAAGTATAAAAGCAGTATAACTGCAGTTGTATTGCACACTCAAAAAAAAAGATTTTTCGATGCTGTTCACTTTATTTAAACAACTTATTTTGATTCAACACCATTATATTGGTTTTAGATTCAAACGTGATTGCTTCATGTTAAATTGACTTGAAATGATTACTTTTTGACTTAACGTAACGTTTTCATTTTATAATAACATGTTTCACTCAAGTAAACTCAACCAGGACTCAATCAAACAGGACTTTCACTTCCCATCATGCTTTGCAAAGCGGCTGAACTGGGAGAGTAAATGTTGAAATAAAGTGTTATTTTAAGCCGTTTTTAGCAAGATGAGAAAATTGAGAGATGTTTTTAATGTTTACTGTTCTATTATGTTGATATTTAAAAGTTTCTGTTATGTTAATAGTTTTGGGGTTACCATTGTGGTGAAGTGTTGAGCTTGTGCTTGGGTTGAGGGCATGCCACCTGCTATTCCAATCACACTAATAATTGAGTGATCCCTGTGCTAGTGTTCTGATTGAAACCAGTAAGACTTCTGTACTTCAAACAAAGAGCATCACAAGTTATACAAAACCGAACAAGTAGCATTAATTAAAGGGTTAATTAAAAACTTATATTAAATTCCTTTACAAAAAGAACTGCAGTATATTGAAGTAGAACTGCATTAAAACTGCAGTACCATGGAGTTTCACTGCAGTTTAATGAAGCACAACCATAGATTTGCAGCATAATGAAGTATAGTTGCAGTACAACTGCAGTAAAATGAAGTACAACTGAAAGTTGCATGAAGTATAAAAACAGTAGAACTGCATTTGTATTGCAGTTTTATTTTACTAGTACTTCAGATGTATTGCAGTAGTTGTACTCCAGTAAAACTACAGAAATTTGAGGTTATACTGCAATACTGCAGTTTTTTCGTGTCCAAAAAACTGCATTTTTCTATATGTAACAAAAACTGCAGTATTACTTCTAAAAAACTGCAGTAATTTTTTGTAAGGGTTGTGAGGATTTGCAGCGCGTTTCCGTGTTTGCTTGTGTTGTGAGGATTTGCAGCGCGTTTCCGTGTTTGCTTGTGTTGTGAGGATTTGCAGCGCGTTTCCGTGTTTGCTTGTGTTGTGAGGATTTGCAGCGCGTTTCCGTGTTTGCTTGTGTTGTGAGGATTTGCAGCGCGTTTCCGTGTTTGCTTGTGTTGTGAGGATTTGCAGCGCGTTTCCGTGTTTGCTTGTGTTGTGAGGATTTGCAGCGCGTTTCCGTGTTTGCTTGTGTTGTGAGGATTTGCAGCGCGTTTCCGTGTTTGCTTGTGTTGTGAGGATTTGCAGCGCGTTTCCGTGTTTGCTTGTGTTTTGAGGATTTGCAGCGCGTTTCCGTGTTTGCTTGTGTTGTGAGGATTTGCAGCGCGTTTCCGTGTTTGCTTGTGTTTTGAGGATTTGCAGCGCGTTTCCGTGTTTGCTTGTGTTGTGAGGATTTGCAGCGCGTTTCCGTGTTTGCTTGTGTTGTGAGGATTTGCAGCGCGTTTCCGTGTTTGCTTGTGTTGTGAGGATTTGCAGCGCGTTTCCGTGTTTGCTTGTGTTGTGAGGATTTGCAGCGCGTTTCCGTGTTTGCTTGTGTTGTGAGGATTTGCAGCGCGTTTCCGTGTTTGCTTGTGTTTTGAGGATTTGCAGCGCGTTTCCGTGTTTGCTTGTGTTGTGAGGATTTGCAGCACGTTTCCGTGTTTGCTTGTGTTGTGAGGATTTGCAGCGCGTTTCCGTGTTTGCTTGTGTTGTGAGGATTTGCAGCACATGTGTTGGCAAACTGATGATCAAGTTTTCTTAATTTGTTGCTGTTTTTTTTCTATTTGCATGTGTTTTCTTATTTGCAGCGCGTGGAGCTCTCTCGGCCACCTTTGATTCTCTACAGAAACTTTTTTTTTTTTTTTTAATGCTGGTTGAAAGTCTCCTCATATCCTAATAGCAATCACCATGTTAAGCGGTCTAAATGTATGTTTATGAATATATATTGTTCGTGGAAGGCATAGGGCCATAAAATGTTCGTTCAGTTATTGAATTCGGTGATAGCATTTGTTTCCTGTTGGTCAATGTGTGTTTGCACACCACAGGGCAGCCTGTTCACACAGACATCTTACACCATCAGTGCATTTCTCAACGGCAGGCAAACAGAAACAACCTAATTTGCAGTACTTCTTTTAAATAGGTAGGTGTATGATGTGTTTTGATAGTAATGCATAAATTAGCTTATGTATTTTGTGTTAGCTCAACATCAGCAGCAGTCAGCGTCTAACTGCAACTTTTTTTGTGTTTTCAAATTTACTCACTGGTTTTGTAAAGTTTTCTCACAGACACATGATGTAATCCAATAATGTTGTCTCTAGTCATCGCTTCTGGTCTGTGTGCGTTCATGTGTTTTAGAGGAGGCGTGGCTTTGGACAGTGATTTGCTGGGAGGGTGAGATCATATGCAATGTTAGCAGGCTAAAAAGTTAACATTTCCCAGATCCCCTACTGCTCCTTTAATTATTTTTTTTTAGTCCCTCTGTTCGTAATTTTGCTTTTGTATATTAATTTTCCATACTCATAACAAGTACAGAAGAATTAGTGACAGACTCTTCAGACAATTTTGTTCATTTTCAGCATTAAACTAGATAACTAGTTTTAACATTGTTTAAATGTTTGAGATAATTGATTCTTTTATTCAGCAAGGATGTATTATACACAGATAAAAAGAGAAGAGGAATACATTTAAATTGTTCCAAAAGATTTCCATTTCAAATAAATGCTGTTCTTTTGAACTTCCCATTTCTGAAAGACTCCTGAAAGAAATGATTCAGGTTCCACAAAAAAAACACTATGTAGTTGTTTTTAACAGAAATATTACAATACAGCTAGTGGTTACGTAATGATTTATTTATTTATTTTCGTTTTCGCAGAATGACAAAAAAATAAACTTTAAAAAAAAATAATCAGAAAACATGCAGGTTTATGTTTAGTATTTTAGTGCAACTTTATCAATGAAGAAAATCTCCAAGTGGTGTTAATGGTGTTTTGCCAAGAGTGACAGTTGAGCTTGTGTCAGATTATTAAAACAAGCCTATATATACTAACATCAACACACACACAGCCCATCACTCTCACCATTCCTCAAAACAGTAAAACTCATCAAAATCAAAAGGAAAAGATAGAAGTGCCAATAAGAGAAATTAAATAATTTTTCACCTTGCAGAAGTTCCCTTGCTCACATATCAGACATCATGGTATGTTTGATTGCATTTTTAATGGAAATCAATAGAAGGTTTTCAGCATTCTGCAAGTGACTTTTCTTCCAATCTACAAAATGTCATTACTTTTTGAGGCTTACAATTTCAGCATGGCCACAAAAAGAAAAGAAAAAAAATTGCAACAAGCAACTGAAAATGTGGACGAGCAGGGATGTTAGACGACACTCTCTCTAGCTCACATTTCATCACCCAGACATTCAGGAGGGAACAAAGTTGGACAGAAAAGCGAAAGTAAAACAAACCAGTGTGAATTGAAGTAGTGAGAAGTCAGGTGACCCATGTAAATGGACAGAAATAAGATCAGACACTCTGTGGTGGTTTATTGATTAGTTTGCGATCCCATCAGGGGGTTTTGTTCAATCAATGAGTCTCAAACAGCCACCTTCCCCTGCAGCCCCAGGGGTTTATGGGAATGTTCAGAATGGCAGTTCTGTTAGAGATCTGGGAACCCCACAGATAACACCCCCTCCTCCCTTCTCCCTCCTCCGACAAATACACGCAGACCAAACAATCCACCCGGAAACAGCCTCGCCTCCCGGGGAGTGTCACGGACTGGTTATTATCGCTGCAAGAGTCAGACACACTGTACAGGAATGTTGTCACATAAGATCTGTGCCTGAAAAAACCTGCAAAATGCACTGCAATTAGAGTGCAACAGTGCCTGCCCATGTTTTCACCAGCCTGGATTCCAAAGGTATTCTTCTCAATAAGGTTTTCAAAAAAGGTCTTTCTTTAAGAGTTATTAGCCATGACCCAAACCAACCAGCTACGAGGTGAATTTCAACATTACACTTTGGCTTGAAAGTATTTAAAAATCAGACAAAAAGACAAAGGTTCAAGACTATTTACTGAACACCTGTAACGAGGCAAACAATTACAATCCCATGAATCATTTGGAATGTCAAGCAAAATAAAAAAGTTGGAGAAATATAAAAGAAAAATTTTTTTTTTTTTTTTTTTTTTTTGCAAAATAGGTATATTATGCATATAAATATTTAAGAAGTTTGAGAGCATAAGGAAAATTTGCAGTTCTTCACAGAAGTGGTGAGTGCTAAAGTGTTCTGTTGTTGTGGTTTCCTTGTCACAATTGACCCTTGGCAAAGATCTGCCCCCTTTAGTTACTGTTGCTATGTCCGACTAGCCATGCGCTCTCACGGAGTGAAAAATGCATTGCTGAATAACTGCGGGTCCATTCTCTGATTGGTGGAGATTTCTCTGTAGACTCATGAGTAACGTTGTTTTTTTTTCCACCAGTAATACCTCTGTTAAACATGATTGTTTAAGAAAATAAATTGAAACAATGCAGGATTCTTAGCTTTAACAAACTTGAATTTGTGAAAACTGTCATGCGCATACTGTGCATCACGTGTTCAGTCTATTGGCACATAGTTTTCCTTTAAAAAGTGATTTATTCCAATTTTTAATTTTAGTCAGATTGGTAATAAATTACAATGCACATCAAGCTTATAGCTGAAATGAACACTGTAATACAAATCAGAGTGGAAGAACAAAAAGAGATAAGGAAGAATGACTCTTTTCCTGATGTTCATAAACAGGAAAAGGGTAGGCAGACAGAAAAGATGTGCTCTCTTCCCCTGGGTCACTTGAATAATTAACCAACGATTAATTAAACCTGTTTACGAAGAGAGGACAGTGACAACAAGATGGAGTAAGAAAGGGAATGAGAAAGAGAACCAAACCTATCGCAAATGGAAAAATCAAAAACCGCAAGGGACACACTTGTTTAATCTGACCTTTACTTCTCCTGTTGACTCCACAGGAGCGTGTGTGCGACTCCGAGCTCTGGACTCACTGATTAACAACAACTGTCTCTTTAAAAGTTAAACAGAACATAATATGTGTAGACAAGGGACAGAATTCAATAAGGGCAAAAAGTAACAAAAAGACACCAGTGTGGATGTTATTTATTAGATGAGTCAGCAAAACATACTCTTAGATTAGGTTTTGGCTCTAAATGTTGCCTGCCTTCTGGAAAAAACGCACGTACTGAAGCCTACAGGGACCACGTAGAAATGTAAACACATAGCTTACATTAAAACAATATGTCAAAGAACTGGGTAATGTCACAGCAGGGGGGTAAACAAAGGGCAAGCTGACCAAATTAAAGATCCTTCGCGACATGAGGATTTCACTCATATGCATGAATGCTCCATTTCTTAAATGCCTAAATCCTTCATTGTATGCTATTCTGAAGAATAAAAAATGTTTGTTTTCATAATCCTTAATCCAAATGTAATGACTTTCTCCTCGAAAAGGACTTTTCCTTATTTGTTGATGTAAACAAGGCTGCAAGCGTGAAGAGAAATAATATTAACTAATAATATCATATTCATGTTGAACATGAATGCCCATTTTTCTTGATAAAATCAATCCTGGTGGGGGGTTATATCTCACCCTCAGTTATTTCCAGCTGAATACAGCTTCATGTCACAATACAGCAGTTAAAAAGATTTGCAAATGCCATTTCAGGTTGTCTTTAAAGGGTTAGTTCACCCAAAAATGAAAGTTCTGTCATGAATTACTCACCCTCATGTCGTTCCACACCCGTAAGACCTCTGAAATCTGGTGGCTTAGTGAGGCCTACATTGACAGTAAGACAATTTCAGATGCCAAGAAAGCTACTAAAAACATATTTAAAACCGTTCATGTGAGTGCAGTGGCTCAACCTTAACATTATAAAGCAACGAGAAAAGTTTTTGTGCACCAAAAAACAAAAGAACTACTTTTCAACAATATCTAATGATGACCGATTTCAAAACACTGCTTTCTAAGCTTAGGAATCTTTTGTTTTAAATCAGTGATTTTGTTCACGCATCAAACTGCCAAAGCCACGTGAACTATTGAAATTTTGAAACACTTATGATGTAATGAAGCCGCGTTTACTGAAATCACGTGACTTTGGCGCTCTGAATCACTGATTCGAAACAAAAGATTCCTACAGCTGAAAAGACATTATTTTGGTTCTCGTTGCTTTATGATATTAGGGTTGAACCACTGTACTCACATGAATTGTTTTAATTATATTTTTAGTAGCTTTCTTGGCATCTGAAAGTGTAAATTGTCTTACTGTCAATGTAGGCCTCACTGAGCCATCGGATTTCATCACAAATATCTTCATTTGTGTTCTGAAGATGAACGAAGGTCTTACGGGTGTAGAACGACATGAGGGTGAGGAATTCTTGACAGAACTTTCACTAAACCTCAGTGAACAAACCCTTTACAGGAATACAACGCATTCCACATAATAACTACATTCAAACTGCAAAATAACAGAACAACAGCAAAAAAAAAAAATGACACTGACATTTAAAATATTACAAACTATTTCTATTTGAATAATAATAATAACAATAAGAAACGTTATTGAGCAGCAAATTATTTAGAATATCAGAATGATTTCTGAAGGATCATGTGACACTGAAGACTGGAGTATGATTCTGAAAATTCAGCTTTGCATCACAGGAATATATTATATTTTGAACAATCTAATTCAATTCAGCAATAAAATACAGCCAGACAACAATGGTACTTTAAATAAACAGATGGAGGTCAAAATGGCACATTGAAAAGAAAGGCCCGCCATATTGAGCATTACAGATTCTCCCCTTCCTTTTTCTATTCAAATTAGTTCATCTAATCCTCCTTATAAATTTTCTTGTATGCTGCTGGTCGTCCAATAAGCATGTATGTGAACCTTAAATGCTTATAAAGAGGAAATTAATTTACAACAACGCCAGCAATAGCAGGATATTAATCTGTCACTTTCTCTAATCTCTCCGCAACAGCACAGACACACAAGTCTAATCCAGCCAATCACAACACACACATACAGATAATAAACGGAAACACATCTCTCTAATGCCATCTCTAGAAACCTCCGTCTTTCATTTCAACTATCTGCCTAACCTCTTCATCATCAACTGTTTCAAATTAATTGTTTTATCAGTCTTTCTGTTACCCTTGATATCCACTTATCTAGTCACCCGCCACTTTTCCAGTCAATCTCTTACTTCACAGTGAGAAATGTGAGAATTTGCATATGAGAAACCCCACCTGTCATCAAAAATACAATTAAAAACTTGACCTCTGACCTTAGTGGAATATCAACTCAGCTTTTCAGTAGTTGCAAATCTCTTGCATCACTGTGACAAAGTGCATTATTTCCACTGACATTTTAAAAGTGACATTTATGATACTCATCTGTTTTGATTTATGCAACCTTTTTGTCTGCTGCAACTGACCGAGTAAAAGAAAAGCCAAACCAGGACATGTGTGTGTGTGCTTCAGAAAACACAAATTATGAAGTTTATGATCTGACAGACTGCTGAACAACTGGTGTGATTGTCACAGTTGGCTGAACCTGCTCATTGTCTCATTCACAGGCAGTTTCTGCTGGCTGAACGGAAGCCCAGACTCATTCATATAACAGCTGTGATGTCTCCCTTTAAAAACTCAAGCCTCAGCCGTGAGCCTTTAGAACAGAGGTCACCAATTAGCGGACTACGATGCATGTCCAGATTGCTTCCATACAGCCTGTGAAACACTTCTCATAAATTAACATAATTATAAACCAAGTGCTTTTTCTCCACATGGAACAGTGACGCCATCTTTACACTTAAAAATTGACACAGGAGCTGCATTATACATACCATGATAAGGCAGGAAATGTATAATACAAAACTCACAATCGCAGGACAGCTACTTAGCCCAATTTATTACACAGCTCAAAAATTATAAATTCTAAGTGGTCAATTGACCCTTGGCAAAGATCCGCCCCCTTTAGTTGCTTTTGCTTTGTCCGACAAGCCATGCGCTCTCACGCCACACATCATCGGACAAAATTGCGGATTCTGGGTTATGATTGGTCAGATCGCCTGTCAATCAAACTGTTTGTGAAGGGTCACTTGTGGCAAATTCTTTGTATATTGATCAAACTCTATATTTGACCATTGCTCGTGACAATTTTCTTACACTGTTATAATTATCTCACAGCAATCCTCTGTCCTTTTCTTTAACATTATCAAATTATTTCAGCTTATAGAATTTTTTTATGTTCATTTATTTATGTATTCAGTAAGCAGCCATAATACTTGGGATAATGTACACTTATACGGTAATTATCATTAAATAAGCATTCAGTGGGGTTTCTTTTGCGATAACGATATGCAGATTGTACATTGTACCTTACGACGCTTGTTAATTCTAATGCACAGCCTAAAAATGTAAACTGACTGTTCTGATAATGAGAACATTAAGTTTTGATACAGGATTTAATTTACATCAAACCACCTACAATAGAAAATAACCAAATGCTTCCGTTTCATAATATACTGTCAAACCCTTGAACTAAAATAAAAAAATATTCCTTAAGATGACTGCATCTCATTTTCTGGAAGTGAAATCTCTCCTGCATTGATTATTTGTGAAATTCACCTTGCATATTTAATTTCATGATTATATAACATATTGGCTCCAGTGTAAGTGATAAGTGATGACTTTTCGGACCTTAGCTGGAAATGAAATTTAGAGACTGGACCTCTTTACACCTGGTTTAGCTTGTGGTGGGCTGATTGTTCATGAGCTGCGGAAGTATATCTTCCCATAAACCCCACCAAACACACAAACATGGCGCCCACATGTGTTTCCCAAAAGGAATTAAAGCATGTTTAAGATTGCGGCCATCTATCATCACGCCCTCATATCACACAAAGATTCAAAAAATTTCCCAATCAAACCAAATTAACCTCGAATTAGTGCAGTGTTGGGAGCAGTGTTAACGAGCAGGAGCTGCTAATTGGCTGTGATTGCAGCAGGCTGGAGTGATTGCAGTCCCATTAAAAAGTCATAAAGTTCTACGAGCAGAGATGTCCCATTGGTATATCTGACCTTCTTATCACCGCACCGTTCATCAAGACTGAGCAGGAGAAAATGAGAGAAAACAGAAACCAAGAATGAAAAGAACAATTTTGACATAAGAAGAACTATGAAGAAGAGTTGGAGACCGTCCATGACAGAGCACTAAGTACCATTTGAATAGTAAGTCACAGCCTTTGTTGTGCTTTCCTCTTAAATGATACAAGTGTGTATATGGTCCATTCTATAGTGTCTGTTCTGTCAACAGTGAGGTCAAATAATAGGATCTATTTTATTTCACAAAATAAGTTAACAAAAACCATTTCTAAAGCTTAGGTTCCTAAAACATTTCCTCTAGAAATTACCGTAACTTACTCTCTGCAGTTTGCCAGTAAATTACTGTAAATTGAACTTGCAGTTTTTGAATTTGAATTTACAGTACCATTTAACTTGCTGTAAATGTATTTACAGTATAGTACTTACTGTAAAACAATGATTTTATGGTCTTTTCTCCAGTAATATAAATACAATCAAAAATATGTGTATTTGTAAACAATATATATGTATTTCAACAGGTCTCAGTAAATAATAAAAAGAAGAGATGACAATTGTGTAACTTTTTTTAATTTTGTTTTTAATTGTTCAACTGTAGTACTTGTAATGTCCTTTTAATATTCTTAAACTGAACATTCAGTTTTATTCAAATTATGATTTTCCAAAACTTGCAGTAGCATTTATGCAAGAGTTTCATATTACGGCATCTTAAAACAATATGAACAAATTCAGCAATAAGAACAATCTTAACTTGTTTAGTTCAACCAAAGCTGAAAATTCTCTTATCATTTACTTCCCCTCATGTTTTTCCAAGCCTGTGAGACCTTCATTTATCTTTGGAACATAAAGTAAGCTTTTTGATGAATCTGAGAGCTTTCTGTCCCTCCATTGATAGTTTACCACATTCAAGGTCCAGAACGATGATAAAGACATCATTTAAATAATCCATGTGACTTCGGTTTGAGCTCAAGCGATGAGAGTGCTTTATTTTACTCTCAATGTATGTGTCTTTAAGGTTAAATAAGACTGAAGATATTTTTTTTTCATTAAGACTGTGTGAATATTTGTTAATACACAAGAGATGTGCGCAAGTAAAGACTTCACACTTCCCGTTTGCCTAGTCTTCCATCCCCTAAAGGGATACAAAATTTACTGCTTTCCATGGTAGCTTCAGATTTCTACTTCTCAGTCTTTCCATCTGTCATTTATCTAAACTCAATAGAGCTTAAAGAGGAACCATTTTCAAAATATATCAGTGTTACTAACAATCACATATGCGTTGTCTATTAAAATATCAAAGTCTTTCTGACAAACACAATCATAGAAATATTAATAAATATCCTCAAGCATCCGAGCTTTATAATGGCAGAATGCGTTACCAAACGAGTATGATCTGAAGAAAGTGCACATCCATCCATCAACGTACTCAACATGGCTCGAGGGTTAACAAGTTATTAAATAAAATATATAGCTTCAGCCAGAACGCCTTCCGTATTCAAATTACGGATATAACATCATGACAATTCTGTAAGTTCAATAGGGAAGGTGTAGGACATACAGTGTAAACTTGATAAGAATACAGAAGGTGGTCTGGTAGAAGCTAGATATTTTATTTAATTTGTTAAATATGCATTTTTTTATTTATTATTTTTTACACAAATGCATTGCTTCACTTCAGAAAGCCTTTATTAACCCTCCAGAGCCGTGTGGAGTACATTTATGATGGATAGATGTGGATGAAGACACTTTCTTCAGCTTCATACTCCTTTGGTAACACATTCTGCCTTTATAAAGCTCTGATGCGTCAAGATATTTATTAATATTTCTACAGTTGTGTTCATCAGAAAAAAGAAAGTCATACACCTAAGATGGCTTGAGGGTGAGTAAATCTTGGGCTAACTTTCATTTGAAAGTGAACTAATCATTAACAAGACCTTTGTCTCAAAGTATTAAATAATTTTAGCGATTCTCATTTGTTCCATAAATCAACAACATTTAAGGCAACAAAAACGGATTTTTAGGAAAGTGCTGCAGTAAGTTTTGGTAACAGCAGCTACTCTAATTATTTTGCATTTGTTTTTCCGTCTCCACCTCGGGATGCCTGTGAAGAAATAACACCAACTCTGAATCAGCACACAACTGTCAAACGTTCTGTATAATGTAATCATGATGATCACAACTTGTAATAATTGCTTTAATGAGTTTATTTGCCTATATTAATGACATTAGATAACTGCATGATTTGTATAATCTCAGAACTGTATATTTTTGACAAACATGGACATTGCTTTGACACAATCACTCTGATAACAGATTGCTCTCATTTATATTGTAGAAACAAAGTTTTTCTGTACAGCTGCTTTTAAACTACATGTTTTGTGAAAAGTGCTATAGAAATAAATGCGAATTGAACTCATTCCAACGGTCATCTTATTTCTGCAGAATGTGTAAAATATATTTCTAATATCAGTTACGTTATTCCTATGTACAATGCACTAAATTGACAGCAAAGACATTTGTAAGGTTTGGTTTTTTATTTTATTTTATTTTTTTCTTGCTAAGATAAAAGCTGAGATCAAGCATCCTGCAATAAAACTCATCTGGAAAGAAGATTTCAAAGGAATAGGACAACGCCTTGCCCAAACTGCCCTCACTCATCTATGCGACCACTCCCTTCCTCTCCCCTGATTCAAGTCACTGAAGTTCTCCAAGAATGCATATGTACTATGTATGATGTATCTTGTGAATCTATTATTTTCCAATTTCATGTTTAGTATCATTTTAAATGTCTCCGTGCGAATGGTAAAATGGTCTCAGTTTCACAGCAGTCACTAGTAGTATGAGAAACTTTGAAAACTTAGGAGAATTCTGTTCTCTTTTCTGGGATGTGTCTCTTCAAGAAAACCTTCTCCTCTCCCCCGAAACCAGGTGTGGGGGCAATAAATATTTACAATCCTTTTGTTCTGGTCTGGGTATTTAGGAGAAAAGACACAGCAGCAAGAGGGGACATTTTGTAGAGACCCCCACATAGAGGTGATGAGTGTTTTTCACCCTGCATCTCTATGTGCATGCATAACTTTTAAATACTCTTCGAGAAATCTTTTGAGTAATTCATGTTATATATTTATTATATTTGAATTGGTTTATAATTGTGTAATTAGAATTGATACATTTTTACCTGATAAATAAATTGTTGCATCTTGATTTATTTTGAATTCGTCTGAAATCATTATCACCGGTAGATCAAGCGGCTTTCGACATTTCTGCAATTCTAGGATTGGGATGGATCATACTAAAACCCCAATAAACGGAGCATGAGGCACGTTATTGAGATTTTAGATTTCTGACTATTATGACTTAACATTTTATAGTATCGTGACTAAAACAAACGGCACTTTTGTACGAATAAGCATGTGGCGATTGTTCAATTTGTGCTTTTTAATAAACGCTGTATGCTCCGTTATGATTCTAAACCAGGGGTCTTCAACGTTTTTCAGGGCAAGGACCCCTTAGATGAGCGAGACACGGAGCAGGGACCCCCCCACACAAAATATGTCAAACAGCTCGCGATTCGGACTTTATATCTCGCGATTCGGACTTTATATCTCGCGATTCGGACTTTATGGCTCGCGATTCGGACTTTATGGCTCGCGATTCGGACTTTATGGCTCGCGATTCAGACTTTATAGCTCGCGATTCGGACTTTATAGCTCGCGATTCGGACTTTATAGCTCGCGATTCGGACTTTATAGCTCGCGATTCGGACTTTATATCTCGCGATTCGGACTTTATGGCTCGCGATTCGGACTTTATGGCTCGCGATTCGGACTTTATGGCTCGCGATTCGGACTTTATAGCTCGCGATTCGGACTTTATAGCTCGCGATTCGGACTTTATAGCTCGCGATTCGGACTTTATATCTCGCGATTCGGACTTTATGGCTCGCGATTCGGACATTATGGCTCGCGATTCGGACTTTATGGCTCGCGATTCGGACTTTATAGCTCGCGATTCGGACTTTATAGCTCGCGATTCGGACTTTATAGCTCGCGATTCGGACTTTATGGCTCGCGATTCGGACTTTATATCTCGCGATTCGGACTTTATGGCTCACGATTCGGACTTTATAGCTCGCGATTCGGACATTATGGCTCGCGATTCGGACTTTATAGCTCGCGATTCGGACATTATGGCTCGCGATTCGGACTTTATGGCTCGCGATTCGGACTTTATGGCTCGCGATTCGGACTTTATAGCTCGCGATTCGGACTTTAATATTTAGGTAAAATTTGTCTATGGTAAAAATTAAAAGAGCTCATAGCGAAACCATCATGGCCCTTCTTTATTAATTCAAGTGGAGGTGACGTATTTCCTGTTTGAGAGTGGAGCTCCACTCGCCCACGGTCTGCAGCCAGACCCTTCTCATTTTTCGGCCGATTCGACATGTTGAATCGGCGTCGGGGCGTCGGTGAGAGAGAGAACTCTGATTGGCTGTTCAGCATAGTAAACGAGTCAGCTCACGAGAATATATAGCAAAAGTTATGAAAGCAAGCGAATAAGTCATGACGGCACCGACGGAAGCTTGTTCTAATTTCACGTCCTCTTACCCGAGCACTCGAACGCACGAATATTTTCATAATAACATGAGAGGAGTGGAATAAAGCACGTGATCAGCATGACTGATATTCAAAACGGTCAGCAAGCGCTGCTTTGTATATGGTTTGTATACTTGCCGTCTTGGTTTCGCTTTCCCCTTTTGAATGACGAATATAGACAAATATATCTGCTTAAATAGACAGTCATCTCATTTATATGCAGGCGCTAGTTGACAGTCGGCTTAAATTCTTTCGGTGCTCAAGCTCATATTTTTCCGCCGACATGAGCGACAACACCGTCGGCTTCCGTCGCCGCTAGTTCTTGGACGTCGGGTTGGTGTGTTTAAACAGAACTTCACATTTTAATTTTACTATCAGGCGATCCATTCTGGCGAGTTAAATTGTATATAAATTATTAGCCAGTAGCATTTTCAAATTATAGCCTGCGTTGACAGTATCATGAGATCACGTGACTGCACGTGGACGGAAGGGTTTTATTAAAGCTGTTAATGTAATACTATTTGTAAAATAAAATATATTTTATTTAAATTTGACTTTGTGATGTTTTTACACGTTTTTTTTTTTTTAATTATTTGTGATCAAACATTAATTGACGGACCCCCTGCAATACCGCCGCGGACCCCCTAGGGGTCGCGGACCCCCGGTTGAAGACCCATGTTCTAAACTAATGAGATTGTGACGTAAAGCGTATAAACGGCCGTATATAGCTTTTAAGCAATGCCATGCCCCGATAAAAGGATAATTGAAATTAAGAGAAATGAAAGAATCAAAGATCTAAATTAATTCATATTTAATCGCGCGATCAGCTATTAATGTTACATGAGAAACATTGCCAATTAGAGATCGTTTATAATTGGGGTCAGATTAAACGAACAGCTAAAGGAAAACTTAAACTAAATCCTAAAAATTTATGCGAACTTCATGCGGGCGCTGAAAAGACATACATGCAAAATCCCTTCACCCGGGCCGACGGGCGGAGCTTACACATTCATAACATTACAATTTCTATTTCAAATAAATGCTCTTCTTTCTAAACTTTCTAAATCAAAGAACCCTAAAAAATGGTTTTGCTGGTGTTTTGATCAAATGAAAGACTTCCTCAAAAATACATCTTACAAACCTCAAGGGCTTGAATGGCAGTGTTAATATAAATGTAAGCAAAAGCAGATCCTAGAAAGAAAAATAAACCTATACCAAAATGTATTTAAAATACAGCTTTCATACTACACTACAAATCCATTTACTGACATATCACTTCAGACTTACTGCATATAAATATTACAATTATACTTTATTTGGGGTACTTTTCACATTTCTTAAATATTAAGCTCAAATGTATTTTATATCATATTGGTAAAGACAGTATGATCTCTGTATAATATCAGCCTTTCAATGCAAGATATTTAAAGTATACTTGCAATAGTTCTACTTTTGCACAATCAAATATACTTAAGTATTTCTTTATTTGAACCTCAGTACTTCCAGATAACTAAAGCCATTAAGTACAAAATTAATTGTTCCAATTTGGCCGATTTTAAGTATCAATTTACTATTTACTATTACTATACTATTATATCAAAAGTACAATTGCAGGGTATTTCAATTAAGTGCATGTAAATGTATTTGAAATATACTTGACCTAAAAATACATTTTGATATATTTATTTTTCACTATAGGGGAAGCATTCCACTGGAGGCATTATTATCCAACATAAAAAGTGGAGGTCCACGAACAAAAAGCAGAGAAGTATTTCAAGGAAAACTAGGAGTGAATATGGAAACTTAACTTTAAAAACCAAGATCTTCCAAAAGCAGGTAAACTTAATATTCAGGTAAATCCTTTTCACAGGAGAGCATAAAATTAAACACTCCGGGAAGTTCTTTCCATTAAACAATGGAGCAAAATGTGAGTCACTGAACTATACAACAAGGCCTGAGAGTGTGAACACCAAAACAACCAACTAGTTGTCCATTCCTGTTCTCTTCATACAGCACAGGTTTAACACAAGACAACGGTCAATCTCATTAACCAATCTGTGTGATTGTTTGTAACACTCAAATGCATTCTGCTTCTGTGTGATTGTATCCCATGTCTGTACTGTTCAGAACACATCTGATTGGCTGGATATAAGAGGATTAGCACTGTAAACAGCGTTAAATACATCTGGCCGTGGAGTACAAGGCGAGATTATGATGGATGAATCCGCGTGACTGTCACTGGATCTCTGGGGAGGGAGACTGAAGTTTGGTGAATCATTTGTGATTCGTACAAGAGGTCCTGAGGGGCCCTGATTGCCTTCGGAGAAAAAGAGTGTATGACGTACATGTGCAAATAATAAAAAAAAAAAAAGGTGTATATGGTCAGAGGAAGTGTGTGTACGTATAGATCTCATGTTCTTGGGCTGTGTGTGTGGCGATTACATCAGCGGATGGTGTAAGGCTGTTTACTGAAGGTCACAGATGAGAGCAAGGCAATTTGAGGCTGGAAATGAGTGATGTCCTCTCTCATTTAGACAGCACATCAACCGAAGCGTCTCACACGCCGGCCCTTCTTACAAATCACACATGCAAGTAGCCGAATCAAGAATTTCTAATGCTCAAGGACAAAAAGCTGGAGAGACACAATGTATGACCGTAAGTGACAATGTATGTACAACTAAGACCAAAAGTATGAGGACACACTTATTAATGTGTTTATTATTATTATTTATTCAGGCTACATCCATTACTAAAATGTGCATAAAATTAAGCGTACAGCAATCTCAGAAATGATCATGGAGCTAATTTAGATGCCCATAAAAAAAGCATGGAATCTAATGAGAAAAAAATGGACTGGCCTGCAAAAAGCCCAGACCTGAACCCCATTGGCCACCTTTGTGAAGAATAGGAATACTGACGGACCAAAAATATGACCACTCGTATTGAAATCACAGGTGTTTCCACAACAAATGTCTTCCAGAATGAGATGTCTCTCCCTCTGCAAGCGGTAGAAGATATTTAAGCATGATTCACTAAATTAAAAAATTCATTTCTTTTCACTTTTCTTTTTTAACTGTAAATGCAACATCATAGGAAAAATGATCAAACCAATGAAATCAATCCAATTTTCTTTAATCAAAGATTATCATTCCTTATAGGAAAGGACAAAAAGGCTCTCATTTAAAGATATGTGCTGAAATGCTCCTCAAATTGTGCCAATTAAAAGATGAAAAGATAATCATCATCATCATCATCATCATCACATTGATTGACTCCTGAAGCCAACAGGGAATGCAATCACATCTTAAAATAAAGTACCTCTTAATTATTCATTCATATTGGAAGGAGAGTGTAGCACAAAAGATTACAATTCTAGTATTTGCAGTAAATGTGTTGCTGGGATTGGGGGTTGTATTTTCAAAATGAAGTGTTTTTACCGCAGCAACACAATAACAGTGTGAGGAAGGTGTGAATGTATTTGCCCTGAGGTGGAGAGAGAGAAAAAAAGTGAAGCATTTACTCTGCATTCATCATGGGAAAAGAACAACGTATTAAAGAAAAGAAGTCAATTATTCACATTTACACCTCAAATACATCACATTACATTTAATTTCAAAAATCACACACACACATACAAAGTAGTGGCCGAAAATGATATGTGGAATGGGATGTTTGTTTTTTATGACCCCAGAAGTTTAATTAGATGATCACAAAATGAGGACAATATTTCTCTCTATATATATTATTATATTTATTAAATAATATATATGAAGCAAAAACAAAACATTAAACTTGATTAAGGTATTCTTTTGACAACGTTTGGCAAAAAGGCAAACAGGTTTTATTTTACTATGTAAAAAAAATGAATATACTGCAGTGTAGAAAAATAAAAATGTCAGTAAAAATATGTCATTGACTACAACAATCAGTTATTATTATTTCTTTGGTTCTGACTTTTTTGCATGTGTTCGTAACTAAAATATTTAAATAAAAAGTGAAGATATCAATTTTCCTGGTTCGATTACTTTTGGCTGAGACTAAATTTCTCTGCCGATAGCGATAGCAGATTATTCGGAATGATATCTCCCGATGCCAATGTTGACACCGATAAATTGATTTTTCTTAAGGAAAAAAAAAATCTCTCCCAAAATAGTGCAAACTATGAGAACCCTCTCATTTGGTACACTATATTATTAGAGGTAACAATTAACAACAGAGGTTTATTTTCAACTGCTATTTATTTTCAGATACAATAATAAATAAAAACTGAACTGTTTGTACAGGCCGACGACAAAGTTTCATATAATGGTTTTCATTATCATTATTTATTTAAACATACATATTTAATCAATAGTAAATAAGCTCCTCTGGTGTTTTTAAATATCTAATTAACACACTGTGAACATCGTATAACCTTCAATCCTGAGATAAATACGATGTTAAATGACATCTTTCTGCAGTTGAAACACAGACCAGAGCTCATTCATGAAACATGAGAATGAATTTTTGTGTAAATTGTTCGTAAAGCCATTCTTACGTAAATTTTTGGATTAATACAAATTTTCAAAATGTTGGTACAAATGACATTTACACCTGCTCCCTACCACGTGTAAATGGTGCGTAAAACATTCAAACATTCCGTGTTCTTTTAAGCAAATGGTACTGCATTTTGATAACTCTACCGTGATATTTCACCAATCCAACAAATACCAGATACTAGTAATACTAGTAACATGTTACTGCCAAACCAAAGTGTCTCAAGGCTGAAAAGACTTTTAAGCATGAAGCATTGGAAAAACGAAAACAATAGTGAAAACAATAGCTTTTATTGCCATATTTATATATATATATTGCATTCATTGCCAAAATGCCAAAACAAAACATGAAGGTTAAAAGAAGAAGAGAAAAAGAGAGACGCATGTTGATGGATTAGTAAAGAGCCCTTGTCCCACAAAGTACAAAAGCAGTCTCACAATGACACTCATATATAGGAAGAGTCAGTTTGTGTGTGTGTGTGTGTAAGCATCCACATACACATTCAGCCCTCTGCATTACGCCTCTTAACCAGCTGCACCACTTGTTTGTGTGTGAGAGTGAGTTAGTGTGGATGAGAGAAGAGCAGCCAGCTGGTCAGATATCTACGGTAAGAGTCCAGATCCAATGATCAATCCAGCCTCATCATTCAGCAACAAAGCCCACCTGTCTCCCTCAGTACCACACACACAATCCACAAACCGCACCTGTCTCTCTTTTTCTATTAGACCAGCACACATTGTTTCCCACTTCTGAGTCATTCTAATATTCAAGAACACATATAAAAAGCATCTGAAGACATCCACCCCTGACGCTCGGACGCACAAATATACTCACTCACCCCCTCACATTCTCTATATTAGCTGTGCTCTCGGTTTAATCTTATTGTCTCGTTGTGTACACTATAGACAAGCCTGGATCCTGCAGGCACATTAGAAATCCTCTTTTTATTAAACACGCACATGTTAGAAGCAAACACACACAGAGAGTGAAGCATGAACAGTAGCATATATTATTTAGAGTACTTGGAAATTGCAGTATGGATTTCAGAGAGGGACTGATAAAGTTTAAGTTTTAAATTTTGTGAATGAAGACAGCGAGAACGATGGAAATAATAACAGACAGACAGATTGATCATTAGATAAAACAATCACATATAGAATGATCAATAGAACAATAGAGTTTTATAAGTTTTGGTGTTTTTGAGCGTGTGTAGTGAGATCTGCTCTCCTGCTGCTAATGTCACATGTAGACTGACTCATAAATGTCTTTAAACACTCATTAGACAACAGCACTAATATAATCAGCCAAATAGGGACATACAGCACACTAGGGAATTGTCACACCAAGAACTGGTGCTAAACTTTTTGAGTGCTGATTGGTCCAGAGATCCAGCATGAACCAATCACAGAGACAAAACGGCAAAGACGTAAATTAACAGATCTCAACATATCATATTCGTGTTATTTTGGACTTTGGGACATTAAGGGAATGAATCATCACAACATCTAGAGTCTAAGAGAACTAAATCAGGTAATAGAAAAGCGAATGTGTGAGAAGAACACAAGTAATGACACCATATCTGACATTTAAAGACAAAGACACCATGAAACCTATTAGTGAAACTTTCATTTTTTACATTTTACAGCATTAAGAAAACATCTGCTAGACTAAACACTTGAATTAACATCCTAAAACCAAGAACGACATCTAACATGGCTCGATGTACAGCCAAGTTGTGTATATTGTGAAAAATAACGATAAACTAACATCAGCTTTATATTTGTGTAAGCATTGAAAAGCTCAGAAACACAAGCTCTTTGTCTTCAGAAATAATACATTTATGGGTAATTTAATACGCACTGACACAATTCGATTCAAAATCGTATCGTCTATCACTTAGCCAGAATGAAAGCTGCAAATATTTGCAGTATGCTTTGTTATGCAAGTGTGTATGGAGACACACACATAAACACACAAAGATTTTATTTAGAGTTCATAATGAGAAAATTATTCCCGCCCATGTAAGGACAAATATTCATAATTACACTTTCCAAGAGAGAAAATGAAACGGGGGAGGAGACACCCAGAGAAATGAGATTTGAGGAAAGAAAACAAGGATGAAAAGTGTAAGAGAGAGAGAGAGAGAGAGAGAGAGAGAGACAGAGAGAGAGAAAGAGAGAGAGGGGGGAAAGAGAGTGGAGTTTCTGAAATAAAAGAATAAAAACAGATTTCATATAATGGGAACACGGTGTGCGTGGCCAGTCAAATCTCCCATTATCGCTCACAGCTTTTGGATGGTTGTCTCGGCGGGAGTGCCAAGCACAGGAGGGCAGGCGGGGGGAGGCTATAGACCCCGGCGCAGCTTACATCTCACAGCTGGAGCTCTCGCACACATCTTCACACTTACACACACGTCTTAGGAACACTAGGTTAAAAAAAAAAAAAAAAAAACGTGCTATCCCTTTAATATCATTCAGCGCTCTAATAGTTCTTATTAGAACCCAGCAAGAGAGAGGAAATGAGGTAAGACATCCCACCAGGACTGTGAATTAAAACTCTCCATCTCTTTCATTCACCCACTCTTCTTCTATTGTTTCCTTCCATCTGTCCGTCTCTCATTCTGCCTTTTCTTTCCCATTTCACTCTTTTTTTTTTTTTGCTATTGGGCGTGATATTAATTTTTTGAAAATTAAAAAAAATTGAATTTGCTCCTGTAAGTCTCTTGGGAAGAGAACGAGATAAAAGCCGGAAGAAAGCAATGCATACAGGTGCACGGAGAACAAAAGGATCAAAAGATAAGATGTCAGTGTGGGTGGTTTGTGTGTGTGAGAGGAGGGAGTTTTTGTGTTGCTGTGACAGGCAAAAGAACACTGTATGTGTGCACAAATGTCACATAAGAATGAGGTCGAGACTGCTTACAAGCGCCACATTGTGAACGTCATTACAGTGTGAAAGAGAGGGAGGGTGAGTCAATGAGGGGGGAATAGAAATTAAAATAAAAGAAGCGCTAAGAACTGCTACTGAGCTGATGAATGCCATTTGGATTTTCATATATGAGACTGATATAAAAAAATGACCCATATTTGGAAGGTCTGGTCTAAATGTGCACGATTCATTAGTATTCCACATTAAATATAATCTTAAATCAAAATCGAATAATTTGCTTGCTTTTTGTCACAAATTGTTATTTTTCAACCTCTCTGTTCGAAACGTCTGCCTTCATTATGGTATTGTAGGGTCACTTTTCCCCACCCAATTAATTCCTGATGGGCTAATTAAATTAGTCTCTGACAAAGCCAATTATACAGAGATGTCATTAATTAAAAATAAAGCCACATGCTATATTTCTCAGCAATATCGCTTAAAGGCGGGGTTGGCAGTTTCAGAGAGGCAATAGCAAGCTAGCCTTGAAAGCATGCGATCCCACCCTCCTTTCAGAGCGTCTCCAAAGCCACACCGCCTGAAAAACACATGAACACACACAGCAGATTCAAGTTGAGAGATGACGTTAAAGTAATGAACGTAAACAACTTACAGAGCTCTAGTTGTACCACCTGACGGCTGCGGATAATTTCAGCATAGATAGCGTTCACAAAGAAACGCATCAATCTGAGTCTGAGGACGTAATTACGATTGTGACATGGAATGAACACAACATAAACTTGGAGGAACAGTAAAAGGTGGCTGCCATTTGTTTTCGCTGATGTCATGTGGCGTCTGCACGAGCAGAGTGTGCGGAGGTATAGAAATACATATGTTGACAGCTGCTGGTAGGATCGGAGAGGGGGGGGGGGGGGTCTTGAGACTTCCACAGAATATATTATATTTGTACATGTATATTTAGATTATATTAGATTCAGTCTGATGTCCTACCAGCCTGTCAACAACCAGTATAACAAAAAAGTGTTTATAAAAAAATTGCCAACCCTACCTTTAAATGACAGCTAATTCAATTTGAAAAATGTTAAATTCACATCAGATGACCGATCGTTTATTCATTATAACTAAAAACCTTCTTACTCTTGCTTCAAACAAAACTGGCTAATATTCACTTCTCTTTATGTTGCATGAAATGAAAATTCCCCTTATGTTTTATTATAGACAGTACGACTTTCTGTAAAGCATAACTTTGAAACAATGTGAATTGTAAAACAAACAAATTTGACTTGACCTGGAATAAGAATATGAATATATATTAAATATTCTGTTTCACCTAAAATGTGCTATATAATGAAAGTTAAATTGCTTGTGAATAATTGTAGTGTTAGTTGACATTTAAACATCATAAAACAGAGTTTACGTTTCGAAATGAAGATTAAAAAAGGGACAGGTCTTGATTTTATCCATCTGGTTAATTTTATCCAGTCATGAAAGGCAAACATGAGATTTTCCCTTCCTATAAAGAAAAAGATAAGTTATTAAATTAATTTTTCTTTAGAATAGCGTGCAAAATAAGACCTGGGACATTTACTAGAAAAGGAAAAAGAGTCCATTTTAATTCAAAGCCATCTTTAAAGGTAAAGTCAATCATTTTTGCACCACATGGCATAAAGACATGTTTTCAAAGAGGTTTCCTGAATGAATCCCCCAAAATGCCACTGGTAAGGCAAATAAACTCACAACCATTGACTCAGTTTAAACAAACAGAGCACTTTCTAGGGAAATCAAATGCAAATGACTTATAGTTGCCTTTATATAATTGGCTGGGATTTCAACATCCAAAAAATTACATACTTCAACTAATCTCATACCTTCATGTAACTCATTACTTGCAAAATATTCGATGTTGCCAAACAAATTACATCAGCCTCATAGCTGCAGTGTTTAAAATAGAAATACACACACACACAGAGTGTTGTGGTCCAGCTCCACTGAGCCATGATGGGACGGTCTATGATCTCTGGACTCAATCCCGGGTTAGAGGACGTCTCCTCCTGATCCATTCCACCATCTGCTGCTGGCCAGACAGAACCCACCATCGGGAGGGAGAGAGGGAGAGGGACAGAGAGAGTGAGGTCGAAAGGCTGGAGACAGTAAAGCAGGAGGGAGGACAGAACGGGCCTGGGCAGGGCATGTGTGATCATGAGGGACATGGGGTCGTCTGTTACCTGTCCACCTCCAACCTCACACCATCTGCTCGTGGCAGCACAGGAGCAAGGAAAAGAGGAAAGAAAAAAGGAGGCAGAATAGAGGAATGAAAGAACGAAGAGAAGGAGGGATAGTCTGATTTGTAGGTGTTCATATATGTCATATATGTAAGTGTACACAGCATCTAAAATGTTAGAAAAAGGTGAGAAACTGTCTGAGAAAGTTCTTTTAAAGGGATGGAAAGGAAAGGTTATATATATATATATATATATATATATATATATATATATATATATATATATATATAGTGGGGCAAAAAAAGTATAAAGTCAGCCATCAATTGTGCAAGTTCTCCCACTTAAAAAGATGAGAGAGGCCTGTAATTTTCATCATAGCTACACTTCAACTATGAGAGACAGAATGAGAAAAAAAAATCTAGAAAATCACATTGTCTGATTTGTAAAGAATTTATTTGCAAATTATGGTGGAAAATAAGTATTTGGTCACCTACAAAAATTTGGCCAAGACCAAAGAGCTGTCAAAGGACAGCTTGGTGTGAAGAAATCAACTGTGGGAGCAATTTTTAGAAAATGTACAACATACAAGACCACTGATAATCTCCCTCGATCTGGGGCTCCACGCAAGATCTCACCCAGTGGGGAGGGTGAGACACACGGGGGGACCTAGTGAATGACCTGCAGAGACGTGTCCCCCTGCTTAAGCCAGTACATGTCCGGGTCCGTCTGAAGTTTGCTAGAGAGCATTTGGATGATCCACAAAAGGATTGGGAGAATGTCATATGATCAGATGAAACCAAAATAGAACTTCTTGGTAAAAACTCAACTTGTCGTGTTTGGAGGAGAAAGAATGCTGAGTTGCATTCAAAGAACACCATACCTACTGTGAAGCATGGGGGAAACATCATGCTTTGGGGCCAGGACGACGGATCCGTGTAAAGGAAAAATGAATGGGGCCATGTATTGTGAGATTTTGAGTAAAAACCTCCTTTCATCAGCAAGGCCATTGAAGATGAAATGTGGCTGGGTCTTTCAGCATGACTATGATCCCAAACACACCACCCGGGCACAGAAGGAGTGGCTTCGTAAGAAGCATTTCAAGGTCCTGGAGTGGCTTAGCCAGTCTCCAGCGCTCACTCACAGAAAAGGTTTGACCTCTGTCATTGCCAACAAAGGGTATATAACATTGTATTTGTATTGAGATGTACTTTTGTTACTGACCAAATACTTATTTTCCACCATAATTTGCAAATAAATTCTTTCAAAAATCAGACGATGTGATTTTCTGGATTTTTTTCTCATTCTGTCTCTCATAGTTGAAGTGTAGCCATGATGAAAATTACAGGCCTCTCTCATCTTTTTAAGTGGGAGAACTTGCAGAATTGGTGGTTGACTAAATATTTTTTGCCCCCACTATGTGTGTGTGTATATATATTATATATATGGGTTCTCTGTGTGTGTGTGCGTGTACGTGTGTGTGTGTGTGTGTGTGTGTGTGTGTAAAATCTTGTAAGATGATTTGCAATCTTTTTGTAGCTGAATTTCATGAAATAAAGTTTGGTTAAATTTCATGTTTAACTTGATTATCATCAAACTTTGTATATCAAGTATGAGTAAAATGTTACGGTGTAAATGAGTTTTTTTTGAGTTTGAGTTTTTTTTTTTTAAATTGAGTTCAATTCAATTAGTATAATTATAAATGCAATTAAATCAATCTAATAATTCCACTAGTTTAATATTTTGTAAACATTTACGTCTTTAAAGCTGTTCATGCGTGAAAAGGTTTGCATTTTAGATGCTTCCAATCTGTTTCAGTGTCTATCCAGACGTACAACGTGAACGTGTGCTAGAACTACTTTACATACAAATACCTATGAATGCTAATGACATCCTGTTATATATGGATAGGAAGAGCAGGAGATGGAAGAGAACAGAGATGGAAAGAGGGACAAGAGACAGTAGTCAGAGAGAGATGTGCATGCACACAGCTGGGAAGCAATGCGAACAAGCAAAGAGTAAATAAAACTGAGATGGAGAGGGTGGTACTGCGCGCGTGTGTGTGTTCGTGTGTGTAATTGGAGAGGGTGCGGTACATTCGAGAAAGTCAGAGCGCATATGCTGACAAGTGAGTTTTGGAGGGGAAAATTGAGTTTGAAACAAGGGGGAAATAAAAAATGGAGTGATGTAGAGATAGATAGAGGAATAGAGGTATGGAGATGTATAGGCCAGTTAACTCAGGACGAAAAACAGAGCGGCCACTTCACCGGAATATTACTTCCCAGAATCCGTCTCTGTAAATCCCTTTGCAAATGAAAAGCAGCCTTTGCATACATAAGTCATCTAGCCGTGTCTGTCCTCCAGCCCCTCCCCTCAATCACTCAGATACTGTAGAAGACACAAAAGAACAACAAATAACAGCAGGCCAGACTTTCATATCAATATAATCCAAAATAAACACAAAATATCATTACAAAAAATCTGATATCGCTTGAAAGGAAAGGTTCTCTCATATTGTCCCCAAATAAAAAGGATTATAAAAAAAATTATTTATATTCTAATAATTTCTAATTACGTCTAAATAATCTCATTATATAGTCAAAATATTAATAGGTAAATTTATAGTAATTTACATTTTGAAAACTACAAGGCCAGCAATTCAAGTCTATTATTTTCCTCCTCTAAAATAAAGAAATAAATTAATTAAATAATAAAAAAGTATAACAAACCCAATTTAGGATCAGCTGTTAAATATCACTCCACACACAGATTGGAACCATTGTATTAAATTTATGTTTAGGATATCTCTTAAGTAATAAACCCTGACCTCATTCTAAACCTCTGAACTGAACACAAACCCATTATTGCGAACAACCCCAAACTACAGAAGAGAATCATATTCTGGGTTCAGTGGATTTATTGAGACAGGAAGGGGTCAGAAAACAGATCATCAAAAAGAGGCAATTCATTTATCAGACGATAAATGAATGAGCAGTGATGTTGTGCAACAGAGAGAGAGAGTTGTGCAGACAACAATCGATACATCTCAGAAACAGCCCTGAGAGGAGCATACAGCTGCTCTCAGCTCAGCCTTCAGCTCCGGCGCTTCTATTCTTTCACCTCGTTTTCTGCTTCTTAACTGAACATGATTTGAAGAGAGACAGTGGAACAGAAGAGAGTCAGATGGACGGAGAAATGGAAAAAGGTGGTCAGGATTTTACTACAGTGTTGGTCTTTTAGCTTGTGAGTGAGTGAGTGAGTGAGTGAGTGAGTGAGTGAGTAGATAGATAGATAGATAGATAGATCTAGATGATACACAAGCACTTTGTGTCTCATGAAATGTCCTTTAGCTTACAATACTCACAATATAGCAAGAGCTCTCATAACTTACTGTTTACAGCTTACTAAGTAATAATTTTTATAATAATAATTATTAATTTTTCACAACTCCAATATAATTTTTAATAATTATGTTGGTAATCATTCACAACTCCAATACGTACATTCAAAAGAGCAAAATACTAATGCCAAACCTTTCAACTCTTTCCCTGCCAGCACCAGCATTTTATTTTTAATAATTTATCATTTTCATGGCCCCCAGAATTTTGTTATATGAATATCTGAATATACAAGACATCAAAAGAAAGAATAGAGACAGCTTTTAAAGAAACAAACAAAACAATTATTGTAACTTCATTCATTCTTTTTATCAACTCCTTAAAAGTAAGTTTCATTAAAAAAAGCAATATTTTGAACAAAAAGCTGAGAAAGTTGTTGTCAAAAACTACACCTGGATCAGATTCAGAACGATGATCGAAACGCAGATGGAGTAGGCTGAGTCCATCAACATCCACAAAGCTGCTCAGTCCTATACCTCTTCTAGTGTCGGCATTTTATTCGGTAACATTACGTAGTTTTGATTTACACTGTTTAATGTTTGATGGCCGCATTATTTGACATGTGCATATTACAAGTGCTTCTGTCATTTTTTTCTGCTTCTTCACCTATATTTTAATCAAGAGATTCTGCACTCTTTCAGAAGATGCATAATAGCGCCCCCTACCAAATAACAGTAAAAACATGGATCGCCAGAAAATTCCAGCAAATGGCAGGGAAGAGTTGTGCCATAACTGATGGAAAATTCCGTTAATGGCGGAGTAAGAGTTAAACATAGGAGAACAATTCCCTAAATACACTTAAATGAATATAAACTTTCCCCACAGCTCACTAGAAACCCCTGCCTCCCCCCTGCTGTTATTATTATATTAGCAGTTATTAGCTACTTGGAAGGAAAAGTGTGAGAAAAGAGGAGGGGGTGCAGAGAGTCATGGAGTGATGTTAATAAATCATGTTTTCATCTCTTGTTGGTTTTTTTTTTATTCATCTGAATCAACCCACCTCCCCCCATAAACATAAATCTGCATTGGCAAGCGAGAAAATTAAACAAACACACAACCGCTAACAGCCAAAAAGCCTAAAGCAGACTCAGTGATTCAGCGCCAGTTTTGATGTTTGCATTACATGTTCATCAAATATGTAAAGCGATTAAAATGCTGGCATTAGTGTAATATGATAATTGGTGATGTTGTGACAGAGCAGGGTCTAAAAGGCTAAAGACCTGTTCACACAAAGAAAGATAACTATAACGATAAAGATATATTCCAACTGGTGTTAAGATGTGTTTTGGATCTCAAGTAGATGAGGAGATGCATTCCCGTTTACACCTAGTATTTTAATCCGTCTACTTTCAACCACTTCTGTCCTGGTATCTTCAAGGGGAGGGTCTATGGGCGAGTAAATGTATGGGTTTTTCAGATTTTTTGATCTAATGGACAACATAAGCTCACGCAATTTACATATGAATGCAACTGGAGATGACTGAAAAACATACAGCTTTTGTTTCTGCTCTGACAGCCGCAAAACCACGCCCCACACTGAGTGTGTGTCAGAAATAAGGAGAACGTTGTGCTTGGTACGTTTTTGGTCTTCAAACCAAACTTGGCTCTTCCGCCGACACAGTTTAAATCCAGTCAAGCTGCCCATGATGTTTACACGTTAGGTCAGTAGGTGGAGAGTAGGCGATCTTCAATGACTGTTCGAACACATTCAACCACATGAACGAAATGCAATCGTACACTACGAAAGCAATCCGGTCAAATGCGTTTTCGACTACCACTGGAAGTGGTCGAGAGTAAACAAACTCAAAACATATTAGACCCCCGTTAACACCAGTATTTGTCGTCCACTTGTGATCCGATCGACCTAAATGTTAAAGAACAATACCACATCTATAATGATAACGGCACAGAGAATCAATATGACTGAAATCATTTTCAGAAGGATTTTTTTTTCCGGCTGATGAACAATAAAAAAAAAACAGCCAAAAAAAATGTATCCTGCTTTCAAGAGCTCAAGCATTTAAAGCAGCAGACAACAAAACTGCAGCACGCAATGAGAATAAACAACTGACCCTTCGCAAACAGTTTGATTGACAGGTGATCTGACCAATCATAACCCTGAATCCACCATTTTGTCTGACAAAGCAGTCAGGGGAGTTAGTAGATTAACGTTGGTGAACTTGAACTTGAAAAATTGTGTCCTCACATTCCTTCTGATGTCCATTCATGTTTATTTGATGCTATAAATGAACTAGTTTGAAGAGATGTTGATTCACGAGCTACAGAGATCTCTCACGAAACATTAAAGAGACACTATACGTTATTTATAAATAAATAATATGATAAATAATTACGATATATTAAATATGAAACTGTTTCATATGTCTGTCGACGCATTGTCAGTGTCCTCTTTGCTCCGGGATGTATTTTTCACTTCGTGAGAACATGATGTGTGGCGTGAGAGCACATGACTTGCATGACAAAGCAAACAGTAACTACAGGGTGCGGATCTTTGCCAAGGGTCAATTATTATCCGCTGATGTGGACATTAATATAAATATGTTATAGTTCTTAGTGTAAACAGGCTTTTAGAACACTAGTGAAAATATGTTTCTCACACACACACACACACACACACACACACAGCATCATCTTAAACATTTACTTTACATCTTAAATTTTTTGCTGTATTTTTTTCTAAATCCAAAAATGTACAAAAGCTGTCAAACACCCCATGGAAAACTTTAAATAGAAAAAAGTCCCAAATTTGCAGACCCCTCTAATTTTTCAAATGAATGTCATGCTGGCCGGTATATATGACACTTCTAGCATTTCATAATGAACATCAACCGTCATAGATAACACTTTACAGAGTTAATTAGACATGGATGTCATTACTGTGGTAATTTTAGTAATGTTGTTTGTCATAACTAAACGACATCAGTGTGTAATTTCAATAACACTTCTGTACAAACACACTACCATGAACCCAGTAATATAAAGTGTGACCTCATATATTACGAGAGTTAAAGTAATAGGCTATTCCAGCCTTGACGGTTTGTTGTTAGCATAATTGACGAGATATTTTATGGTTAGCATGAAGTGATGTGTTATTTGTCTTGGTGTCAGTGGCGTAAAGGCCTTTCTCCCTGATAAGCCCAACAGCACAAGGTTAAGCAGTGGAGAGGGCACCGCTCTAATTCCCCGCTCGGCAGGGAAGATTGACAGCCCGTTTCACTCCATGTCCTCGGCAGTGTTTTCGGGCAGAGCGTACAGGCAGACATACGCAGTGATTTGTGTTCCCACTCCTGCCGCTAGTCCTGTTTACAACCACTGACTCTCCCCCCAAGCTCGCTAAATAGCATCGCTATGTGTGCTCGTGTGTGTGTGTGTGTTTAGCGGAGAAAGGAGGACATTAATTTGCTTTATCATCTCACCCCGCCTCAGTCTCCACTCTCAGCCTGCCCTCGCTCCTTAATAAACGGCTTGTGCTGAAGAATTGAATTTAAACCAGGGCCATCCAGCATATTTCTGTTCAAAGAGGAGGAGAGAGAGAGAGGGAAAGAGGGTGAGAGAGGCACATCAATAAAGTCGACAGCATTTAAGAGGCAGACAACCTTTACAAAAGAGCGTGCCCGCTTAACGGCCTGACATTGGCGCTCGTAAAACAGCGTGGCAAGCGAGCACCGCCACAAGGCAACAGCCCATGAGACGCTGCCGTTTAAAGTCATAACACACAGCAAAAGCGAGAGTGGAATGACAAGACACAACCGGAAAGGTGTCACATGACTCCCGAATGTGTCTGGACATAAAAACCACCTGCTAGAGCTTCAACGCCACATGACCCGCGAGTGTTGAACATACAAGTGAATAGAGTTACTTTAAATACCAGCGCTGTACAAGGACAGTTCAGGGAGTTATGTAACATCACCAGTGTAACCAATTGGAAATGGGCTCAAATATTGTACGTGTCCTGAAGTGACAGTAGAAAGGAGGAATTAAAGACAAACTTCATGTGTTTATCATTTGATATGTGATCATGTTAACGGATTTTAAAAAAGGGAATTGGTTACATTTCAATCAGCAGGTTATTCGATACATAGCATCTATGTGTTCAAAAAGTTGGACTTGTTGAAATAAAATCTCAGGTATATTTTAATGTGTCCCTATTACTTACATATAAGTACTGAGTGATATTAATTAGGTACATGTACTTACTTTAGGGTTAGGGTAAGATTAGGGTTTGGTTCATTTGGGTTAGTTTTATGTAATTATGCCTAATTTATGGTTATTACTATGGTAAATTCATGTAACGTGTAACAAAAATAAAGTGTTACCGAATCTCACAGTCGAAAAACCAAGAGAGCTTCCTACATAGGCGGCATTTTAAGGTATCACAGGTAACTTAAATACCGTATGCTGACTCCAAAGATACAATTCTTAAATTAAGTCAGCATTGCAACAAGTGAAAAAAATCTGAGATGCAAAGTGAAAAATATTTATTAAAATATATAATAATTATCATCATTATTAATAAAAGTTTTAAAAAATATACTAGTTTTCCATTGGTAATTCATGTTTTCTTGTAATGTTAAATATATTAATATGCTCTACCATTAAAAAGTTTGGGGTCAGTAATTGTTTTTTGCTTATCTTTTTTATTAGAAATGAATACTTTTAATCAGAAAGGATGCATTAATAGTGATTAGTAGTGATTAATAGTGACAAAATATTTCTATTTCAAATCAATAAATTGAACTTACTCTTTTGTTTCCACAAAATGATTAAGCAGTGCAACTGTTTTCAACATTAATAATAAATGTTTCTTGAGCAGCAAATCATCATATCAGAATGATTTCTGAAGGATCGTGTGACACTGAAGACTGGCGTAATGATGCTGAATATTCAGCTTCACTATCACAGGAATATATTACATTTTAATATACAGTCGTGGCCAAAAGTTTTGAGAATTACATAAATATTAGTTTTCACAAAGTTTGCTGCTAAACTGCTTTTAGATCTTTGTTTCAGTTGTTTCTGTGATGTACTGAAATATAATTACAAGGACTTCATACGTTTTAAAGGCTTTTATCAACAATTACATGACATTTATGCAAAGAGTAAGTATTTGCAGTGTTGGCCGTTCTTTTTCAGGCCCTCTGCAATTCGACTGGGCATGCTCTCAATCAACTTCTGGGCCAAATCCTGACTGATAGCAACCCATTCTTTCATAATCACTTCTTGGAGTTTGTCAGAATTAGTGGGTTTTTGTTTGTCCACCCGCCTCTTGAGGATTGACCACAAGTTCTCAATGGGATTAAGATCTGGGGAGTTTCCAGGCCATGGACCCAAAATTTCAACGTTCTGGTCCCCGAGCCACTTAGTTATCACTTTTGCCTTATGGCACGGTGCTCCATCGTGCTGGAAAATGCATTGTTCTTCACCAAACTATTGTTGGATTGTTGGAAGAAGTTGCTGTTGGAGGGTGTTTTGGTACCATTCTTTATTCATGGCTGTGTTTTTGAGCAGAATTGTGAGTGAGCCCACTCCCTTGGATGAGAAGCAACCGCACACATGAATGGTCTCAGGATGCTTTACTGTTGGCATGACACAGGACTGATGGTAGCGCTCACCTTTTCTTCTCCTGACAAGCCTTTTTCCAGATGCCCCAAACAATCGGAAAGGGGCTTCATCTGAGAATATGACTTTGCCCCAGTCCTCAGCAGTCCATTCACGATACTTTCTGCAGAAGATCAATCAGTCCCTGATGTTTTTTTTTTTGGAGAGAAGTGGCTTCTTTGCTGCCCTTCTTGACACCAGGCCATCTTCCAAAAGTCTTGGCCTCACTGTGCGTGCAGATGCGCTCACACCTGCCTGCTGCCATTCCTGAGCAAGCTCTGCACTGGTGGCACTCCGATCCCGCAGCTGAATCCTCTTTAGGAGACGATCCTGGCACTTGCTGGACTTTCTTGGACGCCCTGAAGCCTTCTTTACAAGAATTGAACCTCTTTCCTTGAAGTTGCTGATGATCCTATAAATTGTTGATTTAGGTGGAATCTTAGTAGCCACAATATCCTTGCATGTGAAGCCATTTTTATGCAACGCAATGATGGCTGCACGCGTTTCTTTGCAGGTCAGAATGGTTAACAATGGAAGAACAATGATTTCAAGCATCGCCCTCCTTTTAACATGTCAAGTCTGCCATTCTAACCCAATCAGCCTGACATAATGATCTCCAGCCTTGTGCTCGTCAACATTCTCACCTGAATCAACAAGACGATTACTGAAATGATCTCAGCAGGTCCTTTAATGACAGCAATGAAATGCAGTGGAAAGGTTTTTTTGGGATTAAGTTCATTTTCATGGCAAAGAAGGACTATGCAATTCATCTGATCACTCTTCATAACATTCTGGAGTATATGCAAAATGCTATTATAAAAACTTAAGCAGCAACTTTTCCAATTTCCAATATTTATGTAATTCTCAAAACTTTTGGCCACGACTGTATATTAGAATGAAAAACATTTATTTTACATTCTAAAAATATTTCAAATGATGTTATGCAGTTTACATACTTACAACCAGCATGGACCAGCATGATAATTGCTTACTGAATTTGATGGTATTACAAGTTATTAAATGTTTTACTATTAACAGTGAAGTTATTGATTTTGTTTCATAATAAATCATAAAAGTTGTATATAATTTTTTTCTTATCAAACTAGGTGTTCTAGTACAACCAGCAGGAGAGAAGTGTTACAGTGAAGTTATTGAGCGTTTTTCATAATATGAAATGAGAAAAAGGGTTTTGGGTTTTGCACTTTTCAGACGGTCCCTTGTCTCGCCGCCGGCTTGTAGAGACAAATTTATTTATTGCAAATTGGGTTGTTGTAGCTCGTTGTCTATGTTACTTTGATTGGAAATAGCTGCATTTGTGTTTTAACAACATTTAATTCACGAGTTTTTGATCCGGGAAACTCGAATATGTAAATATATTGCCAACTTTACTGAACTCCTTAAACACTGACCGCATTTCTTTATATTTGAGTCAAACAAGTTCAAACTCTAAATGTGCCATCATTTGTGTGTATTAATGCTCGAGCTGACTTAATAAACACTACTGCCAGCCAGAGGGACATTAAACAGGAAGGTTTTGTCCGAGCTCACAACAGGTTTTGTCCGTTGCTAAATTTCCTCCCATCCCATTTTTTTCCACAACCACTCCGTAATTTCACAATATTACTGTTTGCATTGCATTTTTTTGCATAAAAGACTAATTTCTAAAACATTAAAAACTTCTTATTGTCCCCATACTGTTGAATGGTTGTATATTTTTAAATGAAAATGAATCAAGAGTAATAAAATTGTTATTCCTTGTTAGTTCATGTTAGCTATTCGATTACCTACTGCTAACATACCAATTCGGTCACTTTTGAGAGACTTTTCCCATCAAGTTGCTGCCTTAGAAGTCCGTTTCATGTTTTTAGGTTTTGGAAAAGAGCTAATTTGTTACAACCGTCCGGTCTTCCCCTTCTGAATGTGCACACCTGTAAAAAGAGGCAAAGCATGTAGGCAAATGAGAGAGGGAATAGAGGGGAGACCAACGGCAGCATTCCCACATAGCCATCAGAAGCCAGATTTATCTGCAAGCTCCCACAGACAACAGATGGCATATTAGAGAGAGAGTCTGTATTTACCTCTCAGCTTTGCTTTTATTTACACCCATTTGAACGCACAATTACATGTGTATCTGCTCAGGAGGGGTTTCATGCGCCCCCCTCCCAGAGCTCTCTCTCTCTCTCACCCCACTCTCATTCTTAAAAGGGACTAAATGAAGAAGGGAATCCAATAGGAATCGGCTAGAGCGTCTCCTCTCATTTCACATGCAGATTTATGCAAATCCATGCGCAAGCAGACACTGACCTCAGATCGCCAGACGCAAATGCTGTAAATATCATTTTTTTTTACTCTCATTTTTAAAATCAGTCTTCTGCCTCATCTTCTGCCTCAGCACCTGCCGAAGTTAAAGAGAGAACACTGAAAAAAAAAACACATTCGGGAGATTTTCTCATTAATATGCAAATGCAGGCAATCAGATACGTGGGTTGGATTGAATTAATCTCTGCCACCCCCTTCGCTTGTGCTGTAATCACAAATTACAGACAGGCATCTGACAGACAGCTAAAACGTTGGATGCCGGCAGACGGGCCTTTTACCTCAAGGGGAATAGTCGAATCAACTCAAACGGTCAGCTGGAAAAAAGCACGGCGGCACTTACACGATCGGTTCCGCCGGGACTGTGTTTTATTTTCAACTTCAATCTTATTCACCGTAGTCTAATCATGAAGTACCTGCAGTCAGACGGCAGCGTTTTAATACACGTACAGCACAACACAGAGCTGGAATCACAAACGTCACAGTAAATTGGATTAGAAAGTTAGCAGACAGACAGAGTCCTTCAACAAGGTCTTCATTTTCTTTTGAAATTCGTCATGCTTTAAACTCACTTTCACTTACCTGAAGTGTACCGTGCGCATAAAGTAACAACACTTCGGATGAAGTTTAATGACATGACAATCCTCCACGTATTGACTTGGACAACATGCCTAAATCCATGTAGTAAACTAAAACATTCCCTACATAACTTATCTGCATTCTTACCTTGTTTAGAGGAGAATATGACACATGGGCCCATAAAAAAAGCAGTTCGCACGCTGAGTCTGAAGAAAGATAGGGACCCGCAGCGAGGCGAGAGTCTTCAGTCACTGCCGTTGCGAGCAGCAGCCGCACACCTGTCGTGCCAGCGTGAGCGCCGCAGCGGCCCAAGCTTCGTTAGGGTGACAGAGAGAGGTGGCGGGCAGGCGTAATGGCATCTTTTTCAACCGAAAACACAAAGAGACAGACAGCACTCTCATCTAACGAGGAACACTGCATAGTTCTCCGCCGGGCCGCTGCAAGGTCACCTCGCCGGATATAAAGCTCACTACAATGAGACACAGGCAAAATACACAAAGCAGGAAATGAGGAAAATGAGCATCTGACAGAGCAAACATGTAAGATGTAGGCATTAAAGAGGCACATTTCATTACCAGACGCAATCAGTCCCTTGCTAGAGAACTTGAACTCCGTCTCTCAGGGTTCACCGGTGAGTAGAGTCGCACAGAAGTCTAGACAAAGAGAACAGGTCATGCTTTAAGATTACAATTTTATACAAAATTTATATTAAAGTCATGGTGTGCGTTAAAGAAAGTGAACATATAGTGTGTGCAGTGACATTTTATTATGTAATATGTCATACAGTTAGCAATGTTGCATAACACCTTTGTGGCCAATATGTTCCAGAAAGCAGAAGTTCCTTATAGTAAAAGAGAACATTCATTTTACGGGTTTTTGGTCAATACAATTAAAATGCTGTTTTCAGTTTTAGTTGTACGGACCAAAAATACATATATTGGTTCTTATGGGGAGCCAAATATAAGCTGACTAATAACATACACTGAATGAATTTCACAATATGATATGTATAGACATGTAAAGACAGCACTTTTTTTCTTCAGATACTTTTTGTTTTTTTGCACAAAATCATGAAATAGATGCTTTTTCTGCATGAAACGGTGGACACATGTATACATCCTCCAGCTTATGAATACATTATTATAACATACACACACACACACAACAAGACAATACAAAATATTAAAATTTCCACTCATTTATTACTAAATGTAAGGGTTTCTGTGAATCAGAAAGCAGATAATGGCATTGTCCTAAAAGCATTTTATGACATGTTGAATCATTGTAAGAAATGTGCTCAAGACATTATGGTGAAAAAAGCATTATGTGATTCAGAAAACCCCTTTTGTGGGCAAAATACATCTCTCATTCAAACGTGGAGGGTTTGGTGAAATAGTTTTTCTGTCATGCTGGGTGTATTTTGTTCTCGAAAGGTTTTCTGTTACCCACAAAATAAAAAAATGTATTAACTCTTCTGTGCACAAAATGTCCCAAAACTTTCAAAAAGTTCCGTCCATTTTTGGATTCAGCCATGAATTGCTCACCAATGCAACCGGATTTTGAATTATTGTGAATGAAATGGATTAAAGCTTATGCATTTTGTCAAGAAGCACTGCTTCAAGTCAATGAAATTAGCAAGGTTACACTTTGCACCCCCATTAATCAATTAAAAGGAAAATGTGATTCATTTATGGAAATTGAAAAACCATTTACTCTCCCTCATGTTGCTCCGGACACTGAGAGCCTCCATTCACTTTTGCTGTATGGAAAAGCGCTGCCAAGACATTCGGCCTCACAAAGAAATAAAATTTTAAAAAAAAATGAGGGTGAGAAATTGATGACAACTTTCATTTACGGATGAACTAATCCTTTATTTCCTCCCCTGGAGAGAATGAAGCGCATTCAAAAACCATCAGTGTCCACAGCTAATTGTCTCTCTTTCAGCATTTATGGCATAAGCCCACTATTTGGACCGTTGCAGCCTGTTACGAGATGACTAAGGCTCAAAACCCTCTGATTTGCTGCTGGCTTCTTTCTTCTCTGCTTCTGTCATCTGTTCCTTTTGCTCATCTCTTCGTCTGGACCTACAGTGTAAACTATTCTCCTGCCTCAAGCATAGATGAACACGGATAGCTGCTTTAAGTGCATGTGTGCCAAGTAGTGAGGCTGCAGGCCTACGTTTTTTAAACACTGCCATTGTTAGACTTCTGTCACACTGCCATTTTCAACCATCATCACCTGGCAACATGGTTAAGCCAGACTTAAGGAAGATATGTTTAAAAGACATCGAGTATTATCAGCTTAGGGGAACACTGGCACATTTCCCCATCCATTCTGAGGTTTCTTTCAGGTTGATTTCCTTCCTTTTTTCCCCCATTCTCCCTCTCAGATCGAAAATCTACTGCTCAAATATTTGTTTTCTTTTATCCTCTCTCAGCTTCTTTTTACCACATGTTCGTTCACAGCTCATCTCTAAACTTTATTTCCACCCCCTTTTCCCGCTTTTCCTATTCTTTTCGCTCTCTCAGTATCTCTTTTTTAATTGCTTGCAGTTCTAAAGCCCCTGAAAAGTCATCTGCCGCTTGCTCCTGATATTATATCATAATTAGCAGGGGTCCAGACTGGCACGCTGCTCGCTAGCAGATGGCACGCTAATTCTATTAGCATGTGAGGGACTGGCCGAGCAGCTTTTAGCCCTGAACGCAACAGCATCGACCTTCAACCGCAGGGAACCACAGAGACTGTCCAGCACTGTCACCATGGGCAACAGTCTGAGAAATCCTGCAATAGCAACACACGGTTTTTTGTTTTTTGTTTTGTTGTTTGAGTGCCACGTACGCTCTCAGCACTTTTCACAGCCAAGCCCTTTAATAGCCCTGCAGGTCAGGATATCCAAAACCATTCATACGTAAGGTATTGTTTATCAGAGAATGGACTCACATTGTAGTTTTGCACTTAACGTACGTGAATAGGGTTCTTCAACCATATCATAGCGCCAAGCTGAGCGATGTAAAGTCAGACAGCTGTGAAGCATTAGCACACATTCTTCAGGAGGCTGGCGAGTGTCGGGAGATCGATAAACCCCCTAATGTTTTCAGTCCTTCAGCCATTTTCATCGATAAGAAAAGTATAGGGAGGAGAAGAAATGATTGGAAGATCATAGTGAAACGAGATGGGGAAATGAAACGAATCACATTTGAGCTCAATCCTCCAATTGACCCTTCGCAAAGATCCGCCCCCTTTAGTAAATGTTGCCATGTCCGACAAGTCATGCATTCTCACGCCACACAACATGTTTTCACGCAGTGAAAAATACATCCCGGAGCAAAGAGGACACACGACGCGTCGACAGACATATGAACCGTTTCATTGTAATTTTTTAAAGAAGTTTAAACAATAAATAGCGTATAGTGTCTCTTTAATGTGTCGTGACAGATCGCTGTAGCTCCTTCAAGCGGCTCGTGAATCAACATCTCTTCATACTAGTTCATTTATAGCATCAAATAAACATGAATGAACATCAGAAGAAATGTTGTTTCAAGCGTGGAAAGACTACCTTTGTCAGACAAAAGGGCGGAATAAATTTAAGATGATGTGAAATGCATCTCCTGTGTCACATTCAAAAGTATCAGGTCAGTAAGATTTTTACATATACACATACATACATAATTTGTTTAGGATACATTCAACTGATCAAAAGTGACAGTATAAGACACTACAAATACTTCTATTTCAAATCGATTTAATATAAATACATAATTAAATAAATGAAAAATACACAGTAGTGTAAATACACATGGATGTACAATATAAACTCTAAAATGACACAAGTCGAATGTTTGGTGTTGCAGAACTTTGTAAAGTGAACTTGCACGGATATCCCATGCTGAGTGTGTAGGAAGAAACTAACAGTATGTTGGTTTACTTTGAATTTGGAAAGCAGATAATGTGTCAATATTGACAATGCAATGGGGTCATCAGTACATTCACACGGATTTGTCACTCAATAACCTCACAGACACTATTTCAAATGCATTGAGCAGCTGTATTCTCAACAGGGTTCTGAAATCAGAAGAAAAGCAGTGTAAAGCCACGAGTAAACAAGACAAAGCTTAAGACTACTATCCTTTGGGTGTAATGGAGCACCTCAGTAACTGCGTCAGAGACTGGTTTAGGTCTCAATTCAAATTAAGTTGTCCATGGTTGTGAAAAAAGTTGAGTCAAGAATTGAAAAAGGGTTCAGTGGACAAACTCAAAAGACATATCTGCAGTTGATTGAGTCTATGCCTATTTGACATTAGCAGTTTACAGAAATGCTATAAAAATAAGAAAAAGATCTTGTTTTCTTATCCAATCAGATTTTTTTGATTTCAGGTAGACTTGCGTGAATCTTGAAGCAGAGAGGAAGACTATCACATTAGAGAGGGTAAAATTTCAGTGATAAAAATGAAATAAATATGAGCCTAGAGAAATTCAATTGTGCTCTCTCCGAGGACGAGCTGACACTAAAGCTTCAACTTGATCTGCCAAAGCAGAGCAAGTTATTTAAATGAAAGCTAATAACATACACAGCAAATGGTTCATCTTAAGCTGAACAGGCCATTTACAATGGCTTGTTAAGTAGTGGTAATAGTTCTTGAAATTCAGACTTCTAACATCACTTTACAAGAGCTACACACTTTTATCAATGGATTGTACAGCTGTTTAACATACCAGTCATTTAGCTGATCTTTCCAAAAAGATCAGAGAGAGCTTTAAGAATTACATGATTTAGGACCTTTATATAGTGGCAAGCCTGCATAACCTTTTTTCATCCTTGTAAAGTTAAATATGGCATCTTCACTGACTAAGGAGGTGAATGTCTGCATCCAACCATAAATTTAATATATATATATATATATATATATATATATATATATATATATATATATAATTAATTTTTATAGATTTTTATTAATTCCAACAATGTAAAATTGTGAGAACGTGAAAAACGTCAACAACCCTCAGGACAGTGCTGCATCGTCACAAAAGTTTAAGCAGTGCCGCCTTAATTATTCAAGCTGAAGAACATGCGTAAAGTAACTCGATTAGTTACCCTCGTGCTGTGTCGGTAGTTTTCTGTGCGAAAACATCAGAAGCGCACGCCTAGATATCCGTGTCTCAGACAGCGTGAGAATATTAAACTGAGTTCTCTTTCAGGCCTTCTTGCGCTTCAACAGACATATTCAAACTAAATTGTCAAAATGCCCATGTTGGCAAGTGTCCTTTTAAACATAGTTATGTCTTAACTGAACGTAAAAATTTGAGAATAAAACACGTGTAACAGTACATTGGATCCGTGCATGGAGTCTTAAAGTGACAGTAGCCAAATAATCCTGCTGCTGTCTGTGTTTTTAATGTTAATCAAACAACAAAAGACAAAGAACAATCACTGATTGTTCTTGACTGAATAACTTTAATCGATTTTTTCATGGCTGGCAAAAAATATTTTTGATAGGGGTGGCAAAAACTTAGTTTTAGGCCATGCTTATATTTCTGACAGTTTTTGCCAGCTTGAAGGGATACTGCCATTAAAGCAAAAGAGGGATGTACCAAACACTAAGGCATTCCAAAATGTTTTTTCTACATTTTACATTTAATCATTTAGCAGACGCTTTTATCCGAAGCGACTTACAAGTGAGGAATACAAACATTTTCTCTCAAATTGCTATGCTGATAGTATAATTTGTAATTACAAATTGCATCAATAATAATTTAAAGTAGACTTTTAGACATCACTGTACATTATTATGCCCTGGAAAAATGATAAACCATGAGAAAATGTGTTTGTCTATTTACGTGTGTGCCTGAAGCAAAATACCTTATTCAGAAAGGCAAATAATTCAATTTGAAATAACTACTGAACTCTACTGAATAACAGAAAAGTTGCAGTGACATCTTCGGAAACAAACTGATATGGGAAGGTAGTATAAATATGTCTGTTAAAAAGATTTGTACAAATTCAAACAACGGCTTCACTGTACACTCATCATAACGATAATGAACCGTTTAACATATTACTGTTGAAGTCTGGTAAGGTATTGTTTTCCAGTTGCTTCAGGATTCAAATCATGTCCTTGAGTATCGGAAAAGCAGTCTCACAGATTTACAGTACAAACAGCTGCTGCTTCAGTATAACCCCACTGCCCTGAAGGACTCCATCACCTTCCATTTCCTTTTCACTTTCACCTTCTCCCTCCCTCTGTTTATTTTTCTATTTTCCTCCATCCTTTTTTTGTCACACCATATGCAGCTAAAGAATAAACCATTTTCCTATGCAGTACCTCAATAACTAATATGCAACTGAAAATAGCCTTCAACACGCGCACACTGAACATCTGCGTCTGCAAAACTACACATTTTGCAAATCGAATAATCAGCGGGTTCCCTGAATGACTAGTTGACTAATTGGTCTTAATGACGTTCTGTAAAAACACGAGCCGTTTTCCGCCTCTCACTCGTCTCTTTCCACCATTTTTCTTGATTCTTTGTCTTTCCTGAGCTGTGATGCATCTATCCGTTCTCATAAAGTTCTACATCTGTCCTTGAGGATTCATATCCCTCTTTTTCTCTGCTTATTTTCTCCTCCACCAGATCGCAATCCAATTCTCTCTATCCTCTGGACTCCATTCGTGGTTGGGTCTGACTCCCTCGGCCCAGACCGCCGTCTGTCTATTTCCCTCTCTCTCATTTTCTCATCTAATCATCTCTCTCTCTTCTTCTATATTTACATAGTGGGGTGAATGGGGTGGAGGCTCTTACAAAATGCTTCTCCCTGTAATATCCTTTTTTTCAGACTTTTCTCCTCCCATTCGTGTCCTGCGGTCGGTAGCGCAGAGCAAACACAGCCTGTTATTATGGCACGCTAGGTGGGCAAATATCATCAGCCCACTGCCATGGCTATTTTTACACATCAATATTAACACAGGCCACAGAGAGTAGCAAAGCACTCTGGGAAAATGAGACCCCCAACAGAGGTCTAGCCATAGGGGGAGTTGTAATTGTGGATACATACTATTAAAAACGGATGCTCACATACAGCTAATGCCCATGTGAAAACAGCTTCACCCCCTGAAACAGCACTAAAGTGCATCAACATGTCAATCAGTGTCATATTACCATATGGTTGGTGAAGCTTTAGTACAAGCAAGTAACAAACAATGCAAAAGAAATGTAGATGTGCATTTTCAGCAGTTTTTGTCCTTGTTAGTTGTGTGTCCTAATGTAAAATCCTTATGTCTCGTTACTAAACTTGAGATTCAACCTAGACAGGGGGGAATAGGAGCAAACAAGACCACTCTTTGCTCACTTTACCAGAAACAAGACCCAGCTGGCTTAATTTTAGGGGTCCATGTAAATTTGTCCCATCTTTTACTTTAAACAGTGATTCGCATACATATTTTCAACCTGTAACATTGTAAATCACAGTAAACACACCCAAGCCGAACCAAACCGGAGGAGACCGGCGAAACGAGAATAAATGACGTGTAAAAAGTTCAAGGCACACCTGGAACTCTGCTGAGTAAGCGATCTGGGTCCTCTCAGCAGCATTAAACCCTGGACCATTACAAGCTTGTTTCCTTTCACATCGAAAACTCTTTCAGCCAGAACCCATTGGCTGGCTGCTTGGACTGGGAAAGAGCAATCTTATTACAGAGAGGCCAAATCTCGGCACAGAAAAGCTCTACTGTATGTCATCGGCTGTAGATCTATTCAGCCTGGAGCAGACAGTCACGAGGATTAGTGTTGTTGTTCTCATCTTTGGAAGTTGAAGAGCACTGCCATGCTTAAAAAAGAGAGAGAGAGAGCGAACATGAGACGTGCTCCATCATTTTGAGTCGTTAAAGGCATTTTATGTTTCTGCTCTACACAATTATTGCATGCACGATTGTTAGATATAAGTCTCTTATGCTCACCATAAACTCTTATGCTTCTTTTGCTTTAAAAATACAGTAAATATATAAACATTACTATTTAAAATATCCATTTTATATTCATGTGTCTTCAGTGTCACATGATCCTTCAGAAATCATTCTGATACGATGATTTCGTGCTCAAACATTTCTTATCAAAGTTAAAAACAGTTTATTTTTCTCTCTTCTTTGATGAACATTTATTTGGATAGAAAGATTTCCAACATTGTAAATGTCTTCACTGTCACTTTTGATCGATTGAATTATCTTTGCTTTTAAAAAATGGCAAGAAAATCCAAATTAGGATTAAGACATTTGTTCAAACATACAACAAATTAAATAATTAAGAAATCAATATAAATACAAAGATTTATAATTTTCTGCACATATCTTGCGATATGCTCTTCTCTAAACCCCCTTTTCTCTAGCCGTCTAATAAACTATGGATAATGAATGACTTTCCTAACATCATGTTATTCACAAGCTGTATCACTGATATCTTTCCGTGGTCAAAAAGTTGATTGAATGAGAGATAATACATTTCAGTAAGATATACTGGGTTTTTTTTTTTTTTTCAACATATTTTCAAATGTTGTTTTTGTGCTATAACTAACAGTAAAGATTAAACAAGAAGAGATGATTGGTTTCAAGTCACATTAAAGAGCATCAAAATTATATTTATTGTTTGGATTTGAAAAGATTTTGTAATAAAACAAACAATTTAGGCCTAGATGTTATATTTATAAAGGAAAATCAAGCTTTTTGCTTATATTAAATAACAGTGTACTGTGACGTCTGTCTCGCAATGAAAGCATGCATCACATAAAGTACAATCTTACAGCAAGAATTTGACATGGGGCCTTTTAAATCAGGTGTGAATTTTGAGATTTTGATCCAAATGGAGTGCAAGTAGAATGAATAACACAGTAGATACACATAATATACACAAAAATACACATACCCATGTCCCACCAATGTGTCAGCTCCTTTGAGAAAAGGAAAAGAACAGTAAATGAAGGACATTTTACAGAACTCACAACCTTTCCAGGTATGAGCTGTGTTCAGCATCCTAAACCTAAAATGTCCCTTACACACAACTTTATTCGCTCATCAAAATGCCCCCAAGAATCACACAGAGGCCTGTATAGGATTCAATTCATCAATTTAATGTCACACAACAAAATGTGAGAGAAGACAGTTGGTTTATAGATAGTGGAAGCATATTAGGATGTTAGTCACAACTATAAAATGCCAAACAAAATTTTAGCGACTGGTGTGGAATGTACTTTTCTGGTCTAGGAAAGAAAAAAAAAAAAAGTCACAAAGGGGGGGGAAAGACCTTGAAATTCAAACCCCAAGGGGTAAATATTGGCCCTTAATAGCGTTAATTTCTGACACCGGAGTCCACACATCTGCACAAAATGCTTACGCTACATATAGACCATTAGGCCAAACCCAACATATTTCATTAAACCGTTAAAACTGTGCTTTATTTTTGTGCAGCATCAGGAGAGATTAAAGACGGCGACGTCTCTGCAGTGTGTTAAACAACGCTGGCTCTGCAGAACACAGCTCAAAATCAAACCCAATCAACTCAACTGCACTGCAGGGACGGCTAGCCTTTTCCACTTCCTGCAGTTCCGCAAACCGATGCAGAAACATCAGAACCCCCCGTAGACTCCCCTGGTATCAGCCTCGTACTTTATCCAGAACGCACTAAATCAAAGCTAAATTAAAGCCAACTGTCCTCTGATACCTTAGACTGGGCTCTAAAAGGAAATCTCAATATAAAATTAAAGCTACCACCATCACTGAATATTTTATATAGGCATTGGGCTATTACATGTGTCACTTAATTGAAATTTTGTAGGTAGCCACTTTGCCACACCTAATTCTGAAACCCATATCAGATGTAAATTTTCACCACTTCTGATGCATGTGCAAAGTGTTTGAGCACGTTTAGGTCCCCAAAAATGCGATTTATTTAGGAGAAGAAGAAGAATTGAAAGAGCAATTACAATAGGGTCCTCACACCATCGGTGCTCAGCCCGAAAAATCCACATGCTGAGAGAAAGCATTCTTTGTCATGGTTTCTTTTTTTTCTTTAGGTGCACTGATTTAATTCAAGGCATTCATATACTGACTGGCTACCAGTTACTCTAAAAAAGTGATTAATTACTAGCTACTAATTACATCTTCAACAGTGTAATTAGATTATTGTACTAATTACTCTCTCTAAAAAGTATTGAATTACTTATTACTAATTACTTTCTAAATCCAGTGTCAACCTTGAACAGCTGAACAATACAAGGATAGACATGAAACTTCTCTTTAATTCCTTCAAAAATAAACAATATAAAATTGCATAACTTATTCTTGATCTGACCAAAGTATTTAAAAGCCGAAGATTAACATAAATTTCATCATTAGATGTTAAATTTTGATGATAAATCCACTATTGTTTGATAGAAGAATTAATAGTCTACACAGTATTTAATTCAGTTACATCAGAAGTAACTGTAATTTTGAAAAATAGCGTAATCCCTTACTTTACTTTTTTCAAGAAAAAATGTATTACACCCAACACCGCAGACTATTATATTCACAATATATATATAATACATGCTAAAGTTTAAAACAGGCTTTTATTGATATCAGACGTGTTGTTTATAACTGAAAAAAAAAAAAAAATACAAAATGTAACTTTTGACATCCCTAATATTTTAATATTCTGTTTTATAGGCTTTGGTGTGTGTGTGTGTGTGTGTGCACGCTTGTTTTCATGATTTATGAGGACAAAAATTTGTATAATGACATGGATATTACACTGGTATTACGACGTAAACATTTTATGAGGAAATTAGATGTGTGTGTGTGTGTATTTTTGTAATTTATGAGGACACAAATTTGTATAATGACATGGGTATTACACTGGTATTACAACTTAAACGAGAAATATGAGGGCATTTCATGTGTCCCCATATTTCAAATAGCTTTAAAAACATACTAAACAATGTTTTATTAAAAATGTAAGAATGCTGAATGTTTTTAGTGATGGTAGATTTAGGGGTAGAGTTAGTGTAGGGGGAGAGAATGTACAGTTTGTACAGTATAAAAATCGTTACACCTATGAAATGTCCTCACTGCGATAATAAAATAAACCTGAGAGAGAGAAAGAGAGAGAGAGAGAGAGAGAGAGGCTCACTGCTTTCACTGACATCTGTTTAAAAGGCGGGGAAACCTCTTCTTTTTCAGACCCAATTTTGCACCATTTCATGGAAAATGCCTTTTAACTTAGTGCTTGTGTTGGTCTGTGTGTGGTCAGAGTTATCATAACTCATAAGAATCTCTGCTCATATCTCTAAGAGCTCTGATAAGCTATGCTGTGCGGTTTCTCCTGTCTTTCATTAGCGTTTAGCGGTCCAGCTTTAATGATTTAAGCTGTTTGCTGACATCCTGCACAGAGAAGCTGCTTAATTTCTGATGTATATGAGAGTCCTGGCCTCGAAGGGAAGACCATAAAACAAGGTCTTACCATGTCCACTAACAGAAAAAGTAGAAGAGAATGAAAAAAGGAATGAAATAGTGAGAAAAGGAACAAAGAGGAAGCATGAAGATGCTGGATGGGTAAAAAGAGAGCTGTAATACAGTGAAAATAGCTCAAGTGACACAACAAACACATTAATTTATTGGCCATGACCTTCTAGATCAACGTGTGTGTGTGTGTGTACACATAGTGTACTCTCTCTGAAGGGCACTGGACCTAATGCATCTGCCTCATGTTTGAAAAACAATGAATAGGTTTTGCACCTTCTTCTTTCTTCCATCCCCATGTTTATGGCTCTCCTCATTTATTTCCCTGCTTTCCTTTTCATCGCCTTCTCCTTTTGCAGTCCTTTTCCACGCTCCCTCCTTCCCGGACCATCTACAGACATGTCGCCGCGAGCGATTGCAAGTTGCCATGACGCTGTCTGTCTGAAGACTCCTCTGACACTGAGCTTGTGTGGGATTCATCTGTCAATCAGTGATTTAACACACAAGAACACACACACACACTTAAAAGACAGTCAAGCAGGGATATATTAAACAGATCATTTTCAAAAATGCAAAAAGCAAACACAGAAAGACATCATTTGGATTTCTGTCTAGTGTGAAGAGATGTGCACATGCACAGACAGCTTAATGAACAACTGCAGACAGATATGTGAGAAATTGATCCTCTAAAAATGACCTCTGTGACAATACTGCAGATTTCAAGAAGGATCCTGCTGCGCATGTGGGATATCAGTCACACACACACAAACCCCTTTGTTAACAGAACTAAGTTAAAGTAGCAACTCAACTCCCAGAACTACATTTATCAGTAGCGTGACAACTTCTCAGTTCTCCAATAAAGAGATATTTTTTTTCCAGCATGAAAAAGTGAAATGTTGTTTACATTTTACTCCTGTTATCTGCATTTCAGAGGATAAAACAGGACTTTCAATGAGAGGAAAGAAACGGGACGGCCCTTGATTTCATCCTGAAAATGGCTTTACCGGATGTTTGTAAGCATTTAGAGGGCAGGAATACCACCAAAAAAAGGTGCAAATTAATGTATTAAATGAAGTCAATTTTGATTTCTAATTAAATTTAATAACCGAGTGTGATTTTATAAAGAAATATTATTATTATTTAAACGTAAATATTACCATCAAAGAATTGAATATTTTTCAGCGAGGACACATTAAATTGATCAAAAGTGACCGTAAATATTTTTATATTGTTAAAAAAAAATTCTAGGTTATACTTTACAACAAGGTTCATTAGTTAAACATTAGTTAATGTGTTAACTAACATGAACTAACCATGATCAATACATTTATTACTGTATTTGTTCATCTTTGTTAACATTAATTAAAATGCAGTAGTTCATTGTTTGTTCATGTTAGTTCACAGTGCATTAACTAATGTTAACAAGACTTTAATAATGTATCAGTAAATGTTGAAATTAACATTAACAAAGATTAATAAATGCTGTAGAAGTGCTGTTCATTATTAGTTCATGTTAACTCATGAACCTTATTGTAAAGTGTTACCGAATTCTATTTCAAACAAATGCTGTTTTTTTTTTTCATATTCAAAAAATCCTGAAAAAAATACTTGTAGCAGCACAACTATTTCTGACATTGATAATAATAAGCAATGTTTCTTGAGCATCAAATCAGAATAATAGAATGATTTCAGACACATTTGACAGTGAAGACTAAAACAATCAGATTTGCCATTACAGGAATACATCATTTTTTTTAAATAAAATTTATTAAGAAAATTGTAATAACAATAATTCACAATATTACTGTCTTTTTATACGAAACGATGGAAACGGTGCTCCCTGTTGTCTGTGTCCTCTTTCAGCAGGATAATGCGTCCTGCCACAATGCAAAAATGGTTCAGGAATGCTTTGAGGAGCACAACAACGAGTTTGAGGTTGACTTTGCCTCCAAATTCCCCAGATCTCAATCCAAACGAACATCTGTGGGATGTGCTGAACAAACAAGTCTGATCCATGGAGGCTCCACCTCACAACTTACAGGATTTAAAGGATCTGCTGCGAACATGTTGGTGTCAGATACCACAGCAAGCCTTCAGGGGTCTAGTGGAGTCCATGCCTCGACAGGTCAGGGCTGTTTTGGCAGCAAAACGCGGACCAACACAATATTAGGAAGGTGGTCATTAGTGATCCACACTTTTTCCTTCCACTGAACTTTCTGTTAACATGCTTGGAAACAGCACTCTGTGAACAGCCAGCTTCTTTGGCAATGAATGTTTGTGGCTTACCCTCCTTGTGAAGGGCGTCAATGATTGTCTTCTGGACAACGGTCAGATCAGCAGTCTTCCCCATGATCGTGTAGCCTAGTAAAACAAACTGAGAGACCATTTTGAAGGCTCAGGAATCCTCTGCAGGTTTTGAGTTGATTAGCTGATTTGCTGAGATAGTGAATTAGTGGGTTTTTGTTAAATGTGAGCCAAAATCATCACAATTAAAGTCAGTCTTCAGATTGTGTGCATTGAATTTATTTAATACACAAGTTTCACAATTTGAGTTGAATTACTGAAATAAATGAACTTTTCCACAACATTCTAATTTATTGAGATGCACCTGTAAATGTACACAGTATACTTGAATAGTGGTGTGTTTTATATTTATATATAGTATGTGTGTATAACTTTATTTCAAATAATGTGTTTTTTTCTCTCTTTTTAAATGTCTGTAAAGCACATTGGATGAGTGTAAAATAGTGTGTAAAATACTATAAATAGTTTGGGTTGACTTGATTTTGATTAATGTCAATGTGGTTACTTATATTAGTATCTTACTGCTTTTTAAAAAACGTAGCTTGACTGTAGTTACATCACTTTAAATGACGAGCAGCTTAGGCTTCAGGATAGCTTCCCTAAAACTGACACACACACCCCCACCCAATACAGAGTGAGGTGAATGTGCGCCACACAAACACCTTGTGGAGTTTGTTAGGAGCATGCATTAAAATACACTCAAACCTTGTGCAGTTTGTTAGAACATAATGTGAGACAGGCACATGCGCGCACACACACACGCACACACACACACACACGCACACACACACACACACACACACACACACACACACACACACACACACACACACACACACACACACACACACACACACACACACACGACCGCAAACAGGCAGGCGAGTGAAATCCCTGACTGCCTCCAGCCTTCACTTTGCATTTTGAGTGAAACTAAAGATTAAAGCCCTTCTCAATACAAAACCCCAACAGCAGCACAGCCAATTACACCTCCTAGACCTACCAGAGAGAGGGGGAGAGAGGGAGAGAGAGAGAGAGAGAGAGAGAGAGAGATAGAGAGAGAGAGTGCAAGGAAAAGCAAAGAACTGGATTGAAAGAGAAAGGAAAAAAATGGACAGACATGCAGAAAACAGAATGAAAGAAGAAGAAAGGTGTCAGAGAGCTGTTGAGGTTGAGGCCAAGACACTGTCTCCTCCAAGGAAATACTCAAAGAGGAGAGATGAACCATGCTGAAATGATAAACTTACAGATTACTTGGAGAGAGAGAGAGAGAGAGAGAGAGATTTAGCATTAGTGATTTGTGTGGTTACACTTTATTTTACAGTGCCGTAGTTACATTAATGTACGTAATTACACTAATAAGCACTGAGTACTATTAATTAACTACATGTACCTACTATAGAGTTACAGTAAGGGTTTGAGTTTGGTTTAAGGTTAGTTAATTAGTACATGTAGTAATGTGTAACTACGGCACTGTAAAATAAAGTGTTACCGTTTGTGTTGTTATACTGTGCCTATTACAAAAAAAACACTTATTCAGAACAAAGTCAAAACTCTTTGAAGTATGGAAAGCCCAGCAAAGGAACAACTACTTTTTTTTATGCTGAGAGTGATTACACAGTGGGTTTGTAGAGCAATCAACGAGTCTGATAATCCAGACACTTCCAACGTGTTAAAAATGGAGGGAGATGAGGAATGGGAAAGATTAAACAAGTGCACTTCCACCATCTTTCAAGCCGTGGTTCAGATACAGGCTCATTATGGAGGGAAAATGTGTGTGTGATGATGGATAAAGCCAGCATTAGTGAAGGGTTTAAGTTAGGTAGAGAGCGTAAGTGCTTCCGTAATGGTCGCAAGGTGTATATTAGTCTGACCTAGTATCGTAATGGTTGAACATTCTAAATTCTTAGTCGTGTCTCTAAGCTGCCAAAGTTTTTCGGCATCACAGATGCTTTCAGAATTTACGCCTGTCTTAAAAATCGACTGAGGTGCCCACTTTAATAACATTTTCAGGCTAGTACTAATGCTCAATACCACATCTCAAAATCTAATGAGCTTCCTGCCTGGCATTATTGGACATCATTCAATCAGAGCTTAATTTGAGCTGGATCCTTGTTTTTAAACATTCTGGCATTAACAAGTGCATCACGTGGTGACAGTCCGTGCACTCGTGTGCAAGAGAGTGAGCGCGGGTTTCTACGAATGTATTTGGAGGTTATATTTTGTTATTGGTCCTCCACATATATATTTTTGACCAATCAGTTTTTTTTTACTTTCTTTGGAACCACACAGTCCATTTGCTGTGGGATTATGGGACACTGGAGGTCTGGAGAGAGGACTTTAATCACCCTGCATCATCAGTAACCAGTTTCACATATATGCACAGCTGCAATCAAAGTGGCGAGACATCTGGCGATATTTTAACACACTCATACTAACAAGCCCCTCAGTACACACACTACCATGAAGACTAAATGAAACAAATAAGCTTTATTATTCTCTCTACCCTTCATCTTTTGCATTCTCTCTGTCCCTCATTCTCTTCTCCATGTTTACCACCCTCTGGCTCCATATACGCCACTCTTTCTCCTATCATTTTTCCTTACTTGACTTAGTAGAGGCCACGGTGTTTACACTTTTAATAACATCCTACGAATACATTAGTATACTTTTAGTTTGTATACACTCATAGAAAAAAAAAAAGGTTCAGTGAGCGTTTTATGGCGAAAAGTTTCTATATAAAAAGGTCCCACAAGTGTTTTAATGAATAAATAAGTAAAACAAAATTAATTCGTTAAAAATAAATCCATAAAATGATCCCATGATAGACAGATAACCCCCCAAGTAGTTCTATATATTTAAAGGGACAGTTCACCCAAAAAAGAAAATTGTCATCATCTCCTCACCCTCAAGTTGTTCCACACCTGTGAGTTTCTTTGTTTTGTTGAACACAAAAGAAGATATTTTGAAGAATGTTGACTTCTATAGTTTCAAATTACAACCCTGACAACAATAACCAACACAAACAAGTTTGAAAATGTGAATCTTCAATTATTTAAGCAAGTAAAAATCCCACTTGCTGGAGACATACACATACAAAAAAAGAACATGGGCGATAACAATACCTCCCCCTCCCTGATTCCATATCCCATCTATCCATCTTTCCTCGGCAGCATTATGCGTTTTGCTTCATTAGACTTGAATCTCATCTCCTGACTGCATTCGGTGCCAGCCAGTGTGGCATCCACTGGGGAGATGCACATCGGGTTCAATGGCACACTTAATGCGCACTTAATACGCACGTCTGCATCAGCATCACCACACACACATACACGCATATATATATATTTGGCACAGCCATTAAACCCCAAAACACAAGCTAGAGTCAGTGAGGAAGAGAAATCAGACTGGAGCATTCATCCAGGGTGAACGGTGTATTTGTTTATATGTGTGGGATGAAGTAAGGAGGTAAATGTTGAAGAGATCAAATGAAATGTTTGGGTAATAAAAGGTATGAAAATAAATAGCAATGTGTAAAATGTGTGTGAGAGGGAGCGAGTACGAAACAGACATGAGGCCCCTGAGAGCGTAAAAGCGTCTGCTTTCATTACTTTTCAGAGGCTTTTAGTTTAATTGTATTCTTATGGTACGTCTCTGGTGAACGGAGGGGTTTGCTGAAGGATAAAAGTCTGTTTGCTCTCCATCTCCCACTGAGAATTGTGTGGGAAGAAAATTTGAAACATTTTTTTTTTAAACCGAAACTCAGATAAACTACTCAAACAAATACATAAATTACCTCTCAAATATCAACACTTTAAATATTCATTAAAATATTAAACAGTGCACTAAAATCTAGCCAAAATGGAGCTCAAATGGCTACCCACTGTGTCAGTGGCTTTGGTTTCAGAAGTTTTTCTCATTCATTTTCTCTAGAGGAATTTACAAAGTTTTCAATAAAAACATGAACAAACCAAATTCAAAATGAGTCGCATCACAGCTTTTGATATGAAGCAAAAAAAGTTTTTGAAAACCGGAGTCTGGTAAAGGGATAATTCACCCATCATCATTTACTCACTCTCAACTAATACCAAACCTGTATGAATTTCTTTGTTCTTCTGAACACAGAGGAAGAATGTCAGTAGCCAAGCAGATCTCGCCTCCCATTGACTACCTTAGTATTTATTTTTCCTACTATGGTAGTAAACTGTTTGGCTACCGAGTCCCGACATTCTTTCAAATATCTTCCTTCGTGTGAACAAAGAAAATCATACAGGTTTGATATACAAGTATAAATGAAAAATATATTTTGTACTTATCAATGATATTGTACAGTCTGATTCAAATACAGAATTGATTCAATAATGTTATTTGAACTGCATACTGAATTCAATCCCTTTTATTGGTCTAATATTTTATTATTAGCTGCTTATTGCCTTAAAACTGCACATATTGAAGTTAAAATCATCGATTATAATCAGATCGCAAAAAATCAATTCTTCTATGATAAAAAAAAAAAGAATGGATTGTTTTAAATTTGTGGAACCTTCTTGGCTCTAAGAAACAAACAACAAACTGCTAATCACATTACATTTGTTCGTTAGCAAACAGCATTAAATTAAGTAGCATTCAATATCAGAGTTCGGAATCGTTCACCCTGTAATGGTTATAGACAGAGTGGCTGTTTTTTTTTAAACAAGACACAAAAATAGATCAACTAACTGTAAAAAATTATATTACAACAAAACAGACAAAAACCCTCCTTATAAACAGCTACTTTTTGGTTATTTTCAGCGGTGTAAATTATTTTAGAAAATGTAATTATTTACTGTACTTAAGTATCTTTTTGACTACCGAGTGTGAAAGATATTAGCAAATTTTACTCTACTGTATTTTTTAAGTATATGTACTCTTTACTCCAATAGGCCTACATTTGTCATTAATAAAGCACCAAACTTTTTCTGCAGCAGTTTATTTCTGCTTCAAAAGAAGTGATATCGCCATCTACAGGGCATTGAAGGTACTACAGCTTTTGCCCTTATTCACCCAAACTTGGCTTGACTACTTTATTCGAATGCGAGGTCATTAGCAGGCAGTTGCTGAATCGCAGGCGTTTCATATATGAGAGCCTGCTTTCACAGACAGACTTGGATTAAGCCAAGATTTGGGCTTAGTTCAATTAGGACATTTAAGTAGCTTTCATTAACATGCCTTAGATTAAAAAGAAAAAAGAAGAAAATAATGGCACTAACTTGTTTTAAGATATCTCAGTGCAAGATGCTTTCAGCTCAATAATCCATCTTAGTCTTTGGCTAGACTTAAGCCTCGTCTGTGAAGCCAGGGTTAAGACTTATTCAAGTTGTATTGGAATTGGTGACTTGTAATGGAGTGATTTTCAATATAAGGTATCTGTACTTTTACTCGGATGACAAGATCTTAGCGGATCCATTATCCACATTCAATCAGCGCTCTCAGAGAACACAAAAGCTATGAAGAGGTCAAAATCCTCTCTCACATTTACACTTTGACAATAGTCTTTCATGGCTGACGGACAGCGCCGCTCGCCAGAAGCCACGAGACTAGTGGCATCAAAAGATAATGATCTACGGTCGCATTAATTCTGCGCCATTGACTGCACCGCTGTAGTCTATACGTCTACTTAACTAACACGCGTCCCCCGAAAGAGATAAACAACCGCTGCTCTCTCCACATCCCTCTCCATACATCTCTGTCCCTTCCCCTTTCCCGAGCTGTCTCATCCGCCACATTCTCTCTCTTGCTTTGCGTCACATTCTATCAGTTTATCTCTTCCCCTTTCCCTTAAATATCCATCCATCTCTTGTTCTATCACAAGGCCACAGTATCCTCCATTCATCATAGAAACAGGCCTGTCTGAGGGCATCTATCTGCAGTGTGTGTTGAGACAAGTGACAAATCAAATGTTCATATATTGAGCCAAAGCAGAAACATAACGGGGAGGAGACGGATGTGAGAAATCGTAAAACCCCAAATGGCGGCGGAAGGAACGCAAGTCCCACCTATACATTAAAAGAGCCAATTGCCTTTTTGATAAACTCGTCATAACGTTGAACATAGTAGATGTACATTTATGTAAAAAAGAGCCCTCTAAAAAGATATAATAGTTGATTAAGAGATAAAATATGAAAATTAAATATTTTATAAACATATTAGCAACATGCACATGTGTAGGAAATAATATATAATAAATGATATACATTCAGAAAGCCTTCCAGTTCAAATTGTAAAATTGCACACACAGACCAGCTACTAGTCAGTCGGTTATAATTTACATGGAAAACTGAGAGGCCACAGAGCATTTGACCACTGAATCATTCCACTCTTAAGGAGGATTTTCTCAACATTGCATCACTGCATATCCAATCAACTTCTGGTAAGCACATTAATTATTATTTGAATTACCACCCAGTAAGTCATTTAAGCGTGTATGGCAATGTCTTTTGAAGATTTTTAATTTTCAAGCTATTTTTTTTTTTTTTAGATTTACATTCATTTTTATGATATATTTAGTTATTAACTTTTCATTAAACTCACTAAGTAGTTTCTTAATGAACCCCAGTTTGGGAAACCCTGAAATACTGTAATCCTCAGAACTGGACCACAGAGCAACAGAAGGTGGTCTGGTGTAATGAATCGCGTTTTCTTTTACATCAGGTGGGTGTGCATCGCATGGCACCAGCACACTTTATGAGAAGAACAGTCGGCGGAGGCATTGTGATGCGGCAAAACCTTGGGTCCTGCCATCCATGTGGATGTTACTTTGACACGCACCACTTACCTAAGCATTGTTGTAGACCATGTAGACCTTTTCATTGAAACGGTGCTCCCTGTTGTCTGTGTCCTCTTTCAGCAGGATAATGCGTCCTGCCACAATGCCAAAATGGTTCCTGAATGGTTTGAGGAGCACAACAACTAGTTTGAGGTGTTGACTTGGCCTCCAATTGAGCATCTGTTGAACAAACAAGTCCGATCCATGGAGGCTCCACCTCGTAACTTACAGGACTTAAAGGATCTACTGCAAACATGTTGGTGTCAGATACCACAACACGCCTTCAGGGTTCTAGTGGAGTCCATGCCTCGACGGGTCAGGGCTGTTTTGACAGCAAAAGTCAATATTTGGAAGGTGGTCATAATGTTATGCCTGATTGGTACATACACATTATACATGCACATTTTATTAAGCAAAACGAGGATTATGAAATATTATTGTTTTGTTGTTTAATTATTATTTCAATAAGTAAAACCTTTTAGTCCGGGCCTTATATCATCTATCCTGAGCTGTGAAGGAAAAGACTGTATGTGTTTGCTTGTGTGTGAGAGAGAGATTATATATCTATATGTATATAATTTTTAAAACTTTGGCAAAAAGATGTCATATTTCTGTGACAGGAAATGCAGCAAGACAGCATGTGTACCTTTAAGTACCCTTTAAGTAGTATCAGATGTAATTGTGTTCTTGTTTTCACACCATAATAACCCACTCGTCCTTTCTCTCTCTCTCCACCTTTTTAGACAGCTAGTGCACAACAGCATCCATCCATCTCCCGCTCTCGCAGCGGCGTTCTCTGGGAGAGCGACAGCGACGCAGAGCTGTTCATCCTGTTTGCAGAGTTGACCTGCTGCAACCCTCTATTCAATAAAAGAGACAGAGTGATGGAGAGTCAGACGGAGCACTGGTGATTGGCCATTTGTGCTCTCGTACCTATTGATCAACAGATGTTGTATTGATCTCACGGTATAGCCACATAAATTGCACACTTGATAGCAAATTGGACATATACAATAAGTACAGATTCACACGCAAAAAAGGAACTGTGACAAGAAGTAAGTGTGCTGGATGTCTCAGTAAAGAGGTTCATAACTGAATGGGTTCAGAAACCTTGAGCAAGATCCTCGTAATGCCAGAACTAAACCATCAATACACAAACAAATGCTTCATTCCACAAGCTCAAGGACAAGACACACAGTTTTTATCAGCTTACCTGCACACACGGCGCACACATCTTTAGAAGCTCACCCCTTCATACCGCACATACATGAAGCTATAAGAAAACAAACAAACAAACACAAAACTCACACATTCCACCCACAGGGGATTACATGGGCCATGCCTATATAATATTTGTAAGTGCTTTTTTCCTGAGTCTTGTTAAACAGAGCAGAAAGAGTATTAGAATTTCAAGAGGTTTTGAGAAGAAAAAACGAAACTCAATTAGAAGCAGCTCAGGATGTACTTGGGATACAAAAAATATCCACACAAAACACCAGCCTGAATCACCTTCTTTTCACATCTAATCCACTGGTTTGCTCATCAGACCTGTTATATGAAACAGCCTGCAGGTAAGTTCTAGAAAACACTTCAGCCAAGCTTATTGCGATCAGTTTCCGGCTGGTAAATCATCGAGGAGCCAGCGACCCGAGTCTCATTAGAAGCAAGAAAAATGGTTAAGTATGAGATTTGTTCATGTTTTTAGTTGTGGGGTCCAAAAGTCCACACTGAAAATCGGAGACTAAAAATGCTTTTAAAAGAAATATCACAAAGACATATTTGCGAGTCGGCACTAACATCTAGGTCACTAACCAAAACAAAGTGTTATACACACCACTATTTGTAAAACAAAAAATGCATTTTCAAAATAGGTAATTCCAATTCTGGCATCTGATTGGTGAATTCAATGTTTTTTGTAATTTTGTTGCATAGCAACATATGTAAAGGTCTTTATAAAGCATTTATAATTTTTCTAATTCTATGAAAATAGGGAAGTGGGGAAAAGCTATAATGACAAAGATGAAAGATATCATTGGGGATCACTTTAAATTAATATTTTTCTCATGACCAATAAAAAACATCTACAGCGATGTGATTGACAATTTACCGGAAATCCCGCTTAGAAACGATTTTATCGTCCGTTGGCGTGGATGTTAATTATTCTTATGGTTATCTTTCTGGTTATTCCTCTTGGTGTGATCTGGCCTTATATCTTTAAGCAGAAGAATGAGACTTAATAGAGTGCTGCAGGGATGACGATTCTCTGTAGGACAAAACCCAGATACCAGTCTGCATTTCAGCACTTCCGGTTTCATCTCCTCGAAATCAGTGGGTTTGTTAAATGCCTGAAATAAGGTACTATGTTCATGCTTTATTCTACAGCATGAAATGCATCAATTAATACTCTCGTGATTTTACAGTTGCTAACATGTGGCTAAATGGGACTACAGAGGTTGTCTAGGACACTAAAACTCATTTACTCACTAATCACAGCCTCGTTTGCAAACTATTAACTCGCTGTGAAAGTGAAAATGTTCTTGAGTTGTCGGAAGCTGTGAAGTTTAGCTTTTGAGTGCTGCCAATTGTATTTATGCTTCAAAATGAATAAAAGTTGTATTCTTTTGTGAAGATTTGTGTACAAATCTTTTGTTAGTCAGAGACCTTATTTTCTGCAATAATCCAAATGCCAATGAAAAAATCCTACTGGGTTTTTGTCGAGGGAAACTGTGTGATGCTGACTTCTGGCTTGGGTGAGAAATGTGTGATCCCTGCACCAACCTATTAATTCAGATGTGGTCATTTATGTGTAATTTCCCCAAGACTGGGTTCAGAACAGTATAGTGTGAGAATCTGAACTGATTATGCTATGGTAAACAATAAAACAGTCATATACATATTAGAGAAAGTCCTTTTTTGGTAAAAAACAAAAAAACAAAAACAAATCTAATCTTCTGACAGTCTGATCCTAATGAGTCAACAAGGAAATGTAAATCACAAGTAATATTACTTACAAGCCCACTGGACACACACGGAAGTGGAAGGCCAAATTGAGTGCATTGCAGGCTAGTTTTCCACCCAGCTGCTGTATATTGCACATTTCGGAAATCTAGTAAACCAGGAGTATTCCATGAATAAAGAACATTTGAATGTGACAGAGGTAAAAGGTAGAATGACATTCTGCAAAGAGAGTAAGCCCTGAAGTATAGTGTCCGAAAGGACTAATCTGCAAAAAGTTTTGCTTACTAAAAATAAAAGTTTCCAGAACAATTTTAGTAGTCTTTATACTTTTCGTCACACTGTTGGTGATTTTAAGTAATTCAAGTCTTTATGACTAAGAACCATCCAGTATGTCAAATTATTTCACGAAGAATATTTATGTCCTTTTTAAGGCCCCGATATACTCACAGCAAAGTTGTTCTTTCTATGCTTGGGGGTACAAATAAGTTGGAAATACAAGGCCAGCGATGTACATCCTGCCGCCAAGAGCGATCTTTAGATGAATATGTAAATACGTGCTCCGCGCTTTCCTCTCAAATAACTAAAAGGACAGTTGTGAGAAAATGGTAGTTAAGAAAGCATCTGATCGTAGCATGTTTGCATGACTTCTGCAGTTCACCACTTCGGAGTAAAGTCACGTCACGTTTATTTGTATAGTATGTTTTACAATAGATCGCTTTAAATCAAGCAGCTTTAAAGTATTAAACAAGAAAAAAAAAAAAAAAAAAAAACAGTGTCAGTCTCTTTCAATTAGAATTACAAATTCAGTTTCTACAATAAAGTGACTCTTCAGTGTATTTATGTTTTTACGTGTGGGCGCATGACCTTGATGCACAAACCAGAAGAAATGAACTGGAGAATATTTCACATCAAAGCAGTCTCACGGACCAATGGTAGTTCAATGGAATTTTTCTGGAAAGTTAACTTTGGCAAGCTGATACAAACACAAAAATTTCATTTTAACCTGACTTTGTTCGGAATGACATCACACCATTTGTTCTTCATTTTTGCTTTGCGTACTGTATATCGGGGCCTTCAGTCTCTGTTGAACACCTATTTTCCCACTTAAAGGGACAGTTCACCCAAAAATGAGAATTCTGTCATCATTTACTCACCCTCAAGTTGTTCCAAACCTGTATACATTTCTTTGTTTTGCTGCTGGACAATATGACTTCCACTTTTCCCCCATACTAAGGTTACATTTCCCCCTTCTAAAAGGCTTCATTATTTTTTATATATATATATATATATATATATATATATATATATATATATATATATATATATATATATATATATATATATATATATATATATATATATATATATATATATATATATATATATATATATATATATATATATATATACACACATACATACACACACACACACACATATATATACACACATATACATATATATATATATATATATATATATATATATATATATACACACACGCACGCACACACGTTTTGCCCAATTTTGTGAGCATGCTCAGCAATTATGATGTGTGATTGCGTGCACGGTTTGTTTTAGTTTTTTTTTTGCAAACAAGATAAAGCCCCGTACAAATTCCTTTTATGGAACCAAAAACCCTGTATGCTGTCTGTCAGACAGGCTTTTTATTCATTAAAAAAAAAAAGAAAAAAGCCAATTCTCTGTTTCAGCAAGAGCTCCAGATTTGTCTAATTCTTTGACTGAGACCAAATATTAAGAGAGAATGAAATCAGCAGAAAGCAAAATAACCGCCGAGATATGACCATAACACAAGCATTGTTGTGGCTGTTACAAAAAAAGAAATACACAAATGTAGACAGGTTTGCGATTTTTGGGCCTTTTTTTCATACAGAAAGCCTGGATTCAAATACACAAGTGCTACAAGGAGGAAAAATTCCAAATAAACTTCACAAGAAAATTTAAAATTAAAAAAAAAAAAAAAAAAAAAAAAAAGTTTGATGAGCATTTCCCCATTTTTACACTCCTCGCCAGATTCGTCAATTTATTCACCCTGTAAAAGGAGACCAAAGCACTGTAAGTCCATCTGAACTCCATCTCCATTTGGAAGCCAGGCTAGCTTGTGGGTCGTAAATTCATAAAGGTGGCTAGTTCTATGCTTCAATTTTCCCAAGAAACAAAGGACAGTTCTGGAAAAAGCTGTTTGTCGTCATACAGGATTCATAAAGTCACATAGGAATCTACTAAACGCTGATGTCGTCGTTACGAAGACACATGCTACCTATTAAAAAGGTTCCTTTCGAAGGAAAAAAAAAACCCTCAATCCATGACAGTAAAGGGGAATGTCTACCGGCCAATCATTTTTTTGAAGGAGGGATGAAGCAAAGATGGAGAACCGGTTCACACAGTGAAGGAGAGCACAAAGTAGTGCCAGTGGAAGGAGTTACGTAAAAAGTCCAGTCTTAATCCATCTCGTGTTTAACTGCCCAACCAAAAGCTCAACCTTGATCCATCCACCCACGCTCATGACTCCAGTCCAACAGAATCATTTCTCTCTGGAATAGACGGCCAAACTGGCGCAGAGGATGGCCACATTTTTGGACAGTACTCGACCTGCAGCAGCCTCCACACTCAACACTGACGAACCTGACAGTGGGGCAGCAACAAACAGGGTCCTCGGCGCTGGAGGGGTCTGTCTGGATAACGTGAAGGGAGGGGCAGGTCAAGAGCTGGTTTAGGCATCTAAAGGGACAGAGCTTGGGGGGGGGATGTAAATCTAAAATAGCGCCCTCCCCCCTCTTGTAGGCAGTTGTCTGTTGAGTGTGTGTGTGTAGGTGTGTGGGTTAGGTAACGGTAAGAGGTGGCACTAAGACTGTTTGAGGCGTTTGCGGGGAGGGCCCAGGAAAGGGCACTGGGCGGAGGCCAGGGAGCGGTATGCCTCGGCAACCAGGTGAGGATGAGACGCCACCATTGACTTCCACCCCGAGGTCTCCATCACATCCGACGCATGACTGAAAGAAAGAGAGAAACATTTAGAACACAACCCTCTTTGCTGAGCTCAGCATCCCGAGGGCACTTGCTCTGCACTATCACGCACACCAAAAAATGGCCTTTAACGACATTTACCCGGAGTGTGTTTGTGTGTGAGATGCTGACCTCCCCCTAACCCCACTATGCTGTTGCCCCCAAACACTTGGCATTAATTGCAGCTCTTGTTCGCAGTGTCGACACCAGGCCTTGCGGGCAGATACCCATACCACTTTCCCCAATGCAAAAGGTCACTGCGCGGTCAACCATCCACAAAGAACAGGTTACAAACACAAGCTTTCCAAAATAAATGGGAAGTAAACAAGACAAGGGGGAAAGCAAAAACAGCTTTTATATGAAAAAGCCTTGTGTTTGTAAATGCGTCAGTGGAAGAATAGGGAATTCAGGGACAAAAACGACACGTTTATCAAGATCATTCAGAAGTTCATTTCAAAGAGTTTGCTCAGGATTCATGCAATGCATTGGTGTAATCCAATATTTTTGGGACTCTTTGCCACTTTATAGATGGCAGACACAAGATGGCAGAAACAATGGTGATATGAGGCGGGAATAGCAATAGGACATGATTTAAAACCACATCCTTTGCAAAAGCACAAGCTTTCTAAAAGTGAACTTATGTTGCAATTCTGGCCAACACCTATAAGTCATGAATTTTCTAATGTTATGGCTGATTCCTGAAAAATGACACATTTCACAAAATATAATAAAATATAAATGAAAACTTGCATTTAGAGAATTTAGGAAACACAAAATTATAATTTACTTTATAAAAAATAGACATTTAAACTTTAAATGAGCTAGATTACAGCAAAGGTAATGTAAAAATAGGGGACACGAGCACCCGCTAATAAAAATTAATTTATTGAAACAAATAAATACTGCAAATACCATGTAGAGCCATATAATTTCCACGATGCAGAAAACACGGATGAAATCACAGAATCCAGTCACAAGAAATTACTGTATAAATTGGAACGTCATGGAATTTGGACTACGGACTAGTGTCTGCGAATATTAAAGCTAAAAAGACTGCTATTGAAATCTTAAGTCTGCTTGAATGAGCGCCTCAGTTTCGTCAACTACTACACATGCTGAAGCATGCGATGATTTCAGTGTTCACTCGCTACACGTGAACTTCATCTGCAGAGCTGCTCTAATAGAGATTACACTGTTTATTAAAACAAATTCAAAGGTCTTCATTGAAATTACAAAAATTGCACAGTAAAAATATTGCATAGTTAATTTAATTAAAAAATGTAATTAATTTGATTACATTTTAAACTTAATTGTTAGCTTTATGAATGGATTTATTTGATTAAATAATTTTTTATTTGCCATTACATTGTTTATATAATATATATCCCCTGTACTCCAGACCGTAAAATATGCCAAAATAAAGGTCCAGTGGGGGGGAAAAAAAAATACAGATATACTGTGAAACTGCCAGAATCTTCACCAAAAAAAAAGGCGATACAGATTTTTGGTCAAACCGCCCAGGACTGCAATTCAGTAAATCAGATGTTATCCATTATCCGCCCCAAATGATTGTCAATGAGTCATGTGAATGAGTTTGAGACCTTTCTGTTTGCCAAATAATTTTTCTTGAAGAATATTCATAACCTTTCACTCCATGTATAAATCAAACAGCTTTCTTCTCTAAAGTTTTGAAAAGGTTTCATGCATTTATTTTTTGGTTTTGTGTCTCTCTATTTTTGTAAAGATGTTCAGCAATTACTATATAATGAAGAAATTCCTTTTATGGAAGCCAAACTGTACGCTGTCTGTCACAAAAGCTTTTATTTATTTATTTTGTAAAGTCATTCGTTCTCGAATTGGACTTCAGTGGCCAAGCTGTATGCTTGTAAATTCGTTCAAAAAGCAAGGACAATGGAATTGAAAACATCTTTCATTTGTATTGCTTTAAATGTATTCATTTGTAAAAATTTCACTTTGTTTTCCTGAGCAGTGGGGCTGCTCCTGCTGGCAGTCCTGTCCTGTGATGACTGGACAAAGTCCGGCACTGTGGGAAAACTGCTGCACTCGGACACTAAACTCCTACATGTAGCAATAAAACCATTTGAGAGGAGAAGGACGAGCACATAAACCAATAACATAAGCAGCAAACATGAATGCAGGAAAAGAAGGGCAGAGAGGACGAATCATTTTGGGAGCGGGTGCTGGTGTGCATGTTTATTTTCTGTGTTGCCCTTGTTATTGATCTCTCTCTGTCTCTGCTGTTGTTGTGGCGGTGGGTGTTTTGTATAGAGATGGAGAGAGAGAGAGCTGAAATGAGATGGCCACAGTCCAGTTTCATGCCAGCCAAGTTACTGCCATCCACGAAATGAACTCAAAATTACACCGTCCAATAAAGCTGCCGCAAAGACAGACTGAACAAGTCTGAATCAATATTTTATAATTATTGATTTGATTTGCTTTTTTTCTTTAACGCCATTGCAGCTTCTATGGCTATGTTCATGATGAAAGCCAGGATTAGTTATTCAAAAATAAAACTATTAAGATGTTTAATATATGAAAAGATTTAAGATTTTCTCTAAAATATCTAATTGAATTCAATATAAAACAATATAAATTATTTATATATAAATTTATATGATATAGTATACTATATAAACACAAATATATATATATATATATATATATAAAAAAAAAAAAAAAAAAAAAAAAATATATATATATATATATATATATATAATAAACATTTAATAATGGCAATATTTAATTTATTTTCAGTGGCCCCACCACAAAATTGATTAAAATTAGCAATATTTTAATGTATTTTATTTTTTTAAACTTTTATTGTATACATACATACATATATATATATATATATATATATACACACTAGCGGTGTGACGAGACCACTATCCCACGAGACGAGACACGAGATTGGGTTCACGAGACGAGATTTTTATAGTATTTTTAAGAAATCCTCAATAATGAAACGTATGAAGGGAAAATAGTCTTTTATTCAACTGAAAATCATAAAATGCAAAAATGTTGGTGCATTTGGAAATCAACTTGTAATGCGTGTCATTTTACTTCTATTTTAATGAAATATTTACAGTAAAACAACATGCAAACACTGCTAAATGTTGCTACAAAAATCAACCAATTGTTTTCTGCCCTGTATAATTTCACATGAGAAATCTCACTGAACTTCTTTCTACAGATTGAGCATAAATTAAACAGTATAAATAAAATAAACATAAAAAATTCAAATTACACTTTAAGTGTCACTTTAACTGCAGTACAAAGTTGACCATTTCCCAGTCACTATTGATTGTGTGGCTCTAACTGTTATAAAGCTCTGCGTACACCGACAAGTCCAACCGTTAGGAGTAATGGCGATACTTTCGGCCTCTTTAGGGGTCGTTCACATATCGCGCCTAATAAAGCGTGGTAAAGCGCGGCCGCGTCGCTTCCTCCTCCTTTTACAAGCGTTCGGGAGCTCGCGCTTCTGTCGCGTCTGTCGTTGCTATGCAACCATGAACTGTGCACTCCACGACCATCGCTTGGTTCTTGTCACATGACAAGACATTCTGAAATGTTGAGATATTTTCATCTCGCCGCGGCACAGGCGCGCCAGGAAAAAACGAGCGCGCCGTACCATATGCGCGTCGCGACCGCGTCGCTTCCATTTTGCGAATGAAAATGCGCGCGATATGTGGACGGCCCCTAAGAGTCTGTACAACCTTGGCCGAGGTGTACGGCATAGATTTCTTACAATGTTTACACATTGTTTGTGTCTTGTGTGTTATTCTTGCGCCAAAAACCAAAATGTTTCCACACAAAGGATTTGAAAGTGGCGGGGGCATCTTGAATAATAATTTCACCCTCACACTGATAGCACCACGAGACAACTTTTCAACTCGACGAGAAATCTCGTCACGTTTTAGTCTCGCGAGATCTCGTCTCGCAAGAGATCTCGTCACACCCCTAATATATATACATATATATATATATATATACACATATACATACATATATACATATATATACATATACATATACACACACCCACACACATACATACACTTTTTTATTTTACACGCACTTTAAACATTATGCACGCACGTTAAATATTGTCATTGTTAAAAATGTTAATCCATTTTTTGGTGGTGCCACTGAAAATGTAGGCAGGTCAAGTAATATCTGAACTACTGAGTACCACTCACTAGTTGATGAAGTCGACGGCCTGCGTCTTCAGCTGGTCAGCGCTGTGCAGGTCAGCCAAGATCAGAATCTCTGCTGCATTTTCCACGGAGAGACTGGTACACAGAGCGTCCTCACACATCACCTTCAGCCGCTCTAGAGCATACTAAAGACAAAGGCAGGCACTTAAATAATAAAAATCTGTGTGCTAGTGTTGGCAAAACAAAGCAGGTACTATTGGCAGCCATCGTCTCTGTTATAACACTTGATTATCATGTTTTCTTGCTGCTAATGACATGCACATTCTGGTCATTTTATTGGTGTGCATGGCAAGAAAATAAATGTGAATGCATGAGTGTGAAGAAAACAAAAAGTTGTCATCGACGAGTCATACACCTCTCGGATTTCATCAAAAACATCTTAATTTGTGGATCGACATGAGTGCGAGTAATAAATGACCATTTTCATTTTTGGGTGAACTAACCCTTTAATAACACAATACTCACTTTGTCAGCAGCAGCAAGGAGGTCGTCAGCCATCTTGTCCAGGTTGGGTGCTTTGCCAGTGTAGATGAAGAACATCATCTCTTTAAAGACCTCAGCCTCCACGTCATTTATCTCTACCCGGTTCTAGACCGAAAAACAGAGCAGAAACTAGTCAACTTTTTAGTCTCTGAGAAATTCAGATCAGAAGTCCCGCAAGATTCCTGACAGTCTACTGAATGTGCTTTTGAAGTTCTAAGAGCTAATGTAATTGGACATAATACAGTTCAGGGCATCAAAAGTGTGTGGCCTTTCCACTCATGAGCTCCTATGGTGTCCCTTGAGGAGCCCACACCGAACTCACATGATCACTGACCTCCACCGTTGAGTGCATACGAGCACACAAAAGGACGGTGTGTCTCAAAGCAAATTAATATATATATAGAGAGAGAGAGAGAGTTCAGAAAGGCTCATTTCGTTTTCTGTTCCTGCCCTGACCAATGTTCCGGAATGAGTGTCGCGAGTTTCTCTCTTCAGCCCAAGGCTGCTGGAGCACAAGTTCTTTGTCATTTGTCCAGTTGGTAACAAAGGCTTTTCCTTCCCAGCCCGTCCATCACAGCTAATATAATTAATGCAGCTACTGTTAGGAACTCCACTCCACCCACAGACACAGGGCAAGGTCAAATGAAAAAGTTCACTTAAAAGAAAAACACAATTTATTAAAGGCTATAAAGAAAATAAAAGTCTGTGTAGCCTGAAGATGCAACAAGAGTCACATCTCAGGCAGTTTTACCTCACGCTCCCTGCAGATTATAATTGAACAGTGGTACTTTTGGGTCATCAATGTGAGTACCATAATAAAAACTGGTAACAAATATAAGGTAAAATATAAACAATAATAATAAATAAACAAATAAATAGGAAGGTAGAGATGTTTTCGACTCCATGACCAAAACAAAGGCTTTGCCATCACAGGAATAAATTACTTCTTTTTTTTTAAAGATATTAAAATAGAAAAGTTATTTTAAGTTATAGCAATATTTCCACAATATTACCATTTTACTGTCGTTTAGCTCAAATAAATGTAGCCTGGAAGAGACTTCTTTAAAAAAAAAAATGCACTTGCTACTAGGGCTACACAAAGTCAAAGGGGTCTAATCTTATTTTAGATCTCACTGACTTCCAACATATGAACAAAACAGAAATATACGTTTCGTGTTCGACAGAAGAAAGTCCAACAGGATTGGAACAATGTGGGTGAGTAAATGACAACAGCATTTTCACTTTTTTTGAATATCCTTTTAACAATGCTGGCATATATCTACAGTGGATGCCTCTCAAGAGATAAAGAATGCAGGCTTTTCACAGTTTTCACAGTTCCTAAAACTCCACACCACACCAGCATCCCAAAAAGAACTTGAACATCAAAAGTACTCTGGTCCTCGGGTCTATATCTGGAGCTCTGGTGAAGAATCCAGACAACCTCATGTGCATCTTTCCTTTAAGCTGGGGACACACTTAACGACTAACTAAAACATTCTAAGACTGAGCTCAACACGCAAAGACTGTTTCCTTCAACTGAAGCAGATTTAAAAACTCACACAAAATTTAAACTCCAACTGTAAACACAGACTGAGTGCCACTGGCTCTGACTGTTTGGGCATTATCAGTCGTAAGTATCAATTACATTCATAATCGGCCTTACAATCGTTAAGCGTGTCCTCGGCTTTAAATGTAAAGGGAAACTCATCTGTTTAGTCTGTCTGTGATGAGGCATTTCCTCTGTATTCTCTTTAGATTTTCTCTATTGAAGCATCAAAGCATCTATATTCTACAGATGCCAGAGCCAAATCACTGAGCCCCAGCCATCATCTAAACCTGACGCACACATGCGGACACACTCACTTGCACACGTGCCTACACACAAACTGAGCCCCAGATCCCATCATTCATCTATTAACCACACACACACACACACACTCTTAATACTAAACTCAGTCTCACATATTTGCATGGATCCTCACAAAGCTAATAAGCTGCACAAGCAAAAGGAACAACAGGAAATCTCGCTGCTCCATAAACCCCAAAAGCAAGCACATCCTGTCCCAAAATATGGTGCATGATGAAACTCTGGGAAAGGGGGATATGGAAAGAAGAACAGGAGGAGGGAGGCAGAGGAATACTGGATCAGCAGATGGTGAAACATGGGAATATCATAGATGATGATAAGAGGAAGAGCAGGAAGCTTGTCGGGGGAAGTATAGGGGTGTCATTTCTGTATGATTTTTATACTATTGCAGTACTTATTAATATTATACATTTGCCTTTATAATTATTAGGGCTGTGCTCAGAATATCGATACAGCGATATATCGTCATGAACTCATGACGATGCGCGTATCGATACGGCAGCTGCTGTATCGAGTCTCGTGCTTTTAAATGTAGCCAATCACGTGACGTCAATTGGCGCTAGCAACGCAAGCAGCAGAGCAAGACATTCAAAATGGATAAGAGGATTTTTCCACCGCCGACAAAAGTAAAATCAAAAATATGGGAGAATTTTGGGTCTTACGCTAAACCAGACATTAGACATGAGTCATGCGATATACAAGAACAGCAAAGCAAAAGTTAAGTAAAACGCGATTATGCGATCGCCTGATATTTACGCGGGGGTCGCATTTTTTCAAATACGCTGCACTTGCCGATTTCAGCAAGCAAAATATGCGGGGCTAGCATGATTTCATAATGCTTGTATTTTTGTTGCAAAAAAGTCACATATATCTTCGCAGAAAGTTGAAAAATGTTGCGTTTACTTCACAAGTAAAGCGCCATTATTTTCCCCTATTGCCATGGGAACCTTATGAAGTGACGTAATTACGCGACGTGAACATCATCTGTAAACCCCGCGGTGAAACCAGGGACGAAGCACGCAAATCATCCTCATTTGCCAACAAAAATAAGCGCAAAAGAGTGCGCGAAGCAGTTTCCCGGTGTGTCACAATGCAGTGGGGGCAAATTATTTTGCACTCTGTGGAACTGCGTGTCGGACCGCAGACGGAAGTTAACGCTGGAAAACCACTTGGCCACCGCCAAACATTTGAGGATGGTTACTCAATGTTTTGTAAGTTTGAGCCGTGTGTTAATTAAGGTCTGAAACAAAACAGAATGAGAACTTCAATATTCTGTGATTTGGTATGCTTGCTTATCATAGGAAGTCATAATAAATGACTATAATTGTCATTTCAGTTACTGAGGCAGTGACTTTAAAAGCAAGGAAGAGTCATTATAAGGTTTTTTGTGACAATTTTTTACATTTCATTTAAAACATTGTTTTTTTAATGACAAAAACAAAATAGTTTTTCAGTGATCACAACTGTTATAACACTGGTTATTCAATAAACACATTATTGTTACTAAACTCTACTCAAAAGAAATTTAAATTCCAAATTGAACCATATCGTGATGCGTATCGTATCGTGACATTGTTGGCGATACACAGCCCTAATAATTATATTTATATCAAGTGCCCTTTTATCATTTTTATTAGTTTTTTATTTATTTTTATTGAAGTTAATAATTTTTGTATTTCAAAAAATAAAAAATCTAATTTTAACATTTTTAATAGTTTTAGTTGTAGCTAGCAATAACAACACTGCTGTGACTATATAAAATATATTGCAATAATTCCACTTTTTCCACTTTCAGTTCCTTTTAAGGTGCAAGAATTAGGTTCATTACTTGGATTACATTCTAAAAAAATGATCGTCAAATTGAATAAACAAATGACATTAAACACCAGTTTTGACAGCCCTAAAAATAACTTACTGTCTTCAGTCGATTTAAATAGACACGTGCGGCACTCTCGACTTACACAGGCAATCCTCACTGCTGTAATCTATTTAAGGCCTAATAAGACTGCCATATTAAAAATCCACGTAATAAAAATGGCAAATGGTGATTTATGATCAGCTATTGTAACCAAGCAGCAAGACGATACAGTTGAACAATTGTGCAAATGCAAAGGTATTAGACCAAACACACATGCCTGGATTGAAAATAAGTCCTACCGAGAGATCACCAATACACTTACTGATAAACTACAGGAATTGGACATCAGGAAAACACTAGCCAGAAAAACAACATGAATGTAAAAGGTGTGAGGGGCTCTGTGATTGTGACAGTATAAAAGGATAGGAGTGGTCTTACTGCTTTTGAAGTTTAATGAGAGAAAATGGGAAAAAGAAGGAAGGGAGCAAAAAAAAAGAAAACAAAAGAAATTACACCGACTCACCTTTTTACTCTCCTCCATCTCGTGTTCAAACATAGCGCTGAAAACTGGGGAACGTGCTTTGAAAGTAAGAGAGAAAAAGGGGATCATTTAATACACAATATAAACTTGTAGGATAGAGCAAAACAGTGACAGGTCACTTTTTCAGCAGCCTTGGTTTCAAGTATTTTTCACCATTAATGTTCTCAGAAGGTTATTTCAAAAATGTTCTTCGATAAAGAGTTCATCCCATGAACCAAAGCAACAAGCTCTGAGATGAATCACAACATTAGAAATTTGAAAACTTTAAAAGAAAAATCTGAAAAAGACTGCTTTCATGAATCTTGGCAAAGAACGTAATCAATTCAATGTATTTGCATAGCGCTTTTTGTTAAATCATAAGATGGATGGTGAACAGGGATTCTGAAGAAATGTTTCAGCCATCAAAATCAAAAACGAAACATCTAACAGTGGTTCTTCCGATAGTTTGTGCCTTGGTGCAATTGCCGAACCTTTTGGCTGATTAACCCAGGGAATGGTGGCAGCTCAGACTTTCCTCTCTGTTAAGTCTGGATGTGGAGCCAGATCTGTCTAGGGCAACTTTAACTTGTTTAAAAGGATCGTGTGAAGTCTGGCATATTCTCTCCCTCACGCACACACACAAAGTCTAATCACAGCTCAGACACCAGCCGATCAGCTCCGTCTCCAAGGCGATTAATGAGCACTACCAGGTACAGCCAGATAACGAGGAATCCCGCCTCACTATGAGCGACAGGGGGAGAGTGAGGCTGGGTCTGAAACCTGAAAAACACTGCCTTCTCAGGCAGTATACATCGGTAGGAAGGAATTCAAATGTTCACCTAACAAATCTAAAATTCTTCTGACTTGTGGATTTTTGAAGGCAGCACAGATGCGCCTTTCACCGCCTATGATATCCTAGAATCCTATGCATGTGGTTTGGCAGTTAGATGAAATGGAAGTTGAAACCAGAGAAATAGTTTATACATGTATATTTTCAGCTTATGATTAATTTTTAACAAGATTTAAGCATTGTAGCCATTAAATATTCACTTGGTTATCTCTAAAGCTCACATGAATTTGTTCTTGAAATGTAAAACCAGTTTTCATAAAAAGCGCCTTCATACTAAAAAAGCTGTCTGCTGAGTCACTGACTGACTGGGCAATGAGACAGCTGTCTTGTTTTTTGAGCACAGCCAGTGAGAATCAGGATGGAGAGATCAGAATTTTATTTAGTGACAAGAGCTTTAACAGCGGCAAAAATCTACAACAAGTAAATAGTAAATATTACCATAGTTCATACATGATACTAAAATTACACTGATCAGTCAACGCATATCAGTTGACATCTGCAATAATTTTCTTTAAACTTGTGCATGATCAAATCTCTATGGAAGCTGGTTTCTGCCACTAAATAATAATAATAAAAAAATACAAAATAAAGGTAATTGGGATTTTCTTTCTTACAATTCAGCCTTTTTTCTCATAATTATGATTTATTACATTTATACCTCGCAATTCTGACTTTATAACATGCAATTGCGAGAACACATAATTCTAATTAAAAAACTTTTTTCCTCATAAACTGGATACATTTTTTGTCACAAATTAAACTTGCAATTCTGCCTTTTTTCTTGCAATTCTGACTTTATAAGACAATCGTGTCTTTATATCACGCAATTCTGACTTTAAAACTCGCAATTGTGAGAAAAAAAGTCACAGTTGCCTTTTTATTTTATTATAATATAAATATATATTATAATCTCAGCATGTGTGAATCTCTTAATAAAGTGCATGTGAGTGTATGTGTGTGTTTATCACATACCTGCCAGAATGGCTTTGTGTGCCTGGAACTCTTGCCCAGCAACACAAAGCGAGCAGTCCGTGAATCTGGAATGTTCCCACAGTCCACCCAGTTCATCTGCCAGCCGGCAGTCAGGAACTTTCACCATGTTCATGGTGTTCTGACCCGAGATATTCACGGAGTCCTGCACCACACTCACCTAAAACAAATCAGTGCTGCATGTGAATAATGTGTATTTTAGATGTAGCACTTACAAAACTATCATACTAGAAAGAGATGCCTGCATAGTAGTCAATGTATTGAAAGTAAACATTGCAGAGGTATTAATCAGCTGATATTTGACCATTGAGATGACTGGCATCGTTTGATTGGCCGATAAACAGAACTGGCCTTTCCTCCGTGTCAGTTTCAAAATTTGACAAAACAGTTAAAAAATTGTAAACTAAGTATGGAGTTAAAAAAAAAAAAAAAAAGATCAAAAGTACAGTTTACTCATTTAAAAAAAATATACCAAGTACAACTTTATATATAGAGAGAGCTTTTACTAAACTTTACATTTACTATATAGAGCAGTGAGAAAACACTTAGTCAACTACTACAAGACACCAAATTCATGTGTACATCATGTGTCATATTTAAGGAAAAAGTAAAGTATAAAACTAGTTTGACACCTAAGGTTGCATTTTGATAATCGATTAATCTAACAATTGTTAGAGTGATTAATAGACTAATCATTGATTATTACACTGGTTAATTAGTATGCTTTGTTCAATTATTCCACTTTAGCAATTAGTTAAAATATTGAATTCTACTTAAAACAAGGAAATCACTTCAGCTTTTGAAAATGTATTTTTAATGAAGTTCGAGCCATCTGAACGGACCAATCCCATTCAGGTTCTTTCCTCCTCAAAAGTCATCAATAGTTCAACTGTTACAATGACTGGTACTGTGTTTTTATTAAGTGTGGGAATTGTAATAACTTTTTAATAAGAGTAAAAATATGAATATGTAATGTAATGTAAAAATACCCCTCTCTAGATTTTTTTGTTTTTTTGTTTACTAACTATCGATTTCATGTTATTGAATGGCTTTCCTGAGGTAAACGTAACATTTTGTTTGCAAGCTGTTTTATTGACGTCTTTCTGTGGTTAAAACTCTGATTAAGTGATTACATTAGAAATGGATTCATTTCAGTAAGTACGGTGCCTTTCAACATTGATTTTTTTTTTGATGTTCATTAATGTTTATTTCGTTTTGTAATAGCAGAAAAGAGGAGGAGATAATAGGTTCAAATACAGCATTCTGTCACATCACATTAAAGAGTGCCAATTTAAAGCTGAGACTTTGTTTTATATCAAATGTAACCTGATCCATCTCATCTGTCGGAACGTTCTCTGTCCTCTTTTGCTCTGCCATGCATCTTTCAATGCAATGCAATGGAAGTTTTAATGAGAGTTGGTGGTCCTGCATGACAGCATTATGTCGTTTGTTATTATGTTATGTTAAACTCCCATATTTTAAGGGTTTGACTTCATTTACACTATGTACTCTGAAGTCTTTTATTGGACTGGATCCTGGAGCGCTGCTTTACAGTATTGTGCTACAGCGCTCCACTGGTCAAACCGTGTTATTGCAGGCCCTTCAAATAGGTCACATGACCTCAAAAGACTATTCGATAACAAAAATATTTGACGATAATTTCTTAGTGTCAACGTTGTCGATAATGTTGACTAATCGTTTCAGCCCTATTGAATAGTATTAAATTATACGATTATATTTTCAACCAGAGCTTGGTAAAAAAAAAAAAATAGCTAAATAAAAAAAATAAATAAACACAATTTAACCAGACAGATCCATGTGTCCTGGGTTAACTTTTGTATTTTTTTTTTTTTTAAAGACAAATTTAAGGACATCCATGTCAGCCATAATTCTGAATACAGTAGCTCAGGAGGGACACTACAATGGCTGTTCAACAAGGGCAGCCGTCTAGTTATCTCTTAATTTACACAAATTGCCTCAATTTGTTACTGGTCTCTGTGTGTGAGTGCGTGTATATGCGTGTGTGTGTGTGTGTGTGTGTGGCTGGCCACCATGCTGACTTAGCCACCTGTTCCCGCAGACATAAGCAGGTTCATTTATCTCACTCCAGGAGTCACATACACACACACAGAAATGCCACAGGTTCTCACACCAAGTTAATTGCCGTATAAGGCACATTTCTTTAATGAGCAAAACTCCTCACAGACAAGCCTCAAGACTGAGGATGTTTCAAAACCGGTTTCAAAAAAAGATGCCTTCCTTTACAACATTTTGATCATCATATTAAAAGTACTGTCAGTAATGCTAAATGTTAGGAAACTGGAAACGTCTTATTTGCAACATAATGACATTCAAGCTCAATTTAACCAATTAAACAAATCTCACAATTCTCAGAAATGCAGATCTTAAGGTAAAAATCAAGGATTATGAGCCGATAGGGGTGCAAAATGACACAAAAGAAGAGTGAAAGGGAGTGAGAATGAGATGGAGCTGGACAGAGACGGAGGAGAGCGAGTATGACACACAGAAAGAGGGTAAAAAGAGCACCACAAACAGGAAATTAAATGTCAAGGACCCTTGTATGTTCTTAATGGAGGAGCAGCCTTTCCCCTGAAGGAAAACAGGGAAGACAGCAGACGAGGAGAAGGACAAACGAGGAAAGAGGATGGGAAAACGAGCAAGATGAGAACCGGTTGGGGACCACAAAAGATGCTCTTTGCTGGTTCGTTTTTATGCTCCTACAGTTGTAAATGTTCCCAGTTTATACGCAGGTGATTAATGCATAAATCACCCATTTTTGGTTCATTTCAAATGAACATGAATCGAGACAGAAAAAGTCTCATGATAATGTTGCAATATAAAGTTGTATGGTTCAAGTCTCAATGATTCAGTGTTTTTTTTTTTTTTGTTTTTTTGTTTTTTTAAAAAGCCTATGGAGAAAATGAACGGTGAAACACTTCCCAAGGCTGCTGAAAAAGTCACTGGAGCTCCGAGTCAATCTGTATGTTTACAAACACAAGACTTTATCTTCAGGCTCAGAAATAGGACGGATCACTACTTTAAAGTCAAGCACGTCACTTTAATGAGCAGTGTGAGATGGGCACTAGCGCAGCTCTGTGCTGTCTGGACTCAAGTATGAGTGAACTGTTTACTGTGTGTGTAAATCTAAACACAGGAACTAATGAGGGAGGAGGGTGTAAACTAGTGTGTGTACGCTATTCTCCTCCTGAATTTGATTAATGAACCTGCAACACACACACTCAGACTCACTGAGTTAAACCCATGTGCAGAAATTCATCACTCACTCATTAGTGGCACACAAAACAGAAAGAGGAAGAGACGAGCAGAAAAAAAGAAACAACACTGCCAGGTGACTTCCTGCATCTATAAATACACACTTAAGGACAGCGGCAGTCCTGACAACTAGCACTGCATCAGCCTCATGCTATTGAGCTTGTCCAGGTCATAATTAATTCATTGATTAATCAAACCAAGCAGTCAGTAAATTGCACACATTTTAATTACCACACGGCATCTTCTCACTTCATCTCTTAATAACAAACACACCTCCACTGTGCACCAATGCAAAAGACACAAAGCACAGAATTTCCTGCTTGTAGACTTCAAAAACATACTTCTTGATGATTTATTTGTCCTATTTACACAAGCTTTCCATTTCAGATAAATGCTGTTCTTTTGAACTTTCTATTCATCAAAGAATTCTGACATTTTTTTACACAACTGTTTTAAACGCTGATCATAATAAATGTTTCTTGAGCAACAAATCACATCAGAATGATTTCTGAAGGATCATGTGACACTGAAGACTGGAGTAATGATGCTGAAAAATACACTCTAAAAATGTTGCGTTGTTTAAGCCATAAAATCAGTCCATGTCGATGCAGGTGTACAGTTAATACTGCTGTGCAGATGTTATAAAACTCCTGCTCCTTCTTCATAAACGACAAACTTTGGGTGTAAAATGGACAAACCAGCAGATTTTAATTGAACAGTTGGTGTTATCCATATTTGATCCAAACATGGGCTGAAACAACCCAACATCTTTTTTTAAAAAGCCATTTTAAATTGTACAAATTTTTCACAATATCATTGTTTTTGCTTTATTTTGGATCAAATAAATGCAGCCTTGGTGAGCAGAAGACTCTTTAAAAACAAAAAAAATCTTTCAGATTTAAAACTTTTGAACAGTAGAAAGAGTGTGAGTGTGTGTGTGTGTGTGAATATATACACATATATACGGTACACCCACACATACATATTTGGATTAATCATTTCTCAGCCACTGAACTGACTTTTTGTCTGTCATACAATTTCATTTCAATTTCTTACATTTTCGACCATTTTTATTAACTTAAAGGGAAAGCTCACCCGAAAATGAAAACGACCTAATGATTTACTCACCCTCAAACCATCCTAGGTGTATCTGACTTCCTTCTTTCAGGCGAATACAATCTGAGTTATATTAAATGTTGTCATTTATTGTCACTCTCCTAAGCTTTATAATGACAGTGAATAGAGGATGAGATTTTGAAGACCAAAAAAGTCCATCCATATATCATAAAAGATAACCACACGACTCATTTAATAAAAGCCTTCTGAAGCAAACTGATAGATTTGTGTAAGAAAAAAAATCCAGGTTTAAAACCTTAAAAACTAAAATAATTAGCTTCTGACTGATTTTAATTTTACGCATTTTTCTTTTTCTTTTTATGGCTTCAAAATTTCATCCTCTATTCACTGCCATTATAAAGCTTTATAGAGCCAGGGGATTATTATTAAATATAACTCAAATTGTATTCGTCTGAAAGAAGAAAGTGACACCTAGGATGGCTTGAGGGGGACTATATCATGGGGTAATTTTCATTTTTGGGTGAACTATCCCTTTAAACTTTAATGACATTGTGACAGGCAGGGCGGGCGAGAGCTGTGGGGGAACGGCGCGAGGCCGGTGACGCGAGTGTTAACGAGCTTCAGCTGCTCGGCGCACCGGTCTCGAGTCCCCCACGGAGGAGCTCCGGAAGCATAAAGGAGGAGCAACGACAGTGAAGGACGAGAGAGGACCAGGCCTGGGATTTTATGTTGAGTGTTATTTGGTTTGTGTGGGCGGCAGTCGCCGTGAGGAACTGCCGCCCTTATACTTTTTGTTTTATTGTTGGTTTATTTATTCATTAAAGTTGTTAAATGTTCGCTGGTTCCCGCCTCCTTCCCATATTTACGAACTTTGTTACAGACATATATAAATATATTTCTTTTAAAAATAATATAAATGTAAAAAATAAAATGCATGTACAGGCCAGTTAAAAAACATCCTTATTGTTGAGCCCTGCATCCAGCTTTCATTCATTAATTCATGCATCAATCCATCAAATCGATGACAGAATGCATCCGTTTTTGACATTTAGTTTAAAAAAAAAAATTAAATTAAATAAGCTAATTAATTCAATGCAGCATTACCTCAATGCTATCTCATTTAGAGCTCTATACAAAAATCAGTCCACGTTGATGCAGGTGTACAGTTAATACTGGTGAGCAGATGTTAAAACATTTCTTCTGCACCTTCTTCATAAACAACAGTCCACACTTTAAACTTTAGACAGTTCCGTTGATTACAATGGAAAACATTATGTTCTGACATGTGAGTCTAGTCCGTGTTTACGGTTGCGGAGCAATGATGCAGCTAAGCTCATTAAGGAACAATTTTAAATTTTAAAGCAAAAACAAATATATCATGAGATAGCCACCACTATCAGAAATGAATGTGTATATCTGATGTCAAAACCACACAATCAATTGTATTCACTGCAGACCGACAGAGGCGAGCTTTATTTGTGAACAGCTGTGTGTTTGTGTCAGAGACTTTGTGTTTATACAGTCATTCTGTTTCAGCCTACACATATGCTTTTACACACATCATTTCCTCTCAAGCTGTTCAAGTCTGGCCCTGACCGCAAACCTCACTTTTTCTCCTTCACCTGATCTTATTCCTCCCTTTCCCTCCTTCTGACACCAGCATCTACCTCTCATCTCACTGAACTCTTTGTGATAATGTATGCTTGTGAGCTTACTCGTGTGCAGACTGAGAGACTACCAACCTCATGTATCCAGGAAAAGGGATTCCTGACTTTTGTAGAGAGGCAAGCACAACAAGAAGTTAAAGATTAATGCATTTCTGGGGGGCATTTCTCTGAGGATCATAATGCATCAGTCGGTCACACATGTAGTGCGAATGTATACAAAGAAACTTTCAGTGTTAAATACTAATGCAATCAAATCCTCTTTTACTTTCATTAGGGCAACATGGTTTAGCAATTCTACCTTTCTCTTTCCCTCCATCACATTTATCTTCGCTGAGCCCTCAGTATTTTGAGAGGAACAAAGCAGAGGTTGCATGTACAGAATTTTCCTTCCTCTTAAAGTGACAGTCAAAGAGCATCATTTCCACGCCCTCATGCCATCCAAAACCTGCATGACTTTCTTCTGTGGAACATACATTACTGTTCAAGTCTGGTCATTAAGCATTCCTTTTTGAAATAAATGAATACTAATATTCAGCAAGGACATAGTAAATCAAACAGTAAAATATTTATAATGGTCACAAAATATTTCCATTTCAAATAAATGCTATTCACAAGCTGTTAAGCTGCACAATTGTTTTCAACATTGGTAATGATAAGAAAAGCTTATTGAGCAACAAATCAGTATATAAGAATGATTTCCAAAGGATCATGTGACACTGAAGACTAGAGTAATGATCCCAGGATCATTAATGATCCCTGTGCCATCCCAGGAATATATTACATTTTTAAAAATATATTCAAATACAAATGTTATTTTAAATAGTAATATTTTCACATGTTGTCTTGTTGAATAAAAGTGGAAAAAGAAATTGACCTTAATTCTTTTGAACGATAAAAGTAGAAATTCTGAACAACTGTATTTGTCGCTCTTTTTAATGCAATTGCAAATAATGGGTGGATCGAGGCTTCAAGCTCAAAAAAGGAAGCAAAAGCACCATGAAACGTATAAGTGTGAATAAATAAGAGTTTTTGTTTTCCAGTGAACCAGTCCCTTCAACTTGCAACCATTTCTAAACTTTTGTGTGTGTACGTATATATATCAGCAGCAGATGTTGCAGCCGTAGTGGATCTCGGAGATATCATGGTGGCATATGGCTGCACTGAGTGAAAGATGGCTGCTGTCAGATGGAGAGAGAGAAGTGTAGAGCTCATTTATTTACTATGAGCAATCTACCTGCAGGAGGATGGAGGTGGAGTGAGGGAGCAATGGAGAGGTGAGAAAGAAAAAAAAAAGAGAAAGCAAGAACAGGTGAAGGAGAGAGAAGACCTGAGAGAGTGTATAGAGTGCACAAAATTATAAAAAAAAAAAAAAAAAAAAAAAGAAGTGGAGCTTGGAAAGAAAAAAGAAACAGAAGAAAATAGCTACCAAAGTCAACGAATCATTAGCTAAAACTGACGCATTATCAATCTGATTTGTCGCCAAACTTTAAAACGGGGGAAAAGGAAACCAGAATTAGAGCCTCATTTTCTTCCAAAATCCCTCCATCTCTGGCCACAATGACACCAAGTACTCCACCTCTAATGGGACCCCTCTCCTCATTAAAAACACAGAGGGAGAAAAGGAGAGAGAGAGGAAGGTATGCTCAGCCCCTTATTTAAGGAGCTAACACCTAAAAAAGAAACTGCATTAGAGGACAGAGAAATAGAGAGAAACACCTCAAATGTAGGCAAAAAAAAAAAAAAAAAAAAAACCCTGTAAGAATGGAATTGTGGGAGGAAAAATGTGAGTTAAGAATGGTGCAAGAAACCACACAAGAGGAGGCAATGCAAAAGTTCTGGGAAATAGCAATAGAGAGGAGAGGAGAGGAGAGCAGGAGGAGGGGATCAATCTTGATTAGGGATATGTAAAACTACATATTTTCAAGACTAGCTGACTAATTAGTTAAGGAAACCCTGTATAATTAAGTTGATTTCAGGATCACCTGATCCCTATCAGACATGTTTCTTTGGGAGTGCTTACATAAGTCACTTGTGTTCAAAAAGATAAGAGTGCAGCGGAATAAAGCTGGGTTCTCAAGGTGTTTTTTTTTTTTTTTTTTAAAGAGTTCATATTAAGACCTCATATTTCTAAACAACACTCGTAGCAGTACGCTCAAACATTGCAAGGCAAGGTGCAACAACTAAAAGCATCTGTCTGAATGTCTATGACTAATAACAATGCTTTAAAGGGTATAGTTTCAAAGACACTTTTTCTAAATTTATACTTTTATTTAGCAAGGAAATGAAACGATCAAAAAAGAGAGTAAAGACATTTTTAAGATTTCGGTTTCAAACACTGATATGTTTTTGATGAACAAAACATAAGTGCCTTAGTTTTCACTGTTTCAACAGTGATAACAATAAGAAATGATTATTGAGCAGCATGTCAGCATAATAGAAAGAAGCATCATGTGACTGAAGAGTGAAAAGAAAATTCAGCCATTACTTTACAGCCATTTACAGTCGTAATGATTATTCACAATATTACTGTCATGGCTATTTTTGATCAGATAAATGCAGCCTTGGAGAGCAAAAGAGACTTCTTGAGCTCAAACGTTCTAAAAGTAGTATATCTAAAACGTATGAAAAGTTGTTCAGCATATGATTGGTCATGTACCACTTACCTCACAGAAGAGTGTCAATTTGTCATCAGGCAAAAGCCCATTGGCCTCATCCAGGAGGAAGTCTCTCCTTATGAACTTCTTGAAACCCCAGTCTTTTCCTTGCACGAAGCGATACGCCCGCTGGCTCTCTGCACAAAATAAAGCATATCGACACAAAATTGATTAGGTGGACACATAACACCAGTCTTGCGGCAGGTCTCTGTAATGACATGACCTGTCGACAGAAATCCCACCTAAAGAAACTTCACTGCAATACAGAGCATACACTAATTCAGTAAAATATTAGAATGAGGCAAAAACAATCTATGCAAGACATCTCACACACATCTCACAGACTAATCTGAATCCAAATACTCTAAGAGGCTTTTCTGCCTATCTGGCAAGCTCATAATCTTGCTCTCCATTAATTTCTGCATTATAACCAGTCTGATTATTCTGTGATTGCTCGTTCTCCTGCTGTTTCTCTGAAAGCACGTTAAACCTCTATGAATGCAAAACCTCCATGCACACACACAGAGACTGTGTTTTTTTAATATATATATATATATATATATATATATGTTAAAACCTTCCCTCCACTGCAGATGTTTTAGCTGACCTGCAGAAATTGGTTGAGAAAGTGTAGGAGAAAGGAGGCGAAATAAAGGAGAAAAGGAGAAGAAGAAGAACAGAAAGGAGAACTAGAAACTAATGCTGAATCAAGACATGCTGGCAATACCTACTGGAGGATTTCTCCTTTGTCACTACTTTCATACACAGAAGGGGAGAGATGAGAAATTCATGACATGAAGTGGGGACGAGTGAAAAAAGGAGAGATGAATAGATTCCTTTGTGCTTTTGTTGCATTGTGGGTATGTGTGACAAGCGCACTCTATCAAGTGTGACATCCTCTCTTCCTAAACGTTACACTTGTTCTAGTGAAGCATCTTTCCTCTTTTCTCTGTCGGCCAAGCGCAGCTGGGGCTCAGATCATTGCCGGTTAATCTGCTGCTGTTTGTTTGTGTGTGAGCAGGTGTTTTAACATGGTGTGAAATGGCTGTGTTTTCACAGCTCGACTGCGACAGTCATACAAATCCACACAATGGGGAGCACTGGAAGTGCAACTAAACACATGCCTCAGGAAGACCCTTGTCTCCCTTCAAACCAAAACTTAAGCCACAGTAACTTTTTAAAGGCTGATACGGGTATCCAGATAGCAGAGAGGCTAATACAATATGGATTATAAAATATTTTGCAAATAGTCCATTTTAGAAACATTCATTTTTGCATTGTGACAATTAAGTAAGTCCACTCATTTTTTGTTTTTAGTGTAATACTTTATTTTATTCAAATGTATTTCAGATGTTTTAACTCTTTAGAAATGATAATAATAATGTAATACAAATGTCTAAAATTATTATTATTATTTTTAAGATACAATAAAGAGAACTGGATGGAGGGTAATTGTCATGAAAAAAGGGAAAATAAAACTAACAAAATGACAAAGTGTCACTTTATTTTTGCTAAATTATGACAAAATAAAAATTATAATGGTTGCCTTCTGATTTTGTGGTGAACAAACACGTCGGCTAGACTCACGTTGGTTCAGAGTGTTAATATTTCACACACTTAAGATGATGTGCAAACGGGTTCTCAACTCTTCATTAGATACATATTTAAAGGGTTAGTTCACCCAAATATGAAAATTCTGTCATCATTTACACACCTTCATATTGTTCTAAATCCGTACGACTTTCGTAACATTCATAAACATTCATCAACTCGCATGAGTTGTGGTAAACGGGAGCTTGAGCATGTTCGCTTGATGTGCGAGAATCAATGAGGTTCATTCTTGTGTGTAACGCAGCACGTTTGAGCTTCCACAAGAGGTTTATTCTCGCGCATCAAGAATGTGTGGTTGAGCTTCTTTTTATGTTCACTGATCAATGTTTATATGTGAATAAAATATGCCTTAATTCAATCAGCTCATTTTAAAGCAATCAAATCTCTTCAGAAATTTTCAACTAAACCACTCAATTCATATGGATTAGTAGCTCTCAGATTTCATCAAAAAGAAGATGAATGAAAGTCTTACAGGCGAGGAAACAAGGACATGAATACATAGCCCCATTGGCCTCATTGGACTGTTGCTGTGACACGTCAACGAGTCCACCATATTGTGCAGGGCAAGACTCCTCATCAAACAAATGCAAGTAAACCAGGAGCTGTGGCTTTTCTGGACAAAAAGCGCAATAAAGTTGGAGCACGAAAAAGGTTTTGTGTCCAATTTCTCTGAATCTCGCTAGTTTGAACTTGAAAATTATTTACTGTCATGAGGAATTGTGAAAACTCACGCTTCAGGCAAAGACTTGGTTTATTTTTCAAGGTTAAAAAATGTGGAGACATATCATATAATTTAATGTACATGAAAATGTGCACATCGATTTTAATTGGAAATAGCTTTTTCTGTCTTCAACAATGGCATTTTATCTTTTTCCCTCATGCCTTTAGCTTTTCCTCTTGAATCACATCACAGGATGTCACAGGACAATGTCAAATGAATGTGAAGGTAATTTGCACCTCAAAAACTTATTAATCTAAAGCATTTATATTAAGGCCCTTTTCATTTTTATAATTTATTTCTATACGTGCTGCCAACCTTATGCTGGCAGTGTAACACACAAATGTTTGCTTTATTATTCATAACAAATGTCTTTATAGAAATTTATTTTAAAGTAAAAAAAGACAGAAAATTATCTTTATTTTGAAGGGACAGCATTATATTTAACTATCTGGCAGCAAAAGAAAGTTAAACACTTAATTATCTATAGGCCTAAGCATTTCACAGATTTAAGCTCAGACTTAATGTTCCATAGTTATACAAAAGAACTAAATGAATTTATTTTGATTCAAATGGATTCCAACAAGACATAAAAGGATTTGTGCTTAAAATGTTATAGCCACAGGATAAGGAATCTTTTAACCCCTTTACAGTACAATATAAATTATATGAAATATAAGTGTAATGTAAGGTCAGATGTAATAGTTCAATATACAGTGTGTAGCATACTGTGGTTTTATGTTATATGTGGATTTATTCTATAGCATATCATCATTACAAATAGCCTAATGACTATGAATTAAATAGCAAATAGTATATCATAAATTTTAAAAAGCAAATAAAATAGTGAGCTGTGAATAGTACAATCATATAATAATATAAGTAATGATAATAATGACAATGATAACAATAATAATGATCATAATAATAATAATAGGCAGACGAGGTCTCTTGGAAATGCAGAGAACAGTTCACTGACAGGCTCTCTTCAGCCTTCCTTGAGATTTGTGTTGCCCTGGTTCCACTGGCTAAACTTGGGTAAAAAAATAAATGAGCCACGATTACATGACATTCAATCAAATCAGCTACCTTCGGGGATGAGTCGATTTTGAATCTGTAATTCAAATCTGCTGTCCTGCCAAAGTCCTCTGGCTTCATTGCACGGAAGACTCACTTGCGATTTTGATTAGTTAGTGACTTAGACTATAATATAACCTCAAACTTCGTAAAAATCATGTAAACTTTATTATAATTTCTTATAAAGTCTCAGTTTTCATAGATAAATAGCGTTGTCGTTAGCTTTTCAGAGTCTGACTTTGGTGGTCAACTAACTGTCAAAATATTGTTATAATGACTACATACAACTAGAAACAACTGTTCAGACTTACACGTGAAAGGTAATTGACCCTTTGAAAACAGTTTGATTGACAGGCGATCTGACCAATCATAACCCCGAATCCTCCATTTTGTCTGACAAAGCAGTCAGGGGAGTTAGTAGATTAACGTAGGTGAACTTGAACTTAAATTGTGTGTACTCGCGTCTTTCTGCACTTGAAACAACGTTCCTTCTGATGTTCATTCATGTTTATTTGATGCTATAAATGAACTAGTATGAAGAGATGTTGATTCACGAGTCGCTTGAAGGAGCTACAGCGATCTGTCACGACACATTAAAGAGACACTATACGCTATTTATTGTTTAAACTTCTTTAAAAAATTACAATATTTTAATAGAAAGTAACCTGCTCCGTCTTATCTGTCGACACATTGTCAGTGTCCTCTTTGCTCCGGGATGTATGTACACGCAGAACATGATGTGTGGCGTGAGAGCGCATGACCCTACAAATATGGCGGTGACGTTGACTTGCAATCCAGTGGCCAATAGGGCGTCTATGCATTTATTATGTCTATGTTTGGAACGACATGAGGGTGAAGAATTAATGACAGGATTTTCATTTTTTGGTGAGCTAACACTTTAAGGCTGTTCCATTCATTAGACTATTGATATAGGAACTGTGTTGGCTCATATATAGTTTCTCTATTACCTGATAAAATTTCAAACTGATAGATCATCCCTTGTTTTAAGTAATAAGTCTTAAACCCTCTCATAGCATTAGACACAAAGCTGCTGCATCACACCAGAGGCACACTGACAATATAGAAAGATTTATTTATGGTAAACATGAGCACAAGCCATACCACTACAGCACGCAACTCACACTGTAGTGGTATGATACCATTTGCGTGTCATTTGCCTGAAATTATGTGAAATGCCCACACCAAAAATCAGGCCTAATTCATAGAGATGATATAGAGGAATGTAATTTAATGAAATATACATAAATGATACATCTAAAAATTGTCAGGTATCAGGCAATTCGTCAGCCTGGCTTATGCGTTATGCCTCTGTTGATGTATCGCTTTCAGGACTGCCGGTATTGCTCATGAGTTGTGATGTCTCGAATTGGACAGACAGCAGTGTTCACAGATGGCATGTTTTGATTCAGCTGCTTTGGAGAAGATGCTGATGGACCGGTGGGTAATTAACCCTCCCAGAATCAAGATCTTCTCAGTAAATCAAGTTACTCACCTATTAAATGGGAGAAGCAGAATTTCAAAACATAATTTTTCAAACCCCACAGCATACTGGCATGAACACACTACAGGTGAAAGCAACTTTGCTATTCATTCCATGACCAAAAAACACGTTAAAGTGCACTTAAAGTGTTAGTTCATCCAAAAATGAAAATTCTGTCATTAATTACTCACCCTCATGTCGTTCTACACCCTCCGTTCATCTTCAAAAATATCTTAATTTGTGTTTTGATGAAGTCCGATGGCTTGGTAATCCCCTCCCAGAAAGATAATTAACACTTTCAGATGCCAAGAAAGCTACTAAAAACATATTGAAAACAGTTAATGGGAGTACAGTGGTTCAAACTTAATATTATAAAGCGATGAGAAAAGTTTTTGAGAGCCAAACGACTTTTCAACAGTATCTAGGGTGGGCCAATTTCAAAAGCTTTATGAACCTTTTGTTTCGATTTAGTGGTTCAGCGCACCAAAATCACGTGATTTCAGTTAACCAGGCTTTGTTATGTTCAGGGACGGACTGTCCATTGGGAGCACCGGGACATTTCCCGGTGGCCTGATGGTCATTCTGGCCTGCCGCTGTGCTGTCGATCAGACTGACGTGCAATAGACTGGTATGCAACTGCGAATTAATTGACACACTTATGAATCTATGAATCAGGCGATCGCGGAGTGAAAATGACACCACCACATGACCCAACATCAGCGAAGCACTGCCTAATTGGCTAGATCCAGAGGCAGGCTTTATCTTGGAAAATAGTGCAAAAAATGGAGCGTAAACGAAAAGGAGGAGCAGAGAGGGAACGCATAAAAAGGAGAAAAGCCCTGGCCACAGACAAAATCCAAGCCATGTTCGCCGGTAAGGGAACAGGTCGGTCAGAATTACATTTACATGATATTTACTAGGGGTGGAAAAAATAAAATAAAATGTAAAAAAAAAAAAAAAAAAAAAAAAAAAAAAAAAAAAATCGATCCGTTCGGTTCTCCACACTCGGACGGTCCGCTGTTCAACTTAAATCTGACAAAGCATCTGTAATATGGTTTACTATAAATAACACGTAAAACAATCAGGGTTCAGTTAATATATGTTTCTGTTGATGGATGAACATTCTGGGTTCCCAGACATTACAACAACAGCGATGAAAAAAAAAAAAAACGAACCGTGAAAAAGTTGAACTGTTCCAACCCTAATATATATATATATATATATATATATATATATATACAGTACTGTGCAAAAGTTTTAGGCAGGTGTGAAAAAATGCTGTAAAGTAAGAATGCTTTCAAAAATAAACTTGGTAATAGATTATATTTATCAATTAACAAAATGCAAAGTGAGTGAACAGAAGAAAAATCTAAATCAAATCCATATTTGGTGTGACCACCCTTTACCTTCAAAACAGCATCAATTCTTCAAGGTACACTTGCACAAAGTCAGGGATTTTGTAGGCATATAGTTAGGTGTATGATTAAACAATTATACCAAACAGGTGCTAATGATCATCAATTCAATATGTAGGTTGAAACACAATCATTAACTGAAACAGAAACAGCTGTGTAGGAGGAATAAAACTGGGTGAGGAACAGCCAAACTCAGCTAACAAGGTGAGGTTGCTGAAGACAGTTTACTGTCAAAAGTCATACACCATGGCAAGACTGAGCACAGCAACAAGACACAAGGTAGTTATACTGCATCAGCAAGGTCTCTCCCAGGCAGAAATTTCAAGGCAGACAGGGGTTTCCAGATGTGCTGTCCAAGCTCTTTTGAAGAAGCACAAAGAAACAGGCAACGTTGAGGACCGTAGACGCAGTGGTCGGCCAAGGAAACTTACTGCAGCAGATGAAAGACACATCATGCTTACTTCCCTTCGCAATCGGAAGATGTCGAGCAGTGCCATTAGCTCACAATTGGCAGAAAACAGTGGGACCCTGGTACACCCATCTACTGTCCGGAGAAGTCTGGTCAGAAGTGGCCTTCATGGAAGACTTGCGGCCAAAAAGCCATACCTCCGACGTGGAAACAAGGCCAAGCGACTCAACTATGCACGAAAACACAGGAACTGGGGTGCAGAAAAATGGCAGCAGGTGCTCTGGACTGATGAGTCAAAATTTGAAATATTTGGCTGTAGCAGAAGGCAGTTTGTTCGCCGAAGGGCTGGAGAGCGGTACACGAATGAGTGTCTGCAGGCAACAGTGAAGCATGGTGGAGGTTCCTTGCAAGTTTGGGGCTGCATTTCTGCAAATGGAGTTGGGGATTTGGTCAGAATTAATGGTATCCTCAATGCTGAGAAGTACAGGCAGATACTTATCCATCATGCAATACCATCAGGGAGGCATCTGATTGGCCCCAAATTTATTCTGCAGCATGACAACGACCCCAAACATACAGCGAAAGTCATTAAGAACTATCTTCAGTGTAAAGAAGAACAAGGAGTCCTGGAAGTGATGGTATGGCCCCCACAGAGCCCTGATCTCAACATCATCGAGTCTGTCTGGGATTACATGAAGAGAGAGAAGCAACTGAGGCTGCCTAAATCCACAGAGGAACTGTGGTTAGTTCTCCAAGATGTTTGGGCCAACCTACCTGCCGAGTTCCTTCAAAAACTGTGTGCAAGTGTACCTAGAAGAATTGATGCTGTTTTGAAGGCAAAGGGTGGTCACACCAAATATTGATTTGATGTAGATTTTTCTTCTGTTCACTCACTTTGCATTTTGTTAATTGATAAATATAAACTATTGACATGTCTATTTTTGAAAGCATTCTTACTTTACAGCATTTTTTCACACCTGCCTAAAACTTTTGCACAGTACTGTATATATATAGAAAAATGATAGAACTTTTAAAAGAGCATCTTAATGACAAACTAGCACATTGTTTTATGTACTGTATGGGGATACATAGAGCATTGGAAATATATAAGATATAAATGTTTTAACATGTGAATATGTATCTTTTATTATCCCTTCTTAAAATGTGTAAGCCAATTTTAAATTTGTCTTTGGTGTGGTAGTATAGATGGTCTATTCCTAGTGAGTTTTTGAGGGTTTATTTACTTATCCATTCATATTATGAATGGTCGTCTACCTGTTACATCAACTAACAGGGTTGCTCTATAGGTTTAGCAGGCTGGTGGACACATGAATTTGGTGGTGATGACTGCAGCAGAAGAGGTGGCCTGGGGTGGAGTCAAATTGCCAGCCTGATTTACTGTCTCAGTCCGCCACTGGTTACGTTATAAATGATTCAAAATTTCAATACTTCACGTGACTTTGGCAGTTTTATACAAAATCCGAATCAATGATTCGTAAAGCTTTTTTTTGATGTTTTTTTGGCACACAAAAAGTATTCGTCACTTTATAATACGAAGGTCTTACGGGTGTAGAACGACATGAGGGTGAGTAATGACAGAATTTTCATTTTTAAGTGAACTAACTCTTTTAGCACAATCTTTGACCACAGATGTACAAAACTTTTCAAGAAATGGAGAGGGGAGGGGGAGGGGGCGGGGAGTGAAAAGAAAGAGTGACAGAGACATGATGATTGGTCTCTCGAGGAAGTCTGAGGTCAGATCAGGGCAGTGGCTAAATTTGTGCCCTCATAGGGGACGTCTAGCAACTAACCATTTGCAGTAAAGTTCCTGTTGGCATCCAACCAGGGTCAAGCCTCTATGGACACGAATACACAAGCAGCAAGGAGGAGTGTTTTACGCCTTCTGACAGAATACAGCTCCAATACGCAAGGACTGAACGATTATGTAGATTTTGAGGGAGAAGAGAGGGTTAAAGCATTGAAAAAAAGAGCAGTCAGTAGTAATACATATTCAGGCCCCGGCACTGGGCATTGGGGCACAGTGCCTAATGTCCTGGCACACAGAGAGAAAAAGATCACAAATGCACAAAGCATACACACACAGAAAGTCAGAGAGGTTGAAAGGCCAAGTTCTCTTTAAAACATGTCTGTAAGTCAGCAAAAATAGGTGAATTCCTGTGGGCATGCATCAATTGACCAGAGTTCAACAGTGAACCATTTTAATCTGCAACACCACAATTTCGAACTCCTTGAGAAAGACATTGAGGGCATCAAGTAGTCTCAGCCTCGGACGAAATACCCATTGACCACCTATAGATGACCAGATGCATACTGCACGCACACACACACACAACACACACACACACACACACACACACACAAAACAGCAAAAGTGGGCTGAAATGGCCAGTTTTAATCCAATTGGCTTGCACATTCACAATGTTCAGGTATCAGGATACACAGGTTATTCTCAGCAGAAGAATTCCCTATTGAATTTGCCAACATTTGCAAGGACCATGGCATCTAGTCTTTGAAAGATATCCAAAAAAAGCCACTTAGTGCAAGCAAATTATATCTTTTAGCAGATGGTCTTTCAGTTAGATGGTTGATTTCCATCTACATGGGCGGTTCTTGGACGGAATAAGCTGCAAAGTGGACAGATTTTATGAGAATAGTCAAAGGTCTGGCTACATGACACTAAGGAGAGAAACAGGGAGAGATGTGTCACATTTGCTTCATCAACAACAAAAACATCCTCTACTTACACTCTGCCATCGATAGAGAGATCAGTAGCACGGTGTCAGAACAATAATAAGAGTAAACGGACATTCTCACAACAGCATCAACACAATCCGCTAGTGTAAACACTATCCAATAATTCCTCTAACCTTGACACTTCTATACAAACATACAGAGAGCAAAACACCTTTAACTGTCTGATATGATAAACCATCAGCTTAGAGTGGCTTGTCTCAATTGGGTCTGTAAAAAAATGTCAGATCTCTGGGCAGTTCTTGGCTAGAATAAGCTGCAATTTGGACCACAATTTATGGTGTCGGTCAAAAGACTAGCTACATGAGAACACAGCAAAGTATTGTTAAAATAAAAAATATATATATGAGAGCAAAAGAAACGCATGCAGTTTAATAGCAGGGTATGAAATTAGGACCTGCCACAAGGCAAAAGCTGGTGTTTTTTGCACAGATGTGGCTGGTAACCTGTATGACATCTTGAAATGACTTGACAAGAAACGCTGTTGCTTAGTACCAATGACACGTATTTGAAGAAATGTCACTGTAAGAAAATTTCACTTTCAAAGAATGAAGAGGTCTTTGCACATAGATTTCACATGTATTTGAATAAAAATGACAGATAAAACTAGAGGCTCACTAACAACAGTGGTTGGCAGGCCAAAACTAAAAATAATTTCATACTCTGATTAATACATTTACAGACTGCAAATGTCTTAAAAATGGATATCACATAGCAGAGTTAAGTTGCAAAACCTCATCCTTCTGTGGCTTTACAGGGAAACTGTCAGTATTATAAATGTTGATCTACAGGAGTATTAACAGCTATGGGCCACGCGGGGCTGAGAGCAATAGCAGTAAAGCTCTGTTGTGTAAATATTCATCAAACGGTCAATAGCCAATAAAGCAGGTTCAGAATCAATATCTGCCAGCATGCAGTCTCATCTGAATAACTACAAACGGCACGCAGACAAGAGATCGTCAGCTGGGTAGTTTAGAAACATCCAGCCAACATGTTTGTGAATCTTTCATTTCTTTATTAGCCGAATACCTCTGTCATATAGAATCTTAAGTCCTAAAGGCCATTCAAAATAATAATAATAATAATAATAATAATTAATAAATAAATAAATAAATAAATAAATAAAGAACACTAAAGTAATGGCTGCTGGTTTACCATCACAAGAATAAATTAAATTTTAAAAATAGAAAACTGATTAATTGTAATATTTCACATAAAAAATGTTACTGACTTCAAACTTTTGAACGGTACTGTACTTCTGATTAGCAATAGCATGTAGCAAAAAATGTTCATGGCAATGACGTGAGTCTACTGACCTATACATATCCAAAAATCTAGCCATTAATTCAAAATAGAATTCTTTGTTCATATATAATAGATCATATGGTCTATTGCATGAATTTGTACTTGTAGATTTACATGCAAATTATTACTTCAATTTAGTAATAAGCTTAATGCTCTTCAAAAGGGTAATGTTTCATTACCTGGGAGAGTTTTTCAACTGCGTCCATCTTCAAAATAGCTGATAAGGAGTTGCTTCGAGGGACTTTATTTCATCTACACTATAAAGTGGATCATTTTGTGATTGGGGGTTTTGAAGCATCTCTGACTTCACTTCAGGTGGTTCTTAGATTTCTTCCTTGGGAGATCTCACTATTAAGGTTCACAATCCATTTGAAAATTTGACTTAAAGAGAAATCTTTTTCCAAAACAAACAAGACCCCAAATTCCTGCTTCAAAAAGGAAATAGAGCAGCACCTGAAAGAAAACTGCAAGCCATTGCAACAGACTACATGCACACTGTTCTCCTGAAACTGGTTTCATGTGTCTGTCAAACCTGATCATCGATCCTCAGAGAGGAACAGGCTCCTCTGCACCTCTATTTGCTCGTCGTCGTGCCCATGACTGACTCCATAAACACAAGTCATGCTGCAGAGTCCCAGTGCCTTCTTACAGCCCTCTTAATTAAAGCACTTTACTTTGTTTTTATTTCTCTCTCTCCACTTCTGTTTCAGCCCTCCTCCCCCTTCTCTCTCATTCATCTCACTCTCCCCCAGGAGGAGGGCAGGATTAAATTGGATTCTAAATGATCCAGAACCGATAGAGCAATTTCTGCTGCCATATTTTCATCCTCCGTCCCGCTTTAAAAACTCTCCCCATCACTGTATAGGGGCTGTCGGTGCTTCTTTGTCCCCGGGGACGCCCCAAACACGTCACCCTCCCCACATTCCGGAGGGGCGCTAAATGGAGAGAATGTTGAGTGGAGGAAAGAGATGGAGGAAAGAGATGGAGGAGCGGGGGGAGTGCAGGGCAAAACACAAGGTGCGCCTTCTCGCCCATTAAGGTGCAGAAAATGAGAAAATTGGAAAATGAGAGGCAGGGTTGTTCAACCTCTCATATCGCTGCCACAATCTGGCAGCCTGTTCTCTTTCTTTCACTCCGGTTCCTCTGCCTATATGTGAGATTCTTCAAAAAGATAAGAGTGTGACTGCTTCTCACACCTCAGTTTCATCTCTCCAGGCCACCGGAGCTCTCCATCTTTTGTGTAACATCTAATACAGGCGCATATAAAACCGGCAGAATCTGCGCACGGATAATTCAGGGGTGGTTTACCAGCTTAAGCTCACCTTGCCTAAAATCAAGTACAGGTTGAGGACCATTAGTGGTCAAAATGTAGATGTTAATGTGCATTTACTCGTGATGCACTGATGTAATATACCGATGATAATATAAAAGCACATTTTCACACTACCTGCCGATAGTTCAAAAACAGCCGATAGGGCCGATATCTCCTGTCAATCAAAAGAGCAGGAAATTTGGGCTTTTGTGTAAAGCAAATGCTAAGAAACCAGTTTGATGTTCAGCATTAATAGTAACTACATGAATTAAAAACATTATGGTAAATAAAAATAGATAATAGGTAAATAAAATACAAAGAAAGAAAGAGGAAAAAAAGACATTTAATGTTTTAAAGGACCAAAAAAAAAAAGTTCAGGTCATCATTTACTTTTTCCAAATCTTTTGTCCAACACAAAAGGTGAATATGCCTAATATTCTTTGAATTTAACAGAGGTGGATGAAGAGCTATCAAGCTCTGAAACATTTAGTATCATAATATGGTCCAAGTATATTCACAAAATTTGAAATTTTCACTAAAACCTTAACATTTCCTGCAGCTGTCCTTGGCAGTGGATTCAGTTCACAAATCAGCGTTCATGATCCGGTTCTCAAGTTTCACTCACTAACTCACTCAATGATCAGTCACAGTGGGTAAACAGTTAAACGTTGGGGAAGATTTTCAGTGAACCACTTAAATTTCAATCTGTTTGTTACACAAATCGATCATATGGCTTTGAAACACATGGAATACAATGCACAAGTCATATGATCACTTTATCATACACTTATGTTGCTTTTGGATCCTTTTCGAAGCTTAAAAACACAGTCCTCATGCATTGTAAGTGCATGGAAAACAGTGAATGGTACATTTCTCACTTTGTGTACCATGGAAGAAACTTGAGTAAATAAAGACAGAACTGTCATTTTTTGAGTGAACTAAAGAACTTTTGGACAGAGCAAAACATGTGAAGTGTTTAGGGAAAGCAGAAAGTTTAGTTGCATATTAAAGCTTCCCACCAAACAAAAACTTCTAGTGCACAATTTTTCTCGACACACTAGAAAGTCCATGACCCTGTGAGCTGCAGAGTTCACTGACCTAATGCACACGAACCCACACTCTTATCATGCATATTGATCTTTTCGATGTAACTTCGTATATTTATAAATGTGCACTCGTCAAGTTTTAACATCCACCCCAGGATATTAGAAATGTTGTCCCTATGCGAATAACAAAACCACCTTAAAGAAATACACACCCCCAGCAATGAATAATATTTGTTTGAAAAGCAGGCAGAAGCCAAAATCAGCCATGAAGTTGCTCAATCTGAGCGAGTGTAATGCAGTTCCACTGAAAGCCAAACCCTCATACACCAATCAAAGAGGACAGCCCTGAGGTCATCACCCCCAAAAAATCTCAATTAAAACACTGCCACCTTCCTCAAATTTAATATTACAAGGGGAAAGGTTCCCATTGAAAGTTATTACTTTAACAGAAAATACAAGACCATTCACACTTTCAAAGGCATGCCAGATTAACTCTGTTTCACAGGTATCCACATCTGTAGTATCTACAGCTCCCTAAAGGAATAAAGTGATACTGAGCTAGTATGCAAAAACACTCCCCGATTAAATAAATGTTTCATAAAGCAGTAATTGTGATGAGTATGCGAGAAAGAAATTTGCTTCTGCAGTTTTTTTTTTTTTTTTTTTTAAGGAGATCAAATTATACTTGATTAGAGATGGATGGTATGATCAAAATATGCTATGAATAATTTTATTTCACTGTAAGGATAGTTATTTTGGTGGGAAAATGAATGTAAAAATGGTTTGTATATTAAATAATGATAAAATACTTAGGCCTGGTTTCACAGACAAGGCTTAGATTAAGCCAGTATTAGGCCTTAGTTCAATTAGGACACTTAAGTAGCATTTATAAATGTCTTAGCCTTGTCTGTGAAACCAGGCACTTACGAAAAATGAAATTAAGTACATTTAAGATGATAACATCCTGCTCAGCCCTTTACTGGAGAATATAATTTTTTAAAAAGTCTAATCAACATCTTACCCATAGCTTTGGTTTCCTCGCCCTTGGCGTTAAGGATGGAGAACTTAAACTTGGCCCGAACTTCGCTCTTAGGACAGCTGACCAGGAGAAGATAGAGCGACAGATAATCTTTACTCTCTTCATCCAGACCTTTTGGATTCACTCGCAAACACCTGCTCAAAAACAAAGAATCTTACATCAGCAGATAGAATTTGTTTTATTCTAAACAAGTCTGACAAAAAACAACATTTAAAATGTAATGCAAATCCATGTGTGCTCCTCCCCTTCTTACCATTTGAGCTTGTCATTGGCCCCCGAAGAGAAGGTGGAGCTTTTGATGACCTCGCCCATCTCCTCCCGGCAGAAGCTGAAGTTGTTGATGGTCCACATATAGGAGAACTTAACCACTTTGATCTGGACATACACAAACACACAAGAAGATAACAGACAAGAGGCTTCATTCTTCCATTTATCCATCTACTTTTTTCCCCCACTTTCCTACATTAGATCCACAAGTGTTGGCCAAGACATCAAAAAGCGACACATCAAAACCACCTTTTATCTTAATGTGCTCTGACAACAAACAGGATGGGGAGAACAAGGAATAAAAAGACCTCAAACAAAAACACTGGGGGAGAATGATGGTGAGATAAATGAAAGCATTAATGGAACATGTTTCATGAGTCATGGGGATTCTGAACAGGCTGGAGGACCTTGTGAAGTCACACACAATCAAAACACAGAAGATAATGGCCATTACATATTTTTAGACAGACTGACAGATCAATCCGGTACATACAGTGACGGTTTCTCAAACCCATTTGGTTTAGTGCTTAATATACTTATATTCTTTATACGTTTTTTTTTTTTTTTTAAGAAATTAACATTCTTAGTAAGTAAAAGACTTTGCACATGGTGCACACACATTCGAGCACTGGTGAGGACAGTAAGGTCCCTTGCTGAATACACATTGGGACACTTGGACACTATTTCTGGCGACATGACAATGGGTCTCATTTACTAATAATTGCATGGATTACTTCGCATTCGTACGCACAGGAAAACTTCTCACGAAAAATCTCCACCTAATTCACAACATGTGCATACGCACATGAATTTGTTCTTAACCTTGTTCTTATTTTAGTGAATTTGGAGTATTCTAAATGAGCGTGCACAACGTTAGACATTTGCATAAAATGCCCAAACCATGTCCATGTAAGGGCACCGCTGGCGCCGTTTAAAGATGCGCTCTCACCTGATCCTCGAGCAGTGCCTAGTGTGCCATTCTCACCAGTTCTCACAATAAACGCCTTTCATACAGACTTTTATTTAACTTCTTGACGCGATTATTAGGCCTACAGAGTAAGTGTTTTCTTGTGTACAAATGCTTTCACCTATATTTTGTCGTAGATTTAGAATGACTTTTAGTACAAAATTTTGGGTGCATCGTGATTTGTTCTTAAAAACGTTCCAACGCACATTTCACACACACGTTTGTGTGTACGCATGCTCCGCGAATGAGAACAATTGCACAACATCACTACTGGGATTTATGAACAACAGCAGTACTGATATCTTTCTGACAATATTTGTTCATTTTATTTAAAAAAAAAAACATTATGATAAATACCTTACTTGTTATATATAGATGCAAAATTTCAGCTGTAAATAAATTATAAATGCTAGTTAGATTATGTTCATTACCTGTATAGGGATGTATGTTTATGCTGAAATAATTAAATAATCGTGTCTATTTTAAAAAACATCTATCAAGTGTCAGTATGTGTAGAGAGTTGGCTCATGCGATTTATGTTTTGTGCTTCATAACTTCTGTGAGTACCAATGCTCCCAGTGCACTGTAGGACTTTTTAGGGAGCGAACATTTCACTGCACTGGAAGGATTCTGTGATAGCGACAGCCCTAAATTGGCAGACTCCCTGATCAGTGCCCTGATTACTGAACTAGGGAGCTGACTGAGATGCACCCCTAGGCTGCATCCGGAAATTTTAGGCATCTGACTTGCTGCCTCTCTGCCCTACAGGCAATGCATTTGCAGGCAGTGTTTGCGTACAAAGGTACCTCACGAAAATGGTTTTGGACAGACTTTTGAGGCAGCGTCAAGGTTTAATGGTCTATAGCAAAATAGAGCAAGCTTTGGTGGGAACTAAAATATTTTTTTTATTTTATTTCATTTCTCGTTAGAAATGACAGAACTTTGTCCACACATTTACATTCACATACTACCTGACCAGATCACCGAATGGAACGCATAGGATTGTGATGTCTAAGGCAAAGGATACATCTATGTTGCCTTCAAAAGTTCCTTGATGTCTTTCTACCTTGTAAAGCATCCTCTGAAGGCAGCATTTTTAAGTTTTCAGATGTGGCCCTAATTTCCTGCACACTTTAGTTCCAGTCTTGCTCTATCACACCTGCCTGTAATTTTCACCTGAACCCATGAAGTTTGATTGGTGGGTTCATGTGTGCCTAATTAGACATGGAACTAACTCTGAAGCGGGACAACCAGAATTGAGCACCCCTGTCGTAGATTAACAGATTGACCCAGAACCACACACACACACACACACACACACACACTCACTCACCTGTGTGTAACACCAGCTTTCGGCCACAGGGCCGCTGGTCATTTCTGCAGGAGGGGGCGGACTCGGCACCCTGGACATCGCCAGTTTTGAGCGTGGGGGTGGGGCAGGGGGAGAGTCACTACGCCAGCCACCGCAGGACGTCCCCGACAAAGCGCGCACACGTGATTACTCACTCAGAAGCAAATACATGCACACACACGTATGTGTACTTCACAGCCGCCGCCAGGATCCGGGCACACGCTCGTGTTCCGCGTAACCCAGAGAACATGGAGGGAAGGCAGGCACAACCTTGAAGTGTTTCTCTGTGACCGTTCAGTTCAACCTGTAGCAGAGAAGACAGAGAGCAAAAACACACCGAAAATTAATTTCACACTCTAGTACTAGTGAAAGGCTTTACACTTTGGTCTCAGAAATCATGCTGGGCTGTTACTGAGCTACACTGCTTGATTGAATTTTTTGGGGGAATTTTATTAGCAGCCTACGAATTAATAAATTGAGTTGATTTGTTATACATTTTTAAACAATTACTAATAAATTCTACAATTACTAGTATTATAGTTCATGTATAAAAATAAATGTATAAAATAATTATTTATAAATAAAATAACTAGGTTAAAGTCATGGTAGGTGGAGATTGGACAACCGATTCACCATAAACAACCACCTTCAGCAAATCAAAAACAGACAATTGCAGACTGTTTTTTTATATATAGAAACGAAACAGAAAAACCCTGCTATGCTGATTTGATTTTGCACATTGTCTACCATCTTGTACATAAGCACGAACCACAAAAATATGCAGAATCAAACAAACCACCACATAAAGTGTGCTGTTTGATCTCTGATTTGTTGATATCTAGTTCAGTACGTCTACATTTGCCACTGGTGTCAGAGTAAAAGCCAGACCTCTGAAGCACCATCAGCAACTACAGCGAGTTTAAATCCGTCAAAGCTACATGTTTATAATGCTGGAGGAAAAAATATTTCTTTTTTCCCCCTTGTGAGAAACAGCCCTCCCTCTCTTTTCCAGAAGAAAAGCACATTCATCATTCTATTGGCTCTCTTGTTCATTTCCCCTCAACCCTCTGAACCTTAAACCTTTTCAATCTCTTTTCTTCAGATCAAAAAATAAATAAATAAATAAAACAGAACCCCAGGACTAATCCTTATTTTGCTATCCCAGCTGCTAATTAAGGCACTTTAATCGTTAGCTGGATACACCCCAGCCATTAATGAACTGACCAGAAACACCACACTAGCCACTTGTCTAACTGTACAGTAAGTCATTAATAAGGCTAATTAATGGATGTAGAAAACAGTCCGACAGAACCTCATGACTGATAACCAATTAAAGCAAAAAAGTAAATTTCTCACTTTGTGCATGACATTTATGAATGTTTAAAGAACACATGGCTGCGGTAAAAGATCCTCATGGTCATGAGCAGGGTAGAATCATCTTTATTAAAATATGTCCTTGTAAGGAACTTTTTAATTTACTTCACGGAACTGCAAGAATTTCTGCGGTCAGATCACAAAGTTATGAAGAGTTGAACATTTACCAGACACCAACTGGGAGACCTTTGATTTTAGCCAAACTTAAAAAAAAAAAAAAAAAACAGGTATTATCCTCTCTTTTCTCAATCTGAAGTGACCTAATCACCCTTTCATCTCTCATTCCTTTCTCCATTTTTACCGTCTTGCACTCCTCTCTCCCCTTTCTCACTCAACCTGCACGTCCCTTCGTCTGCGAGCGAGGGAGACGGAGACGTTTCTTTCCCTTAATTAGCATCTGATTGAAAGGATAGACCACGGCCCGGTGGAACCTTACGGAAACTGTGCGACAATTTGAAAAAAAAAAAAAAGACAGTGAGAGAGTACGTAAGAAAAAAAAGGAACAAAGTACAAAACAAAGTGTATTGTGGGAAGGAGAGAAGAAAAGAAAATATTAGGAGAATGAAAAGGTCAATTCAAAACTTTTCAGAAGTACAGAGCAACTCATCCATTTCCCACCTACACACTGGCTGGATGATAGTCCAATTACAACTCAATATATTTTTTTTGCTTTTTTTAAACAATACTGAATACATAAATATTGGACCTCATACGTCAAGCAAGCATGCTAGAGTCAATTCAAACAAAAAGATTCAAAATATTCAAGTATTTAAAAATATCCAAGACTTGAACACAAGGAAGAATATTTAATAATGTATATGCCGCAAAATAATAATAAACAGTTATAAAAAGCAGTATTTATATTATATTATAATAAAAACTCATTTGTTGAAATTAGCAGCAAAATTTATATAGAAATCTCAACATAAAAATAAAAAATATTCAATACATTACCCATCCCTACTCTGGCATGAAAACGGGTCAGGGGTGAAAAAGGTGAGAAGGATATGACTCCTCTAGGGGGGTCCGGGGGCATGCTCCCCCCACCGGAAGAAAAAATTTAAATATTCCATATTTTGAAGCATCAATCTGATGCATTTTGAGATGCTTTTTTGCCAACCTGGGGAGAGCTGGAGAAACTTAACTTCAGCCATGAGTCAAAAATTATTATGGCCTCCTTACTAAGTATTATGCAAGCCATTTCATGCCAGCCCGTCACTGGGTCTAACATTTACAGTATATGAGGCACAATGTGGCAGGGGCACCACAAATGGCTTAATGCATAACCCCCACAAGAGATGGTGGACATGCTGTAACTGAACTCTTCCATCATGATTGACCGCCAATACAATGTTATGTAATTCAGATTAATAAATTTTCATAATCACTAAGCCATAGCGATTTCAAATTTATTAAGATTTATTGTTCAGCATTACTTGAGCATTTTATAATTTGCATGGCTTGTTGATGTCTTCCTCTTATCTGAGGAAACATAAATGATAATCCATGCGATCCGTGTGATCGTCGAATCCAGAGGATTAAGTTAACTCAAAACAATATTTCACCTTTCCACATCGAACCCAGGCCGTTTACCTTCAGGAGTCAGAAGTACCGCGATTACTGTCGCCGACTGTTCGTCAGTCAAAAGGCGCGAGTGGAAGGGGGATCGAGCGGGAATCTTTATTGGTGTCGATTTTCAGTCTCTTTTTAATGATAGGCTTTACGCATCTCTCACTTGCTATTTGGGGTAAGAACCTAGTTCGCAATTCACTGGATATGAATCTATGACTAGATTTGATGCCACTTGCCATTCGTTCCTATTCACACTGTGCTTACTTTTATTTATTTAATTGATTCGGGTATTTTTATTTGGTTTTCGTTAGAAACAATATTGGAAAGAAGACTGGAAAGAATAAGTTTTTATTTAGGCCTATTGCTTTGTTATTAAATGTTGTTCTTTTTTATAAATTGCCATTTGTTGCTAATAAAAGTTGTTAACTTAATATTGTTGTGCATGTTATTGTTTCAGTATTAGTGTTTGGTATTCAGTTTCAGAGCGGTTTAGGCACAAGCCAACAGTTTGATGACGCTGTCTGAGCCTTACATCATAATTTTTTTTTAATTATTCACGGTAATACCGTATACCGAGGTAAAATAGGGAGGAGGTTTAACGGTATCAAAATTTGGATACCGCCCAAGCCTACTTCACACACTGGAATTAATGTTCAGACACAAAATTCAATACCTTGCAACTCATTATCAGTTAAGCCAATCTCTCTTTTTTCCCCTCCTCCATCCTTTGTGCTATTTGTTTCTGATGAAAAACACTTGTGGCATTTTCACTCAGTAAAACAATAAAATATTAATCATTCAAGTCGGGGAACAAGTTGGTGTCCATTTGCAATTCAAATTACCACCGACTTCCTGGCAATTAATTTCCACGCGCGTGTCTCCCATCATGTGTCTCCAGTTATCCGTTTTCTGAACTTAATTTCCAGTGGTCTTTGTATCCCCATCTATCGGCACTGTCAATGCAAACTCACCTTATGGTAACATATCGTCACTCACGAATCAGCTAACTACATTTCTGCACTGAAAACACAAACAGACTCACAAACAGCAGGTTCTACACACCACTGCAGATGCAAGACTGAGTAACAGGCAGGCCCACACAGAATCGGCCAGCCGAGAACTCCACAGAAATTTTCTGTATTTCCACAAAATTGCTATCATTCACAAAGTTGTAGTTTGTTCTCATATTCTCATAATGTTTACCATTTAATTGTTTTTTGTAACCAATAGAAGCACAGCACTTTCAGCTGCATTTAATATGTAAATCAATTCCACAGATTCCCCCCTAAATCAGCACAGAAAATCCTCTGATTCTGTCTGGGTCTAATAACAGGCGATAATCCACAGCACACAAAGAGGATACACACACACACACACACACACACACACTACAGATGTCAGAGGGGTATGAGAAGGGGAATCTGAGCTTGCAGGCACAGACCAGATCAAAGAAACAGCATGTTTCACATGTGATCCTGTTCATTAGTTTGCAAACTACTCAATATATGACTTTAGAACTGGAACCACACATACATTTTATCTAGGGATTAAAGAGACAGCTGATGTTCAGGTCTTAATTTCACAGCAAAGAATCCATTTTTTGTCAACAGATCATCATGGTTTGATGCTTCCTTTTTTTTTTGCCAAGAACAAAAGAAATTGAGGCACAATGAAAATTCATCGAATAATAAAAGGGATAAGGACACATTTACGAGAACAATAAATAAAACTTTAGATAAACAGTAGGTTTATACCAATAATAACCTGAAAAAAAAAATCAGTTTGCATAATGCAGGACTTAATTATAAACTAGCCCCAAATACACCAGGACACTTGACGATTTCTAGCTGCTCGTTCAAATAGATGATGGAAATCACATATTTACAGCCATCTAAAACCTATTTCAAAATAAACACCATTACAGCGAGCCTGTAGAATGTGCAACAGTGTCACATTTATACTTTGATTTTGAAACGTGCAGTCCTCATTTTTATTTCATTAAATAATAGTGTTTTGATGTTCAATAACCACGTTAAGCCATATCATGAATTCACTTTTACTGACCCAAATGCAATATTTCTTAAAATGATAACTAACTTTTGTTATATTTCTGTATGTAGTATATTTGATACTTTTTATGACCTTAAATTAAAAAAAAAAAAACTTTTTATTTGCACGTAACATCAAAAACATTCTATAGTTCGCACACCTAGTTTTAGTCGCAAATGCGAGTGAAATGCTCACACTGTCCAGTCCCGACTGATGTATAGCACAACACTCCAAGATATACAAGGTCCATTTGATGTCAAGATGTGATGTGAATTCACATCCCAGTCTGCGTAAAAAGATGTATAGTTCCCCTCTCGAGTGTTTTCACCTTTGCATGCTCCTAGACACACAACTTACAAAACAAATGCATTTTTCATTGGCGCTTTCTCTGAATAAATACCCTTCAGAGAGCAACTTACATGTTTCTTTTGAGGCCTTCGTAGCAAAACAGATAATGGGACATGTTAAATCTAAAGGAACTAAAACCCTTAATAACAGTGAATCTGGGGTTTAGCATCTGAACCAAACAATGGAACCAAGTGTGACAAGAGCAAACTTGGTTAAATCAAGATTAGTTTACAGCAGTGTCAGACAGCAACTGAGATCTGATCGGCTAGCACATACGAGGCGGGTGGGACGAGACTGGTGCCAGGCAAGGAGATTCAGCCCTCCAGGAATTCATTACTGCAACCGTTACCCAGCCAAAATAATTAATGAATTAATGAGCGGAGGGGAGAGAGAGAGAGCAAGGGAGAGAAAAAACACAGCGTTTCTGCGTTGAAATTCTCTTTTAGTAGCGACTTGAAAGAGAAACATGAAGTACAGCCCCACCCAGCAGACTCTCCCCACAGGCCTGCGCTTCTTGTGAGGAACCGAGAACCATGACATGACCTTTGACTAATTTAAACTCCTCCCACAGATCATGTCTCAACTACACACTATCAGAAGGGGAGTGGCTTAATATAGAAGAGGGAGGGGTTAGCATGGGTCTGGCCAGGGTTTTACAGAGAGGATAAAACTTTGGGTAGATGGGTCAAATTTATCTAAGACTTTTTTTCTGTCTGGTTTAATTTTATCCAGTCTCTTTTTTCTCTCTCCACAGACACAGAATGAAAGAGATATGTTGGAAAAGAGTAACAGACTTTTACTTGACCTTATTCAAACCCCCCATGCAATGCTAAAATACATTCAGGGTCAATTAGGCTGACATCTAAAACCCACACTTAAAATCAACATGAAACGCCAAATCGCAACCCACTTTACTTCCATAAGACATTTCCAAATCAAACAGGACATTTAAAACGAAGTTTAAATATGGAGAAAGTATTTTATTTGAGGATTAAAAAAAATCTCTCATTTCTCAAAGTGAGAAAGGAGATGCAACATTTGATTTGTATTTGATTTGGGTCAATGACATGATGTGCATATTTGTGTGTCCTTCCTTTTAAAATAATTTTTCTAAATTCATGATATATACCACTTTATTATTCTGTAAAACCTATTTAGTTTTAATTAATTTTAGTACATTTAAATTATATACATTTTATGCTTTATCTTCTTAAACCCCCCAAAATGTCAGGTGGTGCAACTGCCCAAACAAATGAACAGACTGAATGATTTAAAATGGAATCTTAATTAAAAAAAAAAAAAAAAAGAAAAAGAAAAAGAAAAATCTAAATACTCTGGAATCATTTTAGGTTTAAAACCTTTCATATAAACAAATTATAAACATCTGTAGTTTTACAGCGGTTGAGATTATTGAAAAACTTTTGTCCAGCAATTTGTATATTCTCAAATGTCAGGGTGGTACGACTGCAAATATGGCTCTTTTATTACGAATTGACAAGGCAAATAACAGTAAACGTGACAAGGCATCATCCAGAGGACCCCAACTGATCCTTGTGATAAGAGTGAAAGCTTTTCAGGTCTCTCAAATACTGGTAAAACCTGCTAATTTCAAGTATTGGTAGGTTGGTACACTTTCAATGTCAGGTGGTATAATCATATACAAGCAACTATTTGGTTGAAACATCTGACATAAAAACAATCAAAAAATAAATTTGAAATGTTATTTAAGAACTGAAACTTGTTTAAGAAGATTGTGCATGACTATGTACTACATTATTTTTTTTAAATGCCTCTTTTGAAGCTTTATTTGTCAATGATCCATTTGTGTTTTGAAGCTGAATGAAAGTCTTATGGGTTTGGAGTGACATGAGAGTGAGTAACTGACAATGACATTTTCAGTTTTGGGTTAACTAACTCTTTGAGACTACACAAAGAAATTGAACAAACTGTACTTCAGCCTTAATGGTCAAATTAAACAAGCGTCTCAATATTGCAGGTAAATAAGATGGCACAATATAACTTAACAGCATAAACTTGAGGAACAACAGTTAAAATTTATTAGTGTGACACCACCATTTCATGCATCCAAACATTTATTTCCTGCAATCTTCTGAGGAATAATGAAGTAATTTAATTATCAGCTTGATTAAAACTGATTGATGCCGGAAAATATAAAACTTTATACCGAAGCATAAAACTTTGAGGGAGAGATTGCAGACCTTTCTCACTTACATACACACAAGCAAACCTTGTCAGCTAGCTAGACCCCGGAGTAGCACATTAGTATGCATGGAACTAGAAATGTGATGCACATCGACTCGTTACCCAGTTCACCTAAATATAATTTTCCAGGTAACTAAAAGTTGGCTGGTGTGGGAAAATGGCTGTAGTGGAAGAAACCCCTTTATTTTTTTCCTTCACTTATTTTCTCTACACACAGACAGAGAGAGACAGAGACAGAGTCTCTCATTAAGACACAATGAAGTCGTTGTGTGTGTGCTAACAGTTTGCCTTTGCACACTGCTGCAGTATGATCAATTAGATGGCTGACTCTCTCAAGTTTACACCAAAATAAAAAATCCTTGGTAGTAAACACACACATACATATATGAAATAATATGTTAAATAAACTGAAAGTGAGCCTGTACGTGTCCAGCAAAAAAACTGAAAAATGGATGCTGTGCTCACTAGACTAGCAAAAATGCATCATAATTTGAGACAATGTATTAATGGCCAAAGAAACTGCAAGCTTAATATCTAAAACTGGCCAGAGTAGGATACTACTAGTTCCCAGCATGCTTTTCATAGAACTGAAAGTGATGCATTACATAACAAGAACAACAATAACATTTATATTATATTATGTTATGTTATATTATATTATATTATATTATGTTATATTATGTGTGTACAACAGCTTGTTTTTTTTTTCAATTATTTTCATTGGCCAAGGACATATTTAAAACAAGAGTGACAGTAAAGACTTTTACACAGTTACAAAAAATAATTCAAATTCAATTCTAAAATAGAAAAAAATTAGAGATTCCTTTCAAAAACAAAAAGACCTCACCTACCCTAAACTTTTTACACTCACATTACAGTAAAACAAAACATGTTTATGACATGTGAGACATCATTAACTATCATTTTTTTGGTAACACTTTACAATAGGGTTCATTAGTTATCAGGAACTAATAATGAACTGCACTTATAAAGCATTTATTAATGTTCATTTCAACATTTACAAATACATTATCAAAATCTGTGAACTAACATGAACAAACAATGAACAATTGTATTTTCATTAACTAACGTTAACAAAGATTAACAAATACAGTAATAAATGTATTGCTCATGGTTAGTTCATGTTAGTTAACACATTAACTAATGAACCTTATTGGAAAGAGTTACCATTGTTTTCTACATTATATATATATGATAGGGTACTACATAAATCTAAGTGACTTTCGGTTGTCATCCTTCCACTCTAGCAGAGAAATCAAAGAAAGAACAGTTATATTCTTATTCTCCTCCACTGCAGCAGAGTCTGTGTGTGTGTCACTCTTGAAAGGGCATTGGCCCCACAGGGGGGCCCCCTGCCTGGGACCCACCGCCTGCCATCCATCAGAACAACACAGTTAGCAAAAACACTCGGCCACAACCTGCTAAAACCCACAGCCATAATCGGTACATATCCAAACTCTAAGGCGAGAGAGATGGGGAGCTGTGTGGGTAGGAACAGTTAACTCACTGATTGTTAATATATAGCGTATATTTAAATAAACTATTCTTGTTCTAATACCATCGTGTGACTCAATTTTAACCAATTACAATGCTCCATGTAAATGCACCTAATGTCCTTTTTCATTCTGTAGGGTTTTTAAGGTTAAATAATTTAAGAACAATAACAAGAAACAATAATTCTTTACCTTATATTTGATCTTTCTTACAATAATTCTTGATCTCAATAATATGATCTTATACGCTCCAAATTAGAGCTCCACAATTAATCTTTAGAAGATTGCGATCTTGATTCAAACACCCACGCAATCTTATTCTTTAATGACAACGATTTGGCAGTGTCTATTAACTACTGTGATAAGAGTTTATAGTTCGGATACAAACACTGATGGTTACTATAGCAATTTAAAAAAAAAAAAAAAAAAAAAAAAAAAAAAGTCACATTTTGACAAGGAACTTGACACTTCAATTAAAGATTGCATAAATTGCATCATTACACCAATAGGTGGTTTACGTGGAGCATTGTAATCAGTTTAAAAGTCCAATCCGAATGAAAATGCTCCATATAAACACCTCAATCAGAATAACAATGCCCAAACTGAATGAAATTGTAATTGGTTTGAGAGGGGTGGGATAAACCTATCTATAAACTGAACAAGATAAAAATTCTGCCATGTAAAGGCGATAAACCGATTACTTTGCGTCTACACCATTACGTCAAGAGGTCGGGGCTGTCAGAAGTCAAGTAATCTTCATTTATATAGCGCTTCACAATACAGATCATTTCAAAGCAACTTCACATTGATAATAGGAAAGTTAAATGGACAGAGATTGTTTTGGCTTTACAACAGCTCTAAGAAAATATTATCATTGAGCTAGAGTAGGTTTTTAATTGAATCATTTCCGTTGTAGAAATTGTTAATTATTAACTTGGGGGCCGCTTAACACCTTACCAACTGAAAATACCTTTAATGCATTCTTGCCGTTCATTTACGCGTTTAGTCTATAAGTTTGCACATCTGAATGTGTATTTTCATAGTTTTTATATTTTCATATTTTTAAATAGACTGCAGAAATTAACATTTTTTCAGAACACCTAGTAAATTAATGTTATGACATAAATGGTATCAAAAAGTACTATTATGTTACTGTTGATGTTTTGTTTAGTTGTTCATTCAGAATCTCTATTTATAAAAAAAAAAAAAACCCTAACGGAAAAGCATGGCAGGGCAGAAGTGCCTTTTATTGTTCTGCACAGCACATCACCCAAAACAAGTCCACAAAATATTCTCACTAAACAATAAAATACTGTGAACTACAGCCTGAAAGCACAAGAAAAAAAATAACATTTACAAAATAAACTACAAGGCAGATTCAATAGATGAGTTTTAAATGCAATTTAGAAAGGCGGGAAAAAAACAATTTGATGGATTTTCCAATCAGCTTTGTGGAAGCAGTGCCCACTAAAACCCCTTCAAACTGTCAGAAGTTCCCCAAGGCTCACCCTCAGGTCCTTTTCTAATTTGTTGTTCATGCTGAATTTGGTGTTTGAAGCACTTCAGCCGAGTTAAAACAACATCTTTACACGAGGAACAAAGGAAGTGCTCTCAAATGGATCATCAGGTCCTTTTATATTTTCAGTAATGACCTTCAACCTGACTTTGCCAGGTAACACATTTCCAGGCTCAATTATCCCCCTTCAATAGATTTCAAAGGTGTTCTTTAGAGGCATAAAAGCTTTATAATTAGCAGGAGCCCTCGCTCACATAATGTGCCAAACACAAAGCAGCTCAGTAGCTGCTAATTTCTTTGGCTGTCCTTACAGTTGTGTCTCATCACTGTTGATCCTTCCTTCTTTCCTTCCACACACACAGAAAAAAAACAGACACGCGCTCACACATCCTAACACTCCCCACCAGCCGAGCTTGAGCCATGTGTGAAAGCCCTTTGTCTCCGTCTTACTCTTCTTCTGGTGAGACTCAAGAGCCAAAAGGAAAAAAAACAAAAAAAACAAAAAAAAACATCTTTTTTTCCCCCTCATAAGCGTACTCTGAAACATAACTAGAAGTTGGCAAAAAAACGAAGTGAGAAGGGGGATACATTTCCACACATGATGAAAAGCTAAACAAATCTGGCACAGAGCCCTGAATATCCTTGAACCTGCACAAACCTGCAAATTTAAAGGGATTTCTGTAGCACTAAGACTAAAGTTTCACATTAAGATTAAAGCAATACATTTAAATGGGACATTTATATCAACCAGCTCCCTCATTTGTGAAGCAGACCACATTAATGAGATGTAAAAGCAAAAAGACATGCATGTGTGCATATACCTGATTAATATAATGTAAAAATATCCAATATAAAAATCACAGTGATTTCAAAGAACTCCAGTTTAGCTTAATTTTCAGTCAACTTAATTGAATTTCACTTAAATTGAATTATGAAAGAAAGTGAAAGGACATGTCATGTATGGTGAGTATGGTGACCATACGAAATTGCTGCTCTTGCATCCCACCCATCCCACACACACACACACACAGCAGTGAGTACACACACACACACCAGCAGCAGTGGGGGGGGCTATTGCGACAGACGCCCGGGGGCAGCAATTGGGGGTTAGGTGCCTTGCTCAAGGGGCACTTTAGTCGTGGTATCGGAGAGAGAGGAGTTTGTTGTTTAATTCCATTCTCCCATTCCAATCTGCTGGCGTGGGAATCGAACCTGCACCCTTCTGATTACAAGCCAACTCCCTCACACCATTAGGCGACTACTACCCTTATCTTCATCATCATCATCCTATTTTTATTTATCATGCCATTACCGTCAAATTAATATTAGGACCTATAATTCATTTGCCTTAATTTCATAACAGCATCACCACATAACCACACTTGCGACAGACACATGTACGATTCCTCAATGAAAATGTTAAAACAGAAAGGTGATCTATTCACAAACTGGCTAAACACTTTATTAAGGTTCATTAGTTAACTAACTAATAAGGAACTGCACTTATACAGCATTTATTAATCTTTGTTAATGTTAATTTCAACATTTATTAATACATTATTAAAATCAAGAAAAGTATTTTTTAACAGTTAATGACTGTGAACTAACATGAACAAACTGCTGTATTTTTATTAACTATCATAAACAAAGATTAAATACAGTAACAAATTTATTGCTCCATGCAGGTTAATTCATGTTAGCAATACATTAATGTTAACAAATCAAATGAGCCTTATTGTAAAGTGTCAGTGCTAACCGACACACCATTCTTATTGTTTAAACCAAGCGAAAATGGTAAAGTCGGCATTTTGTTTGGTTTCCATACCAAATTATCAAAAACTTGACGCTAATAACAATACAATTACAAATTACTATTAATAGTAATAATAATATTAACAAAATTATATAGGCCTAATAGCAGTCTTGAGGTCTGAAGAAAGCACAATAATCAGGCAGATTAAAATCAAAAGCAGCTTCAAATATCAAATTTTATTACCAAATAAAAAAAGTCAAAAAAGATTGGTCAGTTATTATCACATCTGGTGAATAATTGTCTGTGGCTTGAGACTCATTTCACCAATGCAACTCTCAGGCAAAGTTTGCAAATTGAATGTGACATCCATGGGATTGTCTTTTGGGTGAAATATTTCTATGCCACGTTACATTTTTATTCATCAACTCCATCTTTGCTCACAAAATGATAGAAAACGATTCATTTCCCATGATAATAAAACAAAGTAAATAGTTAAATGACAAAAACTTTTTCCCAAAAAAAAAAAACAAAACAAAAAAAAAAAACAGAGCATCTGGTGCATGTGTCCAGACAACTAATCATGAATACGGCTAAGCAACAGAGATGGCACAAAGAGACGTTTGATTATTGCGCTGAGCTAAATCTCCTAGCACCCCCCCCCCCTGTGACCTCATCACAAAGTTACCACAAAAGATATTGGGCGACCGTGTCCTTCCTCTAGTCCAGCAGAGATCAAAATCACAGAAATAAACTAATCCCAAAATGACCAGCATTCAAGATAACCAAGCCTATGAAAACTCCCAGTTACACATAACACCCCCTTAAAAGTTAACATCAATGAACTAGCCCCTAAACGGGTCTGCACACGCTTGCTCGCACATACTCAAAAACACACAAAAGTTCCTTCAGCAGAGCCAATTAAAATCAAGTCTTCTGTTAACTTGTCATGCTGTCTAAGCAACAGCAGAAATGCAGCTTTTCAGGCCAATGGGCTACCATGGTGATATGAGAGGGTTAACTGCCCTCTTCCTCCAGTTTCCTCTCTCTCCCTCCACAAGACATATGTCAGTGCTAATACTGACGGCTTTAGCCAATGCCCTCTGACTGGTGATCAGGACCCAACACATGAAGGGCATGGATAAAAGTTTAACTGAGTAATAGGAGTGCAATGATTTAACTTCATCACAGTTACATTTATTCCATGGTTCTGTGTTTTATTTGCCAAGTATTTGGCTTTTTTTAAATATCGGCAGATAAGTTTTTCTGTTTGGCCAGTGTGTTGCAATGCCTTTTGTTTTGGCAGCGGCCCAGACTTTTATTTTGACGGCGCTGAGAACACCGGCAGTAAACTGCACACGAAAAAGTATTATAGCGTGTGCTTCTATATTATTAGTAACAGAAAGGTAAACAGTACAATACGCTCTCATTTACCATCAGCATTCAGCAAATTATGCAATTGTATCTTCAAAACAAATCTTTGAATAACTAAAACATTTAATTTCACAAACATTGAAGACTTAGTCAAATGCAGCTGTCAGATATTCTGCATGAACACGTGCGTGACGGTCAGTTCATGTGAATTGAATGCTGACAGAAGAGTTCAGCTTCACTGGAGATGTGAGATTGATACATTTTAAACCCCTGATTTCCAACTATGACGTGTTATCTCCAGTAGCCCACTATGTCACATTTCTCTGTGTGCTGTATGTAAATGTTTTGAAAAATCCATTTGAAAAAATTACTGAGTGCTCTGTTGGTTACAGTGTTTATTTCCTTTTTAATCCAGATTTTTTCAAACAATTTCATCATTTGTGAAAAATACTGTAATACGATTACAGAATCAAAAAGTTGCCATCTAAAGTAAAGTGTTTAATTTTGAAATTTATTTTATTAATTCATTTTCAAATGATTTATTCCCAATTCATTAAATTTTAAATTCAAATAAATATAAAGTATATTGGCCTCATATCAGCCATCAAAAAACCATCAGCGGTCGACTAAGTCATCATAAGGGGGTGCACTAATTTGAGTCCAATACAACCTGACCCATCGAACTGCCGAAAATGCTCTTAACAAGCATTAACCCATATGCTGCTGTATTACCCTCAAAAAAAAAAAATGTATCAAATGCTTTACATTTTTACATTTAATTAAAAAAAAAAATTTAATCTGTGTCCATAAAATGAAAACAATTTCTGTCCATAAAGCTGTGACAGTAAAACTGATAATCAAAAGTTAGGCTGGGGACTATCCGGTTATTGTTTCGGTGGATGAAGATCTGAATGCACTTGCAGCTGAATAAGAAAGAGGCAGGGTTTAAGCAGACTAAATATTTGGAGAAGTCCGTCGTTTCACTGAACGATACGTTATATTTTAATTAAAAATCAGGAGGTCAAAAACATGCATGCATCGATGGGTCATTCACAGCAAGATCAGTTAAGATATATGTACAAAGATTTAAATTTTTCATAGAACCTGCAGATTTTCATAAAACTTTAATTCTATGCTTTTATGCTGAATTGCAGTAGGCATCACACACCAGCGAGATGTTTAAAAGCCAGAGATATATCCAGTACAAGCTCAGAAACTATTCTGCTTGAAAATCATTAGCAACTAAGACAAATCAATAACAATCTGCAACAATAAATAAACTTGGCAAACCTCTCAAAGCCGTAATTACAGGACGAATTGTTACTGAACATGTATATCTGTGAGCTCCTCAAAGAGGTTTGTCACAGACTAGTGCTACTATGCGAGTAGGAGTTCACAAATGTGTTTTATAAAAAGTATGTACTCATCTATACTAACATCTTTGTGTCGAGTCAATTTTTCATGGTTTTGTACTTTCTTTTCCTCTCTAAGTGTATGCCTATTCCCATAACTACCTTTAAAATTTGACGAACCCCTCACACAAATGTATTTACATTAAGAAGCATCAGTAAGCATGAAATGAACTGTGGTTCAAACACACGTGCAAACATGCTTCTTTTGTATGGGAATTGTTTCACCCCTGCTGAGTAAATGTATGAGTTCACGTGACAGTGTGTAAGATTGTAGCGCTGTGGAATCTGCATACAGCTTTAAACTGAGCCCCAGTGACACTACACCACCCAATTACCTGATGCAGACACACATGCCACTGAATATTCTACATCTAGTGCCCATGTACACACACCAGAACGTGAAAGAGAATAAAATTCAAAGAATTAAATAAGCTGGCGAATGGTAATTTATTAAAAAAAGCAGGATGTGAGGCACTGTAAGAGATGAAGCGTGAGACTTTCTCCTCTCAACAGCCTTTGTAACGGGCAACATCTGAAACAGGGAGGATTTTACACTGCATGTGTTTACACCTCTTAAATAACAGGGAGGAAGTCACTGTTGAAATTTGGTTGAGTGCTGTAACGTGCAAACGGATCCTCAACAAAGGCTTTCTGTCACTGCAAACAAACTAAATTTTCACCCTCAGGGATTCCACTGTTGTTCATCTGGGATGACTTCATCTGAAACATGAATCCCAAAAACAAATCCCATACCGCAAAGTCCGTGACAAAATGATAGGGAATGTTGTCTTGCTGTATGGGGTTAATTTATGCCATGTCACACTGGTTAGTCCCACCCACTGCAAAATGTCACTGTTAAACTTATGCACAGGTCAGCCAATTATAAAAGAGATTATTCACACTACCAGTAAAAATATAAATGATATATATATATATATGTATATATATGTATACAAGGACACATTAAAATGATCAAATATGAAATTAAACAGTTGTGACAAATATATTTAATCAATAAATATTCTTTGAAACATTAACTTTTTACATTGATAAGTAATGTTTCTTGATCACCATATATTAACATTATAATGATATCTAAGGACCTTGTGACACTGAAGAATGGATGATGCTAAAAATTCAGCTTTGCCATTCCAGAAATAAATTGCATTTTAAAATACATTAAAATAGGAAAAGGGTTTTATGCAATAATGAAACTTCACAATATTACTATTTCTACTGAATTTGAGATCAAATAAATGTAGCCTTGGTGAGCATTAGAGACTTCAGGAACACTTAATTTTAATGTGTCCTTGTTACACGTTACATGTATTTACTATAGTAATAACCATAAATTAAGTATAATTACACATAACTAACACTAAACCAAACCCTAATCCTACCACACGGCTGGGTAGGTTGCTTTTAAAATGTATTTCATTGCAGATTACAAAATACATGATTTAAAAGGTCATTTGTAATGTATTTTGTTAGATTACCCAAGATTTGTAACTTAATCTAAATACTTTAGATACTAGATACTTTGGAATACGGTAACACTATATTCCAAATATGTAACAGTATGTCACAAAAAAAAGGTAATTGCGAGTTTCTCTCTCACAATTCAGACTTTTTTCTAAAAATTGCTTGATATAAAGTTGCAATTGCGTGTTATAAAGTCAAAATTCTGAGATATAAACAATATTGAGAAAGTCAGAATTGCAAGCAAAGTAGTTGATATGAATTCACCATTGCAAGAAATATAATTCACATTTTTAAATCATGCAATTCTGACTTTACAACTTGAAATTTTGAATTTAAATCTCGCAATTCTGAGAAAAAAAAGTCAGAATTGTGAAATGCAAACTCGCAATTGTGAGATAAAAAGTCGCAATTACTAAAAGGACTCACAAACAACCATCCCAAAACATGAAAATAGTCGTGGATGATTTTCTACATGCATTGCCTCATTGCCAGTAATCAACATGTTTTCACTACAGTTTCATTATATCACAGACATAGAAGTTAACAAAAATGATAAAGCATGATATAAAGAAGCTTAATATCATCTAAAAATAAACTCTTCTAAAACACTATAATAAGAGTGTAAAACTCCATCTGAAAAAAAACTAAATGTGAACAATAACCGATTGACGTTTACATCACTGTGGGTCATACAAAAAATTTTTACGCTGGTGTGTGTGTGTGCGCGCTAAAATAAAGATTCATATAATCCGGATTAGTTTGAAATGTCCACTTCACACATGTACAAAAAACCTGATCAGTCATCAACTACAGAGAAGGAGAGAAAGACAGACAATGCCGCTCTTAAAAGATAAAAAAGCCATAGGGTAATGTTGAAAAAGATGTTGAGAACAGAGACGGGGATAAAAAGAGACACGAGGTCATGAGCAGCTAATTATCCTGTCAGTAGTAATGCACTCAAACCTATGATCACCACAGGGTCATTTCTACTGCACGCACCTGAGAGAGAGATGTGTGTCGGTGCGTTTTAAGTTAGCAGAGAAGTCTGTTTGTGAGCTCAATGAGAGTCCTTCACCTCTTGGATGTAGGTACATGGCCTGACAGAACGCATTTTTTCCCTTCACAGAGTTTCCCATGTTATTCCTTTCAGTAATGATCAACATTATTCCCTCCATTTCCACACAGTGGTCTTTTAGCACCCTGCGGTCCATTATTAGCTGTAGAAATGCCACTTTCATTACCCCATTGTCATCAAGATGCTCAAATCTGCATCCTTCAGCACCAAGCCTTCACCTTTTCACTTCTGCTCATCTCCTTTTCTTTTTGCCTCCACTTCACATCTCTGTAAAATCTTCCAGGGTCCTTCTGTCCCCATTAAAAGAGGCCCATTTTATTTGTGCCTTCTTGTTCATCCCTAAACCACTCTATCTCCCTATTTGAATCACTACCCTCATGCTTAGACTGTAAGTGACCCTGAGCTGAATCAAAGCTTCAGACAAAAACAAAATCCATATTATACAAAAAGAAAAAAGCAGCCATATAATAGTTGATCTTATTTTTTTTTTTTTAATTTTTCAAGTTTAATAGGTCAGCCATGCCATGGTTGTACACCCACCAAACAGATGTCACTTACCTATTGGTGATGTGGCAGAAATGTGGCATCACGTGGCAGCCGTTTCTCTCCCTCCGTCAGAAGCTCTCAGCTTTGCGGATTCTGCGGCGTCTCTCTGTGCATTTGTACTGTACAATGATGTGTCCAGAGAGAGATCTGAGAAAAGACGTAGAAAACTATAACAAAACTGAAGCCATCCAATTTTAACATTTCTTAAAACAAACATAATATAATGCTATTATATGATGTTTCAAATCATTTTAAAAATGTAATTAAATTTATATTATATTATATTATATGACTAACGTTCTAAGATGTGCAATTATTTTCAGGGAAAGGCACAGCTAAAGTAGTTCTAGGCAGATCTTGACTGCATTACAGTTCCATATCACTTGGTCAAATGACTTCAATTATTTTCAATAGGTCCTACAGCCTACAACCACAAAACAGACAAAACCCACAATGACAATGACCAAACAAATAAATATAGTAAACAATAGGATGAGAACGACAAATTATTGTCATGGTTCTTGCCACAAAATACGTTTTACTGTGTCCTGAAAGTGCATACTCTCTCTCTCTTTCAAACCTACACATTTATATATAAGAAAGTTTTTATAGCACTTCATGCTTTCTGCTGCTGACCAACTTTATGGAGATGCAGATTTAATTTTCCAACAGGACTTGGCACCTGCACACAGTGCCAAAGTAACCAGTACCTGGTTTAAGGACCTGTTCTTAATTGACCAGCAAACTCGCCTGACCTTAACCCCATAGAAAATCTATGGGGTATTGTGAAGAGGAAGATGCAATATGCCAGATCCAACAAAGCAGAAGAGCTGAAGGCCTCTATCAGATCAACCTGAGCTCTCATAACACCTGAGCAGAGCCACAGACTGATCGACTCCATGCCACGCCACATTGCTGCAGTAATAAAGGCAAAAGGAGCCCCAACTAAGCATTGAATGTTCACACTTTTCAGTGTAGATTTCAGAAAGATTTCTAAAAATCCTTTCTTTGTGTTGGTATTAAGTAATATTCTAATTTTCTGAGAGACTGAATTTGGGATTTTCCTTAGTTGTCAGTTATAATCATCAAAATTAAGAAATAAACCTTTGAAATATATCAGTCTGTGTGTAATGAATAGGGCTGTGTATCACCAACAATGTCACGATACGATACGCATCACGATATGGTTCAATTTGGAATTTAAATTTCTTTTGAGTAGAGTTTAGTAACAATAATGTGTTTATTGAATAACCAGTGTTATAACAGTTGTGATCACTGAAAAACAATTTTGTTTTTGTCATTAAAAAAAAAACAATGTTTTAAATGAAATATAAAAAATTGTCACAAAAAACCTTATAATGACTCTTCCTTGCTTTTAAAGTCACTGCCTCAGTAACTGAAATGACAATTATAGTCATTTATTATGACTTCCTATGATAAGCAAGCATACCAAATCACAGAATATTGAAGTTCTCATTCTGTTTTGTTTCAGACCTTAATTAACACATGGCTCAAACTTACAAAACATTGAGTAACCATCCTCAAATGTTTGGCGGTGGCAAAGTGGTTTTCCAGCGTCAACTTATGTGTGCTATATACTGCAATAACTTAAATCGGCAATTTACGCAGCGTAAATATGCGGACTTTGGCTGATTATGCATTAAACCAGGCGATCGCATAACAGGGCTCCAGACTAACTTTTCCACTGGTTGCACTGGTGCTACCAATTTTCTCAGTTGGTCGCACCAGCACATGATTTGGTCGCACATTTTTTATTTTTTTTTTGCTACAACAATTTTAATCAATGCATGCTTGATGAATAGTAATCTTAAATATTAATTATTAATATTAAGATTAATATTAATCTTAAATATATTAAATCACAGTGGCTGATGGCCGATATAAATCTGGTATATGTGTATATATTATATATATATATATATATATATATATATATATATATATATATATATATATATATATATAAAATATTTCGATTAATTCATACTTTTCATATTTCTAATTTAGTAAATATGAATTAAAATAAATATAAATTATACATACATATATATTGATCGCGTTTCCAGTGAAGCTGAACTGAAGTCTGAATTCATTTCACACGGATCGACGGTCACGCACAGAATATACGCGTTCACGTGGGATACAAACACTTCAGAAAAATCTCACTTTTGTATTCGAATAAATCTGCAAGGTCTATGAAATTAAATGTTAATTAGATATTCAGGGATTTGTTTTAATGATATAGATGTGTATTTGATAAATGTTTAATTTAAATGAGAAAATATTAGCCTTTAGTTTGCCTTTCTGTAACTAATAATATAAAAGCAAACAATGTACTTTCTCACATAGTTTACTTTCTTTCTTTGTTGCGGTTGGTCAGACAAAATAAACCAAACATTTTAGTCCATTCACATTTGAGTCTATTTTGTCCAGTCAGTTTGAGTCGCTGACAGACGAACTGCGCGTGACCACCGGCGCGGAGCGCGAGCATGTTCAACGCACCAGCGGTTACGCAATGAAAGCAATGATGCTGCGTTTCAATTTTCGCGACAGAGACGTGCTTATATACATTACCTCGACAACACTATTTGACATTAGCGCGGGCCAAACATTCTCTCGCGGCTTATAGAGGAACCCTGGTCTAAGCCATTGCTGTTGAAGTAACTTAATGCATTTCTACCTGTGCGCTCATCATCATGTGTCTGTGTGCTGGCTCGTCCTTTCCACCAGCATCCTTCAACTCCAAACTTCGTTTTTTTTTTATGATTATTATTCAGCGATTAACCTTTTCATTTTTATATGGCTTAATTCCGAAATTTGGCGCGTTTCATCATCATTGTGCAATGCACGTGTATGTTCGCTCTCTAGCGGTTAATATATAGAACTGCATGTGTCTTGCGGAAGAACATCGTAGCCGGAACTACTTCTCTCTGTTTGTCTATGACTAGTCACGCAGGGACTGTGATACTCCGCAGCGCAGCCGAGCCTGGTCTGAAATAGTCCGAATATAAACACTTATTATAGTGTACCGTAGTGATTCAGGATAAGACAAAAACACGGTTTGGAAAATGGATTCATGATGTACTCATTCATTATATAAATTTTGTTAATTTTGAAAGCAAAACGGTTACGGACGGCAGCAGCTGCTGATACCTCGTTCTGTTACACACGCGCGAATAACATGATCATGTACTCGCACAAATGCGACTATATAAAATTTTTACTCGCACATCGTTAAAAAAAGGTCGCATATGCGACCATTTTGGTCGCAGTCTGGAACCCTGTATACACACACACACACATATATATATATATATATATATATATATATATATATATTAAACTATCATCTGAATTACGGTAACTTGGACAACTTGAAGTCTGCACAAACAGCTGCAGTTCACATTATACAACACTTAATTGTAAACATAGCATTACATAACAGAATCAAAATGCAAATCTATAATAATAACCTTCTTGACTTGAGTACAAACTGTTCACATGTTTTTCTCCATCATAAAATCAGCCCAGAGCAATGCTTAAAAAAAAAAAGGGAAAAAAAATATTTCTTCAATGTCCTGGACAAGCAGGTATTTAAGGAGGAGGAACCGCTCAAGGAGAGTTGATCAGTCTGAAGCCCTGAAGGACTCAGACCAGTTCAGAAATCAATCCCATCATCCCCTAGACATGACTTCAAACACAAGCTGGGCTCTAACTGCTCTATACTCCCAGGGAAGCCCAAATCTCCTCAGCTTAACGCCATTATCATCCGAAAACCTGCTCACGGCGGTACAGAGGGCCGGAATCACTATCCCGTCAACTAGTAGTGTATCTGTTGTGTGTCTGGTCTAGCATAGCAGGTCTAAAGTGAGAGATTGCTCAAAGCATTAACTACAGCACTTCCGGTCAAGCGTTTTTGTGCCACTCAAAGTTCAAACGGTTTCACCAACCCCACTTGCCGCTGACCTTTCAAAGTATAACCAGTGATTTCCAGACAATTTACAAGCAGTATGCAGTCCCTGTTTGCCATGAAAGTTCTGCACCCACATTAATGATTTCGTGATGATTTTGATCATGTTAATCATTGTCTGTTTTTTTTTTTACTGCCTTTTCAAAGCAGTAAATGAATATGTCTCAAACTGTCATGATTCCATTTTTCAATGGTAACCATACCCAGACGCACACTTACATTATAATGACAGCAAGATGATTATGATGAAGATTCATAATAATAATAATAATAATAATAATAACAACAACCCTTTACGTGATTCATCAACAGATCTTTCCTCCTTCTGTGGATCAAAATAGAAAAGTTTTGAAGAACGTTCACTCTGCTCTTTTCGATTTAAATAAATGTGAATGGAAAAGATCACGTTGAGCACAGATAAATGCACCATACAATGACTTGTGTGCTATATTTCAAGTCTTCTGAAGACCGGTCTCATTTTAAGTCATATGGGTTTAGGATGAGATGAGGGTGAGTAAAAAATGGTGAGTTTTTTGGTGAAATATTATTTTCAAATATGATCCTATAAAACTCCATATGCCAGCTGTCCTTCCAATAACACAGTGAACACATTTAATGGAAAGAAGCAGAGAAGGCATTTCAAACCTGTGCAGCTGTAATACGCTTCACAGAATTCTCACCTCTGCTCTCTAATTGAAGAAGAAAGTTATTATGCCGTCTAATGAGCTTTAGAAAGTCAATTCCTTGATATGCACAATTATAATTAAATTGATACTTAGTCTGAGCACTTCTATTCAGCACAGCAAAAGAATCACAATACTATCGATTTTCACACCTCTACCGCAGAGAGACAAAAACGGAAACAAGTCCTTTCATCTAACGATGGATAGATGGAAGTAACACAAGGCCTGTGTCTCAAAATATAGTGAGCTGCCAAGATGCCAATCAGCATTTTTGGATGTCACAGAAATATTTATGATGTCTAACTCACGGTCGGCAGTTCATTAAGTTTTGAAAGACACCAATAAACAAATTAGACCCAAAGAATAGTTTCCTGATGTTCTCACAAACTGCACATAAACAGATCTTCCCTGTCAAGAAGGCAAAGAAAAAAAACATTCCAAACATAGAGGCACATAAAAACTGAAAGTAGATCAATGTTAAAAGCCAATTCAGGTTTACACATCACATGCAGCTCAATCAATATAAGACCCAACAATTGAATTAAATAATAATCGCCAAAAGGTGCTTCAGCAGTTAAAGAATGTATGTGAGCACAAGAGATGGAAGTGAGAGAGATGAAGTGAGAGAGTGGAAGAGACAGATAGAGATAGATGATCAACTCGGCACCGGACGGCAATCTACTGCTAGGAGAGATGGAAAGACAGAGAAACAGCGATAAAGAGAGAAGCAGAAAAGACAGAAGATGAGAAACAAAGTGAAAGAGTGAGTTGAATAAAAATGGAAGCATAAAAAAAAAAGAAAGTGACAAAATACCTGTAAGAACTGTTTTAAACATCCTGCATCTTAGATTTCCTTTGATAGTGGCCATAAATTATAAAATGGTTATCGGGGTGGGCCATTAAAGGAATAGGTCGAGTTCACAATTTTGGAGTGAATTATTCCTTAAAGAACCATTACAAGAAATCACATTTATATGAGAAGGATGACCTCATTCAAATGCTAATTTAAATGGAACCACAAACCCCAAAGTACTAACTTGAATTCAGTCTGGCAATTACTTTTAAGTTACAGCTGATAACTGACATATGTCGATATAGTAAATCTTACAAATTTAAATACATCCACTATAGAAAACAGAAACCACCATACAAATGTTTAAGGTCATTACATTTTTAAAGACATTTATATTTTTATTCAGTAAAGATGCATTAAATTGATCAAAAGTGACGGTAAAGACATTCATAATGTTACAAAAGATATTAGAATGATTCCTAAAGGATCATGGACAACACTTTACAATAAGGTTCATTAGTTAACTACATTAGTTAACATGAACTAATAATGAACTGCCCTTATACAGCATTTATTAACATTTGTTCATGTTCATTTCAACATTTACTAATACATTAAAATCTTAACGTTAATGCAGTGTGAACTAACATGATCAATGTTAAAACGTTAATGTAGATTATACAGTAACAAATGTATTGCTCATGGTTAGTTCATGTTAACGCGACAATAACGCATTAACAGTTAAAAAAAAAAAAAAAAAAAGTAGCGACATTAAAGCAGGCTGTATTTGACCCTATGAATCACCCGTAGTTAGAGCTAGGGTTGCCAGGTCTGTGTTGGTTTATTGCTACAAATTATTTCCATTTTATCACGAAATTCAAACAATAAATCACGTTTTGACGCTCTTAAATGCGACATGACAGATCGGACGGACCGCATACCATCCGCTCGGACACAAAAATTGTACTGAGAGCGGACCTCCTGATGACGAAAATTTCGTGGGCAGCCGAACTACATAAGGCTTAAAGAGCTTCCTAGAACGACCTGAAGGCAGCGAGAGGTACAGGTGTGTTCTTCAGAGTGAAGCTATGGTGTGTAAAACAGATGATAAGAGAGAATAAGTGTCAACATGAAGAGCGCTGCTGTCAGCTGGAGGACAGAGACGCGCTCACACAGGTATACAGAAGATAAATGCTTCCCCTTCACACTTTAACTGAAGACATTCAAGGGCAACAAGTCATGATCAGACGCTCTCTGCCAAGAGTGCTTCACTTTTCTTCCCGTTTCTACCAGCCCTCTCACTAGCCAACCACATTCTTCCTTTCTAATGCTTTTATCTGCAGCCCTGAAAGTGCCTTTCATAAGTTTGTGTGTGGACTGGTGTGAAGGAATACATTCTGAATTTACACATCAGCATTTCTTTCCAACAAAGGCAATATTTTAATTCAACTTAATGCATTTTAATATGGGATTGACTATGAATCATTCAGCTGAACTTTAGTTTCTTAACTTTAGCTTTGTCTGCAGTTAACATAATATTGTATTTTTAACATTTTAATTTTATCACTAATGATTTTGAGAATAAAATAATTGGCAGACCACCTGCTGAAGATTCCCACTTTATGTGCAGCGCTCCCTCTCATGAAAATATTCATACGCTTGTTTTGGTGGCCTAATGATAGTAATAGATCACGTGTGTGTCGCCACATGGAGTTCTAGAGATGAGAAAACTTTGCTCATCATGAGCATTAGGCGACTGGATTGTTTTCCAGTTGGGTATGCCTAATTCATTTCCACTTGGCCAAATAAAAACATGTCTATTCAAAAGCAAAATGAATATACCCATTCTACATGCAAATATGAGTTGATTTCCACGACGATCCTAATGCTAGGCAGCCAAATTTTCTGCTTGACACACTCTTGGAAAGTCCCTTCACAGGTTCTTTACAGGCAGACAGAACCTCAGCATCCAAATAGATCTGATTAAAACTCTGTCACCGCTGAGAGTAGATAGTAAAAAGTGCACTTGTAGCAATATATTGGATCCTTGCTTTCTCTCTTAATAAACCTGCTTGGGTGCTTAATGCTAAGCAAAAACACATTTTAAAAAAATTGTCGTCATTGACCCATCTACCAATGTTGTTCAATATTTAATTTCATTTGAAATATATATATTTACAATTCTAAGCATAAAAATTTGGGAAACAATACATCACATCCACTTGATTGCAGCGAGACGGGTAGACTCAGTAGAATTAGATAATTTAGTGAAAATTACACCATTCTCATAACAACAATAAAAAAAATCTTATTGAATTTATTTGATTTGTTTTATTAACAGGCTCAAACAACAATAAAACTGTCTATTACTTTCTCAGTAAAAGACAATGAATAAAAGAACATTTTCTGCAGATGACAAGAGAGATGAAAAAAAGAGAAGTACTGAAATGAAAAAAAGAACAAAGATGTCACCAAAAGAAGAAGAAGAAGAAGAGAGGCCTTTCTTGGACATCTGAAGAGGGTCAGAAGCAGATGAATGAAGATAAAACTGTCCGGTTGAATGAGTGATAAAGACTTTGACACTAACTTAATTACTGATAATTGATTCTTCTCTTAAGAAGACGGTGACACAAAGCGCTATAAAAGGCATCAGTGTGTATGTGTGCGTGGCTGTCAGGACGCATTCGGAGCAGATCTATAAAGTATTTTGACATCATACCTGATGAGAATGGCATCAGAGCCCTCAGAGAGACACATGCTTTGATCAGTAGCGCAGCTCTCTAAACTAGCAGACACATTGCTGAGACGAGACCCAGGCCACCCGTTTGGATGGACAGCACAGAGACAGAGTGAGATGAAGGAGAGCAAACATGTCCGCTCTGAGTGGTCCCTCTCATTGACGAACAGATGAGACTGAAAGAATGTCCTTTCAGCCACTGAAACATACACTCATCTCCAGTAGACTGATATTCATCCCCACCACAGTTTAAAGCTGCCATGAAATCAAAACTGACCTTTTTTAAAATTCTGCAGCACTCCTTAAAAAATGATTTATCAATGCAAATCATTTTTTTTAAATTCATGTTCCCTCATAATTTTTAAACAAAAATGTTTTTGAAATGACATCTGTTTTCTTCGTGATGTATGTGTGGAGGTTGGGGCAAAATATTCTCCACAAATGACTGCAATTGACCCTTCGCAAAGTTCCCTTTAGTTACTGTTGCAATGTCTCACAAGCCATACGCTCTCACGCCACACATCATGTTCTCACGCAGTGAAAAATATATCACGGAGCAAAGAGGACACTGACAATGCCTGGACAGACAAGACAGAGTTGTCTTTTGATATGAAACAGTTTCAAATTTAATATATCGTAATTTTCTAAAGAAGTTTGAACAATAAATAGCATATAGTGTCTCTTTAATGTGTTGTGACAGATCGCTGTAACTCCTTCAAGCGGCTCGTGAACCAACATCTCTTCATACTAGTTCATTTATAGCTTCTAAATTAGAATTTAGAAGTACACTATAAATGAAATCAATACTTCATGCTTCATTCTAAAGCAATATTCTCATCAGTGTTCTATCAGCTTTGACATTTAAATCTGCGTATTTGTGATATTTACCCAAAGGGCTTTTTTTTTCCATCTTAAATTCTTAAACGTTATCAATATATATTCAACACTATAGGGCTGTTACAATCAAATGAAATAATTTACACTAAGGATTACAGAGTTATAAATAGCTTTTTGAAAATACAAATTAGAAATGTTGGGGGGGGGAAATATAGTTTTTAACATGAAACTAAACCACCAGCAGTCTTAATGAGGGTTTCATTCAGTCATTCATTTAAAAGATTCATTCAAATGGCTGATTCATTCAAGAATGAGGCAGTGGTTTATGAATGAGTCATTGAATCTTTGACTCAACCGATTCGTTTAAAAACACTGAAGGACCCCATTCAAGATCATGTTACTGAAGCCTTGTGAAGCCCTTGTGAAGCCCATGGTTAGTATTCGTTCAAATACTTTACTTTTTTGGAATCACTAAAAAAAAAAGTGTAAAGTTTTGTTGTCCTTTGGTGTGACACCCCTAAATTATATTTTTTAATTCAAATGCAACTATATAATCATAGAAAATAATGCAAATGTGTGTAGCTAACTACTAATGGCATTAACTATGAATAGCAAATCTTTAACTGACTCAAAAAGCTGAAACATCATATGGCAACAAATAAAATCGAGTACCAGTCCGCTGATAGAACATTTTCGAATTCAAACACTTCCGTGTGCTTTCAAACGCTCTCCTGCGTTAATCATTGAAGACAATCACAGACATATCCGATGAGCATGTCAACATAATGCCCAATCAGAGGTGTTTACGAATCCGCTCAACAGTGCTCAAAGTGTCAAATGTTTTAAATTTCAGTACCGTTTGGTACCGTGGTCTATAGTTTTGACAACTCTAGAATACAGAAATTATTTAATTCACAACCTTCCTTACAAACAAGTGTAGTTTGTTTTTTTGTAGTTTAGTTTTTTTGCTGTTGTTGTCGTATATTGATTGATTGAATTTCCCATGAAGACTGGACATATTGGTGTAATATTTGTATAAAAAGATTGGTCAGAGGGGTTTAGGGGAATAACAAATGTTTATTGCACATCTTTTGATAATTCCTAAATATAATACAACATACAGTCAATAATAATACAGAACTAACAACTCGAACCCAAAGACACTAATGGCAGACTTTCTGGGGAACAGACGTGATAAATGTGAGCTGTCAAAAGAACGAACGACTCGGATCGGGAGGTGAGGTGAACTGACAGACTGCATAGCCTGAAGACCCTGCTAAGCAATTAATTAATCATTTCTTACTCGTAATTTGGCTTTCATGGCACCATTAGCCTATAGTTTTGTTTTTTGTTTTTCTTTTTCCTATTGTGATAAATGTTTGCATAAGAAGCATGAGTTGGAGAATTTAACATGTAACATTTTAATTATATTAAGAATAGCTAAAATGAACGAAATGACTTGAAAAAAAGATTCGTTCATTTTGCTAAACGAGATTGAAAGATCTGAGACAGTAAAATGATGCGAACTTCCCGCTACTAGTTGGTAAACCTACTTGAAGGTGCATACTGCCACCTACTGCACGAGTTCTACATGACAGCTGACGTAAAATACAGGATAGCCGATGAACATTGGTAGAAACATCCTACTTCAAATCAAACGATTTAGACTGCAAGGTCCACAAATTATTATAATGAAGCCCGAACAAATTATTAAGTGCGTCAAAATATGGATTCCAATACACTTTTCTTCCAGAACTCTATGAGATGCTGTGCTAAATGCACACATGTTCAGAGTTTGTTCATCTCTCTCACACATGTGAAACAAACCTAAGACAGACAGACACACACACACACACACACACTCCTCTGTTTGGCTGCTGAGTGGCAAAGCTTTGAGATCAAAGGTTTTACAGACGGCTTAACGAGAAGTTAGACCCATAACAGCAAGAGACAGAGAGAACGAGAAAAAAAGTGAGGAGGAAAGACAGGTATTTAGACAAGTAAAGTCACGAAGAGAAAGAGTGAGAGAAGTTGACATGCAGAGAGAGAGAGAAAGGAGAGTGAGACAGACTGGAAGAGACCGGTTGAGCAGAACAAAGCAGACGAAACGAAAAATGTAGAAAATGAGAGTTATAACTGGCACAATAACAGTCTTGCTTTCTACTGAACAGTCTTGTTTTCAATGTGAAACAGCCTCAACCTAACAGAATTTTCATTTCATATAATGCCGACCTTACAACAGATAAACAACAGCACACACAAAAAAAGAGAAAATAAGTGGAAAAGGACGGGGGGAAAAACAGGACTATACACCAATAAACCAATATTCCATTTCTATGCGCAACACAGGTTTTATGTTGTCTGAGAACCAATATTCAAAACCCACTTTAGATTTTATTTTTGCTTTTCGACACTTACCACAAGATCCTTATACTAAAACAATATAAACATGAATGATTGACTTCTTAATTTAATATTTATTTATATTTTTATTGAAAATAATTTAATTTACTGATATGATTAAGACCCTCTGTGGTGAAGATCAAGTTATTAATGTTTATATGTGGTGGTTTTATTGAGCTTTAAGTTAAACCATGTGCAAATTCATCAGTCAACACCCTTGCGGAGTACTTTATCCTTAAACCTGCAGTGTACCAAAGACGGTCTCAAAAACAGTTTGAAACTGCCCGAAAAGTTCAACCTGGCTGACTCAGAGATGGCGAACAGGAACATGGTTTCTGTAACATTAGCAACAAACTGGCTAATCATAACAATTACCGTTATGTTTCTAACATTGTAGAGAACGATACAAAATGCATTCCCATTCTGATACATTGCCTTGTAGACGACGCTGTATAATTCGCATCGGTTTCTGGTTCCAATATATATGGCTGAATTAAATCAATATTTCCACTTTCCGCCATCATGTCGCATTTAGAGTTCACCTGAGTCAGGTAGTCCGAGCTGGTGTGATTAAGTGGAGGCGGGGACAAATTCGCATATTTATTAACATTGGTTACAAATACATACAAAGGACACAAAGGCTCATATCAAATTTAAGCACAAACATACTAGCCATTCATAATGACTGATGGATGCATTAGAGTTTTAATATGAAATAAATGCAGCATTATTCTGCACCTTCATACACTCCAGCACATCAGTTATACAGGAATCCTGATCTACATGCTACAAACAGCCATGCCTCATGAATATTCATCAAACTCATTACCACACAAGTGAGGAAACAAACCAGATTGTAGAGAGAGAGAGAGAGAGAGAGAGAAAGGAAGAAGAGAAGAGAAGAGAAGAGAAGAGAAGAGAAGAGAAGAGAAGAGAAGAGAAGAGAAGAGAAGAGAAGAGAAGAGAAGAGAAGAGAAGAGAAGAGAGAGAAGAGAAGAGAAGAGAAGAGAAGAGAAGAGAAGAGAAGAGAAGAGAAGAGACGAGACGAGACGAGACGAGACGAGACGAGACCTACTTTATCATTAGAGTCTGGGGTGTGACGAGACCACTATCCCACGAGATGAGACGAGACACGAGATTGGGTTCACGAGACGAGATTTTTATAGTATTTTTAAGAAATCCTCAATATTGAAACATATGAAGGGAAAATAGTCTTTTATTCAACTGAAAATCCTAAAATGCAAAAATGTTGGTGCATTTTGAAATCAACTTGTAATGCATGTAATTTTACTTCTATTTTAATGAATTATTTCGCTTCCTTCTTATTTTGCAAGCGTTCGGGAGCTCCGGGCGTTCGGGATGTTTTCATCTCGCCGCGGCACAGGCGCGCCAGGAAAAAACGAGCGCGCCGCACCGCATGCGCGTCGCGACTGCATCGCTTACATTTTGCGAGAATGAAAATGCGCGCGATATGTGAACGGCCCCTAAGAGTCTGTACAACCTTGGCCGAGGTGTACGGCATAGTTTTCTTACAATGTTTACACATTGTTTGTGTCTTGTGTGCTATTCTTTCGCCATTTATTATTTCTACTGGAAAACCAAAATGTTTCCACACAAACGATTTGAAAGTGGCGGGGCATCTTCAATAATAATTTCACCCTCACACTGATAGCACGACGAGACAAATATTCACCTCGACGAGAAATCTCGTCACACCCCTATTAGAGTCCTAAAAGTATCATCCACATCATTTCCATAATTTCCTTCCATTTTTTCCCTCGTCAAAATAATTGCGGCCTTTTACTGAATTTCATGCAACGCCCCTTTATTCTATTTTCTCTCCAATTTAAAACCATACATCATGCTAAAATAGAACTTTGAAATGTACAAAAATTCTTTGAAGTCTTAAAAACAAAAACTACTACAATATAAAAACTACGGAAAATGGTTTCTCTATTTTCGCAAAAAGGACACTTGCATCACTTGACTTATTTATAATACTTGTAAATGCATTCATCGCATTTGTTTTATGTAATATTTTCAATTGCAAGTCTCCAGTGGTTTTGGTCAATGGTGGTTTGTACAATGTTCTCCATTCAGGTTTACAATCATTCTCGACATGAAAATGTGATTTCCAAGGGATTTCCTTTCTACTCATGAGCTTACTTTTGTTCAACACTTTCACACCCATCTCATACAACTTTTTCCACAAACCGTGCTTAACTCTAAGCTCTTTTCTCTCATGTCATTAAACACTGGGAGACAACTCTTCTTCCAAAAAAATTATCTCTGAGAAAGAAAAAAAAAAAAAAAAAAAATCAGTCTTATCAGGCACACACCCTTTTTTAAATTCCATTATTAAATCCAACTCTTCAATAGTTAAACTTTTTTTTTAAGTCTTTCCCAAAAAGCTCCAGTTATTCTTTTTGATTTCATTCCCAAATATTGTGCTGTTGCCTCAATCCTGTCAAAGTTATATCCACAAATATCCAACAAATGTCCCAATGTAATCACTTTTGTATTTGTAAAACTTTTCACCCATGTCAAACCTCGCTCCTCCCACCACTGGTTCATTTAGGAGCCAAAAAAGAGACATTGTGGGTGTCTTCCCTTATGTTTTATACAGATATACATATAGACATAGATATAGAGAGAGAGACGAGCGGAGAGAGAGAGAGAGAATTGCCCCTTTTTTCTGCTCCCAAACATTCTACTAATGCAAACAAGCTTTCCTTCTTTTCTCAACTCTCCTTGCTCTGCAGACAAAAATCCACTACTAGTCTGTAAAAACCAGGAAGAATTTACTGAGCTTTCTATGTTAAGGCATGTCTGAATCCATCCCGTCAACTAAGATGCCTCCATCTGGGCGATTTGTGAAGGCAGCATAGAAGTATGTATCTTATTTTCAACACATGATTCAATTTCTACTGGCAAATAAGCATTGTAGTAGTCATTACATATTCCCTTGGATATTTCTAAAGCTCACTTCAATGTGTTTAAGATCATTACACATGACACTATGGTGCCGTGGAAAGCAGTCTGGTGCCTTCATTCAAAAATGCTGCCTGGCAAGTCAATGACTGTCTGGACAGTGAGGCAACTGCATTTTGTCCAGCAGCCGATTCATACTCCCACCTGCTTCCCCTCTGGCACCCTCCTTTTCTGTCCCATCACAAATGGCTTGCCAAAAATAAAAAGGCAAAGAGTCTGGACTATCGATTTCTCTGAACAAAGGGTGAGCTCCACCCTGCCCTCACTCTTCAGTCACACTAACACTAACCGTGTGATGCTGTTCTAAACTGTTCCGCTAAAATAAAAATAAAAAACATCCAACCCTCATTTATACCATTATCTCATTCTCACACACAGAAAACAGAACTTGAAATACTACGTAAATATGTATAAAAGGATATGAGAAACAAATCATTCCTTCATCTGCAGAACTAAAAGTGGAATCAGATAATCAGACTTTTTTTTTGAAAGTCATCTCATCATACATCACAGGGATGGGCAACTTTGTCCTGGAGGGACACGGTCCTGCAGAGTTTAGTTCCACCGCTAATCAAACACACCTGCCTTTAATTTTCAAGCAGTCCTGAAGAGTGGTGTGTTCAGGCGCAGAGTGGCAACCGGGAGAATCTGGAGAATTCCCGGTGGGCCCGCTCATAAATTGGGCCGGTAGCAGGGCTGGACGATTAATCGAAAAGTAATTGAAACCAAAATTCAGAACCTCTAACCGATGTAATTTTCCCATGTCGGTTATTTCGTTTTTTTAATCCTGTTAACACTTTTCCCTTAAAAACATACACGAATGAATTACTGTAAAAATTACAGCAATATTTTACAACCGCTGGCAGTATTTTGAATAATACAGCATATTGCTGTAAAATGCTATGCATTCTGAGGGATGTGGTGGTTTGACTCAAACTTACAGGATATTACTGTAATTTTCTAACAAACAGAGACATTGTGGGATCTTCAACGGTCGAGATTAGGGTGGCAGCAAGAGAGAATGATTTACTACTGTGGTAAGCGACTAATTAATTAAGTTTCCCCCTCCGTCCTTGGGAACTATAAATGTATCTACATTCGCGATTCATATTGGTAACCCCGGATTGAAAAGCAAAACTAAATCTTTAACTCGAAATGAAATGCTAATTACAGATTTTATATCTATTGAGGCATTTAACACAATGTTTCTCAACTAGAGAAGACATTTATTTTTAAGGGTGAGTGCTTCAGATGGCTCCCGATATGACGCTGGCAAACTAATGAGTTAATAAGGTGTTTTAATTAGTGGGGCACCTAAAACCTTGTGGGAGGTAGGTGTTCAGAACTGTAGTTTTAATACAAGTTACTGCTCTACCACATGGTAGAATTTCAAAAACATAATTACATACCTCAAAAGCTAAAACCAATCTGAATTACGTATTGTCCGTTTCCTGACCTTTTAGGCACTTTGTATGTATTTATCAGAAGAGAGGAACAAAGACAAAAGGAAAAGTGGCATCTAGCACAACATGCCAGACAGTTTGGAAGAAACAGGTTGCAGTACACCCACATGTTGCCACTCTACTGTGCAAAGTGATGGACTTTCAGTGGAATTTCTGAAATGTAAGAAATACACACTCACACCGATCTCTTTTCCTTTTATTATTCTATATCTGTATCTGACTATCTGTTTATGACACTCATTATGGTGTGTTTTATATCTAATATACGGTCCTCTTTGTTCCCATTTCTAGCCTCATTTTGCATCGGTGATTGGACAGCATCTGGAGCTGAATTGTTCTTTTGTGGATCAAAGTTGGTTGTGTTGTTTGGCCATGTTGGAAGTGGTTCCATGTTCATGAAGTGGTAAAATGATTAATTACTTATTTCCTCACCCTCATGTTGTTTCTAACTCGTATAACTTCCATTCATCTTCAGAACACAAATGAAGATCTTTTTGATGAAATCGTAGCGATTTATGTCCTTCCATTGAGTTGCTTCACTTCACAACTATGATTTTGACGCTTCAAAAGTTTCATAAAGAGATTGAAAAACCAATCCAAATGAATTGACTGGTTTAGTCCAAATTTTCTGAAAAGACTTGATCGCTTTATATGATGAACAGACTTAATTTGGCCTTTTACTCAAATGCAAATATTGATCAGGGAACATAAGCTCAACTGAATCTAAACGACAGACAAGAAATTTAGAATTTTCTATGCAATTTTTTTTCAGTTGTCGTCATTTCCAGACATTGTACTTTAACAAACTCCTCCTATTTTATCAGATAAACATCATACATGGCAAGTCTAATCTAAAGGCCTTTGCGAAATTAAAAAATACAAGTTGAGTAAACATTTCATTTTACTTTAATAACAGCTAAGTCAACTAGAAATAATGTATTATTAATATATTAACAACTAAATAAATAAATACCCAGTCCATTCAGTATTAAGCAACATGAGCTGTCCTGAGTACAAGACTGAACTACTCCAGTATAAAGAGCTTAAACAATCATAGCAGAGGTCATTTGCATATAAATGACCTAAAGATACAATAGCAAAAACCTTCTGTTCAATTTTAATTCTAAGGGTCACAGATAGGGTGAAAAACAGCTAAAAATATCTCACACTTTCAGAGCAAATAACCTTGTAAGTGAACTTCAGAGGAAAAAAAAAAAAAAAAAAACGATAGAGACGGTAAACTACAGAAAAATCTGTTTATGTTTTCAGTGTGTTAGGTCTACATGAATACTAATGAGGGCCAGAAGAACTCAGAAGACAATGGGAAAAAGCGTGGGAGAGAGAGAAACCGTATTCTAGGTCTCTATAAGAAATATTCATTACAGAGATTAAAAATCAAATACTAGCACAATAAGTCCAACCAGACAGACACGTACTCAGATCCAGTCCACACCTTTCTGTGACTCTTTACGTCCAAATATAACCGGACACACACACACAAACGGCACATGCTGATGTGTGCACAGACACAGATGCTCCCACGCTTAGATGAGGAGCAGGAAAATATTTTAGCCCTTATTTGGAAGCTCACACAAGCATTTGCGACCCCAATCCATATTTCAATTTCCATCCTCTCATGTAAACGAATTCAATCGCCACTACATGTCCTCAGTGCAACCGCCTGTGTGAAAAATGAGCCAATTCTCACCCACACATCCTGACGCCGTCTTCACTCCCATATTTTTAACGTGTGGATTGTGCACACACCCTCAAACCGGCCCTTCTCTTCATAAACCATTCATTCATTCATTCATTGTCAAATCTCACGCCTCATCTTACGACAGCCAACCTCGAAAATAACACACAGAATAAAACCAAGCTTAATTAAACTTGAGCCCCACTTCAGCTGAAATACAAGAATGATAGAGAGAGACCATGATCAGTAAACTCCTACAGAAAAAGGTGCATGGCATGTCTTCTGTTCCCCATATGACCCTGCCACTTTTAACTGATAAGAATGTTACTCGATGAGGTTTAGAATACCTGAAAAAACTATTCGTTAACATTCACATTCAAACAATTAGGGCTGGGTTAAAAATATTGATTTCTCGATTTTAATCAATTCTCACTCTGATGAACCGATATGGATTCTTAAATCCCACATATTGATCTTTTAGTCTATGCTATTGTCAGTTGCTGAAAGAACAGATCTTTGGAGCACGTCTCCCATCCAATAAATCGCAATGCGACTTGATATGAAATTGTGTCACTTGAAGTTCTGCTTATATTATCACAAAATTAATTCAAACAATAAAAATCGTTTTGCCACTCTTTAATGATCGCTGTTGACACCACAGTTCAAACAAAGCTGCAGCACGCAGCGAACATGAACTGATCATTTCTTCCGCTTTACCATGTCATAGCACGAAATAAACATAAGATGGTATGTTGAAAGGTACAGTACAAATTATCAATCTCATCATGTCTAATGGTTCAATCAGTGTTTCAACCATGGAAAGACATCAATAAAACAGCTTGTGAACAAAATGTCACGTAATGCTGGAGAGGAGCAATTTGCTAAATATATTTGGCACTATATATAATATTCACTATTCTTAATTCAACCTGTTCTTCGATATTTAAATGGATGAATAAACCATTTTTAATGACAGCCACCATTTAAACGTTTATACTAGGAAGGGGAGGAAGAGGGGAGGGTTCTGAGCTAACCGCAGATGCGAAATGATGCTGTGTGTGCTTTAGAAACACCCGTATTCTGCTTGCTTCCAATTCCTCATACACACACACACACACACCACTTGAACATTCCATAAAATAATCTTTCATAAAGTTAGGAAAGTTTGAAGTGAATTTGCAGAGGACATTCGCGGGGTTCACTGCACAGGATGCGCGCTTTGCTTAATGTTATTCGTGCAGTGTGTAGTCTCATCTGCCGGTATTTTCCTTTCAAATGCTCTACGAAGGCATCATTTATGTTCTTTGAACGCATTGGGCTTATATATTAAAAATATAAAACTCATTCACAGAAGGCTGCTTCCAATTTCAAATGCTCATGTGTGCTTCGTGAAGAGTGCTCGCGCATGCGACTGTGCGCGACTCCGTGTAAGTGGTTAAATGTACTCTCATCTCAAAATGCTTTTATGACGCAAAATTAATGTAAACAGTCTGTTATTTCTTATGGGATTAAACAAACAGAACAAAAACATCTTATATTTAATAGTGTGAATGCAGGTTATTTGAGCTCAAACTGTCTATGATGTCGTCAGTAATAAACAACAAAAAAGCTGAGAGAAAAATCACTCAAAACTCTTGAATGCAAAACTTTCAGATACTCTTAAATACTGAAAGCACTCTGTTTATTGGTTGCAATGTTTGTTTTTTCATTATTTACAACTTGCTTTTATGTTTTGAAACTATATTAGTTTATATATTTAAAATTCTTCACATACAATTGTTTTAATTATGTTTTTTAATTTGTAATCATTATTAAAAAAGTACGTAGAATAACATAAATCTTTCTTGAAATTTAATTACATAAGTTATTAAAGGAATTGAAGAAAAAAAATCCTTTTGGAATCGGATCGTGACTCCCAGAATCGGATCAGATCGTGAGATGATGATTCCCAGCCCTAATTTATACAGTACTACACAAGAAATGAAAAGAAACATGTCATTTTGTTATTAATATAAAATCTTTGTGGTGTATAATTTAAATGGAAGTAGCCTATACATATCAGTTCATTTTAAACTTTAATATTATAGTAATGTGTCAAATGGCATTCCTTGTATATTATACAGCTTATTGATTACATTTGCCATGTACACCTGATACATATCCCATAAAATTCGTAAACAAAAAAAATAATAATAACAACAATAATAAAATACCTAGCCCTACAAATAATGAAATATTCACAATTTATCAAGTCAAAACCTGATGCCTTGCCATTAATGCAGCTCCACCTGCCAGTTCACATACTGTTGTTCTGCCAAGTTAACATTGTCAGTTTGTTGTGTTTTATACCACTTCCTCTTTCAAATGGCACAGCTGTCTTTTAGCATATGATTCAGACATTGTAAATATGTGCTTGCTCACTGGGTAAATATTAAACAAACACTTTATCAGGGACTTATTAAACAAATAATGATCCATGTTTATTACACCCAAGCAAGCCATTTACTTCTGTTAACATTACTGATTATTTAAAAACAACAGACTTAAAAAATTATAATAACAATCTGAATATTTCAGCACAGCAATCTCTCTCTTTTGCAGTCTGCCGCCTGGTCTCGGGTTTGTTCATAAATTACAACTGTTCATCATTCGAGGCAATTTGGTGCGTAATATCTTGGCTTTGATGGAGCTGCTGACTAATTGATGGATTACTTTATTTTCGAATAGCGGAAACTGCCAAGCCGGGGTTGCGGTAGTAAATCTCTCAGCAATGAAAGAAAGCATCAAATTTACACTGGACTTTAATCAGCGCTTAATGCAAGAGTTTATTCAGAGACACCCCATCAGACCCATTTTACACAGCTGATAGTTACGGCAAAGAATCCATCATTTCTGACACACCTGCTGAGCGACACTGTCAGACACATCATAATCCATAACAGCCACAGATTTAAGAGTGTTATTAGTGTAAACAAAATTTACATGTAACGATTCAGAGCGATTTGAGATGATGGGCAAGAAAAATAAATCTAATAGTATAAATGCTATTTAAATGACAGGGAATACTAAGATGAATTCAAGTGAGCCCATTGTTTTTAGGGAATTATTCGAAATTATTCAGAATTATTCAAAACAGATTTAAAGATGCAAATAGAAGTTTCATTGCGCTACTGTATAGAAGAAATACAATGCAGAACTCACATGAATATCAGACTAGAAGAGACACTACAGCTCTTTAAAATTCTTTAAACAGTGGGAACTGGGTCAGACTGATTTCAGGACGTATGCTAAAATGCCAGAATAAATATGGAAATGCAGAAAGTGTGTGCAACAACAGATGGGAGAAGTTTGACATGTTTAAAAAGAGCAGTATGCTCAGAGGGAGTTTCACTATTTCACTTTCATTATTATTTCATCGCTGGGTTAAGAACTGGCCATCAGACAGATTAGAAAAACGCGAACTCCAGAACTGCATTAGCTGAGCATTTTCACACAACATGTGTCTCCATCTCTCTCCAACACACTCAGGAATTGCTCTCTGTAACTGTATATGAGGCCACTAGTGCAAAGTGAATGGGCATGCAATCTCTACGGGAGATGAATGGCAGGTTTGCACTGATTGTGGGATTGACAACAGAGCAAGAATCAAAAGAAATGCTGAACTTTATGCAAACAAAGAGAAAATGTCAAGAACTCCATCATTTCAATATCCGTTGCCAATAATGCTGAAATTTTAAGTAGATCAGTGCTTAAATTCCATTGCTATAAATATTACTATTCTTAATGAATTTATATACACTGACGTTCAAAAGTTCTGAATTATTAAAATAACTTTTCTGTTGTAACATATTGCAAAATAATATACCCTTGTGATGCAAAGCTGTTTTTTCAGCATCATTACTCCAGTCTTCAGTGTCACATGATCCTTCAGAAATCATTCTGATATGATGATTTGATACTAAAGAAACATCATCATCATCATCATCATCAACGTTGCCAGTTGTGCTCCTTTACATTTTTTGTGGAAAGCATGATACATTTATTCTAGAATTCTTTGATGAACAGATTTTTTCTTTAATCTTACTGACCCCAAACTTTTTAACAGAAGTGTATGATTTAAATTATTACCAGGGCTGGGTGGGTTACTTTTAAAATGTATTTCACCACAGATTACAAAATACATGCTTTAAAAAGTAATTTGTAACGCATTTAGTTACATTACAAGTTTAGTAACTTAATCTAAATACTTTAGAATACTAATAAGTGTGGAACGAACACAAAAAAGGCAATTGCAAGTTTCTCACAATTCTGACTTTTCCCCTCAGAATTGCATGATATAAAGTTGCAATTGTGAGTTATAAAGTCGGAATTATGAGATATTAACTCACAATATTGAGAAAAGTCAGAATTATGAGAAATAAACTCACATATTTAATTTACAAATGTAAGAAAAAAGTTAGTATTGCAAGTTTATATCTCATAATTCTGACTTTATTACTTGCAATTGTGAGTTTAAATCTCGAAAATCTGAGAAAAAGAAGTCAGAATTGTGAAATGCAAACTCACAATTGTGGGAGGAAAAAAAAATTGTGAGAAAAAGTTGCAGTGACCAGTGAATTATAAAACGACTCACAAACAAGTATCACAAAAACATGAAAACAGTCGTGGATCATCCAGGTCATGACAGGACAGTCAAGTTGACAGTTGGGCAATTTTTTTTTTATAAATTCAGTCATTTTGTCTTGTTCAGGACAGTACTAAATAAAATGTTGATGAAAGTTAACTCCGCTTTTTCAGACTGTCAGAGACTCACCATTAAAATTCAAAGTAATCACTTTGATAATCTAAAATACTCTTCAGATGTAACTGTAATCTGATTACCACCCATTTAAAATGTAACTGTAATGAAATACAGTAACTCGAATTTTGCATTTTAAATCCGTAACAAAGTGTTTCGTTACTCCCCGACCCTGATTATTACATATATCAAAGCAACCATTTCTGGATCCACTAAAAGCAATCAGATTAGTGATAATGACAACAACCACCCGTGCTGCACATCTACACCCCAAAGTGGCAGAGCAGGTGTTATGCATGATATTGAACAGATTTCTTCCATGCCAATGTAAACACATTATGTGACACAGGTGCGTGTAAAACACTGGGGGTTTCTCCAGCTCTGAAGTGTGTTCCTACAAACTCAACATAACATCACATTTTTCCCGAATAAATGACCAGCTGGGGACCCAGAGCAGATTTGAAACCACCCCCACAAACCATCCGTGAGTGGCACAGCCACCGTTCCGCTTCACATCCGCCCAGGCAGACCAACTTGTCAGCTGTGCCTAATTCCTGCAATGCAGCAACCCATTCAACACGTCTGCGTGAACGCGATCATGAACACGGCTCGGTTTCTGGCAAAGAGCGCCCCTGCATCGCCGCAATGCGCGTGCGCACAACAGATCCCACTATCTGGCAGGATGCGGGAGGTGTAGAGGGCGCATGCGCGGCAACATCCTTCCATTCATAGTCAATGCGCGATCAGTATTTAGCAAGTCTTGTGTCACTGATACCCAGGCCTCTGCCCAAAAACAACTTGCAAGCATTTACAACAATACTACAGTACTGCATTGAATCTGACAGGGCACCATAGCCTAAAACACATCTTTCAAAGCCATGCTAGGTGTATGACATCACGAATGTCCGTGCAAAACATATTTAGTAAACGTAAATAAACTAAACACAACAACCTGAAGCAGGTGGAAGAGCCAGTCTGCTCTTTAATAACATGACAGTTGTCAAAAGAATCACTAATTTAACTACAAACCCTCAGTCGTTCCGTGGGTTAAAATATTTAACTATCAAGACAGTAAAATGTGCTGCTAGAATCAGGTTAAATAGCTGTTTTTGGTATTATATAAGAGTCATAAAGTAATAAGGCTGGCAAGCGCAACAAGAGGCTAAGCTAGTTAGCGCTACAACAGCAGCCTGATTCAAGCTCAAATATTACCGACACAGATCCTCTAAACGCGCTGTTTTCACTCTTACGAAGCTAATCGAGGGCTAAAACCGAAATATATGAAATCTCCTGGTGTGTTGAAGTGTGTTTGGGTTTATACACTTACCTTTTTGTGAAGGTAAGCTGTTTTACCGTATCGGATATTTTTCTATGGAGCGGCTTCACGTCCGGGTTAAATGAATGACGGAGCGCGGGAGTGCGCACGTACTTGTGTGCGCGCACTGTGTGATAGCCGTGAACCCGTGTAAATTTCAGTTTACATGCGAGTATAAGTATTATTTTAAAGCAATAAATCTAATCTCATGTTATTGTAGCTGTCAACTGTGGATTTCGATGAAATGTATGAGAGCTATGTCCATGAAATGTCATTTGATATTTTTTTAAAGTCTATTTTATTTGATTTCATTTCATTTTTATTTATTTTATACATCTAATAGCATGTATTTTTATTCTTTTATTTTATTTGTCACAGATTTTTTTTACTTGTTTGTGTAGCTTATGCTTTGGCATTATTGCATGTAAAACAATGATGACAATAAAGTAGCCTATATTTTTAACATTAAACTTAACTGAAACTTTTTCCCTTTGTCATGGCAATAACTGCTGTAAGTGATTTAAAAAAATAACTTTTTTCCCTTATTATTATTTTTATTGTCATTATTGTTGTTGTTGTATTTATTGTTAACTGTGATGTTTGGATGAACATCTGAATTTCTTTCAATTAACAGATTTTCTCTAGTTACAGTTGGCAGTGTTTATGAGGGGAAAGATTTATTGCGATGCTTGATTGCATGCGATAATTATCACAAATGAATAAACAAGTGATATCTCTCTTTCTTTCTCTCTCTCTCTCTCTCTCTCTCTCTCTCTTCTTTCACATCAGTTTATCATTCTTCCTTTCACACACAATGGTGTCATTATTTGAAGGTCATCAGTGTGTTTGGCTACTGGCTGTGTGTGTTTTCTCCTAATCCTGTGAAGTTTATAGGAGTGTGGTGTTTGGGTGTTTTTTGATGCATGTGTTCTTCTTCCAATCTCGGCTCTGAAGGGAGACATGAATCCGCGCCAGCAGATGTTCATGAAAAAATGACTCTGTAAAAAAAAATATATAAATAAATAAATAAATGTAAAAAAGAGTTGGAAGGAAGAAAAAAGGGAATAATATTTAAAAACACAAGGGAAAATGAGTAAAAATATGCACAGCTTCACAAACCATGAACGTCACTTTTTGTTAAACTTAACCGGCCAGCTTAAATTCAGTTTTTGTAGAAATCTTGTAAATGTGCGCGCTTCTAACAAAAATATAAATTGAACTATTCTTTAAAAAGTTATTTTCAATTTTATCCTTTGTTTTTTAAATATCCTGCTAAAGTAAAGCACTTGGAATTAACAAAATGCTATATGAATAAGCTTGCCTTGCTTGTTTTTGATTTGCAATTTTGTACTCAAACTATCTATTTTTGATGGTGAAGCACAAATAAACAAACAAATCTAGACATACAGTATATGAAATGTCAGGTATGCATATGTTAAATTATATAATTGTATAAAAGAAATATTACAAGACACAAAAACGGCCGGGCTGAATATGGAGGGGATTCGGCCGTGTCCAAGAGGCACAGATCCCACCTGTGCTGATATTCATAATTACATTTTTCTGAATGGAAACTCAACATTTAGTCTGTCTACCTGATGGCAACAAGTTGGCCTATACCCTTATGATCCCATTAACAACGGTAATTGTGTTGCACTAGAGTTCTTGGTATCTGAATGCTGTTTAGAGTTCTCTGTTGTTAATATGTGACAGCAATTAAAGCGTGCAAGGCCAGCGTTTCCAATACACAAATGACAGTGTTGACAGTACCTGACACTCTCGCAGCATTAGAAAATCACATGTGAATGCAGGGATCAAACTTAAAGTTCATGCTATCAAGATGAATGTAATAATGTTTTGAAATTCATAATATTATTTAGTCATTTTCATCATTAAGCATCTCTTTGAATCAACATGAATCAAAATAGTCTCCGTTCACTTTCTTAATATAAATTCCTGCCCCCTGGTCTTATTGTGAGCAAACCACCAGTGCGTATTATTCCAAATAAAACAATATCTGTCTTCTTAACATTTCATCAAAATATAATAACTTGTTTTGTTTTTTAAATGACTTTCCTTTTCGGCTGACATCACCACGGAGGTCTATAATACTTAGAGAAAGCTATCGGTTGGCATTCCCATTCATCTCAAAGGCAGTTCCTTGGCTGTCTGCCATTTTTGTCATTGGGCACTCAATTCTGGAGACTTTTTAGCCAATCACCTGACTTTTTAATTAAATCTTCAGTCCCTTCATTGACAGCCTACACAACTACCACTTTCAAACCCAAGAAAGGTAGTAATGACATCATTTCAGTAGTTTGTGTGATTCCAGTGGTTTAACCTCAATTTTATGAAGTGATGAGTGCTTTGTTTGCATAAAAAACACATATTTACCACTTTATTTAGCACCTCAATGCATGCGTGTTGTGTTGGCGCGAGAGCAGATGTCGTTGCGTGGATGCATGTTGGAGATTAATATTTTGTAAATAAAATGGTGAATTGTTTTTTTGTGTTTTTTTTTTGCACAAACAAAGCATGTGTCGCTTCATAAAATTGAGGTTAAACCAGTGGAGTCATATGGATTACTTTAATGAAGTCTTTACCTTTTTGGGGCTTGAAAGTGGTAGTTGCGTAGGCTGTCAATGGAGCCTAAATAAAATAAAATGAAATAAAATAAAATAATAAAATAAAATAAAATAATAAAAAATGAAATAAAATAAAATAATAAATAAACAGTCAGAATACAAAACACAACCTTCAATGCAGAAGATGTTATTTGTCCCAATAGTGTAGTCCTGGCATTATGCAAAAATAGACAAACTTTCACATTACTAAACCTACTTATTTTTCCCAGACCACTTGATTCCATTCTGGCATGTACTATTCATGATCCAATAATAAAAAGGAAAAACTGGGGTTCGATCAATTCCCAATGGACAAAATCAAGTCCCGCCCTATATTTTTTCTCATTAAATATTCTGTTTCACTCACAAAAATAATCACATTATGGAATGATTGGTTGCAAATCCAGTTTCATGCTGATTGCAAACAACAAGGTTCTTTCTTATTCTCTGTTGGTCACCAGTCCCTGCTACACCATTAAAAGCGACCTTTTGGCACAATGTTATCCATTACTATGTGTGAGTGTGTGTGCATTGTTATCAGTGTGTCTACAGTTCAGTGTTGTAATGTAATCAGACATAAATAAGCATGAGGAAGTCACAGCTCAACGGGGGAGTGGAGGAGAGAAAATAAAGGCAGTGTAATTAAAGCAGCAGTACCCTCACACATATTAACCAGGGATTTGTGACTGAGTGTATGATTTACACACACCCACCATTTCCAACCCACGTGTCTGTGTATCACTTACCATTCCATTGCCCCATGCAAAAATAATTAAGCATCTTCAGAGAGGAATTGGGTTACCTGCACATTACGGTGGGAGATGTAAGGCTAGCTCACACTGGGGACTTGGGGGAATGAACAGTGGGCAAGAGATGAAGAAATTATGGGAAGAGAGGGAGGTAGAGATGAGAAAGATGGCTCATCTCTGATGCACAGTCCCACCTGTGCATATTAGAACCATCCCGTTACCATGGTAAAATGTTTTCTAGTTTGTATTTATGGACACCTGTTCATTTTGATGTGAATGACAACAAGGCTGGCTGTTACAAATCATTCATGTGGTTGTTTTGACATGAATTATTAAAATTTGAGCTTTGTGGCACTGCGTTCAAAATCATTAACTGTATCGTAGGTTCTACTTTTGGTTTGAAACTTACTTCTCAACCGTTAAAAAAATATTCACTTATATATAGTGTGAAAGAAATTCGGACATACTGACATTCGCCATGTAGTCACTGTCATGTGACTTGCGTCGCTTCACTGCCATTCACAAATCCTCTCCTGTCGCCTCATAGTCACTGAAAACACACTTCAGAATCTTAGCAGAAATAGTAGGTCATCCGGGTACTTTTTCACCTCCTGTTTTTCCAATATGTATTCAGACATACTACTCTGTTTTTGAGTACTATATGATAGGGACGTATTCGATTTAGGATGCAACGCATGTCTTGTTCTGACCCTGAAGAGTTATGTTGTGATATTGACCAAATGACTGCAGCCTAGGGCTATGTGTTAAATCATTAAATAAATAGACATGATATATTGATTTGAGTTATATTGTTTAGTAAATTTACCTGTATATGACCGCTAAGAAAACAATATAATATAATATATAATGATGATATAAAGTCACCATGAAATCAAAATCGACAATTCTTTTTTTTATGCAGTGTTTATTTAAAATTATTTACTCGTGCACATCATTATTTTTTTGACAATTCATGTGCCCTCATAGTCTTTAAACAAAATAACTTCCCCTCCCTCTTGCAGTGGCTTTTCCGTTCACTGATTATGCATTTACTGGCTCGTGGGCGGGAAAACCTGTTACTCACATGACATCACAGCAATACCAACCACAACCATCCAATCAATTCCCCAAGGACAACATCAAGTCCCTCCCAACATTTTTTTTCTTGTTTGAGAAGTTGTTCACTCGGATAAGACTATTTCCATTTCATGCCAACTTTGAAAATGAGGTCTATTTTGACTATCACGAACTGAGACACAAGATAGCCTACCGCTGTAGTTGTGTTTGTATGAAACGAGAGAACGAGTCTGTATTACATGAGAAACATGGAAGAAGTCTTGTGTTGTGAGAAATCGGGTCTCCATCAACTATCAGTTAACATTCAGCACACACAATGACATTCTTATAAAATTTGTATACAATTGACCCTTCGCAGGCAGTTTGATTGACAGGCGATCTGACCAATCATAACCCCAAATCCGCGATTTTGTCTGACAAAACAGTCGGAGGAGTTAGTAGATTAACGCTGGTGAACTTGAACTTGAAAAATTGTGTGGACTCATGTCTTTCCTTGCTTGAAACAACATTCCTTCTGATGTTCATTCATGTTTATTATGATGGAGCTTGAAGGAACTACAGCGATCTGTCACGACACATTAAAGAGACACTATACGGTATTTATTGTTTAAACTGCTTTAAAAAATTATGATATATTAAATATGAAACTGTTTCATATGTCTGTCGACGTGTCCTCTTTGCTCCGGGATGTATTTTTCACTGCGTGAGAACATGATGTGTGGCGTGAGAGCACATGGCTTGTCGGACATAGCAACAGTAACTAAAGGGGGCGGATCTTTGTGAAGGGTCAGTTTTTTCTTACTTTATAGCGTTGCCATAGATGACCGGAAATATTACAAAATATCTGACCACTGAATTATACTTTCGACCAATCAGATTGGAGTATACAAGAGAGCCATGTAATATGCTGTTTTAAAATGAGACGACCCACTCCATGTAAAATAAAACTGATTTTATTAGGCTACTGTGAGTGTACAAGATTTAAAATATAGCCTATTTTCAAAAGACACTATTCATTTATTTATGTGTAAAACTTTTTAATGATGAAAAATTACAGAATGCATCTTTAACAAGAGCAAAGTATGAACAATCAGAGAGTGGAACGACCAATTATTTCCAAATAATTGGAATATGTTTCTTGGAGGGTTAGCTGATTTATAATTCTAGTATGGTTTGTCTGCTTTGCTCACATGATGACTATGATGTCTTCTTCGTGCACCTGCTCGCAAAAGTCTGCATGCCGAGACAAAACCATCAAACTTACCATGAAGAGGACATCATCCTTGAGAAAATGTATGCAAAATATGTCTCAATGGAACCAAACCTTCCCAAGAAGAAATTTACAGTTGTTTGTAATGAATCATGCTTGATATAAAGGGGACGAACTCAATGTCAGGTGTTTGTTTTATCTCTTCTGCCCCTTTGTGAGTGATTTTTAAGCAACAATTATTGTTAGAGAGAGGATGAGAGATAAATTAAGGAAGTGGCACGATAAATACAATGGATTATGAACACGGTAACAGAGTATAGCAGGACATTTAGAGAGGATTTGCCTGTGAGCGTGTGATAACTGCTGCCTTGTTTTCCCCATTTAGCTACTATGTACTAAAAGTAGGGCCGTCAAAGGACATGCTTTTTTTTAAAAACAAAAAAACAACAGTACATCGGACAACGTGGCGGAAGGGGGGAAGGAGACTAAATAAAAGAGCGAAAGAAAAAACTAATTTGATTACTTGGCTGCACTTTAAAACACAATGGCAGATAATATGAATAATTAATTGTAACAGGTTCTTCTGACGAGGCGCTTGCAGTTTAATTACCGAATGTGTTGTTTGCACAAGTGCGCCGTAGATTAGGGCATTTCAAAGGGAAAAGCTGAAGAGGGCGAGAGAAAGAGAGAGAGAGAGAGAGCAGACTGAAAGAGTCGAAAAGAGGGCTGAAAAGTCTTTGAAAACTAAACTCAATTGGTTCCACTGTCAGGGTTCTAAGGATGTTGAAACGAATCTGTTGCGGCTTGTTGACGCGTCTTTATCAACCCTGCTCCAAATGTCAACATGAGTCCAAATGTCAAAGATGGCAAGTTCGGTTGAGGCGAAAACTCAAATGTCTTTGTGCCTGCTGGACCGACAGCAGCGTGTGCGTGTTTGCAGTGCTTCTATAATGTGCAAATATGCCTTGTGGTCCACAGAGAGCTGGATGTTCACAGAAAATCTGCATAATAATTAGTTAGGGAATAGACAGCAGCCCCTTATCAGTTCTAAGGAAGAAGAGCTCAGAAATAAACACACATACAGGGACACCAATACATGCAAACACACAATAACGCACGTAAAACATACACAAACAGTGCTAGAGAATAATTTTCTGAAATATTTTGTGTCTTTCACCCACACACAATGTATATTAAGTGAAGAATGTGGGCATATGAACGGAGAGTGAGATGTTTCTTCAAATGTACACTGATGCTTATTTACTCTCTTTCGCTCTCACTTGACTCTTTTTCTCTGTCCTCCTACTAGATACATGACTGGGCCATAATTCTTTAAAGGGGTCATGTAATATTTAGTAAGGGCTTTTTTGTTATGTTTTGTTTTAGTCTGTACCCTTTTTGTATGTGCCTTTAAGGCTTATTTGGAAACAGTTTTTTGGTTGCACCTAAACGAAATCCCACATATTGTAAGGGGGAAAAGGTAAATGACCAGTACCTTTTCTGTTAAGTTTGAAAACATTTCCTACAAGCCTAAAATACAACAAAATGCAATGCATAATTCAATGTATGAGTAAAGCACACAATACAGATAATTCCTACATATTAAAATCACCCCTATTATGCTATTTTAAAGGTTCCAGTTTTGTTTTATAGGTTTCCTACAATAGGTTTACATGTATCCAGCATCAAAAGGAAAAAAGGAAAACACTTTTTCATTGCAGCATCACCTTTTCTCACAGTATCAAGAATTTGGTCTCTCTAACCCTCCTTTCCGAGAGCCTACTCTTCACCAATTGGTCAGATTGCCCAGACGGTTGTGATTGGTCTACCGCTTACAGTGTGTCAGATACAACATTTCAGTTCTGGAGGCTTCCTCAGCACTTGTACAAGCGGTGTGCCAATTCAAAGGCTGATTCCTTCAAACCGAGAGTTGCTAAATACCTACGGAGCATTGCTTTTGTCGCCCAGCAACTGTGACTGCTGCTGTTGACGAGCGGAAGTAATGTCTGTGCTGGATTTTTTTGAAAGTTATATTCAGCTGTCTGAAAACAAAACAGTGTTCACCACCTGCTAAAGATATTCACCTCGGATTAATTCTGTACATAAATAAAGAGTTTAAACTATCTATAAAATCACATCTTAGTAATATATGTCAACATTTGAACTGCTTTAAAGTTGTTGTTGTTTACATTTGGAATGTTATATATTCAGGTAATGCTTTAGAATACTATTCGTTCATTAATGAATAGCTGCACAGGAACAAATGAGTAACGCATTATTAACACTCTATTAACTAACGAGAAACTCTGATGAAGGAATTAGTAAGTAATAGTGCTTAGTCGAATAAGGTAATTCACTATAAGCTCATCAATAAGTGCTATTTTTTCATACCTCCCAGAACTACTATATTCAGGTTCATAATTAATGTGAATAATGCATAATGTATAATTAATTCTAAAGAGAAGGTCTTGGTAACACACTAGTAATGATGCAAGCATTAACAAATCTTTCAGAAGGAATTACTACTTTAGATTCTAAAGTGAAAAGCATGATAACTATAGTAATGACTGAAATCATTATAAGCTTTTGAGTTATTTGTAAGGTTTTGGATAGTAATGACTGCATCCTTCTAAAGGAACAGCTAATTATTTGGATCAGTATTCTAAAGTGAAACGCAAGATAACTCCCTAGTAATGACTGAAGTCATTGTAAGCTTTTGAGGTTTTTGAAAGGTTTTGGATAGTAATTCCTTGCAGTAGATTTGGTAACACTGGTAAATACATTTAGACCACTTAATTCAGTGATTGCTATCGGGATGTGAAGAGACTTTTAATCACCTACCATGCCTTTAAAAGCGTAATCTGACATTTTCTCTCAAAAACATCCAGTCGTCACCTAAGTGCAATGAATCTTGGCACTGGCTGAGCTGTAAAGGATACACTAGTTCTCTCCTTCATGGGCTGGGAAACAAAGGCCACATTGGCCTTCGTTGCACCTGTTACACATTCGGCCTTCAAACGCAGCCTTCAAAAGGATGCAACCTCTGAATTGTGACACAGCTACAGTGATACAAACTGTAATGATGGTGTTGGTTTTGCCATATCAATTCAAGCTCAAGTCCTCATATTTTGGAAGTGTGTGCAAAGTGGATTTGCCGTCACTGCGCAGAAAAGGAAAGTTTTCTCGACATGTTGACAACATGAACCAAACTCTTCCAGGCCTCACCTACAAATATAGTGTTTATACGCCATTATGCAAATTTGATACAAATCTACTTTGTGCAGGAAGTAAAACTGGAAGTACTGACAACTCCTTTCAGGCAGTTCTTTTGGGAGACAATAACTCCATATATCGTGCTCTTTGATCTTCTAAAATTTGCAGACCTGTTACATTCACTAACATCTATATTATACACTACATGAAAAGTAATATCTGAAAAAGCATAATATACGGGCATTTTAACATTGTACATTGAGCCCTAATTTTACAGACTTAGTGAATTTTACTTTTATTTAGGAATAACAAGGTCTATCCTGCTTCCTCTGATTATGGGTCAAGCTGCTGAATACCAAATACGCATCTTTGAAGTGTAAATAAGAGTGGTTAAGTGTTTATTTGATGGCAGAAAGAATCCAATGTCCAAAATGAACCATTTTTTGCATCTTAGGTTTTTTTTTACTGATGTTCAGAGTTCTGAAAGTTACAATATTTTTTCATAGTACAATGAACTAGTTCAAAAAGATCAAGGCAAGTAGATTCCTTGTAATGTGGTCCCTTTAATTTGTTTCTCTCCATCTTTTGTGAACATTTATGATTGTGGTTAGCTGAATAGCCCATGGCAATTCCTGAAGTCCTGATGAAATTGCAATTACACAAACAGGCACATAGACACAAACGCACATATAATCACAGCAGATTATTTAGCTTGAGCCTACATCTCCTCTGGGAGCAGCCAGAAGACCTTAGTGAACAAATCAAACTGCTGAACAAATGAATGGAGGAAAAAACAGAGAATAAGGGGAAATAAATGAACAAGAAGGAAAGAGTATCATTCAAGGTGGCACAACAAAAACTATGGTTATGTTCAAATGCGTCAACAGGCCATATGGTTCCATGACAGGACTATGTCTCTGTGGTCTTAAAGAGAAAAGAGCTCTGAGATAGAAACAAGATGTGTGTGTGCTGCAGATGACCAGTTAAATGCTCTTCTGCTGGGGCAAATTAGAAAGATATTTACTCTTGTCTGCTTCTAAAATTGCCTCACTCTACTGCCTTTAAAGGCCTTCTCTTAATTTTCTCTTCACAAGACAGCTTTGACCCACACTGAGATACACAGTTTCCTACCAATTAGAGGCAACCATCGGAAGACAGTCTTATGATCTTCAAATATTGTTTCTGTAGTTTGTTCCTTTTACACCATGGAGAGAAAATGAAAGTGTCGTGTGTGCACAACGTCCCTCTGTAATGATAGGCTTAAATGAGCTTGAAATCTTTTCGCATATGCACTTCACTGATTGGGGGGGGGGGGGGTGAGATCTCTGTATATTTCATTGGTTTCTCCACAGCAGCAATGAGAATTAAAGGAGAGCATACGGAGGAATTCTATTAAGGATAAATGCAAAACCATTGCCATTTTTAGGCAACATTTAGCATTTTTGAAGTATTTTAAGCAAAGTTTCAATCTATTATTTATATATTTATTCATTTTTCTTTTAGCTTGATTTTAGTTACAGATGTAAGACTGAAAATATCCAAAGATATTTTAAAAATGAACAAAGACATTGGCTTTGCTGTTTCAACCCCTCTCTCATGCTACAAGGCCTATTTGGAAGACACAAAGGAGCTGATAGTGATCAAGGCCTGTAGGCCAAGATGCTTGTGCATCGGGGGTTTATGAATTGTCACACCTTCAGTACAGTGGGGGAAGTTTTACTTCTGATTGGTCAGTTTAAATGTCTCACATTTGGGTTTCAGTCACATGGTCAAGGAAAGGGATAAAAGAGGATTGCAACTATTGCTCTCTCTCTTTCTTTATGCTCTTCTTCCTCTTCTTCCTCTTATGCTCTGCTCTCTTACTCGGGCACTCTCTGTCCTTCTCTCTCTCTCTCTCTCTTTGTCTTTCACTCTCTATCTATCTCTCAGGTAACTTTTTACATACATGCTGGGTACGATTAATGGTATATGTTTTTGTCATCTCATCTATTTTGTAATCATTTTAAGTGTAACCATAAACCAATATATTGTCATTAAATTCTTTCACTACAAATTATGTGCCAACTAGTTTGATTTGGTATTAACTTTGATATGTTACCTATTGCAATATAATATTGTCACATTATAGCAACGCTCTCCCACATATTTAGCTATTATAACTGCGCTTATTTCCGTCGTTGGTATAAGTAGCAGTGGGTGGTAATAGACAAGAAATGTACAGTTTTCTACCATCTTGCTGATAATATTTCTTAAGTCATTCGGCAACCCTGCAGCCTGAACCCCTGTAGGCGAACCACCCTTACAGATGGTGCCGAAACCCGGGATCCCTTGCAGTGAGTTTTCTGAAATTTACTTTGATCGATCATCAGAATGAGGACATGTTTTCACAGTTGGTTTTGTGAATGGATTAAAAGCTGACTTTCTGACCAAGGAATGGGTAAGTCTGTTTTCATTGTTTAATGGTATGATAGGAAAAGTCTCCATTTGCATGAAACAGTTTTTAGAAGGTTGTAAATAGCTTCAATAGTCCCATTACTGTATAATCCAAGAATATTCAGATCTCCTCAGGGATGGAAGGGAAAATTTCTGAAAAGAGTGACATATTGTTTGCTTTATGGAGCAAAAAAGTTGAGCCTACCTTGAGTAAACTCAAGAAAGAGTATATTGGGATTAAATGTTCAGATGATGAAATGCTCAGATGGTGGGACGTAATTGGTAAACACCAAAAGAAATCAAAACATGGTGAAATAATTGAGGCTTTAAATTTCATAAGTTGTACAAGACTACATGAGCTAACAAAATTTCTATTTTCAAGTATAGATGCTAAATGCAAAGAAGTGCATTCTAAAAATGCTGAAGTACAAAAGTCTGAGGCAAAGATTCAAGATCTTCAGTCACAGCTAGATAATTTACTAGCTGAACAGTTAGCACTGACTGAAAAGTGTAAAAAACACAAGGAGACCATTGCAGATCTTAAGGCTAAGCTAAATGCTAAAATGGCTCCCAAAATGCTTAACAGCGATGGGGCTAAAAAGCATGTTCACTTCTTAGATAAGGTCACTTGCCCTAATGAATCTGGAATGTTTTGTTCAGAGGCCATTGTTCAAGAAAGTGTGCCTATTTCAGTAATTAAGGTGATGCAGCACGAGAATAGCGCAGAGTCATGTACCAGAACGCATGGTGTAGCATCAGAGAGGCATAAAAATCCTAAAACTCCAGGAGAACACAGCAGACAACCCAGTGGTAAAGAGAACAGGTTTTGCAGTTCCTGTCTGAAAATAGGCCACATAGAGGAAAAATGCTGGTCACTGGGAAAGGGAAGGCCTCCACCTTACTTTCAGAAAAATAGGAAGCCACATTTTATGGGCAAAAATCAATGTTCAACTGCAGGTAAAACTCTTAGTGAGTTAACTGCATTGTTTATGAAAGGCCTCCAACTATTGTCTTCACTTGCGAGTGGATTAGCATTCCAATAGCACGTATCTTGTGTGTATTTTCAAATTTGTAATTGTGCTAAACACGCTGCACATAGAACACACTTTAAGGTTGTTTGCGATACTATTTGTACACATAGACTAGTTGAGTTTATTCTTTAAAACATATGATTGCTTTACTGTAAATGTTGCATTCAACATTTAGGTTAAAGGTTGTAGATGTAAGCATTCTAGACCATGTATCGTGTGTAAATTGGAATAATAAGTGCAGTACTGGAATTGTATAGCAATTTCAAGTTGCATGTGTGACTATGTTGAATTTGTTTGCGTCCTGAATGGGAAACTCTGCTATTTTCCATATAGCTGCAGTAAAACCATGTACAGGAGCTCAGAATTGCCATGTGGCAACAGTGTGATTCACAATTGCATTAACCATGAAAATACCTTCCTTACAACAGGATTCAGAAACTCTGAACTTTGCACTTTTATCATGCTTCTTAAAAGACACTGGTGTGGAAAGATTTTGAGCCAGACCACATCTCATACTCATTCATTCTCCTGCTGGCTCCCTGTTGAAACAACAGGACCAAATTTACATCACAATTGTAAAGCTTCCTCACCTTTTGTTTGGAGCATGATTGTATTTACACATAGCCACAGCTAAATGCAGCCACATAGATTTGATCACACTCAAAGTCTATATCTGCATATGCCTCACAAAATATCCATGAAATGTTATTTAAGTCTTTACATCTAGATTGTATTATAACTGTGAATTTCATCCAGTTATTGTTTTGGTTTTTCTTTAGATTTACTAAATCACTTAGTTATCAAATGTCTCACCAAGTTACATACCAAAATGTATGTTTGTATTTCTCATTATTATCAAAGTACAAAATTTATATTATCATTAATGTCTTTCAAACATTTCTGAAACTTATTTGATTAGTTTCTTTGTATTTTGTCCATTTGACTTTGAAACAATGATTGGTTTGGACACTTATTCAATTGAATCTCTGTATTTGGTTACACTGAATATTTTGCTGATACTCTTCATGAAAAAGGAGGGTTTTTAAACGAACATTTGTTTTGTTGTAATGCAATTTATTTAAATGTTTCCAGAAACAGTATAAGAGCTTGTTGAATCTGCTTTTATTCTCACCTTGACCACTTTATAAAGTACATCAATCTAAGGGCTTATTGCCAGAGACTAATTTAATCTGACCACATCAAACCTCTGACCAATGACAAATGCCAAATGTATGCTTTTGCTGTTTGTGTTATATGCTCTTTTAAATCACACGATCCCTGCTGCCAAAGTTTAAATCCTGTGTCTCGTCTCAAAGAAGGGAAAAACCAGTTCTACCATTGTTCTACCTGATTATTGTGGAGGTGTGAAGTGTTTGATGGATGATTTGCATATCAATGAACAGTGCAACACCATTCGATGAAGATCTCTCACACAGGGCTGAAGGAGAACAAAGACTAAAGACTGACCAACTGCTATTGCAACAAGTTTGGACGAGAAGTCTGAAGATGACATCTACACACAACAGAAAGCATGTCTTCGTGGATTGTGCCACCTTTGGACTCCATGTGTGTGGCCAACGGTGCCAAGGAGGGAACTGTAAGACTGAAAATATCCAAAGATATTTTAAAAATGAACAAAGACATTGGCTTTGCTGTTTCAACCACCCTCTCATGCTACAAGGCCTATTTGGAAGACACAAAGGAGCTGATAGTGATCAAGGCCTGTAGGCCAAGATGCTTGTGCATCGGGGGTTTATGAATTGTCACACCTTCAGTACAGTGGGGGAAGTTTTACTTCTGATTGGTCAGTTTAAATGTCTCACATTTGGGTTTCAGTCACATGGTCAAGGAAAGGGATAAAAGAGGATTGCAACTATTGCTCTCTCTCTTTCTTTATGCTCTTCTTCCTCTTCTTCCTCTTATGCTCTGCTCTCTTACTCGGGCACTCTCTGTCCTTCTCTCTCTCTCTCTCTCTTTGTCTTTCACTCTCTATCTATCTCTCAGGTAACTTTTTACATACATGCTGGGTACGATTAATGGTATATGTTTTTGTCATCTCATCTATTTTGTAATCATTTTAAGTGTAACCATAAACCAATATATTGTCATTAAATTCTTTCACTACAAATTATGTGCCAACTAGTTTGATTTGGTATTAACTTTGATATGTTACCTATTGCAATATAATATTGTCACATTATAGCAACGCTCTCCCACATATTTAGCTATTATAACTGCGCTTATTTCCGTCGTTGGTATAAGTAGCAGTGGGTGGTAATAGACAAGAAATGTACAGTTTTCTACCATCTTGCTGATAATATTTCTTAAGTCATTCGGCAACCCTGCAGCCTGAACCCCTGTAGGCGAACCACCCTTACACAGAAAATAGTTTTTGATCGTTTTAGTTAAAGATAACAATACTGCTGTGGAGTTCTAAATTTCATTTCAAAGAATAGACGTCCCTATTTTTGGCTTGACAGCACCAGAACCCAAAAGAAAAAAAGAGAACTTGGACATTCTGCAATAAAGAATCTAGAAGAAAATGAAGGTGAGTAAATTACGACAGAATTTTCATTTTTTGGGGAACCCTTCAAGTTGTATTATCCCAGTATTGCTTAACTAAACAATAGAAACGCTTGCCACTCAGAAGAACTGGCATTCTGAACAGTCTGAGATTAATATGTTACAACAGATCAGTCAGTTCCTGCAGTACTTACCAGATGAATGCCCTGTTTGCTATTTCAGAGTTTCCAGCCTGCATGTGTCGACTCTCAGAAGTGTCAATTATTAATATCTTAATTAGCCAGTGAAACATGAAAAGTGTGTTTGAGGTATTTGATCTGAAAGCTGCCTGGAAGGATGCAGCCTGTTTTCAGAGTCTCATTCGTGGAATTCTAATCGCTGGCTGTGTGGAAAAATGAAATACAGATTTTCAGGGCAGAAGAAAACATAAGACAGGAGATGGATTCATCTATTCAGCAAAACAATCCAAAATGTACTGTTACTCACATAAACCGATGTATTAATGAATTAATTCAATCTCTATGAATACTGTTTTAATTTGTGTTCCACTAAAAAAAAACAAAAAAACAAAACAGAACAATGAATAAAAAAAGTGGATTTTCATTCATTTTGGGATGGACTGTTGCTTTAACATACTTAAACCAGCCAAATAAACTATGGCATTCTTGTCCATATATGTAACAAATGAAGAAAAAAAAAAAAAAAAAAATCTACTTTTTCTCATATCTTTCTCATTGGTTTCTTGAAGGCAGCAATGAGAATAATAGAATGTGTTAATTGTAACAAATAATCACAACTGCAGCATCAGTTCTCATAATTGTGACTTTTGAGTCTTGAGTCTACTAATTGTTACTACATACCTTATATCTTGCAATTACAAATGAGATGCAAATGTTCTGGTTTGTGCAAAAACATAAGGTCTACCTATTAGTAGAGATGCTCAAACTGCCCCACAAACAGCTCAACATTGGACTCATTAAAGATGCCATCAAATTTTTAATTAAACCTCATTAGAGCCCAATAAGTGTGAATGAGGTGCTATCAGTGCTTGTGTGTGGGTGACTGAAAGAATTTTATCAGTGTGCAAACTCTAACACAACACCGACATTTTACCTTTCTTTCTACCATCGGCTCACTCTGTCTATCTGTAGCGTCTTTGGTCTGTTCATAAGACACTCAACATTTCACACAAAGCTGTGCCCTAGTACTTCATCAGTGAAAAAGAAAAGCCCACAGCCTGTTGCAGAACAATATCTATTCATCCATTACATTCATATCTGGCCAAAAAAAAAGAAGTTCAATCCATGTTGTGATGAAAATGGGGATGGAACAGTTTTGACATGAAAAAGGTATGTATCAAAAAGCTGAGTGGGAAACAGAGAGACAGAAAGAGGAAGAGAAAGAAAGAGGTTAGCAATGCATGGCCTGGATTTGCTGGTCTTAGGTCGGAGCCGTTTCTGCCTTCAAACACAAATGGGGTTTCAATCCCTCTCATTCCATCTGTAGAGGAGGTCCTCTGAGTGAGCGCACACACTCTCAGTGTTGAGCAGGTCGTGGTGACCTCCAAGCTCAAATACAAACCCTAAATCTTTTGAAGCTCACATTGATTTCTGCACACAGTATATTTCACCAATTCAAAACACAAAACACATACCTACACAAAAAAACAAAACTGACTCATAAAGGACAGAGTATTGCACTGAAATCTAAATAAATGATTGAATAAAAATATCCAGTATAACAGATCACATTGTATTTGTCATGTTTAGCATTTGCGATTTAAAAAAGGGTCACTGCTGGAAGGCGAAAACAAAGACACCAACTATAAAAATACAGCCATCGTATTTTTACAGTTGGTGTCTTTGTTTTTGCCTTTCAGTGCTGACATTTATAAACTTAGATGTGGCTCCAGCAAATATTCATTTATTTACCTCAAGAAGTTAAGCTATGAGCTTTCTTTTAAGATGAATTTTTAATATGATAAATTTTGCACAGCTTCATAAATGCTAGGGACAATACATAACTCTTGATAGGTCATTTTTTAATCTGATAATTGAATTACACCTTCAAGAGTTTTTGCAACATATGTAGCCACTTATGCATATGCAGTATTTTTCTTTATTTTTAATATAATTAATTATTATCAGTAGTTATTGTCACCAGATGAAGACTGATGAAAGCAGATTCAAAATACAGAGGGTATGGAAAGTATTCAGACCCCCTTAAATTTTTCACTCTTTGTTATATTGCAGCCATTTGCTAAAATCATTTAAGTTCATTTTTTCCTCATTAATGTACACACAGCACCCCATATTGATATAAAAACAAAGAATTCTTGACATTTTTGCAGATTTATTAAAAAAGAAATACTGAAATATCACATGGTCCTAAGTATTCAGACCCTTTGCTCAGCATTTAGTAGAAGCACCCTTTTGATCCAATACAGCCATGAGTCATTTTGGGAAAGATGCAACAAGTTTTTCATACCTGGATTTGGGGATCCTCTGCCATTTCTCCTTGCAGATCCTATCCAGTTCTGTCAGGTTGGATGGTAAACATTGGTGGACAGCCATTTTTAGGTCTCTCCAGAGATGCTCAATTGGGTTTAAGTCAGGGTTCTGGCTGGGCCATTCAAGAACAGTCACAGAGTTGTTGTGAAGCCACTCCTTCGTTACTTTAGCTGTGTGCTTAGGGTCATTGTCTTGTTGGAAGGTAAACCTTCGGCCCAGTCTGAGGTCCTGAGCACTCTGGAGAAGGTTTTCGTCCAGGATATCCCTCTACTTGGCCGCATTCATCTTTCCCTCGATTGCAATCCCTCCTGTAATCCCAATCCGTCCTGTCCATGCAGCTGAAAAACACCCCCAAAGCATGATGCTGCCACCACCATGCTTCACTGTTGGGACTGTATTGGACAGGTGATGAGCAGTGCCTGGTTTTCTCCACACATACCACTTAGAATTAAGGCCAAAAAGTTCTATCTTGGTTTCATCAGACCAGAGAATCTTATTTCTCACCATCTTGGAGTCCTTCAGGTGTTTTTTTATCAAACTCCATGCAGGCTTTCATGTGTCTTGCACTGAAGAGAGGCTTCCGTCCGGCCACTCTGCCATAAAGCCCCGACTGGTGGAGGGCTGCAGTGATGGTTGACTTTCTACAACTTTCTCCCATCTCCCGACTGCATCTCTGGAGCTCAGCCACAGTGATCTTTGGGTTCTTCTTTACCTCTCTCACCAACGCACTTCTCCCCCAATAGCTCAGTTTGGCTGAATGGCCAGCTCTAGGAGGGGTTCTGGTCGTCCCAAACGTCTTCCATTTAAGGAGGCCACTGCTCTTAGGAACCTTAAGTGCAGAAGAATTTTTTTTGTAATCTTGGCCGGATCTCTGAGCTCTTCAGGCAGTTCCTTTGACCTCATGATTCTCAATTGCTCTGACATGAACTGTGAGCTGTAAGGTCTTATATAGACAGGTGTGTGGCTTTCCTAATCAAGTCCAAGTAAATTCAAACACACCTGGACTCAAATGAAGGTGTAGAAGCATCTCAAAGATGATTAGAAGAAATGGACAGCACCTGAGTTAACTATATGACTGTCACAACAAAGGATCTGAATACTTAGGACGATATTTTAGTTTTTCTTTTTTTAATAAATCTGCAAAAATGTCAAGAATTCTGTGTTTTTCTGTCAATATGGGGTGCCCTGTGTACATTAATGAGGAAAAAAAAATGAACTTAAATGATTTTAGCAAATGGCTGCAATATAACAAAGAGTAAAAAATTTAAGGGGGTCTGAATACTTTCCGTACCCACTATATATACAAATTTTAATCCAAAAGCAGGTGAAAAAGTGTGTCCAACAGCCGATAGATAAGAGCAACAGTGCTGGCAGAGGAGGCCTTGGCATTGCCACGGCGATGATCGTCTGAGGTGGAGCCAGAGTGCCCAGGGACTGAGAAGATGCCAAGGACCAAGGCGAACCCGAAGAGAAAGAGGAGCCCACTGCAGCCGTAGGGGTAGAGGAACAAAGCGTAGCGGAGGGTCCGCATGTCAGTGGCGAAGCTGGAGTGACAACTGACCGAGGGGGAGCTAGTTGGACGAGGGAACCCTGTGAAGGCGTAAGGCTGAGGCTGTCTGGTGGAGGGAGCCGAAGGTGGAAGGAGACAAGGTCAAGCCGACAGATCGATGGGCTGAGGTGGAGTGAGACGATCTGACAACGGAGGCGGATCCACTGGATCTATCTGCTCAGGTGCTGATGATGGTTGTAGGAACTGAGGCTCAATGTGAGTGCTTGGCATCGCAGGAGATGGTGAAGAGATGACAACCTTCAGCAGAGATGGAGTGCTCCTGGAGGACTGGCTGAGCAGGGTGGTGGTGGAGGTAGAATGAGATTTGACAGGGTCCAAGGTAACAATACATTGCCCATGCAGGTGTCTGTGCTGTCTAGAAACAGCGATGAAGGTCCGGAGGGAACAGGAAAAAAGATCATGCCGTCCAAGGTGCTGTTTTAGGAACAGCGATGGCAAATCAGAAATGGGCAGGGATAGGGTGGGACAGCTCTGGATCTGGCTGTATTCTGGACGGGGTTAAGCACTCTCCAGACAACAGATGACAGCGTCCCTCCAGTTTAGTCCAGAGGTGTCTGGGAGTCTTAAGGGGTGATGTTAATTAGCCCCAATCGAGAGCAGTGAATTCACTTGTCAAAGAGGCTGAAAAAGTTCAGCCTTCAACACTGCATAATCCATACTTTTGGTGAGTTGTTCTGTCACCAGATGAAGAAGACTGACGAAGGCAGATTCAAAATATATACAAGGTTTAATCCAAAAGCAGGCAAAAAGACGTAATGGTGTGTCCAACAGAAACACATACAACAACCGAAAAACCAAAGACTGAAAACAGAGGAACTAAAAACACAGAGATAATGAAATGATAATGAACAGGTGTGTCGATGACAACTGATGACTGCTGGAAAACTAAGATAAAGAAGTGACTGATGAAAACAAACTGAAAACAGAAACTAAGAACAAACTAGTCTGAGTGCGTGTGACAGTTACAAACATAACGTAAAATATTTTATATGTATCATTTTGGGGTGATCTTCTTGTGTTTATATAGAAGATGATGAAATCTACACAGTAAAAAAGAAAATATACTTTATCTGAAATGTTTACAATAAAGATATTTTTTTAAGCGGTAAATGCATTGGACAAGTGAAAGAGGTTCTATTATGTTTACATTGAATTATTTTATTTCACAAGAAATTGACATGTCCCCTTTAAATGCAAATGAACTGTAGTTAATAAAAAGTCTTTCAGGTCCTGGCATTAATCTCAACACCAGACAAGTGAATGAAAATCAAAGGTCAAGCATTCGGATTGATGTTATCACAGTGTTTGATCTTTATGGACAGACAATAATCTCCAGTCGCATGGCAGAAATTAGCATTAGCCAGCTAACAGACAAAGTGGATATGGAGAAATGCAGACTGATGAGCTTGGCCACTTACGCACGTTGCTGTGGTAACTCTATTAAAGGGAAAGTAATAAAGAGCGACATTTGTTTGTAAGCTTGGAATTTGTTTAATTATGAAACTGCGAGCAGAGCTGGCTCTCATTTGCATATGTAGATCCAAAGGAGGATTGGTTGGAATAGTTTTGGCACGGACAGGGATATCAGTTATCGCTCTCGATGTTATAAGAGAGAATAAATATTGTATATTAGTATCTTCTTAAATTTTTTATGACCTGTTTAGTGTTTTATAAAACATGCATATAGTTAAAGGTGTTTTTACATTTATTACTATTTTTACCAGGAAAACCACATTGAGATTAAAAACAAAAATCTCTTTTACAAGAGCGTCATGGAAATACCACACATAAAATGTCCAAATAAAATGTGGAATTTATATACAAATCATCTCTTTTTCCATATTGTGATGCTCAAGCAAGTCAATGTCAGACACAGACAGGGAGACATTGTAAGTATAAAGTCTTTATTCGCAGACAACAGTTAAACAGAGTCACAGTGTGAGATGGGTAAGCTGTGAAGGTAACTTTGTAGTATTCTGTGTTACAGGTGATCAGTGAACAGATGCTGAACTGGAATCCACTTGGCAGAGGAGATGACCGTCCGTCCATCTGTCCATCAGATCCACAACTACATATGTGTAACCATGTTAACAATATTTTCAGGCAAGTTTATTAGATAAATAATATAGTAACATATATTTTCATTGCATTAAAGTATTGAGGCAAACATAAAAATACTAACCTGAAATCCGAAGTGCAAGCCATCGATCTGATCCCTTGCGTTGGGGTTGGTAGGCCTATAGCTTACACCAGTTTTAATCTTTTTTTAGTGCGACCCGTCAAAGGCCTTTACAGCCATTTGTAGCTAAAGAGGCCAAAATGAATTCATTTAAAACTAAATTTAGTTTAGATCTAAATTTAGGAGTTGCCTGCGGTGGAAGACGGCGGGCTGGTGTGGGCTTTCTCATAGCCCCCCAGCTCAGCCGCCATGTGTTGGAGTTTACCCCGGTGAACGAGAGGGTCGCTTCACTGCGCCTTCGGGTCGGGAATAGGGCTCTCACTGTTGTTTGTGCTTACGGGCCGAATGACAGTGCAGAGTACCCGGCCTTCTTGGAGTCTCTGGGAGGGGTGCTGGAAAGTGCCCCAAACGGGGACTCTGTCGTTCTACTGGGGGACTTCAACGCTCACGTGGGCAGCGACATTGATACCTGGAGGGGCGTGATTGGGAGGAACGGCCCCCCCGATCTGAACCAGAGCGGTGTTCTGTTATTGGACTTCTGTGCTAGCCACAGTTTGGCCATAACGAACACCATGTTCAAGCATAAGGGTGTCCACCATTATACGTGGCACCAGGACACCCTAGGGCGGAGGTCGATGATCGACTTTGTAGTTGTTTCATCTGACCTCCGGCCGTATGTCTTGGACACTCGGGTGAAGAGAGGGGCGGAGCTGTCAACTGATCACCACCTGGTGGTGAGTTGGATCAGATGGCAGGGGAGGAAGCTGGACAGACTCGGCAGACCCAAATGTACTGTGAGGGTCTGCTGGGAACGTTTGGCCAAGTCCCCTGTCAGAAAGATCTTCAACTCGCACCTCCGGCAGAGCTTCAACCAGATACCGGGGGAGGCTGGAGACATTGAGTCTGAGTGGACCATGTTCTCTACCTCCATTGTCGACGCGGCCGCTCGGAGCTGTGGCCGTAAAGTCTCCGGTGCCTGTCGTGGCGGCAATCCCCGAACCCGGTGGTGGACACCGGATGTAAGGGATGCCGTCAAGCTGAAGAAGGAGGCCTATCGAGCCTGGTTGGCTCGGGGGACTCCTGAGGCAGCTGACGGGTACCGGCAGGCCAAGCGGACTGCAGCCCGGGTAGTTGTGGAGGCAAAAACTCGGGTCTGGGAGGAGTTCGGTGAGACCATGGAGAAGGACTATCGGTCGGCCCCGAAGAAATTCTGGCAAACCGTCCGGCGCCTCAGGAGGGGGAAGCAGTGCCCGGCCAACACTGTTTACAGTGGGGGGGGGAATCTGCTGACTTCAACTGGGGACATCGTTGGGCGGTGGAAGGAATACTTTGAGGATCTCCTCAATCCCACCGACACGTCTTCCACTGAGGAAGCAGAGGCCGGGGACTCAGAGGTGGGCTCACCCATCACCGAAGCTGAGGTCACTGAGGTAGTTGGAAAGCTCCTTGGTGGCAAGGCAGCGGGGGTGGATGAGATACGCCCTGAGTACCTCAAGTCTCTGGATGTTGTAGGGCTGTCTTGGCTGACACGCCTCTGCAGCATCACGTGGCGGTTGGGGACAGTGCCTCTGGACTGGCAGACCGGGGTGGTGGTCCCTCTTTTTAAGAAGGGGGACCGGAGGGTGTGTTCCAACTACAGAGGGATCACACTCCTCAGCCTCCCCGGGAAAGTCTATGCCAGGGTACTGGAGAGGAGAATAAGGCTGATAGTCGAACCTCAGATTCAGGAGGAACAATGCGGTTTTCGTCCCGGTCATGGAACACTGGACCAGCTCTATACCCTCTCTAGGGTGCTGGAGGGTTTATGGGAGTTTGCCCAACCAGTCCACATGTGTTTTGTGGATCTGGAGAAGGCATTCGACCGTGTCCCTCGTGGCGCCCTGTGGGGGGTGCTCCGGGAGTACGGAGTCTGGGGCCCTTTGCTAAGGGCTGTCCGGTCCCTGTATGACCGGAGCAGGAGCTTGGTTCGCATTGCCGGCAGTAAGTCAGATCTGTTCCCAGTGCATGTTGGACTCCGGCAGGGCTGCCCTTTATCACCGGTCCTGTTCATAATCTTTATGGACAGGATTTCTAGGCGCAGTCAGGGGCCGGAGGGAGTCTGGTTTGGGGACCACAGGATCTCATCCCTGCTTTTTGCGGATGATGTTGTCCATCGGGCCAGGACCTTCAGTGTGCATTGGGACGGTTTGCAGCCGAGTGCGAGGCGGCCGGGATGAGGATCAGCACCTCCAAGTTTGAGACCATGGTTCTCAGTCGGAAAAGGGTGGCTTGTCCTCTTCAGGTTGTGGAGAGCTCCTGCCTCAAGTGGAGGAGTTCAAGTATCTTGGGGTTTTGTTCACGAGTGAGGGAAGGAAGGAGCGTGAGGTTGACAGACGGATCGGTGCAGCTTCTGCAGTAATGCGGTCGATGTACCGGTCTGTCGTGGTGAAGAAGGAGCTGAGCTGCAAGGCGAAGCTCTCGATTTACCGGTCAATCTACGTTCCTACTCTCACCTATGGTCATGAGCTTTGGGTCATGACCGAAAGAATGAGATCCCGGATACAGGCGGCCGAAATGAGCTTTCTCCGCAGGGTGGCAGGGCGCTCCCTTAGAGATGGGGTGAGGAGCTCGGTCACTCGGGAGGAGCTCAAAGTAGATCCGTTGCTCTTCACATCGAGAGGAGTCAGCTGAGGTGGCTCGGGCATCTGTTTCGGATGCCTCCTGGACGCCTCCCTAGGGAGGTGTTCCAGGCATGTCCCACCGGGAGAAGGCCCCGGGGAAGACCTAGGACACGCTGGAGAGACTATGTCTCTCGGCTGGCCTGGGAACGCCTCGGTGTCCCCCCGGAAGAGCTGGAGGAAGTGTCTGGGGAGAGGGAAGTCTGGGAGTCTCTGCTCAGACTGCTGCCCCCGCGACCCGGCCCCGGATAAGCGGTGGAAGATGAATGAATGAATGAATGAATAAAACTAAATTTAGGTTAAACCTCTCATGTTTATACCTCTCTCTTTCAGCACAAATCCAAAAAATTTCCATTTCCCAAACTATTTGGATGCTATAGGCTACTTACTATTTATTATGTACAGTCCTTCACACGCAGTCTTTGCAAGGGACTTGCCTCATCGCCATGGTGATGGTTTGCAGCCAGGTCAGATTACATCAGAGTTTGTTGGCGTTTGTTGGAAAACCATACCACACTACTCAGATATTCCACGACCCAACAAACGCCGATTAAACACGTTCAGTCGGGTGAAAACAGATTCCAACCAATGCCGACAGATGCCAACAGACAATGACTGCGGAATTGGCCTTTAGAGTGCCCGACTCCCACACCGGCGGACCCGGGTTTGAGGGTGGTTTGAACAGGAGGGCTTGCTCTAGCAAGATTTAGCACATTGCTAGCATGTTGCTAGCACGATTTAACATTTGGCTAGCATGATTAAGCAAATTGCTTGTATGTTTGTACCATAAATTAACACATGGATCGTTGCTGTTTGTCAGTGCTGTGATGTCAAAAAAAAATTAAGTGCACTGATAAATCATGACTTTAAATGCACCTCAAAATTATCATGATTTACTCACATTACATCCACAATCCTGCTGACAGTGGGGAAAACCCCAACCCTTAAATTCCATCTTGCACTTTGTCTCCTTCACTCTTTCTCCCTCTCTCTCTCTCTCTCTCTCTCTCTCTCTCTCCATCTGTCTCTCTCTGTATGTGTTTTATATGGAGGATTCATCAACAGTAATTAGCCATCTTGAGGGGTTGACACTCAGTACTGTTCCTCAGGGAGGTTTTTCCACACTAGGTTGAAGGGCCTAAACGTGTCACCACACAGGTGCACACAGGTTTTACCCACACGTGTTTTTGTGTGTGTGTGTGAGTGTATGTGTGTGTTTCTCATTAGTCACATTAGCAGCACTGCATGTTACTAATTCACAAGGACAGACGGGATGCTGCAGCAATAGCTCCCTGAGGGCAGTGAGGAGGGCGTGTCAGCAGGGTTCAGAACTCAGGTTGTGTGTGCAACATTTTAGGTCGTGAGGTAAAGCTCCTCTCCTGCTTGAGCGTTAACCACACCATTGACAGGTGTGATGTATCTCTGCAAATATGCCCATCGGCAGAACTACACAAACACACACAGAAGCACAAATATGTGATTAAGAATCCATTCTAAAAATAATGTTTACATGTTCCAAAGATATTGAAATTTTCCTGTATACATGTCCCCACCATATTCTGGGGGAGTGGGGACAATACAATACAATAGTACTCAAAATTGTGACAAACTGCAAAATAGGATTTTTGCCTTTGACATGATAAAAAACATGACACACACACAAAAAAATTAAATCACTGACAAAAACATGTCCCATAACTTAGGTTGCTATTAGTTTTGAAAGACATATCCTCTTTGAAGGTCATCAGAGATCATGATGATCACTACTAGAATTTGACTTGTCCTTCTTTTTTTCATATAGTTTAAATTATATAATGAATGAAACAAGTAGGAATATGCTATGTGCTAATATAAAAACTAGCTTCATTTGAAAATTTTAAATTTTGTTTTTCACTTATGATTTCAATGGAAAAACATTTAAAAAAAAAAAAAAATTACAACCATCATGTCACTTATATAACACAGTAAAACTATGCAAAGTAGTTTAAATATAAGCAAAGTGTAAGCAAAACTGCTTGGGATTTTAAAATAAATCCCCTCCTTTACCTTTGTGATGTGCAAAATAATCTGTAAACAAAAATGGTGACAAATGACTGGTGACTATTATTTGAGTTGAAAATAAGTTTGAAAGCATGCCCAGTGTTTTCATATTAAATAAAAATATTACCTATTATTATTCTAAAAACATGACACGACATGTTTTCATCTCATAGTGTTACTCATATTGAGTGATAGACAAATGGTGCATCAGGACATCTACAGATTAATCCAAATTAATTTCTTGTTACAAAAAAAAACTTTGACTTTGCTGTTCTGAATCTCACAATGTTTTGTATCCCGACTTCTGGCATTTTTCATATGAATATGAATCACACATGAATATACTCTGACCAAAATGGACACAACAGACTGACCACTTGTTTAAAATCTTTGTAGAAGACCACACAAATACACTTACACACACAACCCATTAACAAGAATCCATTTGTGGCCCCAGGTCTTTTCCTCTTGTGTTCCTATAGTTTCTATCTCCCTAACAGATGTACTGATTCATAGCTTCACCAGAAGTACCCCCCACCTCTTCTCCATCTTTCCCTCCACACTGAACACCAGCGCTGGGCCGAGACTACAGCTACACATCATCAATTAATCTCCACAGAGGACGTGTCCAAGACCAGATGGTCCTGTCTTTGCTTGTGTTCGAGTGTGTGCGGGTGTACGAGTACATGTTTTATTGCATTATTAACAGCTTTCCTATGACCTTGCTGCACTTTGCTATTTTTTCCCCCACCCTGTATTCTCTATCTGATAGACTTGTGTATGTCTGTAAATCCTCTAGTGGGTGAGCTGCGTGCTCGCTTCTTGCTGCTTATGTTGAGTGACCTGAAATCACCAGGGTCAAAAAGCATCCTCCTTCATTTTCTCTCTATTTCTTGCTCTTGCTCATTTGCTCTCTTGATTTCTAAACCACGCAATGTTTGCAACAGAATAATGTAGAGACAAAGTTTCAAAAATAGTCGGATATAAATCACTCCGATTTGGGCACTGTGCTACAGCAATCAAAATAATTACAAAAAAAGAAAAGTTCTGCATGGGATCTTTCACAAAAAAAAAAAAAAACATTCATTATTTATTCAGCCTCATTTTGTTCCAAACTTGTGTGACTTTCTTTCGTGTTCCGTGTAACATAAAATAAGATATTTTGAAGAACATTTCAGCTTTTCTTGTTCATATAATGAAAGTCACTGAGGTCCACACAAGATTGCACCATATTGACTTTAACTGTATGGAAAGAACATGGAGAAACTTTACAAAATATCTTATTTTGTGTTGTGCATAAGAAAGAAAGTCACACGGATTTGGAACGACATGAGGATGAGTAAATTATAACAGAATTTTCATTTGGGTGAACTATTCCTTTAAGCTATATAGACATGGAACATAACAGCAGAATGAAACTTAGTGCCGCGGTGTAAAGGATGACAGGTTACAGGAGAAACCCACTCGTTCTCTCTCCCCGTTTCCTTTTCTGACACATGGCACGGAGCTCCACAATTCCTAAAATCAATGATCCAATATGTTCAGGCACAGATAACAGATGATCAGAAGATAGACATAATGGTCCCCTCGCAATCGGTGAATGTCTATCACCAGCGTGAATATTAGATGTGAATCAGATGGGGAAGGTGAGCAGGCTGAGAAGGAATCTCGTGGGAATGTCAATTGCCGTTAAAGAAACGACAAAGTGGAAGACAAATGAAGGCAATATCTGGAAATGGAATTAAACTTGTATAAAACGTGGATATGAGAGAATTTGAACATTTGTCACAACTATTGTGCCAGCTGCGCCAAAGTTCTTAGTGGAGAACGTGAGGATAAAACTCTTGAAAATGGCACGCCTTGGATTAATTTTAAGGATTACTTCCTGACAGGAGGGGAAACCCATTCAACACCATTTTTACTTTAAGGTTCAATATTCCTTGAAATCTTTGTGTCTACAAAAGACTCGTAACTTAAAAAAAAATTATATATATACAGTGCAAAAATGTATTTAGTCAGCCACCAATTGTACAAGTTCTCCCTCTTAAAAAGATGAGAAAGGACTGTAATTTTCATCATAGCTACACTTCAACTATGAGAGACAGAATAAGAAAAACAAATCACAGAAAATCACATAGTCTGATTTTTAAAAGAATTTATTTGCAAATCATGGTGGAAAATAAGTATTTGGTCAATTAAAAAAGTTCATCTCAATACAAATACAATGTAATAAACCCTTTGTTGGCAATGAGAGGTCAAACGTTTTCTGTAAATGTCCACAAGGTTTTTACACACTGTTGCTGGTAGTATGGCCCATTCCTCCATGCAGATCTCCTCTAGAGCAGTGATATTTTGGGGCTGTCGCTGGGCAACACGGATTTTAAACTCCCTCCAAAGATTTTGTATGGGGTTGAGATCTGGAGATTGGCTAAGCCACTCCAGGACCTTGAAATGCTTCTTACGAAGCCACTCCTTCTGTGCCCGGGTGGTGTGTTTGGGATCATAGTCATGCTGAAAGACCCAGCCACATTTCATCTTCAATGGCCTTGCTGATGAAAGGAGGTTTTTACTCAAAATCTCACAATACATGGCCCCATTCATTTTTCCTTTACACGGATCCGTCGTCCTGGCCCCAAAGCATGATGTTTCCCCCATGCTTCACAGTAGGTATGGTGTTCTTTGAATGCAACTCAGCATTCTTTCTCCTCCAAACACGACAAGTTGAGTTTTTACCAAAAGGTTCTATTTTGGTTTCATCTGATCATATGACATTCCTCCCAATCCTTTTGTGGATCATCCAAATGCTCTCTAGCAAACTTCAGACGGGCCCGGACATGTACTGGCTTAAGCAGGGGGACACGTCTGGCACTGCAGAATTTGAGTCTCTGGCAGCGTAGTCTGTTACTGATGCTAGCCTTTGTTAATTTGGTCCCAGCTCTCCACAGGTCATTCACTTGGTCCCCCCATGTTTTGCTCACCGCTCTTGTGATCATTTTGACCCAACAGGGTGAGATCTCGCATGGAGCCCCAGATCGAGGGAGATTATCAGTGGTCTTGTATCTCTTCCATTTTATAATAATTGCTCCCACAGTTGATTCCTTCACACCAAGCTGTTTACCTATTGCAGATTCAGTCTTCTGGTGCAGGTCTACAATTTTGTATCTGGTGTCTTTTGACAGCTTTTTGGTCTTGGCCATAATGGAGTTTGGAGTCTGACTGTTTGAGGTTGTGGACAGGTGTCTTTTATACGGATAACAAGTTCAAACAGGTGAGATTGATACAGGTAATGAGTGGAGGACAGAGGAGCCTCTTAAAGAAGAAGTTACAGGTCTGTGAGAGCCAGAAATTTTGCGATTAAGTTTTTGTAGGTGACCAAATACTTATTTTCCGTCATAATTTGCAAATAAATTCTTTAAAAATCAGACAATGTCTAACAAGCCTCTGTCGTGGCGGATGATAGGATGAACCAGGGAGGAGTAGATGGTGGGAGGAGCCAGGGAGCAGACAGACGGGACTTGGAGCAGGAGGAGGAGGGTTGGACCCGGGCCGCAGTACAGTACACCACCCATAGTGGAGCCGCTGGAGGGAGCAGCCATGGTGGAGGAAGGGCTGGCAACACCAGGGTGGTGACTGACTGCGGCAGAGCAGGTGGCCGGGGAGACCAGGGCGTAACCGGAACGCCGACGAGCCAGGGCGACGCTGAGGATCCGGCGGGACGCGGCGACGCTGGCGGCTCTAGCGACCGAGGCGCAGGCGGGGATCCTGAAGGCCGCGGTGGAGCTGGAGCGACAGAGGACCAAGGTGACGTCGGAGGGAGTGAGGACGCCAACGGAGCCAGAGGGACGAAGGGACGAGGCGCAGCCAGAGGAGTGTAGTCCCGCGGCGAGGGCAGGTCGACGAACGACCAAGGCGAAGCCGGAGGGATGAGGGAGCCCGGCGTAGCTGGTGGACTGAGGGGCCACGGTGGAGACGAGGGAGGTTGGAGCCAACGAGGAGTTGGCGGGCTGACGGGCCGAGGAGGAGTCCAGGTAGAGGAGGTGGAAGGCGGAGACTTGGGATCCACTGTCCCCAATGGAGCTGCAGATGGACAGGCCCACTGCACACTCACGCCGCAGATGGTGGGTAGAGGGTGAGCAGAGGGGCTGGCAGGATGCAGCAGAGATGGTGGTATGTGGACCAGTGGAGGTGGGAGAGGGAGGTTGTGTGGGATTTCCAGACAGGCAAGTGATTCAGGACAGGCAGACGATTCAGGACAGGCAGATGATTCAGGACAGGCAGATGATTCAGGACAGGCAGACGATTCAGGACAGGCAGACGATTCAGAAGATTCAGGACAGGCAGACGATTCTGAAGATTCAGTAATTAATGAATAGTCCTCTGAGCACAGTCCATGCTCACCCTCAGCGGCGGTGCAGTGGGCGGGGCCTTCCTCCTGGCCCTTGTTCTCCACCGCAGGCTCCCTCACGAGAGCTGTAGCCGGCTGACGCGCTTGGTCACACTCACTTTTCTGGTCTGACTCCGTGGCGTTCCTTGGCTCTGTCGCTCCACTTGGCGATGGCTCGTGCGGGCGTTCCGTGCCGCGAGATGGTGGCTGGTCTCGCTCTGGGTCCGGAGTGGGGTTGGCGAGACCCTCTTCCGGGCCGACGGTGCATAACGAGTTGCAACTCGCCAGCACCCACTCCACAAAGGCAGCAAAATCCACACGCGGACCCTCTCCGGACAACTGCGCTCTGCATGTGGCATTCAAGCTCACCTCATAAAATGTGCAGAGGCAGTCGTCCGGGAAGTGTGTTTGATGTGCTAGATCTAAGAAGGTCCGCGTGTGGTCCTCCAATGTTTGGTCCTCCTGCTCCAGCAGTAGGAGACGAACACCGGGCATATCCATGACAGACGGGGGCAAACGAAACAAACAAAAACGAAACTAAAAAACGGGAAAAACAAAACGGAGGAAAATGCTGCTAGTAATCACAGTTTTGTGGGTCGGTTCTTCTGTCACGCTTTGCGTGGGTAGTAAGCACGCTAACGACGTGGATAACGATAACACAGAATTTAATTCAAAATAATCCAACAGGAATACAGGCAGGCAGGTACACTGGCGAATAAACACGTAGCATACACATAACATTGACGAGAACCGACCAGGACTGAACATAGCCGGGAGAATATATACGGGAGATAACGAGGGATAAACTAATCAAGGTGAACAGAAACAGGTGCAGGTAATTAACTGATCAGGTACACACACAGAGGGCAAATGAACAGGGAATGACACCATTAGACAGGACAGAACTAAACAAGACAGTTCATGGGTGTGACAAATGTAAAGACAGTAAGATTGAATTAAAATGTTTATTTTTTAAAAATTTTTTATTGTTTAAAATTTTAATAGTCATAAAAATTATTTGTAATTTCTTACATATTTTCTGGAATCGGTCCAGTTTGTGTGTGTATGTGTACATATATGTATGCATATATATACAGTGGGTACGGAAAGTATTCAGACCCCCTTAAATCTTTCACTCTTTGTTATGTTGCAACTATTCGCTAAAATCATTTAAGTAATTTTTTTTCCTCATTAATGTACACACAGCACCCCATACTGACAGAAAAACACAGAATTGTTGACATTTTTGCAAATTCGTTAAAAAAGAAAAACTTTTCACATGGTCCTAAATATTTAGACCCTTTGCTGTGACACTCATATATTTAACTCAAGTGCTGTCCATTTCTTCTGATCATCCTCGAGATGCTTCTACACCTTCATTTGAGTCCAGCTGTGTTTGATAATACTGATTGGACTTGATTAGGAAAGCCACACACCTATCTTTATAAGACCTTACAGCTCACAGTGCATGTCAGAGCAAATGAGAATCATGAGGTCAAAGGAACTGCCTGAAGAGCTCAGAGACAGAATTGTGGCAAGGCACAGATCTGGCCAAGGTTACAAAAATACAAAAAAAATTCTGCTGCACTTAAGGTTCCTAAGAGCACAGTGGCCTCCATAATCCTTAAATGGAAGACGTTTAGGATGACCAGAACCCTTCCTAAGGCTGGCCGTCCAGCCAAACTGAGCTATTGGAGGAGAAAAGCCTTGGTGAGAGAGGGACAGAAGAACCCAAAGATCACTATGGCTGAACTCCAGAGATGCAGTCAGGAGATGGGAGAAAGTTGTAGAAAGTCAACCATCACCGCAGCCCTCCACCAGTCAGGGCTTTATGGCAGAGTGGCCCGGCGGAAGCCTCTCCTCAGTGCAAGACACATGAAAGCCCACATGGAGTTTGCTAAAAAACACCTGAAGGACTCCAAGATGGTGAGAAATAAGATTCTCTGGTCTGATGAGACCAAGATAGAACTTTTGGCCTTAATTCTAAGTGGTATGCGTGGAGAAAACCAGGCACTGCTCATCACCTGTCCAATACAGTCCCAACAGTGAAGCATGGTGGTGGCAGCATCATGCTGTGGGGTGTTTTCAGCTGCATGGACAGGACAACTGGTTGCAATCGAGGGAAAGATGAATGTGGCCAAGTACAGGGATATCCTAGATGAAAACCTTCTCCAGAGTGCTCAGCACCTCAGACTGGGCCAAAGGTTTACCTTCCAACAAGACAATGACCCTAAGCACACAGCTGAAGTAACGAAGGAGAGGCTTCACAACAATTCTGTGACTGTTCTTGAATGGCCCAGCCAGAGCCCTGACTTAAACCCAATTGAGCATCTCTGGAGAGACCTAAAAATGGCTGTCTACCAACGTTTACCATCCAACCTGACAGAACTGGATAGGATCTGCAAGGAGAAATGGCAGAGGATCCCCAAATCCAGGAGTGAAAAACTTGTTGCATCTTTCCCAAAATGACTCATGGCTGTATCAGATCAAAAGGGTGCTTCTAAATACTGAGCAAAGGGTCTGAATACTTAGGACCATGTGATATTTCAGTATTTCTTTTTTAATAAATCTGCAAAAATTTCAAGAATTCTATGTTTTTCTGTCAATATGGGGTGCTGTGTGTAAATTAATGAAGAAGAAAATGAACTGAAATGATTTTAGCAAATGGCTGCAATATAACAAAGAGTGAAAAATTCAAGGGGGTCTGAATACTTTCCGTACCCACTGTATATATATATATATATAAGTATGCACACACACATATTTACACGTTAAAAACAACTATTAAAAAATATTTTTATGCCAATACTTTTTGCATTTAACCTCTGCTCTAGGTTATGTACTAATTTTATACATTAAACCTGTCTGTTTACTATGAATGTTGGCTTATATGGCAAATTTCCTGTCATGTCCATCATTTGTAGGATTCTCTGGATAACAGTATGTGCTAAATATTTAAATGTAAACTTTGCTAAGCCAGCATTGTTGAAACACACAAACCGGCATTAACCAGCAAGGAAAAACAGGAAATCCACAATGGACTGAGCTGGTCTTTTTCGTTAGTGAAGTCATCAAAGAGCTCAGGGAACTGTATGATTTTAAAATAAGATCCTAAATCTTGTTTTCCACCGTTGTTAAAATGGAATCTCGTCTCATTCGCCCCTGCGCTTGAGATGAATGATGAGGGATTCCTTCTAGCCACTAGAAAAGCTTGAAATAGCATGGAATGGCTATTGATATTCAGACCACAGCGTTTCACTTCAAACCCTGAGTGGAAAGTCAGAGGTTCCGTGGTAATCGCCTCGGTTACTGGGCCAGGGCCATTTCCAGGCTCTGATTGTGAGTTTAGTTCCTGTTCTCACCAGTATCTCCCATCCCATTACAAGCTGTCGAGGTGGAAAATGAAAATTTTTCCCCCAACAATACTTTTTTCCCAACCTGCAACACTTTCTACAGCTATCTTTCACCACAGAAAAATCCTTTACCTCAAATAATACAACAGCCTAAACCATTTATGTCTTCATTCCATTTCTGTGTTTTACACATTCGGGAAGAAATCCATCTACCTGACCACATTTTCACGAAACATGACTGGTATCATTAAACATGCGGTCAGTGTAATATTCATATTTATTGAAAGTCTATGGGCTTTGATCTTGTATCTGATTAAGACCACATTGATGCGTCTGGTCCATCAGTATCTTTGTAACTGATTTGTAGCATGGGATCTCTCATAGAGTCATCATTAACTTTATTTTATCACTTTACCATAAGTAACACATGACTTTTTGCATTGCGGAGGAGGAGACAGACATGCAAAAGGCTAATTCTCAAACTCTGTATTCCCCTGGCACCTACCCAGCATGCACCTGGACTCATGTCTTGGTAAATTTTATGTATAAACACAGCAAGCTTGTTATTCCAATATGAAAACGTGGGTAATTGCCAAGACTATCTAATATTTATCTTAACACGTATCCTCACCCCAGCAACTGAAAAACAGGAAAAAGAGAATTGCTATGTTTTAATATGACATGATCGGGGGAGCTTTTAAAATGCTCATTATTACCGCCTCAAAACTTGGGCCTAATGACTTGTCTGCTCCAATGCTAAGGTTTCACGTAATTGTCTCTTATACACAAATTTGAACAGTGTCGTCTCATTATATCCGGCTGGTGTTCTTAAGTTTCAGGCCTGAATGAATTATTCCTCGCCTCTCATCTTTCCGCACACCCCACACCGATAAGTACAAGTATGAGTACAATCTATATTTCTTCTATATTTTTTTTCTTATGGAACTATATTTCTATTTGTTAAACACAATGAAGTCCAGAGATAGTAAGTTAAAAATGCACAATGAAAATGCATGTCACGACATGTGGTCAGTAAACAAGATGATGTAATTATTTATATACTCTTTAATAAACTGACACTCAGGAGAATACAGGAACAGGAACGATAACCACTAACCAAATGAGCAACATTAATGCAAAACAAAACACTGGGGAGAACTAAGGACTTAAATACAAAAGGAGTGGTGATCAGCTAAAGAGAAACAGGTCCATGGAACTAATTAACAACATGGAAACTAATTAGCAAAATGATCAAACCAAAAGTTTCACCTAGAAACAGTGAAAACTAAACCAAAACAGTACATATAAGTTACTTTTGCCTCCCGGACGGCGCGTCCCAGCACCATAAGAAGTCCCACGAGGAGTTAGAGGCCTCTGGAAGAGGATGAGGGGCTGAACAAAGGGGACAAACAGGATGAGATGAAGGTGGTAGAAACCAAGGTGGCAATGATGGTGGGAGGAGCCAGGCAGGGAACCAGACTACAGCCAGTGCAAAGGCCCACATTGGACACAAAGTGAACACTTGGCTGCGATGAAACCAGGGCAACAATAGACGTAGACTGCATCAATGGAGGTGGATACCCAGGCAAAGATGAAGAGTTGAAGAGATCCCATGACATCTTTGGATCATGCAACCAAGGCAGAGCTGCAGCATGCCAGGGTATCAGAGGACTGAGGCAGAGCCGGTGGAACTGAGGATCATGGCAGAGCCAGAGGGAAGGCGGATATTAACAGAGCCGAATGGGTGGAGGGATGAAATGCAGCTGATGGCCCAGAAATCCATGGCACAGGCAGAGCAACATCTGATCAATGTGAATCTGGAGGGATGAAGGAGCCCTGTAGAGCCTTAAGGGCGATGGTCTTAGGTGGAGCCGAGGGAGGGAGGAGATATGGTGGAGCCTATTGGTCGACGAGCTGAGGTGAAGTAATGGGCCTCGTCAGGGAGAGGCGGAGCCAGGGGATCCTTGTGTGGATGTGGACCCGTGGAGCAGAGTTGAGTCAGAGGAGGACCCAAGGAACTAAAGGGAAACAGCGGAGGTGGACCCAAGGCCTAGGAATTGGCTGTTATTGGAAGAGGAGGTGGGAGAGGGAGCTTGGGCGGGATCCTAAGAAACACAGTAGACTTGGAGCTGGGCGAGACAAAAGAGATGGAATTGTGCAGGACCAGCACGGACCAGGAGATCCTTCCATTTCCTTAAAAAATTCAGAGGCTAACTGCAGCTCACTCTCAATGACGGGAGTGCGGACGGGGCTTTCCTCCATACCCTCAAACTCCACAAGCAGCACATGGGGACAGATGATGTTGCCGGCTCACACATCTGGTCAGACACGTTATATGGGGCTCGGGCTCCGGGGTGATGGTTGGCTCAGTCTTTTTATCTAGCTCATTCAACGAGGCAGGCTTGGGCTCTTCGTCTGTAGTGGGCTCAGACATTCGCTCTGTGCAGAGTGGAAGAGGTGGCTGGCTGGGCTTTGGGTCTTGAGAGGGTTTGGTGTCATCCTCCACGGGGTAGATGATGAAAGCAGATCCCTTGTTCATCAAGCCCCACTCCACAAATATGGCGAAATCCCCCTGAAGACCAAACATAAAAGCATGGATCCATCCTGCCTTGTATCAGCTGTTCATGCTGGTTGTGTAATGGTGTGCAAGATATTTTCTTGGCACACTTTGGGCCCCTTATACCTATTCAGCATCTTTAAATGCCACCGCCTACCAGAGAATTGTTGCTGATCATGTCCATTCCTTTATGACCACAGTGTACCTATCTTCTGATGGCTACTTCCAGCAGGATAACACAAAGCTCAAATAATCTCAAACTGGTTTCTTGAGCATGACAATGAGTTCACTGTACTCAAATGGCCTCCACAGTCACCAGATCTTAATCCAATAGAGCACATTTGTGTGTGATGGAATAGGAGATTCACATCATGGATGTACAAGTGACAAATCTTCAACAACTATGTTATGCTATCATTTTGGTCAATATGGACCAAAATCTCTGAAGAATATTTCCAACATCTTGTTGAATCTATGACATGAAGAATTAAGGCAGTTCTGAGAGCAAAAGGGAGTCCAATAGGGTATTAGCAAGGTACACCTAATAAAGTGGCTGGTATATATAAGTGTATATACAGTGAGTTGCTATAATTTGCTGATTATGTACTATGTATCTTTTGCTTGAACAGCCTAACTATCTGCATTGTCAAAGTCTTGCAATCATCATCACAGTAAAACTTTGTAAATGGGGAGGGGGGGATCACTTGACTTAGCCTCAGAAACCTTCAGACTTTCTTAATGTTTTCAGGAACTAATTAAGAGTTCACGAGAATTAATAAATTAATAAATGTGCAAAAAACACACTGTGGGGGCCAAGTAGTACTTATTTGCCAATAATTCGCCTTATTATCTCCAATTCCCTTATCTAGAAACATGGTTTTGTCTTGAATGCCATATAAACCATATTTCTACAAGGGAATGAGGCAGTCAAGCCTATGATGGCGGTTTGCAACACAGAAGCAAGATTGTAATGGATAATTGGCAACACAAAGACTAATCAAGCACGGGTGATTGCCTGTTTTTTAAAATTCTTGTCCAGGCTTTGTATCAATTTACAACTAAATGGAAAAGGCCTGTTCATTGGAATCAGTAATGTGGGCTGCCTCTCTCTATCCCTCTCTCTCTTTCTGTCTTTCTCTATGGGTCAGTGGCAATCGCGAGTCCAGGGCTGGTTCCAACGTGGAGACTGAGGGGGTGGTAGTGTATAAAAATATAAAAGGCCTTGCGCTTTGATTCCTGCGAGGACCAGTCAAGAATAATAATGCATTACACCCCACAACCTCACAAAAGATGCTGGAAGTAGCCACATGTCTCAATGTCCCATTGGAGGCTTTGAAGACTCCCTGCTCAGTGTAATAGCGCCCTCTATGGGCTTTGATGTTAAATGCAATCAAATGGGAAACAAACAATCCCTTGAACTCTGACACCAGAAACAGTGGAACAGATGAATGATGGCAACATGAATTATATATATATATATATATATATATACATATATTACATGCACTCATTAAAAAGACCTGAAGGACTGATGGAGCAGCAGAAAGAGATAAAGAAAGTTTGTCCACGGCATCGGCACAGGTGTTTGATGTCACGGCAGCTGGTGGGGTGGGTCCACCTGTCTTCCACTTGTCCCACAAACCCCCACCCTCTCTGCTGTCTCCATGGTGACAGATGGAGTCCAGAGGTTCTGATGTATTCTCACCGCTCCTCCCCACGGTCTGTCCCTGCAGTCCATTCTGGCCTGCTCATTTGGACCCTTCACAGTAGCACAGGTTAACTGCTTACAGAGAGGGTCAAGACCGAACGAACGACAACAGAGATCCTCGCGTGAGCAATTAAGAAGCGTAAAATTGATTTGTAGTCACAAATAGCACAAGGAAAAATCGAACAGTCTTAAAATGGAAAAGCCAGCCAATAAAAATCACGGATAAAGGGATTCTTCAAAGGATTCTTTGGATTCATCCAAAAATGGAAATCATGCTTGTCCAAATCCATATGAATTTTTTGTTCTGTTGAACACAAAAGGAGGCTTTCATTTACGCCTATCATCTCCTTTTTTGTTATACGGAAGAATGATGAGTTATTCAGGTTTGGAACAACATGAGGGAGAGTTAATGATGGCAAAAGTTTCATTTGTTCATCTTTAATATTTAAAATTAATCTATGGATCTAAAAATCTCGCATCCAATTTGTCAATTGAGAACTTCTTTGATTTTTTTTAATGATAATAAAAGATTTCATCTTCACTTTACCTTTGTTAACTAAATAGAAACTCCCATTTTGAAGTTTTAAAAAAAAGAGCAACCTATGAGCAGTATTCCAACTGGACAAGCAAGAAAAACACTAATGTTCTCTGTGTTATAGGCATTGTGTAATTGTAAATGTATCTAAGGTGCTCTGTATGTGTTTTGCACTGGAGTGTTGCACAAGCTCTACACTACACAAGTTGATTAGACAGTTCCTGTATTGCTCATCCTGTGGGTGACTGGTCCAATTCCAGTCTGACTCTAATCCATGAGAATGGATCTGTCCTAAAGGACCTAATGTTGTTAATTTGTTGAACTTACTGCAAACCGTACCGCATGTTGATTTTCACCGATCGCATTCATGTCGACTAATACCACACATGTGAGGGAGGGCGTTCAACAGCAGCCAAATGAACATCAATGACTGCTGCCTCTATGGGGACAAAACAAGCGCCGACACAGGAGGCAGTAGAAAGCCCTTAACAAACACAAAAATAAATAAGTAAATAATTAGGCAACTCTAAAGGGTCCATGAGACCTACATCTGTCTCATTTCCTGTCAGTAAATATCTCAGTTCAGAACTGTTCCATTTTTTCCCCCCACACGTGTACGTAAGCACGCGCTCATTACCAGTATATCTGAGTTATGACTAAAGGAAGATCTTCCACAACAGTCACGGAACTGCATCGTTTCACCTCGCGCCCGTCAACATGGCTCCCGTCGGATCCACAATGGCACATTAAGCAATCCTCACCCGTCCCATAAAATAGACGTACTGCAGTACTGGCTGCAACAGTAGACACTTTCTTCATAAGCGCTGTGGGTTTACAGCCAGGAGCAGAATACCCAGAACCCCTTTATGATGATAAAACCAGATAGTCAGCCATTTTGGATAAAATGGACTCACGATTCTCGAGCATGGACTGATTCAGCCAGCTCGAGGTCTCCCACTGTGTGGAATGACAGCCTGCGAGACTCAGAATGACCACTGGCTTCGGCAGTAGGGCCATATCACCATGACAACAGTCAAAGGCATTGCAAGGCATGATGGGAGGTCAGCACCAGACTTCTTCCCTGGGGCCGAGAGAAACAGTTGGAGATCAGGCTTTCACGTACCACAGTGCAAAATTAATCCTGTAAAATCTAGATTTAAAATGCATTTTCAGGGGTTCTTTGTTGTCAATTCATAACGTATTGATCTGAACACTAATGAACACTTACAGCATAAGGCCAAATATAGACACTTGAACATCCATTTGTTCTTACTGAACATTTAACGTCTATTAAAAACAATCAAAATCTTTATTGTATTATTATTATTAAGTTTGCATTGTTATTGTTATTCTAATTAATAGTTTCATCTCTTTTTTAGTGATTTATTTTGGCATAAAGGATTAATTTGGAGGGAAAATGTATTTGGCTTTTTGTTAGTGCTTTGGAAAGGACCGTTATAATTTATTTTTTAATATCAAAATCATGACGTTCCTCACCAACCCTTGAATGCCATTCTCCTCATTTACCTTCAAATGTCAACAGATCAGTCATTCTATTGACACACCGTTCTCACAAAAATATCACACCTATCTGATTTAGAAAGAGAAAGTGATGCCATAATTACAAAGCCGTCAAGATCGTCATCTCTCTTTTTTTCTTCTTTTCTCTCTGTGGAATGAGTCAGGGGACTCTCCATCATCAGTGAGTGTGTAATGAATCCATAGAGACACGTTTGGGCAAATAATTGAACCGTTATCATTCACGACTTAATTACACGCTCAGGGAGTAACTATGAAGTCGGTGTGAATGCCAGCCAGCACGGAGTGAGCGGAAAGAGCAGGAAAAGCAAGAGGGTCAATCAAGTTAAAGGATATGTTAAGCCAAAAAAATGAAAATTAAGTCATCATTTATTCACCTGCACATCGTTCTAAACCTCTATGACTTCATTTTTTTCGCTGTTTGTTTTCATGAGGGGTGAATAACGTGCTACAAAAGAGCACCATAAGAGGTCATTTACACAGAACGCTTTTTTTGTGTTTGAAAATGCAAGACGCAGGGTTGTGGATTGAAAAAAAAAATTGACTGAAAAATTGAACTCATTTCAAATTTATCGCAATGTTTTTGAAGCCTCAAGTAATTCGCAAGAGGCGATATTTGAGCACATCCGTCTAGTGCATGTTTGGTTGAAAAACACTGGGAAAGCAATGAAAAATTAAATGGAAAAATGGCGTGAACCACCCTTAAATGCATCATAAAATGACTCATATGCTATATTCCAAGTCTTGTAGCTTTGAAGAAAATTAAATGGGCCACTAAACAACTTGACATCCATGAGGAACGACGGAGATGAGTGATTCGTTGTAGAACCAAATTGATTTAGTTCTCATTTTTAATGAATAACAGCTTTCTGTAAGAGAAGATCATATCACTTCAGAAGACTTAGGCCCTGTTTACATCACTGCGTTTTAGTTTTAAAAAGCATAAGCTTTGCTACGGTTGCGCCTATCGTTTACACTACGCTGGAGTTTTCGAACCTCAAAAACTGAGACTTTTGAAAACACTGAAGACCTCGTTTTAGTTTGACATTTTTAGCAGCCATTGTGCAGTTCATTCTGCATTTTTTTAATACTGCAGCTACCCTCATGCGCCAGAGGTAACTGTTTACACTTGTAAGCGCATACCCAACGTGCATGAACGGTCGTGTAGAGATCATAACTGAAACACTATAGACGAGGATCGTTTTCCTTTTAAACGGAGCTTACACAAGTTATTTGAACTACTTTTAAGATATTTTATGGTTGTTTTACCAGTAAGCTACATCAAAATATCCCCACATAATAAATAGTCATACAGGTTTGGAATGAGAGTGAAAAAACGAAGACCATACCAGATGGATCTAAAATCCCCCCCATAACCTGATTCACTTTTTCCTTCATTACTCCATTTAGGCCTACGTATAATCCACTTGAAGTGCGTGAATGAAAACGATGGCTGGGGATGAGGCTGGGGACGCAATTCATTCGGCACAACGTTCACGGTGTGTGTCTTCTCCAGTGGTTAGGTTGTACATTGGTTGTTCACTCGTTATTGTAATGCATCATGGGATTGAACGAGTGCACTCAATAATGTCCACTGTGGTTATACAAGGATATAGGGGGCGAATTTGGTCGAACTACCGCTGTAATATCGAACCAACGTGAGCTAGAGTGAAACAGAGACTATCATGGTCACTAAATATAACTTAAGACACAAGTTCAGTCCGCCTCAACATCACAAATGCTCTGCAAGACCAGGTGAGCTGTGAGTTTGTTAGTGTGTGCACAATGCTCAGGTGAGCGGTGGTGGGGTGGGACTGCTAGAGCATGACGCTAATCAGCTGCTGGCAGCACTGGCCAAACGGGTGGTCCGGGTCTGGCACGGCGGTACCACTGCTCGGTTTGAAGTTTAATGATGCCAGCTGCCGGCTCTGCCAGCCTGGAGGCACTAACGAACTGGCGGTGCCAGCACAGAGGCACCTGGACGCTCGGCACGCTGCAGCACGGACGGGGAGGTGGGGCTGCCACGAGCCCATGGTGGGGCCGTGTGCCGCGGAGGGGCTCGAGCGCTCTTTGAAGAGTAACCCCCCCATTTCCATATTTCATTACACACAGCTGAGCGACAGAGCCCCAGCCAGATGTTCTATTTTGAGCTATTTAAATTTTGACCTGCTTTTTCCTGCTTCTGTCTGTGAAGAAGAAAAAAAAGATGGAGGGGTTTCAATCAACAAAAACAGCAAGGATGCCAAGCTAGTTGGAAGGATGCTGGTGTGGATTATTGTACCTTTCTTTCCACACAGTCAGTTGTAATCTGGGAACAGACTGACAAATACAGAGAAGTTTAACCCAGTTTAACTCATCGGTCTGTCCACATGTCTGTGGGGAGGTGTTTTCACACACATACAAGCATCTTATTCCACAGAGCTATTCACAGAAATTATTTGATAAATATATTTGTTCACTCATGCCATATTATTTTAATTAGTTTGAGTTTTGTTTATTCGTATTCAATTTGAAGCCTGTTTAGTCTGTTGTTTGCCCGCACCTTCATGAATCATTGAGTAGCATATTTCATCAGTAATTAACATTATTTGGCCAGAGTAGATTTTTATTGCTCAGAGTTTGGTCTTTCATAGCTCCAGAGATTTAATGGAGCTCTAAATTAGGCATCAATTGTGTCTCAGAGATTTCTACTAGAATAAACACAAGTTGTTGACAAAAAAAAGTTAATTTGTTACAAAATGTTATAAAATGAATACGGATAGGGTAACTGTGACATATGTGAATAAAAGCCTAAATTCAATGTTTTTAATTATATAAAGCGTTCGAGTCACTTCAGAAAATTTCAACAAACCCGCTCAATTCACATGGATTCGTTTTACGATCTCTTCATGAACTTTTTGAAGTGTCAATTTGGTAGTTGCGTAGCTGTCTATGGAGGGACCGAAATCTCTCAGATTTCATCAAAAAGATCTTCATTTGTGTTTCAAAGATGAACAAAAGTCGTATGGGTTTAGAATGACTTAAGGGTGAGTAATTGATGACAGAATTTTCATTTTTGGATGAACTAACCCTTTAATCAGTTATTGTCTTAAATATTGGGTCAGTTGATATACTTCTGGTGGGTCTCTAAAAATGACCAATCTGGGGAGCGATTCCCAAAAGCATTGTAAGGCAAATATGGTCGCAAGTTCCATCGTTACCAGCGAAACCATAGTTCCAATGAACATCCAACAACACAACACAAAGCTGTGTGGTTGGAACAACCAGCTCTCAACAAAGTATAGCGTGTGGACTTGCATAAATCAGACTCTTGAGCAAAACAATCTTTCATTCCAAATATATACAAAATTCATTCTACATCTTTCAGTCTGTAAAGAGAATTAAAGCTGCGTTTTTAAAGAGTGTGTATGTGCGTACATACTCTACTAAGCCCAGTAAGAGGGAACATCTGGAAATATAGCAAAACAATGGAGAACAAAACTAGCGAAGTCGTCTTCAGATGCCATGTTCGTTAATATACAACAATAATTTGCTTATCTTCGCATCACAAATGAAAATCTTTTCGATGAAATCTGAGCGCTTTCTGACCTCGATGCTTCAAAAGTTCGTGAAGAGATCGTAAAACTAATCCATATGAATTTAGCTGTCAGATTTCATTTGTGGTCAGAAGATGAATGAAAGTACTATGGGTTTGGAAGAGTGAGTAATTAAAGACAAGAATTTGGATGAACTAACCCTTTAATCCTTACGTGAGATATTACAAAAATGTTGCATTATACGAACAATGATGAAATTCTTTTCATTATCGTTTGATCCTTATTTAGTTATCTTGGAATCAGAAAAACAGTAAACAAAATAGTCCTGCATATCAGTTATTAGACTCCTAATATGTTAAATCTATGTTAACAAAAACAATATTGTTCAATCTCTAGTTACAAAAACTCAGAATCTCTATTTCGCAGTGCCCTGTTCAGCTCGCTCTTCACACACACACATTGAACTCTGATATCATTCTCAGGCTAATGTCTGCAGGCTAATGTACTGCACCACCTCACAGCTATTAATATGGATTTGATCCTGAGATCACGCAGCACCCAATGCAGCTCTAAACTGCAGGGACACGGATGACCTTTGTAGGAGTGTGTGAGAGATGGAGGGAGGGGGACAAAGAGAATCGTATTTCCATGAAATAATGTTGTCTACATTCAGAAAAGAAGTACCGTCCCTCAAAATATCACATCAGACATGCCATCTCCTCATTTTCTAATATGTCTGACATCTGTCGTTCTTTTCCACACATGATCTCTAGAAATACACACAGGCAGGAAAACTGTGTCCCTGAAACAGAGATAGGTGCTGTCAACATTTCAGGCCATCCATCACTGTAACCCAATCAACTTTAAGTGCTCGCTTTAATCCAATCAGTCACAAGCACACTCGGCTCATAATCCAATCGAAACAGGGCCATTCCCCGACGACAATCTACTCCACCTGTCAGCACCACTGAGCATGTGTCAGGCGAGGTATCTGATTGGCCTTAGTAATGTAAGCCTATTGGACAGCAGGTTAGGTCATGAAAGGTCATGTCAAATATAATGATAGAAAATTCAATTCAGACTCGAAGTGACATACTACGACAAAAGGAAACGCATACACATTTTTTAACCAGCATGTGCCAAACTAATGCGAAAATACTGATGATGTTGTTTGGTATCTATACAAATCCTGTATTTATAGTATTCGTATATTTTGCAACAACTATGTAATGTTCCATTTATTAAAACCAAGTATAAATGTCATCAAGTTGGTATTTTCCAAAATAATAACTAAGGGCAGTAACAATTTAAACAATAATATATTATTTGTGAACTATATGTTCAGCTTTTCTTTTTAATTGTCAACTTATTTTCATAAGTTATCAAGCTTGTACACGCTGGTCACAGACACAAAGATGTACCTTTAATTTCCCTAAGATGCTCTCTTAAAACCCCCTCAGTCATCATGTTTTCAGGCCATTTTGAATTTGATTTTGATGTGACATAAAGCAGTGAAATGACTGACTTTTTAATTAGTCTTCCCATTAACGCCATCATAGTCTTCATTCAGGCCAATGAGAATGCGCTCGTGAAAAATAAGCGGAATTTATCGCGTCAACCAATCATAACCAATCATATCAAAGAGCGATGGAGGCATTGCCTCCTCTCACGTGACTCAGCCTCATTCATTTTCATTTTCCCCCTGCTAAACCCACTGCACACTTTGGGGGTCTGTTTTAAGTCAATGGGGACAGAGGAGGCAAGCCTCCCGCTGTAACTTCACCTGTGGGTGTCGCTGTTGGACGGTGTTACTTTATAAAAACGAATGACTTTTACACTTTTTAATGTCACATTATGTAATATTTGTGTTGTTTTGTTTTTTTGCAATATTGATTATTTTCTCATCCAGTTTTGTTGAAGAGACGCTCCCTCCCTTGTCCCTGTTATATGTATGTCTGGAAAAATAAATTTCAAATTTAAAGAAAACTTTCAATATTGCCACACCTATTGACTAACACATTTCCATGACTTTTCTTGTCATTTGTGATTACTTATTTATATATATATATATATATATATATATATATATATGTATATAATACATCAGACTCACAAACAGGAAGTTCTAATATTTTTAATATTTTAAAATTTGAAACTTTATTAATAAATGAATATGTTAATTTTATTAAAACGATTTTACTTTTATTGATTTCCATAAAGGCCTTGAATCACAATTTGTAAATCCCCTGACAAGTCTTTCATGTGGAAACACTGATATTTAGCGAATGGTTCATGCAATAGTTTTTCTCTTGAAACACCGATGTGACGAGAGTATAAATAAATCAATTTTGTTCTTGTTAATTATAAATATAGTGCCAATCATCAGAGCGTTGGAGAGGAACTTGCCCCAAGACTCCTCCATGTTAAAATGACAAAACCCAATTAAATGTCTCTTTCAGGAACAGATGTTTTAACATCCTTAAACTAAAGGGAAATTATGTTGATTATATTACTTGGGTTTGGGTTTGCTCACATAAACAATTTCTGAAAATATTTTTCAACACTGTAAGGAGTAAACATAGTTGGACTCATCCAGCACAAGTATGCCTTAATTAAAAGCACATCTAAGATGGATAAAAGATAATATCATCGTTTCACAAATAATTATGGGTAGTAAACATGCTGATGCATGATGCTTGTTTAATGAACTGCACCTCGTAAGCTTGAGAGCATTTGGTGGATACAAAGACTATTAAACTTGTCATCTGATCAATCAGATTTAACAAAAAAAAAAAACATGATAGCTGATGCTTATTCTAAGATAACGTTCCAGGCAATATAACAAAAGTTTTTTTGTGAGATGAGAAGTGAAAGCAATCACGCCACGTTCTCTGAGAAATATACAATATTTACCCGTGAATCCTCCCTTCTCTCAGGATGACAATCAGAATCAACGCACCCTCAGCTCAATAATTATACAAGTAGAGACTAAAATAAAAAAAAGTTAAGGAAGACAATGGCATAAAACTTCCAGGGAAAATGGAAAACAAACATTTAATGAGACTGATGTGTTCCTTCTAAAAATGACACGGCATGCAGCTGATCACTGAATTTAATACCAGCAGGCTTATTCTGAGAGTACAATTTGAAATTACTCAAAATAAAAAATACGCTGTTAAATTCATGCTAATGTTGACATTTACAATGTATAAAAATATGATTTTAAGTCTAAAGGTAAAGTCTTCAATTCACATATGTTTGCCGATGTCTGGGTAAAGTGTGTCCATATTCATCAATGACTAACATTTTATCATATCACTGAAAAAACTGTCCGTCTAAGCAGTAAATAATAATTTGATTTTTACACTCTGAAGAAAATGTGAAGAATGCTAACCTGTGCAAAATTTGATGCATTAATAGAGTGTTGTGGGTGGTTGCCAAGGTGATGGTACAGAATTGCAAGGGTATTCTGGATGGTTGTTAGGTGGCTGCTTGCTGGCCCCAAGTCATGTGATATGTGATAATCTGGTCTGTAGATTTTGGCTTAGGTTCTTTCTTCATTGTAAATCTATGAGATTTTTTTTCACTTGATCCCGTTTCATCTGCAAAGCAAAAATGATATGCCTGATTGCTAAGTAATCAGTCATTTGTCTTCCCAACAAAAAAATACATGAAAAATAAATATTGAATCACACCAGACTTTAAAAAGTACTATAATATATATATATATATATATATATATATATATATATATATATATATATACACACACACAGATCAGGCGTAACATTATGACCACTGACAGGTGAAGTGAATAACACTGATTATTTTTTCGTCACGACACCTGTTAGTGGGTGGGATATATTAGGCAGCAAGAGAACACTTTGTCCTCAGAGTTTTTGTGTTAGAAGCGGAAAAATGGCAAGCGTAAGGACTTGAGCGAGTTTGACAAGGGCCAAATTGTGACAACCGGGCAGCTCTTGTGGGGTGTTCCCAGACTGCAGTGTTCAGTTTCCCATCAAAAGTGGTCCAAGGAAGGGACAGTGGTGAACCGGCGACAGAGTCAAGGCTCAGAGACCAAGGCTCACTGATGCTCGTGGGGAGCGAAGGCTGGCCCGTGTGGTCCGATCTAACAGCTACTATAGTTAAAATTGCTCAAGTGTCAGAATATCTTTTACATCACATGGGTGTCTGGATACGTGTGCGTCGCTTACCGGGGAAACACATGGCACCAGGATGTACTACAGGAAGGCAGCAAGCTGGCGGAGGCTTGTGATGCTTTGCTTGTGATGTTCTGCTGGGAAACCTTGGGTCCTGCCATCCATGTGGATGTTACTTTGACACGCACCACTTCCCTAAGCATTGTTGTAGACCTTTTCATGGAAACGGTGCTCCCTGTTGTCTGTGTCCTCTTTCAGCAGGATAATGTGTCCTACCACAAAGCAAAAATGGTTCAGGAATGGTTTGAGGAGCACAACAACGAATTTGAGGTGTTGACTTGGCCTCCAAATTCCCCAGATCTAAATCTGTGGGATGTGCTGAACAAACATTGTCCGATCCATGGAGGCTCCACCTCACAACTTACAGGACTTCAAGGACCTTCTAGTAGAGTCCATGTCCATGCCAAAACAGGGCAGAAAAAGGGGGACCAACACAATATTAGGAAGGTGGTCATAATGTTATGCCTGATCAGAGTGTGTGTGTGTATATATATATACACATACATTAGTATACATATATAATGGCTTATTTCCCATTAAAGTATGGAAGTATTAGTACTGTACATATAAACACACCTGCTACATTGGTTCCTTCAATTTCCCAATATTGCATATTGCAGACAGCACTTCTGTTGAAAGAGGCCAGTGTGTGTGGCACCATGAAAATCATTTAAGAGAAGTTTTGACAGAGAGCTAATAATTCTCTCTCGGTGTGTGTGACTGTTTCTGTTACAGACCACACTGATCCCTCGTCTGACCTGTGGTAGATCTTCTTCAGCACTCTGACACTTTCTCCCCTCACACACTCATTATATTCTACCTGCAGTTCGATCTGACACAAAGTCCCACACACAAGGGGAGGTCAGAGGTCAGGAAGATGGATGACTGATTTGTGAGACTGAACCCTGGGGTGACGGACAGCCTGATCCACCAAACATCAGTCCGTTTTATAGTCACCGCTCCTGAATACAGCTCTGCTGTCACTCAAATATGACCAATCATACCTCTATAGGAAATAGTTACAGAATAGCATGGAGTGAAGCTTCAGTGATTTGCAGAATGACATCTTTTTCTCACAAACGCTTGTAACTACAGTTTAAATCATTGTTATGTTACTTTCTGGATTATTGGACAATTAAATGAAATCTTTCTTTGACAAATTTAGGGTTCTACTAATAAGCATCTGACCTGCTTATGTAAGTTTGCCAAAACTTCTAGAGTTTCATCTCAACTAATAATCTCACAAATTCACATAAAAGCAATATTTTTATGAATACCACGCATACAAAATTTACAATACCTGACATATCACTCAAATGTGGCTTGAGATATCTCAACCATCTCTATATCAGAGTCTTTAAAAAAAAACAACAACAACTTATTTTTTTAGCCAATAAGAAACGCTCTACGTCTGTCAATCCTAACAAAAAAAAAAAGTTATGAAAAACGGATGAAATGGTTACTGCACTTTTCCATTTTCTAATTCTCAGCCCGTCTTTGAAATCATTAGGTGGGAACAGTCTCCCATCTCAACAGCCATCGTAACAATTCTTTCATTATCAGCGAAAATGTGAAATAACCTTTGCGAAGGCGGGTGAAGTTTTAAAGCCGCTGGCACGCGAAGGTCTCCTTGACATTTTGCCGCTCATCTTCTCGAACGCTTCCTCCTGTCTGAGGGAAGAGATGCGCGCGCCCCAGTGACATTTACCAAAGTCATCAAGCATGGGAAAAAATTATATTAGAGAGAACGAAACAGCTAAAAGCAGCTTGTTCCGTTCAGGATACCGGATTTAAAAGAACATTTTGTATATGTAACTGAACGGCAAAGCTTGCAATGAAAAGTTTCACCGTTTCAGATGAGGTGTGATGGAAAGAATAATTTCCCTCGTGCTCTCTAGGATATAAGTCTATGGTTTGAAATTAAAATATATCCCAAAAGGACATAACTCTCCACTCTTGGTTTCTATAAGAGTTTGTATTTTCATACAAATAGCCTATAGGACATTTCCTGAAGCAAATAACCAATATATCCAAACTATAAACAAACCCTATGTTAATGTTGAAAGCAAGAATGCAAAATCTAGTATTGTTAAACATATTTCCCAAATATTCAGCAAAATAATGCAAATAGATCATATAAGGAATTTGAAATTACATTTGCATCTTTAGTCGATAGATAAAGAATTGTGGCCTGGTGAGTTGAAGACATGTTTGCCCATGGACTTAAAATAAGAGTCCATAGCATTCTCACAATCCCATTGCCTTTTCCCACTCGCATAGAGAAAAACATAGATAATAAAATCATAGGTCTCTTCAGAGACTACCTCTTACATGTAGGCTACTCTTCCTCTGGAACATCCTTTTCAATCCAAAGCCATTCCAAGAATTCTAGGTACCAGCTGTCGTCTTCCTTTCATCGGCTAGAGGGCGCTATCGTGCAGCCGCCATGTTTTGCCATCAGCCAGGAAAATAGAGGGGTGTTGATTACCAAAGTTCAAGCCAGGGAGCATTGTGAGGGGAGGAAGTCTTGATTTTCACTTACACTCTCAATTATCTGTAGCAGCCTCACACAGGGCCTCCAAAATGTAATTTCGGAGGTGTTTTATGGAATCTTCTGCTGGGAATTTGATTGTGGAATCACACTTATCTGTGGATAAGTCTCAGAAACAGTGAAACAAACAAATAATCACGAAACAAAGCATGCAGGAAAGCAATTATTATAGTCAGCATAAAAATTAAGGAATACTACAATGTTTATTATATGATTTTTCTATGCAGGTTTTATAAAGTACCCTCATAATAGTTCATCAAAATCACTAGCGCAAAGGCAGCTTTAGAGACATCACTTTCTAATTATACTTTCAGGGAGCTTAAACAACGGTCACCATATAGCAAACAACTGAAATTATTAGGTGAAGCATAATGTAATGACTGCTGAAATAGGCAATAAAAACCTGACCCAAATCAGTTTCATCATCTTCGCGCTGATGTATGCGCCTCATGAGTTTAGTAACATGGCTAGATAACATGAAGGACATGGGCAGAGGCAACATTTCTTCATGTTAACACCTCACTACTCTCAGCTGTAGAAGAAAACATCCAACATACTAGAGCAACTATACAGCATCGGCTCCCTTCGAAATGTTCCTAAGGGAGGCCTCTGGACCCCTAGATGAGAAACACTGTGCTACATAGTTGCCCAAAGTAGTGAAGTTGAATTAAATAAATTGACATTTATATAAATATTAATATATTAAAATAACCCAACTCAAGTAAAACTCACAATTAGCCACTGTTAAAAGTGTAGAAATGTCCCGAGCACAGCTCAGTCTTCAGTCAGTTTCAAACCAAGCAGCTTTCTGTTGGTCAGCATGGGGAAGCTTGTTCTAAAATTCATACAAACATTAACAATCAGACTCAACAACTGGTTTTCAATGTATATGGGAGAAAATCTTTTATTAAACGTTTCTGACTACAAAAAATGGGAAGAAAATACACAAGATATCATCGATGTTAAAAAGAGATCCAAATAAGACGACAACTCTTGTTCAATTTAGTCTCTTTGCATAAATTAATATAGGAACAAGGGCTGTTGAGGAAAAGTGTGTGGACATCATCTTGTTCTTTAGTTGCATTTCTTAGGTTTAGTAGTCAGGACGGTCTTTCTTCAGCTTGCTGTAGTCCATGTTCACAGTGTAGAACTTGAAATGGAAAAACAGGAAAGTGAGAATATAAAATAAGCAGTTTAAAAACATGCACTCCGCAAAATCCATTAAGTCAGCTGCCTGTTTAAGTATTGAACTTGAACTCTACTCCACAACAAATGCACATTAAGACACAAGCTTGATTAGATTTCTACTAACTATCAGCACACATAAAATGAGCTTATGAAGCGCTTAATGAATTAAACTCATTAAGATCTCAGATTAGGTCCTGATACAGGCCTTCAGTCACATCTTTTAATAGGATCCCCTTAGGCGCTCCGACAACAACGGCGTGTTTAAACAATTTACTAACACCACGTACAACGGTCAGTTAGATTTCAAACTCAATTTCTGTCGATTACTGGATGCTAAACATCTCAAAGTACTAAATAGAAAGTTCTGAATCAAAGCAAAAAGTTGATAACTTTGACCTCAGTTCATTAAAAACCAAACCATGCAATACAATACAATGCAAATCTTTGGGGCAAGGCATTTCAGAGGGTCTAAATGTAGAAATGCACAGTTGTAAAAGCAATTATAATTCTTCAATACAAAAATGAGCTGTAAAGTTCTAAAACTTAAGCAGGTTCACCCTTGCAAAAAGTTTACACTCTCAAAGCACCAAACCCTAAATGTCAAAGGCTGCAAGTAAACGTAACTTGTATAACATTTAATAACATCATTTTTATGTCGTTGTTGTTTTTATTATTAACGCAGTCTTATTGGATTCTATAAAAACAACAAATGCATCCTGATAACAGAGTTTAAATAATCATGGCACGTGTATCCTACCTTGTACTGATCAGTGGGCGCCATTTTATTCCACGGCTCTGGGTTGTTCTTTTTGTCCCAGCTGAGAATATGAAGCAAATGAGTGCATAAATAATCACAACTGATTGGGTCGAGGTATTATGAATCACAAATTAATGTCACACTGCACCACAAAAAATTGAAGCTGTCAAACTGGATGTGACAAAGTGACCGCTGCAAATCCATTTGTTCGTCGTGTCGGAAGTAATGCAAGTGTATTAAATGTGCCAGAGATTGAACCGGGGATGAGTTTATTGTCAAGAATTTGTTGTGTCACGTCACATCCAGTGTAGACAGCATCACTGAAAATGGATTGGATCTGCTTTTGCCGCATTGCGCCGCTCATGTCTGGTGTAGACACTGTGTTAGATCTTAATGGCAATCGTTCCTCAATTAATAAAAGAATAAGGCCTTTCAATGGTGTTTTTGTATCCATTGTGAGAGACAGATGATTTATGGACTTGTATCTTCTGTAGAACAGATGCTTACCAAACATCCGGGTTGCGCAAAGCCAGGCGAGCCAGATACGACAAAGACATGGTGCATCCACCGCCAATGAAAATAAAGAGTGGGATCAACTATGGTGAGAGATGAACAAACAAAACAAAAAACATATCAAACAACTGTAACTTCAAGTCAAATGACTTGAAGGTGATGTATTAAACGTATGAAATCATGACCATCTAAGTCTGGTGGTTCGCACCTGGTTTAGCGACAGGATGCAAATTTGACATTGTATATCAGTTTAAAACCTGACAAATCATTTATTGTACAAAAGTAATATGGCCAAAACCATATGATCAACCACCAGTCTTGATTAAACAGTAACATTACTGTTAAATGAAACTGTCCACAAAAGCTGCTTCATTACAACACAAAAGCCTTAAAATAACACATCAGAGTTTCTCCCAGAGCTTTAGACACAAATGTCTTCTCACAGACTTCAGAAGCTGTAAGTGGTTATGAGATCATTCCCAGCCAAGACAACAGTCCTGAAGTTAAAATGAAGGGTCGACTAACAAAACATCACTAAGTAAATAGCTCTAATAGTTTAAAAGTCGAAGTGTATTTAGGTCACACTCCAGTCTGTCCTCAGTACAACACGCTTGTCCTTGAGCAACAAATGGTGTCACGTGACACGCAGGCCTCTCTTTGCGTTTAAGTGCGTAAATACAGTAAAAAAAAAATCGTTTTAATGGCATTTAATTTAAAGCATATTTGAGGTTCACCTAATTATTCACATAAAGACTCGGAATAAACATGTGGCTCAAATACAATGGTAAAGTTTGCTGTTCATTTGTGACGGTCACGGACACGGTCGTGACTGCCTTGACACTTGTGTGGTTGTGGAAACTCAACATGAACGTTTTGTGAGCTTTACAATTTATATATATATATATATATATATATTATAACATATACAGACACACACACACACATATAAATATATATATGCATGTATATTTATTACAACTGATTTTACTATTATTGTAAAAATAATATCTGCAACTTAACGGAAATACATGTATATTTATTCAACAAAAAGACTAATTATTAAAATTAATTACTCATTTTCCTTATGGAGTTCCATACTTTCTGACGGATATTAATTTTCACTTTAAGTAGTTTGTGATTGTTTAGTAAGTATTTATAGAACAATTTTATTTAGATTGCGCCAGAAGAGATTTCCATCCGATTAAATATTTCAGAACATTTTTTAATTTTTATTGTTTTTATTTTTTATAATTTCCATTACTTTTTCCAGGCCTGGGAACCACAGTTTTAAAATTCCTGATATTTCTAGGACTTTCTGTCTTTTTTTAAATCCATATTTTAGGATTCATTTGTATATATGCAGCTATATAATAAATATCTAGACTGGTGGCATGTCTAGCAATTCCGCAGCAGGGACGCTAGCAGGTTAGCGATAATGTCAAGGAACTCCTTCTTGACATCGTCTTTTTCGGAATAAATCGTCCAGAAATCATCAATCACTTACGGCAGGATGGCTTCTGAGTTGCCGGCTGACCGTACTCAGCATTGTGATTGATGAGATGATTCAAAAGCTCCCAAAAATGTACAGAAATAAAAGAACCGAGCGAGGCCCGTTCAAAACCGCTTCAGCACTGAGAGAATAGGACGTCGTCTGGGGGGGGATCTTATTGAGTTTGCCTGATTTTTTATTTTATAGTTAGACGAACTTTGTTATATAATTTCAGTAAATAAATACGTAATATAGTGTAATCATTGAAATGTTAATAAATTAATAGTAATAAAATGAAAAATGAACGATAATATAATTATATGCTGAGGTATTTTGTAAAGGCGGTGCTGTGGCTACCCATTCGAAGGCGCGGTACTTACTGGTTCTTACTGGTCGCTGAGTCTGATCTAGAGTCAGTTTGCGAGTTTGCACGCACACTGTAGTGTTATCTGCAGCGATTTTAGATATCTGATCCCAGATAAGAAAGAACATTTAAGGACTTTAGAGGATAGTGTGTGAGTTGTAATGTGACAGTCGTAAAGGAGAAAGAGAAGGTCGTTCTAGGTCGTAAGCTATACGTATTTTTATTACTAATGAGTAAAATAATTTTTTTTAAATGGAAATATTTAACTCACGCATACATTTTTTTCTTTGTCGTACGATATATCTTATCTGTAAATAGTTTTCATTAGTTCTCTGAGAACGTTTTAAAGAATATATTTCTCCCCAGTTGCTCGTTTCGGATGTCTGGACAATAAACGAGTTGTGTTGCTGTGAATATCAGTCTCACAAAATCTGTCAAAAACATGTCTAGGTCATATTTCATCTCAAAAATAAAAGATTATAATAAAAGAAGGTCAGTAATAAAACTATGATTGAATTAAAATTTTATAGCCTATTGTAAAAAAAAAAAAAAAAAAAAAAGAAGCTAAGCCTATTTTGCGTTGGGGTACTAATATTGACAATTGACCCTTCGCAAAGATCCGCCCCCTTTAGTTAGTGTTGCTATGTCCGACACGCCACACATCATGTTCTCACCAGTGAAAAATACATCCCGGAGCAAAGAGGAAACTCACAACACGTCGACAGACATATGAAACAGTTTCATATTTAATATATTGTCATTTTTTTAAGAAGTTTAACAACAAATACGCTATAGTGTCTCTTTAATGTGTCGTGACAGATCGCTGTAGCTCCTTCAAGCGGCTCGTGAACCAACATCTCTTCATACTAGTTCATTTATAGCATCAAATAAACATGAATGAACATCAGAAGGAATGTTGTTTCAAGTGTGGAAAGACGTGAGGACACACAATTTAAGTTCAAGTTCACCAACGTTAATCTACTAACTCCCCTGACTGCTGTGTCGGACAAAATGGCGGATTCAGGGTTATGATTGGTCAGATCGCCTGTCAATCAAATTTGTCTTATTAATGCTACTATTTTGCCTGTAAATATGATACGCTAGACAACGGACAATACTGACTGTTAATTATAGGCACTAACTTAATTAGAAATACTGATTTTTAACTGATTTGTAAGCAAACTCGGTATCAATAGAAAGAACAAGAAAAACCTTTAAAAAAATATGCTTTTTTTTAAAAGTTTGACTTTTATATGAATTAATTACAAGTTTATTTATTGTATCGGGAAATTGTGAATGAGAAGCTCCTTTGAAAAAAACCCCCACCAAAATAGATATTGGTTTGTGTATTGCAATAGCACAATATAATAATCTTACATTATACAAAGCTATTTTAATTGCAGTTATAAAGACATCAACGATAGATGCTGAGCTTCCAAAATACAAATGTTACTTTACACGAATGCGTTTATGAAAGCACTCATCCACAAACTGATAATATATACTTTTTCTGAAAAAGGCAGTATTGTCACAGATTCCTGTACCGTTTACCTTGAACTACCTCAACTCTTAGAACCACTATCATTATTATGTATCACTATTGCTTTTGCTTCTTTATATTCATGACATGCGTTAACAAAACCACCTTTAAAATTCCATTTACATAGCCTAAAAGTGCTCAGCTTAAAATGAGCATGAGATTAAAATAACAGAGAGAAAGAGGAAAAAGGAGAAAAGCACTTCATCATCGTTTTAGCCAGGGCACCCTCAGGGCAGCTTGTTCAAACGGTGAGTGTGGAAATGTAGTTTTGCTGCACTGCCAGTTCTCCTCTGCTGGCTCTTTTAATCAGATTGCCTTCCTGACATCCGGCCGTGTTTGTTTCCCTCCAATTTCATTTTCTGCTTTGAATTGCACATTAACCTTTCCCGAGAGTTCCTGTTAAGCAAACGGCGACTGTTCTCTATTGCGATCACGATTATGAGATGTGGATGACTCTCTCGTCAGGTACACTTCATCCAGTTTAACTGCATCTTCAGCTCCAGTCCATTCAAGTCAATGCGTTCTCTGGGCCACCGATGCGTTTTGTACCAACTATATCTACCGCAACAAGACGTGCACTTTAAGAGGTGCACTTGAAAACACAAACCACAAATCCATTCGTGTCCAGGGTGTGTGTGTTTAATGTCATTTGGTTGTTTTTCCTCTCCCTGAACAGAGCGAGAACGTGATGCTGGCCCACACAAGCAGCGTTTTTTGGCAGACGTTCCCCGATGACAGCTGGTCAACAGCATCTTCTTGCAACATGATTGAGTTTCCCCTTTTATTTAAACACCCGTTATGATTCCCAGCCATTCGTAGAGACGCAAAGTAGAATGAATCTATAAAATTAAGTTTTTATTCTAAAATATAGACAGTATAATGCAGATGATTTTTTTTTTTTTCTGTAAAAAAAATTCTAAACATTTGCTTTGCTGACTTCACACACGACACGAGACACATGAATATAAATATGACATAAGGTATGAAAACGCCATGTTTTGACAAATAATTCACTTATACAGGTGTTTGTGGACTACATACACAATGTAAACAGTACACACACTTCCTGGGGAATGCAGTGACAATAAATCAGACGTTTAACAGAATACAACGCCTAAATTAAAATTAAAATTAAGGCAAAACCCACCTGAATCCTTTCATTTTCTCAAATGACTTGGACGTGTATCTATAAATGTGCCAAAAGTACGAATCGGGGTAGTTAAAAAAATTCTGTGGTTGTCTCGTTGGAGGGAGTCTTCCAGGAAGTACAATCAGCGTCTGCATTTTTTTTTTTTTTGTCTACAGTTTTAAATAGGATCTTTGCCTTTATCCAAAATTTCTTTTAGATTTTGCGTATTAAGCATGACAGATTATGATTAGGCACCGGCACTCATTTGCACTGTCCTTCTGTTGCCATGGATACCATTTTGAGAGATGATGGGCAAATATATCCCATAATTAAATGTTCAGGACATCAGCATTATAACAATATTTTGAGTACTAAAACATCTCTGAAGTACATCAATGATGGAATTAGTGTGGTAAAGTGTTTAGAGAATAAATGTCTATGTTTGTCTCAAGGGTTCAAATGCAGGCATACATGTACGCATACTCGCGCGCACGCGCGCGCACACACACACACACACACACGCAGGGTTCCAGTCTTTAGTGTGTCGTCTTAGGAGACTTTCCAAATTTGGCATCCATTCCAAGGCCTGAAAGACAGAGCAGAGTCATGGTTGAGCTTATTATATATATCTGCTCATTATGGCCACACAGCTCTGGACTGATTATTAGTACGGCTCAACAGAACTCAACTTTAACAAGCTCAGAAGTACATGACCAGTAAAATGTCTAGGATACTTTGATCTAACATGTTATGCTTAAATTATTCAAATTAATTTTTGTAAACACACACATGCATAATAATATTATATATATATATATGTGTGTGTGTATACTTATGAACTTGTTTATTTTATTTATCATTTTTTAAAATTAACCAAAATATATAAATGTCTATTTTTAAATTATATACACTACCATTCAAAAGTTTGGGGTCAGTAGGATTAAAAATAAATGAACACTTTGATTCAGCAAGGATGCATGTTTGATCAAAGACTTTCACATTGTTACAAAAGATTTCTTTTTCAAATAATCGCCGTTTTTTTATTAATCAAAAAATCCTCAAAAAAATTGTATCATGGTTTCCACAAAAAAAAATTAAGCAGTGCAACAGTTTTCAACATATAATTATTGATAATAATTAATGTTTGTTGAGCACTAAATCATCATATCAGAATGATTTCTGAAGGATCATGTGACACTGAAGACTGGAGTAATGATGCTGAAAACACAGCTTTACCATCACAGGAATAATTTACATTTTAAAATATATTAAAATAGAAATTCTCTCACAATTTTACCGTTACTGTATTTTCGTTCAAATGTTAGAGCTGCAAGATTCTGGATGAATTAAGAATCACAATGTATTTTTTCAAATAGAGATTGCGATTCTGAATAGACAACTAAAGAAAATACGTAACTTCATAGAGGTTGAGAAAATGTTAAATTGCTGCAGTTTATTTAAAAGGGTTTAATTTGAATTAATTAAAAAAAAAAAAAATGTTTGAATGAATGAATAATTCAATGACTTGCTCTTAAAACCTTACTTTTTCATTACTAGATGAATCAGTGTTTTTGAATGAATGTTGAATGAATCTGTTGAAAGAATGATTCAATGACAAATACATTTTTAACAGTCACTTGTCGCCACCTGGTGCCATTGCGATGTAATCGATACAACCATTATTTTAAGAGCCAAGTTACTTTCAAAAGGTGATTTGCTCCATTTCGATCACTTTCCGAGTGTTTATATCTGAACTATAAACTTATCCCAATACATCTGTGATCATGTGAAATATTTGAATAATGATACTGTGTAGTTGAAAAGACCACATCTCTACCTATACACGACAACTGCTCTCTCTTGCTCAGCGGCAGCCGCAGATTTGAATGTTCTAATGTGATTGTCAAGGTTTTATAGACAAGGAAATCGTTGCTGTTTAGAAATAAGATCATGTGGGTGTTTGATTGGAGATCTTTTATCAATTAATCGTGCAGCTCTAAACTGCTGCTTTACTGAGTATTTTATACTTCAATTAAAAAACAACACTTTTGAATGGTAGAGTATAATTTATAAATTCATAGACATATAAGATAGTCTCGCTCACCAAGGAAGACGAGAATGGTGCCAAACCACTGCATAGGGCTGATGACGTTCCCAAAGAGCAGCACGGATCCCAGGATGGTGAAGAACTTCCGCGTTGTTGTAATGATGGAACAGGTGAGTGGTCCAAAATACACCACCGTCATGAAGATGAAGGTCTAGTTGATGAAAGAGGAGGAGAATAAATGTTTAAACCCTGGATTTTCAAGTATTATTCACTATTATTATTATTTTATGTGAGTTGAATGCAAACAATAAACCCACCTGTCCAAGAGCGCTAGTGATACCAAACAGGAGAATATTATAGATGATGCCAGGATAGCGGTCAGTAAATGTCAAAAACTCCCACACCTCCCCTGACCACAGCACAGCTATGCAGAAAAAAAAAAACAGAATGAGCAAGAGATGTCACTTCTTTAGTAGATTTTTAGCCCAAGTTTTGTGACTTAATCAAAATACTCTGATAAACTAATACTTTGGAATACTAAGAAGCATGTAACAGAAAAAAGGTAACTGCGAGTTCTCACAATTCTGACTTTATAAAATGCAATAGTGTTTAAATCTTGCATTTGTGAAAAACAAAAAGTAATTCTGAGATAAAAAGTCGCAATTCGCCTTTTTACAATTACAAAGGGACTCACAAACAACGATCACAAAACATGATCATGATCAAAATATGGATCATCCAGTAATGACAGGATAGTAAAGATTCAAGGGTATGTACATTTTTGAATTGGGCAAATTTTTTATAAATCCAGTCATTTTGTGAATCACCGATTGTTGTTCACATTAATGTTTAAATGACATTAAAATTCAAAGTAATCACTTTGGTCATTTAAAAAACTTTTCGGATGTAACTAATTTACAATGTGATTTTAAATCATCCATTTAAAATGTAACTAATGAAATACAGCTACTTAAATTCATTACTCCCCAACCATGTATGTATGTATGCTAAAGTGTTTATTACGCCTTAAAATGAGGTTGGACAGTAATTTTACTCTCCAAAGCCAATTTTTACTTGCATTTGGGCTTGGTGAGTGTTAATTCTGGACTCGGTATCATTTTGCATCTGACTAGTTAAAAGAGAAACTTGACAAAAACTATTCATTATTTCTGATAACTTCAGAGAGCACCACAGGACGGCTCAGTTTTTATAATGAGAGGTTTGGAAGGAAGGAAGTTTGCTGCATGTGTGATGAGATTAAAGATTAAAAGTGAGGAACAGATGCCTTTCAGAGCTGAGGCAGACAGACTGAACAGCTGCTGGAGATCAGCAGGGTTGCTTCTGTCAACCCTGAAATAATAAAAACACCAGGACTAAGCATAGAGCCAGAGCTCCCCCTGCTGGAGGAAGATATACTGACAATGAGTCTGCTATTATGAAATACCATGAAGACATTCACTTAGTACAAAAACTAGGAGGAAATAAGACAAAAATCATTTGATCTGAAAAAGGTGATGAGGCAACAGTTTCAACCAAACAATCACTGATGCCAAGTAGATTCTAAATGTTTAAGGGAAGATATAAAATACAGTAAAAATCTAGTTAAAAATAATTATGGCATGCTTTCGGACACCATAATGATATTTAATCTTTCTCACTTATAAGCACCCACATCACAAAAATAGTAATAAACAGCAAAATTTACTTACACATCCGTTCAAAATATGTTTTGTTTTTTGTGATGTTTTTGAAAGATGTCGCTTATATTCACCCAGGCTGCATTTATTTAATCATAATTACAGTAAAACCATAATATTATTATTACAATTAAAAGTTAATATTTTCTATTAATGTAGTTTATTCCTGTGAGTAAAGCTGAATTTTCAGCATCATTACTCTGTCATGCGCCACTAAAGACTAAAGTTCAAAAGAACATCATTTATTAGATATCGAAATCTTTCACGACATTCTAAATGTCTTTACTGTCATTTGGATCAACTGAATGCATCCTTAATTAAAAAAAATATTAGTTTCAATTAAAAAAAAGGAATAGGTAGTTTACATTTTTTTTTCTTAATGTGCTATTAATGTTGTGTATTTGTCTTGTATGTGGTGTAAAAAAAAAATCTAACATGCTGCAGAAAAAAATTCCTCCAATATAACACAATAAAAAATTCTTAGTGATTCAAAACTTTTAAATGGTTGTGTATTTAACTAAAACACTTTAAAATATAAAAATAAAAAAAGCCACAAAGGGACATCTGAAAACAATTTTGAGTGATGACAAATTAATTGATAAATCCATTTAATTGATTCACTGAATCATGAATCAAACTTTTAAAATTAAGCCATTTTTGCTAATGAGGTTAAAACATGTCTTATTTACACACTCTCATGTTGCTCCAAACCAGTTACACCTTTGTTCATCTTCAAAACACAAATTAAGATATTTTTAATGAAATCAGAGGTTTTTATCCCCCATAAAAAGCATATTGTTGAATAAAGTCATTTTTTGTTTTGTTTTTGCAAACTTTAAGGTTGAACCACCGTAATCACATTTAACTATTGTAATGATGTTTTCACTACTTTTCTGGACCTTGAAAGTGGTAGTTGCGTTGCTTTCGATGGTGTATAAAAAAAAAAAATGAATCTCAGACTTTATAAAAATATCTTCATTTGAGTTCCAAAGATGAATGAAGGTCTTACAGTTTTGGAACGACATGAGGGCGAGTAATAAATGACAAAATATTCATTTTTGGGTGAACTATCCCTTTAATCTGATACAATCAAGTCATGAGAATGGTAAAAAAAATCATGTGCATTAAAATCAGAGTAATATTCATGATGTAGTTTAATCTTTTATTACACCTTTTATATATAAATAATCACGATAAATTGTGAACATTCAAATATATATATATATCCCAAACTGAGGGGGCAATATTATTAACATGTTCCTCCAATCCCAGTGACAAACAGTTATTCCATTGTCTTTAACCTTTAATAACCTGTACCCATGTTCCTATAATTTAACCAAACCCCCTTTTTAATAACTCACCAACTCCTAGGACCAGTGTGGACCACAGGTTGATGTTCAGCATCATGTGATTGGCTCCCGTCTGGTGCCGCGCCTTCATGTGATCCTGAGCTACACCTGTCAGCCCATCCAGAGTCAGAGAGAGCAGCTGCGATCAAAGAAACACACCTCAGATCATCTTCACACAGAGGACTAGAAATGCTATACAATACAGAGAGCAGAACAGATTCAAACAAAGCCCAACCAGCAACATCTCTCCAAAGCCAAATGTGTGTTCATCTGATGCGCTGGAACCTTTGTTGGGTTTGTAGAGGAAGAGGGCGACCCCAGCGACGATTAGAAACACACACAGATACTTCGCCATGGGATATTTCTTCCTCAGGATGGTGACACCCAGAATCATCACTGTGGGGCCAGAGGGACACAAAGCACAATGAGAAGACGTGACCAATAGCATCAATCTGAAGAGGTTTCTGTTGTGTGGATGTACATGAAACAAAGAGAATAGTTTGCCATATGGCCAACAAACATAAGGCAAAAAAAAAGGCCATATGGGAATATAGGCTTCCCTTGAACATGTGAGGCAAGCAACAAAAATACATCCAGACGACATGACAATGACAGCTACATCGGGCCAAAAAGTTTTAGGACACTGGAGTCTCACTTAATGTCTGAATGTCGTTTAATTGGATAATATATCAGACCAAGTGGCATCTGCAAACAAAAGTTCTGAAACTATTTCTCAGAAGTTTATTTCTCCTTTTTTTTTTTAGCCACAACCTCAAGGGTTTCTCCCCCCAAAACTCTAGACATTCTATTATGTTTGACAACCAGTAAATGTCCAAATTTTTATTCATTTTATACTGTTTGTTTTTGCTTACAAGTAAGCTTCTGCTGCAATTTCTAAATAAGTGGCACTGGGATTGATCATTTTATCTGTTGCAATGATCCAAATACATTTTGGTCCCACTGTTTAGTCTCTTATACACTATCATTCAAAGTAAGATTTTTTTTCAAGCTTAGAATTTAAAGTGTTTTCTATTTAAATATATTTTAAAATGTCATTTATTCCTGTGCTGGTTCGGCATCATTACTCCAGTCTTCAGTATCACATGACTTTTTTTTATCATTATCAAAGTTGAAAATTAATTAATATTTTAATTAAAACCATGATAGTTTTTTTTTTTGCAGGATACTTTGATGAATAGAAAGTTCTAAAGAATAGCATTTATTTGAAATAATAAAGATTTATATATATATATATATATATATATATATATATATATATATATATATAATGTTGCAAAATATTTGTTGCTGAATTAATAATTCCAGCTGAATGTTATTTTTTCTTAAAAAAAAAATAAATAAAATAAAATCCTGCTAACCCATACTTCTTGACCCAAATGAAACCGCATACACCTTAAGTTGTGTGTTTTGAACATGAACTACAGTAAAACAAGACCAGCATGTTCTACATTCTTGACTGAAACATGAGAGCTTTGTTTGTGTGCGTCAAACCGATAAAGAAGCGGTTCTCTTACCTGGAATTGGTTTACAGGATTTTCCCAAAACCTAGAAAGAACAAAGACTCATGAGCATGATGTTGTGAGGGAGAGATATAGAGATAGGAGAGTAAAGAGCTGTGCTGACCTGTGTGGGGTAGTTGACATACTGCAGGGCGGAGTTACTGGACACCATGGCGCCCAGGTAAGACAGAGAACACACGCCATAGAGCCAGTTTCTCGTGTGGTCCTGCTTTGAGCGCTCAAAAAACTGAATTACTACAAAGAGAGAGAATGCAGAATTACTACGGATTCAAACAACATCCAGCAACGCACAGAGGCAAAAAAGTGGCGCCATAATGTGAAACCACTCATTTATTATGTCACACATGATCTCCACTCATGCAATCTAGCATCGGAAGTTTGACTCACAGAGTCTGGCGAAAGCAGCATTGATGATGCACTGGATGAAGACTAGGGTGGTGGCGTAACGAAACTTCTCCTTCTTCCCCGCGTGGCTGTAGTCCCCTCGCGTGCTGGACATAAAAGAAGAAAGAGGTATTGTGGGATTGAAGGGAACAACTGTTTGGAACAAGGATACTTGGTGATCACTGGCGGTAAAAATAACCATCAGTGGCTGGGGAAGAAACTGTTGTTTACTGCAGGGACTAATTTTAGCGCTTGATTAAAATAAATAGTCCTCATGACATTGAGATGCCAAATCATCTAAGAGGTTTTGAAATGTACAGTGTAGATGTAAAATGGTTAAACTATTTGAAAAGTAAACCACCGCTTATTTAAATGAGACGAAATAGATCACCACAGGAAGCCACGAGGCTTAAGCCTAGTCCTAGACGAAGATGCTTGTTTGAGCGGTTTTAACTGAAAGCAACTTGCAGTCTGAGGTCTTAAATTATGTCAGTGCCATTTTGTCTCAAGATGCACATCAGTATTTTTCTTCTAGGGCACAATAATAAAAGCTACTTAAATCTCCTAATTGAACCCAGGCCTAATCCTGGTTCAATCTAAACCCTGTCTGTGAAACCTGTCCTTAGTGTTGGGTTGTGGAGACACACAAATAAAAAACCTTCTGACCTTAATCTTAAAAGGTACCACAAACGATTTTTTTTTTTTTTTTTTTTTAAATAACACACATAAGAAGTGGAAGGCGGCCTTCAATTTTTTAATTATCCGAAACAGAAAATCAGAAGCTCAGAAACAATTGATCTGTCAATCAATTTGCACATCTGAGTTTTCTGACATTGTTTTGGCTGTCATATCTGTGTTCTAGTTTATCTAGTTTATGTTCCAACTGTTACTGGTATGCATTTCAGCTTTACTAAACATTACGTACTAGTATTTATTCCTAGTTACATTCAACTTTTCAAATAGTTAACCTTTGAAAGAAAAAAAAAAAAAAAAAAAAAAGTTCCTTGTATGTTGGGCATAATTGGCCAATAGAGCTGATTTGATTTAGTTATTATCCTCTTGGCTAGTTTTTCTAGTGCTATCTTAATAGACACTGATGTATTACACAGTGTGTCATTCTAGATCTCTGTAGTAACAATTGTAATCTTCAATCAAGAAAGATTTTTTTTTTTAATTACATTGTAACATAGCAATTCTGACTCGCATGACAAATGAAACATCAACTTTAACTAGTGAGACAACCTTAATAATAGCTAAGAAATGGGATGGATACCAGTACCTAAAACTGGAATAAATTCTAGTACGAATAAGCACTAGTAACTAATGAATAATTACTACACACTAGTCAGAAGTTCCCCATAGAAGTCAACCATTATCTAATGAAGTGAAATTGCGAGAGACATTAGATTACCTACTAGTAATACATCGAACGTAATTTATATATATATATATATATATATATATATATATATATATATATATATATATATATATATATATATACACATACATACACATATATATATATATATATATATATATATATATATATATATATATATACATATACATACATATATATACATATATATATATGTATACACACACACACACATATATATATATATATATATATATATATATATATATATATATATATATATATATATATATATATAAACACACACACATATATATATATATAAATTAATCAACTTTTTGATGATATTTTAATTATATGACCAGCACCTGTAAGACCTGAAATTATTGAAAATGAGTTCCATTAACATAATACAAACTGAAATGCTAAAAAGATGTACAACAAAACTGACATAATATATTCGAGTTTATATGCTTTTATTACAACAGATGCACCAGAAGTACATATCAGCTTAGAAGAGCCTTCAAATATCGTCTTGGATAAAGAGGAGTCAAAAAGGTTGAGCAGCACTGGTTTAAAGGAATACATGTTAAAACAGCTTGCCACATATAGAGAACAATAAAACAACGGTGTGCGATAAATCTTAGCCTTTTCTCTGAAGGAGGCTGACAAGTTCGCGGTCATCAGGGTTTACCACAGTATACTCTGCTGTCAGACAGTGTAAGAATGCAGAGGTGAAACAGCTGAAGGGTCGTTCGCGCTCTCTACTCACCACTGCACAGACTGATCCAGTGCAGTAATAGCGACTGATGACTCTAAGACTTTATTACCTTCATTTTCCGGAATTAAAACCATGTCTGCTCTTCAAATGCGATGCTGTTGTGTACTCACATGGTCTCCTGCAGTATTCCATAGTAAAAGTAACACACGAACACCCCGCAGAAACAGACGATGAACCGGAGCCGTTCGTTCTGCCAGAGAGACGGTTTGCTCGTTGCCTTCCCGGCGGCCATGCTATCGTCCAGCAGTCTCGGTATGGACACGGACACCGCTCCGCTCCCCGTACCCCGTGCTCCTGCGTCCCGATCCACTCTACCGGTAATCGGTAGCCCGGAAATGATGACGCGCTCTTCTCTGCACTGATGATGAGGCTCTCCTTCGTCTGATATTATTTCTAAGCGACTCAGTTACAATGATATTACAAGTCCAGGCGTATAACTTAGTTTATTTACGCTTTATTTTATTTACAATTCAGTAATGTAAATGTAGCGCGCGCTAGCTGTGTTCAAACAGCCGCATCCTGAAGATGACGAGTGACTGAATGCGGTTTAAAAACTGTTTCCAGATATTGCGAGGAAGCCCGAAAAAGCTGAACTAATGCCGTTTTTGACATGTAGTGATAATAGAGGATAATTACTGTTGGGGCAGTCTCTAATAAATGTTTTCATTTGACGCGTCAAATTACACTGGAGGAGAAGGACCCAAGGAAATCCACGCGCTCTGCTGTTATGCCTGTAACTAAAACAGATTTAAAATACAGTATTAAGCCAAGTGCATGTCGTTATTTGCTAAACCGCGGTAATTTCCCTCCCATCAAAGGGCTTTTCGCTTAATCTCTATTTTTGTATATGATTGTACAAAAAGCTGCCTGCGACTTTAATTAGGGCTTTATATACAACTCCTTATCAATAAATCTTTGGGGCCTTTCTCGAAAATAAGCAGTTAGGATTTTACGTAGTGGTATGTGTATGACTTCAATTGGTCCAAATAAGCAAAAGCTGACGACCTTCAGCGAATCGCAGGGCTGGAATCTTTAAGAGGGCGGGGCTTCGAGTTCGTCTACAAGCGTCACGTGTACGTCTCATTCATCCAAAAATAATCATCAACCGTTATACTAGAATTTCAATTCCGACTTAAAGAGGCATTCAATTGAAACGTAAACATATAAATGTATGCTAAAATGTAATTGTAAAATTATGCTCAGGAATGCATAATTATGAAGTTTTTATACAAAACCGTAAACACACTCTTATTCCTTTTAGCTTGTTTCTCATTTATGGCAGTCACAATCGATAAATTTACAATATATGGGACAAAAAAGGTTTGGTGTACTGTACCCAACAAAATAACAGTAACAATAATAACAATCTGAGAACAATGTCATAAAAACAGCACCCTTAAAGAACAAGGTAACAAGCAAGAACTTTAACAAAACGAATGGATGATACGAAGACAAAATCCATGTGAAAATATGGGATAATAATAACAGTGCAGTGTCAGCAAACAATAATTTGCTGGAAGTTTCGTTCCTTGTGATGTGCACATATTGAACCTGAATGCAAGCAAATATGCTTGTGTCCTGTGTAAAGCGTTATGTTTCTAATGAACTGAACAATATGACCGCTGTGGTAAAACATAGTCAAGTCTGAAGTGAAATTCAGTAAAACACAAGAGCACACTAATCACGTGTAGCAAAATAACCCCTTGATGGGGTCCTGTTGGTATTCTAGTCTGACATAAAATGTGTGAAAATATATGAAGACCTCAGAACAAACAAGCAAAAACGGCCTCTGCCTTTCCCTCATTAATTTACAACTGTAAACACAGTTACTCTGGTTTGGTGAATCTCAAAGAATCCATAAAATATCCCCATCATATTTCAATCCAACCTCAAAAAAAAAAAACTATATTTTAGGACCTATATTTTATTTTTTTATATATATATATTTGGAATATTTATACATATTTATGTTTTTAAAACTTTAATACAGTAACAAAAAAAAAAAAAAATTGCTGAACTGACCTAAAAAAATAATGCAAAAAAAAAAAAAAAAAAAAACTTTTTCTTTTGATTGGAGGTAATATATGACTGGGACATTTTCTTGACAAGCTTTGTAAAAATCACCCTTTTACTCCCTCTGAACATTTGTTGGCATTCATTGAACACCAACAGTTCAGAGCTCATCTTAATGATGTCTAAATGCATACATTCTTAACTACTAAATAGAAATGCTGGAGCATATTCAAACCAAATCCAGCCTTCGAAAACACCTGAAAGATCATGAAATGGCACCACAATGAACAGCTGATGAGAGACTCTCTGGACTATTAGTGTCTCTTTCATGTTGTCTGTTAAATACTGACTTAAACCGATCCACAACTCTGGAAATTGTCATGGAGTGGGTCAGGCTGGAAACACATAGTTAGACAAAATATGATAATGAATGTTCTAAATGACCATTCGCTGTTTTGACAGAGTTAAAAATATATTCTTACACAGATGATGAATAGTCATCAAAACATTTTACAGAAATGATATGAAACATACCAATAGGTAAATGCTATAAAGTGAAACAAAATGATCACAAGTGCCAAGTGGAGTGTCCTCAGGTCAAAATGTCCCCGGCAAATCACAGTGGAGAGAGTCCACCATAGTTTTGGTTGATGAAAACTTCTCCATTTTGTTCTTCCATCATGATTTTTTTAATTTCCGTGCTGGTCAAAACAAATCATTTACCGGGTGTGGATGGCACTCGCTGTTTTGTAGAAAAGTTACTTCTCTTTGAGACGCTTTAATGCCAAAGTCTCTGATGATAGGAACAAAGGCACAACATTCTTTTGTTTTTCTTTCTTTTTGTCGTGAATGTCCCCCATTCACATAGAGGTGCTGGTAGGGTCTGGGAGGGCGCCGCTCAAATAACCACCCACATGTCCCGGTGTCTGGCAGGGGGCGGCGCTTTGAGCCGAACAGCCAGTGACGGGTGAAACAGAGAGGCCACGAAATAACAGGTCCATTGATGGGAGGAGGGGCTTGAGGAGACTGACAGGGCAGAAGGCGGAGCCACCGTGAGGCGTGAAATTCACCTTGTTAGGGTCAGGACAGGAAGGCTGAAGAGGGGCATTTCCATGACGGGCAAGACTGAAAAGAATTGACATTTTGAGAAGAGTTAATATTAGGATGGATTGATCAGATGATTAATTTTATGGAAATAACTGCATGATATTCAAATGTACAGGGTCTCTTCAGGGTTTTTAAAATCAAATGCAAGGCTCTTTAAGATAGAGCAAGATCTATAGTAAGATTTAAACCATAACATGACTGAAGCAACTTGACAGTTCAAATAATACAGGTTGACAAAAACAAAGTTTTATAAAATAATAAACCATTGTATTTCAGCCTTTAAACATTTTTTTAAGAAAAGTGATGAGTCAAAATTATAAAGCATTATTTTTTAAATTATTAAAATATTTCTTATGTTCATATTTATCCTATATTGTTTAGATCTTTAGAATACACGGTTTCTTTTCGATCTACTGGCTGAATGAAAATGCAGTTTCACTCGGTGACAGTAGGTGGAGCTTACGGAACAGCAGAAATACAGCGGTAACCCTGGTAACCCAAGTATAAGCAGCTGCTTTAAAAATGTATCCAGTTCGCAGGTATGATATAAAAGCCATAAGGTAAACAATGGCGTTAATTCACTAACTGTAGATCAATAAGCAATTCGCTTGAAATAAATACAAACGTATTCACTAACTGTGAACTGCCCTGAAAGCGCGAGCCTGTAGATCGTGCAACAATGCCGCATTTTTACTTTGAAACATGTAGCGCTCATAATTAAATCATCACCTTTTAAAGACTATCACATTAGGACATATCGCTATTCATGTCTTTCTGTCCCCAAACTGAAGACCTCTTGAAATGACTACTTCTCTTATAGTTTAATATATTTACGACTTTTATGGCCTGAAATTTGATACACTTGAATTTAAGACATTAAGGATCTGCAGGGACGGAATTGATTAAATGAATGTTAATTTAATATTCTTCCCAGATTATCAATATTTGCTGAGAAGAGCCCCAAAATCATGAAGTCATTTAAATTAATGCGGCAGACAAGAATATTGAATAGACTTTTATCATTTTATTAATAACACTATATTAATGTGTTCAATTGAAATCCCTAGTTCATTTTTTTTAACACAAACCAGAGCCATTTGTGTTTACGCTGAACTTACATGGCCTCTTCAGACACACGTACTCTCTCGCAGCCCTCTGGAGGTTCTCTCTGGAAGACGTACGTCTTGTTTGGACGAGGAGATGAGGATGGCGGCTCAGACATACACAGAGGAGGAGAGGAAGGTGGACAGAGTGGCCCGCATACAACCATATCTAAACACAAACACATTTAGACCAATAAAGACAATCATCAGCCAAACATATTACACAATTAACAATTTTCACACAGTCTTAAGCTGATGATAGACAGGGCAACTTTTTGAGCAATGTTGCTATCAAAGGGCAATCTGGTGTGAGACAGGCCAACTAATTAGGGTAACGGACAGTTGGCAGCAACCAATCAACCCATTAAATACATTATCATTATTATTATTAAACACTTATTAGGCACTTTTTTTCAAATATTTTCTTTATTTTTATTAAATATAAACGCCTTTCCAATTGGATTTGTAATGGAAAAAAGGAGAAGAGCGATTTCGGCAAAAGGTGGATTTGAACCCGGGTCGATCGCTTCAAAAGCTACTTTCACATGCCATTCTCCCTATGACAACGCCTCTGCAAATGTTACACAGGGCGTCGCTTTTCAGCATTTATCTAAAACCATTCGATGGCTAATGTACAGCCTACGTACATTAAATTGGATACATGTTGGTATTTTAAGCATTAAATGGGGTAAAGTCCCTGTTTTGGGTTGACACACGACAACTCACCACCGTAAAAACATGTAAAAAAAAACACACACACAAAAAAACCCACTCCTTTTCTACCCTCCATTGGCGCCGAGAGGCCGGCAACTTGTTGAATTTTTTCTGAAATCTCCAAGCTAGTCATGTGATCGGCTGCTAGCATTCTGATTGGAGGATCTCAAAAAATTATCCAGAAAAAAATGTGTCGCTCATTCTCAATGGGAAAGTGCCCAAACAACAACAAAAAGTTCCCATGTATCATCACCTTTACGGTCAAATGCTGCTAAAATATGATTTTTTAAAAATTGTTAGACTATGAACAAACTTGTTTTAGTCTCGTTTTACATGGAGCATTAAACCTATATATTTTGGATAGAATATATACTTTATTTCCACTCGACACATCGTTCGTTTAAATCAGCCAATGAGAGTGACTGACCAGTATCTGTGATGGTGCAGGGTGAGTGTGAGGGGGACAGCTGGGCAGGAGAGGGGTCACTCTGTGAAGCGCTGCTGTACCTCTGAGCTGGGACGGGGGCTCTGTGACCATCTGGTATGTCGAGAATCTAAAAACGCACAGTGGTTACAGATGATTCTGAGCGGAAATTGTAGATAGAAACACATGTACATTGAAACACACACTGACTTTGTGCTGTTCCTTTGCCGTTTCAGACACAAAGACTCCTTCCAGCTCCAGGTTCAGTCCTTCCACACTGCGCCTCAGTCTGGGGGCCAATCGGCTCAGTGGAATGAGAGGCATCGTCTGAACACACACAAACAACAATCAGAGAGACCTATAAACCAAGTGACATAGAAAAGCTACAAATATGGGTTTGGGGAAAATGTCTGGTCTTATTTCATCCCAAATTTAAGAATTAAAAATATAATACATTTTGAATGAACAAAATGAAATTATTTTAAGACTATTAAGGTTTTTCTACTGGGACAATATTTTAATGACAATTAATCACATTTTCTCATTACTTCAATGTAATATATAAATATACACACACACACACATACAATATGTAGACATATGATAGATAGATATATTAGGTACAAGAAGAGCCATTGCTACATAACCAGCTCTCTATGTATGTGTGTGTGTGTGCGCGCATGCGAGTTTTCGCCATATCAATGGCTGTAGCTCACTGACACCCTCTAAGTAAAGCTGCTCTGTTTTTAAATCTCTGTTGCTAGTGAGATGCAGGCCCTTTCGAGAGGCTTAGCTCATAATCACACCTCATAAACAAGCACAACCTTTATAAACGCCCTTAACTGTTCCGTTGATGTCACTACTGTAAACATGCTGGACAAGAAGCATTTTGAAATTGTTCAGGTTTGTGTGTACATTCATGTTTACCTGTGTGCTTCCAGGTGTGTGTGTTTGGCTGTTGTGTATGTGTTGGTGCGTGTGGTCACAGTCCATTGCTGGAGGTGCATGTCTGGAGCGTTTTTGTAAGGATTGTCGAAGTTTAGCAACCTGAAGGTGAGAAACATGATGTATCAGATATAAACTTAATACGTGCAGAAGAAAGGGGAAACCTAACTGCTATGACCTTTATATTGACCTATAGAAAAGGTTATATTTAATTCTGTTCAAAAGTAGGAGATTCTCTGTGGATATACTTGTAAAAAGCAGCTGAAGTACAATAGAAGTAAAATAAGAGGGATAGAATTACAATTAGCACATCATGGTTCCTGAAAATGGGTGATATTTAGTGGCGCAAACTAATTTGAATAATAAGTCTAAATAATAATAGTTTATAATTGGGTTGTTAGTGCTTGTTATTTTGTCCATTCAAAGATCATTAAAGTTTCTCAGTCAATATTATCAGAACGCCTCTAAAGAAGTACATTAATGGCGTTAAAGTTTCTGTTATTTTTCTCAGTAACGGTGAACTTGATGTTGGTGGTATGACCAAAATCTTTTAACAGCAATTTGAATATTTATATCTAACATAGTGGTACACCACCATTCAAAAGTTTAGACTCAGTATGATTTTTTTTTTCTTCCTGAAAGAAATTATTACTTTTATTTAAAGATGCATTCATTCAATTAAACAAAAGTGACAGTAAAAGACATTTATGATAAAAAGTCAAGTTACATTTATTTGTATACTGGTTTTCACAATATACATTGTTCCAAAGCAGCTTTACAGAAAATCATATTTATAATATGATTATTATATGATTATTTATTTTTAAATATTATATAATCATGTCATAATGCCAGTATGTGGATACAATTAGAATGGTACTTCGTCCCTTTATTATTTTCTTATTATTTATAATATAATGTTATGTATATATTATTTGATTGCCATTTATCTATTTTTTTAAACAGTTATTTAAATTACTGTACAATGATTTTTTTAAATCATTTTATAGTGACTGAAAGGGTGAATTTTACAGTATATCCCAGCGGCCAATCCTTGGAATTTAAACAAATATACTGCTTTAAATAAGAAATAAAATCATCCTTGAGATATGAATGCAGGCCAATGGACAGTTTTACTTTCTTTTAACAAGCTACTTTTTGTCTCAAATAGCAAACACCATTTTCCACCTAACATCAAAGTACTTACCTCTCGGAGGTGTTCGGCGCTACCCCATGATGCCGAGCGTTTGTGACCGCCACCCCCTCTCCGCCCCCGTGTCTCCTCTATCCAGGAACTGGGAGTCTAAGAAAAGAAAGCAAGCGTTTATTTGCCTTTCAAAGTGTCTTTATATTAAAGTTAGTGATTTTCAAATGCTCACACCCACAATGGTTTCTCAGCGAGACATCAAAGCTTCAGTTCATTCAGGATAATCAAAACTGAACCTCCCCTCACTGAATACCAACTATCCCAAACACCCTCAGACTTTGCATAAAGTAATCCAAACCTTGCCACAGAACACAAGACAGCTTATAACACACCCTCCTTTAAAGGACACAAACACAATGCAAAGCAATGCTGTTCTTTCATGCACCAGTTAGAGCAAAAGCCGTTCCTGAGAGTGGTGTACACCATTCGCTAAGTGTTGACATGTTTTTCTGTATTTCACAAATGGAACTGAAAGCTGCTTCTGCGCCTCACTAAGCGTATTTGAATACGGGACAGAATGTGTGACACACCTGGAAGACACACAAACACCCGACACACACAGATGTGCGGAGACGTGCATGATAAGAAACGACCAACTGCGCTGCACCACATTTCATAGATGTGGATAAAAAAAAAAAAAAAAAAACATGTTTGAACTCAAGTGCACTCATACAGACAGAAACGTGCATACCGTCATGATATCCTGCTGAGCTGACTCTGGAAAGAAGTGAGAGCCCACCTAGTGCACACTATATCGCCGAACACGGAACAATTTTTCTCCAAGTGACCCAATCACTTAGCCCCATCTCAGAGCTTATCATTACCCAAAAGTGTCCTCCTCCAATGTCTCTGACCCTCTCTTCCTGTCTCGGTCACAAATATCTTGTGCGGTTGGGATGCTAATGTAACAACATGGAGTTGGAGTAAGTCATATTAAAACATGTCATCACCTCCGGCCCCCAGGGTGCGAGATCAGGACTAAGTGCGTCCGTTCAGTGGCTGGAGGTTTCACATGGCTGAGAGGGGGCAGGGAAAATTTAAATTCAGCCCTGATTCCTTTCTGCCTGGACACCCGCTCGACCACCCGCCCACATCAGACTGCCGTGGGATTAGGCCTATAAACGGACATTCAATTTGAGGGTCTGTATGCGCAGCATGTTAGATGCTGGCTAAAGTTTCAGAAGTCCCCATCTGCACTCAAGTGAATAGGACGGCCGTTCAAAGGGGGGGTTGGGCAGAGTCGAGTCTGTTTTGAAGGGATGGTTCATCTAAAAATGAAAATTATTCAATGATTTACTCACCCTCAAGCCACCCTAGGTGTACAATGTATGACTATATTCTTTTAGACGAACACATTCAGAGTTATATTTAAAAATATCCTGACTTCTCTAAGCTTTATAATGGTAGTGAAAGGGGTGCTGTATTTGGAAGCCCAAAAAAAGTGCATCCATCCATCATAAAAGTAATCCACATGGCTCCAGGGGCTTAATGAAACGGCTTCTGAAGCGAAGTGATGGGTTTTTGTGAAAAAATATCAATATTTAAAACTTTATATAATACAATAACTAGCAATAATAACTAGTTCTGGATGCTGGTTATTATAGTTAATAAAGTTTTAAATACGGATATTTTTTCTAACAAAAACCCATCGCTTCGCTTCAGAAGCCCTTTAGGGAAGAGCCAGGATATTTTTAATATAACTCTGAATGTGTTCATCTGAAAGAACAGTCATACACACCTAGGATGGCATTAGGGTGAGTAAATCATGGGATAATTTTCATTTTTGTGTGAACCATCCCTTTAAGGCTGTATAATTGTTAACTGTTGAATGTCCGATAAAAAGTGAGCTGCATTTGTTTTTCAATGAGGAAATGGATGACAAAGTGAATATATGAAAGTAGTGTGTGAATGGGGGTTCTCTACTTGTGCATTGTGTGTGAGTGTGTGGTAGGGGTTGAGGGGGAGCGGTCACTATGAAGGTCATGTCAAACAAAACCTTTTTTTGGATGACCGGTTATCAGTGCAAGCATAGCAGATCACCTGCTGAGAGACACAACCGGCCTGGATGTAGAATCTAGAAGGAAGCAACGACCAACCAAACAGACACCGCTCTCAAAAAACAGCAAAGCAACGAAGTGCTCTGATGTAAAGTGTTATACCTACATCTCTAGTCTTAAAAGTAAAGTTCTAAATCAGGTGATTACCAGGGTGTTGCTATGCAGTTCCTAAAACAAATGACTCTAATGAGGCAGTTCTTTTAAAAAATATCATCATGGTATTTGCCCACTGGTTGTTCATTATGAAAGCTTTTCTTTTTTTTCCCCCCTCAATCGACATTTGCAGTATCTTGCATTGATGACAACCCTCCACAAACTTCACCAGATGTAAAGAGTTTAAATAACCCAAACTGAGAAACATTTTTCTGCCCGGTGTTTTACTTAATCTTCCCAAACTGGCAACCATGTGAACTCTCTCTCCACTGAGAATATGCAATGATGATCTGAAAACACCAGCAAACATATATGTCGGCATTTGATCTCCATGGTCTCCATAATCTGTGTTCAGCCAGTTTTTGTTCGCTCAAGCGGCCACTAAAACTGAAATCAAACCCTCTCAGTGATGAACTTTATTGGAAGTAATAATTAGGAATTTTTATCTATTGATAAAAGCTTTGCGTTTTACCAGTTTTCATAATGTAGAGATTATTTTTAGGAATCATAAATTAAAACAGACTAAATATAACAAATAAGTAAACAAGAAGAGCTCAAATAACCATGCTTATGAATCTCTTGATTTGTGCTTACATGAAAGTGCAATAATTCTGATGAAATGTAAAAAGGAATTCCTCAAATAGATATAATCATGATTAATAATTGTGATTATGAATTGAACAAAATAATCATTATAGCCCTAATTCACTGTATAGTTTACAGCATTAACAGAGAGAGAATTTCTTTCATATGTAATACACAGTGACTAACGTTCAGAAGTTTGAAGTTAGAAGATGTGAAAACAAAAAAATAATAGTGTGAAATATTATTACAACTTAAAATCCTCCTTTCAACTTTGATATATTTTAAAATGTGATTTATTCCTGTGAGGTCCAAGCTGAATTCTCAGAATCATTACTCCAGTCTTCAGTGTCATTTGGTGCTCAAGAAACTTTTCTTGTGTAGTTTCAAGACTCTGTGATGAATGAAAAAGTTAAAATAAACAGCTTTTAAAGTAGCATTAAAAAAAAAGTTGTTACTGACACTTTTGATCAACTTATTGTGTCACTACAGAATAAAAGGTATTAATTTCTTAATCTTTTGATCGTTAGAGTGTCTCCAAACTAATCTAAACAATTAAAAATCAAATCAAATCACAATCAAATAAAATTAAAATGAGCAGCCCCAGCAAAGAGACTTTCACCTTTTGTGTCTCCGTGAATAAGGCCAACCCGAGCAGGCATGCTGGAGCAGTGCTCCAGGAACCCATATGGAACCCATTTGGAAAAAACAATATGGCTGCCGTTCCCAGTTGGGTTTTCCTAAACTCCTTCCATTACCAGCCAAACTCTTTCTCCCCAAAGCCAAGATCTTTCATTAGCAACCACTTGACTTCAGCTTTCTTAAACAAACATGCTGTCCTGCGGCCATGGTTGTGTTACAACAACCATGCATAATTCTGTATGTGTATCACATAGGACAGATCAAACCAACAGTTTGTTTTACTCCCCACTGAAAGAGTAGACTTCCCTCCACATGACCAGACAGGTCGTCCTTTGTTTCCTATTAATATCACACACTAGGTTAAAGGAATAGTCGTCTCAATCCTAAAAATTTAACCGTTTGTGTGGGGAAAGATTACACCAGAGCTTCTCACCTGTGTGGCCTTGTCATTGACGCAGGTAACGGGCTGACACTCTGGTTCTCTAGGCCAGTTGCCCTGCAGATAAGGTCCCACCAAAGTGTCCAGAGACAAGGTGCGTCGTAAGGTTGGTTTCGGCGGGCGGCCCTTTGTCTTGCACTCGGCTACAGAGACAGGACAGGGGGCACAGAGTGAAAGAATGAAAACTGTAAGTGTGTGTATGGAATTCAACAATTTAAAAACAGCACATAGCATGGAATACTGTCTCCCATAATGTAAACTCCTCAAACATCTCTATTAAAATTCATTTATTTGGACTGACAAAAGGTACAACATTTCAGCACAAAACAGAATAATCAGACATTTTTGTCTTAAATGTATAAATACTCCAAATTTAAAAATATCACAATAATTTCTTACTTACATTTCATTACCATTTTTTGCATTACGGTAAAAAGAATCAGGTAGGAAATGTGCTTAATTTGCATTAAAAAGTGATAATGCAAAATGAGATGAATGAGATGGTCTACTCATTTTGAATTCAGTTGACTAAAATGACAAAATGTACATTTTAACAGAAAAAAAAATCGAATTACTAAAGCTTGAGTTACCATACATAGCCTGAAAGGTGGAGAATGAGATGGGGACGTGAAACAGGCATCCCCATGAGCACATGCGTTAACAGCTGTGCCACAGCTCTGACATTAAATGCGTTTGTTTGTGTGTAATAATCCTTTCACATTTTTCACACGAGTTGGCACTTTCAGCCACTTGCGAATCACACCGAGACACATTCCAAACACGAAAGACTCATTATAAATAGACGCTGTTGTTGTAACGGATGCTGAACATCCTGGTGCTTGCTTCATCAACACGCTGTAGACAAGGTTGTTATTAGGCTCTTGCCCAAAATACTCCAGAGGATCATATTCACATGTACACAGGATCGTTTTCTTCTGTGCATTGATCATGTCATAGAAACTAATAATGGTACACCTGATCTCCGACCTTTTCAGGTCCATCCTTAATTCATTCACCTCCTCCCAGCCCCTGGGGTCTTTGCAGTGGGTTTGGGAGACTTTTGATGGTGGCTGTTAAACAAGGCATACTCGTCTAGTACAAATGTATTTGGTCACTGAGTTTGAGGGTGATCAAGCAGGTTGGGTGACTGTGTGCAGAAGACTGACATTGTAGAAGTGAATCTCTCTAAAATATACATTTGCATAAATAAAACAAAGCCACTTTTTGGCAAATATATACATATTATATTATCAAATATATATTCTAATTAAGTAAGGCAAGTTTATTTATGTAGCACATTTCATACACAATGGTAATTCAAAAGTGTAAAAAGGAATAAAATGATCAAAATAATTACAGCAGATGCATAGGAATTAAAAATAGAATCCACAAAAACAAAAACAATAAAAGTAGAGAATAAAAAAACATATATAAAATGTATTAAATCAGTTTAAAATAAAAAAGATACATACATCAATAAAATATAGTGCAATCGGTTGGGACGTAGCACAGTGCTGGTTCAGTAAATGCACAGATGTGTTTTGAGTCTGGATTTGAATGTGGCTACTATTGGAGCACATCTTTTCTGGAAGATGGTTCCAACGATGTGTGGCTTACAGCTAAAAGCGGACTCCCCTCGTTTTCAGTGAGCCCTTGGTATTTTAAACGGACATGTTTCTATTGATCTGAGAAGTCTGTTCGGTTTATAGTCAGTGGGCATATCTGCAGTGTACATTGTGCACATATGCATATATATATATATATATATATATAAATAATTTAAATGTGACTTGAACAAGTTCTTGACTGGTTTCATGAGATCATCTGCGTTTTCTCAATGGAGCTGCACATTAATGTTTTACAGTCCTGATGAACTGCCAATGAGCTGCAAAGTTCAAAATCATACCCTTCTCCTACAAGCACACTGAGCAGGATATAAAAATACACATGCTGACATACTAACTAAATTTACACCGAACATGCAAACGACATAAACACAACCTCTGGCCAGCGCTTGTGCTCCTTTGTGTCACCAAAGCATAAAAACACATGCCATGAAATTGTGCTAAATTCAGTGATGGTTAAGTAAGCTTAAGAACATATAATAAACAGATTAGACAAGAGAACAGATCAAGAAGGAAAAACTGCTAAATGTTGCACAAAAAGGACTTCAAGCTGAGAATACGACACACATATTGGTAGCTGAAAGCAATACCAGTGAGTCTTAACATTTAATGAACATGCAAGCTGTGAGGACGGGGTGTGTAGAACTTCTTGAATGACTGGTGTTCCAGTTCTGTGGAAATCTGTGGAGCTTTCTGCCTCGTTCTGCGTGGGAAGCGCACGTGACTCAATAACAAGAGCACAAATGCTAAGAGACCCGAGGGATTTGTTGTTTACCGCTTTGGTAAATCAGAACAAAAAAAAGTCATTTTGGTCATTCTATCTCTGTCTGTAGATTGTTGCGTGGAAGACCTACTCCTCTCCACCAGCCTTGCGCATTGTGAAGATCTAGTTGCACTCAGAATCAAAGACCCTTTGTGATTCACACATTGTCCTAAAACTAAAGACAAGACTTTCAAAGAATTCCCACCTAGTTGATGAAATGTTGATGTAAAATACCTGAGACAACCTGACACCTACGAAAAAGTCACACCAAGACCAAAGTTTACTAGAAACACAGGCCTATTGTTCAATATAGCAGTTATGCCAATCAGGTCTTCAACACTGATCAAACAATTGTTGCTAAACTACTTATCTAAAACTACCACAAAAAAAGTTTAAAGACCCTGGTATTTGAAACTAAAGCTATAGTTCCATATTTTAATAAATTAATACAATTCTTGAGCGACACAAAATGCAAGAAATCCAATTTTGACATGCTGGTGTGTAACAGCGGATCACAGGCATGTGACAGTTGTAATTTGTTTTTCCTCATGCTGACTACAGATATTTAAGGTGAAGAAAAACAGACCTCCTGAGGTCCACACACACACTGTTTATGTGCTGAACATGCCAAAACAGTGATGAGAGTTTATAAAATATTGCTGGCAAACAGTAACACCCAAAATCGCCATCAAAAGTGGCTTGACACGAAAAACCTGGTTTGTTTATTCAATCCCAAGCCATGCTTTGTGACCATCTTGGACACAAAACATGTAGGGAGTGAGGTGGGGGTCGTTCAGTGCACTGAGAAACTTCTTGAAGCCATGAGAGCAACTAAACCACAGGACCTCTGCAGACTTTCCATTCACATTATTATTTCTATTATTATTATTATACCTACCAAAGGAGCAGAGTTAGAGTGGATAGGACACTTGGGTATATTACTAAATAAACACTATTTATAAAGCTCTCGTGTGTGTTTCTGGTGGTTTTTACCTGTTTTGGTGTCTTTGCAGCGCGGTGCTGTTCGGTTCTGCAGCTGAAACGGGACCGTGGCTCGGAGGGGCTGCAGTCCTTGATTACCCACCCGGGCCACTCCACTCCGACACGACATTCCCACAGTCGCTTTTGTGCTTTAAAAAGTCTTAAAAAGTTCACGAATCTCGCAAACTCCAGCGTTTACCTACAGCTGAGACTCCAGCAAAGGTTTTCGTCCAACTTAGCCGTCAAAAAAATAGCTTTTATGGAAATATTTTGATTTAGCACAGTCGCTAGCTAGTCAGCTACTTTCTTTTGTGATGATAGTGAAGTTTTTCCAAACTAATTACTTCAACAAAAGACGCTGGGTTTTTTCTGTGTGGGAAAAAAACAAACTTTTATGCACCGTTTATTCCACTTGGCCTAGTAAACTTCTAGTTGAGGAGCAGAACTACATTGTATGGGCTGCTGCCAATTCTTCAGTGCAAAATCTGACAACAGCCAACCTACACGCTCGTGTCGGATTCAGAGCACTGCACAGCGTCTAAACACATGTTTCCACTCTGATTGGCTGCTGAAAAATACTACTCACGCCTTATTGGTCGTTGGCAGCATCGATCTATTATGGGTGGGTCCTAAAGTCGACTCTCCCCACCTACTTCATTAAGATTCATTCTTTCCAGATCTTTAGCAGCGAAATGTTGCTCGCTGCAGCGAAAATGGGTGGAGCTAGACGGTCAAACCACACCCTCATCTTATCGATAAATATAACTCCACCCACTAGGTCCAGAGAGGGGGGCCCGGATGTCATTTGGGCTCTGCAGTAAACAGCACAACACGTGGTAGGTTAGCAGGTCTCGTGGCTAACTTAAAGACTATAGGTTTTCTGAAGCAAAAATTATTTTGATGGGACATTTACGCCCGATTTCACAGACAAGCCTTAAGCCTTTAGTCTCAGACTAATTGTATGTTTGAGCTGTTTTAACTGAATTGTTTTGTTTCAAGATGCACGCCAATAATGTTTCTTTTCTAAGGCGTTTTTATGAAAGATTCTTAATCTGAACTAAGGCCTGTCTGTGAAAACAGATGGCACGACGTGCCTCCTTAATCGTGTGGTCATTAAGCGAACTTACTATTGAGAGAATAAAAAACATTATTTCTGTGGATTTGGCCGTTCACGCATTACATAAAATGTCCTCCACAGCATTTCGCACAGAGGAACACTAATCTCTACAATGGAAACTTTACACATTTTCTTCAGAAACATGAATCAGAAACTTAATTAGTCAGAGCATGTGTGGGCAAGGCGTAACCATCCCCTGGCCATGATGGACTAGCATGGAATTTTTTCGCTCAAACCACTGACTGGTGCTTCTGATTGCTTTTAAAGGAGAAAGCTGCCCATAACTGCAGGTCTAGGGTCAGTTTTTTTTCATAATAATATTGGCAAAACCTATTTGGCAAACGATCCGGTGCGTATCGGTCTTGCACTCTGGAGAACATCATAGGTTTCTATTTACAATGTATTTTGCACGGTTGAGCAATGTAGCCAATCACAAACATATCTGTTGATTTCTTGAACCCAATGGCCAATTAGAGGTGTTCAAGTTAGCACTGAACAAAAGTGGATCAATGAACTAAGATGAGTGACAAATTTTAATGATTATGAAGGGAACGCTTTTTGCCACGCCTTGCTTGTTTTTCTGTTCAAATTAACAGTGATTTGTGAACGTAGATGCTTTAATAACAAATTATTGATAGGGAACGTTGCTGGGATGCGTAGTGACACGTTATCTGAAACTATTTCAGGGAATTCTATTTAAATGTGTTTTTACAGGGAAGCGCATCTCCTTAATGAGTAGATATAACATGCGTTTTTCTTTTAATCATCTCCTGCATAGCAAAGCCATTGCAAGCAATATCCACTAGATGTCAAGTTCCCTGAGTGCTGATATTGTTGAGACTGCTCTGTTTGCCCTGAAGCAATCTGGGATAGAAATTTGAGATTTATGTGCTTTGAAATATTCATTGAAACAAGTCTGAGTGAAGATAACATTAGAATCATTTATTACAATTCAAAACTGCAGAGCATTGCCACCACTGCATAACAAAATAGATAATTATATAAACATACAGAAACTGAAAAAACACAAGAAATGAAGTGACACCAATATGATAAACATGTCAAAATATTTCAACTTAGCTGACAACAGCTGAAATGCTTGCCGTCACATTATATGACCGTCAAAGGCGCAGGTACGAGTCAGCCGAGGCATGTACAGCCCCAATAAAGCGCATTTCACATGCAGATACAGGCCTTCGTCTCTCTCTCTCTTTTATTCACTCATATCTTGTGATGTAAATTGATAAGCATAGGAAGAAAATAATGTCTAAATCATAGATTTGACTGTGGTTAACATGTGACTAGATGTGCCACTTTATGTTCATGTTAATTTTAGATGAATTTATGCATAATGAATAACTGCCAAGTCTTGAATTTTGTGTTTCACTTTGATCTGTTTGTGCCTTCGGTGCTGGGAAGCTGCTGTGCCTTTAGGCTATAATATCTGGCTCAGGGGATGTTACAGACACTCAAACATGCTGATGAAGACTGCAGAGTGGAAGACAAGAGTGAATAATAAACTGGCAAGTAAAAGTAGGAAAGTAAGCGAGTGCTTGAGGGTTTGTCAATTCATGATGGATTTTTAAGATTGGATCTTACATTTCACAAATACCAAATTCAGATTAACACTCATGAAACACAATCAATCCACATTGTCATAATGTTTTGTTTCAGATCATTGGGAACTTTGGAGCATGTTGGTAGGACAATTGTGTTGTCTCTTGGGGGGGGAAAGTACAGTTGAGACAGAGAGTGTATTGTTGATTGGACTTTGGCGCCCCCTAGCTGGGAGAGAGGGCAGGACTTGGCTCTGTGCTGATGTTGACCAAATACTCACTGGATTTCAGACTTGCCAGAGACTTACAGCTGGGTAGAGAAGCCAAAGATCCACACAGACCAAGCATAGAGGGAGTGTTGTCTTTAGCTGGAGAGGAGAGGAGAGGAGAGGAGAGGAGAGGAACATTAATTAGTACTCAATACTCTCAATACATGATTGTATTATATGTTAATCTGTGGTTTTTACCTGCTGACCAGGCGTTTTCTCCATTCTGATTGCCGTCTTCCTTCTGAGAGTCAGAATTCAAACTCACATCAACCGAGAGGTCCAAACTGTGAAAACTTCTCCTAAACCCAAACACATAAATGTATGACTAGATTGACTTGACTGAGTGGTGTTTTCCTGTGCAAAACTTGATGCTACAGGTGACTTCCAGGACATTGCTTCCAGGATTTTACTGTTGGATATTGTGGTTAGGATCTTCAAATTTTTACTGTATGCTTACCGACGGAACAGCTTTACATTTCCTTGTTTGTTGGTGGCTTGTGCAGTTGTCCACTGGTTAATGAGTGGTATAGATAGGCCTTTTACTAAATGAGAGGACTCGCAAGGAATGATGCCAGTGCTGCAAAACATAACAGAATGAAGCTAATAAAGCAAAAAAGACGTAGTGTATACATACAGAATGTGTAATAGTGTATGTGAGTGTGAGTGTGCATACAGTTGTGCTTGTAGCTCCAGTATAACGGCCTCCAGTTCTTTCTTCTCTTGTTGACTCTGAACCTGTAGTTCCTCTAGTTTAGCATCCAGCCTCTTGTTCTCAGTTTCTACATTTTTCAGCTGGGACTCCCTCAAGCGCACCAATTCCTCTAAATAACCCTAAAATTACACAGATTCATAGATTAGGATATTAATGCACCATTTCTGTTAACACAAATGAAATGGTATTGTAAAGTTTTACCATTTTCCTTTCAATCCAGTGCTGATAGCTGTGTTTTGGAACATGGCAGCTGGTTTCTCATTAGTTGCTACAGCTACAAACTGAAGTTGAACTAGGTCAACCAAATCACCCAGTACTTGGAGGTCAAAAGCTTCCAGTACCTTTTGGGCATAGACGATCTTGAATCTTTGCTCCATCTTTCGGCACTTGTTGCTCCAGGTCTCTTCGTCCGTGACCAAAGGAATGTAAGGATGCTCAGCTACACTCTCATCACTGGCACTGCTGTCCACACTGCGCCGGTCCTCTTCATCACTCAAGTAGTCATAGCTGCAGTGTCACAGCAATAGCAGTAAAGATATTTTAAAGGGTAATATAATGTTTGGGCTTTATGTTTGGTCAGCAAATGAAATTTATTAAAACCTCCTACCTCTGGGTAAACTTAAGGTAAGGTGTGTAGTCGATCACTGCAGGTGTCTTTCCATCCAAAACCTCTCCTTTAAGGCAAAAACTAATGGTAGCAAAAAAGATAGACAGTCAATATCCCATCACTATTTTAATTTAGTGCTGTTGCTGGCAAAAAATTTTTACATTTCAGTGAAAACACATTCATCTTTAAGTAAATGTCATTTGTGAGTTGTCATAAATGCTGTGTTTTTACCTAAAGTCAATGGCACTGAGTCCAATTAGCATACCCGTCAGAACGGTAGCCTCCTCCCTTAGCATAATGGCACCATCATCATAAAATCTCCTGCATTACAAATATACATTTACACATGCATTAAATTACTTCGGAATGATAAAGACAGCTGTAAAACACATTGTAGAGACAGTGCAGAGTTGTGACCTGGTAGTCCGAGTGTCTCTTAACGCAGTGGCTACATATTCAGACAAACGCTTCTCCATCAAAGCTACACGAATCCAGGCTCGCCCCTGTATTGCAACGGGAAAATAAACAGTTAGTTTCCAAGTGAAGCTGGATGACCTAGACTACATTGACATCACAGTTTTTGGGATTGACAACCACATTTACTTATAGGTGTGAGTCTTGAAATGTCCCGTTCAAACAGCAACTTTTATCAGCGTCTAGAAATACTGTCTGAACGTGCAACAGGAGTCAACCTCATATTCGTACTCTCTTACCAGCAACCATAGCGACACTGACCAACGTACTATCAATGATGGCGACGTTCATAAAACTGAAAAGACTTATCACTTTTAAAAAGTCCAATCGAGTCGCAAGTTTATCAGTAAAACCCTCATAAACCGACATCTAATTTTTTATCTGAGTGGAGAGCAGGGCATGCGAGTTGCTTACGGGACTTACTGGAGCAGCTCCGGTTGAGAACAATGACTGGATCTAAAACATTCAGAAGACACAGAGCTCTTATCTCCATCGCTGTTACCGAAAGCACTGATGAAAACCCGCAACACATGGTAGCTGCTCTCACTGTCTGACGCGACAGGCAACTAGTTGTCCAGTGCGGTTACGATCACACAGCGCGGGTTTTCCGAAAATGCAGTTGGAGTCCAGAAATTTACAAGTGTGAGTTCGATTATAGAATACGGTAACTGAACTGTGTGAACGTAAGCATATTAAGGACACAAATACAGGACTGACAACCGTATTCTGCTGCTGTGTGAATGTGGCCCTGGTTAAGATGCTTAATTGTGACACCAGTAAATCAGCATCCCATTATAAGGACCAGCATCCAAAGCAACACATGATAAAGGGTAAAGATAGAGTGTTTGAAGCTGAAAGGTTGAAAGTGTCTTGCCTTTGCACGTGATGTGCTAATGTTCTCGATGCTCTCAATGCTACTGATACAGTTGTTGTGGACTTTACTGCAGGCCAGACGGATGTAGTCCCAGAAACTCCTCTGGCCATCTGAACTGAACCAACCACCTGGACCTGATTTTAAAAAAAAATAATTGATTTTATAATAAAAAAAAACCTTAATAATCAGCAAAGGCCATTCACGAGTACCACCATATATTGGGCATTGACAGAAAAAATTGTGTAAATGTATACCTTTGAAACGGTGACTGAGGATGTGCTCCAAAATTGCTGCAAAGTTGATGAACTCCTCCGATGAGTCATCAATGGGCTCGGCAGTGTACTTTTCCAACAATGTCTTCACAGAAAACCTGAGAGAGAGAGAAATGCATTAAAACTGAGTTACGCTAGTTATGCTACATTACAGATCCGATTTGGAAACCCCAAATTCATCAAAAACTCAAAACCACAGTGATGAAACACCATGGTTTGCTAACAGTATGATCAGCATCTCACAGACACAAAAACTAGCATTGGTGCAGGCCCTACTCAATGCTGCCATTCTGACTGATGTAAAGACGGGCGTTTTCGGGAGCGGTGCCACAGCGGACTGCTGAGGTCAATCCCAATTGTCCTGTGTGCTAGACAATGCCCTTTTGAAGCCATGTTCACGTTATCACTCCTGCCATCACAATCAGAGTCCTTGTGCCCCAGCCAACAGCGTTATGCTACTTGTCGGCATGGCGACTTTTGTCCTTTCGCCTGGGTTCCATTCAAACCTCTGCGGGTTTTTTTTTTTTTTTTTAAAGAAACACTATAGTGAGCGAATCTCCCTCGTATCCTAGCACACTCACTTTCTCCACCCACCCACTTGATGAAATGGTGGTGTGATCTATTTAGGGCTGTCCCGATACTGTGTACAGTTTTCTCCCAGCAGAGTCAAACCTGCAAGGCGCTGGAATGCCAAGACTCTAGCCCACTCAACGGGGAGAGGAAACAAAGAGAGAACAGAGTTTGAAGACCTGACAACCTACATGCCTTCATGGGGAACACCAGTTTTACGGAAGGGAAGACTGCCCTGTCTGTGGGCGGCTCTTCAATAGCCCGGGGCAAGACTTCCATCACCATGGGCAAGTCCTCCATCACCCGTGGGGTCACCACTACCTCTATGGGAGAATCTACCATAACCAGAGGCAAGACCACCATATCCCTGGGCACAGCCAGCTTCAGCCGAGGCAAAACTACAACCTCCTTCCGCAAGGCCCTCATGCCCAAGCGTCGAACCAAGTAGATGGAAAGGAGATCCACAAACGCTGAAACAAAGAGTAAGACTTCAACAGCAAGAAAGAGCATTGAAAAGGATGAGACAACAGATATACAGCAAGAGGACGACTCAAAAGGAAAGGCTTTTCTTTTATTGAGAAAGACCTGCTTTACAAAAGGGAAAATCAAACTGATGAAAAGCAAGAAGGCCATGTCATGGGGGAAGACAGCTCTTTCGAGGAGCAAGACCAAACTGAGGAAGGGAGAGACTGCGTTTGTGGTGGGTACAACTACAATCACTCATGGAGAGACTACTAGTTCTTTGAGCAAGGCCACTTTAAGTCAAGGGGAGAAGTCTGTCACTGTAGTTAAGACTTCCCTCAAAAGAGGGAAGGAAACGCAATGGAATCTCTACTGGGATTTTCATCTGTGATTTAAAGACACAAATTTAACTGCAAACAGAATATGTACAGTGCATGTGTATGTTACCACAAAGACTGACTTTAAAGTAGAGCGTTCAAGCAGGTTGGATGTCTTGTGAGATGCAAGTGTTTGTCAGCTTGCTCTAGAATTGCACCCAAATGCATTCTAGAGGCAAAATGAAGTGCAAGTGTACCTTAAATTAGCTTGGAACTGAGTATGACATCTTTGTCCCTGAAAGAGAATGCAGATGATTTTAAGAAAGATTTGACTGAGAGAACATGTTCAGAGATCAGGCGCCAATCTGCTTTCCACAAAGAGAACATGCATGCATGTGTGAGGGTGTGCACTTCCACAACTGGAATGGCTTTTATCGTTGTTCACATGCAGAAGGGTCTAAGTTGGATAATGATCGGGAATCCAGATCTGAGATTCTGTTTTGCAAGTGGAATTGTATCAGCTAATTTGTACTAACCAAGTCGAATTTAAAACTTTTAACTTCAACCATAGCCTTACAAATAAAATGTGCATTGTTAATTCTTTAACTTCTTAATCTCACATCAAACATAAATCAACCAGTATAATAATGAATTAAACTAGAAATGTCAATAAATAGACCTTTAAAATGGTTTTAAAAAAGAACATTGTTTTAATGTGTCTGTCTTTAAAATATATCAGAGGGTTTATTTTAATTTACCTTGGGCTAAGCACACACTGTTGCTTGTCAGACTATACAATGTGATCACAATCATTTCTTAGGTAAAAGCCACAGAACACTGTGCTGTTTCTTTTGTCAGACTGTATAATTGTATTCAAGACACTGTGGTACCACTCGTCCCGTAGACATTAAGTAGTACATTTTTTACACCTCCAGAACTTTGGTGGCAACAATTTAAAACAAGAGGCCAAAAAATACACTGTGAACCTGGCTTTACCTTTTAACCTGCACAATTAGTAAGCATCTCAAAAATTTATGAAATGATGCTTTGGTAATAACTAATTTGACTACACATTTTAGGGGTCTGATATAAACACACTCATTAAAGTAGACCACACCCTTGAGTCTCAGCAATCTGTCTTGGGTTCAGTCAACACGACACCTTTTTCAAAAGCCGTGTACAGTATAAGTCAAGACATTGGAAAGCAGTTCTAGGGAGGCACAATGCCACGGAACTGAGTGAGGTCACCACCGATTGTGTTGCTCAACAATGTGTTCTTCAGTGCCTCGCTTAACGACGGTACAATGTGGTCTACTGTCTGCTCTGCCCCCGTATAGAACTAAGGCCTCCTACGGCAGCCTCTGTCCATTCACGGCACACAGGGGAGGTATGTGGCCTTGCGAAGCCCACGTTATGCTGCTCAACAAGTGCTTTATGCTGCTGCATGGGAGTTGCTCTCACCACGCTTAGCATTCTTGTCCCATCCCGACACTAGCTGTTTGGACTGTCTCACACACAGCCAGGCACTGTCTGTGTGCGTTGGGATGCGTTGCTGCCAGGGCACGCGATGAGCCATCATAACCTCATCCTGTAGAACCAGGAGAGCACAAGATTCCCAAGGGAGAGTAGAGAAAATTTAACCTTGAACGTGCTCCAGGTCAGATCATCTAGGCTGGCTTCTGGGGGGGACTTCCTGGAGCTTCTCCACCACCACCTTCAGTTCCACCATGGGTAACACCAGCATCACAGAGGGCAAGACAGCCCTCAACCTGGGGACCACATCAATCAAGAGAGACAAGACCAAGATCATGATGGGAAACTCTTCTATCTCCCGTGGGAAGAGCACAACATCTCTGGGCTCCTCCACCATCACCAGTGGCAAGACAAAGATCTCCATGGGTGGTGCCTCTTTCAGCCGAGGCACGAAGACTACGTCCTTCCGAAAAGCTTTTATGCCCAAGAGGAAGACTCTTTAACGGCAAGTAAAGCCAAATATTTGGGGAGGGTGCAGGGTGCTGGGAGTGGTATGGGGGGACAGTTTCACCAAGCTGGGAACAAAGAAAACATAAGCAAGTATCACCAACAGCTGAGGAAACATCATCATCACAGCATACCTTCTGTGGAAATAATATATTGCATCTTGCTATATTTTTTTTCCATTCAAAAAAAAAAAATATTCTCTTTTGGACCAAGTCTCTTTTTTCGATTTCATTTCTCTGGAATACATCCCAGATACAGGTTAGTAACAAATGAATCCAGCTCCAAAGGATGATGGTATGTGTAGCAACAATAGGATTATTTATTCAACACATAGCAATCTCTTAAATGGTGATAATTAACACTTCTCATTATGTTATATTGATATTCCAAGGTTCTACAAGGATTGCTGATCTTGCCTGCTTGGATTTCTGTTTATTCACCTGTAGTTGTTTGATCGGGGTCGTTTCATTGCTTCATCATTTGACCAGAACAAAATTTGTCCCTCTGCAATGACAACAACAGTTAAGATTTCAATGCCTTAAACATCATAAACATTCTTGAGTCTAGGTTTTCTCCTTGGCTCTATGGCTGACCCAAGAGGTGTTTTCCACAAGGGCAGGGCAATCCCACACTCCAAGAACAATGCCAATCATTGCAGAAGGACAACTCCCAAGACCAGCCAACCAAATAATTTGATTGCACTCTGTGCCTGGTCACATATGGATATGTTCAAGTCTCTGAAGGTCATCAGGGTGAGGGCTGAAATGCTAATTGAGGAATGTGGCAGCAAGACTGTCTTGGTACGATTTGACACTGAAAAACAAACGTGCAACCACTTAACAAATGGCTTTTGTGTTGTTGGTCTTGCCCACTTTGGTAACAGACCAAAAACCAGACCCTTCTATGAAATATTACTTCACAGCAATTGCTCTTAAGATTTTTGTTAGTTTTTTCAAGGCACATTTGACAACATACGATCTGAATTACCTCCAATTCTCTCAGGGTTCTGGACTGTTCTCAGTTTGATTATAAGTATAGATTTTCTTTGTACTTGTTTCTTGTTATGCTTTGGTCCCTCTCTCTTATACCCTTTCTATCAATCATCCCTATTTCCATATTCTGGCCCTCCTCTCTCAAACTTCACCAGTCATTATTTTGCTACATCTCCCACTCTCAGCTTTGAACATTTTAATATACCATCCCCTCCCCTCCCCATTCTTGTAGGCACTACCAGCATTGTCTGCCCCCCCCCCCCCCGCCATTCCACCTTGTTCCTAGTTCCTTGACAAATAGAGCGTTTATCAAATTAATTGTGGCACATCTTACATATAATAAAACAAATTGCTTACTAGAACTGGAGGATAGGACAGTTAAATGGGTTAGGTATGTGTTGATTGAGAAGCTAAGTAAGTGATAATGATTGTGTATTTGTACATTCAGAGCAATTGCTCTGATTTAGAAGTTAAAGTTGATCATAGAAGAACCTGTCAGAAGTCAAGACATGTTTGGAAACAAATGGGATTTTGAAATGTTCCTAAGAAATCAGACGGTCAGAGAACTAGATTTCAAGGATGAAGACTGAACTGAAAATAAGCCAATTGATAACCAATTAATTCCCTCTCATTTAAAAACGTCTCTGCATAACATTGATCTCCAAAAACCTTAAAGGTAAATTTAAAAAACTCATTGTAATATTAGAATATTAACACTATCAAACAACCTTCTAAGCATTATCAAGAGAACTATGTCCCATAAGTTCTAAGTGCCATTAAACATGATCAACAGTGACTTCCTGTATATCATTTCAGATGAAAAGTCATACACAAAACTAAAGCTGTTGATTGTACTGATGCAAAGACTGACACTGAATTCAAATGCTCATCCTTGCAGAGTTCTTGAATCAACGGAGTCCACACCTTCACATTACTAGTTTCAACTGTCTGGAAAACTTTTTCATGAAGAAAAGCTAAACGGGCCATTCCATTTTATTGGAAAGTCAAGACTCGGAGACATCAACAAGAGCCATTCTTTGACCGCTGGAACTCTTACCTTTTGACTTTGACCTGGGAGGCAGTCACCATATCCTATTTTACACTTCATAAACTCTCACAATGATGATGTTACTGCCATTCACTGTTACTTACGGTCTGAAATACTGAGCTATTGCCTTGAGAATGACAACATTTGGAAGGTACTTTTATCCTCAACAAAAACAGTGTATTCAATGCGTTTCATTAGTAAAAACCAACCAACAAACATGTAAACGTATCACGAGTGACCTTATAGTGAAACCTTTATTTAGCCCCTCTGAAACTGACATTTGTTTAGTCTGAGTGTAAAAACTGAAAAAGTAGAAAACTGAAACTGTGTAAACTGTGTGACTCAATAGTTGTGTCAGTGATCCAGACTGTATATGTGTAACCATTGTAAAAGAGGCAGCAGAAATGCAACATCGCTAATGCTTCTGATCTTAGCGCAGAAGGAAATTTGAGATAAGTGGGTGGGTTATGGGGAGTGAAACTAATCATGCGTCTGTTGGTCAAAACTCTTCTCCACAACGTCAAAAGCTCTCAGTTTCAGCAAAGATGCTTCAGATAAATATATTGGTTAGATGTGCCCCTGATTTCCAGCTTCGCTCATCTACCATGAAGACTAGGGTCAAAATCAAACATTTCCCGACCATTGAGATTTGCAACCTGGTATAAAGTTAACTTAAATCTAAGCAACAACGAGCATCTTGTGGACTGAGAGACATGACAATGGGGGTGAGGGTTTGATGATTGAGAGTGAAGGAAATGTCTCCTGATCTCAATGTACCAGAGAAATACAACACTCATGAGGTTTTAGCTACTCTGAGCTAAAAGTCCCTAAGAGCATCAAGTAATCTGAGCTAATCACGTTCCAATTTAATTAAGCACTGTTTGAGTTTTCTTTGCTAGCAGCCATTAATTAAGATTCAAAAATCTTTTTTTTTCCTTGTCAAGTTCTTCGTCCTGTGTATCTTGTTGTTAAATGTTAAAAACAACACTGGCGTGGCCTAACAAGGGCTGTGGGTAGCAGAGAAAGGCCTATGCCCTTTTCAACAAAAGCGTCTTTGTGTTTATAATAATCTGTGAGGTCTGAAGTCCATTTTTGTAATTCGTTCTTGTTCATTTTTCCACCATGCATTAGCATTGCTTGTGTTTCATGTGTTTAACAGTTCCTACATTATGCCATCCAGATGGTAGAACCTTGGAAAGTTTGGTTCTAACCACAGTACTGTATGCTTAATAAATACGTGCTGACATTAATGGAGATCTTTTTTCTTGTAGATTTATTTTAGGATTAGGACTAGAACCCATGTTCCTATTGTAAGCAGGCAAAGAGATGGGCATGATGATGTCACAACAGCTTGCCACATCACAATCATCTCTTTGACTGCATTTCCATTACGACAACACAATGGTGCTGCTGTCCCGACAGGAGTAACAGTGCTCTGTGTCCATTCAGCAACTGTACACGGCCTATGCCTGGGGCGCCCCCAAAAATGAATTATTCAACATCCACTTAATGTCCAAGCGACCGGTAAAGAGCAGCTCTGGTGCAGTCCCACACAGCCCTGCCAAACAGAATGCAGTGATGGAATTCTATGCTTCGGCCATGACTCACCAACGCACGTTGGGACAAAATGTGCACATAGTATTGCAAGCATACAACATGGGGCTGAGACTCAGTAATCTGTGGATGCAATCACTGTGCCATCAAGATCCTTATGATGATATATCCTTATCTCCTGTTAAGAGCTAAAAACTCGATATCTGACTTGACAACGCATCTGTAAAATGACTGTAATCTACTAATAACTGAGGTTCAGACCACAATATTTATTATATGGTAAGATGAATGCATGATGCAATCAAAACCAAAGTTGACATTACATTCATTCTAGTGAGATTTGGTGATCAATGAAATAATTCGGAGAAAAATGTATGTATCCACTATTTGGAAAGTGGATGTTTGAAATTTAGTGCGAGTTGCATTTTGATGTATTCAGAGTAAATGTAAAGGGGAATCAATTGAATTTCTATTTGAGGAACACCATCATGGCCTAAGTTACATTAGCAGAAATTGGCTTCAGATAGAGAGATGACGTTATTCGATTGTTGCTTAAGAACATGCATTAAGAAATTAAATCAATAAAAATAAAAATATAAAGAGTATATGTTATTGTTTATTTATTATTTGATTTATTTTTTTTTTTCTGCCCAGCCACATTCATCTGTTTTACAAAATTCTTTCTTTAAAAAAAACCCCACATTTTTGTGCAAGGCTTTGTGAGGGCGAAGGTCATAGTGTGGTTTTAGCATGTCGTGTCCACGGCATGAAAATGGTCGGATGGGTGTAATGACGTCATGGATGCTGGTATGAAATAAGGGACCATGTCCTTAAGGGCCTCGTCTTCAATATTAAGCGTTTACGCATGAATCTAAAACAGAAAAGATGCAATATCCAATGACCTGTGTCCTAGTTAATAAAATATACAATAATAATAAATTCTAAACACTAGGTAACGAGATATTATCTATTTGAAAACACGATTGGTGTGGTGAAAAGCGGTTCGGAGAGTCATGCGGTAAACGCGCTACCTGCAGACGGTGATGAGGTTCTTGCGCTCCACACCGGCATTTCTAGAAGACGATTTTTTCGACGTTAGACCCATAGCCATTGCGGTCTGGAGACAGCCTGACTTCATGAATCTGCGGAGGCTGCATCAAGTCTCTAGTTTCCCGGTGCGGCTCAAACCCCTCCCTCCTTCCGCCGAGCTGCTGCTTCATGGAGGAATGCCCACTCCAGCTGAGGACAGAGGGGTACACAAATAAAACATCTAAATGCTTGCACTTTTAAACCTGTATGTTTTCCTAAAAGGTGGGAAAATAAATTGGAAATATTGAAAATATATAAATGGTAGCTAGAAGAGACTGTGTCTCTTTCACTAAATTAAATTATTGTACCTGGCTCACATGAAAAGAAGGTCAATTAGGAATTCATCTTAATTTATTATATATATATATATATATATATATATATATATATATATATATATATATATATATATATATATATATATATATATATATATATATCAATGCAATTTAATTTTCGAACTTTTAATTATTGAAATAATTACTGATGAGTTAAGCAGCGCTGAACAAAATTGCATGGGCATTGGATGATTCAGATACTAAAATCAGTTAACTGCTTTTAAACTAGACCAGATTAAGAAGCAAGTGTGAAATGGCCACCAGGGGACGCCATTTACCGTATTTTTCAGACCTGGTCCAGCAGACGCTCCTCATCACGTGAGAATAGTTTCTGAATCAGAGTGATTCAAAATCAAACATAAATCTAAATTCCGTTTCAGTAACAGTTTCTGATCCATTAAGATGTACAAATCTCTTTGGAATTAATATATGGAATTGGGCTGATGTATGAACACAGATTATACTGAATTTAGGGATAAGAGGGTAAAGCAATAAGTCCCAAGAAGCCGTGGTTTACTGTGAATTTATAACAGCTGAGTTAAGGGACATGGCACGACGTGGAGCATTGATATGCATCAACACAATTTTCATGAGGTATCACTAAAAGCCTTCCTTCCGCTGGGAAAAATAGTCCCTGACCGTGAACAGCAAAGTTACGTTTATTACGCCTTTAGATGGAGGCAAAGATTGTCTGTATGAGCGAGCAGGGCTGGTTAGGTTACTTTTCAAATGTATTTCACTACAGATTACAAGATACATGCTTTAAAAAGTTACATTACTGCAAGTTCTCTCACCCTTTTTCCCTCAGAATTGCGTGATATAAAGTTGCAATTGTGAGTTATTAAGTCAGAATTATAAGATATAAACTCGCAATATTGAGAAATGTCAAAATTATGAAAAACTCACAATATTGAGAAAAGTCTGAATTGTGACATGTAAACACACATACTAATTTCACAATTGCAAGAAAAAAAAAATTAGTATTGCAAGTTTATATCTCCCAATTCTGACTTTATTACTTGTGAGTTTAAATCTCGCAACTGTTATAAAAAGAAGTCAGAATTGTGAAATGCAAAGGGGAAAAAAACAAATTGTGAGAAAAAGATGCAGTGACCTTTTTTTTTTTTTTTTTTACAATTTCTTTTGTTATTATGAATTTAGGACCGACCTGAAGAAAAATGGTGAATCTGAATGCATTCACTCAGTCACTTGATATCTCTCTCACAATACTCTTCGAACTTACATAGTAAGCTTCAATAAACAAACATTTTTATGTTGCGAAGAGCGCTTGCTAAGGGTATTGTGCAGTACTACACAGAACTGGATGAAGCGGTCATAGCCGTGTTGAATCATGAATAAAACAGCTATTCACCAATCTGGAACAAACCGTTTTATAAATAATAAACAAGTTACTTTTCGTGAAATAGACAATATATTGCAGCAACACAGACAGACTGGTGTAGTAATACTGATGTAATGAGGTCACGGGTGTGTTTGTAGAGTAATTTAGAACGCGGCTCAACCAATCAGAATCAAGGGCCGGAACTATTCGTTTTATAATTATATTTAATTTATGGTTGGATACATTTATTATTAATACACACACACACACACACACAATTGTTTCTTTAATTTTTTCTTTTTATGTCTCTTTTACAAAATCACTAACAAAACATAAGACGTAAACTAAGCGTAGGGCAAACTTTTAGAGCCGTTTTGCTAACCTGAACCTAACCGGATTCGAACGCATGAGAAGAGAGCGTTCTCTGATTGGCTCCCCAACTCTTTTGAGCTACTGTTTACAAAGCCTTGGTCAGTTGCTGAGATAGGAGTTATAACTTTACACCCTTTTCAGTAAAATGTGTGAATTAGAAGGATTTTTTTTTTTTTTTTAAAACAACATTCATAACTAAAGAGAAAAAAGAATTCTAGAATAAGGAAATCAAGAGTCAGTAGAATGGTACTTGAAGACTAAAACACAGTTAGGCAATTTTCATTGAACCAATGTGTGCAATTGTCTCACACACAATCACAGACACCAAGCAGGTGACTCAGAGCCTTTGTTTGAGTATAAAAGGAGTTCAAACACAGCATCAGAGCACAACAGGAGGGAGAGAGAGAGGAGAGAGGAGAGTATATTTCAGCTGAGAGAATCATAATTACAGAACAGTCTTCAGGCAACTAGATAAAACAGAAGCCCACTCAGAAGAACATTAAATGTGTATTCATATGTACATCCAGAATTGGCCAAATAAATACATAAATAAGAATAAATTAATATGTATAATTACATACAAACAAAGTCAGAAGATACAGTCATTCCTAGCTCAAAATATTTTAACCAGTTCCTAAACCAGTATACTTTGCTATAGTTGAAAATACTGGCCCTGTTCATGCCCAGCACTGAGCAGTCCCTTTGAGTTAGTGACGTGATGCCCCAGTGTAAAACAATACAGTAGTAACTTGTATAAAGAGCATGTTAAAAGCTTCATTTCTATAGCTACATTGATGCCTTTCAGCACACACACTATCCGTCAAGCAGAAAAAATAAAAAACATTCTAACGTGAAACATGACTAACCTATAAGATTTCAGTTATAGTGCTCCAGAACTAAATCCAAGACTTCGATTTAAGAAGAGCCGACTATTCAGTGCTTTTATAAGTGCTAAAGTACCAACCCCCCTTGTGATAATTCAGTGCAAGTTTCACTCTTCGAATCCAACTTGTGTTTCATCCTCTCACTTCCACCCCTAATAATACTGTTTAGCATCAAACTGGCAGTCCTGTTTGGGAGTATGGCAAAACAAGCAGGCCTAAGTGAGGCGTGACAACGTTGTTACACCGATGACACATTTACAAACACGTCATCAGTGGGCCTCCTAAATATCTGGACAGAAACAAAGGCTGACAGCTCGAGAAGCAGATAAACATCTTGTCAGTGTGGAGAAAGAACACAGTTGTTACCTATTTAATGTGCAGATTACAATCAGTGGTTGTATGGACTCCATATTGTGGCTTGGATAGCGAGGGCCATTATGCTGGCAGCCTAAAACCCTCACATAAAACCGATTGGCTCAGGTTTGCCCGAGTGCCTCGTCAACTTCAGCCTGGCTTTCAAGAGCAGCGTTTCAATGGGCATTTCGGTCCCTTCCCCCGCCGTCTGACATCTGGATCTTAAAAGGATTGGAGTACTGCAGCAGAGATATGCTAATGCATTAGCTCAGCCTCATCCAAATCCTTTAAATGACCCCCCTTCTTTTTTATAACTGCTGATTCACTAACTAACTGGATGCAGCCGCTGCCATCTTGTTTTCAGCTGCGATGAGAACTAGGCGAAGGAAAAAAGACGAGATTGATAATAGGCCGTGCATCTGAGGGGTTGTCTTGAAATCAAACAACTTCGCTTTTCACTCTATTAGTGATGAACGGCTTTGCTTTAAACTTATCCACCCTTAATGAGGAATAGAACTAAATAAATAACAAATAAACAGATTCTACAAAAATCTAAAGTAAATTCAAAATCTATATGGAACACAACAAATATGAATAAAAATGTATGTACAAATTGACAGAAATATCTGTTCCCTTTTTCGTATCCTCTATGCAACTAACAAACAAAGCAACAGAGATACTCGAGAGGAGAACAGGAGGGATTTTACAATCCTTCTATCCAGCACTCATTTTAAATACTGTTCCTGCTTCGTCCACATCAGTCCCTTTTTCTGAAGCTTATGACCATGGTAATTTACAAATGATGCACTGACCCTGCAAAGCAGCAGATGACATTTCCCCAACCTACTGCTCTGACACAGAGGATGTGCATGTTACTGAGAAAATGATCTGTTTGGCTGTTTGGTTTGGTCTGAAGTCTTATTTTTATTCTCAAAGAGAGGATGGTGGAGAATAGTAAGGATACACAGCCTCAGTTTCTTTGCCTGCTGACCGACGCTGCAGGGTCAAAAAAAGATCCACCCACTGAACTCAGTCCATCTCCCTTCGGTTTCCTATTGGCCTAAACCTAACAACACTGCACCTACATCTCCATTACTACCCCTCTCTCAGTGCGAGTCAGTCTCTCTTGGGCTGTATCCATTGGCAGGCGGCTGGAGTGAGGTTTTCAGCTCAGAGTCTTTGCTGCTTTTGGCCGCTTTGTGCCGTGAGGCTCTGGTGAAGAGGCGGAAGGCGCCCCTGCAGATGAGGGAAAACCAGTATACCTGCGGGGCCATGAGCAAAGCTGCACCTGCGTTATACTGCCAGGGCACTGACAGCGGCACCATGTAGAAGGGGATGGATGCGTACCTGTGATGAGCATAAACAAACATAAGCATAGAGTCAGCTTAGAGTGAATAACACCCTGTCTACACCGACGCAACAAAGCGACTGTTGCAAATGCATCTTTCTTTGTGTCAGAAGTAGCATGAGTGCTTTAATTACAATGGTAATAGAACAAGGCATCAGTTTGCCATTAGGAATCGGTCGCAGATTGATGCATCCAGTTTAGACAGCATCACTGATTTTAACGGGTTTCTCGCATAGTGCCGCTCACGTCTGGCGTGGACATTGTGGAATAAGGCATTATATGTTTTCACTACAGTCGTGGCCAAAGGTTGAGAATAACACAAATACTAATTTTCACAAAGGTCTGCTGCTTCAGTGTTTTTAGATCTTTTTGTCAGATGTTACTATGGCATACTGAAGTGTCAATGGCTTCTATAGGGCAATTACATTAAGTTTATGTAAAGAGACAATATTGGCGGCGTTGACCCTTCTTTTTCAACACCTCTGTAATTCACCCTGGCATGCTGTCAATCAACTTCTGGGCCACATCCTGACTGATGGTAGCCAATTCTTGCATAATCAATGCTGGGAGTTTTTTGTTTGTCCACCCACCTCATGAGGAATGACCACAAGTTCTAAGTAGAATTAAGGCCTAGGGGGTTTCCTGGCCAAGGACCAAAAATTTCGATGTTTTGTTCCCTGAGACACTTAGTTATTACTTTTGCCTTATTGCAAGGTGCTCCATCAGGCTGGAAAAGGCATTGTTCATCACCAAACTGTACTTGGATGGTTAGGAGAAGTTGCTCTCGGACAATGTTTTTGTACCATTGTTTATTAATGGCTGTGTTCTTCGACAAAATTGTGAGTGAGCCTAACCCTAAAACCTAACCCTGAAAACTTTTGGCCACCTTTCAAGAAAGGTTTCACCACTCTGCATCCATATTATCAATGCCCCTGGGCAGCTATTTCAGGCATGTAAGACCAACTGCTATCTACCTAAATCATAAAATACTGAAATCTTGAGAGGAGAAAAAAAAAAAAAAAAAAAAAAATGCATATTTTAGGTTGGTCTAGCCAATCTGCATGTGCAGTCCCAAGCATGCATTTCAGTAGACTGACTGTTTCAGTGGTTTCTAATGGCATCTGCAGTGATTCGATGACAACCAATTGGCAATAATGCAAGTAGCTAACTAAGCAGATCAAACTATACAGAATCTGAACTTGATGTTTCACACATTTTGAGCAAAGAAACTGGATGACTTTTTTGAAAACGTCAAACTACTTTTGTGACTTGTCGTTTGAAATGCAAAATTGCTCTCGCAAAGAGCAATTTCTTACCAAGATATTTTCCATGATTTGTTCAGTTTTGGAAATTACATTAAAAAAAAAAAAAGAAATCTCATGACCTTTAGTGATTATTACAATTGTTTAGGAGGAATCTGTAAATGTCTCATGATCAAAACTCAGTCCTGCGTGGAGACTGAGTGAGAAATATGATGCATGTTTATGTCTGACCAAAAAAGAAAACCTCCAGATTTAAGATTTCAAGTTAATATCAGAGGCACTGTGCCTCAGTGGAGAAAGAGGATAAAAGAAAGAAGGAATAGATGATCAATAGAAATAGAAGACCAAGTAAAAGACTGAATGATTGAGAGTTAAATGATTGAGTGTTAAACAGTGGTCATACCTGCCGTATGCGTAGTAGAGGTAGGGGAAGAGAAGAACTCTGCAGATGAAGAAAGTGACCAGCATAAGAGCTCCATTGACTTTATGTAGGAGAGTGTGCTGTTGCTTGTACTGAGACAAAGAAACAGAGGAGAGAAGGAAGAGGTGAAAGAGAGAGCGTTTAACAGCTAGAAAAAAAATAAATATTAATAGGCAGAGCAATGAACCCTGACAAAAGTGATTCAATATTGCCCACTACACATTTAACACTCAAGGAGTGAAAGGGACATGTACAAGAGTTGATAGTCTGAGAAAGATCACTGTCATTCAATGAGATGTTAAGATTAGTAAGTCTGGCAGAAATTACCCATACAGTACAAAGAAAAGAGAGAAATTTGAAAATCTGCTTGTCCAATTTATTTAAAAAGAGAGACACCGACATAAAAGAAAGCCAAAAAGTGATGAAAAGATGTGGTGAGTGAGTTATTGTGTTAATTACCTGGATGAGTATTTTTCCCAGACAGACAGATGGGGTGCTGAGTTCTGCCAGGAACAGCACACCCTGGAAATAATCCCCTTTGCCCTGTCTCCAGAACTAGAAAGAGAGGAAAAGAAAAAAGGGAAAGGAAACAAAAAATAAAAAGGAAGGATGGGTGTGGAAAGGGAAATGGAAGAGAGAGGAAAAGAAAAGGAAGTTAGGAAAGGAAAAAAAATTGAATAATGGAAAATGGATGGGGGATGAGAAAAGGGAAATGAGGTGACAGGAGAAGAAAGGAAGGAATGGAGATTATTACAGGAATGAATATAAAGTTCAAAGCAAGGGAAAGGGGAGAGAAAAGAGAAACGCAAAAAAGAAAGTGGGAATGGGAAATGGGAAGATGGAAGAAGAAAGAGGAACGGTAAGTGAAAAGGAAGAGAAAGGGAAAGCAGTGGAAGGGAAGCGAAAAGAAAATGGGACAAGGATACAGAAATGGTAGGGAAAGGGAAAGAAGAGAAAGGGAACAAGGAAGAGGAAAAGGACGAAAAGATAAAGGACGGGAAGTAGACAAAGAAAGAAGAAAAACAAAACAGAAAGAAAAGGAAGAGAAAGTCAGAAGTAGGAAAGCTTAGTGTGGGTTTATCAGAGGAAAGTGCTGCAGAGGTTCTCCCGTCTTATCAGTCCGTAACACTTATTGCCATTTAAAGTGCAGCTAATGCCAGGGTGCTGGCTGCTGCACTTCTGCTGACAGCAACAGTCTCCATGGATACAGATGGAGAGTGATGGAGAGTATAATCACAGGGTGAAAGTACACAGGCCCATTTAGGACAAGTTCGACTCAGCCACACTTCAAGCCACCCACATAGCATGATACCATCAAATCACTCTTAAACAGTCATGAAACCACTGCATTACTACACCCAAACATATGGCTCTGATGGGCCTCCATAATTATATTACAAAAAAAAAAAAAACGAATGTTAAAATGTCACACAACCCTCATTCCACTCACCACGGAGACAGGAAAACAGACAGTAACCATGACGACATGGTGCAAGACCATGAGGAACTCTCGGCGCAGATAGCCACTGATGGCTGACCTCATCGGTTTGGCCTCGCTATCATCATCGTGGTCTTTGACCTGAAGTTTGTACCAGTAGCACATGAACATGGCATAGATGTCATAGATGAAGTAGGGGACCGCAAAGAGGATATAGCTGCTGGTGAGCCAATGCCTGAATAAGAGGGAGCAGAGAGAGATGGGATGAAAGGAGAGGGAGAAACCCCCAGTTGTCCTTAAATTAACTTTCCATGACTTATTGACTCCCTGATATTTCTATGAACATGTCCAAGGTGCTCAGTACTGCACCTGGAGGTTAGAGGGAGGTGTGTTGGGCTTTAAAATACAACACTGTGTAAAAAAAAAAAAAAAAAAAGAGCTCCTCTAACATTCTGATAAATTTCTTCTTTTATGTTGCATGTAAGAGAAACATTCATACAGGTTTAGAACAACAACATGAGTAAGTGACAAAATTTTCATTTTGGGGTGACGTATTCCCTTAAAATTTGACTAGCAAATCAAGCACCAGTCAGATTGTACAGGCAGTAAAACTATTGTCTATGTGTTCCAAAGATAAATGTGGACACAAGAGCAAACAATTGTCCCAAGTCAAATTTGTTGCAGAACTGAGGATAAATGGATGTCTATTTCTGTTGTTTGTTTGAACTTTCTTTTCATCAAAGAATCCTGAAAAAAATGTATCATGGTTTCCACAAAAATACAAAGCAGGACAACTGTTCTCAACATTGATATGGAACCTGGGTGTGCTCTTTGGTACCAATCATTCATTTGAAAGCAACATTTAGAACGTCTGTATAAACGCATTTGTCCAACTTAATACATCTAATTTACGACATGTGCTCTCAGTTCCTTCATGACCTCAGGGATAGATTATTATAATGCTCTACTGGGTGGTTGTCCTGCACGCTTTACCTGCTGCGTTTTGGACCAGCTGGAGTTTGAGTTTTTACTGGAACCAGGAAATTCGACCAAGAGCCAGTTCTGTCAACACTGCACTGGCTCCCAATTAAACATTACATACATTTTAAAATCTTGCTAATTACTTAAAAGCACTAAATGGTAGGGCTGGACAATATGATCTAAAATCAAAGTCTTCATTGAACATTTTACCTCGATTACGAATAATGAGCGATTATCATGTTTTTTGCTTCTTTTTTTTATCCTCTAGTTCACTGACAAGGTTTGTACTGTAAATATGCAATGTGGATTTTATTTCCTAATGAAAGAGTGCTCTGACATAACGGCTCACTTTCAGCAGTTAATTTATCAATGCTTTGTGACATTTTTTACAGATTTCTGCTTGTTGTAAATCAGATAGAGATGAATTAGCACAGTACCAGTACATTTATTTGAATGCATTAATGAGAACGATTGCATGTGAATTAGTCATACTGTCTCTCGATTAATTGCGAAGCTGTAGGTTGTAAGTAGTTACTTTAAAGGTAGAAAAATATATGCTATAACTTTTGAGTTTCCACTTTAATGATAAATCACAGGACAGCATTGAGCCCTTAACGCATTATAGTCCTTCACGTCTACTGCGATCTCAAAATTCTGTCCAGTTGATAATACCTAGAATATCAAAATCAACTGCAAGCAGTATATACTTTTCCTATTTAGCCCCCACACTTTGGAAGCAGACACACACAGTCAGTTTAAATCTAGACTAATCTAGATGGAGTTTGGGTTCCTTGCCACTGTCGCCTCTGACTTGCTTCATAAGGGACACTTGTAGGTGACTTGACCTGACTGAAAATGCAGCTTTGCCATCACTGAAATAAATTACATCTTAAAATACCTTAAAGTGATAGTTAACTTCCGCTACGGAGAACACAATGACGCACTGTCCTACATTATAACACATAGTACATCATTGACTGTGACGCCAGAAGTTCATTATTTTACTATATAAAGTTTTAAATAAGAATATTTGCCTTACACAAATGCATCGGTTCACTTAAATGCGCTTTTTTGGGCTTCAAATCTAATCCAAGCTTCAAAGAGCCAGGATGCATTTTTAATATAACTGACTGTGTTTGACTGAGAGAATACAGTCATATACAGAGTGAGTAAATTATGGGGTAATTTTCATTTTTGGGTGCACTGTCCCTTTAAAATAGAAAATTCTTTTAAACCGTAATAATGTTTCACAATATTATTATTATTTTTTTACTGTATTTTGATGAAATAAATGCAGCATTGTTAAGAATAAGAGATGTGACGTCTTTTCAAAATTATATAAAAACACGACTCAAATTTCAAACAGTACAAATGAATCAATGGAGTATGCAAATTAGCTTGTGGGAATACAGTGCAATTTATAGCGTCAAAGAGTGCTCTGAGTGTTGTGTTTGGTTACCTGATAACTATATTGGAGATATCACGTTGGAACATTTATTATTTTACAAATCCATTATCACAGCCATGAATATTTAAAAACTCACTAAAGCAATCATGATACTGATGTATGTTTTCATTAACAATGTTGATGTTTAAATTTAAAACCTGGCTGGACCAAGACCTGTAACGTAGGCCTAATACATACCTTGTGTCCCAATGTGCATACTATCCATCCTAAATAGTATGTGAGATTAGAATATTTCCCAAAGCATAGTATGTTGAAAAGACAATGCCAAAAGTATTTATATATATATATATATATATATATATATATATATATATATATATAAAAAAAAAAAAGTATAACTATTTCCAGTGGTTTTTCAAAGTGTGGATCTGTGCACACCCGAATGGCTATTATTGCCCACAACCCATTGCGCTTTGAAGGAGGATTTGATTCAGAACTAACAAATAAAAAGTGTTGAAAACTACAACATGCTGGATGTGCGTGGTTTAGATAAAGTGGTTTGAGTGACTGACAATCAAAATGTTATACGTATAATATTTCATCTACCACTATGTGAACTTTTATAAAAGAGGTGTTTGACTTTCAATTGCATCATTTTACAAAAACATGCGGTTCTCCGCATGAAAGACCCACGTTTGGAAGATTAACACGTTACCCAATCCAGTAGCAAATTAAATTCAATTAAATGTGGAGGATGTTTACTGTGACAAGATGATTGACGGACAAGTTTTGATGACTGGATGCACGTCACTATGCGACAGAGCGTCCATTTAAAGACGCACTTTTTCTCCACAAAAAGAGTGCATACTTTTAGGGCAAAGTAGAAGTAGACGAATTGGGACACAGCATTAGTCTAATTCCCAGACTTCCTGTTCCCTTGATGTTGCATTTGCAACACATACCCTGAGTAATTGAGTTTACCTGGCTTAAATCATTTATGAAACATGATTGCTGACCTATTTGAGCTGCCATATTTAATTCACTTGTGGGCCTTCAGGTTATGGCACAAAATAAATGAGATAAACCGTTCAAAACAAGATAAATTCAATTAGGTGAGGCAAATCAAATTGGAGCCAACAGTTTTCCATAAACCATCAGCGTGAACACATCGAATGGTTTTCACAGAGTGTCAAGATGCAGCTTTAAATAATGAACTGAAACTGCTGACTAAAGCTGTCATAAAGAGTCACCATCAAGTTTTTCCAAAGTATTTTGCCAATCTACTCTCGCTCACTCCCTTTCCCCTAGCTTGGAGTGCCACAGTGGATTTACAGATAGAAACTAATTAGGTTAAGAGCCTAATTAGATTATTCTGACATAAGGTGTACATTGGAGGAATAGCACATTCTTAGAAACGCTCAGAGTGAAGGGAATACTTTTGCACTCCTACACATCTGGGACCAATTCCATAGAAATGAGAGAATTCTCAGATGTATACGCAAATGCAACACAAATGAAACAAGGCGAGAGAGACTCATGCACATAGGAAAACAAACAAACAAACACCAAAGTAAAACAGTGTTGAGTGTATTAAAACAGTGAAACCTTCTGACTATAAAAATAAAAAAAAAAATCAACCAGAATTACTAAATAACATACTTTCTCTGTTATATATCTAGCAATAAATGCACATCTTCAGCTGATACTCACTGGTCCTCGATGATGTCTTTACAAGAACAGGCAATGATGTATCCGGCAGAGGATGCCATAATGGCTTGAACGGAGGACACCAGTCTGGGAAAAAAAAAAAAAAAAAAAGAAATTCACATTCATGAGAAGAAAAAAAAAAGAAACAGACTGCAAACACCCTTAGAGAAGAGATTTTTGAAACCATTAATTGCAGCTTTTGATGACACCAGTTAAAGGAAAGGTCATTTAAGCAAGACATTACATTCAGAGTTCCAGCAGAAAATCTCATCAATGCATCAGACAGCGCACAGCAACCAAACATAAGCTTACATGCAACGTCTTTACTTAGCAGATCTTAATCATACACATTTCTTGCAAAAAGGCCTTCAAAACAAGATAATTTCTGCCGCATCGGTCACATTTAGTTACAGAACAGCAAAACCCACCAACATCTGGTCAGTATAAAATTATCAACCCCCTCAGTTTCAGGCAACCATTTTCTGTTTTCAAATATTTTTTATGACTGGTCACAAATATTTCAGTTCATCTCAGCAAGTATACACTTTATTAATGCGATTTTAAACATACACTCACCAGCCACTTCATTAGATCCACCAAGAGTGGCTACTTTCTGGACTGAATTAGGAATGTCACAGTGAGTAAATTTTCATACCAGTACATAAACTTGCGACAACACAGGTATTACTGGAAAAAATTTGGATGGGGGGTGGGGTGTTGCATTTTGAATGCATGTTCGAATTCATGATCGTGTGTACCGTCTATAGGCCTATAATTTGCAGGCATCAGGGAGGGGGTACCTATAGGGGTAGGGGTATTAAAAATCGCTTTTGGATACCCACTTGCTGTTCAGTTTAACTTTTGATTGCTCTTTGTATAGGATTCAGTGGTACTGACTGCACATTTTACAAGATATGATATTTGTCAATGACATGATCTGTTGCACACCAAATCCTCCACCATAGACCTGTCAGTCATCTCTCCTTACTCTCTGCACACAAGTATAATCTGACTTCTGCTGTACGGTGCTGTTGTGACTCTGCTACAGTGCTGTAGGGAGCTGAACAGACGTTTTCAGGTTATAATTGTAGAGTCCACTGAACTAAAAGGTTTTTATTTCTGGCTGAACACAGTGTAACACCGGTAGCACAGACTACTGCAGCAAGCCTAAACCCAATTCATTCCTTGTGTCATCGATTCAACAAGATGCTGGAAACATTCCTCAGTGATTTTTTTGGTCCATATTGACATGATAGCATCACGCAGTTGCGGCAGATTTGTCGGCGGTACATCTGAGATGCGAATCTCCCGTTCCACCACATCCCAAAGTTACTGTATTGGATTGAGATCTGGTGACTGGACTGGCAATGCTTTTCCAATGTTCTATTGATCAATTTTTGTGAGGCCGTCCGAACTGTAGGCTCAGTTTCCTATTCTTAGCTGACAGGAGTGGCATTCTGTGTGTCTTGTGCTGTTTGACTCAGCTCAGATTGCTTTTCCACTGCAGTTAGTACAGCTTCAAAGTGGGTGGGATTATAGACATCCGTTACAGTTGTGCCACCTCTGCAGTGATCCACTCTTCGGCTACTAACAAGAGGGGGCAGTCTGCACCTCATCTATAGACCACGCAGCCGTTTAAAGCATGTTGTTTAAAAAAAAAAAAAAAAGTTGTGCAAACAATTGCTGTGGTGGCTGTTACTGACTATTTAAATCTAGCAGGTTTGATGTCTCATGTTGCAAATCCAATGATGATGGTAGTGCCCGTTTCTTTGGATGCTGCTATTCTCTCTGACCAATCAGGGATCTGCAATGTTTTCACATCACATTTTAGTATCGGTACAGCACGCTTGGAACCTCAACCAAGGTGGTACTATTTAGGGGAGCTGTACTGAGCCGTAGTGAGTAGTACCATGCAGTGTTAAAGCGCCAAAGCGAGCCATACCGTGCCATACCATGCAGTGGAGAAGGTAATACTTGTTTTGATCGCTACGGTAGACATCAGTGTTTATATTTGAACTATAAGATTTATCCCATTACTTCTATGATCATTTGAACGATCGTATCACAGAAATAATGATACGATGAGCTTGAAATAATGACTGCTCTCTCTGGATCAGTGACAACAGTTTCAACACATATTTGAATGTTGTGATATGATTTTGCGAAAGGTTTAATAGATAGACGGATTGTTGTCATTTAGGAATAAGATCACGTGGGTGTTTAATTCGACACCACATTCATTATTAATATTTATGAAGTGATACAATGCTTCTTCGACACATCCCACCAGAGCAAATTTCGGAACAGTTTAAATCTATCTGTACTGGTTAATGTTGATATTGTGGCGGACCTCCACAAATAAATCGAGGTATGGGAAACTCTAATTGATTTTGATGCATTTTGCTTTCTTTGAAGCACTTGGATACTCTCTTTCTCTCGTCTGCTTGAAAGGGATATTAAGTCAAGTGACACTCATAGATAACGACACATTTCGCCCACTGTTGGAACAAAAGTGGGTAACTATAACCAAGGACTAAAATAAAGAAATTTGAGTTAATATCGGAAGGAATTTTTTTTGGCACGAAAAAATCTGAAGGCCGTCTGTCTTTTTGACAGATTACACTGCCTGTCCAGGTGGTGGTGAATGCACTCCAGTGTGGCAGCAGAGTTCAGGCTCCATAAATGAAAACAATGCATTTAATTACACAAACACACACACACACATACACATATAATATATTATACTAGTCACATTCACTGATGCAGATTTTTATCCTTTATCAATTTAGCATTTTTTTAACAATCTTAATAAGCACAAAAAAATACAATTATGATGCCAATGCCATGACTTTCACGTTTATAAACAAAAGAGGACAGAATAGGTTCTTTTCAACTTTTCATGACCTCTCAACAAGTCTCACTTTCTCCTCCCCTTATTTACCTGGACGAGACAATGACTGCATCCTTCTCGCTCCATCTGAGCCCAGGACCATGTTTCAGGAATCGTTTAGACAGTAGGAAAAGGCCGGGGAAGAATATGGAGCCAGCTGCAAGAATGCTCAGCATAATCTCAGGAAATGTTGCTCAACGTCACGGTCTGTCTAATGGGGATAAATATCACACATTTTAATGTTTTATTTTAATGGGCATCTTAAAATATTCAAATGCATTTATATAATAGAATGTATATAAGAGAAACCTTGCCATTCAAGAAAAATCAAACATGAATTTGTTTTTTGTAATCATGTCTGTTTAGTTAGTGACAGACATTTTGCTTCATCATTTAGAAGATTAGCATCTGCGTTCAAACTCAGCATTATAACTTGATTCTCACCAAAATCTGTTCACTGAAAGAAAGGAGAGAGAAGGGCAAGGCAAAGACAGAAGGACGAAACAAATGTGGAGAGTAAAGAAGGAAAATTAGACCACAAAAAATCCACATTAGAAGTCAAATCAACAAACAACACATATACCTTTGTAAATGCAACATATATAAAACGTACACCAGATTACACAAACACGTTAACGTCAAGTACCACTAAACTCAACAGTCAAGTTCAAGGTACATATTGCAATGATATGACATGAATAGATTCCCCAGATATCTTCAGAAGAATTCCATTGTAAATGCATCCGTTCACTGTTCTCATTATTGCATTAAAAAAAAGTCCTTAAATTATTCCAGACGACTGACATATTTATATTGAAGCTGGGATAGTGGGAGTGTCCATACTAAAATAGGAGCGGAAAGGATTAGCGAGCAAGAGATTTAGAAAGATTACTGCAGGGAGCGGGAGGGGAGTGAGACGAGGGGAGTCAAAGAAGAAAGAAAGAGAGAGAGAGAGAATGTGGGAGAATAGAGGCCGACAGGCCGCTATTCTGTGGTACAGCAAGGGAAGCCTTGTGGGAGGAGGTGAAAGGGAGTGCATTACTCCTGTTATTGCTACATTGGGATTGTGGGTGCATATCTGCTGCAAGCCAATCAAAAAAGGGGCATAAACAGTCTTAAAAAAAAAAAAAAAAAAAAATCTACAGCTGCCAAATCAAGAAGTGCATGACAGTGAATGTGCATTAGTTCATTATTCTGAAGCTCGCACTAAAAAATCTGCTCATGCAACATGCAAATAATTCAAGAGATTGAACAGCGCTCGCAAATCCTATGATGAAAACTCATAACAGCTCAACACGATGATTTTGCATTTCAAACAAACTCTAAATCTCCCCACAAACTATATTATGAAACCCTCCGTCGTTCCCTACGTCATCTCAGGTCACACTCTGTCTCCGTTCTGCTAACCAACAGCAAAGCAGCGTGAGCAGCTCGTCTATTCACAACGCTACCTTCAGAGCTAACAGGCTAGCGGCATCCATCCTATTGTGTTATCACCAGCAGTCCAGCAGCACACGAGGCAGAGAGAGTCTCGTCGAGACCTCTAGCTAACAGGTTGTAGGCGATAGGCCTGCTGGCTGTGTGTGTGTGTGCTTACGTCAGCCAGTAATGAATTGCTTTCCTCCCCACATGGTTGATGGAAAAAAACAATTGCTAAAATGGGGATGCGCCCCCAGAGCCCCAGATACAATATTGTACAGCAGTCTGTGCCATGCAACTCTTTTGCTGTAACGCATTCAGACCCAGAGACTAAAAAAATACCAGCATGTCTTATTTATACACTAAATGAGCCATACATTACAATCAATTACAAAAATTATGATTTAAAAAAAAAAAAGTTTGGAATTTATTACAAAATAATTTAAATTGTTTGTTTATTTATTTATTTGGGCTGCTCGATATTGGAAAAACTGATATTAAAATATTTAGTTTTTCTGCGATATATATTATGATATAAAAAAAAAGTGTCACCAAATGATTTTAGCTCTATTTGAAAGAATTAATCAATCTAGAATCATTGGGGTGATTTTGTAAATGAGTGAATATGCATAGAAAATAATGAACAAATTACAAGCAGATAATAGAACAAAGATATATATGAAATAAATAGTGCTTTATATTTTTCAGGTAGGCCTAACCGTACACTGGTAGAGAAATTGAATAATAAAATGTAAAATAACACTGCATAGTATAAATTAAATATAATTAATCTATGTTAAAATTACAAAAGTGATTTTTTTTCTTTGTCTTTCGTTGTTTGATTAACATTCACAAAACCGAAAACAGCAGAAATATTAGGCTCCTGTCACTTTAAGATTGAATGCGCAGATCCAGAACACTGTTACACATCCAGTTCTTTCTCAATCGTTTAGTTCATCTAAGACATTAGCTTTATGAGAATACTCAATATTTTACGTGAATTATGACCTTTTTTCTTTTTGCATGCATGCATGCGCCAATTCAGGCACAAATAGACACGGAAGAGAACGGCATTCAGTGTTCATGTGCATCTGCGCGGCTCTCTGTGTGTGTGTCCGCATTCAAAAGAGTTCTCCTTCACATCTTCATGTGCTCAAATGGTTTAAAATCGCTTGAATGTTTAAACTGACCGGACCTAAAAGATAAACTTCCATTATATGAAGATTAAACTTTGCAAAAAATCATTTTTAATTAATACATGTGTATTAAATTTCATTGTTGAAAGAATACTATTCCAAAATATAACCGTTAACACTTATAAAACAGCTTAAACAAAGAAACAAATCATAATGGAACAATTACGTCCCCTATGAATGGTTATATTTCTCTGCAGGACTCAAACCTGTGACCAGCTCATTTATTTTCTTATATTGCTATGCCACACCACCGACACAGTTCGTAGATCTAAGGCGATATGACAAAGCTAAGTTGGATGTCATTACATGAGCATTGTTCGGACTGGTCGGACTTTGGTTAGGCATGGTGTGAAAATGATCATTTTGGTGACGATATCACAAAATTTGTAGATTGTATTACTGAAACCATATCAAATATTATTATACATAAAAATCCCAAAGGAAAGTGATACAAGTTAGAGTCTGAAGGGGTTAAAACATTCATAGTGAATAAGAGCAAGAGAAGCAAGCCAAAAAATGCAGAAGATTACTTTAAAGTTGAGCGCCGTCGGTCATGGGGCAGGACAATCCTGTCACAGTCTTGCATAAATTGGATCACAATGTCCATGAAGCATCTGTGAGACGGTCGACATGATGTTGTCGATATATCCCAAGCTCTCGACCCCAGAAAGCTTCACGGTTTCGGTTTTGAAAGCACCTGCTGGGAAAATACAAACGTTAACGTATGACAACAAAGAGAAAGACACAAAAAAAGTGTTTAAGGACGAACAGTATTAACGCAAAGTTTGTCTCTAAGCAGTCTGTCCTCATCCATCTGTCCAGGAGACAAGTGCGTTCCTACATATAAGAGAGCTGATCCGCGTCCATCTGGTCTATACAAAGCTCTTAACTCAAGCTGAGTCAGCAGATCAAAAGCTGCAGTGGTCAGACATGACCACACTCAAACATTAGCCTTGCAAATGACTTATTTAAATGAAAATGTAGGCTATCCGTGGCGGAGAGCGGATACCTGCGCCAGATGGATGAGAGAGAAGCAGGTCTCCAGGCAACCACTTTGGTCCCCGCTTCTGCCTTTCTGACCACCTCACTGGGATTAGACAAAACAAGTGGGCATCGGGAAAGGCAGGGAGGGTCGAATGACTCAAATTTGACTACAAAACATGTGCAAATCCTGAACCAAATGCCGAAAGTTATCTAAATAATGGCGTTATTCTAATTCCCCTGTATGCAAAGTAGAGAAAGAGTCACGCTAGCTTTCAGGCTAGCGCTGTGCTAACATGACTCAGAGCCTCGCTGAGAGGATAAATACAGCTGTGGTCTCCGTCGTATATTTACATAACCTTTACCTAATATTACCGGAGAAGTCGGGAATTATTACACGGAAACGGAAAAAAAAAAGCTGGTTTGACTTACTGTGCATCGAAATCACGTCTTTCGACTGCCCCCAGTCCTAAATGTGTTGACAAGAGATTAATTTTACTTTTAAATCTGCACCGCGACTCTTAGTAACTAACCGCCGATTGGCTAAATGAGACGAACACGACAGATTTTCCCTTCGTTTATTGGTTTAAGGTTTGATTGACAGTAAATCTGACCAATGGCGAGTAAAAACAAAGTGACCTGATAGCGTACGCCCGTATTAACTATTCATGATCCGACGTCTTTTCATTGTTTCAGCAGTCCGTTGAAAAAATACAGAATTATCAATATTTTGCTCGCCCAATAACTGTTTGTTTATTGGTTTTTATCAAACGGGGCTGAAAATATTCTAGCTGCCTATGAGTTTAATATCGATTTACTCCATCTACATTTCTGACAGTATTTTGTATACGTTACGTTAAAAAAAAAAAAAATAGGTCTAATATCACTGTGATAAAAAGATACAAACTACAAGTACATAGTAAAACATTTACTCTCTTTTAAACGTCATCTTAAGCAATTCCTTTATATATATATTACTTTTATTAAAAATGTATAGTTCCTGACATGACAGAATGCAGCTCAAATGAATATCAGTGTCTTTCACATAACAGTTGTAATCATATTTCCACTTTTATAATATGCAATATTCCTGTCGGGAAAGATGGTTAGTTCTAAGCCCTCACCAGTAATGTGTGCATATGCAAAGTTCAATTTTTTATAAATAACTGTGAATGGAAAATTTTCATTTAAAGATCAAGCACCTGGAGCTTAGAAATTACATTTGCTAAAAATACTGCAGGAGACTCCTGCAATCTGTACCTACATTTTTTTTTTTTGTCTGGAAGGTAATATGCATATGGAAACTATATGGAGATATGGTCACAACTAGATATCCCAAGCTATGGTTACCTCAGGGAACATGAAATAAATGTTGCACATGTACTTGCAATCAAGTGAACCAGGCATACATATAGTTTTACAAATCTGGAAACTTGTGTATCCATATACATTTAGGATGAAACATACACAAAGCCTTTTACACATGAGGCCCTTGATTATCAGTGTTTTATTTATTGTAAGAGTCTGGTGACTTGTTACCAGTATTTAAGTTTGTCATGTGAAACTGTTCTAGAAAGTCCACACTGAAAAAACACGTTGACAAATAATCAATTAACGTGCCATGATCAACTGACTACCAAACTTAAGACGGGAAGATTTTTTTAGTAGAACTTTGAAAAATGACAATTTTAAAGTCACAATAAAATCGAAATAGTGACAGATCTATTCATCTGTAGTGACCTATAAGTTTTTGTTGTTTTTGGTTTAAACATTAGTCGCAACAAAAAAAAAAACATGCACAAATTGTTCACAAAATAAGCTCTAATATGAATTTAGAAAAAAGAGAAATGTTCAATTCATGCTAAAATAAAATGAAAATAAATAATAATAATAAAAACTTCAAATATTTGAAATTGAAATGTAGTTCTGTCCTTGAACTGGAATGCAGTTGTGTTGACAAGCCAATAAGATGCAGACGCAAGGTTTCCAGTGTCTGTCTCTTTAATGTCTATTTTACCCTAATCCACTTCTCTCTTTTTTTTCTTTAAAAACTTCAAGTATTTGTTGGGAACACAATGTCCAAAAACATTTTTTCTTCTAAAATGCAAAGACAAAAAAAAAAAAAAAAAAAGATCTAATAAAACAGATAACAAGAGATAACCATCTTAAAACTGTTCAATCATATTATCAAAGCCATAATAGTCATTAACACGAATATCAAGTTCAGTTTCATCTTGAAAAATAATAATAATTAAAAAAAAACGTCTAACATCTATTATCATTATTTCAAATGAAATTCACCATTTACTTAAGATAACTTTCTGTTTGGCAGTCGGTAAGACAAAAACGACTAAACCAACCCACTGATCTTCATACCAGTCTATTTTGCTAGTTTTTCTACCAACACAACAGCAAAAGTGGTCATAAAAACAACAACTTCAAAAAAAAAAAAAAAAAAATTAAAACCAAAACCTAAAAGAATTGGTCACAATACATGAAAACAAAACCTAAAAATAACATGTTCCTATAATAAAATTAAATAGCAACAGCACATTTAAAAAGTTTCTAAAATAAAACTCCTAATGCACTGCAATTTGCAAATCCAAGTGAAGTCCATACACACATGCATTGAGAGACATTATTGATGAGGAACAGCCTTGAGGCATCCGATCGTGCCCTGCGCTTTTGTTGCCACCTGCTGGTAGGAGACAAACATTTACAGTACTGGGCATTTGAGTATTCGGCCTTCTGCAGTAAACCCAGAGAGCACCAACAACTGCTTGTATACAGTAACTCTGCCTGGATCCACGTCTACAGTGTCTACAGTCTAGTCCATATTGTATAATATGAAACCTGAGCTCTAGACTTGTTACTTTTACAAATGAGTCAGGGAGGTATTACACAAACAGCAGCTTTTTTTTTTTTCGCCCCCAACAAGCATCTAAAACTCACCCGTCAGCCATCATCCCAGCAATCCCTCGCTCTGAAGGAAAAAGAAAAGCAGATCGATTCAGAAACAATTCAGGGAGAGATTGCCACCCATTGGAGCCGCGTCGCACACACTTACAGTGCATTACAGTACTTTTTTGATAAACGCTTGGGTTCAGTCTATACACACACACAAGCCCAGTGAACTGAGGGCCAGCTGAGGTAATGAAACATTCAAAAAGGTACAACACTGCACATTCCCTAAACTCTCCGAAACCGCAGTTTCACCCACGGACCAGATGGCTCGCCCAAGCCGCCATGAAACCCACACCTGGTCTGCCTAACACAAACACGGAACAAGTTGGACAAGACGACAATAAATTAAAAAGCGAAAATAAATACGATTCAATCCACCTTCTCTGCCTACAGAACCTCGCCCAATCAGAGTGCTGGATACTGATATCAATCTGGTTTGGTCCTAAGAGGGGCGGAACCTTTGGGAAGATGCTTCAGGCGGGAACAGCACAGTACCTACGCTCCTCAGATAAACATGTTCATGGGCATACGAGACGCCATCACCCCTATACAGCGTTCTAAGACAACACTAAAACTAACGCATTTGCGCAAGGATCGTTTCCACAGGATGCTTCTTAAGAAATATTGAGGAGTCTGCACAATTAAAACTCCCCGAAACACCTAAATAAAATGAAAATAAAAAATATTTTAGAGAAAGTCACTGTTGATATCGAACAGAAAGCATTCGGTTGAACGAGGAAGCAGTAACAAAGAAAGAAGACTTGAAAAGAACTTTTGGTTATCAGAATTTTAAGAATAAAACCTAAGAACCCGCAAAAGGAACACAGTGATAAAAGTCTATAGACAGAATTTGGAGGTACACCACAGATTAAAGATGGCCGTGTGGGTGATGCTATGGACTTGTGAGCACTGTCATCTCATCTGTTAGGATCATGGTCAGCGCAGTCTTGTGATTTGCATTATTCCAGATATCTGTATTGCACAACATTGACGTTGGCTCAATTAGTCAAAATTCAACAAAATTCCATGAGATTCTCTCTTTTTTTTCCTGTGGAAAACTGTTTCCCATAATCCTCAAGCACACAGTCAGTATAAAACTGTTCTCAGCAGCATCAGAAGCATTATTCATCAGTGTTGTGAAAGTGGAACTGGAAAAACGTTTTTCTGAGAAACTCTTGGAAACGGTGCTGAGAATGCGTTCAAAAGCATGTGATCCTGCAGACATCTCCAATGCAAGCTTGCTCCTATGATCCACATTTCCCAGAATCCAACTCATCTCTCTTCTTTCCTTGATACCTTTGACGAATGCCATGCTGTGGATCTGATATAGAAATAAAGAAAAACAAAGACTTAGGACAGCAAAAGGAACATTTTCTTTAGTTTACCCCAAAAAATCAAAATTCTGTCAATTGCATGTCGCTCCAAACCTTTAAGACTTTTGTTCATCTTCAGAAGAGAAATGAAAACCTTTTTGATGAAATCCAATATTTTTGAGATTTTGCTTGATGTGCGAGAACCAATGAGGTTCATTTTTGTGTTACGCAGCACGTTTTAGCTTCCGCAAGAGGTTTGTTCTCGAGCGTCAGTTGTGCTTTTATGTTCGCTGGTCAATGTGAAACAGAAGTCTAAATTCAATCTGTTCATCACATAAAGTGATCATGTCTCTTCAGAAAATTTGGATTAAACTGCTTGATCCACATGGATTAGTTTTACGATGTCTTTACAAACGTTTTGAAGCATCAAAGTGATAGTTGCGTAGGCTGTGAATGGAGGGAAAGAAATCTCAGATTTCAAGAACAAAAGTCTTACAGGTTTGGAACGACATGAGGATGAGGATTTTATTGGCTTGGCAACTTTTTCCATTTTGGGGTGAACTAACCCTTTAAAATGGAAGTTTGGCGGACAACACAAAAAAGCCATATGTATAATATTTTGTTATTAATGTTATTGATAATTCTAATAATTGTATTATTATTATTATTATTATATAGCTTTATACTGCTTTTTATATCATTATACTATTATAATATATATTAAAATACAACAACAATAGTAAATCTTATGAGTAAATATTACATCTGATTACATCTCATTTTGAGTGCATGTATTTGAGTGCAAAGGTTTGTCAGAAAATGCTTATTCTTGTACTGACCTAATGAAGGTTTTGAAGGCTGCACTCTGGGGATTGATGCACAAAGGCACTCGTTTGCCTTGCTGGTGCTCCGTTATAAAACGATGGATGAGCTCTGAGATGAACAGAAAACGGGTCATCAAAATAGGCCCTTCATATCAAAAGATGATGAAATTTAATATTATAACAAAGGACCAGAGTGATAAAAAGAGTGTTACCTTTGCCCTGCCAGACAGAGTGCATGCTCTGCTCATAGTTGTGGCTGAAAGGTCGATCCGCAGGCGGCTCGAAGTCTCGGGTGTACACCCTCCCACTGGGCACTGAGTAACAGCACTTACACATGCAGGTGTGGTACCGCAGACGGCCCTCATCCAAATACGGATGAGACAGAGCATCACTGCCCGAGATGCGCTTGGCCTATAGATAGAAGACAAACAGAACAATGACTATAACAACAGAGAGCCATTTTCACTATAAAAACTATCATTTTCGATAAAAGAACATGAAGCTTACACTAACATTCAAATGTTTGAGGTCAGTAAGATTTTATATTTATTCATTTTGAAGAATTTAATACTTCTATTCAGCAAGCACACATTAAATTCTTCAAGTGACATTTATAAGTAAAGGCATTTACAATATTAGATTTCTATTTCTAAAAGCTGTTCTTTTCAACTTCTTATTCATCAGACAATTCTGGAAAAAAAATTTGAAAACATTTATTAATTGTAATATTTCACAATATTACTATCAAATAAACGTAGCCTATGGGAGCATAAGAAATAAAAAACAATTTAAAAACCCTAAACGTTTGAATGGTTCTCTACTGAAACACATCCAGACATGTCACTTTTGAGATCATTTTACTTTTACTCAATAATGATAATGATTCACTAGATTAGAATTCATTTAAATATTCAGCACTCAATGTCTCAAGAAAGAAAGAAAAAATTCATGAAATTATCTTATTGAAGCATTTCATCAGGAAATATTATACACAATATAGCAATTGCTAGAATTACATATAATTTAATATTTAAACAAGACATTGAGAATTACACCATCATGAAAAACAATGTTATGATGAGAAAAAAAATCTAAATAAACATTTTCATCATTGTGCTTCCTACAAGCTTCGTGAAAGTCAAGCATTTAAGGAACAACGTTGTGATATGTAAACGGTCTAAAATTTACTATTATTTTAAGTGCAGGTTATTAAAAAATTATGTCAAAAAGTATATATGATACTCACTGGATCAAAAACTAGCATGCGGCACAGAAGATGAACAGCTTCATGTGTCGCCCCATCTGACAACATGTACAGAACAGACAATGATGGCTATGGGAGAAAAAGCACAAATTAAAGTTAAAATATTGATTTGAGGACATATTTCAGCATTATATTTTTAAAGTCTAATAACTCATTGTAAGGATGGTACAGAACTGGTTTGTGGGGTCCTCTAAGAATGTGCGCTCGAGCTCCTTCACACGCTGATGCCATGGCAGAAAGAGGAGGAGTTCCGAGAAGATCAGTGATCAGATCCAACTGAGAGAAAAAAGAAACTGAGTGAGGTTTCAAAATCAAACTAACAAAAGAATTTAATTTTTTGTAAGATTTTAGTGTATATTAAAGATGGTGCTTTATATACACGCACCACCATTTAAAAGTAAGTTTAAGATTTAAAAAAAAAAAAAAAAAAAAAAAAAAAAGTCTCATTCTCACCAAAGTTGCATTTATTTGATGAAAAACTGTATATTGTAATATTGTGAAATGATTACAATTTAAAATAGTCTGCTATTTGAATACATTTTAAAATGGATTTTATTTTTATGAAGAAAAATCATTATTCCAGTCTTCAATGTCACATGATCCTTCAGAAATCATTCTGATTTGATGCTCAAGAAACTATTTCTATTATTAGCAACGTTGAAAACAGTTGCGCTGTTCGATAAACAGGATTTATTTGAAACAAATCTTTTGCAACAAGGTAGTCACTTTTGATCAATTTAATGCATTCTTTCAGATTTTTCAAGGGCCCAAAACTTTTGTGTGGCATTACCTGCTGTATTGGGCTCTGAGCCTGGAAAAGAATGCGCCGGCCCAGCAACTCAGCGAAGATGCAGCCTACAGACCAGACATCTATAGCTGAAGTGTAATGCTGGCATCCCATCAGAACCTCCGGAGCACGGTAATACTGGGTTACCACCTCCTGGGTCATGTGACGAGTAGGATCTGGCTCTTCCACACGTGCCAGGCCGAAGTCACAAATCTAAATGAGAAATGATATTTCTCACTTTGCCTTTATTATTTGAGTAAATTTGAGCACTTGGGCAGTGTAGTACCTTAAGCAGACAGTTGCTGTTGACCAGCAGGTTCCCTGGTTTGATGTCTCTGTGCAGAATGCCCGCAGAGTGCAGGTACTTCAGCCCTGAGAGAAAGAGGGAGGACGACTCATAAAGGACATCCATAGGAGGAACAATACTAACATGAGCAAATACCAACTACTGACTAGGAAACCAAGACTTCCTGCACTTGTTAAACGTTATTAAAAGGTACCGTCTCCACTAGCTTGATTGTACAAAACAAAAATAAATGCCATAGATAAAGTGGGAAGGCAGGGCTGGAAAACAAATCCTCCTTAAATAGAAAATGCCGAGAGAAAAAGAGAAAGGAGGATTTGACTCTTATGAAAAAGACCCCTAAAAAATGATTTATTACTTTATTGCAAGTCAAGAAAATACATTTATTTACTTCCATATAACCCGTTATTTTCCATCATATTCATTTCCAAGAAATGATTCTTGTTCTTTCGAACTTTCTATTAAAAAAAAAAAAACTTGAAAAGTGTCAGTTTCCACAAAAATATTAAGCAGTTTTTAAAACCGTTTTTAACATTGAATCATTTTAGAATATTTTTTTGCCATCACAAGAATAAAATAGATTTTAAAATTATATTAAAAAGAAAAATGTTTTAAATTGTAATATATATTTCATAAAATTACGGCTAAGCATTAGAGATGTCTTTCAATCCAAAACTTTACTCCAGATTCATTATAAACACAGTCTCAGCAAGAAGACTCATTTGACTCTCCCAGCAACAAGAGTCAAAACTGCCCCAAACAAGATCAACAGTTCAGTAGGATTTTGTTAACAAATTTTTTTTTCAGAACATAAGATTAACGTTTTCCAGGCCGATAACAAGGTCAAACATAATCCCATTCTGCAACACAGGCACGAAACACACCAAACTCTCATCTGTCCTGATTAAATACTCCTGATCCCCAATAATATAAATATAAAAATATATCATTTTTTTATTATTCTAATCCAAAAGTAACATATGGCCATGTGAACTCACCCCTGAGTATCTGGTAGAGGAACACCTTGATGTGATCGGTGGTGAGAGGCTGAGGGGAAACGATGACTTTATGTAGGTCACTCTGCATGAGCTCGGTGATCACGTATCTACACCACAGACCCAGTTAAGAACATAACTAACCTGCAAAATATGTACAGCCACAATACCAACTTCTTCTATGAGAACACAAGAGAGAAACTATCCATGGGTGAAATTAATGGAGGGAAAAAGGAAACATCAGTACATTTAGAGGCATTTTATATCATCAATGGAATCATTCAACTGGCAAATAAGTTGTTACTTGCCAAAGCTAATTTTCACTTGCATTTGGTGCTTGGCGAGGTGTTCATTTTGGATGCAAACCTGGATATTGATGAATTGATTTTAGTGCATAAACAGCTTCATATTATGCTGCACTTGAGTTAAACATATTAGACAGTAAAAATTTGTATAAGACCACAATTTCTAACTTGCATATACAAGTATAAATATACAAGTTGCTCTGCAAACAACTAGACTCTTTACACCGTAAACTATAATAGACTTTGCACTCTTTACCTCCATTTTTGTGCCGCTTTATGTCATCAGTGCATCAAAAAGAAAAGCTGGATGGAAATGCCAAGTTATATTCGCAACTTTGGATTTAGCTAGTGATCGAATGCAAATACATATACTGTGGTTTAACATTATACCAGCTGGAAAAGTGTATTTACAGTCACCTACTACTAACGGAAGCAAACCGATTCCTTAAATCCCATTATTACATAGGCATGAATAGAAATAATAAATAAAGAGAAAATAAAAGATTCAGAAGGGAAGAGATTTAGGTGAAATGTGGGTCTGAAGGATACATCTCCTCAAAACAGTCGATTTGTGGAGGTTGGAGAATGTCAAGAGCAGACAGCACCTGGCAGAGCAAATTCCCATCATTACAAACAACAATTAAATTCTAAAACCGTGCAAAAACACATTCACTCACCAATCAATCAAAGCATGAATGCACGACTCCCTTTTCAGCCCACAAAACTTACGTTGTCATGTTTAAAGAAACACAGCATTCGGAGTTCCCTGAAAACACGTTTGCAGGAGACCAGGTTCTGGAAGACATTCGGCATTTTCTTCAGAGCCACCTTTCGCCCATCCCGAGGGTCCGTCACAGACCTATCAAAGCAATGCAACAGGGTAACCAGATGTTAACGTCACTGAAGAAAAGTTTGGGGTGGTTTACGTTACATTTTAAAATGTATTAAAATAGAAAAGGAACTTCTTTAGAGAGCCTACACGGACAGGCAGTGATCATAAATAAGTGACAGCAAGACTTACCACACCACCCCAAATGCACCATAACCTATAGGTCGATCCGGTTCCATTTCAGCTGGACTTGGAACCTCACTTGCTGGGTTACTGTGAGGTTGCGGGATGGCTGCCCCTCCGCCTGCACTGCCCCCGAGAGACGCCGGGTGCCTGGGAGTCCCAGCAGGTGCGTTGGGTCCAGTGGGATTTGGTGTTGCACTGAGGCCTGTTGAGGTAGTGCCGGTCGTGGTGTTGACACAAAAATACTTGTGGCCTAAATCGGATCCAGGGAATAAGTTACCACACACTGTCGGCCGAGTGGATCCATGGAACGCCATCCTAGAACAAACACAGGTGAGAAATGGTCCTTAGCCACAAAAACGAAAATTCAGCTAACATTTACCTTGTTCCAAATGTATGGATTTCTTTCCACTGCTGAACAAAAAAGATATTTCAAAGAATGTTGATAAAGCAAGTTTGGTTTCCTATTGACTTTGTATTTTTTGTCCAAACAATAGAAATCAATGAGAACTGAAACTGTTCGGTTACCAACATTCTTCAAAATGTAAATGGTAAATGACCATTTTCAATTTTGGTTGAACTATTCCTATTCCACTCCAACGGTAGGTAAATAAAAATCAGAAATTTCTAAGTGACATTACTGACAACAACAAAAATCATTTACTCATACCCATTATTTTTAAACGGAACACAAAAGGAACAAAATAGGCATTATTCACTGAAAATCCTCACATCTCCTGAATCTTATTCAGCTCACTCGACATATTGCTACATCAGTTCTCATGTTTGTCAAAACCGAACAACAAAATTTCATTATGTGGGATGGAAAATTGCATCCAAAATGCCGGGAGTAGTTTCTCACTAGTGAATTATGCATTAAAATCTGGCTTGTTCCTCACAGGAAGTTATCATATGCCTTCAGAAGACTTGGAATATACCATACGAGTTGTATGGATGGACTTTTATGGTGTTTTGTCATTTTTAGGGGCTTAACATTCAGAATCACATGCAACTTTGTAAATGACATGAGCTGTGCAAATAATGACACAACATATTTTTTAGATACATTAAGCATAGATGTACATATGACATACATATTTAACATCATTGTTTGAACAGTCTTGGTGGAACATTAAGATAAAGACTTCCTCAACAAACAACCAGCCCAACATGATTTGGCTTACAATGAATAACTATAAATAAAGTATTAAAGCTAACCAAATTGGCAGATATTATGCAAAACAAACAAACTGTCTCTTAGAGTGAGTGTTCAGTTGCACTGCATCCGCATTGCAACATCGCAGATCAATCAGAAACATTACTAGACCAAACGCATGCCAAAGGTTGATGTACTTTAATCATGTTCTCGGTCAGCACATTTATCGATAACGTCGGTTTAAACAGCCTGCAAAACAATACTACTAATAATAAAAATGAAAAAGCGCTTGCACGTCTGGAAAGTTAGCATCAGTTTTGTTCCTCATCTTTGTTCGCAAGCGGCTCTTTCCTCTAGAAATCCAAGCTAACAAGCTACGCTGCAATGACAACTCGTTACAAGGTTAATATTTAAGCTCAGAAGTCTGCCGACACAAATCTCATTCTCCTACATGTTTCGTTGAGTTTGACGTAATTTTCAAGCCAGTTAACTCTGATTTAATGTCGCTAACACGACCTCACCAGCTGTTACCTCTGGCTAGCTGGCTAATTAATCTGCACCGTGACCTATATATTATGTTTATATGCACAAATGAGGCTTTCAGGGCCAAAATTGCAACATAAAGTGACTATAATCGCGCCTAATGCACAACGCGAGCTGTAACTCGTGATGAGGGCTGATCGTGTAGGTTTGTTGGCTACAGTTGTTTGTAAAGTTAGCTTTAGCGCAGCGGCTAACCTCTCGGAGCTGATGGCAGCGGCGGCGGCGGAGCTCAAATCTTCATGACGGATGCTGCGGGTCGCGGCGCTCTCCCTGCATTTCTACTCGCTCGAAACCCTTCTGCTTCTGCTGCGGAGCCCAAACCTGAACTGTCTCGCTGTGTTCCTCTCTCTCTGATCTGGAAATCAGCTGTTGGAAATAGCGGTAGTGAGGGAGAAGGAGGAGTTGAGAGAGGGGGATGGAGTGAAAGAAAAGAGGGATGAGTGTGTGGGGGAGGGGAGGACCACCGGTGTAAACAATGCGAGAGACGCAGTTCAACCGTCAATTATAAAAATATAGGGCCTGAAACTTTAAAAAAAAATAACATTTATTGTCAGAGATTTACCATATTGTCGAAGTAAAACAATTTAATAGCCTTATGCAATATTTGTTCTTGCAAAAATTCGGGTAACAGGTTGATAAAAGCAAGATGAATACTAAAATTTGTGTAAAAGCTGGGAAATATTATTTGCACACGGTCCCAATATAATTTAATACTTTAAGTAATAAAAAGAATATTTAACATTTTCTACAATTGTTACATTCATTCACAGACGGCTTAAGCCTAGTCCTGAACTAAAATGAGCTGTTTTAACTGAAAGCAACTTAAAATATGTCAGTCATTGTTTTGTCATAAAATGCACAACAGTAATGTTTTTTTTTTTTTTTTTTTTTTTTTTTCCTAAGGCATGTTTATAAAAGTTACTTAAATGTCCTTATGGAACTAAAGCCTATCCTGGCTTAATCTAAGCCTTGTCTGTGAAACCGGGTCATTATTCTTAAAATAAACATTAATATTTATTAATATCTGTTAGTTATACATTTTCTTAATTTATGTTCATTTTAATTTTGCACTTTTTATATTGTATTTCACACAGCAAAGACTTTGGCAATATTCGTCATGCAAATAAAGCACTTTAAAGCTAAATAAATACATGCAATATTATATTATGACCTATGATATAGTCTTGTGGTGGTGGTGGGACAGGCATTTGATGTTTTTAAAACTAGTTATATTTGTTCATTTTATATCTAGCTCACGTTACAAAAATATGGTGTCTGTAATGTTGTGTAATATTCGCAGAAAAAAAAACAACAACATCCTCCTTTTCTTTCAAAAGAATCGATTCTTTTCATTTCTATCACTATAGCAACTGTGATTCGAACGCACATGGTATCTCAATAAAGCAAGCGAGACAGCAATAGTTAAATTCAGTATAATTAGGTGCATGTTCATTATACAGAGATTAATTAGGATAAAAGCACAGCGACACCAACACATATTGGCGTTAAACAAGCATCAACACAAACAGAATTGGAAACATAGGTTACAGATCTTATTCAATGTAATCAACATTGTTACATTTGTTTAACATCTTTATTGTTCAACAAAAATTAAGATCAATGAGAAAAATATCAAAGGAGGCAATGAACAATAGACACATTTTTAGTATTCACATATACTATGTACATTGCAAATATAAATATTTTGTCCTTGTGACCACGTTTAAATGCGAGGAAATTATGAGAGGAAATGGCACTATATTTGATCCCCTTAAATGTTGTCATTCATGTCAAGATCATTTATGATGGAATGATCTCTTAAATTCATTTATCTCTTCCTGAACTTCAAGATCATGTCGATGAGCCAGTATAATATAAGGAAATGGTTGGGATGTATAGTGTGTCAATTCCTCTCAGTGCTCTACATTCCTCAACATTAGAATTTTTTTTAAAATAATGAACTGGGACAGCACTTAATAACAGCCTACATTTATAACCGGTGATCTCTCCAATGGGACGTTGCAGGAAAATGTAGCGACACCCAAACCAGTTGTCTTCGCAGGCTTTTCTTCAAAACACCGTTAGACTGTATCCGTCAGACCAGATCAAAGAATACGAAGGAAAAGCAATCCAGTGAGACTTGCTGCACATAAAAGTGAATCTGAAGCAGGGTCGTGTTTCTTGAGTTCATTCAAAAGTCACACTTATTTTGAGGAGAGTCGTTCCTGTCTAGCACAGTGGCAGCAAAATTTGAGGTGGATGAGAGGGGTGGAGTGATGGGTAGGTTTCCATGGCAATCTTTGTGTTGGCATTTCCATGGCAGCCTGGAGTGAGAAAACATTGAGGTTTGATTGGTAATGCTGATTTGCATACAATCACATTCCTCCTCTATTATTAAATCAATTACATCAAACAGGTGGACAATATAAATGACAAAAAACAGATTTATCACCACTTTAACATACATCTAAATATTTATGCAACCACTCTGCAGTGGCTAATTTTTAATCTTTTTTTAAAGATGTTTTTCAGTCATCATTTTGACCATGATTGTTACCAAGTACATTCAAAAAGCAGTAAAATACTGTAAAACCCAAGTTAAAATTGTGCATGTTTTTACAGTTTTTTCAATGACTGAAGACAAGAAAAAAATATTTTTTGAAACTTTTCAATTACATGAATACAAGCACTAATAATTTACATAAACCACATTATATTTTTTTTTCTTAAGGTATACTACCATTCAAAAGTTTGGGGTTGGTAAAATTTCTAAAAGAGTTTAATGCTTTTATTCAGCGAAGGATGCATTAAATTGATCAAAAGTCGCAGTAAAGGCATTTTATCATGTTACAGGTTTTCTATTTCTGCAATTTCTACAAAAATATTAAGCAGCACAGCTGTTTTCAACACTGATAATAATAATAATAATAATAATAACAATAAATGTTTCTTGAGCACCAAATCATATTAGAATGATTTCTGAAGGACCATGTGACACTGAAAACTGGAGTAAAGATGCTGAAAATTAAGGTTTGCATCACAGGAATAAATTACATTTTAAAATATATTCAAATGAATGAAGACTTCAATTTCAAACAAATGACCAGTTGCTTTGAACGGTAGTGTACGTAAAATGCCAGACGGGAATTTCCGTGAACATTTTTTGAATGACAACACAAGTGAACCACTGAACAAGAGTTTTGAATTGATTAATTTAAATGGCAGTTTGAACTCATTCACAGAAATGAACCAAACTTAATGCGAATATTAAAACATCCACAAGACAAGCAGAGATCATGGAATTAGTCTTTAGGAAAACGAAACCGCTGTAACGTGTACCTCTGTGAAGGAAGTGCACGACGACAGGAACGCGAATACAACAGTCTTTTAATATAACATTTAGGAAAAACTCAGGAGAAGAGAATGTACAGCCACTTGAATAAATGGAAACACACAAATGAACAGACTGAAACTCAGGGTATACGTAAATACAAGAGGAAAACAAATGGAACAAATCAGGACACAGCTGAACAGAATAACCAATTAATCAGTAACCAAGGAGACTAACGACAAACTGGAAAATAGCCAACAGGAACAGAACATAAACGTGACATGGCAAATTAAAATTGCATTAATATCTCTGCAACTTTCAATTATGTGGCAGCAAAATCATTGCAAATATATTGTGAATATTTATTTGATATATCAATCCAGTTCCTCTGCTCACCTGTCCAGGTTGGGCCCATCCTCTTGCGCAATTTTCTCCCCTCCCACCCATTACCCCCGCTTCATCCACCCCGCCCTCCCTCCTCGTGGTTTGTTGTTGGCTAGCTGTGGCTTTGAGGAACGATGCTGGAGCAGTCAGTCACCAGCAGCCCAACTGTGACTGGAGGGCTGGAAACAGGAGTGACTGTGCCCACTGTCTGCACTGAACTGCTGCTGCTGCTGATGGGGCAAGGAACGCTGATGTCCGTTTGGTTGGCGTGCGTGGCCATGTGACCCTGCAGCTGCGTGGGTGTCTTACAGTGTACCCCACACAGCTGGCATAAGAGCACTCCGCCCGGGCCTGAGCCACGGCCGACGCCACTCTCCTTCCACTCTTGCCCATGGTGCTTCTGAGCGTGGACGCGCAGGTACGTCAGTGTGGTGAAACCTAGGTGGAAGCAATACAGGGAATATTATACAGTGAACCCTCTAATTTGGTACATTATAAAAATATTAATTTTAAAAATGTAAACCGTGCCCAAACTATGCAGTTTAATTTTTATTTATTTAAACTGCCATGACCATTTGTGAACGATTCATTAAAATGGTCTGCTCACAAGAGCCAGTTGAACCAAATGATTCAGTCTACAGAGCTATGGTAAAATATTATGTATTAAATTATTAATTAACAGAAGTTAAAGTCTGAATAAAATGTGATGAGGTAATAACACAAAGGCAATAAATAGTCTTTCTTTTGAACCAGTACTTGCTGCATGCAAAAACCTACAGCTTGGCCAGCATAGTTCAATTCACAAAAGCTGAGTTGTTTTTAATAAAAAGACACACTAAAATTATCAAGTTAAATCAAACAAATTCGAAACAAATTCTTTGGTGAATTTGTCAAACCAGTGACTGAATTTATATCTGACTTATCATGTTCTTGATGTTTACACTACCATCAGTGGTCAGTAAGATTTTATTTTTTAAATAAATGAATAGATTTATTCAGCAAGGACATATTAAACTGATCAAAAGTGAGAGTAAAGAGGATTTCTATTTCAAATAAATGTTGTTCTTTTAAACCTTCTATTAATCAAGAATCCTAAAATACATCACAGTTTCCACATAATTATTAAACTGTTTTCAACATTGATGATGATAATTAATGTTTCTTAAGCATCAAATCATCATATTAGAATGATTTCTGAGGGATCATGTGACACTGGAGTAATGATGCTGAAAACTCAGCTTTACCATCACGGGAGGAATAAATGATATTTTAAAATATATTCATATAGAAAACGGTTGTTTTAAATTGCAATAATATTTCACAATATCACTGTTTTTACTGTATTTATCGATCAAATAAATGCCACCTTAGAATAATACTTTTTTCAAAAATATTCAAAAATGTTACTGACCACAAACTTTTAAACAGTAGTGTTTTGATTACGTCCTATTTAACGAAACACATTGAAAAAAAGTGTTTTGTTTAGTAAAAAGATAATAATAAAAGGTAGCCACAAATGAAATAATCAATGAAACTCACTGCGGTTGCAGAGGTGGCAGACGTGATGCTGTGATTGATTGTGGACCCTCATGTGATCTGTGATGTAAGCAGGGGAGAGAAGTTTGCCACAGATGTGGCAAGGAACCTTGTCCTCATGTCTGATCATATGAGCTCGTAACCGGTCTTTAGTAGCGAACGCGGATTCGCAGGTCTGCACAAACAAACAGCGAGGTTCATCAAACAATGTTCATGATGCTATTCCAGCTCTATCCCTCTCCTTGCCTTCATCATGCACATCGTGACTCATCCTCGACTCACACACTGCCAGACACATATGGCAACAGCCCACATACACACATTCACACATGAGCAGAAAAGCACATGCAAGAACTCTGCAATACTGTAATAAAATGTATAGTTTTAATAAAGAGCCAAAACAAAAAAGCACGAAGATTTAAAAGCACTATATTTTAGGAATTGAAGGTAGTATTATGCTGTTGATTATCATAGAAAATAACATCCATGGGTCTGCAAAGACAAATTTATACACATACATTTCTGTTCAAACATTTGGGATTGGTAAGATTTAACAAACCAAAAAAAAAAAAAAAAAATATCAAGGCTTACCAAGGCTACATTTATTCGATAAAAAATACAATAAAAACATGAATATTATGAAATATTATTACAATTTAAAATGACTGTTTTCTATGGTAATATATTTTAAAAATATAATTTATTCCTGGGAATTTTCAGCATCATTACTCCAGTCTTCCTTGTCACATGATCCTTCAGAAATCATTCTAAGATTTGGTGCTCAAGAAACATTTTTTATTGTTATCAATGTTGAAAACAGTGATATTTTTTTCATATGTAAAAGTCTTTTCTGTGACTTTTGATCAAATTAATGCATCTGTGCTAAATAAAAGTTTTAATTTTGTTCCCAAAAATACTGACAATTATTTTAAATTGTAGAATTATTTAATATTGTTTTTACTGAATAACTGGTGAAATAAATGGAGCCTTGGTGAAAATAAAAGACTTCTTTTAAAACCATTAACAAATTTAACTGACCTCAAACTTTTAAACAATAGTGTATATTACAGCATAGAAAATAAAATAAACATTTACAAAAGTATTTTGTTTAATAAACGGATAATATAAAAAGGGAACATGAGATCAAAGGAATTTTTTCAGGATTATTTGATGAACAGAAAGTAAAAAAGAGAGCACTTTCCTTCGTTTTTACCGTCTGAGGAAGAAGTCTAGTGGTAATCAACGGCACGTCAAATCACATAGAGCATGCAAGAAGAAGTTAAAGACCATGATAAAGAGTAAGAGAAAGAAAAATAGAGAGAGACCAGAAGAGTAGAGAGGTATCTTTTAATTACCGGACATTTGAAGGGTCTTTCTGTGGAGTGCACCTGTCGCACATGACTGTTAAGATGGTCAGGCCTGGAGGAGACAGAGAGAGGGCTCAACCAAAGAATACAAGACACACAAAACCACAGTAACTAGAAGAGGCCTTTGTGCACTTGTGTGCATGCTGCACTCCATCTCCATGTGAACTAGAGGAGGGCCAGCAGAGATCTGCCTCATGGGTCGACAGGGGTCGTATAGATGTTTTCATTAATTATTTACATGTATTCATGCAGCAGATGCTTTTACCCAAACCAACTTCCATTCAAAGGTAAATTTAATCTGTGACCTCAAAGTTGATCAGATGAGTTGCAGGAACTACATAAAAATAATGAATTATGTATAATATAGTAGATACTATAAATGTGTATATTTTTAAATAATCACAACTATTAAATGAATAGTTCACACAAAAATTATAATTTTGTCATAATTTACACAACCCTCAAGTTGTTACAAACCCATATAAGACAGGTGATGGTCACCATTGACTTCCAAAGTATTTTTTTTCCTGGCGACCATCAACTTTTTGATTACCAATATTCTCCAAAATATCTTCTTTTGCGTGCAACAAAAGAACAAAACTCATACGGGTGTGGAACAACATGAAGGTGAGTAAATCGTGACAAAATTTTCATGTTGTCATGGTGAACTATCCCTTTAATAATTATTATCAAATGTAATTTATTTTATGTATGTAATTTTCAGCATTATTACTCCAGTCACACGGTGCTTTAGAAATGCATCTTTCTGAATAAAAGTATTTTATATATATATACAGAATATATAGTGAATAGGGCCAGTATATATAGACCAGTGAAAATGAGACCAGGCTAAATAAAATGTGTACTATTGGCTCAACTTATTGACTTATCGTAGAGCTCTGAATATGGATGTAGATAGACAGAATGATAAATACTGACAGGAGGTCATTTATTCCTCATCACTAACCCATTTTCAGTCTCAAATTAGTAATTGGGGCATCTCTCCATAGCTTTCAGTTAAACGACAAAATTCAGAGTCCTTGACTACTGTCAGAATTGCAGTATAATGCTCACTGTTGAACCCTGCTGTGGATTGGCCTGATAAACAATGTGTTCTTGTTTTTATGCATGCGTTTATAGAAATCATTAAAAATGCAAGTCCTCATAATTTCAGTACACTGATGGATGAAGCTTTATCTCTTACCGTGAGAAGCCCTTGGCGCAGTGTGGACACACGTACGGTTTCTCCACTCCGCCCTGGTGTGACCGAACATGATAACTCATTCGATCCTTTCTCTTAAACCGCTGTTGGCAGATTGGACAGGAGTACGGCTTCTCATCCGAATGGGACAACCGATGCCGGTTGAGATGGTACACGTCCCTAAACGCCTTCCCACATGCCTCACAAGCATGGTTCTTTCTGACTGGATTGGGGTTAGGGTTGGGGTTGGGATTTGGATTGGGAGTTGGATTGATGGGTAATGGGTTTGTTATTGGGATAGATATTTGAATCGGGGTGGGATTACTGAGGTTATCATTGATGTTGCTATTTGATGCAGCCTGAAAAACAGTAAAACAGAATTTCAGATTTTATGACCTTCACGTTTTTGTGTTTAAAGCCACAGCTAAAGTGTCTTCTGGGTACAACAAGCACAATGTTTGCTGACCTACTAACCAACTGACTGCAAGTGTTCAACAAATGAGGTGAGAGCAGGTATGAGACCATGTTACGCAACTGCTGATGCGTTAGCCTGATTTTTGCAGAGTCTTGGGAATTGGGAGGTAGAATGTTTGAAAGCAGCTATTTTAGTTCATTACAGGAGACATGAGGAGAAATAAGGATGAAATCTTGTAAAATGGCACTTTCCGTGAGTAATACACAAATTACTGTCCCATTACTATTAGAGGGTCATAAACAGCATGTTTTTGTGATCTGAAAACTGTGTTTAAGATTTGTTAGATAAACCACTAATCTATCTAAAATGAAATGAGCAATTCATCCCTAAAGGTTGGAACAGTTGAAACTGGTTACAAAAATGTCAAACCTCATATAAAATTAATGGAAAATCAAATGGCTCGTATAAAATGTAGCTTGACACACTGCGTTTGATGATCAACCTTTTCTAATTGTTAAGCACCTTGTTTCACTGACCATTTATTTGGATTTTTTTTTTAATTATTATTATTATTTAGAGGATTAGTTCACTCCACTGAAAAATGAAAATTCTGTCATCAATTACTCACGTCGTTCCAAACCCATAAGCCTTTCGCTCATCTTCGGAACACAAGTTAAGATATTTTTGATGAAATCTTGAGAGATTTCTGTCCCTCCATCGACAGCCGTGCAACTACCACTTTGACGCTTCAAAAAGTTCACAAAGAGGCCGTAAAAACTACACCATGTGTGGATTAGTCCAAATTTTCGGAAGAAACATGATCGTCTTTTAATGCTGAACAGACTGAATTTATGCACATATAAACATTAATCAACTCACACTCTGGTAACGCTGTCATATCTGGCTATAACCTCAAACACGCTCTCACACGTTTATTTTTTAGCATTGTTGGGTGGAGAAAAATTTACAAATGTGGTTTCAACAACCAGATTCATTTAGACTTGTTCAGTTTTGACTGCAATGCGGCTCAGACCATCGCCTGAAGTGGTTTGAGCAATCGGATTTACATCTGTCTCGAATGCATTTCGGAGGGCATTTACACCTGGTCTTTTCACGATTGCATTGATATCCAATCAGAGAAAACGCATGAAGTGACCAGGTGTAAACAGGCCCTTTGAAGCATCAAAGTGGTAGTTGCGTAGCTGTCCATGGAGGGACAGAAAGCTCTCCGATTTCCTCAAGATGATTTGAGTGTTCCGAAGATGAATGACGACATGAGGGTGGCCAATTAATGACACGATTTTCATTTTTGGGTGAACTAACCCTTTAAGGCCCTATTTTTTAATTGATAAACAATAGCTTAGAGTTTAAACTGAAATAAGAAAAGACGATGACATACAAGGCATCAGGGAAAAGTCAAAGCAAGAACAAGGCAAGTGCAGCAAAGGTATGCAAAGTATTGACCAAAGAGACAAACCAACCCGACCTGCACCATTGTCCCCGTAACCACCACTGCAGTAGGGAGGGGCTGGTTCACTGTCATGGCAACCGTTGCTGGGGCGATAGAGACAGCAACTGTTTCTACCTGCTGATTGCCGATCGGGGAAGGATGGGCCATGGGGTCGACTGCCGTGGGTATGGAGGCAGGTATAGACAGCTGGAGGAGAGAAAGGGGGATGGTCTGCCTCTCCAATCGTGGTCCAGCTTTCCCTCCGTCTATTTTCTCTCTAGCGGCTCTGTCCTTCATCTTCACTCCAGTGTGGACAGACTGGTGGCGCCGCAGGTTGTAACTGTTCTTAAACTGCTTATTACATATGGAGCAGATGTGTGCAGGCCGGGCTGGTCGTGTGACTGGCTTCACTGGGAAAGAGAAAGCGAGAGACGGTTAAAGGACACTTTAAGTGTGCACACACAGGTGTAGTCTATTTGTCGCAAACAAACACCTCGGCTAGAATAAGGATGAAACTATGCTGTATTTCAACTTCCTGCTTGGAGGCAGTAATTACGATAAGATGTGAAATCCTATGGGCAGTTTTTTCATGTTTCTTTCTCTCCACTTACTGACAAAAACAGGAAACGTTTTAGCATTAATGCATCAAACTAATGCTTTATCAAAAAATGCTTTATCTATGTGTTTCATCATCCTCTTGCTTTTAGAGAATTATGATAAACCAGCTCTGATAAACCAATTGTCTTTTTAAACATGTTTTTCGCTATTCTTCACACATAAAATGTATTTAAAAAATGGACCAATTTGCCTTGGTTCTGGAGATATTCTCATCAAAGGGATTAGAAAAAAATTTGCAGTACAGACTTCTGAGACTTGAACCAAACCATCGAGCTCCAACACGATTCACATCATCAAAACAACCTTTGATTTGAAGTAGAAAGGTTTTGAAAAAGCCTGGGTTGCCAGGTTTACGCAACAAAACCAGCCAAATCATAGCCCAATATTTATTAGATGAAATAACTTTCATTATTTCATCTAATACATATATATATATACACACACACACACATATTAGTTTTAGTTAACAATAAAGACATTGGCTGTTTCCATGGTAACAGCAACTTCTCTGAATGGCACATCTCTCTTCAGATATAGAGTGCAACAGTGCCCGGAATTCTTTTTTTCCATTCATTTTTCCCATGTGGATTTTCAAATAGAGTCATAAGCCATGATCCATTATAAGGTGAATCACAACACTACAAACATTGATTTGAAGCAAAAATGTTTTGAAAATTGGACAAAAAGACAAAAGGTACAAGACTGTGTACGTAACGGTTTTACTTAAAGAAAGAACTACAATCAGCATACGAACAGTATAATCTAATTAAAAACATTGAAGAATTTTTTTAAGTTTATTGCAATATATGCATATCTATCTATCTATATATATACACAAACATTTCAGTATTTTGAGAGCATAGAGAGATCGACTTCATAATATCATTCACAGTGCTTCATGGGAGTGGGCGGAGCTGAAGAGCAATTTTGGAATATGTTGTTTTTTTGAACTCTTGGTAATTGGTATAATTTTCTCCTCAGAATCATGGGTGATGTATTATTTTAAAAATAACATGAAATAATGTGGGAAGACAACTTCAGCAGAAGCAGATACCATGGATTTACAAGCTCATAGCTCACATTAGGTCTGTCTTCAAAAGTTTATAAGTTGCTGCTCAAAATCAATTTCCTAATGTGGAAAATGAATTCAGTTTTTTTACTTTCCGGAACCCAACTGTAGCACTCCATAGGAGAGAGATAATAATATTCCGGTCTTATGCCAATGAATGGATCCATTAGCATTCTCACCCATTTACATCACCCTCCAGCCACCAATGCCACAACTACAAACAGCCTAACCTCGTTCACTCCCTTCCCACCGTCCTCTTTTGCCCCTCCCTCACCAGGTTCAGGCTCCTCATTCAGCGCTGCTGTGTCCACCGTGGATGGGGGCGGGGCTATGTGCTCAGGGGGCGGGTCCTGAGCGGCGTCCGTCAGCTCCGGGAGAAGATCTGATTGGAGGGTCGCGTCAGTTTGCGACTGTGAAGGCGGAGTCTGCTGTGAGAAGGGGCAAAATCACAGATTTTAAATATTCTTTTGCCTAAACTTGAGAATGAAATTACACAGGTGCCATTATGGACAAATTCCAACTATTAAAATATGACAGGAATTTAAATAAATTGTCTTACCTGAAAGAGAAAATTGCTCCAAGCTGCATCCATCATGACGTGTAGAAGAGCCGTTTGAAATGAACTAGTCGGTTTTTCCCCCACAATGAGCGACTATTTTATCACATGTACATATGCTTTGTAAATGCAAAGCTGTCATATGCAAAATAACATGTTACTGAAATTTAAAAAGTGAAAGAATGCATATTATTCGGACATAAATGCACATTTTTACCTTGTTTCAAAATATTAAAAAAGCATGACAGCTGTCAGTCAGAGTCCAGTCCCTGTTATTAACACCGCATTGTCACAGAACAGTGGCCTATCGTGCTTAAAATATAAAATATAATGAATTTCTGCATTTTATGTTTTCTTCTTAATTAGACCGCTGTGCAATAATTCATGCACAAAATAATATCATTCAAATGGCAGTTTAATGTTTCATTTGCTGTCAGCGGTAGCATGGCGTTGGTAAAAATAATTCCATCATTTTTTTTATTATAAGATTCTCCATCCAGGCCCCGAGCGGCATCTGCGCGAGCCTCGACGTTGCGTTAAATCTCATTCGTGTCTGGCGAGCGCTTCAGCGGTCGTCGTCCATGGCTCCGCCTCGGCATTTCAATCGAGAGGATGACATTTTTTTCCTTTTTTTCCTGCAATACTCTCACCCTCCCACCCTCGCTCTTTCTTCCTTTTCTTTTTTTATCCCGTCTTCTCTGCCCCGCTATCTCTCCCCCACCGCCGTGTCCCCCTTGTTTTAAAGGGATAGTATATTTTGAGTGAACACCCCCTCTGTGTCTTCGTCCCCTCCTCCACGCGATGCTCTCGAGCGTGAGCGCGCGGTGTCGTCCTCTCGCGCCCCTCCGGCGTTTGATTTCGGCCGACGCAAATTACACCATAAACGTCGAGATCAGTTATAAGAACCCCTCAGCGCATTTGTTTTCCAAAACCTAAGTCTACAACACAAAGATTAACGGCGGTAGACAACTGTATGTTCGTATGGGGGGAAAATGTCGCAGGTCCTTAAAGGTAAAGACGCACGCAGCCGCGGTAAATAATAAGCGGCTCCAGATCACTGCCGATAGTAATTGTACGCGCCCAATGGGATTAAACATATATCAGACTCACTCCCAACGAACTTTTTTTTTGTTTGTTTCCCAGTGTGATATTTTTTTCCTCCCAGAACAAGGCTTTGACGTATTTTGTTTAACGGAAATCAAGTTTATTTTATGCGCGATGGTTCAGAGAACGTTCTTTTAACGTTCACATAACGTATCTACAACATTACACCAACAGCCCAAGGCTGTCTTGCTTTCATACATTGTAGTAGTTATGAAAATAATCCAAAAACATCTCAACACATAACACGGATTATTAAATGTTCTTGAAAGCTCTGCGCGTAAACGAAGAGGGACGTGTTTTGTGTTTGCTAGGCAGATCATCAGAACACCTGTTGTATTAAGAAAAATAAAGAAATCTCCTGACACCAAGATGCGGCTGTCAACTTTATTGTCAAAATCACCCGTTACAATACAAGAGGACATTTCTCCACAATCATACACCTCTGGTAATTTCGATCATTTATTGAACAGCGCTAAACGGTATGTCTACTCTATGTCCTCTACCACAACCCAAGAATACATTCAGAAGGCAATGGGAAAAAATTACGCCAGAGCCGCTTGTATAATATAAAAATGGCTTCACACGCTATTCAAACATAAATAAATGTTCTTTGATAGACCTGCAACAAAACACAAGAGTCTAATAAAAGACAGGCTCATATACAGACAGTTCAGGTCAATAATAATTAAATACCAAATACAGTAACACTCAAGTGTGGAATGTGCCAGTCTTTTATGTGTGTGTGGAAATGTAAATCTAATAAAATTATGTCTGATTATTCATTTACAAATAAAAACAACCATAAAACAATAATAATATGATGATGACATATATATGGTACACACATAGTGCAACTAATTTCATAAACAGCAACTACATGAATATGGATCAAACACTCAAGGTATTTCACCTAGTGTCATACTATTGATAATCTATATTCAAATAAATAAAATTACTCAGTGAGGCTTTGCAAGGTCCCGTGACTGATTTCCATTATCTCATCCATACTGGCAGATGTTCTCATAGCTCTTGTTCTGCTCATCTTCTTCGCTCTACCTTCATCTCTGTTTTCTTGGTTTCTGTATACTCTCTCATTGCTCTTTGCTCCGCTCTCTCTCACGGTCAGCCACATCGATAGCAGCCATGTTGCGGGAAGCGGTGACGAGGTGGAGGAGACTTATTCCAGACTTCAGCAGACAGACCACGCCGCAAACTCCCATCAGCCAATACAGCCACGCTGGACAGAGAGGGAAGAGTCGTTCGATACGTGTAACCAGTAAAATGACATTAACATTGCTGTAGTGTGTGCATATGAATTCAACACCACTTCAATGACTAAAACTTCCAAAAGGGAAAAAAAGTAGGACAATAGTGAAATGATAAAGCAAGACATTCAGTAAGAGCCTGCTGACACTCACCCTCAGGTTCATCAATGTAGTTTATTATGTAAAGCAGACAAAAGAACAGTTCATTCCCCATACACATGAAAAACAGCACCGGCTGTGGAAAAACACAGACAGCACATGTGAACTTCTTCACTAGATGTGCATACTTTGGAAGCAACTTATTAAGCTTTTGATGGGAGTTCCTGACTGTGTGGATGAATGAGTGTGAGTGAGCATGTTACCCTGGATGTGTAGTAGATACGCAAGATGGGGTTGCCAGAGAGGTCAATGGTCTTGTGACTGGTGGCTCCCTTCATCATGGAACTGGAAGAGCAAGAGAAGAAAAGACAAACATATTATTAACATGATTTATGTAGGTCACAGAGGTGCTGTAATCTAATCTAATCTAATTAACATAACATAACATAACAATATTATATAATAGAATAGAATATAGGGTTCTGTGGAGATCCATGGAAGTTTTTTGTTAATTCTGACTGTTTGTATCTACATTCATATTCTGAAAAGCATTAAATAATCTATTAGCGTTATTGATTTTAGTAACTAAAAGAAAGTCACCTTTTTTTTTTTGATTGAGAATTGCAAGTTCAAACAAGGAAATGTATGCATGGATGAATCATTCACAGGAAGATCATTGAAATGCTTTTACAAAATAGATAAGGTTTCCATTTCTATTTCTTGGTGAATTTAACAATGATGTATGCAGGTACATTTACTATTCAATGCATAAATAAACTAAATAATAAAACTGAATTCTAGGGCTCAGTGGCGATCCATTTGGTACTTTAAGGGAAGATAAATAAAATAATTTTCTTTGTCATTTCTGACTTTTTGAATGAACATTAAACAAGATTTGAACAAAGATCAATATAAATTGTTACAATGTAAATCTAGCTTTTTAATACTGGGGGGTCTAGAGGTATAATTCCTTCAATAAATGTGCGAGATTGTGGTTTCAAATCTAGCTCAAAACTCTTTAAGCAATAAAACAGCAATGGTTTGTCAGTAGATGTGTATTAGTAATTGGGGGCGCATTAATTTAGGCATTTCACTGAAATGAAAGCAGACTGCACATTAGCAATTACACAAATGGAACGTGCGTCAAAGAGCTATGTGTGGGGGTTGCAGTGGCGTCCCATGTTGCACAAGCCAACAGTGCCAGTCTAGACAAAATGACTATGTGGACCATGCCAGGATTTGCCTCTGATGAATGGTGAGTAGCAGCTTGGGGTGAGTTAATCCGTAAAATAATAATGACTTTATTCAACAATTTTTTCTCTTCCTCGTTAGTCTCCTACGCCGTCCACGTAGTGAACGCGGTGCACTACGGCTCAGAATCGGCTGCCGCTATTCATCACGACGCATGTGATTCTGACGCAGGAGTCGGCCAATAATAAGCGTACAACCTGGATGCGCTGAACTGTGTTCACTACGCCAACAGCATAGGGAAGAGAAATAATTGTTGAATAAAGTTGCTTTGTTTTGTTTTGGTGCACAAAAAGTATTGTTGTCGCTTCATAACATTAAGATTGAACCACTGCAGTCATTTTAACGATGTCTTTACTACCTTTCTGGACCTTGCTGATGTTCTGAAGATGAACGAAGGTCTTACAGGTTTGTAACGACATGAGGGCGAGTAATCAATGACAAAAATTTCATTTTTGGGTGAACTCACCCTTTAACAAATAGTGGTTCAATTTGGTTCTGAGCACATTGTGTAGAATTGTGTAAATTCGGTAGTCACTCCCGTAAATTACTGAACTGTGTTTGTACACAGCAGAATTAACCACTAAAAATTGATTTTAGCCAAGTGTATACAACACCAAAGAGTTCTGCAGAAATTATGTAATTTTTTAGGCCAGTCCAGAAGTTTGCATCACCCTCATTCCCTCGACAAAAACAGGATTTTTGGATAACGGTAATAGCGGAAAATACGCTCTGTGACCAATAAAAGTTTCTCATTCTTACACATTTCGTTCATCATGATAATCTTTACAAATGAACTTAACTTTTATGAATTTCGAAGCAAAAATAAATTAAAAAGCTAATGTTAAACTATAAACTAACTCCAACACAGTGGCATGACTTCAAAGTCACCACGGTGTGTCGGATAACTCTTTCAGTTTTTATTGAAAATCTACATGCTGGAATGTTTGAGGAAGTCCGCAGGAATGCAATTATAAACACTACGAGGCTGTAAAAGCCGATTTTCAAGTAGATGTTTTTTCCTGTTCAACATGATGACATTTAATGTCCCGACAACCTCTTTAGTCCCATTTAGCAACTTATTAGTAACTGCCTTTTTCAAGAGAAGTAACAACCTGAACATATATCATGCGTGGGGTGTTATTGATGTACTTTGTCACATAAAACATGTCTTATGTCAACCACAGACCTTATTTGAAACTTTTCACCTAAAAACCAATTGACCTTGGGACAATGGAACCAGAAGTTGTGTCGGACACACCTGTGCAGGTGCAGCCAATGGCTGGACACGTCCAGACACATGCTGAGCTGAAACAGGAAAGTGTAGGACGGGTACATCTGTGCCAAATTCACCAGCAAACACATCGTGGCACAACGGTCAGTCAACATGTCCAGCATGGCACCAAACTTTGTACCTAAAGAAAAGACGGAGATGGGTACAAAGAGTGAGGCAAAGCACAGAAAGAGGAATAATGCACAAGTGGCTGCAGGTCGCTACCTTGATTAAGAGAGCGGGCTGCATGTCCATCGAAGGCATCCAACAGGGCACTCAGTAGGTAACAAATCATAGCCGGATCCGGGCAGAAGGGCATGAAGTAAAAGGATAAAAGAGCCAGTACAATACGGGCATATCCTATTGAAAGTGTTGAAAAGATTGAAAGAAAGTGTATGAAAAGAGAGCATACATGGGGAAACGGAAGTTGCTATAGTATTGTGATGTACTGGCTTCTCAAACGAGAAAAAAAATGTAGGGTGAAAACTGATTGGAAGGTTGTGGTTTGCTATTGATGGGAAATAATGTAAGTGACAAGTTGCCCCACCCTCATACCAAAAAGAGATGTCACTGCAGGGGGAGGGGGAGAGAGAGAAGGAGAGGGAGGAAGAGAGGAGGAAGGGAAGAGAAGGGAGGGGGAGGGCAATCACAAGAGCAGGTAGATATTTTGAAGGGGGCAGTGAACCACTGAATGGAAACAAAAGATTTCAAAAGCAGTGTTTTGAATTCGCCCATCATTAGATATTGTTGAAGAGCCATTATTTTGTTGTTTTTTTTGCCACGCAAAAAGTATTCTCGTCGCTTATATATATATATAATATAATATTCAGGTTAAACCACTGTACTCACATGAACTGTTTCTAGTAGCTTTCTGGGAATTTGAAATTGTTAATTACCTTGCTGTCAATAGAGGCCTCGCTGAGCCATCGGATTTCATCAAAAATATCTTAATTTGTGTTCTGAAGATGAACGAAGGTCTTACGTGTAGGACAACATGAGGGTGATTCCTGACAGAATTTTCATTTTTGGGTGAACATTTGACCCTTTGAATACATCCAAGGTAAAAAAAAAACAAGTCAAATGGTATCATAATAGGTGCACTTTATGCAGACTAAATAATTGGAGAGGTCCTGCATACGTCACCACAGAGAAGTCTGTCGTTTTCGACAGACTTACGACTTTTAGACTAAACATTACGAGGTCAAATTAAAAAACTAAAAGAAACATGTGCACGGGTTAAATTGTTCACAATACGATCAACAACATGCATTTATAAAATAGGGTGGATTTGTATTTCAAGCAGACTTTAAATCTCTACAATCACAATATGAGTGGATGAATGCTGTGTTTACAGTGACACTACAGAGCATCATCCGCAGGAAGTCAAACCCAACAATCGTGCAGACTACAGTCAAACAGACATCACGAATCTTTAAACAAACCCCCTGTAGGCTCTTTATACAGATGTTTTCACGAAATAACTATTACTTGTCAGGCAGCCGCGGTTTAATGTGCGCTGAACTCGATTGACTCACCGATCAAATTCGGGACGAACAGGAAGATATTTTCTTTGGCCATGGCGACAAACGGTTCTATTTGGACGGAGCACCCTGAAATTTCTCTTCTGAGTTTCTATTTCCCCCTTCTGTAGCTGAGCGTGGCGCGTGACGTCATGTTTCCTGTACGCGTGCACGTCGTCGAAGGAATCCTCCCCTTTAATTGGCACGCGCTCGATCCTCTGTGTCACCGAAAGCATCACGTGCCGCTGCTGACCCCAAATCAGCTGTGTGCCGCTGACAGCACAGCGACAGGGAAATAACTGCTTTCAACTGCAATGAACACATTTTCCAGCCACATTATAAATTTGCACTGTAGCACTGTGCTGTTTTGAGTTTCAACATTCTTACATTAATCTCTACTCTCTCTATTCATCCAACTGTCCATCCATCCATCCATTTATCTCCTCAATTAACAGTGGTTTCACGGGTCAATCATTTGAAAAACTTTTGCCAAAATGTGCATATTTAAAAGATAATATACAGTCAGTCGGCCATCACTAAATAAATAAGGATATGGGTATTTTTTTTAATAAGGGATTTATTAGAATAAATTAGAAGCAAATCAAATCTATATATATATCAGACCCGTTTGATTTTACAAAATGTAGTTTATGTAAGTTCTTTATGTTTCCACCTAAAAGGCTCCCTGTGACATTAGTTAAAAAATAAAACCATTAGAGAAGATTATGTATAAATTGTTAAATTAAGTGAGGTTAATCACGGTTAATCATTTTCTATTTCTTTCAAGTTGAGTTAATCACACCTCCCAAAACCTCCCTGCAAAAGAGGAACAGCAATAAAACTAAACTGAAAATGAACATTCCCACAATCTTCCGATCTGAGAATTATCATGTACCAACTGCATATTTAGCTATTTTTATTAATATCCCTTGACGAAAATGTAATTGCAAAACCCTTTAAACAAGAAGACATTTGCTGACTAGGACTAAAAATATCCCTACACCAGAACAAACATGTGCTTTTTTTGTAAGCAACCAGTACTTTCCACTTAGTATGGCCTCTCTGTCTCTATGGAAGCATCAGCAGGGTGTCGGCGCACAGCAGATGCATTCTCGCCATTCAGAAAACAGGCTGAAAACAAATGAAGCATTATTCCAGACAGATCACAAGAGAAAGCTCATTTTGTTTCAATTCTTTTTAATGACTTAATCATTTTCTGTACAAGTTCTATAGCCCATGTGTTAAAGAGTTCTCCTGTAATCATTTCACCTGAATGTAATTTGGCCTTTTTTCTGAGCTCCCTGAACAACCATGCTCTCCATCAGCCTTTCAAACATCTCATCTTTGCAATACAGTTCAGCGCAGGCTACACACACTTTTCCACACACCTGCAACCGCAGTTGCCTTTGCACCCTTATAGCTCCAGTCCTTCAAACACTGCAGGATGATGACAGTAATATCATACATTTAGCTCAAGTTTCTACAACCAGATACTGAAACACCTCCTAAAAGAGGATACACTAATAAGAATCCAGTATGTGTTGCTGTAAACACATTACATGATAGCCCAGAGTTACAGACGGGCTGAGGATTTTTTTTTTTTCCTCTTCTGTCTATAGATCGTAGTAACCAAGTAAAGAAGGGAATGGAAGAGGAATGAAGTGAACACTGAAAACGGAGCGAGAAGTGATTGGCCAGGCACAGGGAAGTGAGGTACTGCACGTCTCCTTGGTTCAGGAGGCCGAGGGAGAGTCCGAGTGAACGCTGGTGTCTAAAGAGAGCTGGCAGTGTGGGAGCACAAAAGATTTCGGTTTTCCCAAAGGGAAAAAAAACAATAACATTACTGGCAAAATCTAGCTTCATCTTTCACCTCGTTCTAAAGGGTATGCTGGAGATTTTGGTTGTCAATGTAAACATCTCGTGTTGCCTTGTGTCCGTTTAGTACGTAAAACTTGAGTATGCAAAAACAAAAGTAAAGCATTCCAGAAAATATGATGGAGGGAGAAAAGCCTGCTGGATCAGAGGGGGGATGGGGGGGGGGGGTTGTTTGAGACAATTTACAGTCGTCTAGAAATGTTCTATACAGCTAAAATCTCTTAAAATGTTCTGTACAAGTTTAATACTGGCTCTAAAATACTACTCTCCTGACGACGCACTGCACGATAGACTCCTACCCTGAGATGTAACAAGGAATGCTGGGATAGGTAGTCCTTTTTTTAATTTATTTTTAAATCTAAAACAAGACTCAAAATTCTCACTGTGACACTGCCAACATTTCCCACCTAGTGGTAAGCATTAATAATAAAAAAAGTGTCTTAAAAAAAAGGAAGAAAAAAATTGCAAAAAAGAAAAATTAGTGTACAACACAAATATTACAGCGGCAGTAGTAGGAGTAATAATAATAATGACAGCATCTATTTTTTTATGTCCCACTTTCCAAATCACATTGCAAAATTATTATTACCCTAAATAAGAGTTAGTGCTTGTATATACACACGTTGTATAAGTACAATATAGATCAAAAGAGTTGAACAGGAAACAATCGGACGACTTTCCCCGTCAAACCTTCCACAGGTAATGTATTATACACATATATATATACTCAAAGTCATATAAACGTCTGTTGTGTATGTTTGTATACAAATGGTCTCTGTACATCAGTCTCATGCACAGAAACTTGTAACCCAACTCTCTTATGGACATGTACATTATATTTACACAGTGTGCATTTATAGAGTCAAGGAGATGGCTTATTCACCTAGCCAGGTTCAATCTCTTTTTAAAAGTAATCTTATCACGCCTATGCTAAAAACACACATTGAATTACAGCCCAGTTTAAACCAACTGCAACTTAAATGGCAGCTTGCCCTTATAAGGACAGTGGGCGGAGTTGCTTTAGGTCAGCTGAGCCTCTAGATGGCAGTATGACATGTGGCATTGTTTAAAAAAATAAACAAAAATACAAAAATCATTTCAAAAAAAAAAAAAAAAACTGCCTCCCGTCCTTGACTCAAATACAAATGTACAGTTTAAAACCCATCACTGATAGATGTTCTTTTAGTATTGTTTTAGTACTATCTACATAATTACACAAAATTCAGTTTAATCACCTTTTCAGTTCCTCAGTTTACGCCTCGTCTCCCTGAAACAATTTTATGCACATGCTACAGCACCTTCTATTGCATCCGACTCGCTCGCTCTGCTCCCGTTAGCAGTAAAATTGAAAAGTAGGACTCATCCTCTGGCTCAGATCCTCTGGCTCAAACTCAAGGGATGCTCAGAGTCAATGAATAATTCTGCCATTATTCACTCACCCTCATGTCATGTCAAACCTGTATCCTGTTATTTATCTGCGAAACACATAGATATTTGAGCTTAAAGAGATAGTTCCCCTAAAAATTACTTTCTGCAGCAAACACAATGTTTGAAAAACATTTGTTAACATTTACTTTTTATGTATGGATGGACAAAAAATAAAAAATAAAGTTCTCAAAATATCCTCGATTATGTTTCACAGAATAAAGAAAGACAAAGGTTTGGAGCGACATGCAGGTGAGTATTTTTCATTTTTTGGGTAAACTTTCCCTTTAAAGTAGCTCTTTCCATATAATAAGTTCAAAGGGAAAAGTGAACTACGTTTGATTCCGACTCATGAAAATCCAAGCCGTTTTGTCGTTAATGCATGAACGTACTATAAATTTCCAAGTTTTGGTCTTCTCAAACAAAGCACTAAATTGGCTTGAGAAGACTCAATATGGCACAAAAGTAAAATAAACTACTTTCATGGTGTTTTATGTTTCAGTTTGGATTTTGTGAGAACTCTAGAAAATTGCTGCTTAAAGAAAATTCTCGTTTCTTTTTCTATGAAAAAAAAAAAAACAGTATGTAGAATTAACAATGGCGAGAGAGACTAAATAATGATAAGATTTTTCATTTTTTGGCAAACTATTTAAAAAAAAAAAAAAAAACCACCTTGAATTGAATTGCACTAAATGAATTCAGCTTAATATGATCCAGGATTAAGCATAAAATAATATCTGTAAAAAGCTCAAATCTTTAAGACGTGCAAGAAAATACCTGGACATGAAAGAGCAGAATTCAATGGGTCTGTCTGACCATTTAAAATAAACTAAAATGGACCAGTTGAGGATGAGCCCAATCTACAGCATTGGCACCACTTGTGTCATTTTCATCCTTCCCCTCCCACACGCTCAACAATATAGCTTTCTGCTCCTGTAACAGTACATATCATCTTTTCCGTTCCCGATCTAAACCCTGAGCCCTCCCGAATAACTAACCCATCAGAAACCCTGAGATCTATCTTCTTTTAAGTAAAGGTGTGCCCATCTAAATACTGTTTCTTTTCCTCGCCTCAGTTTAACTCCTAAATGAGCTACGCGAAGGCCTTTTCTCCCCTGCTAAAGCCCACGAAACATTCTGAGCTTCCTGCCTGATTTCTACGAGTAGGAGAGGTGGGATCCGTTCGAAATGTGTGACGTCACTGATGTACTCCGGCTCAAACCTCCATCCCCGCCCGACCCACCAGCACCTCCGCCTGATGCGGTTCTCCGAAGGGGTCCTGGACTGTTCCTCAGAGCCATCAGGCTGGGGCCCCTCACAGCTAAGCTCTCGCCCCTTCCACCGTAGCCACTCTGAGACGAGGAAGAGGAGGAGGAGGATGGGGGTGAAGATGAGGAAAGAGAGATGGGTGGAGGAGGAGGTGGTGGAGGGAGGAGAGCAAGGGATTGGGAAGAGGCATGGGAAGAAATGTGATGCGAGTGGCCATGAGAGGAGGATGAAGAGGAGTGGTGACCCCCTATACCTCCACCACCACCACCACCACCTCCTCCCCATTCCCTCTCTCGGCTGTCGCGGTACAGGTGTGGCGTACTCTGGTGGTGGTAATGCTGCGGCATGTAGCGCAGGTGATGATGCGAGGACGACGATGATGACGCAGACGAGGCAGAGGAGCGAGAGCCCGGAAAGCCACGGGCACCCATTCCATCTAAATCCCTTTCTCGATCTCTCTCCCGGCTAGAGATTTGCTCCCCTCGGCTGAACCCAGCTGTACTGTTCTGACTTCGCCAGGAGGGCGGCGCCACTGAGTTTTGGACGCCGTGGCTCCACTGGCTGCCTGAGCGAGGCACGGGACGGGACGGCCAGCCCCCGGGGCCGGAGGAAGGAGGGTTGGGGTAACCCTGATTGTAAGCCTCAGCAGGGATTCCACTCAAAGCCATGTTACTGAAGCCCAGACGCATGCTCTCCGAATCAAAAGACTCGATTTCTCGTGCTTGGTGCTCAAGCAGAGCCCGGATTCGCTCAGAACGCTCGTTCTGCAGAGACAACATCTCCTCCTCGATCTGAAGAAAGACAAAAGGGTGACAGAAGGAGAAAAAATTAGAAGATACATTGGATGCTCACTATAGTAACAGTGTCTTTTCAGTGTTTTTGATCAATATAATGCATCCTTCCTAAAAAGTATTAAAAAAAAGTCTAACAGATCCCAAATTTTGAAAGGTAGTGTAAATATCAAAGTAGCTCATTAGATTTTAGAACAATTTAATTCTCTAATATTCACTCCATTTCTTTCTCTCTCACCCTCTGCTCAAGGAGAGCTCTACGTATTGACACCCTCTGCTCCAGGTCTTTGGCCTCTCTCTCATGTTGTGTGTCTGTGTGCATCTTTATTTTGCTCTGATAGGCGTTCAGCAGCTCCAATTCCTGCTGCAGCTGCATGCGCAGCGCTCGGTACTCATCCTCCTGCGTTTCATCCAATCGCAACTTTTGGGAAAACGAAAAGGTGCGATATCAGTAGAGAAGCAGTCGATGAAGAGATTTAGATCCAACTTGGAGGTTTTAGGGTCCGTGGATTACAAACAGCCAAACCTCACAAAACCAATCAAGAACTTTTCCTATCATATTTCACCTCAAAATCAGAGAAAAGAACAACTGAATTTATTTTAGGGCCACTAGATTTTTCTTTTAATTTTTACATTATGTATTTACTAATAGCATTTAATAACTGCCCTTGTTAAACGCAGATAAAAAACAAAAGATATTGGAATAAGCCACTGAGAGTAATGGGAATTAAAAAAAAAAAAAAAAGAAAAAGTAAAAATTATTCTTCTGATTTTGGGTTGAAACATGATTTGGACATGTATTTGTCTGATTTTGTGAGACTGACCCATGCATGTGAATTTAAATACACCAATATAAGAGAAACAAAACATTAAAAGATGGTCTCTCCTTGCCTTACTCACAGCCTGTGTGGACAGCATGTCTTTGATGGAATGGTCGTACTGTTCGGCCAAGATGGCCAGTTTACGTGTTTGTTCCTCTTTGAGTCTTTTCAGTACGGTTTTATGCTCTGATTTGGGCGTGGTCTCCAGCAGGTGGTTCCGCAGGGCTTTGTATTGGCGTGTCTGAATCTTACAGGTGTCTTGGAACTGACGTTTGATCTGGAGCTCTTTCGTCTAAGAGAACAAAAAACAAGAAACATAATTGTGCATCTCATCATGCAAACAAATGTCTGAAATTCATCTGGTGGGTCTCTGTACATGTGATACTACAGTTTGCCCAAACCTAGTGAGCACCTCACCAAGCATGGAAAAAAGCTATCCCCACCTTTAAGCTTTTAGGTTGCTGGCGGACCTCCACAGCGTGTTTCTGACGGAGTTCCTGCTCTCGCCGCTTATTATACTCCATCTGGTTGGCCAGTTCACTCTGATGCTGCGTTCGGATCAGGTCGGCCCGGGTACGCTGAACCAGTGCCAGCTGCCTGAACTCCAGCTCCTGAGTGGACTCATGATGTCTCAACAACATAGCGCACTCCAGATCCTTCTGGGTTTGACGCTTATTCAAGTCCTACAGGGACAAATAAAGACAAAAAAGAATGGATTATGCACAGAAAGAGATCAATAGATAAAAAGGCAAAAAAGTGAGGTAGAAAGTAAAAATAAAAGGGAAAAGCACTCACTAACTCATGGCCGTCTCACCTCTCTAAGCAGGTCCTGCTCCAGATTGTGTCTTGCAAGCAGCATTTTCCTCTTATACTGTCTGCACTGCAGCTCGTAATACTGCCGTTGTCGCCGTAATAAAGAGGCCTCTTCCTCAGCCTGGATTTGCTGCAGACACTCCTTCTGCCTTACCAGCCATTCCTGCTTCTCTCGCTTCGGCGTGGACTGGTTCTCACTCAGTTCCTGTTGCCATAGGGAAGGATTTTCAAGGTTGTAAAAGCAAGCTAAAGGGGACCTATGATGCCCCTTTCGCAAGATGTAATATAAGTCTCTGGTGTCCCCAGAATGTGGCTGCAAAGTTTCAGCTCAAAATACCCCACGGATCATTTATTATAGTTAGCTCAATGTTCCCCTATTTGAGTGCGAGCAAAAACACGCCATTTTTGTGTGTGTGTCCATTTAAATGCTGCTCCCCGGACCCCTTTCCAGAAGAAGGTGGAGCTTTAACAGCTCGCACTTTCGTTGCTCAACAACAAAGTTGGAGAATCTCACACAGCCAAAATGACGATTGTCAGTAGCAGTGTTGTTCAAACTGCAGTCGGACACTGATGAAGAGACTCAGGAAGAAGATACATCTTTTAGATTGCAACTGGACATTTCTGAAGTGTTATTGGATACATTTACGTAGTTGCTGTGGAGTTGATTCAACTCATCGATTAGCATGTGCCGTCATGTTAACCATTTGTTATTGATTATTGCACTGGATTTACAAATCCAGTGTTGAACTGACCCTCGTTTGTGAAGCAGTCCAGCATAAAATGATTTGCACAAATATATAACACTTTAAAGACTTTCTTCTGCACATTTCCTTCTAGGGGTGTGTGATATATACATCGTGTGCGATAATATCTTCATTGATGTTTTAACGATATGCCAAATCATATTACAGAGTATTTCACTCATTTTTAGAAACCAATCAAAACGTTGCATGTAGTGTTCATGAATGATGTAGCTAAAAATATACTAAATACTACTGTGTTCGCTGATTCAGAGTGTGCTGTTTGACAGAAGTTAAAATGAGTGAAGAAACTAAAGTTTGTCAATGAAGTATGAATCCAAACGTTAATCCATCTGAAAGCACTGCTAGTCTGAGTCGCTTATAATGTATGTTTGAAAAAGCAACGTGCGTCAAACATCTTTCCAGACAGAAGCATTTATTAACATCTTGTCCAACAAAAGACAACATGTTTTTACTGCAAACTCACTTCATAGCGACAGTTGAGCATCCTTCTGTGAGCGATTTCTTACACAGAATAAGGCTGTCGTGTGTTTCAGTCATGTTTAATCAATCAAAGCATTTCAATCTTCTGTTTATTTAGCTAACGCATCATATCCCTATATTTTCCTCTGCTGCAGGGCGTATTTTTGAGTTTCTGCGCAAGAGCGCCCTCTGGCTTTCAGATGGAGAAGCATCAGTCTGGGAAGTTGGGCATCTGTTAAACTTTTTTCCATACAGATGGAAAAATTAAAAGAAAATATCGGGGTTTTTTTTCATAATATCGCACACCCCTATTTCCTTCAAAATTCAACTGTGCCCTCAGTGGCTCAGAAGCAGAGTCTTTGAAGACTCTTATGTTCCTTTGTACATCCAGTAACAAAACATTTGTAATGTTTATTGGCATAGATATTGCATATCTACAGCTGCTATAGCGAGGAAACAAATGGCACTATCTTTGCTAATAGGGCAAATTATCACGAGTCATATAGGCAGGGCTTCCCAACTCTTACGAAAGAGTAAGGCGAAATCTGGAATAGCTCATTTGGAGAGACTATTTATGAGTTATGGGGATTATAAAAAAATTTAAAAAAGGAGTGGGTGGATTTTTACTACTATAGGCAGGTTGTTTGCACAGATTGTGGACACACATCTGTGTTGAAACACCTTATAATAGAGAAATTTACATAATAGTTTCCCTTTAATGGGGTGGACGAATATGGTGCAAATCAAAAGATGTTTTTGTAATTCAATGCTTTATCAAGTACAGTTAATCTGAATTGATGAACATGAAGCTCTGAGAAGAGTGGACTCTTTGAGGGCGTACCTCCTTTAGCTGCTCCTTGCGTTGCCTGTACTGCCGTTTCTGGGAATCCAACAGGCTGTTGAGTTCTTTCTTCTGCTGGTTCAAAATGTGCTGCTGAAATTTCTTCTCTTCTGTTTGTGCAGCTTTAATCTGGAAGGGAAAAAACCCCAACAGATAAATATGTATAAACGACACAAATAACACATATAAATACATACATAAATGCTCAAAAGTTTGGGGTCAGTTTGATCAATATTTGATCAAAAGTGATAGTAAAGACATTTTTAATGTTACTAAAATCCAAAAAAAAATGTATCATGTGACAGTAAAGACTGGAGTAATGATGCCGAAAATAAAAATATGAATGAAAAAAGTATATATAAAGCTTTAAATAATAATATATTTTATTAATAGTCACAATATTATCTGAATTTTTGTTCAAATAAATGTAGCCTTGTGGAGAATAAGACGTCTTTCAAAAGTTATTTACCTTTTTTTTAAACTTTTAGTTGTATTTAAATTTTTACTAAAACAATTTATTACACAAATTAAAAAGGTTCAACTCTGGTTACTTCTGCTGGTGAAATTTAATTTGGAGATGATCTTTAAAAAAATTTTCTTAAAAGTCCCATTCTTGCACATCTCAAGACAAGGAGGGATCTAATATTATTATTATCATTTTCATGAAACCTCTCACCTCTTTTTCCAGTATGGCCTGATGTTTCTTACTCAGCTTGTCTGCTTCACTGCCAAAGTTATTTCTCTGGGTCTCCAGCTCTTTGTCCAGCCTGAGCTGATGTTCATCCATCTCAGACTTGAGTTTGTTCTCCAGAGCCAGCAGCTGTTTCTGGTGCTGCCTCCTCATGCGTTTGTACCCGGACATCTGCTCCCTCAGAGCTGAGCCCTGTTCATGCTCCTGAATCTGACGGGTCACCTGGAAAGAAAGGCAGAGAGAAGGTTGTCTATCCTAACTTCAGATCTGAATTAAAAATATGGACTCCGAGTTGCTGGTCAGTCAGGTGCTCACCAGTGAGGCTGTGCGGATGGTGGCAAAATGATCTCTGTTTCTGTGCACCCTCCTCCGAGCGGCCGACGACGGCTGCTGCTGCGACTCCATCTCCGGCTGATAGGGGTCGTCGTAAATATTATCACGGGGCTGATGAACAAAAATAAATTAGTCAAGGAAAGGACCATTTTTGAAGATTGTGTGCTCTCTGGCTTTGATGACATACAGTGGGGCGGTGTATAATGGAGCTGTTGGAGGTGACAGTCTGTTCTCCCTCCTGCATCATGGCCATTTCAGCACTGTCGTCCGAGCCGTCGGCCAGGCTGTTGACTGAGGAACTCTGGGAGCTGGCGCTGATGGACATGGAGGGCACAGACTGAGAGCTCTCCATACTGTTCACTGTGCCTGTCTGCAGGAGGTACTGCTCTGCTTCCTACACAGACAGACAAAAGAAAACATGTCATGATCTTTTCCTATTTTCTATGGTGTAGAGCAATAGAACAGAAGAACAGAAAATCGGCTGAACTAGATAGAAGGATCAAAGTAGAGAAAGACAAAGGTTGACAAGCCTCTGGATGTACCTCTTCCTCCTCTCCTCCTTCCTGTGTGGGGCCGTTGTGGGTTTCCTGAAACAGGATCTTCTTCATCTTCCTGTACTGCAAGTTGTCCAGCTCTCGTACAGCGTCTTTGGTGCGCGTGATCAGATCCATTACTACAGAATGGGGGCGCTCTCGACATAGGAAATGGTGCTGCGAAGAGAATACATTGTATGAACCACAGAGCTATATAAATGGATGAGCTTCATGACTCAATCTTAATGTGTGTAAACATGGATGAGTTAGAATTATGCAGAATAACTGATTACATTTGTCATACAAATAATTGCTATTAATGATTTAATTATCTTTTGCCACCTGTGGTGACAGCTTAATGCACATACAGCTTAAAACGTGATTCATTAGGAATCCAGTGAATCCGGTAAAAGTACACAAAGCTTAGCATGCACGTTTCTGGGATGGATGGGATGTAGGGTTGCCTAGCAGCTAGTGGTTGAATTTGCACTATTAAAACACTAAAAACCTGCAAAAAAAAAAGAATAAATAAAAATAAAAAATTCAAAACTCACTAAGATAAAGACTTGCGATTTCTCTTGGATCTTGTCATGAAATCTTTTTCAGTTTTTGACATTATCACAAGAAATTTCTATACTCCAATGGAATATAAAGTGCACAATAATAGCAGTTATTTCAAACCAGTCGTGTAATAACAGGCCTAGCTAGAACAAGGAAGTGTGTTCAAGCCTCACATTGAGCAGCACATCTGAGGTAGGCCTGTCCTGAGGGATCTTTTGGAGACAAGAGTCCACAAAGTTACGGAAGTAGTCCGACCTGCATTTTAAAACGGGGAGAGACACACATACTCAGAAACCATAAAAAGACAAGCATACAGAGAAAAATGATACTCCAATAAAAATAAAAGCAGTCATTTAAAATTCAATATCAAACTTATTTTAAATTGATGAATGGAGTCAATGGACACAGGCCATTTTGAAAGTCTTCGTGGACAATTTCCAGTAAGCAAATTCCAGTTGTACAAAATTAATTGAATTAATATGCTGCTTTATTTTTCAGGCTAGTAATCAAATACACCATATAGTTTTACTTTGACTGAAGGTTGCTTTTAGATCTGACTATAAACAAGTGACGAGTGAAACGAGTGGGAAAAAAAAAAAAAAAAGTGACAGCCATCAATACATGACTACATTCTGTATCTCCTCATGGCATCCAAAAGCAAGTCTTTCTTTCTTTCTCTCTCTAGAGAGAGAGAGAGAGAGAGAGAGAGAGAGAGATTAATTTCAAATACATTTCAAGTTTCATTTTTGAAAACATTATCTTCTCATTTCTTCTCAGAATAGAAGAACATTTCCTTTTTCCTTATAGGAACAAAGTTCATGGACACGTTGATAATGAAAGATTTATTATTTCATAACTATAATTGCTATTTTTTGATTCATCATGCATTCATAATATGCTGCTGTTGTTGTCATGTAACCCTACTAAATTCTAGTATTATACTTTGACTTATTTACCTAGCAGCTAATAAAATGGACATTTACCCACATACTGCAAAACTGAAAAAACAAATAAAATGACTGCAAATGCAAGAGAGATAGAAAGAAAAACGGAGCAGTGAAGATAAGACAATGAAAGAACAGGATAAAAAAAAATGTAGACCAAAGTTCTCACCAGTGGTTTGATGCCAGGACAGGGCTTTCATTTTGCGCAATGTGGTATAAGGCACTCATAGCATTCATATTGAACAAGGGTGGCTTCCTTTCAGCTAGAAAGAGAGACAAACAGAAATATAAAACCAGCGCAAGCACAAAGATACAAAAAGAGAATTAAGTAGAATAAAAGGACGACAGACCAGAATTAGTGCTGCTACAATGAAATAAACAGAGACTAAGAGGTATGATTGAATAAATGAAAATGCAAGGAGTTAGAGAGAGATGCAAAGTGTGGGTGAGACCAAAGGAAAAAGGAGTAGAAGTTAGCTTACAACCTAAAGCAGCTTAGACATTAAAACACAAATCCCTTTCCTTAGCAAGAGACGTAGACAACACAGACTCACAAGCATCGAAACACTGGCCTAAATAAACCCTCTTAATACCCGAGATGGCCTGAAGTTTTTAGTCAGTGGGAGGTCATGGATCAGTTTCAACATCACAAACCTAGTTCGATGCAGGTGATGCCGAGAGACCAGACGTCCACCTTCCCGTCGTACTGCCCCTCGTCCATGGCTAGGATCACTTCTGGGGCCATCCTAAAGGCGAGAGGGGACGGATCATGGTAAACAACTTTCTTTGCTCCCTTGAAAGAATTAAAAGCACAATCTACTGCACAGACACGCATTAATATTCACAATACAGCTTCCTCTCAGTTCACATCTGGACCATTAATGGACAAAAGGCACATATTATGGCCGACACTGTGACTGTTGCAATATTTCTCATGCGTTTTAATTTGGCAAATGTGTTCCCGAAAGGTTGTGTTATTAGACTTGTTTCGCAATCCCTGTCATGACTTGCAAGTATGAGTTTCAAAACATTTCAATAGCATCTGAGGTTTACATTTTAGCAGAAAAACTTGTGTTAGAGGTGGAAGGTTCAGTTCATCTATGCAAACTAATGCAATTAAATTAATTCAGTCATTCAGTTAAAAACTCTACTCTGATTTTAAGATTTATTCATGTGGTCAATCAAAAAAGTAATTGGAAATCTCTGTGAGGCGATCATCTCTTGGTAATAAACAGCAATATTTACATAATGTTAACTAATTTTTTCTTTGTTTGGGGTCACCAATTTAAAATACAGTAAAAACATAAAAAAAAACATACAGAAATATAGGGGAATATTAAAACAAATTAATTAATTTTAAAAAGAGGCATTCACACCACAGATAATATAAAGTTTTAATAATCATTCTAATTCTATGAGAATATCAAAATCCACACAAGTACAACAATAATGACACAGTGGACCAATATTGTTAGAATCGCTATTCAGAACATTCCAGCTGATGAGTGAATATAAAAAAAAGCCTATCAGAATCCACCACAACTTAAGTGGCAGACAACGTAACTTTGTGTCTGCTGGTGTGAACACTAATAGTCATGATTATAGTCCGTTATTTTTATTTTTTAGGATTCTTTAATGAACAAAATGTTTTAAAAAGCATCTTTGAAATATAATTTTTTGTAACAATGTAAAAGTGTTCACTTCCAAGGAGTGGTGTCCTTGGCTGAATAAAAGCATGAATAAAATAAAAAAATCTTACCCCAAACTTTAATAATAAAATAAACAAACAACAAAAAGAAAGGAGCAGCAGTAGCCGACTGTGGCATATAAGCATAATAAAACCTCCAGAGCTACTGCGTGGGACTTAAGAACAGTGTGTCGAGCAGATGTCTGATTACCATTCACTCGTTCCGTTTCCAGGGCTCTTGGCCCACCCTGCTTCAAACTAGTTACGTTAATAAAACTTTAATACATTAGTTCATCCATCCGAATGCTATCCATTGGCTGTGGAGGTGAAGACGACAAGTCCCATGATTCGACACGGTGTCATCAAGCTACATTTTTGCTATGGTTTTGACTAAGCAACCTCTAGTGGTGAACCTTACATACTGTGCCTTTAAGCAAATAACAAATTTTATCTATAACTTACCAGTAAGGTGTACCCACAAAAGAGTTGGCAGGAGAAACGATTGAGGCAGAGCCAAAATCTCCAAGCTTCACCTGACCAGGCTCAGTTAGCAGAATATTACCTGCCTTCACATCTCTGGGAAAAAAAAAAAAAAAAAAAAAAGTAATTAAATAAGGATCTGTGTATCTTTTATCGGTGAATAAATAAATAATGACAACGGAGTAAAAAACTTAAACGGAACTTACAAAAGAACAGCCGAAGGAAAATCTCAAAGTGAGTAGGTGTAAAGATAAGACCATAAATTCAAGGAAAGGGTCGGCGGTCTCACCTGTGTATCATGTTATGAGAGTGAAGGTAGGCGAGGCCCTGAAGTGCACCGTGGGTAATAGCAGCTATTTCCACCTCCTGCAGAGGCTTTTTATGCACTGTAGGATAAAAAGAAAAAAAAAAAACCTCATCATGGGAAAATAATACAAAAATCTGATGATTTCAATATTTACACCTGCATGTTTCCCTATGAACTGATGATGATACAAATACAGCACAGCAAAAACAAATGGACACTTCTAATATCAGACAGGGCAGCTGAGGGAGAACATAACAGCTTTATTTGAAAAGAAGGGAGGACGTGAAGAAGGGTAAACAAACTACTCACCCTCTAAAAGATCAGAGGCTGATCCTAGACAGTATTCCATCACCAGCTAACAGGAGAGACAGACAACATTAGCACACGTCAGACAAACACGTCACTCACACGCATATGCTAATGCATATGCACTTACCCATGCTGTGTGCTCTCTGAGGTAGCACCCTTTGTATTCGATGGTATTGGGGTGTCTGAGCTTCTGCAAGAACTTCACCTCCTTTATGATATCCTGCCATTTCTGTGGGTCAAGAGAGAGAATACACGAAACAGTAGCAACAATGTGGTTTGTTTCCGTGAATAAATTTGACTGATTCTGACTGATTCAATACAGTTGAGATAAGAGTTGTATTTTGATTCTGACCTCATTGGACTGCTTGCCACTAAAAGACATCTTCTTGATGGCCACCACTTCATTGGAACGGACGTCATGAGCCTGAGTGAAAAATCATGGTCATATAGAGCACACGCGTACATACACATCCATGGGGAGTTATTGCCATTGTTTGCTCACAAAGTACACAGCTCCAAAGCTGCCATGACCGATTTCCCGGAGATCAGTGAAGAGCTTCTCAGGATCATCTCTGTAGAAGAGCTCAGACACCTCTGAGTCCTTCAGGGTCCCAGTACGCACACTGGCAGGCATGGCTGGCTCCTGAGACAGAGGAAAATAAAGAGAGAGAACTAGTAGTTAGGCATGTATGTTGAATAGGCAATACTGTTGTATTATGTTCATCTGCAACAGCACAAAAACAAGGCACTGAGTCAGAGAACTTCTCAACAGGCTGACATCTGACACCGGTCTGGACTTCCTATTTTAATGAGGGCTAAAAAATGGGAGGGGGGGGGGGGGGGGGGGGGGGGGGGGGGGGGGAAATCAATCAGTTCACTCCGAGTAGAATCAGCATTTTAACATTTCTGTTCTTGTGGATCCATTACCATACTGAAAACGGTTTAATTCGAGAAAAAAAAGAAAAAAAAAAGAAATATATATTTTTTAAATTTAGCTTATACTAAACATTGAATTTTTGATAATCATTAGGTGACTTATAATCAGACTTTCAAAATGTTCAATGGTATAACACAAGATAATGAAGCTTCAACATTTAATGCATAACACTGTAAAACCACAACAGAATTACTTGCATTGATTGCAAAGCATAGACAACCTATAAAGAAAACAATATTGACACGTTTGTTTTATTGAACCATTGGACAGACTACTATTGCCTTGTACCCTTCAATTTTTTAGACTTATTAGATGACTGGACATAGACGTAGTACTGGCTGACAAGATTTTCTTAGTGGTCACCCAGCTTTAAAAAAAAAAAAAGCTAAACATGTCACTAAACATGTTTTAACTTCAGGCTAAACATTCCGCTGTACCTCACTTGATGGATGATTCTTTGTTTATTCAAGATATACAGCTTGTTGTGACAGTTAAAACGTCCCCTATATTGACTTGACAGCTGAATATTTCACTCATGTTGGATGACACACATTTTTGCATATGCTGTACTATTCGAATTCATGATGGGTTGACTTTAAAATAAGTGGTAGTGACACGAGCGATTGAAATTAAGAACATACTGTCTTGTAAGACAACATTTGTTCTAAATCACGAGTCAGCTAATGATTATCTCAGTGCAAAAATTCTCAAACTGGTTTTTCTACTCCAAAACACTATATTCCTCACACCAGGTCAACAAATGAGAGAAAACAAACAAACAAAAAACTTGTTTGCCAGGAGTTGCTTGTACAAACATGATTGGGGAAAACGGTTAAGCAACCACACTAATAGATAAACACAACTAAGACACATACATGTGAATTTGCCAAGCAAAAAGTTAAATATGTGTGCGCCTGATAACACGTAGCACAGTTTAATTACATATAATACAGATATCAAAAGAAATGCATACAAGATGTCAAGATATACAGATATCAAGAGAGGATGCATACAATACCGAGAGAGGAAAAGAGATTCTTTTTTTCAATATAAAATATAAAATCACTAAACTGGGAAAAAAAAAAAAGAAAAAAAAAGGTTTGTTTGGTTGGGGTTAAATTGGCTTTCAGAAACTGAACCAAAAGTGAAAATATTCAAAATGTCACTCTATAAACTTGCAAACTCCTCTCATCTCTTCTCTGGCTTGGCTTATATATGCCACAATCTGGCATCTGCAGCACACTATAAAAGACTGTGACCCAGTTAGAAGTTGTGAGACTCTGCAGCGCATTAATAAAGAGCACGCTGTAATCTGCCCTGGTTGGATGATGGAGTTTCAAAATCAGATGTTTGGTTCCTTCTTTTTTCATCTTCTTATTTAATCCATCCAATTTTGTTTGTTCACACTATTTGAATTGCCAACCAGAGAAAAACAGACCATCACATTCAACGCACCACACATCTGGTTAACTCAAATCCAAACAAAATCCATAATGTACATACTCTGATTAAAGAACATCCTGAATGACTTTCTTATTTGCATATGCATTTCAAATTCACAGTGGAAATCTTCAGGCTTCAGGCTGATTGAGCTGGTTTAGTAGAAGGTTTGTGAGGGAGCGAAAAACTGCATTGGGTTAAACTGTGCAGCAATTAACCATTTTGATTACAGATTAATCTGTTGGCAAGTAATTTAAAAAAAAAAAAGACGTACTTAAAAGAAAATGATCACATTCAATATCTTGCATGTTTCAATAAACAGTTTGCAAACTGAAGGCTTTAAAAGAAAAGAAAAGTCAAAAGTAGAAAAAAACAAGTCACTCCCATTTTCTCTTCCAGTAAATGTAATGCTATCAAATGTTCCTATAAAAATTACCTATATGTATATACAGAAATTACATGGATAGTTCACCCAAAAATGAAAATTATCTCATGTTTTACTCACCCTCAAGCCATCATTGGTGTATTTTAAAATCTTCTTTCAAATTAACACAATGGGAGATATATTTAATGGTTGTGAATGGTAGACCAAATTCTGAAGACAAAAAAATTAATCCATGCATTAAAAAAAAATTAATCCATCCGAATCCAGAGGGTTAATAAAGGCCCTTTGAAGCGAAGGGATGCGTTTTTGTAAGAAATACATCAATATTTTAAACTATATAAATTCTAATTACTAGCTTATGGAAATAGTCATATACACCTAGGACGGCTTGAGGGTGAGTACATCATGGGACAATTTTCATTTTTGGGTGAACTATCCCTTTAATAGCACTGAACAGAACACCACCAGCAGAGTCAGAGCAGCTGACAGAAACCTGGCCAGATGAAACCATTCATTTGATCTCCTATGCCCTGGTGACTATAAATCGATAATGAAATCTAACCTGAATCTCACTGGTTTCTGGGGCTCAAGGTTTTTTAGAACACAAATATAACAACCGATTCTATGCACTGTATCACCATCCCTGACTCCATGTCTGTTGCAGAACTTAAAAAAAATCATGAACACTAAAATGTTAATAAAATATCTGTCAAATCACCAAAAATTTTATCTGAAACACAGTGAGCTCGCATACTAAACTGTAAACTAAACTGACAACACAGGCTGCCAGTCTGAGGTCAAGACCTGAAGATTTCAAGTGAAATTGAAGAACAAACTAGTGTGATGTCATTTCGACCAAAACGAGGCCAAAAACGAAATTCGTTTTGGGTTCATTTCAGGAGTTCGAAAAAGTTTGGTCTGGCTGGTAAACCCCATCAAACTACTACTAGTCTGTGGTGATGGTGGTGATGGTGGTGGGTAGTCGTGGGCCTAGTGGTGAGGGAGTAACCCTTGTAACCGCCGGGGTCGATTTCCATTCCTGGCAGCATTGGGAATTGGGGATTGTGAATAAACAGCAACTCTCACCTCTTCCACTACCACCACCATGACTTAACCTTGAAGTGACAAGACAAACCCCCCCCCAATTGCTCTCCTTGTAAGTTTGGATAAAAAAAGTCTCTGCTATGATGAAAAAAAAAAAAAAAAAAAAAAAAAAAAATGAAAAAAAATGCTGTAATTGGTAGGTGTGTCTCTTAGGGCTCCGCCTTCTTTGACAGAAATCTTCTCCGCGTCATTTCTTCTATTCAGTCCATTGAGGTCAGCCGTTCGCAAGTAACACGAACACACTGGAGAGCTGCTTTACTATTGAAAATGAAACCGACAGTTTTTTCATGTTTAATATTGTAAAGCTGCTTGCTTTTAAACAATCTATTGCATAAAGTAGAATACAAATAAACACAATGTGACTTTAATGGAGTGCTGAATTGAAGAGCTCCTCCAAACATCCACATCACTATGATCAGATGCTTTCTTTACCATTCTCTCAGGCTGTCATTTTTTTTGTGTTTCTTTTATTGAAAGGAAAGTGAAGAGTACATATTTATCTATAGCCTCTCTTGGTAGCATGGGCGGCATCAGGATGTTTGCTTACAGTATATTGCTGCTCATGTATTTCGTACTTCTTTTTACCTCAAAGTCAAGAACGAAAAAGTGAGAAACTTTGCCGTGAGTAACTCATTTCAAAGACATCTAAATGAACAGAAACCACATGAACATTCAATTCAACGGTCAACATTAAATGCAGTTTGATACCCATTTTACATCTGTAAATTGATGGTTTCTGAATGAAACGCGCAATTAAATGGGGAAAAAGTGTGTGGGACTTGATTTGATCCACTGAGAAATGACAATGGAGTCAGATGTTTGCAGGGGAGGTCAAAAATTGAGGGATTTTGACATCAGGAGAAAAAGCAGTTCTTTCCTTATGCAAAATATTACCAAGACAACATTGTTTGTAAAAGGAATAACATGCATTAAGAAAGCAAATAGTGTTTATTTTATATTGTTTTAAGAATCATGATGGAACAGAGGAAACAACAAATCTTTTCTTCAGTATTGTGATGTACCTTCTGAGTGTAACAGATTATCAAAAAAAAAGAAAATGGCGAGGAGTTGGTTCAATGCATCAGTTGTTGATTGGAATTTAAGATGTAGATGTTGCACAAGTGGAGGCAGATGAACAAACTTGCAAGAGCGGAGTTCAAGTGAAATCCTGCATTCATCAACAGAGAGAAGCCTGTCATTTTCGCTTGAAGGTCCAGTTATCAAATTTTGACAGACCATTACAAGGTCAAAAAAACATATAAATGCGATGATTATGAATTGTTCACAGTATGATAAACTACAAGCATTTAGAAAGCAGACAAGGTGAATTTTCAGTTCATGCCAGCCACTTAAAAAATATTTGACATTGTCAACACAATGATAGACATGGCAGTTCCCGACAAACGTGTTGGGACAGTCAGCTCAGAAAACAACTCTAGAGAAAGAGACACTCCGATTAAATTACAATGTTTCAAGCAGACACCCCTGCGCAACAAGACAGACGGTGACTCAATCACACCGCGGGAGACGAGCAACTGTACTTCAGTGTCAGAAACATTTTTAGCAGCACAGAAAGCTTTCTGGTTGCTGTAATGAAGACTAGAAAGCACATAAAGGAAAAGCACATGTCATCTGAGCTCTGTGGATGACCACCAGAGCTTCAACAGCATGATTACAGGGTGGTGGGGGTCTATGGGATGGAGAAGTCTTATTTCGCACTTCCTGTTTAAAGAAAGGAGGTTCACGCAAGATCTAAGAGAAATCCACAGCTGCTAACCAACCCAAAAACAGACTCTTTACAACAGTCATTATCATAACCCTGATGCTCACACTGCACATTTCGGATGTCTCTTATTTATAGAGTTAGTTGAAAATTCTGCCAAATCACTCACCCTCAGGTTGTTTTAAACCCATAAGACTTTCCTTTTCTCGGAAACACAAAGGAAGACATCTTTACTGAAATCAGAGATTTCTGCTGCTCCGTTGAAAATCCACACGTAACCAAACCTTTGATCACTCGAAAAGTTCATAAAAACAATGATCAATTTTTAATAGAAATAATTCTTCAGAAGTTTTGGATTAAACTTCTGGATTCATATAGATTACGTTTACAATGTGTTAAAAACTTTTTTTAATTGTCAAAAAAGTTTAACACTTTGAAAGGAAGGAAAGGAACGCTTTATTCAAAATATCTTGATTTCAAAGATGAAAAAAAGTCTAAAAGTTTTGGAATGAAATGAGGCAGGTGAGTAAACGATGGCAGAATTTTCATTTTTCAACCCTTTAACCCTAGTTGAATTATATCTTCAGCTCACAAGTAGATGCTTCAGGAGCTGAACTGGGTGTGTCATTGAGAACTACAGCTTTACAAAGTATTGATGAGGTCCTCCTCCGAGTTACAGTTACTACTAACATTGCATGACAAAATGTCAGGTATTGATTACACTTGCCCTAATGTGCTATTATTGTACTTAAATGGTACCCAGCAATGTTCCTCCTTCCACTCACTGAGTGCACTTAAATCTATAATGTGTTTGTGCAGTTGAAGCACCTTTCACACCACTAAAACCTTTCCTGTGGACAGTGTGGAGCACTTTTGTTTGTCTCGGGACTGAATGAATTGGCAAGTGTGCTTAAAATGTATGAAGAGATGCATACTATTGTATAAATGCTAATTAGGGATGGGGGCACAACCAGTTTCCGGTGTTCTGCTGGAAAGGGAGGGGGGACTAAACAATAGAGAAACAGCCCAGCTGTCTCTTAAAACCCAATGAAAATGCAGGTTGGGGAAATAGAGGAAAAATAGTGTTCCTGATGCTTTTCAGTGAGGCAGCTCTCTAGGTCTTGAGACACATGCACACACTAGTGTTATGATTGTAGTACAAAGCCTTGATTATATTGTTATGTTGGAAGATGTCCGGCAAGATCATGACAGGCTCAAGATGAGCGTCTGTCAACAACAGAAAGTCTGAGTTTCCGTGTCTTTTCCGGCTATAAACGTCTCACAACTAGCATTAGGATTCCAACTCAAAAGTGCTTAAAAAACAATTTGTCTTACCGTGGCGTGCTGCGATCCTGCTCTTTATTCCCTGTGAATAAACAGTTATCCGGCTTCCTCCGCAAATATCCTCCGTGGCGTTTGCAGTTGTTTGCCCACTGCGACGCTTCAAATCAACACACGGTCCATTTTTCTACTAACATCCGCCTTCTAACGTGCAGGAGAGTAGAAGTTATATATATGAATGTCCTAAAACTCTTTAGTGCCTATGAAGTCTTTATCTCACTCTCTCGCTAACGGTTCGTTAGCCAGCTAGCCAACTGTTTCCACTTTGAATACGGGCCGCGGCTGCTGTACCTGCTCGCCCGCTCCTGCGCCGATCATATTGCACAGTTACATCCGCACTTTTGATTCTCGATATGATTTGAAGACTAATTTTATTCTGTGTCTGATTGTCTTTCTATCTAACCCCCTTTTTTGTCCAGGAAACGCAAAATGGCTACGTGGGGCGGGAGCCAACCGGAAGGAAGGTCAAAATGCTGTGCCGTATATTTCCGGTGAAGAGTGGCGTTGGGAATCTACCATCTTCATAAGGGCATTGTTTACCATGATATATGCTGTGCATAATAAACAACTTTAAGGTTTGCCATTAATTATAACACTGCTACTTTTAACAGATTACTCTTTTAGAAGAATGTATAGAAGAATGTATTCCTACTTTTCATGGTACATGTCAGCTTGTTGACATGAGTCATAAAACAAGTTATAAAACTATCTAAAACATATTTTTATGGCTTGTCATTTTTAAGCAGAATACAACAATTTTATACTGTTATCATCTATGGGAAAAGCCCTATGGAAGCCGTTTCCGCCATTGAAAAAAAAGAATATTATTGCAACCTTTTTTCTCAAAATGCTGATTTTTTTCACAGAATTACGAGATATAAACTCACAATTGTGAGATATAAAATCACAATTACAAGTTATAAAGTAACAATTGCGAGTTATAAAGTCACAATTGTGAGTTATAAAGTCACAATTGCAAGTTATAAAGTCACACTTTCGAGTTATAAAATCAGAATTACGAGATATAAAGTCACAATTGCAAGTTATAAAGTCACACTTGCGAGTTATAAAGTTACAATTGTGAGTTATAAAGTCAGAATTGTGAGTTATGAATTCACAATTGCGAGATATAAAGTCACACTTGCGAGTTATAAAGTCACAATTGTAAGTTATAAAGTTAGAATTGTGAGATACAAAGTCACAATTGCGAGTTATAAAGTCACACTTGCGAGTTATAAAATCAGAATTACGAGATATAAAGTCAGAATTGTGAGTTATAAAGTCACACTTGCGAGTTATAAAGTCACAATTGTGAGTTATAAAGTCACAATTGCGAGTTATAAAGTCAGAATTGCGAGTTATAAAGTCAGAATTATGAGTTATGAATTCACAATTGCGAGATATAAAGTCACACTTGCGAGTTATAAAGTCACAATTGCAAGTTATAAAGTTAGAATTGTGAGATATAAAGTCACAATTGCAAGTTATAAAGTCACACTTGCGAGTTATAAAATCAGAATTACGAGATATAAAGTCAGAATTGAGAGTTATAAAGTCACAATTGTGAGTTATAAAGTCACACTTGCGAGTTATAAAGTCACAATTGTGAGTTATAAAGTCACAATTGCGAGTTATAAAGTCAGAATTGCGAGTTATAAAGTCAGAATTATGAGTTATGAATTAACAATTGCGAGATATAAAGTCACACTTGCGAGTTATAAAGTCAGAATTACGAGATATAAAGTCAGAATTGAGAGTTATAAAGTAACAATTGTGAGTTATAAAGTCACACTTGCGAGTTATAAAGTCACAATTGTGAGTTATAAAGTCAGAATTGAGAGTTATAAAGTAACAATTGTGAGTTATAAAGTCACACTTGCGAGTTATAAAGTCACAATTGTAAGTTATAAAGTTAGAATTGTGAGATATAAAGTCACACTTGCGAGTTATAAAATCAGAATTACGAGATATAAAGTCAGAATTGTGAGTTATAAAGTCACACTTGCGAGTTATAAAATCAGAATTACGAGATATAAAGTCAGAATTGTGAGTTATAAAGTCAGAATTGCGAGTTATAAAGTCAGAATTATGAGTTACGAATTCACAATTGCGAGATATAAAGTCACACTTGTGAGTTATAAAGTCACACTTGCGAGTTATAAAATCAGAATTACGAGATATAAAGTCAGAATTGTGAGTTATAAAGTCACACTTGCGAGTTATAAAATCAGAATTACGAGATATAAAGTCAGAATTGTGAGTTATAAAGTCAGAATTGCGAGTTATAAAGTCAGAATTATGAGTTACGAATTCACAATTGCGAGATATAAAGTCACACTTGTGAGTTATAAAGTCACACTTGCGAGTTATAAAATCAGAATTACGAGATATAAAGTCAGAATTGTGAGTTATAAAGTCACACTTGCGAGTTATAAAATCAGAATTACGAGATATAAAGTCAGAATTGTGAGTTATAAAGTCACACTTGCGAGTTATAAAATCAGAATTACGAGATATAAAGTCAGAATTGTGAGTTATAAAGTCAGATATGTGAGTTATAAAGTAACAATTGTGAGTTATAAAGTCACAATTATGAGTTATAAAGTCAGAATTTCGAAATAGTCAGTCACAATTGTGAGTTATAAAGTCACAATTGTGAGTTATAAAGTTAGAATCGTGAGATTTAAAGTCACAATTGCAAGTTATAAAGTGACACTTGCGAGTTATAAAGTCACAATTGCAAGTTATAAAGTCACACTTGCGAGTTATAAAGTCAGAATTATGAGTTATGAATTCACAATTGCGAGATATAAAGTCACACTTGCGAGTTATAAAGTCACAATTGTTAGTTATAAAGTCACAATTGTAAGTTATAAAGTTAGAATTGTGAGATATAAAGTCACAATTGCAAGTTATAAAGTCACACTTGCGAGTTATAAAATCAGAATTACGAGATATAAAGTCAGAATTGTGAGTTATAAAGTCACAATTGTGAGTTATAAAGTAACAATTGTGAGTTATAAAGTCACACTTGCGAGTTATAAAGTCACAATTGCGAGTTATAAAGTCACACATGCGAGTTATAAAGTCACATTTGCGAGTTATAAAGTCATACTTGCGAGTTATAAAGTCACACTTGCGAGTTATAAAATCAGAATTACGAGATATAAAGTCAGAATTGTGAGTTATAAAGTCACAATTGCGAGTTATAAAGTCAATTGTGAGTTATAAAGTCACAATTGCGAGATATAAAGTCACAATTACGAGTTATAAAGTCAATTGTGAGTTATAAAGTCACACTTGCGAGTTATAAAGTCACAATTACGAGTTATAAAGTCACAATTGTGAGTTATAAAGTTAGAATTGTGAGATATAAAGTCACACTTGCGAGTTATAAAATCAGAATTACGAGATATAAAGTCAGAATTGTGAGTTATAAAGTCACACTTGCGAGTTATAAAATCAGAATTACGAGATATAAAGTCAGAATTGTGAGTTATAAAGTCAGAATTGCGAGTTATAAAGTCACACTTGCGAGATATAAAGTCACAATTGTGAGTTATAAAGTCACACTTTCGAGATATAAAGTCACAATTGTGTGTTATAAAGTCACAATTATGAGTTATAAAGTCACAAAGAATTACACAAAGAAGTCAAGTCATTTCTCATTTATTTATATATCGATACGGATGCAATACAATATACAATACAGATCATTTCAAAGCAGCTTCAATAAAGCTCTACAGAAGACAAAGTTATTCAGCTTAATTTTGCATCAATTCACTTCGAATGCTGCAAAAGTCATTTATGAAACAAATTCAATTCAGCTGTAGTATGTCTGTAAAGAGTCATTATTCAGTTTGGTTCAATAACATTGTCAGTGACAGTGTCATTAAATTAGTTACATTTTGTTCTCATCCAGTAGCATCAGTACAGATAAAATTGTAATATTAATTATGAGTTACGAATTCACAATTGCGAGATATAGTCACACTTGTGAGTTATAAAGTCACACTTGCGAGTTATAAAATCAGAATTACGAGATATAAAGTCAGAATTGTGAGTTATAAAGTCACACTTGCGAGTTATAAAATCAGAATTACGAGATATAAAGTCAGAATTGTGAGTTATAAAGTCAGAATTGCGAGTTATAAAGTCAGAATTATGAGTTACGAATTCACAATTGCGAGATATAAAGTCACACTTGTGAGTTATAAAGTCACACTTGCGAGTTATAAAATCAGAATTACGAGATATAAAGTCAGAATTGTGAGTTATAAAGTCACACTTGCGAGTTATAAAATCAGAATTACGAGATATAAAGTCAGAATTGTGAGTTATAAAGTCAGATATGTGAGTTATAAAGTAACAATTGTGAGTTATAAAGTCACAATTATGAGTTATAAAGTCAGAATTTCGAAATAGTCAGTCACAATTGTGTTATAAAGTCACAATTGTGAGTTATAAAGTTAGAATCGTGAGATTTAAAGTCACAATTGCAAGTTATAAAGTGACACTTGCGAGTTATAAAGTCACAATTGCAAGTTATAAAGTCACACTTGCGAGTTATAAAGTCAGAATTATGAGTTATGAATTCACAATTGCGAGATATAAAGTCACAATTGTGAGTTATAAAGTCACAATTGTTTTATAAAGTCACAATTGTAAGTTATAAAGTTAGAATTGTGAGATATAAAGTCACAATTGCAAGTTATAAAGTCACACTTGCGAGTTATAAAATCAGAATTACGAGATATAAAGTCAGAATTGTGAGTTATAAAGTCACAATTGTGAGTTATAAAGTAACAATTGTGAGTTATAAAGTCACACTTGCGAGTTATAAAGTCACAATTGCGAGTTATAAAGTCACACATGCGAGTTATAAAGTCACATTTGCGAGTTATAAAGTCATACTTGCGAGTTATAAAGTCACACTTGCGAGTTATAAAGTCACATTTGCGAGTTATAAAATCAGAATTACGAGATATAAAGTCAGAATTGTGAGATATAAAGTCACAATTGCGAGTTATAAAGTCAATTGTGAGTTATAAAGTCACAATTGCGAGATATAAAGTCACAATTACGAGTTATAAAGTCACAATTGCGAGTTATAAAGTCAATTGTGAGTTATAAAGTCACACTTGCGAGTTATAAAGTCACAATTACGAGTTATAAAGTCACAATTGTGAGTTATAAAGTCACAATTGCGAGTTATAAAGTCACACTTGCGAGTTATAAAGTCACACTTGCGAGTTATAAAGTCACAATTGCGAATTATAAAGTCACAATTGTAAGTTATAAAGTTAGAATTGTGAGATATAAAGTCACAATTGCAAGTTATAAAGTCACACTTGCGAGTTATAAAGTCACACTTGCAAGTTATAAAGTCACATTTGCGAGTTATAAAGTCACATTTGCGAGTTATAAAGTCATACTTGCGAGTTATAAAGTCACAATTGTAAGTTATAAAGTTAGAATTGCGAGTTATAAAGTCACATTTGCGAGTTATAAAGTCACATTTGCGAGTTATAAAGTCATACTTGCGAGTTATAAAGTCACACTTGCGAGTTATAAAGTCACAATTGCGAGTTATAAAGTCACAATTGTAAGTTATAAAGTTAGAATTGTGAGATATAAAGTCACAATTGCAAGTTATAAAGTCACACTTGCGAGTTATAAAGTCACATTTGCGAGTTATAAAGTCACATTTGCGAGTTATAAAGTCACAATTGTAAGTTATAAAGTTAGAATTGTGAGATATAAAGTCACAATTGCAAGTTATAAAGTCACACTTGCGAGTTATAAAGTCACATTTGCGAGTTATAAAGTCACATTTGCGAGTTATAAAGTCACACTTGCGAGTTATAAAGTCACAATTGTAAGTTATAAAGTTAGAATTGTGAGATATAAAGTCACACTTGCGAGTTATAAAGTCACAATTATGAGTTATAAAGTCACATTTGCGAGTTATAAAGTCACATTTGCGAGTTATAAAGTCATACTTGCGAGTTATAAAGTCACAATTGTAAGTTATAAAGTTAGAATTGTGAGATATAAAGTCACAATTGCGAGTTATAAAGTAACAATTGCGAGTTATAAAGTCACAATTGCGAGATATAAAGTCACAATTATGAGTTATAAAGTCAGATATGTGAGTTATAAAGTCACAATTATGAGTTATAAAGTCAGATATGTGAGTTATAAAGTCACAATTGTGAGTTATAAAGTCAGATATGTGAGTTATAAAGTCACAATTGTGAGTTATAAAGTCAGAATTATGAGTTATAAAGTCACAATTATGAGTTATAAAGTCAGATATGTGAGTTATAAAGTCACAATTGTGAGATATAAAGTCAGAATTATGAGTTATGAATTCACACTTGCGAGTTATAAAGTCACAATTGTGAATTATAAAGTTACAATTGTGAGTTATAAAGTTGGAATTGTGAGATATAAAGTCACACTTGCGAGTTATAAAATCAGAATTACGAGATATAAAGTCAGAATTGTGAGTTATAAAGTCACACTTGCGAGTTATAAAGTCACAATTGTGTTATAAAGTTACAATTGTGAGTTATAAAGTTGGAATTGTGAGTTATAAAGTCACAATTGTGAGTTATAAAGTCAGATATGTGAGTTATAAAGTCACACTTGCGAGTTATAAAATCAGAATTACGAGATATAAAGTCAGAATTATGAGTTATAAAGTCAGATATGTGAGTTATAAAGTCACAATTGTGAGTTATAAAGTCAGAATTATGAGTTATGAATTCACACTTGCGAGTTATAAAGTCACAATTGTGTTATAAAGTTACAATTGTGAGTTATAAAGTTGGAATTGTGAGATATAAAGTCACACTTGCGAGTTATAAAGTCATATAACAATTGCGAGTTATAAAGTCAGAATTGCGAGTTATAAAGTCAGAATTGCGAGATATAAAGTCAGAATTATGAGTTATGAATTCACAATTGCGAGATATAAAGTCACAATTGTGAGTTATAAAGTCACACTTTCGAGATATAAAGTCACAATTGTGTGTTATAAAGTCACAATTATGAGTTATAAAGTCACAAAGAATTACACAAAGAAGTCAAGTCATTTCTCATTTATTTATATATCGATACGGATGCAATACAATATACAATACAGATCATTTCAAAGCAGCTTCAATAAAGCTCTACAGAAGACAAAGTTATTCAGCTTAATTTTGCATCAATTCACTTCGAATGCTGCAAAAGTCATTTATGAAACAAATTCAATTCAGCTGTAGTATGTCTGTAAAGAGTCATTATTCAGTTTGGTTCAATAACATTGTCAGTGACAGTGTCATTAAATTAGTTACATTTTGTTCTCATCCAGTAGCATCAGTACAGATAAAATTGTAATATTACTGAATATGAACTAACATAAGGATGAAATATCCTCCCTAAATGTATTAGGAAAGGCATTGCATGGGCAATAGTTATGTAACCTGTAAGGGCAAAGGTATTTTGATTTTCAATTTGTCATGTCAAATGAACTGAGGCCAGTATAAAATGACTAATGTTCTTAAACTGATATGTTACACTAATTACATTGTACTCTGTAATGAGGGCGTCAACGTGAAGTTATTTTTTAACCATCTTTTGCTGCCAAAATTTTGTTACCAGTAACTCATAACTAATTCTAATAACTAATATTTAATCCAAAATTAATGATAGGGACATAAAAATGTACCGCACTGAGGCTATAGGGTTCATAAATATGATGTAATAAATAAACAAACGTTCATTACCACTGAACTTGAAAAAAGTGACAGTACATTTACTGATACTATATTGCCCTGTGTATGCTGATGATTCTCAAAGGAGAATTGACTGATCAGAGAAAAGACCTTCATGTGTTTTCATAAGTCATCTAATAAATATGAGTGCCGTTGAATAATGTCTGTGCGAGTAGTTATGACAGATCGTTGATGTATTTGAGGAATAAACCAAAAATAATAATTCATTCATACAAACACACACGAGAGAGCAGGATATTTCTAAGCAATAATCATAATACTGGTACAAGAAAATAGTGACATATTTTGGAAGAATCATATGTGCCATTGATTGAACAGTTCCTCCCATCTCACATACATGCTTTTAATGGCATGGCATCATCTCCCAGGGCTTAAGGGAATGTTTTCCTTTGAAAGAAACATTCTGGTTCGTCCATCGTAATAAAACTGGTAAAACTAGAGCAGTGGACAAGCAATAAATCATTTAAGAGTAAATTATAGGAAAATACAAATATCTATTTTACACAACATTGATGAAGTAAGTATATTATAGTAAGTAAGAGTTTATAAAAAAAAAAAAACAGAACTCACATTTTTTGACAGAAGATTTAAATAATTTTCTTTACGTATTTTATTGTGGTACTGTTCTTTCATGTATTCTCTTTCCAATAGTGAACTCACCAGCAAAACTTTAATCTTTGAAACTAAACATAAATATGTTCTTTGTGCATGAATATGCATTATCGTTTCTAAAGTCTGGGTTCAGTAAGATTTTTTGATGTACTAAACTGATCAAAGGTGACAGTTAAATGTTTAATATTTATAATAATAATAATATATTATTATATACATTAATAAAAAAATCCTGAAAAAATGTATCATGGTTCCCATATTAAAGTAACTTTGAACTGAAAGGCGCTCACTAAGTGATCCATTAATACACTAAATAGGTGACAGGGGTGTGTACTGTACAGAATGTAGACATCTGAAAACAGTTGCGTCAGAGACTGATGGTGGGGGCTGAGAACTCTTTATAAACAAGACCATACCTGATTTACATGTCATCAGAGCGCTGAGAGTAGAGGTAACAGGAGTCAGAACACAGACGTGAGCACAAGTATGAAGTTTAACACAGCTTTGAGTGTTGCAACCATACTTCTCAATATAGCAGGTAAGATCTGACTAAAGATTATAAAATTAAGTGTAACTTTAATTTAATGTTTGGATGGTTTAATAATGACAAGCCAATGAAGGACCTCACACACACACACCAATACCTGAAATGGCTTTTACACTACCAACTTGACTGAATTTAGGTTTAGCATCGGCTTACGCTAAAGGGTTGTGGGGATGAACATTGTGCTTTTCACATGAATTTCTGTACAAATGTAAAATGTATTTGTATACTATTTTAATGGTTGAGTTTAAATATGAACTGGAATATAGAAAAAGAATAGCGACTTCGAAGAAGCTAAATTGTTTTAAAATGTGGAAAGCAGTGCTGATAATAAAGAATGGGTAACGTCCAAACATTCAAATCTTTTTATATTTCTATTCTACTATTGTAAGAATGATAACAGTAATGATTTATTTGATATCTTGATTAGATATTTCATTTAAGATTGCAATTAGCTATAAACAATCAATATTATTTTTCATACTCTATTAAATTAAAGTTTCAAAGGAGTTTTTTTATTATTATTATTGTTATTATAATTTTTTGCAGTGGCAGTAGGCTAGTACACAAATGCAAAAACCTTATAAAACACTGCGGAATAACACCGCGGAAATGCTCCCGCTCCATTTTGTTCTTGCCACCGGTGCTGCAATAAGTAAGTAGTCTAACCAAATGCAAAGTTTGGAATTTTTTTTTTTAACTGCATAGGCCTATACATTTTTTAAAAATAAACCCTTTAACTGTATTTATCAAGTTTCAAATTACCCAAGTAATTTGTATAGCTATGCAAATTTAAAATGTAAAATTAAAAGCCTCTTACAAGACCATTACATCTATCTAGATAGATAGATATGGTTGAATTTAGCAGATTTCCTGGTACCAGTAAATATACAAGAGTCAGAAATTGAGATTGTAACAATATATAAGTATCTGGGTGTATATTGGAACAAGCTCAACTGGTCTGATAGTATAATAAGTTGATAAGCAGGGTCAAATTCATATTCATTTGTCAATGTGACAGAGATCCTTCGAGGTATGTCATGTGCTAAAGACTTTCTATGACTCTGTAGTCTCGTCGGTCACTTGTTGATAACTGTTGGAAAAGGAGAATAGCAAGTTAAACAAACTTATAAAGAAGGAAGATTCTGTTGGGCTGCTGCAATGTGATTTCATGAGAATACTTGTGTATTTTTACGTAAAGTGTGGTTCTACCGCATGTTCAAACACAAAAACTTACAATATTGGCATATTAATAGCAGTAAAAAATTAAAATACTTGCGTATTAACAGCAAAAAAAAAACGTTTTGCGTCTTTAAAAGGTACGTATTAATACTTAGGTATTAACAATGAGACCAGGATGTGTGGGGAGTGTGTTACCCACCTTATTTGAGATAGGATAGAATGTTTGGAAAACTGGTTTTTATGATAAATCATGATTGTCATCCCTTTCCTGAACCAGTTCGAGCTCTTGTGAGTATTTATAGCTCAAGACTAATTCTTCCCCCCTGTTACAAGGAGTGTTAGGAAGTACTTTTTGATAGACTATATTCTTGGATTACTTGGTTTGTAATCATAATGCCTTGCGAAATTATAAGTGAATTGCGAATAAGTGTTGCTGTGAATGTTGTTTATGTTTTTTATTTATGTATTTTATTGTTGTATACTTTATTGTCCCCAAGGGGATATTTGTAGATTCGGTCCCCACATGCACACATACACTGACCAATCCTTTCAATGCCTCATAACACAATATGTCATAGGCCTAATGACTTTACATCCAACAGTCTAACAGTGGTGCTAACCACTGACAAGTTGATGTTTGCAAGTATGCCAATAAATAAAAAAATCCTAATAGTGGCTGTAAAACCAGTCTCTAGCACTACTGGTGTAATGAGGAGACAGCAGGATGGGATTTGAAGCTACTGAAGCTACACTGTACTAGTATTGTGTGAAACAGGCCTAGCAAGCTCACATGACAAATAAGTTCAGTTACTATGTCATGGGAATTAAATGATTTAAACAACGTTTTAATTGTTGAGGTACTATCTTGATTCATACCAATGGTATGTACCAAAATATTTGTAAAAGGTGAAACAGTGAGGTTGCAGGTAAGACAAACAAACGAGTTTATCAGCTCTGTGGGTGTTCACGTAAATAATTGGTCTCTGTCTTCCTTATAGGTTCTCTCTGCCAGTTAGATGGTAAGTTGCCATAGTCTTAATGACCATACATCTTTTGTGCCACATTTGTAAGTTTATAGGGCATTTAATTCACATGTTTTCTTTCCTGTAATCAGTATGTGGTCAAGCTCCCCTCAACAACAAGATTGTTGGAGGACAGACTGCAGCGGCAGGGTCGTGGCCGTGGCAAGTCAGCATTCAAAGTGTCAACTTTGGAGGCCATTTTTGTGGCGGGAGTCTAATTAATAAAGACTGGGTTTTGTCTGCTGCTCACTGCTTCCAGGGGTAAAAAGTTTTAAGCTTAAGTTAATTCTGTCATCAGTTGCTCACTCTTATGTTGTTACAAACCCATAAGACTTAGTTTAACTTTAAAACACAAATATCAAAGATATTTGAGAGATTACAAGCATCCTTGAGCTTCCGTTTCTGTTTCTTGAGTGCTATAAGTTTGCTGATTAATATTGAAAATATGAATAATTAAATCTGTTTATTATATTAAATGCTTGAGTCTCTTAAGGAGACTTGAATTAAACTGTTCAATTCATATGGTTTTGTTTTATGATCTCTTTATGAACGTTTTGAAGCTTCAACGATTTTGGTGAATAGGCTTTCAATGGGGACGGAAATCTCTCAGATTTCATTTTAAAATATCTTCATTTGTGTTTCGAAGATGAATGAAAATCGTTTTCATTTTTGTGGGAACTAACTAACACTTTAGATAAAACTCAAGACACAATTATAAGTTGATCACAGTGGAATTAAAGCTGACTTTACCTATTTACAGCATCTACACATCTACCCTTAAGATCTACCTGGGACGTCAGAGCCAATCAGGCTCAAACCCTAATCAGATAATGAAGACAGTGAGGAAAGTCATCAACCACCCTTGGTATAACAATCCTAGCGATGACAACGACATAGCACTGCTCAAGCTTTCTTCCTCCGTTACTTTCTCTGATTATATTAAGCCAGTCTGTCTGGCTGCTGCTAGTAGTTCATTTGGGGCAGGTACAGAGAGCTGGGTCACTGGATGGGGCCTGTTAACACCTGGAGGTGAGTGAATATTTACTTGCAAATACTGTAAAACTCAACAATTTACTGTAAATGGCTGTTAAATAACATGGAAATCGTCCTTTCCTTCATGTCTCAGGGGTGGCTCCTAACACTCTACAGGAGGTGATGATACCAATTGTGAGCAACAGGGACTGTGCTAAGGCTTATGGAAGTGGCATCACAGACAATATGATTTGTGCTGGATTGCTAAATCAGGGAGGGAAAGACGCATGTCAGGTATGACGTCAGCCATTCATTTGAACCTTTTTAATTCACATATTACAACAACAACAAAAAGACAAAATGACCTTAGCCCCCAACATTAAAACTCAAAATGTGCCACACCCTCATGTAAAATAGATATTTTACAGTCAAAATATGTAATGTTATTCCGACTTACTATTTGCATCGCTTCGCTTCTATTCAAAACACCTATCACAAAGGCTTTATGTGATAGTAAACAGTCCGTCGAAAGTCCACGCCAGAATCTCGACAGAAGTAGTAGCTCATCCTGGTACTTTTTGCCTACTGTGTTTGTTGAATACTATAAATTTAGACGTACTCCTCTTTTGCCGTAGCATTTTTCATATTATATGGCATATTCGGACACAGCGTAAGTAAGTAACATTTTAATGTAGACCAATTCTGAAGGAAAACCGCAGATTTACTTTAATTTTCTGATCCACTGCTCTGGTCATGCGCATTGCAACCATTTGTGATACTTCCCTGCGGGATTTTTTTTTTTTTCACAAACCGGTTAAAGTCAGCATGAAACGGAAGCCGCGATAGTCTTTTCCTGAAGCGGCTTTTCAAACAAGAAAAAAATGAGGGCGGGAAAAAAAATGATTTTGTCCATCGAGAAATGATTGGATTGTTGTGGTTTGCTATTGCTGTGATCTCATGCCAGTGAAATGCCGTTCCATTAAACACTCCAGCAGAGAATGTCCCCGCAAGCCGGAGGAGGAATTATTTCGATTAAAGATTGCCGACAAGCGCACATGAAGTTAACAAAACTGCACAGATAAATCATTTATAATAACACTGCAATAAGAATTGTTAATTTTGATTTCATGGTGACTTTAACAGTTGTATATTTTCAGATATAAATGTTAAGTGTTTATCAATACAGGGAGACTCTGGAGGTCCAATGGTCAGTACGAACGGCTCCCTGTGGATTCAGTCTGGCATTGTGAGTTTTGGTATAGGATGTGCTGAACCCAAATATCCTGGTGTATACGCCCGAGTGTCTCAGTACCAGAATTGGATCAACTCTGAGATAAGCAGCAACCTGCCTGGATTTGTCGAATTCAATTCCAGTGGATTCAGAAGCTCACCTAACCTGCTTTTATTTTCAATTTCTCTCACATTCTCCATTATTCCTTTCATTTGCTCCATATTTCTCTCTTCATAGAGATTATTTAAATGATAATACTCAGGGTTCATAGATTAAATGACAATTGTGCTGTACAAGTTCTCAGAAGTGAAGAGAGCAGGTATATTGTTATATTGTCATAAATTCTTTATAAATTAAAAATATACTAATATTGGAAAGCTACTCTAATGATTGAGTTTTTACATTTAAAGATTGTGCACTAATGAAGTTCGGCAAGCACGTGCCTTCAGAATGTTTGAATAATGAATGTGCAGTTTATGATATTTGGTCTATGAGACATAATTCTTTGACGATAATCATTTTCCTCACTTTGGGTCAGAACAGAGATTTAGAGACTCAGAGACTACTGGATTTATTTTGACTGATTGTATTTAATTGCAAAATGTACTGTAGCCACTTTTGTATTAATATTATTTACAATAAAACTCAATCTGTCTGAATTTCTGTAATTAAAACATGTCAAATTTTATTTATATAGCACAAATTTGATACAACTGGGGTTGAGCCAAAGTGTTTTACAATAAATCAGAAATAAAATAGAAAAGGAGGGAAAAATGGAGGTAAAAATTAAATATCAAAATCAATCAAATTGTATATACATACATAACATAGAACACCAACTATATATATATATAATGTGTGCTTTGAAAGTGATCAGATATATTGGTTATTGAAAATTAAATGATCTTTAAACATTTACCATGTTGTAGTCACAGTTTAACAAATCTATAGCTTTCCGCCACATCAATTCTCGTAATTGTGATTTTATCTCACAGTGTGAGTTCAAAGTTCAAAATTATTTATCTCATTCAGCCTCTTATCTGCTGCTGGAAAAGAATGAAGTATCCATTAAATAACTTTTTGCTACTGTTAATGCATGCAAATGATTAACAAATTTCTTTTATGGTTTGTAAACATTCTCTCTCCATTTGGGAGTCCATCTCTCTTACCCTCTGAAGGGTAAGCATTAGGGGGGAGTTGAGAGAATTGGACGCAGGTTCGATCCTCAATAACAGAAAGAAACGATTGAGGTGCTCTTGAGCAAGGCGCTAACCCTTAACTGTGTGTGTGTCCACTACTCCATGTGTGTGCATTTACTTGGATGAGTTAAACACAGAGGAAAAGAAAAAAGTATTTGAGGTATTACAAGGTCTAAAAATCTCAAAGGCATAACAATTATTTTTATTATGGATATTACACTTCTCAAAACACCTCAGTTCCATCTGTGAGAGCCCTTGTTCCAAATGGAACTCTAATCCCTCGCGTTCTTCCTCCGAACCCACACTTTTGTGACGTAATGCCGCTTGGTCGGTCGGATAGAAATTGGAGCTTGCCTAAAAAAAAACAAGTGCTCAAGGGTTGTTCTCGAGCACCCTTCTGAAACCGAAAATAACAAACGTGACCCTACTGACTAGACAGGCACGCGCCATTTGGGCCAGGGCACGAGACTGATGCCATCTAGTGGCAACATATGCCAACAAACACAGAACGTTGCCTCAACGTAGCCAATCTTTTAGCAACGTTGTAACAACATGGCTAAAAGGTTGTTGGTTCTACATTGTGTCGTTAAGGTTGTTACTGTGCTGTCACAATGTTGCCATTCAACCTCGGTTCAGGACCATCGCTGAAGGTTGTGCTTAGGCTGTCTGGACAACCATTGTACGACATGTCACTGTTCCGAAGCGCATTTTAAATTTAAATTTCTCTTTTAGATAAATAAGAAATGTAAATATCCAAACAAAACCTACAATTTTCATGTCTAATGTGAGATTTATTAGTTCTGTTAATAAACTGAATACACTGAGTGGACAGAATAGCTGATCTTTCACATACCGAGTAGTTTGGTGTAAGTTAATGCTAAGTTAATTATATTACTTTCAGAAGGCTTATTCGGATATCGTTATTTAGGAAAAGGCGTTAAACATATTCGTATCAAGATCCTATTTGTGTCCTCCTACATTGGAGGCTTACTATTTGATTTTGCTCCGTCTTGTTCTCTGCCCAGTTTTACCTCTGCCTGCCACCCATCATTCTCTGTCCCCGGACTGTCAGCATGCTTTTGACTTGTGCCTGGCGACTGGTTTCTGCGCTCGCCCTTTCCCACTGGATTTGTTTATCTTTATTGGACTGTCTTCCGACCTTCTCGTCTGCGCTCCCCTGTCCGCCCTGTTCACCAGTCCCGAGTCGGCCTCATCACCGGTGACCTGATGACTGTTTCAGATGCTTTTATTTTGTTCAACAAATGCTCTTTTATGCTTTTTTAATTGTAGTCTATTATATTTGAGCTTAATATAATTAATATACTCTATATTAACGTTTTTTTCCCCTTCAAATGTATGTTTTGGTAGTGTAATTATATGTATGCAATGTTTTAATAAAGTTGGATTATATGAACTTGTATGGCATTTTTCCTCTTTAAATTAAAAATAACAATTAATGATTAACAGTATTTAAAAAAGTGTTACATGTTCATCTTGTGTATGATTATTAAGAGATTGACCACAAAAAAAATAAATACATAAAAAAAAAATTAAGACGCAGAAAAGGTAATATAATATTTATGATCTGGCATAAAAATAAATGTGGTCGGAACGTCGTCTTGCAGTTGCTGAATGTCGCGCAACAACGTTGCTACAGTCCTTTAGCGTCTTACAATTCAACGTTGCTACAATGTCGCGAGCACGTAGAGTCAACGTTGCCACAGTAAAAATGGAACGTGGCAGCGACGTGTAAATGTGTTTGTTGGATATTAATATCCACACTATATCCTCACACACTCACATAGTTCCTCAAGGAAATTATCTCACTATTTTTATTTTTTACGCGCAATTGAGACTTTATATCCCATATTTCTAAGAATAAAGTCAAAATTGCGAGTTAAAAACTCGCAGGATACGATAAAGAAAGTGTGTAGGATCTTTTTATTTTTAATTTAGTGGCGGAAACAAGCTTCTACATACTTCCATTATACCTTGCCACCAATATAGGCTATTGGCTGGAGTAAAAACTCTGACTAACCCAAATATCACGTGTTAAGTAGGCACGTGATTTCCATACGAGAGTATAAAATTAGTAACGATTACCATACGACGGAAGTATGTGGCAAAGTTACATTTTGGATCTCAAATGATAGAAAACCATTAGAGAAATATGCAGGTCAGTGGGGTGTGTACAAAAAAAATAGCAGCCGGCTGTGGAGGAAAAAAAAACAAGGTGTGTCACAGGTAAATAAACGTACGGACCCATTGAATGTGGCAGCACTTGCTTTACGTGTACACACTTCTCAGTAGGCTGAAGGAAACAGACAAGAACATGAGGATGACATGGCGTCAAGCTGTGTGTATTGCAGGGGTCATACTTCTCAACACAATAGGTAAGATAAATAACCTTATTTAATTGTAATTTTGTCTAAATTATGTCGGCCTGTTACATACCACAAGATAATGTAACATTTTAATTATTTTCTTCGTAACGCCTGAAATGAATGCCTTGAAGGAATGGTACATTTTGTTCAAAACTAAGAATCGTATAGAGCAATAATATAATAATATTTAAAGTAAATGGAATCATTTATGAACACTATATAGAATTATTTTTCCTTAGCATGACTGATGAATTGTTTTAAATGTCTAAATCTATTCAATTTTATATTATTAAATATGAGCATTATTATTTCTGATGACAAACATTTTGACTTTTGGCTATAAGTTAGCTAAACTGTTTTAATACGTTTAATAGAATAATTCAATTCAATTCACATTTAATTGTATTGAGCTTCAAAGCAGCTTTACAAAAAAAGTATGTCAACATTACAATTAATCACAAAATAATCAGTTTTCAGGGTAAATGTACTTTGTATGTTGTAAAAGCAATACTCAAGCTAAATGGTATATGTCAATGTAAAAATGATTGTTGTTTAACTTGAAGTAACCTGGTTGCCTTAAAATATTGAGTTCATTGAGTTCACTTTTTAAAACTCGTCATACAGTTCTTCTGACCAACTTTCAACTCGGCACAGCAGTTCATTTCTTTCAAAAGGCACTAAAAGTACAAAACTGCTTCATATACATCTCAGATCAACTCATTTTTTCCATAACAACCAAATGTTTTTAACCGACACACTCACTCATAAAACAACCTAAAAAACACTAAGAACTAGCATTACATATTTTACATATTTTCTTTCGTAAAATTTAGCCCCCTTTTATATGCTGTACGGTAATAAAAATTGAAAGACAACAGTTTTTACAAACAGGAGATATTGAGGAATGTTTTCAAATAATTGTAAAAAAAAAAGAAAAAAATACATAGAAAGAGATCAACAGAAACTCAAAATATTGTTATCTGAACAGCCTTAATTATCTAAGTTTATTTGACAAAAGAAAAAAGTTTTTTTTCCATGCTGGTTGTCTGGGTTATGTTGTCATTCAATGTTTCCCTGAGTGTGTCTTTTAGTTCCTCCCACTCACCTGTTGTTCTTTAAAGAACTCATTGTTTCCCTTTATTTCCTCTAGGCTTTAGTTTACGTTAGTTCCTCTGTCTATGTTAATGTTGCACAACCCATTTTCCTGACGCTGGTATGTTCTTAAAGGAATAGTTCACCTAAAATGAAAAATCTGTCATATATATATATATATATATATATAATTGATTATTCACTAGAAAAATCTTTAAATCATTGTTCTTAGTGAATTCATGAGAGCTCACGTGAACATTAACAATCTCCCCAATTTAAGAACAAATCACTTTTCAATAATATTACTTCATTCAGTTAAAAAAATTGGTCTGGGATGTAACCTGTAAATTATCCCAAATACGTGTTCCACAGATGGAAGTCATTCGTACAGTTTGGAATAGTAAGTATAGTGAAAGATTTTTATTTTTGGGTCATCTAATCCTTTGACATCATTGACTGAAAAAGCAACTAGAACAGGTTCAAATAACCAGTTTATCAGCTCTGTCAACACATACATCTGCATCCGCATATCTCTGAGCCAACCAGTTCTGATACAATCACGGTCAATAAAAATAGCACACAGAAGAGCAATATTCATTTTTACATTCTCTAATCTGTTTAGCCAATCTAAATATCATAATTTATTTGTTTTTCTTGTTATAGGCTCACTCTGTCAGTTAAACGGTAAGATTCTTCACTCTTACTACAAACGCATGTTCAATTAATTGGATCATGAATGATCTTGCACAATACATACAGTCATGGCCAAAAATATCAGCACCCTTCATAAATCTGATCTTTAATTCATAATTAGCAAAAATCTAATCTTTCGTTGAAGGAAAAGAATGGGGGGAAATCACATTCATAAATAAATGTTTTTCTCCAAACGATGGCCACAATTATTGGCACTCTTTTATTCATTACTTTTTGCAACCTTCCTTTGCGAAGAGAACAGCTCTGAGTCTTCACCTATAATGCCTGATGAGTTTGGAGAACACCTGACGAGAGATCAGAGATCATTCCTTCATACAGAATCTCTCCAGATCCTTCATTTTGGTGCTTCTTCTCTTCAGTTCACTCCGCTCATTTTCTGTAGGGTTCAGGTCAGTGGACTGGGACGGCTATGGCAGAAGCTTCATTTTGTGCTCAGTGACACATTTTTGTGTTGGTTTTGATGATTGTTTTGGATCATTGTCCTGACGGATGATCCAACCACGACCCATTATAGGATTTATATCAGAAGCGGTCAGGTTTTGATTTTTTATCAAATTTGACAGAATCCATGTATCTGAACAAGATGTCCAGGACCTCCAGCGGAAAAATAGGCCCACAACATTAAAGATCCAGCAGTATATATAACAGTGGGCATTGGGTACTTTTTATCCCCGTGTGCACCAAACCCATCCAGTGGGTATGCTGCCAAAAAGCTCTTTTTTTAGTTTCATCTGACCATAGAAGCTGGTCCCATTTGAAGTTCCAGTCTTGTCTGACAACTGAATATGCTGGAGATTGTTTCTGGATGAGAGCAGAGGATTTTTCTTGAAACCCTCCCAAACAACTTGTGGGGATGTAGGTGCTGTTTGATAACTTTTTAGGCTTCCTAAGACTCAACTAATATTTGCAATTCTCCAGCTGTGACCCTTGGAGAGTGTTTGGCCACTCAAACTGTTCTCCTCACTGTGTATTAGGATGATATAGACACACATCCTCTTCCAGGCAGATTTGTAACTAACAATCTTTAGTTGATTGGAACTTCTTAATTATTGCCCTGATGGTGGAAATGGTGCTTTAGCTCTATTTTCTTACAGCCACTCTCTATTTTGTGAAGCTCAACAATCTTTTGCTGCACATCAGAACTATATTCTTTGGTATAACCCATTGTGATTAATGATTACGGGAATTTGGCCTTAGTTTCCTCATGTTTATACTCTCGTTGAACAGGAAGTCATGGCTGGGCAATTTCATGTTAAATCACTCTGGTATGCAAAAAAATAAAGAAAAAATAAAGCAAATATTAATGGCAATATACGTCAAAGATATTTTACTCATAAAAAAATGCTTGGGGTGCCAATAATTGTGGCCAACGTGTTTTGGAGAAAAGCATTTATTTCTGAATGTGATTTCCCCCCCCCCCCCCATTTTCAATTCTTTTCCTTCAATGAAAGATTAGATTTTTGCTAATTTAATGAATTAATACACACACACACACACATACATATAATATTGAATCATTTTTAATTTTATGTTGATTTCAGGTCATTTAACTCCAATCTTCTTTTCTCTCTTCAGTGTGTGGTCAAGCTCCTCTCAACACTAAGATTGTTGGAGGAGAAAATGCAGTTAGGGGCTCTTGGCCCTGGCAAGCAAGCCTTCATCGAATTTCATCTGCAAGTCATTTTTGTGGCGGGAGTCTAATCAACAAAGACTGGGTTTTGTCCGCAGCGCACTGTTTCCAGAGGTATGAAGTGATATAAATTTCACTGTATACGTAGATTGATAGAGGAATTAAAACTGACATATGTTTTTCTATTTACAGCATCGCCGCATCTAATGTAAGAGTCTACCTGGGACGCCAGCTACAGTCGGGCTCAAACCCTAATGAGATCTCGAGGACAGTGACTCAGGTCATCACCCATCCCAGCTATAACACAGCTACACAAAACAACGACATAGCCCTTCTCCAGCTCTCCTCTTCTGTGGAGTTCAGTAATTATATAAGGCCAGTTTGTCTGGCGGCTAATGATAGTATATTTGGTGGAGGTACAAAGAGTTGGGTCACTGGATGGGGCAAACTCAATTCTGGAGGTGAGTTCAATCAAACACGTAAACGATTAAACGCTTTGAATAACGTGTCACAAGAAAATGATTAAAATATGACTGTTTCCATTGATTTATGTTATAGACACATCTATTCCGAACACACTGCAAGAGGTGCAGATACCAGTTGTGAGCGAAAGTGTTTGTAAAACAGCCTATGGAAGCATCATTACAAGCAACATGCTGTGCGCTGGAGTAAATGGGAAAGACTCGTGTCAGGTATATCAGTTTCATGCCACATATCACTCACTGTCTACTTACAGTTTCTTACTGTGCATATACTGATTATAATATATGATTATTATATATCTGTATATGTGTCAAAACAGATTATAACATTAAGTGTTTATCTATGCAGGGAGACTCTGGTGGTCCAATGGTCAGTAAGAACGACTCCCAGTGGATTCAGTCTGGTATTGTGAGTTTCGGTCGAGACTGTGCACTACCCAAGTTTCCTGGCGTGTACACCAGAGTGTCTCAATACCAGTCTTGGATCAACTCTAAGATAAGCAGTGACCTGCCCGGTTTTGTCACATTCACTTCCCTTGAATCCAGCTCGGATTCACCCAATCTCCTCTCATTGTCCCTTTCTCTCACATTGTCCATCATTCCTCTGATTTTCTCCTCTCTGTTTTCTTAAAGACAAAGCCTCAAGTTTTGCTGATTTCAAAATTTTGGTTACACTTAAAAGTATAAACTATATATACACAGTACAGTGCAAATGTTTGAGGTTAATAAAATATATTCATCAATGATTCCTGAAAAAAAATGTAGCTCGTTTTCAATAATAGTATTAAGAAGCACAACTGTTTTCAATATTAATAGCAATAAATGTTTCCTGAGCACCAAATCACCATATTGGAGGGATTTCTGAAGGATCATGTGACACTGATGCTGAAAATCCAGCATTACCATCACAGAAATAAATGACATTTTAAAATATTAAAATAGAAAATTATTTTAAATTGTAATATATTTATTACGGTGTTACTGTTTCACAAATATTTGTATTTTTCTATTTACAAATACACTGAAGCCACTTCTTTGTGCAATAACCTATTAGCCTATTTTCTCGAAATGAATAGGGAAGGGTTGTAATTTACACACACATACATGTTGTGTTTTCATTTTTTATGGGGACATTCCATAGGCGTAATGGTTTTTATACTGTACAAACTGTATATTCTGTCCCCCTACACTAACTCTACCCCTAAACCTACCCATCACAGAAAATGTTCTGCTATTTTAGATTTTCTAAAAAGATAATTCTGTATGATTGTGTATGAAGCTTGTTTCCTCATGGGGACCAAAAAAAATGTCCCCACAAGATCAAAATTCACTAGTATTACTATACCTGTGGGGACATTTGGTCCCCATAACGTAGGGAATACCCAACACACACACGTCCCAATTGTAAGCTATAATTGTTCTGAAAACTTGCACTTGATTTTATCCAGTTCCATGTTATATCAACAGAATAAATGCAAAAAAGGTTTTGAGTTATGAGTTGAGAGGCTAATTGCATGTAGGATAATCTTTTGAACTGATAAACGATCTCTAAACAGTGTATACACAGTAAATAAAATACCTGCAGGTAACATCTAAAATGGGAAATTAAAAACAAATGATTTCAATCTACGTGTTGTCTAGATGTGTTGTGGCAGATGACTTGGACCTGCAGGCTTAAACATTAGATGTCTATCAATCAATCAATCAATCAATCAATCATTTATTTCCATAGCACATTTAAAAATGACAACAAAAAAGTTGACCAAAGTGCTTTACAGACCCACAATTACATAACATATTCACATACACGCCATAAAGCACAACAAAACACTAAGCAAACCACATGTAGCAAAGAACAGTTAAAAGCAGCAGAGAAGACATGGGTCTTCAACATAGATTTAAAACACTCAATGGTGTCACTGTATTCAAGAGAATGTGATTTATGACCAAATGAAAATATTTTGTTGCTTTAGTTTATTATTTCACTTTGCTTTACTTCTAGATGTTTCTTCAGTTACAGGTTGAAACTGAAATGTTGTCCCGATTTGAATAAAATTGACTTTTAATGTTTCAAATGACTTTTTATGTTTACTGATTGTATTGTTTGACCCTGTAATGTAATTCCATCAGAAATGAATGAATTATTTAAAATGCTATAGCAAATGACAAATTCAATAAAAATTTCAGTATTAATTTTGTGATTTATATTAATTTTAACAAGAAAATTTACACGTTAACCAAGTTTTTCCCTAAAAAAAAATGTAATTTTTAAAACTAAGTGTTTTTGGTCACCAAGGAGACATTAATGTGAGTAAATAGTATGGTTGAGATAAAACATGAGACATGTGATGAGTGAAGAAAAAACAAAAAAACAAGTCATGTCCCACATACACTAAAAGTCTACAGTGAGGAAAATAAGTATTTGAACACCCTGCTATTTTGCAAGTTCTCCTACTTAGAAATCATGGAGGGGTCTGAAATCATCGTAGGTGCATGTCCACTGTGAGAGACAATCTAAAAAAAAAAAAAAAAAATCCAGAAATAACAAAGTATGATTTTTTTTTAAACTATTTATTTGTATGATACAGCTGCAAATAAGTATTTGAACACCTGAGAAAATCAATGTTAAAATTGATTTGTTTGCAATTACAGAGGTCAAATGTTTCCTGTAGTTTTTCAGCAGGTTTGAACACACTGCAGGAGGGATTTTGGCCCACTCCTCCACACAGATCTTCTCTAGATCAGTCAGGTTTCTGGCCTTCTCTGACCAGACCTTATCCGAACCACAAAATCTTTATATATTATTTATAGAGTAACTCAGCATTAACAAGCCTGTTAACAAGCAGAATCATTGAAGGAAGGAAGAAAATAGAAAAAAAGATGAGCAGAAACAAGAAATACCAGTCTGGTCTCATTGTTATTATGTTGACAAAAAAAAAAATGCAACTTTCAAACACACAAAACATAAGTTTTTGTATGTTTAGAAAGGTGCTGAAACATACAACATTGATGTATTTATAGCACTAATATGTAAAAATATTTACGAATCTTTCATGTCATAAAAGATATGTATAATTTCCCTTTTATTGTTTTGTAGATAAATGTAAAATTCCTAAAACTCCATCCTGAACCTAAACATACCCATTTTATACAGAATGTTAAAAGAATAAAACATCATGGAGAGAAATGTGTAGGAAAGTGACAATTTTAGTAAAAATATAACATTAAAACATTATTTTGAGCCACTAATCCTAAACCTACGCCTAAACCTACCCATAACAATTTCTTAAAACTATATAAGTTACTGTTATAATATATTTATTGCAAAAATGTGAAAAGTGGTAGAAAAAGTACTTCAAATAATGATAAGTTGCAGTGCTCTCTGGTGGTAATAGTTTTTATGGAGTACAGAGCAGAATTTAAGTAATTAATCCATGAAAATATGAATCCGGCTTCCCTCCGTGAACACTCACCGCCACTCATTTCAAATATCAATCCACCGAAACACGGCAAGTCACAATCTGTGACAAAGCAGGTGAGAAGCGTTTGACAAACCATGTCGTAAAGGTTCTCGATTGTCAAAACTTTCAAATTTGATTGATAAGGAGCGCGGGCTTTGACTGTGATGGTCGCTGCTGAGAATGAAGATAAAGATAGCCGGATAAAGGGCTGAATTTGGATCTGTTCCTTACAAACATGGATTCTAAAGATTTGGAGTACAGCGAATAAATAAAATTGATGTGATTTGTGAATTCATGTTGTGCTTTGGTGAATCTTATGGTTGTATTGTCGCTGAAAAGGAGAAAACACCTTTTGTGTCTCACAGCAAACAAACTAAATATTACAGAATGGTTAAAGAATTACAGAAATTGTATTCATTTTTTTAAGGTTTCAAAGTGTAGTCTTGTTTAACATTATGTATGCTCCTCCGAAACGAGTTTGCAGCACAAGTCACAGACAGAAATGTTCTTTCATATTAAGTAGATGATTAAACTGCATTCAATACATTTGACTAAAAACATGCACTGATATGACAACTGAATACAACAGATTCAAAACATTAATGCCACGATTTTAATATTAATACATGGGAATTCATACACATTCACACTTGGATACGTAAATGATTTACGTTTTTTTTGCTGTTGATACGCAAGTATTTTTATGTTTTACTGCTATAAGTCAATATTGTATGTTTTTGTGTATGAAAACGTAAGTAAATGTAAGCGTGGTAGAACCACACTTTACATAAAATACATATTCACATGAGATCAAGTAAAATCAACGTACATTTGCATAAACATTTCCATAAAAAGCTCAAATGAGTGCTCCCCAACAATTAGCACTTTTTTGTAAGTGCATGTAATGAAGGAGCGAGTAAATGGATGAGATCTATGTGCAGGCTTTATTAAAGCACAGAATGGTGTAACAGGCAGAGTCAAAAAGTAGCAAACAGGGATGTAGGAGATAAGGCAGCGATGTAAACAGTACACAGGCGGGTAAGTCATAGGCAGGCGGCAGGCAAGCAATAGTCAAGTAATCCAGAGTAGTAAATCCAAAAAGGTCGGCAGCAAACAATCAAGAAACTGAACAGACAGGCAGAAAACAAGACAGGGAATAAACACTCAGAATTGACAGGATAACCAAAATCTAAATTTCGCACAGGTGTGTTTGTGCAACGACCTTATATAGTGTGACTGATAAGAATGGGCTGGGTGATGTAATCAGTGATTGGGTAATGTGTTGCAGCTGGTGGAGTGATCAGTAATGGGTGCGGGACTTCTGGGAAATGTAGTTTGCCTTGGTGGATGAGTGAGAGAGTGAGTGAGTAAGTGAGTGGGTGAGAGAGTCAGTGAGTGAGTCCATGGTGGAGTGCCCTCTGCTGGTTATAGCGGGCACATGTAAATATTACAAAATCAAGAACACAATGATGGAAGACAAATTCAAGGTCTCTCCATCACAGGGAGAAATGGATTTAAGTGTCATAAAAATGCAAAAAGAATTGATAGTTCTAAAATATGTTGTTTATGTATAATATAATTCCATTTTGTGGTAAAATATGACCCTTGACCCAAATATTTCTTCATGAGATTCAACAATTTACATGGACAAATACATTTGAGCCAACCAGAGTGATGTGATTCAGGAAAGCCGTACCACCCTCACCTCCATCCACTGCTACAGACCGTTGATTCTGACACCCTGCACAAGGTACACTTTCTCTTCTTGTATATCACAATCACATATTTATTTACAAGAGTGAGTTTGTGAATGAATGTTTACTATAATTTTACAAATTAATTCAACATAATTTTGTACCTGACCCCAAACCTCCAGAGTTTTATGCAACGAAAGATGGCAGTGATGAATCAGAATATCAACCAGTTAACTTCTGCAGAACACAGAATGATACTGCATAAAAACACAAATTAAAATAAATAAGAATGTATTAAAAATCTTTAAACAAATCTTTGTTCAATAGATCAACATAGACGCAGAAAAGTAGATCTGAGTACTGATTACAGCGCAAGCACAAGAAATCGACGAGCAAGCAGGGAACTTCACGCTCTACAAAACGCAGATTTTCCCTTATATTTGTTATGCAGCTCACTTTTATGAGCTCTCTTTCATTTTCTTTTTTTTATTCAGATCTGTCACTTTATGTGCCTCTCCTTTATGCCTCTCCGCTTATTTCTTACTTTTTTTATTCGGATTGGTCTCTTTTTGTTTAGATTTTATTCAATAATCTATTCTTCTTCATGCTTTCACTTCAGCTCCTGCAAATGTTTCTCATGCTTTATCATGAGAGTATGAAAGCATTTTTCTTTGAATTCATTGAATTCCTCCAATTGTTTTCTGGCCTTATCCTCTTTCTTTTTCATTTCAAAAATGAATTGTCCATTCATACTCTTTCCCCATTCCTTTTTGTGCTCTCTACTCTTGTTCTTGTCGGACTTCATATTCTCGCTTTATCTGTGCCTGATACATTTGTGTTTCAGTCACCTGTCTGTCAAACTGGTTTGACGTGAGGATCTCAGATATGAGTTGAGTCTTAACGCGTCCTCTGGCTCCCTCGGGACACTGCTGAATGGAGGCAACATTTTTGTCAAATGACTTTCATTCCAGAATAAAATTTCCCCCTGAGCATTTTTCTGGCCTGTTATACCCCAACACACACACACACACACACCACACGTTGTGTTTTCATTTTTTATGGGGACATTTCATAGGCGTAATGGTTTTTATCCTGTACGAACTGTACATTCTCTCCCCCTACACTACCCCAACCCATAAACCTACCCATTACAGAAAACATTCTGCATTTTTACATTTCTAACAAAACATTGTTTAGTATGTTTTAAAGCTATTTTGAATATGAGGACGCATTAAATATTTCACGTTTAAGTTGTAATACCAGTGTCAAACCAATATCATTATACAAATTTGTGTCCTCACAAATCACAAAAACACGCATGCACACAAAAATTCTTCATTCAGACACTATATAATTACAAGACAAACAGTATTGTAAAATCAATGTGTCTAGCCAGACCTTATGTTTATAGCCAAGATTAACCCTCATGGTGTTCCACACACACACACACACACACACACACACACACAAAATTAATCAAACAGCCCCTACATCCCCATAAGTTGCTTGGGAGGGTTTCAAGAAAAATCCTCTGCTCTCATACAAAAACAAACTCCAGCATATTCAGCTGTCAGAAACGATTGCAACTTCAAAAGGAAGCAGCTGCGGTCAGACGAATCTAAAAATTTGATTTTTGGGAGCAAACCCACAGGAAGGGTTTGGTGCAAACAGGGATAAAAAGTGCCCCATGTCTACGGTTAAATATACGACTGGATCTTTAGTGATATAGGCTTATTATTATTATTTTGCTGGAGGTCCTGAGGGGTATTCCAGAAAGCAAGGTTAACTTACCGTCACATATACCCTGAACTCTGTTGATTAACCCAAACCTTACTCGAGGTATGTTGGTTCCAAAAACGCATCGGGGGTAAATTCAGCCAACCCAGAGTATGTTCCCGGTTAACACACCGGGACCTTCTCAACTGAGCGACAAATCCATGATTCACCATAGAAACAGACGCTAAGAAAAATTCCATTTCTTTTGTTTAATGGCGATTTACATAACCTACTCAGTGCACACGTCGCCACCTATTTGGTGGCTGTGTAATCATTTTTTCAGTCTTTTTATTGAACAAATAATCTTTATTCACTGAGAATAAGAATTCTATTGTTTGTTTGATGCTAAAAATGTAATAAGATATCACATATGTATTTTATTATAGAAATTATAGTATACGAAAACGTCCTGTTATAAAAATGAAAAAAGCAGATCCATGTGTGAGATTACAATGTATTATAAATACATACTGGAATTCAATAAAAGTTTAAACATTATAATTGACATTTACATTTCAAACTATATTAATTAAATAACATGCATCTGAATAGGTCAAATTAATCAAACGAACCCTGGAGCATAACTTGCTCTGGAGCAGGTTACGTTCATAGAGTAAGTTGCTATGGATACTTACATATCCTGAAAGTTACCTCCGTTTTTGGAACCGAAACTTGAGGTTTTCGGCTAACTTACTCTTGAACGTACCCGGGTATGGCACACAACCTGCTTTCTGGAATACCCCCCTGGACATCTAGCTCAGATACACGAGATCATGGATTCTAGCAAATACAAACATATAAAAAAATAAAAATGCTAGAAATCTTATAATGGGCCGAGGTTGGATCTTCTATCAGGACAATGATCCAAAACAAAATCAACAAAAAATGTGTCACTGAACACAAAATGAAGCTTCTGCTATGGCCGTCCCAGTTCCCGGTCCTGAACCCAATAGAATATGAGTGGAGTGAACTGAAGAGAGTAAGCACTAACATGGATCTGGGAATCTGGAGAGAGTCTCTTCTCTTCTCAGGTGTTCTCGAAATTTACCAAGGGTGCAATCTAACGGTGTTAAAGACAACTAAAAAGGTTTTACATCATAGCTTTCAATACCTATTTAAAATATGCATATATTGTCAGTAAAAAAATAAAGGAAAATACAAAATACACTGATAAAAGAATACATGGGTTTAGGTTGCGTGTCTAAATACTGGCACACACATATTACATAATGTGACAAGTTTAGATCAGCTGCTGTGAAGAAATACCTACTCTTACCACCAGAGGGTGAGTGTGTGTGTTTTTCTCTCTCACAAATCCACAAGTGGTTTTGTTTTAAACTGCTAGTCATGTGTATTATTAGTCCTGTGTGCATGTTAGAAGAGTGTGTGTTTTGTATTGTGGTCTTTTGCCCTTTACAGTGCAGAAATTGTGCACTGTCATCACTTGTGCCCTGTACACAAACACTCTTAACATTTTGAAGTGTTGAGCAGTGGTGTGGATTACAGCCTGTGTGTGTCTGTACAGCCTGTTGCAGTGATGACTGATGTATCTCTATCAGATCTGCCCTCTTATGCAATGTAATTCTTCCACAGCACACCAATTAAACACACAGTCTTTCCACAGTATTACGCGCGTGGAACATTTATTTAAAGGAACACAAGTCACGTTGTGTGTTGTGATCTTGCAAACACTTGAAAAGAAAGGGAAATATGTTTCAAATAAATAAGAAATCATCGTAAAAGCGCTCACGCTCTAAATAAGTGTTTATCTGTGTGTGTGTGTGTGTGTGTTGCCATGCAATGATTCAACACAAATCGGTTATGCGGGTTATCTGAGAGCTCAAGCACATTAATGATACTGGCACATAATGGTGAATATACTTCATACCAATAAGCTTCCAGGAGACAGACGGGGGACAAAATAAGATCAGCTGACAACCAACCTCACCAAAACAGCACATGGACACACATGCTCTTCAAGCTGATGATTAAATAGGATGTTCCAATCAAATCTGTGTGATCATGAGATAGACTTATATAGACTTGGGCAAATTAATTTAGTTTATTATAGAGCTTGAAAGTAGAGCTCAACTCAAAAATGATGTCAGAAAAACTTTAGAACTGTCGCATCTGTTTATTTTGGACGTGTAATTTGTTAAATAACAGATTAATGTAGGTCTACATCATATTCAGTATCATCTATCAATCATAGTAATGTCCGAATAATCAGAAATGAACTGCAAAGCCGAGTTTCCAAAGCTGAAATGGGGGGGAGAGTGTGGCGACATTTGCAGCAGCTGAAAAAACCGACAAGAGAAAGAACGAGAACAAGCAGGATTAAAGGATCAGGGGAGGGGTGCAGAAGCCCCCCGTCACCAACAACGGCACCTCTCCTCCCTCTCATTCTGTTTGTCTTTCGTCCTTTGGCTGTTTGTTTAGCTATAAATACCGAACAGCCGTTGGTATGACAAAAGCGCAAGGGGAGACAAATTATCACTATTATGACTGGAATAAAAGGATATATTTTAATTAGTCTTTCTCAAAAAAGAGAAATGAAGTGACAGATGGAAAGATACATGCATTCGAACAAGGCAGTGTTCTCTTTGGCGGTGACATTCTTGGCACAAAGTGCATTCTGGGAGATGAACCAGACAGCATGTACCACCGTCACAGCACCACTTCACCCTTCTGTTCTTTTTGAAGCACTCGCTACAGAGCTCAATTACTCATAAATGCTTCTCATGTGATTCTTTATAGACTAGATTTGATTTTCATCCATAAAACGATCTTATTTATTTCAGAATTAAATTGCTCTCTTGTTTTTTTCGAAAGAGAAAATACGCTTTAAAACGTACCGTAAAAATGGCCAGGATCTGTTACAATAAAAATGCAGTATTAGGCTAAAAAAAAAAAAAAAAAAATTCTGTCATAACATTTTACTGTAAAAACACTAACAACCAAACTGATAATGCTGGAATATCCATCTGTAGCTGATATCATTTGTTATAAAGAACAAACTGAGTGCAGCAAAGATGCCAAAGCACTGTCTGTTCTGACTCTTGACTACATCTGTACATTCCATTCCATCCTGTGAGGACTGCTAATATGAATCATTTCAAAACATATACGATTATAAACAAGTACGAGGACAGATAGAACCCAAGTGGTGCTCAAGCATCTGCCCTTTTAGTCTCGGACTAGGAGTGCAGTTTTTTTAAGTCATAATAAGCGCATATTTTATTTAAAATTTTAGTTTTTATTTAAATTTGGCCTATAGCATCAATTTTCGATTAAAGGAGAGGCTAGCAATATCAAGCTAGCTTTGACAGCAGGCGCCGATACTCAAGACAAAGTTCTCGTTCTTCGTAGTTCGAAATACTTGAGCTGTTGTCGAACATCTGATGCCACCCACATTGCTGAGAGCGACAAAATAAACAATAAAAATGAGAAAACAGCAGGCTTTTTTCACAGAAAGCATAAGAAAAGCATCTGATCATAACAACATGGGTATATGTTAGCACGAGCTCTGCAAATTAGCATTCCAGGAAAATGTATTAATTATATATATATATATATATATATATATATATATATATAAATATATATATGTATGTATGGCATTTTATTCAATAGACTGCTCATAGTACTGCTTAATATGTATAATAATACCATATATATATATATATATATATAATGCTCAATTGCTCATTGAAACTCGTTTCATTGATTTCAAAGCACTGCTTCGAATCTTTCATTTCTAATCAGCGGTTCAGACTGCCAAAGTTACGTGAAATATTGAAATTTTGAAACACTTATGATGTAATGAAGCCGCGTTTACTGAAATCACGTGACTTTGGCGCTCCGAACTACTGATTGGAAACAAAAGATTCGTAAAGCTTCGAAGCAGTGTTTTGAAATCGGCCATCATTAGATATTGTCTTAAAGTAGTTTTTTGGCGCACAAAAAGTATTCTCGTCGCTTTATAATATTAAGGTTGAACCACTGTACTCACATGAACCGTCTTTAAAACGTTTTAGTAGATTTCTTGGCATTGAAAGTGTTAATTGTCTTGCTGGCAATAGAGGAATCACTGAGCCATCAGATTTCATCAAAAATCTCTTAATTTGTTTTCAGAAGATGAACGTGGGGTTAGTAGCTAATTAATGACATAGTTTTCATTTTTGGGTGAACCCTTTAAGATCCCACCCTTCCCTCAGTCTATTGCAGCCTCCTCCAAAACACATGAGCTTGTGCAGCAGGGAGCAAACAAAACATGTTAAATTACCTCATGTCTCAAATAATGAAAATTAAAGAGCACTGACCTGTACCACATGATTGCTGCAGGTTCATTTTGGCGTTGATGTCATTGAAACGCATGAATTCAAATCACGATCTGCGTGACGGGTTTCCATCGATCTCTTCCACAAATTACGGTAGTTATGGCGTGAACGCCGCATTAGCTCATTGTTTTGGTTCAGGTGCACCTGTAAATCAGCTACCCTGCCCTTAAGTGTGCTCAACTGCCCCTGCTGCCCATCCCCCAATCGCTTCAGGTAATGACATTTGAGAAGCTTCTCATTGCTTGTCATCGCTGTCAAATTAACCCACTATTACAATATCCACCTAGAGCCAGCCTCACTAGGCAATAGCCCTACATTAAGTTTAATAACGAAAAAGCAAGGCTGGCATTTGCAAAAAAATAGCGTTGTGCAGGATCGGAAGTGCTACCCAAATTAATAAAAATGCCCTCAGAATTTTCCCTTTTGTCTTTTATCTTTAGGCTGTATCATTTATATCACGAAAGTGCTGTTTTCCCGAATTTTATGGCAAATGTAATTTTGATATTTTCATTTTAATACAATAGTTCAATAAACAATGAGTTGATATTTAAGTTTAAACTCAGTAATGCCAGTTTTGACTGTTTTTACTCTTTCATAAACGAAAATAGTTCTGAACAAAGCTGAACAGTGGTGATTCGTTCATGAATGAATCATCTTGTTTGAACGAATCCGTGAATGGATGATCCTTTGACTCACTTATTAAGACTTGGCGCCCAGTTTCATATTTCTGTATTCAGAAATTTACATTTAAAACACCTATTTCATAACGTTATTCCTGCAACTGTAGTTGCACTGTATATGTATCTAAATAATAACAGTAAATAGTAATTTTTGTAAGTAATGCGCAACAATGATTTTGGTTATTTCTCAAATCCAGCAAAATGCCAACAATGGAAATATTTATTTATTTAAATTAAGGTTTTTTACGGTAACTAGCCTTATTTACTTACTTGAGCACATCTTTTTCTCTTTCTTTCTATCTAATTCCTCACTAATTGTATTCAAACACAAAACAAATCTTTTGATTTTATACTAACAACATTTTATTGAATTGATATAGCAAATCAATATATGATATATCAACTATCAATGAACCCAACAACAAATACCAACTGTCAATAAAGTGCAATTATTATTAGTCATATAACTGAGTTTTAACAAAAATTAATTAAAAAAACTAGTAAAATTTTTCTCTTTTACTAAATGTAACATTTTTGCATGACCAACTCTGACGGCATGCAACAAACATCAAGCTCAAAAAAATGAACCTATGTCTATTCAATTTATGGCAACCAAAAAAAGTTTTTGAATGTATTCTCAATACAAAACAAGCAAATACTATTTACAACTCAAATTCACTATACAAAATCATTATGCTTGTCATCAAGATCATTATCAGGATGATCATCTTTCTTTTTCCCATCATGAACATCATTTCATCATTTGAGGTTTCACTCACTGAACATTCTGTTTTACTATCCCTAAAAACCTGTTTCCACATGCTCAATCCTTCTTTCTCAATCCTGCATTTTGTCTCCGTGTTTAACAAAGTCCATAAAGTCTTTGACTCATATTTGTCTTCCTGTTTCTCAGCCCCTCTGGGCCTCCTGGGACATGGATCGGCCCAGGGCTCTGGGTGCTTTGGCAAACTCCATTCTCATGGGTTTGACGGGCGGCAGGTCCCTGGTGATCTGTTCCACTGGTCTCTTGTCTGGACAGGCTCCGTCGGGAACCCGGGCGGGAGGCAGATCTTCCAGGGTGTGTGGGGCTCCCCGGCCCAGGCGGACGCCCAGTTCAGCAGGCTTGAAGATGGGCAATGGCAGAGTGTTCCTATAGGGTAAGAGCTGGTGCTCCCTCACACCTGTGTCCACAGTGCCCACTCTGAGCACACCCGATGGGCAGGCTTGATTGAGAGGACGGACCTGCCAATAACGAGACAGAGTTTCTCGGCGAGAGTCGTCTGACATCAGCATCGACTGGCTGCAGAGACAGAGAGAGAGAGAGAGAAAAGGAGAATTATGAATGAAAGGGAGTTTTGGTGTTTTATTGCATGTTTAAAATTATTTAATGAAAGATGCACTGGAAAAAATAATTTTCTTAATATGTATTTTCATGATTTAAAATATATAAAGATACTTAAATAGATAAATGTGCTTGAGAAGCAAAATTGCATTAGATATTAAGACTTGTTTTTAGAGAATATTACTTGATTTAAGTTTATTTATTTTCCTGCATCACTGGCAAATTGAAGTGTCTGAGGTGTTTTAATCATTAATCCAACAAAATTTTGTGATGTGTAAATGCTTCAAACAGAAAGAAAAAGTAATAAAGTAATATGAAGTCTTGATATTTTACTTTTAGTCTTAATTTTGCTGCTCAAGTAAAACACAACAATAATAATAATTTTACATTTTCCAAGTTTTAGTGGAAAACAAGAAAAAACACTAATTAAGTTAAAATTATTAAGCAAAATGCTTTATTAGAAATCCTTGACTTTCACTCTTAGAAAAAAAAAGGTACAAAAGCTGTCCCTGGGAGTGGTACACATTCAAAAACTACACCTTTGTACTTTATATACCCCAAAAGAGTGCATATTAGTAACTAAAGAGCATATTTAAATATATATTAGTACCTCTTGAAAACTTATACCTTTTTTTGAGTGTTCAAGAAAAAAAAAAAGCCCTCTTGCCACAAATATGAATCTATACACTCACCGATCCTCAGGTTGTGTCCTCATATTGATGCTGCGCCAGTCAGCTGTGTAACTCTCTTTCTTAGTTGGATTTTCCTCCTTCACACTGCAACTGAGCTTGGCTCCAACCACACAGCCTCCTTTCTTCTCCAGGACTGTGCACACCTGCATCTTCAGCTTCTGTTCGTAAGCGGCTCGAAAACTTAAATTATAGTCAATGATCTAACTGTTTTGAAGTGAGACAGTTTAGTCAATACTGCTTTAAAGATTTAGTTTTCTCTTTTGTTGTCCTGATTGAGTTTGAGGGAGGACTCGTCTCTTGAGCTGCCTGGTGGTCTGTCTGCTGGAGCGTGTGTCAGTCTTTTATAGAGCTCTGCTGCTATTTCTGTCTGATAGAATCACTCCGCACTTTGTCTACATGGACACCTGACACTCACACACACACATACAGTAAATCACAGCACTGGAACATGGATATGAAGACATAAGAAATCCCCAGCAACTCACATTTCACTATCTATCTATCTATCTATCTATCTATCTATCTATCTATCTATCTATCTATCTATCTATCTATCTAAGGTTGTAAAGTAATCAACGTCAAAATATGCAAGTATGTTGTCACAAAGATATCTATTATAAAAACTTCTAGTTATTATCTGAATGAGTTCGGTTGCTGATGCTCTAATGTTCGATCACGTAGGTATCAGCCTGACAGTTGTTCCTCCATGATCCTATTAAGAGACATCAAAAGTCTCTCAATGGAAACCAAACAGTGTTCGGATCTGGGACCAGACAGGAGATTGTAAGCATGCGGCAGCAACTGTTCTTTACTGGTAATCCTCTTTTGCACACATAATCTCTTTCAAAAGACATTGTTTAAATATGAATTATTACTATGCTGCTAAAAGTATTTATTTTAGGAAATGAAACACAGCATATGTAGCTGGAAAGTTGTGGAAAACTACCACTGGTTACATTGCAAAATATGGTTAATATGGAAAAGCGTGGTCATAGCATGTGTTCGTTGAGTGCTGGTGCTGCTGTATTCACTCATCAGATGAATATAGTCCTCTGTGGACAGAGGTTGGGACAGTCTCATTCTCATGTTACACACACATTCTGTCCCCTGTCCGTCATTGACTCTCAGTGACCGGGTGATTACAGGAACTGATCTCACTCTGGTGATGTCTCTCTCTTGCAATGTGGCTTCTCAGCACACTATGGTATGGAAATGTAATGCCAGTCATGAAGAGTAACACAAGCATGAGAACCAGGAAATGTCACATCAGTCCAGGACCAAAGCTGCTCCTGTTTATGATATACACACTAAATTTGTTTCCCGTCATGCATGTTGACTACAAAAAGTATTTAGCAAGACTTAATTATGTCATTGCATGACATTACAATGACCAAAGTGAAATTTATTTTGAAGCACTGTCCTTTTAAAGCATGAATTAAGTGTGTAAATACTATAGGGACACAAGAAATTCAAAATACAAAAAGTATACAAAAGAATGTGCAACTATGTCCATCAGTCAATGTCTTTTATTTTCATCTATATCAGACGTTTTTACCAGACAAGCAACATACAAGACAGGACAAATATACACCGAGCCATTTTAACCTAGTGATTCAGTTAATGGACAGTCACCACATCCAAAGAATTTACACTACTTTGTATCCCAGCTCCATAAATGCACATATACATTATATAATAACACATCTGATACATCACCTATATAACTGATTGTATTGTAGCGTTCCTTCTTAAGATTTTCAACGAGAAGTAAAATAAAGGGTTTGCTGATTTAGAAAACAATGTCACTAGAGAAAGGATACACATTATTCTATATGACACCTTTTAAATGCAAAATACACAATAGTTATTTTGGTAATAAATTTATAAAGATATGTTTGTGTACTTGATTATATTACATCTTTGTCATTAAATAAAAATATGCTGGTTTTATATGTTCAGGTACATAATTATGAACATTTTTAATTTAAAACAAAAATAACTTATCTGTAATGCATAACCCTGCTGCTCTAGTGCAAGAGTTATTACAGTAACTATGATCAAAAATAAAAAATGTTAAATGATCAAAAAGATGGCCAGACAACACTATGTTAAGGGTTCTACAAAGGAACTTCTCAGCATACATAATGATGAATAATATTTTCACAAGTGTCAGACCATAATAATGACATGAACATTCGCCCTAAAGATGTATACTAGTCTATTAATCTGTTCTTCCTATAGCATTACTGTGATGTATTGGTTGGATTTGTTTGTAAATTGTTAGCACTAATTTGTCATTTTTCATGCTCGGGGGCTCTTTTTGTTTGCATTTTGAGTTTGAGAGTCCCTAACTGTAATTTCATTGCTTTGAAGCTGCTAGACTGGCCATTTTCCCTTTCAATAAATGTTTTTCAAAGTCTCATGAATTTTAGTGTTGCACAACATATGTTGACATTAGTGATTAAAAGACATTAAAAACATCAAAAGTCATCATGTCTACATTACTGTCATAAAAATGTAAATGTGTACCATGTTGACAATGACATGCACAGTGGCCCTAAACATGTGGACTCTTAAAGGTACAATATGTAAAATTTTTACATTAAAATATCCAAAAACCACTTGCACAGTGTTATATATTTCATTCAGTTGTGTACTTACATTATCCTAAATGTTTCCAAGAAATTCAGAGAAAATCACAATTTTAAATAGTGCCTGTCCTTCTCTTGTCACCTGACGCCTATCAGTGACGTAATATCTGCGTTATTGCTGGTTTCCGCTTGTTCTGCATAGTAACCATGGCAACAGACACGGAAAGCTGCGTAACGTCTAACGGCACGCTGCTGTTGTTTCATTCAAACATTATGGATCATGGCACGCAAACTTTTGGACAAAAGGATTGAAATAGAATGAGGATCAATATCGGCGTGGCGTTTCCGAGATGATGAGGGCTTTGTGACAAACTTGCACTTGACAGAGACGGCGCTCTTGCACATTATTAGACGAGGTAAGATGATGTAGGATACAAAAGACTGATCAATGTTATACAACTCGACACGACGAAGTGTAAGAATATCATCAGTATGATAATCTAATGTTGATCTAGATCACTGTTAAGTCTCATTCAGCCAACAAACTAATACTAAACATTACAACTTTCAACACACTCAAATGCAGTTTAGTATGATAGTGTAACATTAGACCAAGTGAAACAGCGCTGCGTTACCTCACATTAATTAGTCAAATTAACTGACCTGTATTCAGCAGTTATGAGTAGTTCGGTAGAATGAAATGTCCTCTGTCCTTCATCCCCGGGACTCGTGTGCCACTAATATCTGTCTCTCATTATCAATCATGCCCGTCATGTTAAAAACATGCATTCACTCATCCGTAAACATTATTTCCCCATAAATATTATTAGGTCCATCGGCATGACGACAAGTTCCATGATTCCATATTCACTGCATCATCAAACTACGCCTTTGTTATTGTTTTGAAGAGTTTAGCGACCCCTAGCGGATGAAAAAACTACACAGTGCACCTTTAAATCGCACTTTAAAATGCATGAACTGACCCCGATGTGATTTGCAGTGAATGTAATGGTATTTTCACCCCAACTACACACAGGTATCCTAGCAAAGTAGATGCTCATCGCGTTTGGAGAATTTTAGCAGGTGAAATTGTATTGTATTTAGTATGTGAAATTTCATGAGGGGCCAAAGTTTCCCCCTGTAGATTTCACATCAGACTCATATTTTTTCTGCTTGTTTTGAAAGTGGCTCATGTGTAAGATTTGCTTCAAACATCGCTATACTGTTGACAATATTTACTGGCCTTTTTTTTGCCTGTGAAATGTGACCACACTTTACAGTAGCCTATATGCTATAAATAGACCTTATGTAGCTTTTCAGCGCTGCGCTCGTTGTGTTCTGTCTTCCGGTTTGTAGTTCCACAGCATGAAGGCAAGATCTTACGGATTTATGAATGAAATCTTCCGAGTCGATTGACATTTGTTATGACATCCGCTTCAAACATTAAAATGCTCATGATAACTTTTGTAAACTACAATAAGTAAATCCACTTCACCAGCTAATTATTCTTTGACAGCGATGCCACATAAATATACAGAACTAAAACAAACAAAAAAAAAACCAACGGAAATTCATACGCTTGTTTCTGTGGCGCATAAGGTCTATATAGTTTTAGAGCAAATTTCTTTGTGTGAAATGTGTTGATTTAAAAGTGAGTTTGTGAAGTATTTCTTTAAAATAAATGACATTTGGTTTAAGAGCCCAAGTACTGTTTGAGGCCACTGTACATATGTTGCCCTTCTGTGAAGAAACAGACCTTAAATAATCTAATCACAGCCGTACAACTTAAAAAAAAAAAAAAAAACCTTGCAGTTCAGTAGCTCTCACAAAATTCATTTTCAGTATATTCTCTTTTCCTTTTGCTCTCTGTATTACATCATATCGTCATTATTTTTTCTCTTTCTATGTGAACAATGCAGAGAATGATTTACTCCTAGACCTGATGTTGTTAAAATAGATCATTTGAAAACCCTTGGACATTGACAAAATGGCAGCAGAGAGCTATCAATAGAGATTGTGTTCTAGAGACAGGGAAAGGGTTAATGTTCTATTGAATCGCTTACACAAAAAGACACTGCGGTCTTTAGGAACATTTCGTTTGGTCAGATTTTCTCACACATATGACCAATACTAAGATAGTTACTTAGAGACAAATTTCTATCGGTTTAGTTTGGATTTGTTTTCACAAATCTAAATGAAGTGTAAAAACCAAAGAGAAGTTCTGCATTAGCCTATATAATGGACACTTTGTAGGGTTTGCTCAGGATGGACACATCTGTTGACAAATCGATCGTCCCCAAACCCATAACCCTAAAACTGAAGGCAAAAACTCCTGGTGGCACAAAAAAAAAAAAAAAAACATTTTGAGAGATCTTGTGCCAGTCCCCAAACTGAATATTTTATAGACTCAATGAAACACCCTTCCAGTGTCTGAAACACCCAACCCCACTATAAATTCCACAAGGGGTTATTATAGCACCAAACAAACCCCTGAATTCCAATCAGTCAGCTTTGGTCCCCATATCCTACCCCAAGTGCCCAAAGTTCATGTTTGTCCTTTACACCCCATATTTTGTTTCCCCCATGTAACCAACCCCATCAGCCTAGCTTGTTAAGGCTGTTGTGTACATCCTTATACTTGACCTTAGTAGTCTTGGTTCTGGTATCCAGTAGAGCCGTCATAATTAGCCTCCATGTCAGCGTTGTATCCAGTGTACTCCGTGCCTGCAGTTGGCGCTCCTGCGGGATCCTGGCTGGGATCAGTATAGTCCTGAGAGAAGAGAGATGAGCTCGCGCCTAATTTGTACTTCTGGAATCCAAGGAAAGCTTGACCAGCCTTTAGGAAAATGAAGATGCCGGAAGGAGAGGTTTAGAGGGTGGGATCAGAGGGATTAGCAAAGGAAATTACAGGATTATGGCAGCAGAAAAGGAGGATTTTTTGTTGAATAGTGAATGAAAAGGCATCAGTTTAGGAAGCCAAGAAGGGTTAATTGAAAAGAGTAAATGGGAATGACAGAATGGGACAGAAAGGGAGAGGGGGGAAAAGAGAAAGAAAAGCAACATTAGTTTGATTAAGATACAAGATGAAGATGGTTAGTCAGCTTTAAGAGTTGAGAATAAACCTAGGAAACGCTCTATTGAATGGCTGACTGTTTAAACACATAGAAAATATAAATAAAAAACAAAATGTAAAACCAGAGTCAAACTTAAGACAGTTTAATCCAACAACATCTTTCAGTACATTATAAGACCTATCACAAAGGATAAATATACATCATAGATTTTAAGCAACAACAACAGCAGCTCAGTTGTAAACAAAAATATGATCATGACATCCCATGGCAACAATAGAGGCAAATAGTGTAGCTCTCAGATAATGTATCAGGCTGCAAAATCTTGTAGACAACCTGAAATAACATTACAGCTGATTTTCAGGTGCAACTGCTGCCCCCTAGTCAATTAAAAGTGTAACCGCAATTTAAAAATCAAAGAAATACTAATTTTGTGTAGAAAACACTGATTATCTGGCACATAAAATACCCTTGAAGGGGTCAGTAAAATTTGCTAATGAGTCTCTTCTGCTTGCCAAGGCTGCAATTATTTACTCACAAATACAGTAAAAAAACAGTAATATTGTTAAATATTATTGCTATTTTCTATTTGAATATATTTTAAAATGTAATTCATTCCTGTGATGGCAAAGCTAAATTTTTAGCATCATTTCTCCAGTCTTCAGGGTCACATGATCTTTCAGAAATCATTGATATGCTGAATAATTTTGTGGAAAACATGATAAACTGTTATGTCATTGTATTTAATAAAGGAGTATTTTTCTCAAAATAAATAAATAAATGAATTTAAAAAAAAATCTCACTGACCCCAACCTTTTGGATGGAAGTGTATCAGCATAATATATAATCAGCATTTAATGACAAGGTACCATTAATATAATAAAATGAAAAAATCTTCACTCGTTTCCAGGCAGATATGTGTTAACATGTTATTTAAAGCTCTCGTACAAGGCGGTTCTTATGGCACTTGATATGGAAAAAAACAAAACATATCTTCATTGGTATTCATTGTTGACTGCAGGATTTGAAGGGTGCTTTTGTGGTTGATGTGTATGACAAAATAATTAAACAAATAAGTATGTGTGTGCTAAGTGTTAGACAAATGGAGGCGGTGTATGAGGGGTGAACAGTTTGTTGTATTCCTCTTCAAATGAGACTTTCTTTAGGCGCTCCAGGGCCAGCAGTGTAAGAACACCCTAGAGAAAAACAGATCAGCGATCGACAGTAAGAATGACAGGAAAAACATTTCAACCACACTGGGTTAATCTCATGGATGCAGCGGGGTGGTTTCTGTAAGAGAAGTGCTTTGAGAGATTAGAGGTTAGTAGGATATATGTACAGAAAGTAGATTAGAGAATGGAGCTGTGTGGATCAGAAGTTCAGGTCATGTGCAGTGGTTGATGTTCACAGGTCATTCATTGAGAAGAAAGACATGCATAACAAATTTTCAGCTGAAAGAGAAAATATGCTGAAAATACTAGTAGAACTTTTGACTGGATACACAAATATTAGATATTAATTGGAAGTCATATCAATTAAAGAGTTTAAAGTTAGTGTAATCACTTTAAACAAATATAAATACGTTTTAAATATCAAATATTACATTTGTAAAATTTTGATCAAACGAGTTCAGAATTTTTGTTATTGTCTTGTTATTGTTATCTAAAACCATTGAAAATTATTTTGGGTGATTGAAATAAAAATAAATAAATAAATTTATAATTATTACATTTAAAAAAAAAAAACATAAACATAAAAAAACTTAAGTTTAACTTGAAACACTTAAATATGAAATTAATTATAAAAATACATACTTTATACATATATTCAAATATAATAAAAATGAGAAAAGCGCATAGCAAAATTAAAATGAAAACTAAAAATATTAAAAAATTTCAATAAATACTATAGTATAGTATATAAGTAATACAAAAATGACCCTGGTGCATCACTAATGCAATCTGGTCTAATAAAAGACGTTGGGAAGAGGAAGGGGCAAAGCCATCTTTTATAATAAAATACAATAAAAAAAGTGACTGAATAGAAAATGTAAATCAAATGATTCAGGTGAGTTTGATTTGGAAAATGAAAGTACAATAAGATACAGTACAGACCCATGTAAATATGGAGAAGAAGGCGAAGGTGATGGCTGCTCTGGCTGCGTCTGCACCCTCTTTGAGGGGGTTATCCTCTGGTTTAGCCACCTGCCACTGATTGGCCAGGAAACAGAATCCCACAAACCATACGAAAGACCAGAAGGCTGAGAGAAAAAGGGAAAGGTTTAGAATTTCAGATCAATAAATCAGCACAATAAATGCCTTTGATTGAAAAATCAAAAACAACAAAAACTAAACAAAAAATAACAAACAAAACCAAAAAGTGGTAGCATATGGTATTCAAAATCTAAAAAAAACAGTCAATTTATATTTACAGGCATAGATGGCGCTATTGCACCACACATCCAGCATCCACTGCAGTAAGTCTAGAAGCAGTTACATTTCACCACCAGAAGGCAGTGCTGTGCTAGAGGAAGTTCGGATCACTGCTGCATCCGAAAACTAGAGGTAGAAGGCAACAAGATACCTTCATCTGATTGATTTTTGAAGGCAGCATAGATGTATCCTTCGCTGCCTATGATATCCCACAATCCTGTGCTTTTGATTCTGTGACAGTTGAGCTAAAAAAATAAAGATGGCATCTGAAAGTTGAGGTTGGTGTTCAGTTTGTGTAAATGTATGTTTTTGACCAACTTTTTCCATTTTTGATGTAATTTAAAGTGTGAAATTACAATTGTAGTAATTATATTTGCTTTGTTATCACCAAAGCTCACACTATTTTGTTGTAGATCCTTAAAAAGATAGATCACCCAAAAATGAAAAATTGTGTCATCCTTTACTCACCCTCAAATTGTGCCAAACCTGTATGAGTTTCTTTCTTCTGTTGAACACAAAAGAAAATATTTAGAAGAATGTTGGTAACCAGATGGCACCCACTGACTTCCAATGGTAGGGAAAAAAAAATACAATGGAAGTCAATGGGTGCCGTCAACTGTCTAGTTACCAATATTCTTAAAAATATTTTCTTTCATTTTTGGGTAAACTATCCCTTTAAACCATTATGCTGCATCTGTCCTATGTCAGTTTTGTGACCTTCGTGCACAAACACTGCCTGCTAAGTCATAGCCTGATAGGGCAGCGACGCAACAAGTCAGCTGCCTAAGCTCTAGGGACGCAGCCCTAGGGTGTTTTTTTTTTTTTTTGAACCAACAAGTATGTATATAGAAAACATTATAAAAACATTCTTAGAGCCACATAAAATAATGTATATGTGTTCAAATGATTCAATTAAATTGTGTGGTTTGTAAAAAAAAAGAAGAGTGAGGCAGATTAGGAAGGAGCCTTGTAGTATATGTATCTTATTAGTGATATAAAACATTGACATGCAATACTTGCTTTCTATCAGCAGTTTACCTGAAACTCCAATATCAGCTAACACAGCCTTCTTGCGGTCTTTGACGCTGCTTATCTGAGGAAAGTAGACGTCCAGTGCCATAAATGCAGCACAGCAGAGGAAGGCCAGGGATCCCATCCCAACGGCATAGTTACAGGCGTTCTGGTTGCGGTTAAAGATGCAAAATTCCTCTACCTCATTTGGACGGTTCACATAGCCCTCGTTAGCAATGCATCCAAAGATCACGATGGAAAAGATCTGAGGAGAACATGAAGGGAAAAAGGTGATGAGAAAAAATATGAGAATTTGAACTTCACACTTTCATTTATAACCTTGGGTTATTTTGCTTCATATTCACATTGTTCATACTTTATCCTGGGATAATAATTAGTCTTAGGTAGTCAGGTTTGGACACGGTTCTTTTATTAACATTAATGCATTTACAAGACTCTTTTATCCAAAGAGACTTAGAAATGAGGAACAAAAGCAATTCATCATAGGAGCCATAGTTAATAGAGCTATAGTAGACACTGCCAAGCTTAAAGTGTGAGCTAGATTAGTACACAGGCTAGAGAAGAGGTGTAATGCAATGTATCAGTTTAGTACAAAAAGGGGATTTTGAGGAGGAACATATTTGTCAGTTTAGTTTTGTTAGAAAGGTCAGCATGAAAAAGAAGTTGAGATAGTCTTTTTTCTGTATTGTGAAGTATATCCAAGTGAAATGTCTTCTCGAAACAAAACAAAACAAAAAAATGTAGAGTGAGATTTGACTTTGTCCGTCGGGAACTGATTGGATTGTTATTGCTGTGATGTCATCTGAGTGACAGGTCATCCCACCCTTTTGCCAGTAAACACGTAATCAAGGAAAAGATGTTGCTTCACCATCGAGGTGAAGTTATTTTGATTAAAGAATATGAGGGCATGTGAATTAAAAAAATAACAATGTGCATGGATTAGTCGTTTATGATAAATACTGAAATATTACACAAAGAAAAGAAAAAAAAAGAATTGTTAATTTTAGTCATGGTGACTTGAAAGATACCCAAAGTTTTGTTTGAGGCACTTGAGAAGCAAATAAACTAGATATCCACAAACAGACCTTTATATTTTGTTTTCTGAGTTATATTATGCTAAAAGAACCAGTAATTTAATAATTTAAAAAATTAAAAATAACTTTTTGTAGATTTTTTTTATAGTGTTTCACATTGCAAATGCATTTTAATCCTGGGCTTCATAACTCTGGTCTTAGACCAGGGTTAAAAAGAAACATTAACCCAGGGCTAAACGTAGTGTCAAAAGACCAAGAGCCAGTTAACGTTGTTGAAATGTTATGTCCACTGTAGAGCTGATTACAGCTTTTCTAGCAAACAAACAAACATTCTCTTTCACCAAATTAAATCGTTTCTCTCTCTCTTCACTCTTTGCTGAAAATATTGTGTGCAGATGCCATCTATCTCCACACACATCACTGATAATGTGTGCATCTGTTTTTAATTTCACTTAGTTGCTTTCTACAGGGTCTGTTTTCAACAGGAAAGCAATGATATATTTGATTCTTCCCGAAAAATAAGTGCCTTTTTAAATTCAGATGAGCCCATGTTCTCATGAACTGTTTTCAAGGGGATGGAGGCAAGTTTTGGCAAAGGCCATGGTTTTAACAGCTGGCCTGTGCATCTGTACAATAATGCCTGAATGTGTGAGAGTACGAGAGAGGCACTTCATTACTCCACTCATGCAATTAAGTTGAAATGCTCTTGGCTACCAGCAAACTGTCCCACAGTTGTTCCCTAATTGTCAGCTACAAGCCCATGGTTTAACCCCGAGAATCAGCTTTATCATTAAAGTAATGTTAAGGGGCTTGGCAACATCAAATCAAACACTGAATATCCTAAGATCTCATCAAGCACATACTGTGTAATCAAGATAGTATGATATTTTATGGCAATAGTATAGAACTCTCAGCTTGATGTTTAAATTCATTGCACATGATTTACCTCCAAAATCAGCGCCTAACAGTCCTGCGTTGCATTTTAGAAGCGAGACATCTTTAGAACACTGCAGTAAAAAACAAAAAACAAAAAAAAACATTTCTGGAGATGTTAAAGTTGCTTCGCAGTCTGTATTGACTGTGATCCAACAAAAAGAATAATCCCAAGAAACGTCTTTCTATCGAGTTGTTCAAGCGGAATTAATAGAAAACATTCAATCGATGTAGCCTGATTTACAAACTAATGACGCTATGAGCCCGTTTAGTCCAATTCACAAACAAATATGACTCTCATGAGCCCGTTTCTTTTTAGAGAGTAAAAACATAAAGCGTGACCAATGCAGTCCTGAAAAGAGTCCTGAAAGAATGACTCGCTGGTTCTTTTAATAATAGTTAAATAAAATAACATAAAATAAATTAGTCAGGGCTTACAGGTTTGAACATCTTTGTTATGTTTTCCATTCCAGATTGTTGTTTTGCCCACCTAGGCATTTAAGTGAAAGCGACTTAGATTGTGTACATAAAGAATTACAGAAATTGTATTCATTTTTTTAAGGTTTCAAAGTGTAGTCTTGTTTAACATTATGTATGCTCCTCCGAAACGAGTTTGCAGCACAAGTCACAGACAGAAATGTTCCTTCATATTAAGTAGATGATTAAACTGCATTCAATACATTTGACTAAAAACATGCACTGATATGACAACTGAATACAACAGATTCAAAACATTAATGCCACGATTTTAATATTAACACATGGGAATTCATTCACATTCACACTTGGATACGTAAATGATTTACCTTTTTTTTGCTACTAATTCGTAAGTATTTTTATGTTTTACTGCTATAAATGTCAATATTGTATGTTTTTGTGTATATGAAAATGTTAGTAAATGTACGTGTAGTAGAACCACACTTTACGTAAAAATACACACGTATTCTCATGAGATCACGTTGGACAAAGCAGTATCATTGCTGACTGATTGTCCATATGAAAACATGTTAAAGACAAGTTTTTTGTTTTATAATTTCTCTCCATGGGTCTGTGAATTTAAGGAGCTAAGTATTTAAGTATTTTCCATGCTTTTAATTAGCTGTCTGGATCACAAGGCTCCACGGCCAATGAGTGCATGAAAGCAAGCATTGTAAAAGGCAGCACGTGGGATCCTGATCTTGTGATCATCAGGAGTAGAGCTTTACATGCTCCCCTTTTCAACCTGGAATGTTTTAGGCACACGTTTGAATGCGAAACGAGTCATTTGAACGTTTAACTCTTTTTTTTTAACAGTTGACATTTGTAAAGTTATTACAAAAAAGTGTTTTGTTTATTGTCTAAGTAGTCTTCTTGTTTATAGTGACAAAGAGGTTAGTCTCTTTAAATAAAAGCATAAACTACCAAACACATTCATTTTGCATATACATTATTTTCACGAGTTTTCATTTTGCATATTGATATTACAATAACATATTAAGCACTTTAGAATACTTTTCATTTATATTCTGCTTTTGTTTTGAATGATATTATAGCGTATAGTATTGTATTGCATTTATTGTTATTTGCCATTTTGTGCAGTTAATACCTCATTTTCCTACTGTGGATTAATAAAATACTACCCTAATTATTACATGTCACATTTTGTAGAGTTTAGCACCTCCCACAAGGTCAATGTGTCATATTTTATTGGTTTTCATTGGTCCTCAGTGTAATTTATGGTTCTTCAATCATCCAGATATATCAGCTGGGGCTGGTTTGCGCTCGTACCATTTTAGAGCCAGCAACAATTGCTCATCCAGCAATAAATCAATCAACACTTTGAAAGGAGGAGAAATACAGTCAAATAGAGCTGTCCAGTTATCCAACAGGGCTCTTTATATAAAGTACAGCGGTGTTCCTGTAGTCGGTTGTGTAATGTTAGATAGTGGCCAAGACAATGACAGGCTATAGGAAACCTACAATAAAGTAAAACTAATCTACAGCTCACCAATGATGCTCTAACATCAATTAAAACTAAGTAGGAAAAATGAGAATTCTGTTATCATGAACGAACCATTTAACTGAATGAATCATTTGATCCAGTTCAGTCTGAATGAATCATTGATGAATTCAGACTAATCCAATTCTTGAGTCAGTGAATATAGACTTAAATTTCGCTATTTAAGCTTCAGATAAGCTTGTAAAACTTCAATGGACCACTTTTATGATTGTTTTATAGTGCATTTGCATTCATTTTGAAGCTTGCGTCCATTTATTGTAATTGATTGCATGGAAAAGAGCAACCATTCTATGTCTTTGATGGTTTCAATGGTGTGAGGATGTCTTCTTGACCACTGAAAAGACTAATTTTTCTCTCTTTTTCTCAGTCTGTTACAAGCCTGCCAAGCTTTGCCTCTTGCTCTCCCTCCCCCTCCAATCCCTTGCTTTTAATCTCCCTGACCTTGTGCTCACAATGCAGAGATCACGAGAGAGAGAGACTGAGTCATGAGACTACAGATGAAGACCACCTATACATCTATAGTGCTCCCCCACACGATCAACCCGACCACTGCTTCACAGCATTCAGAAATCACGCGTCCATGCAGCAACACTGACAGAAGAAACAAGATTTGGATATTTATAAACTTTTTTTATAAACTTTCTATTTTAACAGTGATTCTGAAAAACAAAAACAAAAAAACAATAGCAAACATATTCTTATATATTATGTCAACTCTGATCAGGGGCACTGTTGTAATTGGTCGTAATCTCCCCTCCGTTACGACGACCCTGATTCTGACACGTATTTCTTAAATTGAACTAATTCAAGACTCAATGATATGATTGCATCATACCTCTAAACCTTCCCTTTAGTACCTGTGGAAATCTTCATATATTAAAATGCTTAAAAATAAATGTTGCTTAATATTTCTGTATATTAGGAAAATGTGTTCACGACAACGATATATCACTATATCTATTGAAATCTTGTAAAATATTAAAATAAATAATGCTATCAGTCAAATTTACTTCATTTATTTATTTATTCTTATTTGGAAGAATCACACCATTGCATACAAAAGGAACAATTACACTTTAATGGCAACCAGTTTGAAATAACTTTGAACTGAAGTGGCTTCTAACACAGAATGAGACAGAAATTAAATCATTTTATGGTATTCTTTACAGTAATAAAGGCCATGTCAATTGTAATTGCATTTTAAATATACATTATCCTTAGAAAAATACCCAAGATGGCTTGAAAAACACAGATAAACCATATTATTGAGCGGTAACACTTTACAATAAGATTCATTAGTAAACATTTGTTAACAACATTATTTAACATGCACTAATAATGAACTGCACTTATACAGCATTTATTAATCTTTGTTAATGTTAATTTAAACATTAACTAATACATTATTAAAATCTTGTTAACATTAGTTAATGCACTGTGAACTAACATGATCAAACAATGACCAACTGTATTTCCATTAACTAACATTAAAGGAGATTAACAAATACAGTAATAAATGTATTACTCATGGTTAGTTCATGTTAGTTCACACATTAACTAATGTTTAAATAATGAACCTTATTGTAAAGTGTATGTAAACATATGATAATCCCAAGTTTTTATCTAAATAAGTACACTTTTGGACTAAAGGTCCAGAAGGATATAGATATAATAAAACATAGAAATGCATCAGCAGTTAACAGATTAATGTAACATCTCCTGTTTCAGGACTAGCAAAATAATTGCAACTTTCTCACTGTACAGTGGCCAAATCTGCAAGATAAAGGAGGCGCAGGTGGGTGTACAGGTTTTGCCCCATTTTGCACTCAGTGCTGATCGGCAAGTCCTGCAGACTGGGCTAATTAATGAGTTATTTTTCGCAGAATAGGAGCTGCGAACTGTGTCAACCAGCGTCAAGGTGCAATACTGACACTTCCTGTACGTTGTGATATCAAGCAGATAATGGTGCTTGATTTTTTTATGTCATCAAGGCCGCATCCACACAAAGCCAGAGCTTTCCCAATCCAATCTTTTCCCCCCTCATTTAAAAAAATCTATTCTGTAAACACGGCGTAGTCTCAAGAAATATCTGCACACACATGAAACCAGTGAAACCGACTCAAAACGATGTAGGATACATGGCAGACCAGTATGTGGCGCTGTAGTTTGTGGTGCTTCCTAGTTTCCTTGCTCCTACAACTTCAAGCCCATGACCCGGAAAACGATTAAACTCAGCCATCTTGAAGGACATCTCAATTCTCTAATTGCACAATGAGGAGGCAAGGAACGAGGAGCGAGGAAGCTTCCGGAGGAATCATGAGCAAGGATACAAAGGTGCTAAGACAGAAGGAAAGGAAGCGAGGGAAGGAATCGAGGATGCACAAATAAGAAATGAGAAGCACCCATAGAGTGGTGCAGGTATGACATCAGAACCCGGAAGTCTAATTCGCTGCTGATTCCTTTTGACATTTTCCTCTGGCTTTATATTACACATAAATTGAAAAACCCCTTCTAAAACCCCATAGGATAGTCTCGAAGGAAAAAGTGGCAAACAAGACATCCTATTAAACACAGTAACTATATATATATATATATATATATGTGAATATATATGACTGTAAAATATATGTATATATATATAAATGTATATATATATATATACATTTTAAATATCACGATTATCAACACTCTTATATACAGTATTTCTATGTATTTAAAAAAAATTTTTTTTTTCTTGTTTTCATTTTTTTTATTCATTAAACACACTGATTCTTTTTGTCTTTTTTGTTTGGACCTGGACCTGAAAAATGGACCTGAATGCACAATAAAAGTGCAAGAGGTCGTACAATTGAGGATTAGATATGAGACACAACACACGAGTTAACAGTGATCCATTGCCAGAATATCACAACCAGACAAGAAAAAAATCCTGCCAGGAAATAAATGAATCACAAACTATGATAATAATATTAGAGCGATAAAGAGGCTCTGCAAACTATATTTTCCCCCTTGACGTCGAGACTGTGCAGGAAAAAAGGTGGACATATGGAGAGAAATGGAGAGTGTGTCCCCCTGCAGCAGTTTTCCGCTGTGCTATTAGTCCCATAACGGACAGTAAAATGAATGTGCTATATTTAAAGCATCACATGCGCATTGTAAAGGACTGGGCAGGCAGGGTTTTGATTATAATATATATCCGTTAAAAAAAACAAAACAAAAAGAGTAATGGCAACAGACGAGCTGGAAAATGATGTGGTAATTCTGTTTCACATAAACAGACTGCAGTTAGATGCTGGTTGAGTAGTGTGGCAGCTTGGTTAAATGAATGAACTGCTGCTGATTCTTGCCTAGAGGTTTTTCAACACCCATGTTTTCAAACTCTGCCTGTGAAATATTTGTCAGTAGAGTTTCCTGTGTGAAAGAGACTGCTTACATAAGTCAACGATCCAAAAGATCATCAATTTTAAAGCGAGACCCTTTACAAACAAGCAATGAGGAAAGACTCCAATCCTATCCCTCATGCTATCTACCAGATCTGAATCATAACATGCTAGTGTTGCAGTTCACAGCAGGAGCGAAACAGGAAAGAGACACTGTTATCGGACACGGGATAAACCAAAGGTTTCAAATAAATATTCTAGAGGCAATCCCATTAATGCCTTTACTGATTATCCATTTTCATTTTCCTCATAGTGAGCCTGTTAGTATCCAACCTGAGGTCTCAGATTGTTGTCATGCCAACGCAGCAGCGTTCACTCAGCCAATCAGAGAATGAATCAGACAAACACACCTCCAGTCCATCCTGAAGATTCCACACAGCACTGCACACACACATCCACTAACATGCAGACAAATCAACAGTTCGTTGCTACTTAAAGGTGAAGGGTGTAATTTCTGTAAATGCAGCTTGCCTGAACTCTCTCTATCCAGCACTGGTTGGAAAAACAGGAAATCCCACCTCAAACTCACAGTAGTGGTTGAACTCTGGATACTCAAACGTACAGAGGAACAATGACTAAAGTTATTCCACTTACCTACTAGGGTTGGGTAGCGGTACCAGTATCGATACCTGAAATTCTGTGCCTTTTTTCGGTACTTTACGTGTAATAACAAAAACATCTATTTCAGTGAAAAAAATATATAAGCCAAAACCTCTCAGTTTCAACATTTTTATTTATTGATTTATTTAGACATTTTACACACTAAACAAAATAAACTTATGTAGCATGCATGAGATCGCGATTGATTTAATGTGAATCGGCGCTCGGTAGCACCGATGTAATCGATCCTTCGCCAGCAGTGACCAATCATAACAATGAAACCGCAATTTTGTCCGACAAAGCAGTCATAAGTAGATTAATGTTGGTGAACTTGAACTTGAAAAATTGTGTGTATCATCATTCCTTCTAACAACATTTCTTCTGATGTTCATTCACGTTTATTTGATGCTATAAATGAACTGGTATGAAGAGATGTTGGTTCACGAGGAGCTACAGCGATCTGTCACGACACATTAAAAAGCCACTATACGGTATTTATTGTTTAAACTTCTTTAAAAAATTACAATATTTTAATCAGTAACCTGCTGACGTGTTGTCACTGTCCTCTTTGCTCCGGGATTTATTTTTCACCTCGTGAGAACATGATGTGTGGCATGAGAGCGCATGGCTTGTCGGACAAAGCAACAGTAACTAAAGGGGGCGGGTCTTTGCCAAGGGTCAGTTCGGCAGGTACCCTTAAAAGTACCGAGTTACCCAACACTATTACCTACTAACAACATTCAGGATACATAGACACACTGATCAATAATATCTCGTATAGGTGTATCTAATACAGGCAAAACTTTCCCACCCCTTTTGACCAATAAATTTCCGTCCAAATCATGATTACTGCAAAAGTATTTAAAAATATTTTTTAGAGATTTGATTTCTACAGAACCCCTTAAGGGACACAGTGATAAAATATGAGATGCGAAGAAAAATGATTTGTCAGTGCTTTTGTGTTCACTCACAAAAAACACAAAAAGTTTTGAGAGTGAACGCAAAGTTTCTCAAATGTTGAACGCAAAAGCATTGAAAAATAATAAGTCCTTTTAGGCGCTCCGTACTATGTATATACATTTGTTATTTTAACTGAAGGTAAAATAAAAAAATGCAAATATTAGATAAAAAAAAAAAACTTAAAATAAGAAACATTGCCTTTGCAACTAATTGAAAGTTGGAATTACTAATCTGAGTTACTAAAACTTAAATAAAGAAAAACAATTAGTTAAAGCTAAATGGAAATAAAAACAAATGATTAAAAAAAGCACATAACTGAAAGTATAAAAAATAAAATATTAATAATTACTACACCAGTATAAAACACTAACACTAAAATATTGCAAATAAAACAGTCCTAAAATAACAGTCAGGGGTCATTTACATTTCAAAATGTATTGAATAATTTCAATCCTCGAATGATATTGCATAGTTGTGGCTTAATCCCCACTTCAGACACCTGCCCACCCTTCCCCCCAAAACAGCCACCCTCTTATAATCTCCCACCACCCCCTCACCATGTGTCTCCACACAAAACGTTTCTATCAGCAAACAGTGCGCAAATGCTCATTCATGCAAGAGTCATATCTATAAACAAACCAGGAGCCACGTGATTAGGTCCAGATATGATGAAGAAAATAAATGCTAAAACTGTTTACAGAAATCTCTCCTGTAAAGATGTTGACGTTGTCAGGTAACGTTAGAGTAATCCACTGTTCCTTCTTGAGCTGGTATTACTCCCTACAGCCTAGCTCTGTGCTTTTTACAGAAAAATAATACAATAAATGACTCTATCTTATATTGAACTACAGAGTGTAACAACCAGGTGACTTATAAAATGAATGCTCCATTATTGTTATACAGTGTTGACGTGAAACATGGCAATATTTTTATGCTGAATATCAAGATTCCAGAGCGCGGTGTTTTATATATATATATATATATATATATATAACCTTAAGAAATAAAATTAAAGACTAATTCGGTAGCGCGCAGATTAAGCGCGCGAGATGTGCATTTAGGCGGCAAAGCTTTACGAGCGTTAACGCGTCATCACATGACACTCGGGCTCGCGCTTAAATTATGAAATTAGCAGAAACACTCACCCATGACACTATCCGAAGAATAGTCTGCGGCTGCTGAAAGAACGTGATCGGATCGAAGGTGCCGCCAGCCTTGCCAGCCCCGTATGCCTGCTCCATCCTCAGAGATTCGTGATTTCTCCGTGTCTGAAGTTTTCTTCACTGAGAGATAATTGACCTTGATGTCGAATCAATTTATCCCCGCACTACACCTTGACGCTTCGTGCTTCACTCTCGTCTGACGACCGGTCTCGATCTTGGCTGCCCGTTTTCTCGTAAAACGATGTCCTTCCACTCCGTACCTCTCTCATTTCAAGGGTGGAGAGAGGAGACTGAGTAAACACGCATCCGGGGTAACACGAGAGCGCGCATTATGCTGTCAAGCTTGACGCGCACTCTCGAGGATACTTAGCCGCGCCGCCGACCACGTGCCCGCCAGACGCTCAGTAGTTATATTGTTTATGTTACGGAAATACGTTTGAATCAAAAGTAGATTACTTTGGAAACAGTCAAATGTTATTCCCAAAATTATGGGAACCAATCGAGGACCATTATATGGCATTTTAAAACGGACAAATCCTTGTAACAGTATGCCATCTAGTGACTGCTCATTGCTCACTCCTAAAGGACAAATGCTTAGTCATGTGTGCACACAATATTTAATGAAAATATTTATTTAGTTTATGTTCATTAAAAGGATAGGGATCTGCTCCAAATTCAGTTGCCAAATGCTTTTATGTGAAAACCTCAACTTTACAGGTGATCCAAATGATAAGATAATGCAAAATGTTTTTCAAAAGGTGTATTGTAACCATTAAAATATTTTATAATGTAATAAATTCTGCAACATAACTTCTGTAATGACGTAGGCACATCACTAAAAATATCTATATACACTTTCCTGGGAGTTGAGGGCACTTGTGGAAATTCAGCAGCTCATTTGAAGAGGAAGGGTGAGAAATAACACATTCAATGGTCACTGGCTAATGCTTCACATGTTATGAGGGCAAGGCATAAAGTCAGTATTACAATAAAATGTCAACTACTGAACGGAAATGACAGTGGTACAGTGTGATGTGAATTTGGCCATTAACCAGAGGCCGAAGGCATTTAATAATCAGACAGAAACAAAATGCATAGAACCAAAGTGAGGGTGTAAATTTACTAAAGTGTTATTTACAAATAAGAGTTTAATAAGAATGCTTAATTAAGCAATACTTGTTTTAAAAAAATACTTGACAATTTTTTTTTGTGTGTGTGTGTGTGTGTAAATTCATCCATGTACATAATCTATATGTTCAGTCGCACAAAAACTTCAATAAAAATGTTCACATTTTTACTTCCACAGTTAAAACAGAGTCGCAGTGGTTATGATTTATGGCAAAAATTCTGATGCACTGCAGCAAAAGATTAGTACGAAAACATTTTCACAAGTGTCCAAAGCAAGTCCCTCAAAACACAATTCCTATTGCTCTCCACTGACCCAACAGGAAGGGTTATTCAGAGTACAAAATGTGTTCTGTATAGAAGCAGAACCTTTAATTCATCTAAAAAGGTTCAAATTTTAACTTCCACAGTTAAAACAGAGTTGCAGTGGTTGATTTGTGGCAAAATTTCTGAAGCATGGCAACAAAAGTTAGTCCAAAACATATTTTCACAGGTGTCCAATGCAAGTCCCTCAAAACAATTCCTATTGCTGTACTGACCCAACAGGAAGAGTTATTGAGAGTGTGTTCTGTATATAAGCAGAACCTTTTATTCATATCTAAAAGCAGCTCTCCTAGCCCAAACTGTCTCCTTAAACATATATTTTTAAAAACTGGTTTTAGATAAGTACAAGAGGGGAACCTTTACCAACAGTACAAAATACAGTGTCATTATGTGTCAACCACTAGGATAATTCACATTGGAATAAACACAAATTTATTCAACCACCTATTTCACAACTGTCTGTGAAATGCACGATTCCACACATCGTAATGGTTCAGGTCTACATAGTCATATAAACGAATTAAATGTTTGCATAAACCACTACAATAGAAGCAATCTAAACTGATAAAATCTCTGAATCCTTACAACAGCCCTCTTTTTCATCAATATCAAATTCATATTCAATTTCATTTATATTTCTTATGAAAAGGAAAAAAAGCTCTTTAAGGCTTATGGATTGCTTCCCAAAGTCAGTTTTAAAATGGCTCAAGGTAATTCTTACAAAAAACGGGCATCACTTAAAGGTGCAATGTGTAAATTGTAGTGGCATCTAGCGGTGAGGTTGCAAAGTACAATATGGAGAAGCTACGGTGGCCAGCAAGAATGTAGTCGTCTGAGACAGTAGAGAGAAGCCAGTCAAGCAAAGACGCTCTGTAGAGCAGTTTGTCCATTTAGGGCTTCCGTAAAAACATGCCGGCAAGAATGGCGATTTAACATGTAAGGGGACCTGCAGTGTATGTAGTTAGAAATGGTTCATTCTAAGGTAATAAAAACATAACGGTTCATCATGTAATGTCTTTATACATCACTGAAAACATAGTTATGTATATTATATAGCATTTCTGTCAATATATCCTTCTAAAATTTACACATGGCACCTTTAAGGAAAAAGAGACAACATCGTGAGTGCAGATTCAAATACGACTCCCTCTGGCCACATGAACTGCTGCTAGAACTACATCAGACGTGTAAAGCATCTGAGGAACATCCAAGAGAGTGTGAGGACTTCAGACGCTTCTTTACAGTGGCATTCAGTGATAATTCTTGGTACCTAGTCTTGACGGTTGGAACAGATACCGCAGTCAGGTAGTGCCATTATTGTGCTTTTCATCCGACTTTTTTTCCAGCTCTGCATCTTTACACCTCATCACTACTGAGTATCTATGCAAAGAAGGCTATAGCCAAGATGGTGCCATAACCAGTCCTGGACAGCATGGGAGTTACTTGACGTTGAACACCATGAGGGGCCTCTCTTCACGCTTTTGCCAGGGGCTCTTCTTATTCTCGCCGTCGTCATCTTTGTCATCGGCTTCATTGTCATCATCAGGACTGGTGACGGAGTCTCTATGGACCTCGCTGGCACTACTACGGGAGCTATTGTCACGACTGCGGCCTTTACGAGGAAACGTCCCACCTCTGGACTCCGAGGTCTCGTCAAGCAGTGGCGCTGTGGAGTTCTCCTCAGGTGAGTACACGGCTGAATGGCCCTCACTGCATGAGTCTGTCGTTTCGATAACGGGAAGCTTGGAATAAATCTTTCCATGAGCTTTTCTTTCACCACCCTCCTTCACTTTGCCCTCGTCTTTTGCTTTTCTTTGAGTAGATTTCCCTGAACTCACTGGGAGTGTTTCAGTACGGCGATCCTGGGCTAGATTGCTGGGGCCCAAGGGTGCCCGCATGGCTTCATTGCTCAGCTCAATGTAGGAGTGTCTAACAAGAGAGTTTGAACGGCCATCGAGGGAAACAAACCAGGCACGAGGGTGCGGCTTTACCCCAAGCTCCAGCAGCTTCTTCTCCGTCATTGCTTGCAACTCTCCATTCATTTGTGCAATAGTGGAGTCATTGAAAAGCACAGGAATACGGACGGGGGCAGTGGATTGTTCTGATCCCCAGTTCTCCTCTGAAGGTCCCTCTGCTTGCTGGCTAGACTCTTCCTCTTGCTTTTCTTGCCTGGCCTGCTGCTGCTGCTGCTGTTGATTTTGGTGTTGACTCTGTTGCCGTGGCAGTGTCATGCTAACCTGGATGCCCTCCATATCATGCTGCAGCTGTTGCTGCCTTTCCATTGCCTGCTCCACAGCTGAGAGGTCAGGGGACATATGCATGTAATGTGCAGGGATGACCAATGTAGGTACCATGCTGTGGTACATGCTCTCCTTCATTTGCTCCATGGAGTGACAGAAGATCAGCTGGCCCGGCTGGGTGTTGACAGAACTGGGCCGAGTGAGGTGATCCCCTGCCGATGCATAATACTCCGGAGGTTTGCTGTCCCGACTGTGATCCTGATAGTGACCAGCAAACGGTGGCAAAAGTGGAGGCGGAGATGGTGGGTCTGACGAATAGCCCTGGTTGTCTTTAGCATTATGGTGATGGCATCTGCGCTCATCGGAGTCCTCAGCAGAGCTGTAACCTTTGCTATAGTCATCCTGAAGGAGCGCGTCTCGAGTTCCTGTGTTCGAAGAACGCGTGGCCTTCAATGGGAAGCTCTCTCCTCGCTTTGTGTCAGCATTCGTCCTAGAGTTGTGCTGTCTCTGTGTGGGGCCATGTCTGAAGAAGTCCTCTCGAGAGCTGTGGAGATCACGGTTGGAGGAAATGTCAGATTTGATGCCATCATGGTCACCGGCCGAGGAGGCTGTCTCCACGTGTCCACCACTGATGAGATTGAGGTGGGAAGTGGATGTGCCCTGGTCTCTCTTTGAACTCTCCAGAGTGGACGAGAAGTGCATTTTCCGACGATGCTGCCGAGGTTTCAGACATCGCCTCCTGGAAAAATCATAACAATATCTGTTAGCTATTATCCCACCAGGTATATAGATAAAGAAAACATTTTTTTGTTAACACAACTGCCTATTACAGTTTCACCAAAATTCAAGGACAAAAATGAAGTGTAGTGTCCTTCTCAATTTTCTCAATGAACTGATCGTCGGATCATGGCAAGACTTTTAATATGTCAGTACAAAAGACTTGCCATGACTTGGGTTTATTATTCTCAACTTGCAAAGGCCAAGCCTAAAAGGACAAAATAATAATCACATTTTCAAGCACACAACAAACATACCTGCAGTAGTACAGTAGCAAACACAGCAGAATAAGCACTAGCAGGGCCATGGCACCCAGAATTGCTAGCAGGAAAATGGTGTGGTAGGTAGTGATGTCTCTTAGACCAGAGGTGTTCAGACCTGTTCCTTCAAAAAAAAAAAGAAGTATTTTTGATTTAAGAATTAATAAATTAAACCAACCGTGTTTAGAAATTGATTTTATAAGACGAAAATGGATATTAAAGTAAATTTTTTAATCTAAATTAATTTCATTTTTAAAGTCATTGGGCCGCACATTCATGAAACGTTCATAAATATGAGTAAATTTAGAGTCAATTAGCGTCTTTCCATCAAAGCTTTTTTACCCAGCTGAAAAAATGCTTGGTGCTCTTCTGAAAACGACCAGCTGGTGGCGCTTGAGAGCACTTTGTAGCGTTTTTCCATCTTTGGATTTGGAATATACATGACAGTAACGTGCAACTAGTATCTCATTTTAAAGAATATTACCGAATATAAAATTAACCAGCAATGTTAACTTTTCCGTTGGTTGGTTGGTGTAGTATTTGTCCCGCACCTCCTCCACTGTGATTGGACGGCTGGGTAAAAACCGTCAGCGCTGCGTTTTACTCAAAGTTACTCAAAAAAAAAAAAAGACGAATGAACGTGTGAAATATTATTATGTGCATAGTGCATCAAAATGCAGCGTCATCAGTTTGCCTAAAATGTCATGGAACATTTGAAAGTTTTACACACCATTTACACGTTGACATTCTGAAAATATGAACTTTTTTCCAAAATCCGAAAATTTACGTCAGAATACAAACGGTTTACACAAAAATTGGTTCTGCTTGTGTTTTATGAATGTGGCCCATTGATCCAGAAATATCTGAAACTTAAAAATATTAATTATATGCTCAAAATGTCTCCTATTTATTACTCAATACAATATGTGACCCTGGACCACAAAACCAGTCATAGGGGTTAATTTTTTGAAATTGAGATTCATACATCATCTGAAAGCTGAATAAATAAGCTTTCCATTGATGTATGGTTTGGTAGGATAGGACAACATTTGGTCGTGATCTAACTATTTGAAAATCTGAAATCTGAGGGTGCAAAAAAATCTACAATATTGATAAAATCGCCTTTAAAGTCCTTAGCAATGCATGTCCACTCAAAAATGAATTTTTGATCATTTTACAGTGGGAAATTTACCAAATATCTTAATGGAACGTGAATGTTACCTAATATGCTAATGACTTTTGGCATAAAAGAAAAAAAACGATAATGTTGACCTTTACGATATATAGTTGGCTATTGCTACAAATGTACTGTGCGACCTATGACTGTTTTTGTGGTCACATAACTGCTGCTGGCCTTACCTGAGGTTGAGGGAAATGCTGCAAGCCAGTATCCTAAATTTGGAGCCACAAAACTCCATGTCATCTGAGTGCCCTCTTTTTTAATGTATCCAGCCCCGCTTCTGATCCATAGACCTGCAGCAAACCAGGGCTTCATTACAAAATGATCAGACATGGATAAATGCAATGAAATCTTGCTCAATCAAAGCTCAATTAAATGTGAATGGGCACTGCGCCAAGGACAGATTAGGTTAAAATCATGTCAAATTACACATCCAATAGCTTTTATTCATTAAAAAGTCATTTTAGGCCCAGGATCAGTCTAGGTTACCATTCAAAAAAAAAGATGAAAATATCACACACAGATAATGGAATACGGTGCACAGAAAGCAGGGCAGTGAGGGGCACAAATTTTGCAACAAGCCCTAAGGCAAGACAAAAGAGCACAGAGAGTTAATATGTTCTGACAGGGTGAACCCTGACAAATACGATTTCAAATGTCTCCCTCTACTGAAGACGAAATCCCTGCTGGACTTCACAACTAGACTATATAAAATGGAGTTGTTACTATATTGTAATAAAAACAAAACAACAACAAAATTAAACAATTTTTATTAGGCTTTTTATTGGCTATTAAATATTATTTGTTTATCATGTCTGATTTCAAAGCTTTGTGCATTTTCAGCTCAACAGCTGAATCCTAAGTACTAAACCTTAACTAGAGCACAAAAATGCACAAAACAGACCCAGGCAGCTGCATGCAATGTGTAATTATGCACACTAGAAGGTGCTATATGTTCAGCTCAGCAGGGGCTTTCCCAATATAGTAAGCCCCTCAAAGTACCATGTGCATAAGCATCCCCTGTCTCTGTATGGGCTATTTCCTCTGTGATCTGTCTCCAAAACAAACGCATTAGCAGTCACGTGGGAAATTTCAGCAACACAATGAATGTTTTCATGATCTGCACACTTTGAGGCATTCAGGACACACCCTTTTTAGATAAAGCAGAGCTCTGGGACTCAAAAGTCAGTGACATCAGGTACATTTGTGCTGTGTTAGTATATGAGAGTGACTCAGGGCTTTGGGTTGTGCTTTGAGAATGCAACCGCTTTCCCGTTTATATTCCCGAACATCCAAGATTCTACAGTCTACAGAGCCAAGTCTTAGACAATACAGGCTTTTGTAGTTTACAGCCACATGCGTCCATCACATGGTCAAAGACACACTTACTGTAAGATTATATCTGCCCACACTCAGGAATATAGGATCATGTTCTGCAGAACTGACTCTTCTTTGAAACGCAGTTCTTTTAGACCACCCCCACACACTGGATTTTCAAGGTTTTCTTTCTCTAAAGCCATCCAGCATTCTCCATCTAGATAGACTTCAGCATCCTGGTAAATATTGGCACCGTTTGTGCAGCTCCAAGAACTAAGCTACAATGTGCTCCAAAATCTTTCTTTCTTTGGCTCTAAAACAAGTGCTTGCCTATATCACTCATGTCTGAAAAATATCTAATAAGCGTTTATCTTTTAGTTTGAAAAGGGACTAGAGGCTTGTGCAAATTTATAAGACTGATGATATAGTTGAATTGTTTTTTATGATCATATAATAAATATATTTATTATATATATATATATATATATTGATTTATTATGTATAAAATAAATATGACTAAAATGATTACATAATTATGAATAGATCATAATTATTCAAAAGTCTGAGGTCGGTATGACTTCTTGTTCTCATGTCAAGTTTTCATTGTGAATATATTATAAAATGTAATTTATTCCTGTGATGGCCAGTGTTGGGGAAAGTTACTTTTAAAAGTAATGCATTACAATATTGCGTTACTCCCTAAAAAAGTAACTAAACTTACATTACTTTTATGTTTTACTTTTTCTCACCAAGGCTGGGCTTGTTTGTTTTTTTAATATCAACAAAAAAGTTATATTTTTGGCAAATGTTAAGGCCCTTTCACGCGTGAAATGAATAAGATGCCTGTACAGTAGAGGGCGCAGCTCAAACAAACCTTTCAGCTGTGCTGCCATTCTGGATTAAAGAAGAATAGGATACAGGAGAAGGAAGTTCAATACTCTTATTTCTAAATCTAATCTAACGTCAATTTTGCTTATTTGTATGGTTGAATTGGATCACTGAATGTCAGCAGCAAAGACATTGATAAATAAAGTGAGATTAAATACATTAAGTATATTTGTGTAATTTAATGTAATTAATTATTACAGGATTGTTATAGAATTCTGAGATTGCATTTCAATGTTTTTATTCATTTTGAAATCTGCATGAATATCCATCCGATATTAAAAAGAAATTAAGTCCTGTACTGTAGGGGGCGATACTTGGGCAACTGAACATCCTTTCAACAGAATGTCAGGGCGAGGGTCAAAGGTGTCAGAGGAGGCGTTTTCCAGGAAAACTGACTCTCTTACTGACAACCGTCACAGTCCTGTGTGATGGATTAGACATTCTTTAAATGCATTATGGGTCATCTTTAATTACTGTACTTATGTTACCCACCAAGATCAGTTCAGGAAAACAAGCCGAGAAAGACGCGCGTGCAATCATACATGCCAAGGGAGCAAGACGTTGTAGCAGGATACTATTTAATAAAACATAGACTATACAACTACTTTTAATTCCACTTGATGGGCAAGTGTTACCCGGCCTACTGCAAAGGGTGGGTAAAAGGGGGAGCTGGGATTAGGTTGCCATAGACTAAGCTGCTTAGTTTAAAATCATTTGAGATTTCTCTGTGGAGCTAAGAGAGGCTAAATGAATCTTTTACTACACTTTAGGAGAGATCCTAATAAGCAGTCCAGACATTAGGGAGAACACAAAAATACCAGATAACCTGAAATGGCACATGAAACTATATCAAGGGCAATCTAAGGGAGTTATTTCCCTAAATGTGAAGCCAGAAAGTGAGCCGATACCCTCTTTTAGTCTTATTGATTTTTTCCACAAGAGCTGCTCTCTTTATTAAGATAGCATCAGTAAAGGATCTAGGGAAGCAGAGCTTGCCAGGTACTAAATCACATCCTGTTTTGGGAGCTGTGGCGTGACAGGGGTGGTGTCTAAAGATGATTTCAGCTATATGAATTGGCAGGCTATTATCTCTCCAAGATGAGAAGACCTAACAGCTTTCTTTGATTTGTGCTGCACACTAGCTTCACCAGCTCTCACTTTATCTGAACCTGCTTGAATCTCAGCTGAATCTGGACGCAGTGTCTTTCTCCATATCTCCTTTACTCGTACCCATTTTTTCTTACCTTTTCTCTGCTTCTTGTACACTTATTAACAATTTACAACCCCCTCTCCCAAATGCAGCATTAAGGCCTTATGGTCCTCCTGGAGGGTCACACTTTGACTTAAATTTTGCATGAACTATCACAAGAGTTTCTAGTCCCGCTACAGAAAAGTCAATGTCATATCAACTTTAGCTCCAACCTGCCCCAACAATTTCTAGCAATCCTAAAGACTATTGTTTAGCTGGTTCAGGTGTTTAATTAGGATTAGCGATAAAAAGCGGAGAAGTCCTCCAGGTGCAGGACACCCCTGAACTATCGGGTACTAGACCACTATGAAATCTGGATCAGCAAAAGGGGTGCACCAAGAGAACATGGTTGCTAATCTGTTTTATGTAAGGAGTAACTTTGGATAAAATTGTCCACATGCATAATGTTATTTAGGGTTAACCCAAATTTTGTTTACTGTTGTTTACCTGTTTTGTCTTCAAACCTCCATACTGGAACACTGGTGGCAGTCTTGAGAGGAGAGTCAGAAGGAAGAGGGATAGAGATGTGAATGGGTTCTGACACCTGGACCTCAGTGCCGTTGGGCCCAGTGAGCTGAGCACACATTGCAGCTAGTGCAGTTAGCTCCACCCAGCTACTGTTGGTTCCTGAATCATAATTAGTAGTAGAAAATGGATTACACTCTATGATGCCACAATTGCAAGCCTTGGTTTACTACATTATTCTACGCAATGAAGAATGATTAAAGTGAGGGGGTAAATGGCAATAGCCAGATGGACGGGTAACTGCACAGAAATATATTTCTTTGAAGGGATGTTTGGATAAACTCACCAGTTGAGTTGTTCTCCAAGGCGAGGGGGTAGGGGAAGCCCCCAAGCTCATACTGACTGCGTGAAGAAGTGAGCATTGCAGAGAGGGTGATTTGCGAGGCGTTTAGTGGTGGTCTGATTGCTTTCCTCTGAAGCTGTACCCATGGCTGTCTCCGGGATCCTAGACAGAGATTTATACAAGACTTTTTTTTAAATTTTACAGGTACATGGAGTAAGAACAGATTAATCGTAAAAGAATGAATGGATTCTGTTTATAATGAAGAACTGAGTCATAACTACTTCTCACATCGGACTACAATGGCTGCCTTGTATGACTGTTGTTCTAAATAAGAACCAGTTATTGGTTCCCAACCCTAATAATGTGCTGCTTTTGGGATTTGTTGTTTCCATGTGATTCACTTGTAATTTCAGTTTTATAGGATTCTGTCAACAACCACTTCCTTTAAAACCAATGTTGCGGCTATAATGAGCAAGTGATTCAACCTCTGCTAAGGCTGCTACTAGGTTTCCTTGCGATTTCAACTCTTTCTGACTGGCAAGAAAGCAATGTACAAATCTATGTAGAAATTGCTAAAATACCTCAAGAATATAAAGAAAAAGTTTCCCAGAACTATGGAGCTCTTTAAAGTTTCCTAAAGCATTTCACAAGAAGAATCCAGAGTTCAGAATCCTCATTGCAGTAATCCCTTCCCCTCCTCCACTCGGCTTGCTTAGTGTGCGAGAGGCAAATAGAAAGGCCTAAAAATACAAGCGTGTATCTCTCACTATAGGCTGTCTGCTCTGATTAGTGCTGGGTTAGCTGATCACTGATCGGCCCAGACATCCAGGATAGCGCGGCTGCCGTAGCAGTGCTTGGAGACTGTTGAAAGCTGGCAGGCTGCGACATTCCCTCTTTGTTGTTAACTATTTTGATCAGTTATTCATTTACATACCATATCCATCTCTTGATGCGAGGAGAAACGAATACAGTGCAAATCATCTAAATCTCTAAAATTAAACCCCCATACCAATTGTCTGACCATCTCTTTTAAAGCAACAGAAACAAACATGTATACCAGACAAGTGTGCGATTCAATTAGGCTATAAATGGCAAGACTAATGTGAGCCTATTCACAAAACCAATATCTTAGCCTAACTGCATGTCGTGACACAAGTAGTGATTTGCATCTTACATGATGATAAGGAAGGCTGCAACAGTGTCTGGCCAACAAAGCTTCCAATTCCTCTAGGATTGCACAAGGATTGGACTGCAGATGGGTTGATCCCCTGTAAACCTGACACTGAAAACTATGATTATGCAGTAAAAGAACGAAACAGTCCATTTGGGACTGATGCATCGCCAATTGGCAAGCCTCCTAAGGAGCTTGGGCATTTTGAATTGCATAGAGAATCCCCTTTATGTGCAGTATCATGTGGTTGGCCTCCCCATCCGATGGGGCCGTCTATAGTCAGAGAGATAAGTTAGTAGAACAGAATGAACATAACTGCATATAAAAACATATCCCCTTAAAACCTGCAATGATTAGTCTACTATTAAAGCATGAACTTGATGCAAACAGACAAAATAACGAGTATCTCTCACAATTCTGTTTTTCCTTCTAAGAATTGTAAGATATAAATTGTAAGCTTTTATTCCATGGCTTCCACACACTGCTTCTGCCACCAGGCAGGCTCCACCCACAAAAACTCATAATTGGAAACAAAGAATTTCTTAATCCTGACCTATGTCTCCCTAAGTCAGGCCCACTTCGGAGTGCTACACCAGCCCAAACCTTTCTGGTTCAGAGGGGAGCATTCATTGACACATCATTCTACAGTCGGACAGAGAGCTAGATTGAGAAAATTAAAACCCCTGAGGGAGTGACCTCACTAAAGCGACATACCACTCACGATAAAGCGCACATCCCTCAACTACATCAATCAATTTATCACCATTTCCATGATAAAGCCATAAATGTTACAAGCATCAGTGCTATTTGAACGCTATAGATTAGTATTGCTGACCTTGGGGTCAAGCTATCTGAGGAAAACAATGAGAGTTAATGCCGAGTGCCTGTTACCCACTTTGAGATAGATGTCTTCAATTGTGGGAGTGGCCAGCTTGGGGTCAAAGGTCAATAAATGTGTACCATGAATGTAAATTTGGATCAATGAATGGTCTGCTAAATAAATAAATGTAACTTTTGTCTTTAAAATGATGAAATGGTTCATAACCCATTATTTGGATTTTTAGGTCAAGGGTATAGGAGATAATTGTTACATAATATTACATTTTACCATCCAATAATACAAATGATAATCATTTGCCCTTATAACATATAGGGATGCCCACCGATTCGATTCGAGTCATTGAATATTGAGTATCTGCCAAAACCGAATCCCAGTCTGATACTTGCATATTCCTACTGCTTGGTGCACACGTCAAGTATATTAAAATGATTCAAATCAATTCAATGTATACAGAGATACCTCAGAGAAAAAGAGAGTCTCAGGGGCTCAAATGTAAAAAAAAAAGGGGCATCAATCACTAAGGAGTAATTCCAAACAATTACTAAAATAATTATATTTAAAGGTCTATATCATTATTATTATTATTATTTATATATATAGGTCTATATTATTATGTATTATTATTTACTTTATATTATTAAAATATTAAGATATACACTGACTCTTTCTCTATTTAGACTTTTATAAAGTATAAAGTAAAATGTATATCTGACACTGTATAAAGACATTGGTAGATGTAAACTGTTAAAATGATGGATATTGTACACAGACAATTATATATGGCACTACTGATACTTCTTGTATTTTATATGTACAATAAGCAGAATAACTGCAACAAAAAGAAAAAAAAAGTGGATTTAACATTTCTCCTTGAACTACCAGCAAATATATTTTGTGATATATATATATAAATAATTACTGTGATCAATATTAAATGGTATTAAAAATACTCATATCATAACATTTGATTTTGGTCATACCACCCACCGCCATATGGTAGCAGTCGAATGACTCAATAGCTATCTGTATCTCAATAGGCCCTGTGCCTGGAAGCTGTTCATGCAAGCCAGTCTCAGGAGATTTACATTCAACTCACACTCCTGCTTGATTCTCAACAGTTTATTCTCAGGAAAACACACTTCCCACCTCTTTCACCCTGCCCCTCTCTCTAGCCAAGGGAGTCATTTCTCATCTCTCTCTTCAGTGCACATGTTCTCAGTTACAGATGTGCTTGAGCTCTGTTGGGAGAGAAAGACATAATGCCCCTCTTGGCCAGATAAAATGAAGGAGACACTAACTAAATGACTTATTTATGCGTAGTAGTAGAGTAGATTTAACTAAATATAGGGCAATCGTGAAATTATAAATATTTTCTTAATGGTTAATTATGATTAACAATACATGATAGGATTCTGTAATAATCTGGAAAGGACTAAATAGAATAAAATGGGGGTGCGTGTAGGTGGGTGTGAATGTAATTATTTCCTGTTGTGAAATGCACCTAAAGATATCCAGATATACAAACACAACAATAACTTTCCAAACATTCACTTTCACCATTTTATATTTGCATGTTTCTAAACGAACCCTTAAGCCCAAATCAATTGAGTGACTTCTTTTCAGGCTGGCATGCTGTGAACACAAAAATCCTCCCACACTATAGCTCAAAGTTTATGCTGTTACAGTCAGTACATTCGCTTGACTCATTTTCATAAAAAATGCTGGTAGAAAACATAACCCGACTGTGCAAACAAATACTCCGAAGGTGCATGTTTGAGCAAAACAATAAAAGCATTGTAATGTGCATGATTCAGTTCTCTCCATTCAGAGAGCATTAACCAGCTTTTTACAACAGCAATTTAGTGCGCGGCTGATAGACTAGCAGATCTCAGATCAGGTTTTACATGACACATTCCTCCCACACAACAGAGACAGATATGCAACACTTTAATAACCCCTCCTTTTTCAAAATGCACATTCTACTGGCACTGCCAAAGTTGCCATGGTAATGGGTTTTGAGACATGAAAAAAAAAACAAAAAAAAAACAAGCCAGTGTTAGTCCTGATCTCCCTCTACTTCCCTCAGTAAGCCCCATGTTATCCTCAGAATGTGTATGTAGTGTAATAGTACTTAAATAATACTTTTACAGTTGTTTGACATTTGAATAAAGTTGTTTATAGACTGATTGCTGACTGTGTTGAAATTCCAGTCAAGTTTATACATCTTCAGCTGTAGGACAACAACTGTGATATGATGGCTGATGATGGCATCTCTTCCCAAGGACAAAGTTGAGGCCAGTTACATTTTATACACAGTATATTTCATTGGTTGCTAAAATAAAACTCAAGTTTAAGCTTTTTTAATCAGATGGAAAGATCTTGAAATATAAATAAATAAAGCATCTGTGGCCTGCTGCAAATTTTCACAGAAAACTTTCATGTATTCAGTATAAAGTTAAAGATAAAGGTACAGTTTTAAAAATCATTCTAAATAATAATAATAATAAAAAAGCAGTCCAAACCGCAACTACAACGATAATGGCACAGAGGAACGATAATTGGAGTTACTTTCAAAACAACTTTTTTCCAGCTGATTAATGATAAAAACATTGACCGAATCCATGTATAATATACAGCTACAGCATTTAAAGCGGCATACGACAAAACTGCAGTGTGCACAGGTTGTTATTGTGCACTGGTATGGACGCTATTACAGTTATTGTTATAGTAATCCTTATATTTACTGCTCTTGGTGTGAACGTGCCTTTACTCAAATCAGCTACAAAAATAATACTTTGGTACAGTAATGAATGATTACTCAAGGTTTTTTTAACACTCTTATTAAAATGTCTAAATCAGTCTGCGAGGCCTTTTTCTGTGCTGGGCCCAACAAGCTGCCCATTTATCTCTGGAACAGCTCGGAGACACTGATGGTAGTCTAGAGCGAGAGTCTCTTACTGAATGTGAAGAGGGAATGAGAGCAAGCTGTTGGCTTGTCAGCAGAACTGGGAATGGGAGGACACTGCAACATTTGAGTGCATGTAACTATAATCACTGAGCACATCAGGGACCCACAGACACAGTCCCTTTATGCACAGAGAGAGATCGAGCTCATTAAGTTGATAAGGATCAGGCAGAAAGAGCTGTGTCAGGATGCCTACACACACATACACACAGAAAAAGAGTGAGGATACGCAGGGCTCTGATATTCAAGTTTGCACAGGCACATTACATCATACTTGGAAGTCCGTTTGGTAAAATCACTTACCACACAGAAATCATTCAACTAACAATCACTTTCCCATAACCATAATTTGAGCCACAAGAGTACTCATTAAACACCTGACTATCACTGCAAAACACACAAACCACCCAGGCAACAGTTTCTATATATCTTCCTTATGTTGCCAGAGGAAACAACCACCTGCCAAAGCAAATGTGTCATTTGACCATGTTTGGATGTTTATTGAGTTTGCAACATGGTGAAATAGCTCGTAGACACTTTGTCCAGTCTGGGTTAAATTGGATCTGCTTATTGGCGGCTCTTGAGATATGAGACTTTAGTGTTAGTCTGCTTATTAAACGACCAACTCAGCAGTTCCACACATCTGCACATGTAAACACTACAGGATGTGTGTGAATCAATGGTGCTGCTTTTGGATCTCAGTTCCCAAGCTAACCATGTGCAACACAGCCTGGTTGAGCCGCCACAGCGTATCATTAACCTCTTATCACTGAAGCATCAGCCAAACATGCAGAAAAGTTGTGGTGCTCATGTGAGTTCAAACTGTAATGCCTTTCTCTCCCTATTAATTCCCTTTTTATATAAATAGAAAAACTGGTCGATTTACTATTTATAATTTACTAGTTGTGGTTCTTGAATGCTATGATTAAAGAAATAGTTTACCCATAAATTAAAGTCGCCCTTTACTTCCCCTCATTTTATTGCAAACCTGTATGCATTTCTTTCTTCTGCTAAACACAAAAGAAGATATTGTGCAGAATGTTGAGAACCAAACAACATTTGGAGTCCATTGTGGAGCTCCCATTGTATGTATGAATAAAAAACCAAAACAAAACACTGGGATATTTCTCAAAACATCGTCTTGTATGTTTCAGAGAATAAAGAAATTCATACAGGGTTGGAATGACATAAAGGTGAGCAAACAATGACAGAATTTTTATTTTTATGTTAAATTATCCTTTCAAGGCAAAAAAAAAAGAAGAAAAAAAAAGAAGAGAGAACTCACCTGGAGAACCCAACAGTAACTGCACAACATCGTCATACAGCAGGAGAGTGGCCGGTCTTTGAGGAAGTAAATATAGACTTACGGAGGCGTATACTGAAACACAAGTGAGAGAGAGAAAAAAAAAACACAGGGATAAGTGCTCTACCATTCAAAAGTTTGGGTTCAGTAAGATTTTATTTTATTTTTTATTTTTTTTAAAAGATATTAATACTTTTATTCAGCAAGGATGCATTGAATTATAAAAGTAAATAAGTAAAAAGTAAAGACAATGTTACAAAAGATTTTTATTTCAAATTAATGGTGTTTTTTTTAAAAAACTTTCTATTAATCAAAGAATCCTGAAAAAAGTACCAGTTTCCACCAAAATATTAAGCTGCACAACGGTTTCCAACAAAAGAAATTTGTCTTGAGCAGCAAATCATCATATTAGAATGATTTCTGAAGGATCCTGTGACACTGAAGACTGGAGTAATGATACTAAAAAATTCACAAAAACATCACAAATATATATATATATATATATATATATATATATATATATTTAAAAATTTATTAAAATAGAAAACAGTTATTTTAAATGGGAATTATATTTGACAACATTACTGTTGTTTGTATCTAATAAATCAGTACATATGCAATGAAAAGGATAATATATAATTACAGTAAGCTTTACATATATAAATACTGTGTATTACACTCTATTCTATACACACACAAATTTACATATATGATAAAATACGATAGATGCAATTCAGTAATTACAAGACCTTAGAGGTCTCTTTAGAAATGGCTCATAATATACATGTCTCAAGACTTTGAAGAAAGAAAACTGAACCCTTTTCCTGTTAAATACATTTAAAAAATAAAGTTAATTCTACTTCACGCTACATTAGCTTAGCATAAACCTCTGCATCTTATTTAGCATTATTTGTCCTTCCAGATGTCCGCACAAATCAGTTATGTCTCATTTTCAGGAATCATTTACCCTGGAGAGCACAAACATTTCATTTTTTCCTGTAGGAAGATACAGTAGTTCACCAGATGTAGCTGCTAACTCACAGGTGTGAGACACGACTTAGCACGGCCAAATCCTGAGGTTTGCAACACAGCAGGAAACAGTGATCTCGCTTCAAATTAGCCTTAGATGACACCAAGTAAAACCTGACCAAATCTGAGATAGCCCTGCAGCTATTTGACTTCCTGTCAAACACTAGACCATCAGCTCTGTTGCCTTTCAGTGGATCGTTGTTTTGGGCCCATATATATTTTGTCCAGAGGACAGACACATAAAGATGTTAAAACCAGAGTATTTGACATATTATGTGAAGTATGAGAAGCATAAATTGAATATTACTCATTACTCTCATTAGGTATGTTTTGAAGCATGGCAGCTAGTTTAGGCTGGTGTACACTGCTCAAGTGCTGGTCCGTAGCAACTAGCTTCAGCTCAGGACCAACTAAGGACCAGCATAAGGGGCCGTTCACATGTCGCTTCCTCCTTCTTTTGCAAGCGGTCGGGAGCTTGCGTTTCTGTAGCGTCTGTCGTTGCTATGCAAACATGAACAGCGCTCTCCACAACTATGCGGAAGTTTCAATGGATTTCTATGACCGAAAAGCCCTTGCAGTAGCTCTAGTACAAGATTTATTTATGGAGAAGAAAAAAACCCCCCGCAGTGTTTGGGTGCACCATGGAGAATTTCACAAAATTATCCTAGAGCTCCGTCTGGACGATGAGAGATTCAAAGCCTATTTCAGAGTTGAGAAGGACCAGTTTGATAATCTTTCAAGAAAAATTGGCCCAAGCATCACCAAACAGAGCTTCTGCCGTGAAACCATCTCTCCTGCGCAACGACTCTGCATTTGTCCGAGGTAAATAGGCAACCGTTAGGGAAAGGGAAAGGGTTGATTGGATGGTTCGTGTCACATGCAGCATTCTGAAAAGTTGAGATGTTTTCATCTCGCCGTGGCACAGGCGCACCTGTAAAAACGAACCCGCGTCGCTTCCATTTTGCGTACATAGGAAGTAATGAACATGTGCGTGCAAAACAGGCCCCTAAACCAGCTCAAACCAGCTGCCATACTTACCAAACATACCCAACCAGCATATGGCTAACAGGGATGCAAAAATTAAATATTTCTTAATTTAAAAGTCTTTTTAGTTGTACATTTTCGTTCTTGCACTAAAACTCTACTGCCAACATCTATCTTTGTCAGCTAATCTGAAATGTACCTCACCCTTGAGTGGTCCTCTACAGGGAGGAGGACATATGCTGGCAGTGCTCCAGAAGACAGTTGCATGCTGGGAGCAGAAATCCTCCGTGTCCATTTCCCATCTGCTATGGCACATTGTAATGTCCCCCTGCCTACACTGACCTCAATGTTTTCCAGTGTTTATTATCAGTTTCTATATGGACTGTCTGCTTATATTTATATATTTGAGAATTTAACAGGCTACATTCAGAATTCCCTGAGGCGGCAGAGGCATCCCTCTGACATCAAGAAAGCTTGGCACTTCCAGAAACAGTAGTGCACATTTACTCCCATGCAGTTATGCATACATGCATGCACACACAGCACAGACGCCCTGAACAGAAGGGGCTCTGGTCTTTTTAATATTCTGCTTGGTAGGTATGTGCATAAAATAGAGGGAGTGACAACAATACTACCCAAACTGCATTAGCTAGAAGCTCAAAGAAAAGTGTGTATGAAGAGAGGGAAGGTAATGCATTGGCATTGTGTGGTTTTGTAACCTTAGTTACCTTCTGAAGTATTGTGACAACACAATACACATTTATACCCCCCCCCGGCTCCAATAATACAGAATTCACTGAGAATAATGCATAGAGATGTACAATATATATTAGTACATTATGTATTATCAGCCTTCAGAGAGTCTTCTAACATTCACTTAGAATTTATCTTTAAAATATTAAATGTAATCTTTGGCATATCTGAAAAAGAATATTTTTTTTTCAAACTGTACATAATGTCGTGATGAATCAACTTGTAGCATTTTTATATTAAACATGAATTCAAATTTTTATTATATTTATAATATCAGGCATTTATTATTTAAATAATTATAAGCTGTTGTAAATATAGCTGCTGCAAATTGGTGTCCTTGTGAACATCCATTAAATAGATCATTTTAATAGTGAACTATTCCTTTAAATGCTTCTGGGGTCACTGCAAATGACCTCAAGCTAATATTAGCATTGACTGAACGCCACAAAACCCTATTTTGATATCATGGGCTCTTTAAAACAAGTAAAATAGAATTATTCAGTTAAACCGCAATGGATTAACAGAGATAGGCCAATGGAGGAAAGAACAAGTGTTCCTGACTTCAGTTGATTTAATCTGAGCTGCAAGCAACTGCCTCATCACTCTGAGAATGACTCACTCTCTCGGAGAGTTTGCGTGACTCGCACAGATTATCAAAGTGCTGCGGGGACAGCTAAAACTCCACGACACCGTAGTTGTTTTTTTAGAAATTGTTTTTTCTTCAGCATGGCTAATAGACAGAAGGGAGGAGAAATGGGGGGCAGATGGTTTTGGTACCTAACAGATGAGATTTTCACATATCATACATGATGGTGACAGAACTATAGAAATGTTCAGTATGCATCCTGGAGCTGGAGTACAGACCAGTGCATTATCATCATTCAAATGACTGGCATCACGTCACTTTTACATCGCTACTAGACATGTAATCTATTTGTCCTGAATTAAAACAACCATCCAGATGAAAATGTGGGACTGCCAATTAAAAAGGGTTTTGTCAACTAGGTATCACGGACATGTGCAAGTCAAATGAACAGGGACTAACACCATCAAAAAATATTGATCTTTAACATTTTTTTTAAATATTTCATATGTTTGACATAAACATTATATAATTTTTTTATTTTTGTATAAATATATACAGTGTGTACGGAAAGTATTCAGACCCCCTTAAATTTTTTTTGACAGAAAAAAATATTGACAGTATACCCCATATTGACAGAAAAACACAGAATTCTTGACATTTTTGCAGATTTATTAAAAAAGAAAAACGGAAATATCACATGGTCCTAAGTATTCAGACCCTTTGCTGTGACACTCATATATTTAACTCAAGTGCTGTCCATTTCTTCTGATCATCCTTGAGATGCTTCTACACCTTCATTTGAGCCCAGCTGTGTTTGATTATCGACTTGATTAGGAAAGCCACACACCAGTCTATATAAGACCTTACAGCTCACAGTGCATGTCAGAGCAAATAAGAATCATGAGGTCAAAGGAACTGCCTGAGGAGCTCTGAGACAGAATTGTGGCAAGGCACAGATCTGGCCAAGGTTACAAAAAAAAATTCTGCTGCACTTAAGGTTCCTAAGAGCACAGTGGCCTCCATAATCCTTAATAGAAAACGTTTGGGACGACCTGAACCCTTCCTAGAGCTGGCCATCCGGCCAAACTGAGCTATCGGGGGAGAAGAGACTTGGTGACAGAGGTATAGAAGAACCCAAAGATCACTGTGCCTGAGCTTCAGAGATGCAGTCGGGAGATGGGAGAAAGTTGTCGAAAGTCAACCATCACTGCAGCCCTCCACCAGTCAGGGCTTTATGGCACAGTGGCCCGACGGAAGCCTCTCCTTAGTGCAAGACACATGAAAGCCTGCATGGAGTTTGCTAAGAAACACCTGAAGGATTCCAAGATGGTGAGAAATAAGATTCTCTGGTCTGATGAAACCAAGATAGAACTTTTTGGCCTTAATTCTAAGTGGTATGTGTGGAGAAAACCAGGCACTGCTCATCACCTGTCCAATACAGTCCCAACAGTGAAGCATGGTGATGGCAGCATCATGCTGTGGGGGTGTTTTCAGCTGCAGGGACAGGACGACTGGTTGCAATCGAGGGAAAGATGAATGCGGCCAAATACAGGGACATCCTGGACGAAAACCTTCTCCAGAGTGCTCAGGACCTCAGACTGGGCCGAAGGTTTACGCTCAAATCATGACAAAAAAACATTTCCAGGCTGGATCAAGTTAATGCGCATACGCAGTCCTAAATGCATGTCTCATGTCTCATTTCGGAGACACGGGTCTGACTGTTTCTATAGGAACCGGAGCTTCTAACGGCTGCTGCAGAGACGCAATGACTTTACTGATCGGAGATTGGCTATTATTTAAAGGAGGGACTTATTCAGCCATACTGCGCATTGCACTTTCTTCCATTCAAAACGAGTGACATGTGTTGTGTTATTCTGTAGGCTTTGGTTTGGGTTTCTTGCGTTTCCTTTTAGCTTGCTTAGTTGGGGACATTTAATGTTTGGCAATATTACTGACTTGACTGTACTGAGATCATTGGATGAGAACAGAACTTAGCTGGACGATGACATCACTGTTTTCTTTAGAACTGCTTCATAGATAAATCTCATTCCATGATGAACTTTACAGTTATTGAACTGAACTGAATCAACACTATTGTCTAGAGCTGCTTTACAGTAGAACTGAATTCTGTTTGCATCAATGTAATATTAGTTCACTGTAAAGCTGCTTTGAAGCATTCTGTATTGTTAAAGTTATATATAAATAAAGGTGACTTGACTGACAAAATGTTAGGCAATGAGTTGTCCTTCTGGCCTGCATGAAAAAACTAACACACAGTAGGACCAGAGTAGTCTGATTTGAATATTGTTTTAAATATTTAAAATATTACAGAAGCACAATGGCAGGGAACGATTTGTCCTGGTCTGCATGCAAAAACAAACACAGCAGGCCTAGAGAAGTTGAACGATATTAACGAAATATACCTAAATTAATCTGAATTCAAAAATTAAAATGAATTGAAAACGATCTTGTGGGAAAATCTCTATCAATACCCAACTCTGCTTAACTCTATTTGAAATATCTTTTTTAATACTGCAAGTAATGACATAAGAAGGGTTTTGAAAGGAGGGTTGGTCTTACCAGCAAAATAATATTGAATTCTCACTCAGACTCAATATCTTAGTCTCTAATTAATTTCTGTAAATTGATATGTTTAGTATAAATTTGTCTAAATGGCAAAGCAACTGTGTCCTCACAATTCAATTCAAAAACTTCCTTTCCTCCTCAACTTCATTTCACCTACACAATCTGTCGTCCACATTTTTGACAGCATTTCCTAATTTGGTGTGACTCAATGGGAATGTGTATAATGCCCCCCCAAGAGGCTAATGTCATACTAAAGATGCCTTCATCCACCAGCCTGGCAGGTCTGGCACGACATGGAGCCACATTTGCTGGCTGCCTCCATATATGTAACTCCTCTGGCTAAGTGGCTTCCAGCTGCTCGTACAGACAGCTTTATGCTGAAATACACGATTTCACTGCCTCCCCTCCACAGAGGTCTGACCGCATAACTGGGTGGGGTTTGGGTGGAGTGAGGGGCAGAGGAGAGTGTGTTGTTGTGCAAATAGAACTAAGCCAATCGTAGAGCGAGAGAGTCATAAGAGGACACAACCGTCTGGGAGCCGACTCCGAGCAGCTGCTAGGTATCCCAACGCGGGCCGGCACACTCCACACCCCAGTGAGTGTTGTTTAACATTCCTGTCCATTTGTGTGCAAAGCTCCATCTGGATTACAGATCTAGATGGTTCCTCTAAATAATAGGATGTAGCCAGCAGATCGCAAATCACTCGTCAGATTCAGAAAGTTCACTGAGGCCATGAGCAAAAATATCATTGCAGGGCTCCAGACTAACTTTTCCACTGGTTGCACTGGTGCTACCAATTTTGTCAGTTGGTCGCACCAGCACATGATTTGGTCGCACCTTTTTTTTTTTTGCTACAACAATTTTAATCAATGCATGCTTGATGAATAGTACTTTTAAATATTAATATTTAATATTAAGATTAATATTAATCTTAAATATATTAAATCACAGTGGCTGATGGCCGATATAAATCTGGTATATATATATCTATAATTTACATTTATTTTAATTCAAATGTAATATTATATGTATATTTGATCGCGTTTCCCGTGAAGCTGAACTGAAGTCTTAATTCATTTCACACAGATCGACTGTCACCCGTTCACGCGGGTTACAAACACTTCAGAAAATCTCACTTTTGTATTCGAATAAATCTGCAAGGTCTATGAAATTAAATGTTAATTAGATATTCAGAGATTTGTTTTAATGATATAGATGTGTATTTGCTGAATGTTTAATTTAAATGAGAAAATATTAGCCTTTAGTTTGCCTTTCTGTAACTAATAATATAAAAGCAAACAATGTACTTTCTCACATACAGTTTACTTTCTTTCTTTGTTGCGGTTGGTCAGACAAAATAAACCAAACATTTTAGTCCATTCACATTTGAGTCTATTTTGTCCAGTCAGTTTGAGTCGCTGACAGACTAACTGCGCGTGACCACCGGCGCGGAGCGCGAGCATGTTCAACATTGTAGCCGGAACTACTTCTCTCTGTTTGTCTATGACTAGTCACGCAGGGACTGTGATACTCCGCAGCGCAGCCGAGCCCAGTCTGAAATAGTCCGAATATAAACACTTATTATAGGCGCGCCGTAGTGATTCAGGATAAGACAAAAACACGGTTTGGAAAATGGATTCATGATGTACTCATTCATTATATAAATTTTGTTAATTTTGAAAGCAAAACGGTTACGGACGGCAGCAGCTGCTGATACTTCGTTCTGTTACACACGCGCGAATAACATGATCATGCACTCGCACAAATGCGACTATATAAAATTTTTACTCGCACATCGTTAAAAAAAGGTCGCATGTGCGACCATTTTGGTCGCAGTCTGGAACCCTGCATTGTGTTAACAGTTGCATTCGAAACGGCAATTTAATGGCTAATAAACTAAAAATATGTTTACCTAAAATGCACTTTAAGATGCTTTGAATAAAAGTAAATATGCAATATCAATCAGGTTGGGCTTGATTTATACAAATTTTTGTGTTTTATGTTTCTTTCCAATGTCACTCAGGGTCACAGAAACCTAATTAATTTCTAAAAATTGAGCATCTAGATTAAGGGTGGGAATCTGTAGGCACCTCACGATTAGATTCGATTACAATTAAGAGGAATGCAGCACGATGACAAAACTATTATTGATGCATCTTTTTTATTCTTTTACTTTTCATCTTGTTCCTACAATTGCATGTTAAGAATGCTCAGCTAAAGCCCCGTTTCCACCGCAGGAACTTTCGCCAGGACCCAGGGTGATACTCGGTGCTTCAAATGCAGGAATCATGGTTTAAAAAAAGCTTTGGGTAAAAACTCCCCTCAAAAAGTACCTGCTCGTGAGGTAGTACTTTTTCAAAGTTCAGGAAGTTTCGGGGATGGGACATGGGCAAAATTGTTCCCGGTAATTTCTGTGAAAACGAAGCTTTACCATATAGGCTATAGCTTTAAAACAGACAATCTAACAGGCTACATTCATACTAATGTTCAGCTCTATACTGACATATCAGATGTTTGTCCTGTTTGGCTAATCCCTTAAGACATAACTGATTGTTTACATTCACTTCGAGTCATGAAAGAATTTTGGGATGTAATTGCATTCTGAGGTTTAAAAAAAAAAAAATTCAAAATCGACACAGAATCGAAATTTCATCAGAATCGATTCAAAGTTGTTGAAGAGAGAGTCGCAATGCATCGGAGAATTGATTTTTTTTCTTTCACCCTTCATCTATATAGAAGCCAGGAACCTTTTTAATCTACAGTCAAATGCTTAAGCTATATCCCTCGTTTTTAATAAGGGATTAACATGATTCCAGAGAAGCCCATAAACACCAACTAGTCTTGGTATAGCAGTTTTGACAGGAAGTCCTGTTAATGCACGTGAATTTCAGAATGAAACTGAATACTCGGTTTCTAATAATAATCTGCAGGATTCCCCTGACACAATTTAGAAAAAGTTACAGTAGTACAGCAAGTACTCACGTGGGATGCGGCTGGCATGCCAGGGTGCCGAGTTTGTGACAAATCCATGCTTTGATGCTGTGACGATGACCCACGTTCCTGGCCGGTACAGGAATGTAAGTGTGACGATCCCATCTCCCCCAGCAAGGCTGGATGCTAAGATGGTCTGGTTTCCACACACCTGAACTCTAGATTCCTTTAGGGGTGACAGGTCGCTGTTGTCGAAGACCTGGACTTTAATCAGCACCTCTGTGAAAACAAGAATTAAAGGCTTTTTAAAGAGGACATATTATGCTTTTTTATATTTTCAACTTTCTTTGGAGCATAATGTTGCTGTTTAACCATAAAAAAGTCTTTGCTAAGTCACTCTGAAGAGATTGATTCTCTATATCAGTAAGAACTGGTTGAGTTGTGTTAGTGTGTTGTTGCCATGTGAAAATCGCAGTTATGGTAAGGGGTGTGACAATTTCAAAACACACTTGAAGCAATTGACCAATCACAACACACTAGTCCAGCCAACCAATCAGACCACACTGGTATATATTTGGATAGGGATGCACAGTATATTGGTACCACATTGGCTATTGTCCAGCATTAGACACTTTTATTTCAAAATTGAATATATTGGCTAATTTATAATTGTAAATACTCATTCCTCTTATGTTTATACACAAGTTTCAATGAATTTCTGTGTCATCTATTCCAAATCTACCTGTCCCTCAACAGCACATAACAGCAACTACAATTGCCAGTTGTACATGTTAGTTTAGTAAGACCATCTTTTCCTGTCTAAGTGATTGAGAAGTGGAAAACTAGACCAGCCAAAAGCTACACAAGACTATATCCGTGTGTGGTACTAAAATTTAGTCAAGTCTCATTCAACAACACATTTGCTAAGAGTTTATCTTAGAATCTCTAGACCCAATGGCCTACATTGAACAAACGACATGGCTATGTTAAGAAGTGTCTGTCCTGATCCGACACGTTAAGTACTCTTGTTTGTTTACATTGAAGATCTGAAAGCATGGAGTTGTCTTACAGTGAGACAAATTGTCTGCTTCCATGTTCGATTGACACTGGGTAAATGCGGCAAAGCCTTCTGGTTAAGTTCCTGGACATGTGCTTACTGTTCGAACTGTATGACCTGGTTCATCATCATCCCTCCCTCCCCCACCCCAGGCCATGAAGAAAGCAAGTCTTTGCCCTGTTTTTTTGGGGATCTAGGTACACAAGGTTCCTTAGAGATTCATGAATATAATACATTAAAATACAGTTTTGTTTTTTCCACCGCAAAATATATTTTTATTGCATTAGCTTTTTAACTTTAAAAGTAATGTTTTCCAAACAGAACCGCATTCCAATGTTTGCTTTGCGTTCTGTTCACGCATGCATGCTGAGTCCTTCAGAACCTCTCGTTCTTTTGATTCTAAATGGGTCAATTGATGCATGTTACCATGGATACTAGGAGATGTCAGCAGGCTAACTGTGGGAAAAAAATGGGTCCCTGCATTTCCTGGAGAGGGGGATTCAAGTTCGGTTGAGAAAATAAGATCCTTTGAATCAGTCATGGGCTGTAGAGCTACAGACCATATATATCTAAATTGTTGATACCATTTAATTTTCATAGTTCTTGTCACCAATTTCACAAAAAGAGTCTAATACCTGCCTAAATAAAAAAAAACAAGATTACTGATGTAAACTGATGTAAGATGTAAACAGTCAGTGATAAAATAAACAATTAAACCAATGACAAGCAATAGACTATAACAGATACCAATACTACATAAATTATATAAAGCAATCAAATGTACAAAAAACACTGCATAGTCTTCACTGTCAGTGAAATATTAAATGTTTTGTCTTATTAAAGTAAAAAAAAAAAAAGTGATTCAGTCAGGAGCAGTTGGAGATTTTCTTTCTTTTGTCGTTTGATTAACATTAAAAAGGTGCAATAGGAGATTCTCTACAGAAACATTTTTTGTTATACTGGTTAAAATCTCCTCACATCCTGATGGCAAACAGTCTAAATGTATTTTTATATAGATATATCACCTATGGAAGGCGTAGGACCATAACATTTTTAATCAATCATTATATTTTCGGTGCAAATGAGATGAAGTTTTTTACGTTCATTATTATTGTAATGTTATGTGGTTTGAGACATGAGGTAGTTTAACACCGTCTCTTCTGGCGCTTTGCTGAGAGCAGCCGTGTGAACGTGTGCCTTGATGTGTTTTGGAGGTTTCTTTGGGCTCTGAGGGGAGGTTGGTATGTTGTGATTTGAAAGCAAGCTTACTTTTGCTAGCCACTCCGAAAATGCCCAATTGCACCTTTAATGACAAAGACGACAACAGGTTTATAAGGCTGCCATCACTTTAAGAATGAATGCATAGATCCAATATACTGATACAAATGCGATTTCTTTCTAAACTGTTTATGTGCACTTAAAAGAAATGACTGTGTTTATGAGGATAATTGCAAACGATGGGCATTTTGTCACATAGGTGTGTGTATTTGAATGTTCAAGCCCACTAAGGTGGCAAAAAAGTACTCAGTTCAGTACTCACGTGCTTCATATGCACACTTCTATCAGACAGCGCTCAGAAACACCTCAGAGTGTTCATATACCGAAACAAGTTCCCTTTCACTGATTTTTCACACTTGAACAGTTAAAAAATCACTTGTTTTTAAAACACAAGGCTTAAAAAAAACATTAAACTGAAAAGTTTTTGCATATCAACGTCATAAGAGTGTAACCGCAACAATGATTGTCCAAAATCAGTACCAGTTGACAAATTTCTATAGGTTAATCGTGTCTACCAGTATATAGCCCACCCCTACTTGTCACCAATTTATATATATATATATATATATATATATACAGTTGTGTTCAAAATTATTCAACCCCCCAATGGTGTAAATGGTTTTAGAGAATTTAGAGTACATTTGTAATTGAATTCAGAATGAAATCCTACAAGGACTTCTTAAAGAAGCATATGCAACTAAAATGACATCAATTGGTTTTGTAATACAGTAGTAAATGTTTCTTTTGTGAATTCTTCATTGACACAATTATTCAACCCCTTAAAGACTACCACTCTGAAGAACAGAGGTCCATTGAAGTGTTTTCAATCAGGTATTGAAAGCACCTGTGGATGTCAGGGAGCAGCAATAAAGCCTAATAAGCACCAATTAGGCAGCTTTAAAATGACTGTGATACTCAGCTCCTTCTAGACATTTACTGGTGTGGTTACAAACATGGTGAAGTCAAGAGAATGGTCCAGGAAGACAAGAGAAGAGGTGATTACTCTTCACAGGAAGGGCAATGGCTATAAGAAGATTGCAAAGATGTTAACCATACCAAGAGACACCATAGGAAGCATCATTCGCAAATTCAAGGCAAAGGGCACTGTTGAAACGCTACCTGGTCGTGGCAGAAAGAAGATGCTGACTTCGACTGCTGTGCGCTACCTGAAGCGTAGAGTGGAGAAAAGTCCCCGTGTGACTGCTGAGGAACTGAGAAAAGATTTGTCAGATGCAGGTACTGAAGTTTCTGCTCAGACAATACGGCGCACCCTGCGTAATGAAGGCCTCCATGCCAGAACTCCCAGGCGCACCCCCTTGCTGTCTCCAAAGAATAAGAAGAGTCGACTGCAGTATGCCAAAAGTCATGTGGACAAACCACAGAAGTTTTGGGATAGTGTTCTGTGGACTGATGAAACAAAATTAGAACTGTTTGGGCCCATGGATCAACGCTATGTTTGGAGGAGGAAGAACAAGGCCTATGAAGAAAAGAACACCTTGCCTACTGTGAAGCATGGCGGGGGGTCAATCATGCTTTGGGGCTGTTTTGCTTCTGCAGGTACTGGGAAGCTTCAGCGTGTGCAAGGTACCATGAATTCTCTTCAGTACCAGGAGATATTGGAGGACAATGTGATGCAGTCCATCACAAACCTGAGGCTTGGGAGACGTTGGACCTTTCAACAGGACAATGATCCCAAGCATACCTCCAAGTCCACTAGAGCATGGTTGCAGATTAAAGGCTGGAACATTTTGAAATGGCCATCGCAGTCACCAGACTTAAATCCGATTGAGAACCTCTGGTGGGACTTAAAGAAAGCAGTTGCAGTGCGCAAGCCTAAGAATGTGACTGAACTGGAGGCTTTTGCCCATGATGAATGGGCGAAGATACCCGTAGCTCGCTGCAAGACACTTGTGTCAAGCTATGCTTCACGTTTAAAAGCTGTTATAACTGTAAAAGGATGTTGTACTAAGTATTAAGATTGAATGTCACTTGGGGGTTGAATAAAACTGATAATGATGTGAGCAGAGAAAAGACATTTGTGGTTATTTCATTATAAATGTTATGTTATATTTGTCTGACCTACACGTGCCTCTTTGATTTAATTGTAAGCAGGATGACTGAATGATCAAAATCAATGTCAAACCGGCCAAAACAATCAATTTCAGTGGGGGTTGAATAATTTTGAACACAACTGTATATATATATATATATATATATATAAAGAAAAGTTTAAGTTTATGTCTATACACATCCTTAAAGAGATGGTGACATGCTTAATATTTTATTACATTATATATTTATTTTTTATAATTACACATTCATGATTCCTCCGGAGGAACATTAACAGAGCTGAAAAGGCTTTTAAAAACAAAATTTAAAGAATCTTCACTTCCACTCAGCCACAAGGATTTCCTCAGCACAATTCCACTTCCTGTCTATTGTTTGAGGCGAAGTGCAAGGCACAAATAATCCAGGAAACTTTTCTATGACATCAAAGTTCTCAGCCTCAGCGGAAAAATGAACTCACAGAAAAACTTATTTTACTACAACTAAATGTTTATTGAAAATTACAACAAAAATTTGGCAAATCTAGGAATCTTGAGTGGAAAACGAACCCTACATTGTTCTATTTTAGTTCTGCTCATTGTGACAGTCTCTAAAACAAACAGCACTTCATTATTTGCTTGTATTAGGTAACGAAATCTCTTCCACTCACTCACACACACACTGGCCGTCAGCGTTTCCCTGCAGGTTGTGTGTCTTTGTTACAGGCAGCTGATGAGACTGCACAGAGACCACGGACCTCTTGAGTGAAGTACTAATGGACATTTGCAGCAGTTTGCAAAGTCTCACTACTGGGTAATAAACATTTTCAACAACAACAAACATTTCTACCCTGTTGAAATGTCTTCTAGTACCGCTTAACAGTCCATAAACATCTTAAATGCCACAATTACCAATTTTTATTTATTTGTACTTTTTTTCTGCAGATCTCTCTTTACCTCTGGTTTACCCCAAGCTTTACTCACCCTCAAGCCATCCTAGGTGTATATGGCTTTCTTCTTTCTGATAAACACAATCTCAAGTTATTAATAAACATCCTAACACATCCAAGCTATATAATGGCAGTGAACGGGACCAACGAGTATGAAGCCAAAGAAAGTACATCGATCCATTACAAACGTACCCCACATGGCTCTACGGGGTTAATAAAGGCCTCTGCCGTTATAAAGCTAGGATGTGTCAGAATATTTATTAATGTAACTCAGATTGTGTTCATCAGAAAGAAGAAAGCCACACCTAGGATGGCTTGAGGATGAGTAAAGCTTGAGGTAATTTTCATTTTAAAGTGAACTAATCCTTTAACTGGTTAAGAGGTGGTCCTGGTGTCAGCAATGACTCCAGACCACCTGGTTGTTTTTTCAGGCAGGCAGATGATGTGTTAATAGCCAAGCAGGAATGTCTGCCTGTCACGAGGCCTGTTTGCCAAAACCACTGGGTTTCACTGGGATGCTTACAAAGTCTGTAGCCATATCCTTACTGTGAAGGCTGAATAAACAGCACATTTCAGTGCTAAAACACAGACAGTGATGTATTTGTGGTGGAAGGGTCCAAAATGAACACTCACTCAGCACCGAGTAAAGATTTGGCCAGAGCATAATGCATACATAAAACATAATTTAAGTTGATTTGTAAATTAAATATGTTACTGTTGCTGAAGTGTTGTGCAAAATTCAATTGAAAGTGTCCAAATAAGCCACCAAAATATTAGAAAAAAAAATCATGACGTGTCTTATGATTCTGTGAATGATGATGTTTTGCCCTATAAGAGAAAAATCACAAAAAAGTTACGTTTACATGAGTAAAAATATATAAAGAAATTAAAATAGTATTTACGTAATTAATTATAAATGATCACAAACCAATTAATTTTATTTTCAAAATAAATAATGATATAAAAAACAATAAAATAATTAAAATCATAAAAAAATATTGCCCTCATTGTGTGCATGTGTGTTATAAACACCAAACTCTCAACTATGGATCTGTATAAGATGGTTTGAAGAGTCCTGAGTACAGAACATCTCGTGTATCATTCCCAAAAGCCTCACCCTTTTCCAAAGCACCAGCTGGATGATGTCCTTAGCCCAGGAAAACAATAACTCAGGTCCTGCTCAGCAGGACAAATGTTATGCAAGAGTTAGGCAAAAAACTTCTAACAGAAAACATATTCCTATTTGTTCTTTGCTAAAATTAGAGCACAACCACTCTTCATGTGATAACACTTCCCCATCTCCTTCAGGCAACCTCATGAGATGCTTCTAACCAGAATGTTGATTGCTACGTGAGGAAAAAAACCAAGCATTTATAGGGAAAACACTACTTGGATCCATGAAAAAACCCCAATGTAAGATTAGATAGCTCAAGGTCTGACTTGGTACACATTTAGCTTGTACGATCTGGCATTTTTACAGATTTAAAGGGCTGCAAAAACAAACCAGTCATCCAGAGTGCAAGATTTTGCTGGAAGGGAAAAATAATCTTCTAAGGGCTCTAAAGGTGTTGATACAACCCCGGAGAGGAAAAGCACAGCAGAAATGTGTTGACTCAGCTCTAATGAAACCATTGTTGCTCAGGGAATTTATAGACTTCTGCGCTGCTTGATGAGAGGAAATGTTTGAAATATCGAGCCTGACATTCACAAGACTGCTTGTACCGTCTGTCAATGGTAGGTACTTAAAAAAAGAAAAAAATTGAAGACAATTCATCAAGAATAAAACAGCTTTAGCAGAAACCCATCATGAATAAAAACAAAAACAGGCTTAACATTTGGAGCCAAGTACGAAATTTAAAATGACTTTGAACAGATAATGTATAACTAACTACAACAAGAATATTTATATGTTGTGCATGAGGTTAATACAGGCCGAATGATCACAACTGTAACATGATAGAATCGTTCCTCTTTTCATTACATTTGATTTATTTACACTGAATGGGCTGCCAAACAGTAACTGTAACAGTCTGCTAAGAATACTGCATGACGAAAAAGGATTACAAACAAAATTAGGAACCCTTTCTAAAGCCTAATCCAGATTACAGTTTCAAAACATCACTAAACTCATATTAGACACAATACTGCAAAACTGAGCAAAAACACAGATTTAACATAATAACCAAGCTGCCGCGCTGGAAGACGTCTGGCTGTAGTGTGTTTTATGGGCAATGGGCCTTCTTGGGTTTAACATAGATGATGTAATCTCCAATTTTTCATGCATTTTTCCCAACAGCTTTTTACACCCACCAATCAAAATATCTAGACACATTGTGATGATGTGAAGCAGGATCTCCTCAGAGGTCAGGTTTACAGGGGCTCTGCTGCTGATAAATCTGCCGTTTCCTCTAAGCATGAGGGTGTCTGGTGTCAACAAAGAAATTCCTACCTTTGAACAGCTGCCTGGGGAGTTCATGGTGGGCTGATGGCCAGACGCACACTGCTTAAAGTTGTTATGGCCCGTGTAACCAGAAAATCCTGCCAAGCTATTCTGTACCCTTCCGCCCACGAACAGTCCCAGTTATAAAGAGCCTTAAATAAAAGATGTTCTGTCAAAGCACATGACATCACCTTAGAAAGACCTTTCTATGACCTGCCAAAGCAGGTGCTTGAATTTGGCAAAAATCACAGAACAGAACTCAATTCACTTCATATCTATCTCTAATAGTGGTTAATGGCACCATTTCAATACAAGTTTTATCGACAACATCTGTTGATTACCACTTTTTTTTTTTTAAATTGCCATTTAAATTGCCATTTGACAATTCCTTCCCATTGACAGAATTTTCCTCCAATCCATGTTTTCACTGTTATCCGGTAGGGGGCGCTATTACGCATCTTCTGAAATAGTACAGCATCTCCAGATCAAAACACAGGCAAAGAAGCAGAAACAAGTGATAGAAACATTCTAATGGACATGTAGGAACACAAATGACCACGGCTTCACACTCCAAATACACATCACTAAGCTGTGACAATTAACTCAGAAATGAGACGGCTGTAAAGAGACGGACACCCCATGTCTATTTGATTGGAAGACGTTTATTGCAAGAAATTTGGTGAATCAACAAAGGGGTCCACAATCCCAATCTCAGACCAGACGGAACTGAGGTGTAAATCCTAAACCTTATAAGGAGACCAATACTTTGGGGAGGCGTTTCAAGGCCCTATGCTCACAGCAGGGTCCCAGACACATCGGCACGGAATACCGTTTATGCACTTCAAAGACATTGTAGAGTTCCCTTTTAATAATTCAGGAATTTCCAGAAAATGAACCACTATCTCCAACAAAAGTCTAAAACTACCAATGATATGATTTAGTTACGAGCAAGTAGCCTTAGACATCATGTATGTACTTCGTGTGTTTTTATATAGCTTGTGAATTTCTTTTCGTGTTTTTAAACATCTTTCAATCATCATTCTGAATCCAGATATAGGCTTTAACAAAAACATGATTTTTTTTCAGCTTTTTGTTCAAAATGTAGCCTTTTGTAAATGTAACTTAGCCACATTCAAATGTGTTGGATTCGAAGAATTATTGGATTTTAATTTTTCACTAGGAATTCCACTGATAAACACGATTATTTTAAAAACGAGTTGAAATAATGCGGCCTGATGGCTTCAATAAAAGCATATACCATCGATTACCAACCTTGTTGCTCACAGTAGGTCTGTCTTATAATTAAAAATCAATTCTCCAGTAGAGAAAATTAATGGGATGTATACTTCGGATCCCGACTGTAGCACTCTATTATAAGCTCATCTGTAATTGAAATCATGACTGATTTGATTTCACTGAAGCGGCATGAAGTCATACAAGTTTCGAAAACATCTAATAAAAGAGTCATGCAGCACAAAGCAGTGATTGTGTCCCAAATAAAAGCATAGAGTGGCAAGCCGAGGCAGCACTCAAACAAACGTTGTCATGGTAACACTCGTCTTTGCATGAGTGGAGGATGTAAAACCACCTTAAGGGGAATCTCATGAAAGCTGACAATGCAATGACTTACTATGTGGCGAACGGACAGAATCCTACTCAATCATTAACACGAGAGAAAAAGAAGCACAAAACAACTTTCAAACATTTATGAAACCACCCCAATTCTGAATACAAAAACTTGAGTACAAGCCCAAAACTATTATAAGAGGAACAGTATAACTGTTCATTAAACTGCAAAATGGCCAGGCACAACACCTGCCTAAAGGCAAAGAAGGATGCACAGAAATCTTCAGCAGTCAGTTTGCATTAGTGTCTTAGCTGGCCTTCCCTCACCAGGCCTTTGTCCCGAATCAGAGGTGGAGGCTCTAGGTGTCAACTTGATTAGGACAGTGATGTGCATGCCGTGACACTGCAAAAACCCATCAGGATAACGATATTTCACGCTCTGGTAGCTTTACAGCGTGTCAGAAACATCTGATCCCTCAGTGCGATTCACACAACCAAAACTCAACCCTTCAGCTCACAACTGTTTAAAGAGATGCAAGATCGTGACAAACATATATGATCACAAAAACGTCCTATTTGTACACAAAAGTGTATGCAAAAATCAGTGTCAAATTTCCTGAATGCCATGATGAAACTAGAAAAGTGACAGGAAGCTGCCCTGCCATCCTGCTATTGTGTTTAGAGTTGACCACACTTGCTCTTTTAATACTGAGAAGAAACAGATTCCTTTCAACATCATAATATCACACTTTTAAAAAGTAGACTTAAGATGAATTAAGAAGGATGTAGAATGATCATAATTATGTGAGAAAATGAGTCATGCTGCGGTAATTTGTTGCAGTCTTCCCAAACTAGCAGTGATAAATGATCATACCTTTTCTAAATAATAATGTATATTTTCAGTCTTTGAAGTTTGTCTTACATAAACTTAAACTTGGCTTCAATGTAGTTCAGTGTAGCTAAAGCCTGAAAAAAGTCAGATAAAGATAGATAGACAGACAGATAGACAGATGGATGGATGGATGGATAGATGGACAGATAGACAGACAGACAGATAGACAGACAGAGATAGATAGACAGACAGACAGATCAATAGACAGATAGACAGACAGATATAGACAGACAGATAGACAGACAGACAGACAGACAGATCAATAGACAGATAGACAGACAGATATAGACAGATAGATAGACAGATAGATAGACAGAGAGATAAATAGAAAGACAGATCGATACACAGATGAACAGACAGACAGATCAATAGACAGATAGACAGACAGATAGACTGACAGACAGATCAATAGATAGATAGACAGACAGATAGACAGACAGACAGATAAATAGACAGACAGACAGATCAATAGACAGATAGACAGACAGATAGACAGAGAGATAGATAGACAGATAGACAGACAAAAATAGATAGACAGACAGACAGATAAACAGACAGATAGACAGAGATAAATAGACAGACAGATCGATAGACAGATGAACAGACAGACAGATAGACAGACAGACAGATCAATAGACAGATAGACAGACAGATAGACAGATATAGACAGATAGATAGACAGACAGACAGACAGACAGGGAGATAGACAGACAGACAGATCAATAGACAGATAGATAGACAGACAGATAGACAGACAGACAGATCAATAGACAGATAGACAGACAGATAGACAGATATAGACAGATAGATAGACAGACAGACAGATAGACAGGGAGATAGACAGACAGACAGATCAATAGACAGATAGACAGACAGATATAGACAGACAGATAGACAGACAGACAGACAGACAGATCAATAGACAGATAGACAGACAGATATAGACAGATAGATAGACAGATAGATAGACAGAGAGATAAATAGAAAGACAGATCGATACACAGATGAACAGACAGACAGATCAATAGACAGATAGACAGACAGATAGACTGACAGACAGATCAATAGATAGATAGACAGACAGATAGACAGACAGACAGATAAATAGACAGACAGACAGATCAATAGACAGATAGACAGACAGATAGACAGAGAGATAGATAGACAGACAGATAGACAGACAAAAATAGATAGACAGACAGACAGATAAACAGACAGATAGACAGAGATAAATAGACAGACAGATCGATAGACAGATGAACAGACAGACAGATAGACAGACAGACAGATCAATAGACAGATAGACAGACAGATAGACAGATATAGACAGATAGATAGACAGACAGACAGACAGGGAGATAGACAGACAGACAGATCAATAGACAGATAGATAGACAGACAGATAGACAGACAGACAGATCAATAGACAGATAGACAGACAGATAGACAGATATAGACAGATAGATAGACAGACAGACAGATAGACAGGGAGATGGACAGACAGACAGATCAATAGACAGATAGACAGACAGATATAGACAGACAGATAGACAGACAGATCAATAGACAGATAGACAGACAGATATAGACAGATAGATAGACAGATAGATAGACAGAGACAGATAGATAGACAGACAGATAGACAGAGAGATAGATAGACAGATAGACAGAGAGATAGATAGACAGATAGATAGACAGACAGACAGACAGACAGATCAATAGATAGCTAGACAGACAGATAGACAGACAGATAGACAGATCAACAGACAGATAGACAGACAGACCGATAGACAGACAGATAGACAGAGAGATAGATGGACAGATAGATAGACAGACAGATAGACAGATCAACAGACAGATAGACAGATCAACAGACAGATAGACAGACAGACCGATAGATAGACAGACAGATAGACAGAGAGATAGATGGACAGATAGATAGACAGACAGATAGACAGATCAACAGACAGATAGATAGACAGACAGATAGACAGAGAGATAGATAGACAGATAGATAGACAGACAGACAGACAGATCAATAGATAGCTAGACAGACAGATAGACAGATCAACAGACAGATAGACAGACAGATAGACAGACAGACAGATCAATAGATAGCTAGACAGACAGACAGACAGATCAACAGACAGATAGACAGACAGACAGATCAATAGATAGCTAGACAGATAGACAGATCAACAGACAGATAGACAGACAGACAGATCAATAGATAGCTAGACAGACAGATAGACAGACAGATAGACAGATCAACAGACAGATAGACAGAGACCGATAGACAGACAGATAAACAGACAGACAGATAGACAGATTAACAGACAGATAGACAGACAGACCGATAGACAGACAGATAAACAGACAGATAGACAGAGAGATAAATAGACAGACAGATCGATAGACAGATCAACAGACAGACAGATAGACAGATAAATAGACAGACAGACAGATAGACATAGATAGATAGACAGATAGATAGACAGATCAATAGATAGATAGACAGACAGATAGATAGACAGATAGACAGACAGATCAATAGATAGATAGACAGACAGATAGGCAGACAAACAGATGAATAGACAGACAGACAGACAGATAGACAGATAGATAGACAGACAGACAGATAGACAGAGAGATAGACAGACAGACAGAGATAGATAGACAGACAGATAGATAGATACAGACAGACAGACTTCTGGGAAACAAAAATCATGTTCTGAATAATATTATCACTGGGTTAGATGAATCATGAACAAATTAATTTTCAAAAACAACTCATTAATATGTATGACATGCTTAATATGTGCATAAAAAGATTCTGCCCATAGAACAAAAAGTTCTCAGTAGGAGGGTATGATAATGCACTCTGGTGCTTGTGCCGTGATTGCTTGATCTATTTTTTTTTTCTTTTTTAAAAATCTCATTTTATTTGTTCATATGTCAAAAACTTTGAGAAAACATCACGTTTTTGACTGACCCTGATTTAAATTTGTTTCCCATCAGCACAACAAGGAGAGCTTAGTCAGCAGAGCCCTTTCCCTTAGACTGCCTTGCAATGAAACATGGATAAAAAGGATCCAAGCCTTTCTAAATCATCATCTCAGCTCTAGAACAGGGAACACACATGGTTTTATTATGTGGCTTCACCTTTGAGTCTCTCTTCAAAGGGTCCCAGTAAAGGCAGGAGTCCATGGACCAGTGGTAAAACTTATCCTCTAATGACTTTTCAGAATACAGATTGCAAACCACAAAAAACTAAACAAATGCTTTCAAGTGCAGTATATTGTCTTTCTTTAAATTTCTGTATTTAAATGACTCAGAGATAAAGGAGAACTAATAGGCTGAAATATCTGTGGCTGAGTTTGTGAGCTGCTCAGTGCACATGAGAGAAAATACGCTCCAAGCCCACATTAATATTCATCAGAAGTTGCTGAGGAAAAAAGGAGGTTCACAAAAGAGTTCACACAAACAGCTCCTAAAGATCCGCTCGCTCCTGTGGTGACAAACAGCCATCAGATCAGACTAAACTAAAATAGGGGCAAGTAAATTCAAGTAGAACTGTCTTGAACAAAGCTGAAGTTATTGGTAAATACTCCTGAAAATGTTACTTTTAAACTAAGCTAAATCTTTTATTTAACTTAACATTAATGACAAAGAAATTTGAGTATATACATTTGCATCACATTCTTGTTTTTCTGAAAATATTTGTTGGCCAAAACGGCATTTTGATATTTCTATGTTACATTTGACCTTTTTATTCTTGCTGTTTCATAATAACAATTCTGCTGACAGGTTTCCACTGGGGCAAGTTGTCACAAAAACCAACATGTGTTCAGTTCAATGAACTTTTTTTCTGGTGGAGCTGTTAATAGAAGATGGAAAAAAGATCCCTTTCCCCCTAAAATACACTAATATGTATACCTAAAGAAACTTAAGACTATCAAAAACAAACCCGTGAGAGTAAAACGTGTAACAACTAGCCCAGGTCTCCCATTCTTTTAAAGTAAATACACATAGATTAATTCAAATGATTTGGAGAGGTTAGAGAGCGCGCTAGGTAACAATGTTACCGCTCAGTGAACTTTCTTTTTATGGAATTGTGGGTGTGGGCTTGAAAATTCGAAACGATACTAGTAGCTTTAATATGCGTTAGTTACTTACTTACGACTAGATACTTTGCACTTTTTACGTAAAGATACCAATGGAAAAAATAAAACTGTTTCTGAAGCTCAGGGCGTGTTTTTTTTTTTTTTTTTAAAAACGTATTCCCTTCATAGATACATGGAGGGGTCATTTGAGGGGCCGAACAGTTTGAAATCCTTTGTTTCCAAACTGTAACTCCCATTAGGCTCGAAAGTAAATGTGCGCGTGATAAATTGTGCGCGTAAATGCGGCAGTTACATAATAAAGCAGCGAATCCATGTTCCGGAGCCGCTCCACACAAATATCACGTTCAGAGACGGATGCTACGATTTCAAATCAAACTCACCAACTGGTCCTGGGGTCGGCAGTGATTTCGCCAGCGTCCTCCAAGCACAACAGAGGGAAAGAAAAAGAAAAAAGGAACGGGAGGTGTGCGGTGGACGCATTCTTACAGCGGCATCGTCAGGTCCTCCTTAAGTAACAGTTCATCCATGTTTCTTTGCGGGATGGCAGAAGGCTGACTGCTCTAAAGTGCGGTTGACACGGGTGCCCACTCCCTTCCCGCTGCTCCGCTTCTTTCAGTCCTGTTGTCCCGAAAGGGAGGGGGAGATCCTGGAGTGCAGTGCTCCCGTGCGCCCTCTGTCGCCAGAGACGCGTACAACTATGGAAATTTGTATCAGCTGACAGCCGTTTCCAGTGGATATTTTTCTGCCTTTGATCATTTATAGAGTTTTACACATATACAAATGAGAAATATGATTAAAATAACTTGGCAGACATGTCAATGCTTTACCTAAACCACTGAGAGCACTTTTAAGAGCCACATACCAGTTTTATAACAACAATTTTAGGTTATGGTTTTTATTCGTATTACTACCACTCTGTTCACAATATTTTGCCTCACTGATCATAAAAATGTACTCACAAGCCTGAAACTGTACACCCCCCCCCCCCCAATCAAATTTGTTACTCGAACCCAAAGCATTGTAGTTACACACTTCAGTGCAGACAAGACATTTTAATGACTGAGAATTAAAAAAACGACAAAAGACACCGGAAATGAAATGACTTACTATGATTGGTGAAAGCCAACAAGCATTTTTTATTAAGTAGGCTATATGCATAATATTTCTCTGCAAATAGTTCATCATTTAGATTAAATAAATGAGACTACTTACATTGATTTTATGAAAAAGGATTAATGTTCATAGTTCTGCTGCCTGAAATACTAAGAATGTTAACAAGAATGCTTTTTATTTTTTTACCTACTTCTATTTCTGCCTAAAGCCATCTGCCTCACCTATATTGCCTGCAACTCCGCATAAACCACCATGATACATATTTAATAAAACTGCAGAAAGAATATAATGTAATATAGCAAACAAACTTTAAAAAGCTTTAAAGCATCATAAATCTCAAGATTTGCAGTCTGACGTCTCGTTCTGGTCACCGCTCAGCTGCCGCGTGTCATCATCGTCATCGTCACACGGAGGACGGTTACGCTTGAAAAATCCCACCTTAAGATAATGTTGTATGTTAACATGGATAGGGATTTATATGGCAAGCATGATCACAATTGTGTTTGTTTGCTTTGCTTGTTGTTGGCCCTGAGGCCTATGCGAGACAGAGCACCCTCTGCGGTTCAACATATAGAAGTACCTTCCAGAAAATGGTGCTCAGGGTAGCCAGTAGAAGGAGTCCAGCGATGATTGACACTACTATCCACCACACAGGAACCTCCTCTTGTCCATCTGGGCGTCTCCATACTATATTTGTGTGTGTCTAAATAGATTTTATGAGGAGGTTTAAAGGGTTAGTGCACCCAAAATGGAAAAATCATTTACTCATCCTCATGTCGTTCCAAACCCGAAAGACTTTGTGTTCATCTTAGGAACACAAATGAAGATATTTTAATAAATTCAGAGCTAATTCTGCACTCTCCATTGACAGCTACGCAACTACCACTTTGATGCTTCATAAAGAAATCGTAAAACAACTAATCCATATGAATTGAGGGGTTTAGTCCCATTTTTTTATAGAGCCACGATCAATTTATACGATGAACAGATTGAATTTAGGCATTTATTTATATATAAACATTGACCAGCCAACATAAACAGTTTGATGCGTGAAAGCAAACCGCATTGGTTCTTACGGAAGCTCAAACATGCTGTGTAACTCATGAGAATGAACCTCATTGATTCTTGCATGTCAAGCAAGCATGCTTGAGCTTCCGTTTATCACAACTGGTGTTGTCTGATCTATGTCTACATTGATGAATGTTTATAATGAAGAAAAGCCCAAATTTAATCTGTTCAGCATATAAAGCGATTGTGTCTCTTCAGAAAATCTGGACAAAACTGCTCAATTTAGCTTTACGATCTCTTTATGAACTTTTTGAAGTGTCAAACTGTTAGTTGTGTCGCTGTCTATGAAGGGAAAAAAGCTCCCAGATTCTCAGATTCAATGCTCTTCATCATTTGTGTTCCGAAGATGAAGGTCTTACGAGTGTGGAACGACATGAGGGTGAGACAACATTTTCATTTTTGGTGAACTAATCCTTTAAGAGGAGTTGTATGTAGAAACATTTAGTGCCCACAGTTACATCACAATTCTTTTATTTCACAATTCTGAATTTCTTTCTTGCATTTGTGTGCTTATATCTCCCAATTCAAGCTTTATAACTCGCAATTGTGAGTATATTTCACAATTCTGAGGGGGGAAAAAGTCAGAATTGCGGGATGTAAACTTGTAATTCTGAGAAAAAAAGACATATATCTCACAATTCTGTTTTTCCCCTCTAAGAAATGTGAGATATTAACTCGAAAGTAACATTTTATTCCTTTATTTCATGGCTTCGTTTTCTGCAACCAGGTAGGCTCTGCCCACAAAAACGTCATCGCTGTTTGCAAACACCAAATAGGTCTATATTACGTGATACAACCCAAACAACAGATGTCTCACCTCTGCTTTTCCTCTGGGTAGGACAACCGGCTGGATTTTTGAGGGCACATCTGTCACCTCATAGTGAGCCGTGGAGTGAACAACGTAATTTACATATGGTCTCTGAGCAGAGAACGTAGATACAAACAGGGAGAGAAAGGGCTATAAATATTAAACAACTTCTTATATTTATGTTTTAGGTATCTTTAAAGTTTGGCCCACCTTTAAGAAGGTTTGCACCCACAGCCTGCTCATCACTCTCACAATGGCCCTCTCATCTCTCTGTAGTCCCGCAGCCTCACACTCAAACAGAAGACATTGGTCACCACTAGAGCAGTTCTGCACCGTGAGAGATATTACAATATTTATCAATAATTCAGCATTGATAATATACAATATGAAAAGTTTCTTGAGCAGCAAATCAGTATATTAGAATGATTTCTGAAGGATCATGTGACATTGAAGACTATAAAAATGATAAATATTAAAAAATGATAATATATTAAGCTATTTTAAATTGTAAAATCACAATATTAATGTTTTATTGTATATTTGATCATATAAATGCAGTGAATGACATCTTTCAAAACCATAAAAAATCTACTACCCCAAACTTCTAAATGGAAGTGTATAATATATGTTCTGTACCACATGGACAGTTTGTTGCCACTGCTGCTCATATTCTGTTTTTTGCGACAGGTCGCGTTTGTTGAAATGATGAATTTGGCCTACGGTGATGTTGGAGGACTCCAGCTTCACTAACTGTGATAAATAGGTAAGGTAAAAGTATAATAAAGTTTATTAAGATTATATTTGCAGACAAATGACTTATTCACAGGGTTCAGTTTCAAAATCATAGTCAGTAGGGGGCACTCTCACCCCACGTGGGTCGATGTTGGAGTAGTCTGTTTGACAGGAGATGAGCTCTTGGGAGGCATTAGCAAACACATACAGCAGATAGGACTCATTTTGTGAAACGGGAAACTCCAGTGTAAGCTTTGCATTGACCGGACTGGGACCCATGTTCCTTAGCTGAGACAGAAAAGTAGAAACTTGTGCATAAGTATTGTAAAACCGCTGAAGAGAAGGCGTTAACACTAATCCTAGACTGAGCATATTACCTCATATACATGCTCTACGAGTGGGCCTACTTCATTCAAGTCTTCCGGATAATCCCTTGGCTCCCATTTAGCAATAGGCAGGACACAGTCAACAGGAGAAGAGACTCTGTAATCAATTCAAGAAATGTGTCATTAATACGTAAACCAAATCAGTTTTACTTTCAAAAGAGTGAGGAAGAATATTCAGAAAGAAGATTTAGCAACTATAATGAAAAATGTTTGCACATTTGATTGTATATATATATATATATATATATATATATATATATATATATATATGCTACCATTCAAAAGTTTGGGTTTTTTAAATGTTTTTAAAAGTTTCATACTCACCACGGCTGCATTTATTGGATCAAAAATACAGTAAATATTGTAGAATATTATTGCAATTTAAAACTGGTCTCTATTTTTAATATATTTTAAAATCAGAAATCAAAGTTGAAAACACTTGTACTGATTAATATAATATAATTTTTAATTATTTTTATTCGTTATTTATGAAACAGCATTTATTTGAAATAAATTTGTTAATAAATTTGCTAGAACATTTATAAATTTCACTATTGATCAATTTAATGCTTAATTGCAGAAAAATTTTTATACACACACACATATATATATATACTATATTTAGCATATAGTTATATATTATGCTTTCTGTGATTGTTACTTGTTTGTGCACATGTACTGTATTCTACTTTTCAGCGTACAAATCATTATTTCACTTCTGTTTCATGCTCTTTGAAAAGGGGAGAAACAAAGTGATGTGAAAAAATGACAGTAACACTAACCCACGCATCTCCAGGGAAGCTGCAGCATTAACATTGACCTGCAATTGGACCAGGTTACTGTCTGGATTCTGACTGTTCTTACTGAAAACAACAAGAGAGATCAAGGAGAAGAAACACAAGATAATGATCATTGTGATCATGGGCAAAATGCAGCCAACCAGAAAATTTGTTATGGAGAAGACAAGCTAGCAAAAAAAAAAAAGAGACATTATTTTTTTCTGTTTTGTTTTGCTAAGAGCACAGATGGTGTGTGTGTGTGTGTGTGTGTGTGTGTGTGTTCACACCTTCGTATTTGCATTTGGAATGTGATGTGGTTCTCCACTTGTTCCAGACCACCCATGCTGAAGTAAAGACCTGCTTTCAGCTAAATGAGAGAAAACAGCCGAGAGCAAAATGTTCTACAACAGGCTCACCATGAATGGTCAAATCATCTGAGGTGGGTTATTATGTTGATTATGTCACCCTGACCTGATGTCCACCCTCCATGGGGTTTCCCAGATCACAAACCACAATGACTGAGCCGTTCTCCTTCTTCTGACCGCACACCAATTGACTGAAGTCCTACAAAACACATGCACAACACATTTTACACCTTATGTGACACAACCCGGGAATAATGCTACTATTCACACAAACATAAAATAAGCGAGCTGACAGAAAGGGAACAGTCAGATATCATTTGTTAGGCTTGATCTAGTTGTCTAGCCAGTGGAAGATGGTTTCATAAAAATATGATCTCTTTGGAGATTTGGTTTTCGTGAAGACTATAAATCGACAGCTGCACAATTTGAGTTCAGACAAACCTTATACCAGTGTCGTTACTGATAAATAAAACGATTAAAAATGGGTTTCCTTTATTGAAATAAAGAACACTTTAAAACAAAAATGAATGATGCTGCTTTGGCAACTAATTCAAATAAATAAGTTTACGTTGAAGTGATAACATTTCTAAACCTACAGGTGAAAAAAAAAAAGCTAAATTGAAATGAAAACAAAAATGAATAAAAACGAAAAAAAAGAGCACATTAAATTTAAATGATAAAACATTAATTAATCAATTAAACACATTAATATGAAAATATAAAAATTAAAACTAATTCACAATAATAATAAACAGTATAATATAAAGATACATAAATAAAACTACAAAATATCACTGCCTTATTAGCTTAGTCTATGCCAAGGTTAATTCTAGCCAAGAATTATATAAAGCACCCAACACAATTCATTTTTGTTTGTGCTGTTTAGAGGCATATTTTTTATGTATATATAACAATGTGGCAAACTCTATGATTGGTTTCTAGAGGAAAAGAAGGAGAATAATGTAAAATATTTGAAGACTCTGTGGTCAGACTTTCTTCCTGTACAAAATATCTCTCTGAACAGACTGTATGAACCAAATGACCTGTGGTCACATTGACTTCCACAGTAATTTTTTCCATACTATGGAAGTCAGTGGGGCCCATAAACTGTTTAGTTAACAGCACTCTTCAAAATATCTTCATTTGTGTCAGAAGAAAGTAACTCATACAGGTTTGGATCAACTTGACATTGAGTAAATGATGACATTTTCATTTTTGGGTTAACTATCCTTTTAATGTTCTGTACCTTGTGATTTTGTAAACTACAAACAGAAAAATAACTAGACCCTCACCTCCCGGTTACTCACAACACCCTGATAGTGTGTGTGTGCTGGCGGGCTGATATATAGCTCAGTCTCGTAAGCTCCCTCTCCCTGATTTTCAGCCTCGATTATCAGCAGCGCTGGATTCTCATCACCGATCAGGATTGGTTCCGTTGACCTGTTTTAGATAAATGTTTGCTTGAGATAAATGTCTGTAACCGTTTCATTTCTATAACTCATAGTGTAGCTAACAAAGCAACTTACGCCACTGCTCTCAACTTCAGGTCTGGAATACAGATGTTATCATGACCACAGTTTAGTATTATCCGTGTCTAGACACAACAAAAAATTTCAGGTTCACGTTAATAAATATGTGCCATTGTAACAACAAAAAGGATATCTTCCAGGCTTCACCTGTCCAACAGCGACACTTTGTCCATGCAGCACTGCATCTTGGGAGTCAGCCAGGCTGTAGTTCACCGAGAAGAAGATTGGACTTAGCTTGTCCTTAAACTCAGGCTTAAAAAGAAAGGATTTAGATGAATGATTACTCATGGAAAACACTGCAACATTAACATCTTGCATTTTACATGAAAAAAGCACTTAGAACATTCAATGTTCTGCAACATGAAGGTCACAGGAATCGTGCTTCGTATCCACAGGTCACATTTCAAGCGCATAGACATTTTGAAAATCGCTGAAGATGATAAAACACACCAGTAGGTAGGCTGTGAAGTTCCTACAGACATCTCCAGAGTTTCTTTGCACCGAGAGTTTGAAATAAGTGTATGGCTGGTTGGAGTCCAGTAGGAGGGTTCGTCTGGCCATGCTCTGTTTCATCCTGTCCAGCTGAAGCTCTGTGTTGAGCACTAGAGGAAATATTTTACGGCTGAAAAATGTGCAAATCTTTGATAACACCTTTAATGCACCCTAAATATTTTCTTTCAAGGCCCTTTATATGTACAATAAGATGAATTCAAAACTCTAATAAAGGCTAGTTAACATAAAAGATGATTCTGAAAGTCAGAATTGCGTGACATAAACTCACAATTGCGAGATAAAGTCAGAATTACGATGTTATATGTAAGTTTATATCACTGACTTTATATCATGCAATTCTGACTTAATAACACGTAATTCGGACTTTATAACTCGCAACTGGGAGTTTATATCTCGCAATTCTGAGAAAAAAGTCAGAATTGTGAGATAAAAAGTCGCAATTACTGTTTTTATTTACAAGCTTCCATAGATGATAACTGTAATGGTAAAGAGCATTGGCATTTAAAGCAACAGACAACAGAACTGCGGTGGATGGTTATAATACAGAACAAAATTGTTAGTTGATGTGGATGCTCATACAGTTAGTGTTTTAGTTATCTGTGCAAGTGTGAACAAGCCTAAAGTAAACTGGGCTACTGATCCAGGACACATTCCTGCATCTCACTGCATTTTTAATTTTAGGTTTATTACTAGCTAGACATCTTTGACCATTACAACATCCCCCGCTCCGCCCCATCCCATATTAGCACTGTGTTTTTAAGTTAAAAGCAGTTCTGCTTGCTTCGGGACACTTGCATTCTGCTCCTTGGATTTTTAAAACTAAGCTGTACAGTTGCATCCTTAATGGAAAGCTTGATGAATAAGGGATGTTTATTACCACAGTCTGTTTCTAACTAAATTATTTCGTATGGATTACATACCAATCTTCTCAGGAATTCTGTGTCCAGATACACTGATGCATGCCATTATTGTAAAGCTATGGAAAAAAAGAGTAAACAAGTGGAGATGATAAATATTCTATAGAAGTACCACAACCATGTGGGTTGGTATTCAAAGCATGCAAAAAATATGGATTACATTACTGATCAATGTTAAGTCCTTGATGCATTGTGACTGTCCATTACTCTTAAAAAAGATGTGGGTGCTTCAATAGCTCACTGTACCATTCCTGACACGAACTCCTCTAATCCTTGAGAAGCTTTTTATAGCTGACTAATCAAGCATTTTGAATGCCAGCCTCTTGAATCATGATGACACAGTAAAGCTGTCTCTTGTACTAAGTTCAGAAGCATTACCAAGTAATGAAGGTGCTGCTCTGGTGGAGTTGACAGAATTTGTCTTCGGGGTTCAAAAGTTCAGGGAAGAATGAGAGTCGAGCCTGTGTCCTCACTACAGCTTGTGCTCTGATAAAGTCAAACAAGTTATTGATCCAACACACAGAATCATAGTTCAGATCAGTGGTTCTCAACTAGTGGGTCACAACCCACAGCAGGCATTAAAAATGTCCTATATCTATAAATATAGGACAAAAGGCCAATTTTTTGTTTACTTTTATATGATACAGTAATTTTGTGTAGGGTCACCATTTGATGTCCATGTAAATTGCAGGTGCTGAAGCAAAACCAGTTGAGAACCTCTGATTTAGACCAATATACTGAAAAGGATGAAGCCTATATGGCCATTTGATTTACAATAAAAATATTTTGAGGTGTTTGTAGTAAATCAGAGGATTTTAAATTAGCACCTGAAGGTTGCCACTTTGCTTGCACCCCAAGCACCAACGATGAGATCTAAAGGGGAAAAACAAAGCATATTATATGCCTTGAAATTTAGAAATCTCTCTATCAGCAAACACCACAAAATAAACAACAGTGATTGAGGTACAGGGCAGCCATGTTAAACTGGAGAAGTGTGGGGACTACTTTGTCTGTGATAAGTGACCTAAGACCACAGGAAAAAAGTGCCAAGAGCCCCTCTTAAGAGCTTGAGGTGCTGTGTGTCAAAAAGCATTGCCTTGTCCACACTGGACCCCAGTGTCAGAGCCCTTTTCCATTTATATCTGTACTAAGAGGGCTGCGGCACTCACTAAAGCATTCCTGTCTCATGGTGACTCCCAGACAGCTCTTTACTCCTCCCAAGGGATTGTGGGAAAGGGCTGTTAGTGGGGATTGTTCACAACAGATATTCAAACTTTGAGGACAATCTCTGAAGATTTTGTTGGCTCTACCATCCGGTTATTAGAGGTTATTGTCATCCAAGCATAACTTGTGGATGGCTATAAGGGGTTGTTTGAAATGTTATGGTATTTTGATGTAGTGACCCAGCTGATGTTTGCTGGTCAGATTTTAATGGAAGATAATGGGAGGTGAACAGTGATCTTAGGGTTCTGAGCTTGTGTTTACTGACAATGGTTGAAGGAATAATTATAAAAATGTAACAAAATAAATGTATTGAATTAATTTCACCCCAAAAATGAAATCTGTCGCCCACGACGACAACTGTACCACCTCAATTTTTACATTGAACATAAAAAGAGATCCATACAATGAAAGTGTTTACATGCTTTTATTTTGGATTTCATCATGCATCTCATTGCATTGTTTATTGTTCCTCTTTTTGTGTTCCAGAGAAGAAATAATGCATGAATTCTTTTCAAATATTTTCAAGTAATAAATTACATACCTGGATAGCCATTATCATCAATATCTGTCCCTCCTCTCATGCTGAAGCCAAACATTGGAGGATCTTTGAAGGTGTGAAATGGGCTCTCAATGACTTGAACATACTGGGTGGTCAAACCATCACTCTGACCCAGGTAAATAAACACTTGACCCCCTTCACCAGAGCCAGGTGCCCCCACAGCTACATCTGAGAAAAAAGAAATATTATCTCATATCACGTTTGCAGTTTGTTTTTATTTAAAGCATCAATAATTATACAATCATCCACCATGTAAACTGGGGAAAATATATATATATATATATATTATATATATATATATATATATATATATATATATATAATGCTACTTATAAACTGGTTAAACTGTTACTATACTATACTGGAATTCTACTTACTTCACTGTAAAATTATGTATTTTTTGACAGTGAAAAGTACAAATTACCTTATTATTAAAGGTGCATATCTGAATTACAGTATATTTAACAAGACAATACATGTGCTTTTATAATAAAGTAATGTTAAAATGGTATTATTATACACCAAGTTTGAGGTCAGTAAGATTTTTTTTAAAGAAACTTTAAAGTTTATTCATTTAAAATGACTTTAAAGACACTCGGGATGACAGGAGACGTAGGTTTACAAAGACAACAGGTTTAACAGCTGAGCGTCAACCCCCGTAGGCCGACCTGGAGAGACGAGTGAGTCCAGCGGAGCTTCCGGGCTGACGAGCCGAGGAGGTGATGAGGGAGTCTAGGTGCAGGTGACGGGCTGAAGGGTAAAGAAGGTGAAGTGGGCCTGGAGGCCTGAAGGGAAGCCGGGGACTCCACCTCGAGCCTTGCTGGTGGAAGGACAGCCCGAGGGGCTGGAGAGGAGCCGCACGGGGCGAGCGGCGGGGCAGAGCCGAGGAGCTGGTCGTTAGCAGCGGTGGCCACGGATCCAGGGGGCTGACTGGGATCAGCGGCGGAAACGGAAGGAGATCGGGACTGGGAATGAAGACACAAGGGTGGGGATTTGGGTGGGGAAAGGAGCCGCAGCCCACTGCTTGATGATCTTGTGGATGATCTCCTGGCGCTGTGATGGGCTGTTCCGCTCGCTTCGCCACCGGGGCCCCGAAGTCATCAACGTCCGCTCCGACCCAGGGCTGCCAAGCTGAGATAGACCCAGTAGTCCAGGTGAGGTCGAGCCTCCGGGCTTAGCAGATGATTCAGCGAGGGTAAGTCCATCAAATCCATTTCTTTTTTCTCGCGTTGAGAGGTCCCGAGTGTTACATTATTGTTACAATGTTCTTTATGTTCTTGAAATTTCTATATTTATCAAAGAAGCCTGAAAAATGTATCACTGTAACAGTTCCTTTTCTGTATAGTTCTGTTTTACAGTCATAGTGTTCTGTTTTCACTGTTCTGGTTTCCTTCTGGCTTATCAGTTTCCATAGGTCCTAATTAATTATGCACATGTTTCTGTTCAATTCAATACCTCTCCCTTCTATTTGAAGGGTTAGTTCACCCAAAAATGAAAATTATGTCATTTATTACTCACCCTTGAGTTCATCTTCAGAACACAAATTAAGATCTTTTTGATGAAGTCTGAGAGGTTTATGTCCCCCCATAGAGATTTAAAGCAACAACAACTCCAAGGTCAAGAGAGGTAGGAAAGACATCATTAAAGTTGACACGCGAGTCTGAACACAACACATATGCATCGTGAAGCTCTCATGAATGAGCATTGCAGATTTAAATTTTGTAATTAAAGTGGTAAATAATGTTTTTTTTTTTGTGCAAACAAAGCACATTCCATAAAGTTGAGTTTAAACCACTGGAGTGATATGAAGTAATTTAATTATGTCTTTTTTCAACCTTTCTGGACCTTGGAGTGGTAGTTGTGTTGGATCTCTATGGAGGGAAAGAAAGCTCTCAGACTTCATCAAAAAGATCTTAATTGGTGTACCGACGACGAACGAAGGTCTAACGGGTGTGGAACGGCACAAGGGTGAGTAATACATTTTCATTTTTAGCTGAACTAACCCTTTAAGTACTCAGTTTCCTTTGTTTAGAGTTTTGTGTAATTTATGTTTAGGTGCTGTGACGAGCAGGGCGGGTGAGAGCCATGAGGGAACGGCGCGAGGCCGGTGATGTGATTGTTAATGAGCATAAGCTGTGCGCTGCACCGGTCTCGTATCGCTCACGGAGGAGCTTCGGAAGCATAAAAGAGGAGCGACGACAGTGAAGGACAAGAGAGGACCAGGCCTGGATTTTATTTTGTGTTTTATTATGTTTGTGTGGGCGGCAGTCGCCTTGAGGAACTGCCGCCCTTTTACTTTCGTTTTGTTATTTGTTTATTTATTTTGAATATTAAAAGTTATGTTTAACGTTCGCCAGATCCCGCCTCCTTCTTCCCGTTCTTACAAACAGTGTTACAGGTGCTTTTCTGTGATTCTCTTGCATGTTCATTATTAGATTGTGAAATAAAGACTTTGTTTATTCTCCTACGTCATTCACTCATTACAGCCACCAACACCTGACAATCATGGTTTCTACGAAAATATAAAGAATCACAATAAATTATAATAAGAAACGTTTCTTGAGCAACAAATCAGAATATAAAAATAACGTCTGAAGGATCATGTGACACTGAAGACTGGAGAAATTACGCTAGAAATTCAGCCTTGTCATCACAGAAATAAATTACATTTCAAAATATATTAAAATAGAAAACACTTATTTTGTTGCAATAATAATATTTCATAACATTGCAGTTTTTTTCTGTCACATAATTGCAGCAAAGGTGAGCAAAAAAAACAACAACTTATTTTTGAAAAGCATTCCAAAAAAATCCAACCTACTCCAAACGTTTAAATGGTATAGTATAAGTAAAAATGATAAAACTATAAAAGGATGTTACCAGAAGTCCCTCTGTGATAAATCACTTTTGATTATATTAAATCTAAATACATATGCTTCATTCCACTTCCCATGATACCTGCTGTCATCATAACTGGATTTTTTTTTTTACAGTGTAATTTCATGGCAATGCACATAGAAGCACTGTAACTCAGCATGAATCTCAATTAACTGTCACAGCTGAAGAACACCTGACCCATTTAGGTCAAATCACTTTCAGATGCTGCTTTCATAACTGAAAAAAAATGAGATGGCTTGAACTCCTGCTGTTATTAAGTGACAAGATTCAGTTGATTGTAACTAGAAAAAAAGAAGGATTCTGAGGGTGATGAATGCAGTTTTGTATAACAGCAACCACAGTGCCTAATTTAACACATTACCATCTGTAAAGATCAATGCCTGGGGCAACTGCCAGATTTTCCTTCTGATTCGTACTATGTCTTCATTAAACCCATGTGGCTGTTCTTTTTGTTCATGTACTTATACACAGATGGTTTGTGATCATAATTATCAATTAAAACATTACATTGCATGTTATTATCGCAGTAAATGCTACTTTGTAATGTCAGAGTAGTCCTCACCGTTAAACCCATCATGGTCAATGTCTCCCAAAGGGGCTATGGCACTGCCAAAACGCCCATAGGCATATGTCCCTGTCAGCATCTGGTTGGGCCTGGAGGAGAAGGAGAAGCCCTTTCTTTGCAGGTAAACATATACTTGTCCCACTTCGCGAAATTTCTGAGTGGACAGCTGCTCCATAAAAAGCGGCGCTCCAATCAGGATGTCGTCCCACCTGATGACCACAGAGGGGATATAATTCATCACAAAAAACATAGAAATTCCCATGAACTACCAGAAAAAGAAATCGGTTTCAGCAGGAATCATTTACCCATCTCTGTTAATGTCTGTCACTGCCACAGAATGCCCAAAATAAGATGCTATCTACAAGACAAGACAAAAGGTAAAATGACTGCATTTAATCTTTAGTTTGTGGCCTTATCTTGACAACGTACACTACCGTTTAAGAGTCTGGGGTCAGTACGATTTTATAATGTTTTTGAAAAAAGTCTCTTAACCTTAACAAAAATACAGTGAAAACAATAATGCTCTGAAATATTATTACAATTTAAAATAATTCTATTTTAATATATTCCAGTAATATCAAAGTCAAAAATCATTACTCCAGTCTTCAGTGTCACAGGATCCTTCAGAAATCATTCTAATATGATGATTTGCTGCTCAAGACACATTTCTTATGTTGAACTGATAATATGTTCATGACCTTGATACTTTTTGTTCAGAATTCTTTGATGAATAGAAAGTTGATTTATTTGATAATTTATTTTCATTTATTATTTATTGTTATTTGATTATTTATTTATTTTATTTATTAATTTATTTGAATGTATATCTTACTCACCTCTTAACTTTGAATGATAGTGTATAATAAAACCATTTTAACAATATTTTACCACAAAACATGATTGTCTTGTTTTGTTAAATATAATAAAGATTTTCACAGTAAATTATAAGGTAATTAATATGCTTAACTGTAAAATTATTTTACAGTAAAATTATAATTTTAATTTAAAAATAAATTCACAGTTTAGTAAGTACAGTCTGTACTTGTTAAATCTAATACATTATAAAAGTCTTTCTTTACTGTCACATTTGAAAAAAATCTGACCCCACACATTTGAACGTTAGTGTCGCCAACAAATAATAGACACTATTGAGAACAATTTAAAAACAATTTTACTGGTTTATATCCTGTATTACAGATCAATTTTAACCACAAATACAAGTTTAACCTGGGTGCCACTAATCGCCTTCATGATTTGCAGAGGCACTGTTGCGGCGTTTATTATTTTGACCTAAAAAAAAAGAACAGTACAATGACTGATTACACCGATTAATTCCATAATCAATTGTATAACTGTGGAAGAGCATAATCTGAGTGCATAATCATCCGCATAACAGTGTCATAACACGTACCGAGCCTGCAGTGTGCAGATCGTTTGGGACCCCAACGATATAATCTGAAATCATTATCAAATAAAGAAAAGTCAGAAAATAATATTGCTTATAAGAGCTGCAGACCAAACTCGTGTTGCACTTTTCTAAAAGCTTTTGTTTAAATTATTAAATGCATAAAATGTAAGATGGCTTGTCATTTATGCTTATCACCTGGGATGCGGTCTTCATTAAACTGCCCAGAAGCAACAGAGTATCCTATGATGCAAAAATATTTTTAAAAAATGACAAAACTTCATTGGATGTTTCAGATTTTGTTATTATCACTTTATTTTTTACACTCTTAGAAAAAAGGTTCTACCTGTATATGTTTATCTACCTAAAAGGGTTCTGACAGGTGCTTTCAGGTTCCCAAAATTATGGATTGTTTTAATGAATTAATTTAGTTTTTATTCATTTTTAATTTGAATTAAATTTGATATTTAAGCAGCTCATAATCATACTTCATCACTTGAAAAAACTGAAATAACCAATTAAATATGAAAGTATCACATTATGCAAAAAAGGTTCTATATAAGAGAAAGCTTTTCGGCATAAATAGTTGTTTAAAACTGAGTCAAGACCCCAAGGGTTGTATATAGAACCTTTTTTCCAAAGAGAATAGCTTTTTTGGTCTCCGTTTCCAATGACAGCTGTCACATCTTACCTAGATACAGATCGTAGTAGTCACGTCTTTGTGGTGTTTTGGTCTCACCACTCACTGAGTGCTTGGGAGAGAATGTGCTGCCACTGCTCATGATGTTTGTAAGAGATGCAGTGATGATCTGACCTGAAGTACAGAGAAAAGCTCTGCGACAGCGCCACTATAGTCACAGCACACTTCACAAAGACATATAAAAACCACTGAAGGTGTTCTGTCAATGCACATTTAAAACAAAAACCCTCTTTTCAAAAGTTTGAATCACAGTGAAGACAGCCTTGCTCTATAGTTGTGACATTCTTTGGAAGACTGCCTCTTCTACATAGCTTTTCTAACATATTTTACCTTGAAAATAATAGCCTCCCGGTGCACCAAGTATCACTCTGCCATTCTGTCACAACCAACACAAGCAGTTTTTACATGCAGGAAAAGAGAGATGTTAAACTATTTAATAGATAGCCTATTTCTATGGTATACTGTAATGATATTTGCAAATTTTAAAATTACTCCACTGCCAGAATAAAAGAAGCAAGGAACCTCGGTGATGTCTGTGGTAAATCCAGCCTCACAGTAACGCCTGTCAGGATCTGCACACAGGGATTTGATCATTATTGGTCAATTTGAGCGCTATTGGAATGCTTGAAATATTGGACATCAAAGAGTAATCACAATGCATTGTATTTCACATCTATAAACAGAGCTGCAAATCTATTCATTATTCTATGCAACTGTGGTAAATTCAGTGTCTTACAGCCTCTGGTGTAAATCGCCTCTACATATTCTTCCCTGCAGGGGGCGTAGTTTGCCAACTCTCCTGTTTGCATGTTCAAAAGCTGGCAGTTCCCAACAGGTGTATTCATGGCCTCCTCTTTTTCCAAAAGCACGTTCCAGTGGAACATAGGGGCACAGGCCTACCTCATATGAAACATGAAAAACGCACAAAAAGTAACCACAGCTATTATTTTATTAAAAAAAGTAATAGTAAGCTAGTTTATCTAGTTTTTTAACAAAACATTTGTCTTTCACTATACAGAAAGTAACCGGAGAAGAAATGTTAAACGTTAATAACATAAACATGTCCAGCAGGCAATTTTAGACAAATCAGCACAATAAATGCATACATATGTTTCAATAGTGCTTCCAAAAAACATTTCAGTAATCAGCAAAATTACAAGCTAATCAAATCGCGCAAACAAAGACTTCTTGCGTGAGGAGGATTTTACCACCAACCGTTCACGAAAATACATCTACCAAACCACAGTAGGCCTACTAAAATTATTTCCCACTGTATCGTGTATTTACACACAACAAACAAGTTTCTGTTTATAACATCTTTAGGAGAGCTGACGATTATCTTTCAGTGTTTGTGGCGGCAAAATACTAACGGTTGCTCAAGACACCTAAAACTAGTACTGAAATAAAGGTCCCATACTTTGACCAACTATAACAAAGTACATCAAACTTAAAAGAATATACGGCTTTGGATAAAGAAACAACATGGTTAAATTCTATTAACTAACTTTTGTGAGGGCTGTTTGTGAAATGAAGTGACTGACCAAAATGTATTTGTCGTAGGTTCGAACTGAAGCGCCCAGCCACTGGTTTGATTTGTGAGCCATTAGGAAAATGTTACCAAACGTGATGTTTTCATCACCTATGAAACATTAATTGAACGAAAAAAAAGAGAGTGTGGTAGAATTTAGTATAATAATCATATATATATATATATTATTATTATTACAAACTGCTTACTTGGCCTAAATACTATAGTATGCTATACTCACCTTTTTGGTCGAAGTTTAAAGTCTGACAAGATTCTCCACTTGATGTCCTGGGACACATGAAGACAGAGCCGCCATGAGAGATCCCAGGCTGGCTGGTGTTTGCTCTGGGTGCTCCAACCACCACACTTATGCTGCAAGGTGGAAATACATTATAGCATGTATTATACAAAATTTCCAGTTTAGAGTGACAAAAGTGCATGATAAATGCATGATTCATATATGTTCATTATTTATACATTGTATGCACACACACACACACACACAGAGAGGGAGAGAGAGAGAGAGATACACACACACACACACACACACACACACACACAGAGAGAGAGAGAGAGAGAGAGAGAGAGATACACACACACACTCACACATTTTTTTTTTTTGATGGGACTTTCCATTGATAATATTTTTATACTGCACAAACTATATATTATATCCCCTCACCCTAAACCTACCCGTCAACGAAAACTTTCTGCATTTTACATTTTCAAAAAAAAATTATTTAATGTGATTTGGTAATCTGTTTTTCCTCATGGGGACCAATGCCCCCTCAAGTTCGAGGATTTCTGGTATTGCCATCCTCCACACACACACACACACACACACACACACACACACACACACACACACACACACACACACTGCAGTTCAAAAGTTTTATTCAGAATTCAATCGATCAAAAGTGACATTTGTAATGTTACACAAGATTTCTATTTCAAATAAATTATATTCATCAAAAAAAGATGATAATTCATAACTAATGAAAAAAGTATCAAAGATTCCACTAAAATATTAAGCACTGCAACTTTAATTGCAGCCTTGGTGAGCATGGTGTTTCAAAAACATTTTAAAGTCCCACTGTAGTCACTAAATTTAAAACTCCTTAAAACTCCTCTTTGATGGCCAAAATGACAAATGTTTTATCCTTGAAAAAACATGTCCTCATGCCTTAAAATAGCTTGAATGTAACTCTACACCCTCGCCTCATTAAATATATGCGATTCTACGAATATGGAAATTAGTCCACTCACTCACACCAGCTCAGAGATTCACTAGTTGATGTCGAGGTAGTTTGTGATGTCAGAAACACCAGCGCTTTCAAACCTTGTTTTTGAGACTGTCTTTGGTTCACTGCAGTTTTAAGGAGAAAATACTCTGCAATGGTGTTGACATGAATTTGCACATGGTTTGTCTTAATGCATATTAAAACACCACATAGACATATAAACAACAATTAAAAGCTTGATTTTGACCACAGAGAGAACCTTTCCAACTACAAACTTTTGAATCACACTGTATAATTGTAGCATCAATATTAGTATAATTGGGTGAAGGTTTTAACAGATTCTGAAGGAATCAACCAGATAATCCATATGCAGAATGTTTGATGTGTAGGTCAGTAACACTCACCTTTTGCTGCTTGACTGATAAAAGTCGACTGAGAAACCAAAGTAGCTGTCCTCAGGGCCAGAGAAGACTGTGTAATTGTTCAGATCCAGGTTAAAGCCATTGATGTGATATGGATAAATGAGTATAGACAAATATCCAGTAAAAAACAGAAAACGGACTTCCAGGCTTTTCTTCATCTTCTGTGAAATTTTTCGATCCGTTCAAATTCGTTCTACAAAATTCTCTCTGCCACAAGGAAGAAGTTGTTCTGTCCCTTTTGGAGAGGTCAGTACAAGTCGTTATATTACTCTGTGGTTATTGGAGTTAATATGACACTTGTGGGTTTCTGTTTCAGATGTGCTTCCTTCAGATAGTGAGGTGCATGTCATGGGTTTCCTGGATGCTCGGTAAGTGTTTTGTGGCATGTATCCTCATTCACATGCAGCATATCAACACCCAGCCATGCCTTTCAATGAATCTACATTATAGTAGAGAAAATAAAAATGCTAATGCACCAGAAAAAAAAAAAAACTCATTTGAGAACAGCACAAAACAGACAAAAAGCAGCATTTTCAGAAGTGATAGCAGATAAGAGACAGAATTGTGTAAGCAAAGGCCATGCTCAAGAAGTCACACCCTAAGAGACGACACTTCCAATAAATATAGCTACTCATCTAATTGCAGAGGAGTACTCAACTCCATTACTTGAGTAAAAAGTAAAACTGGTGAAGTATTACTCCATTAAAAGTGAAAGTTGTAAAGACAGATTTTTACTTAACTAAAAGTACAGAAGTAATTGCTTTTAGAAGTACTTAAGTTCCAAAGTAAAAGTAAATGCATTATTTTATTGTTGTATGCAGACTGTGTCATCATGGTGGTTTTTTAAGCAAGTCAATGATGCTCCATCTGATGTGCTAGCATACCTTAAAGTCATTTAAATACTTGTTTTGTTTTAAAGTTAATACTAGAAAAGAAGGGTTTCTACATTGTGTTTATTTGACAAGATTATGCTAATACATATTTATGAAAGGACTTAATTAAAAACATTATTAGTCCAACTAGGTCTTTGCATGCTAAATACTGTCATTGTCGAACTTTATCTGTGTGTTAGCGGTTATCGACTGATCAGTATCCAAAAAATGCTTGGAAATCATTGAATTTCACATGATCCTACAATAGTGATTACTGATAGGATGTCTACAAAAAAAATAAAAAAAATAAACCCAATCATGTTGTCAGGGTTATCTGCTGGAGTGTTATTAACAACCACTAGAGGGAACTTAACCTCAGACCTCACTTCTTACACAGACTACATTTCCCATCAGCCCTGTACCTTGGCACTGATCACCCTAGCTAGCTGCAGCGTATTACCTGGACTATTTAAGAGGCTTTCTGTTTAGTACACGTTGCGAGGTCTTGTATTACCACGGTTTACATTTCTGAGCGTTTATCCCTGTTGTGACCCTGTCTGTTTCCTGTTGTTTGTTTCCTTGCTGCCTGCCCTGATCCTTGCGTGTGCTACTGGACTGAGATTATAAGCTGCCTATCTCGACCTACTGCCTGTATTACGACCACGATTCTGCCTGTCCTTTGCTGTTCCTATTTGCTGACCATTGCCTGTACGACCACGCTCTCATTGTTAATAAAGCCTACACTTTGATCTACACCCACGTTGTCACGCACCTCTTCGTTAAGCATGTTTAAAGAAGAAAAAAAATCATCCACTAACTTTCAAGGGGGCTACATAGAAATGTAGTGAAAAGTGCGCTATTTGTCTTTCAAATGTAGTGAAGTTAATTTTCCAGAAAAAATAATACTTAAAGGTACAATTTGACATTTTTTTATATTAAAATATCCAAAAACTACTTGCACAGTGTTATATTTTTTGTTCAGTTGTGTACTTACATTATCCTAAATGTTTCCAAGAATTTGTAAATCCAGAGAAATTCACAGTTTTAAATAGTGCCCGTCCCTCTCTTGTCACTTGTGCCTGTCAATGATGTAATATCTGTGTTATCCCTGGTTTCTTGTACTGCACATTAACCATGGCAACAGACACGGACAGCTGTATAATGTCTAACGGCATGCTGCTGTTGTTTTGTTCAAACATTATGAACCATGGTAAGCAAACTTTGGGACAAAAGAAGTAATAAAACGAGGAACAATATTGGCATGGCATTTCGGTGATGATGAGGGCTTTGTGACAAACTTGGACAGCGCTCTTGCACGTTATTAGACGAGGTAAGAAAATATAGGATACATAAGACTGATCAATGTTATATAACTCAACACGATGAAGTGTAAGAATATCATCAGTATGATAATCTAATGTTGATCTAGATCACTGTTAAGTCTCATAAAGCCAACAAACTAATACTAAACAGTACAACTTTCAACACACTCAAATGCAGTTTAGTATGATAGTGTAACATTAGACCAAGTGAAACAGCGCTGCGTTACCTCACATTAATTAGTCAAACTGACCTGATTGAGTAGTATTTCAGCACTTGCGAATAGTTTGTTAGGATGAAATGTCCTCATTTCTTTATATCCCCCAGGACTCATGTGTGCCACTAATATCTGTCTCTCATTAGTAATCGCATCCGTGATTCTTGGCTACACTCTGCTTCATAACACAATCATGTTAAAAACATGCATTCACTCATCCATAAACATTATTTTCCCATAAATGTTATTAAGTCCATCAGCATGACGACAAGTTCCATGATTCCATATTCACTGCGTCATCAAACTACGCCTTTGTTATTGTTTGGAATTGTTTTGCCACCTCTAGCAGACAAAAAAAAACTACACAGTGCACCTTTAAGTAAAGTACAGATACTTAAAAAGTGTACTTAAGTACTACACTCAAGAAAATGTACTTTGTTACTGTCCACGTCTGTCTTATTGTAAATTCATGAGTTCACACTTACAAATAATCAGAGTAATTAGTATGCATATTTGGAGTGCTGTCCGAGGAGAGGGCTCCGAGCTTGGTATTTGGCCCAAGCCCAGATTACTTCCCCCGTATTCTGGTTTAAGAAGTAACCAGGCAAGTGTGAGGAGACGGGGTGGTGGAGGGATGCTGAAACTGTCCAAAAGCATAGGTGAGTTGACTGCGTTGATGTTTATAGGTTTCCGCTCATGTTGATTGGCAGACATGTTGATTGCTGATTAATGACAGCTGGTTGGAATGATGTGATGATTAGTTAGATCATTTGAACGTGTTCCTCCCGAACTTTGTTAATAAAACATCATGTCTTTATTACGTTTTTCAATTTTCTTTAAGATCTGTCGCAGATTTGGGTCTGAGTGCACCCTGAGGCAATTCATCTGCTCTTTAAATATGAAAAATTGACCTAATGTTCAATATGCCGTACAATAAATGTATTAGTTGTTGTTTATCTGTCTAGGTCTGGCAGCTGAGTGAATTTCTTTCTTACTCTCTTTACTGCACCCTACCCCTTGGGGACATAATTGGTCAGATTAAGTACTGTATGTTTGGGTATAAATGCGGCTTTATGTCTGCTTTTTCCAGTTCTTGTTAAAGGAGATTTTTTTTTCTGTTTTGATTTAGTGAAGTTGCATGATTCTTTTTTTATTCACTACATTAGTTTTATTTCAACAAACAAAATGTATTTATACGTTGTTTGGATTAACATTAACCATCCACATTAAAATGACATTTAGTTTCAAAAAGGGAAGCACAAATAAACATTAAATATTCTCTTAATGTTTGATTGATATCATATGCATTTCTGTTGAGTCCCAATACCCAAGACAATCTGTTCACTTCAGCCTAATAACAACAAAATGACAGATGCTAAATAGTTACAAGCCCAGAGTGATTTTCATCTCAATTTCTGACATTGGCATACATTGTACACACAGATAATAACCCAAGGAGGCAGACACATTAAGATAGGAAACAGTCAAGAGCAAGGGAATTACGTTTGCACAAAGCACACAATAGCAGCTAAACTAATACAAAATAAAGCTTTTTTTTTTGCTGAACATGCTGATGCAAAAAAAACAAACCAAAACAAAACAAAAAAGACAGCTCAGTTGCACCAGTGGAGCGAGAGATTAGATGTTGTTTGGACCGATCCTGATTACATGGTTTTATAGGGATCTGAGCTCAGAATTACACATCTGCAATCCACCAATCTCTGTCAGTAATGGATGGTCTAAGGATGTACTAATTTTCTTTAGTTAGCAAAGACTTCTAAAAAAAAATGTTCAATCAATCATGCCTTAAACAATATTGCATGGAGATACAAGGTTTATTTGAATGACTATACTTCCATATTTTTTTCAGGACCTCTGGGCTGCTTTGAGAGCTCTTTCAGGAGCATCTCCTTACATTCTGTCACCCAGTCGCCAAGGCAGTTCCAACGAGGATGGAGCACCAAATCATGCAGTACCCAGGCAAGGAGAGACCCAGCATAAGGCCCCACCCAATACACCTACACAAGGCCAGGTGAGACATGAACATATTACTTCCTTATTATATTAAGTTATGCACAAAGTACTAGTCATTTTGACACACACACACTATATATATATATATATATATATATATATATATATATATATATATATATATATATATATATATATATATATATATATATACACACACACACACACACATATATATATATATATATATATATATATATTGTTTGTTTACTTGTTTACCCAGTGATTTTGGAAGTTCATAGTCAGCACAGCTGGACCAAATGACCTTGCAGGATTCATTCCACAGCCTGTGAAGCCAATCTGCAGACCAAAACACACAGGACAACTATGGGTTTCCTGCCAAATTCAAACTTCTTGCCAAATCTCTCCCTATTTATTTGGGGCAAACAAGCAGCCAATTTGTGCTTCAGAACAACAAAATGTTTGCCAGGTTTTCAGCTGTTCATAGATTGAATTAAAAACATGCATGCTACAAACAGAATATACACTAAATTTAAAGGATATTTTCATCAAAACACAAGAATTATGACTAAAACAAAAATTACCACCATTTAATTCCTGTGCACCAGTGAGCATTCAGTTCACTTGAAAGTTTGTATCATGAAAGTGAGTTTCAGTTTTATTCAAAACTTTAAACAAAGTCAGAAGATTTCTCATCTGCCATTCTTACCGCCATGAGATGACCAAGGGTGACCGACAGGCCAATGACTGCTGGGGCCACAGAGGAAAACGCTGATTTGGGATGAGTGGCAGCCTGGACACACAGAACTAGTTGGAATGAAACAGCCATCTCCACTAACAGAGCCTGATACAGATGTACCCCCGGGGCCACCTGAAGGAGGGTAAGTGGAGTTTTATCTGTTATTGTTGGACACTATCTGTCTTTTCAGACCGACTCCATCTACTTTCCTCATTCACTGCAATTACCTGGCAAACTATAAACTCCTCCTCTTTCTGTCCCTCTATCCATCTATCCCCATCTTGCTTTTTCCTCACTTTATTTGACACACACACAAACCACTTTTCCCATCAAACTCTCATTTTTCTTGCTCGTTCTTATTTTGATACTATACCGTTTTCTTCTCTTCAGTGATTTACAGACCTGTCTTTCTATTATGATGCCTCTGTATTTCTGTTTACTATGACAAACTTTTTGACAGGACTGTATTGTACCAAAAAGAACACACACAAAAAGAGAATACAGAAGAAAGTGTAGTGTTCCACTTTGATAGGTGCACTGAGATGTCATTTTAAGCTGAACAGGAATAACACAGAATATAATATGGTTTCTTACATTTCACCCATACTATCCAATTGATACATTATGTATTTTGTTAAATAACAACCATCAACAACAGTTAATCAAAATTAAAAGCAGAATTAGCTAATTAGAAAGTTAAAAACCTTTGCATGTCACAATGAAATTAAGAATAATTTGCAAGAAATCATTAAATTAGATTGTGGAATAAATGAGAACGGCTTTATAGCTTGGCAATTACTCAGAGTTAACATAATAATCGTGAATAAAAGCCCTAATTTTATTGATCAACCGCATTAACTATAGACACAGGTTTCCAAAGAAATCAAATAGCAATTCATCAAACTACATTTAATTTTGATTCTGACAAAGTTGATCACAGAGATGAAAAAGATCCAGATCACAGAAATCAGAGGATCTAAAACACATAGAAGAGATGATCTACAGAACAAAGACATCAGAAAACTGTACAGTATAATTCAGACGATCCAGAAAAGACATCAGAAGATAGAAATCAGTCGATCCTGAACACAGATATCAGAATAATATTAGAGAACAGTATAGACCTATAACCTGTAAGATCAGAAACATCTCACCTCGTTTACCCCCAGGTTGCTCCTTAGGGCAGTTGGTGTAATGCCTGACAGCAGAGCACAGGCGCTGAGGGCACCAAGCAGCTGGGCTCCCACCAACAGGACAGCCCGCCAGGGACTCACCCTTAAGCCTGCAACCAATGCCATGGTAACCACTGGGTTGAGGTGAACCTCACCGAGGCAGACACAGGCCAGGGCTAGTGAAATTCCGAAGGCCAAAGAAACATGCAGTGAGTCCGTCGAGCATGCCGGGGAAGAGTCCAGCGTCGGAAGGGGTTCGTCTGTAATGGAGTCCCAGTACAGAGGCCCGGCATGCGGCCACAGCACGACAGAAGAGAGGCTGATGAAGAGGAAAAAAACTGTTCCCAAAAACTCACAGAACATGTCACGTAAAAACAAACCAGACCACACATCCCTCAGAATCAAACTGAAGGTGGACAAAGGTTTCATGCTGCTTCTTTTCTCGTCTTTTGATGGGTTTGTACTGCACCTCCTAATCTAGATCTCCAATAGCAATGAATTTTGAATTTGCAGTTCTGATTCTAAATCAGATCTTGAAGAGACATCAACATGGGGAGAGTTATCTATTTAAATTGCTCAAATTCACAGCCACGTCGTTCTTATATTTGGCATTCAATATGGGACCCTGTGACGTGTTCAGTTGGATCCCTCAGCATTCACTCTGCCTTCTTTTGTCCACTGGCCTGATCTTTCCTGAACACTGTTATAGAAAAGGCTTGCAATTTCATCAGGTGCTAAGTGAAGAACCAGATACTACTTTCAGACTCTCTTCGTATGCTAAATGTCTTCTTTCCAGCACCGATTGGATTTTCTTATCAAAAACCAGCAGTCCTCTCTCTGGGGTTTCGACTGCCAGAGGGGCTAAGCTTGAGGGTCTGATTTGATGCAGTCCTTTTATCGAAAAGGCTCTCATGTATTCCTCTGAGGTGTTCATGACTGAAAAGGATTAAGACGTGTCAAATATCCAACGTTTTACTAAGTAGCAAGCAAGTGTTAAGATGAAGAAAGATTAGATCTTTGTAGGCGATAAAGATCAGAGAGGAGCCAAAGCATATTGTGAAGACAGTATGAGAGCTTTTGTGGTTTCGTTCTGAGCTGGACAAATACAAACAAAACTCAATTTTAAATCACCAAATTAAAGTATGAGAGTGCTATTCTAAGGGATGTAGTCCCTGCTCACCCCTTTCAATGGCAAGCTCTCTCAAAGTGACTGAGAAGAAAGTGGAAACGAAAACTCTTGCGATAACATGGCCAACGACAACAATGGCTGCACAGTTTGAGTTTCTATGACATTCTATAGAGGTCACAGTATGAATGTAGGATCAGGATAAGGTTGATATGAGTGAAGCATGATTAGGAACTATAAGGTTACCTTTTTAGGGGAAAACAGCTAACCCTTCTGTATATGATGAGGCTTTTGACAGAAGGACACTTGGAGGACTCAATGTATGGAGGTAGGGAGCAACCAGATCATTTCGCATAGACTTCCTTTGTGAAAAAGAGATAAAAATGTTTAGTCTGTATAATGCATATGTTTGAAATGTGCAAATCAATGTATCATGAACTAATATGCCGTGGAGTCACAACAACCTGGAGCTGAACGCGTTCAAAGCAGTGGAAATGATTGTGAACTTTAGGAGAAACCCCCCAGCTCTCCCCCGACTCACCATAATGAACAGCACTGTGGCAAAAGTGGAGTCACTCGGGTTCATGGGCCCTGCGACATCTCAGGACCTGAAATGGGACACACACTGTGAAAAATGCCCAGCAGAGGTTGCCTTCGATAGCTGAGGAAGTTCAACTTGCCACAGGAGCTGCTGACACAGTTCTACTCTGCACTCTGTTCTCTGCACTTTTATATCTGTCTTGGCTTTGGAATTAAGCCTCAGAAGACTACAGTGGATAGTCCAACCCTATCTCATGGTGAATTCGTACAAATTTGCACAAATTAACCAAATGGCTAAATCGTACGTTAAAAGAAATATACCTCTTATTCACATTCCCTTGCATTGAATATAACATTACTGTACATACAAATATTGTCTATTTTGCAAATTATGAATTTTTATATATATTTATTTTAATTTACTTAGTTTATTGTTATTATCTGAGGAGGGGATCTAATTGCATTTTTTGTAATTATAAAAACATCTATAGGTTTGCTATTCCTGTTTGTAGGGCTGCACATTTTAGCCAAACATTTTGAATTTTCTCAGTCGGAAAAGTCTGGCTTGTCATCTTTAGGTTGTTGGAGAGCTCCTGCCTCAAGTGGAGGAGTTCAAGTATCTTGGGGTTTTGTTCACGAGTGAGGGAAGGAAGGAGCGTGAGGTTGACAGACGGATCGGTGCAGCTTCTGCAGTAATGCGGTCGATGTACCGGTCTGTCGTGGTGAAGAAGGAGCTGAGCTGAAAGGCGAAGCTCTCGATTTACCGGTCAATCTACGTTCCTACTCTCACCTATGGTCATGAGCTTTGGGTCATGACCGAAAGAATGAGATCCCGGATACAGGTGGCCGAAATGAGCTTTTTCCGCAAGGTGGCAGGGCGCTCCCTTAGAGATAGAGTGAGGAGCTCGGTCACACGGGAGGAGCTCAAAGTAGATCCGTTGCTCCTTCACATCGAGAGGAGTCAGCTGAGGTGGCTCGGGCATCTGTTTCGGATGCCTCCTGGACGCCTCCCTAGGGAGGTGTTCCGGGCATGTCCCACTGGGAGAAGGCCCCGGGGAAGACCTAGGACACGCTGGAGAGACTATGTCTCTCGGCTGGCCTAGGAACGCCTCGGTGTCCCCCTGGAAAAGCTGGAGGAAGTGTCTGGGGAGAGGGAAGTCTGGGAATCTCTGCTCAGACTGCTGCCTCTGCGACCTGGCGCCGGATAAGCAGTAGAAAATGAATGAATGAATGAATGAACAAAATAACTATTATTATTGTAATTTTGACAGAATTTCATAATCTATGAGCCATATTGATATTTTAGTTTTATTTCAATTCATCTAGCAGCCTGACTGTTAATACTGACATTACAAAATTACTATGTTTGTATTTACAGATGTTATTTAAGATTCTGTGGGAATGAGATAAAAGCAAAGACATCTGGAGCAGGGATGATATCCTTTGTGCTTTACAAGTAGGTTAGAATAATAGAATGGTTGAGCCACAGCTGTAAATGGTTCAGAAACATGAAGCTCCTGGTAAATATTTACGTACAGCACTGCAGAACCATTACACATCACATACCCATCACTTGTTTCATCCTGGTTTACTACTTCAGTAAGACGTTCAATTCTTTTTTGTGGCTTTTTCTGCTTAAACAAGTAGACTTCGCAACTGTGTAGTTTAATGAAATTCTGGCTTTCATTTGTTTTCTGGAGTAGAAGGATGTCGGCCGCTTTATATGATAAATATTTTAATTTATTAAAAATATTATATTTAAATATATTTAATTCCTTTATTCAAATAAACATTGATCAACTTACATACGTAACATACCCTATCTGTATTAACAAATAACATGTCCATGGCAACAATAGAATTTTATAACGGCAAAACCTGGGTCACTGTCGTGAAACACTTGGCGGTTTAAGGAATTTTATCAAAGAGTTTATATGCAACACCTTTAAGTCATTCCCATAGGTAAGGGGAAATCATGCCATAAGTCTCAAATTTGAGGGAAAAAGTTGAGGTTCTTTACGCAACTGGCTACTGGAGAAGTTGCTTATAGACTCGATGACAGGCAAATATTCCAATTCAGTGGAAAAATCGCTACTCTTTATAACAACGTATGATCACATCCAACATATGTTGGGATTTTGTAATAGTATCTAAACCAGTACATTAAAGACTTTCCTCCATCTCTTCCATTCTGCTTTTTACTTCCTGCCCTCCATCTGAATTTTGCGCGTCATCAGAATCACATGATTGCAAACAAGCTATTAGGCAGAATCTGTCACCAGTCATGGGTTATTCCAATGTGACGGTACATTGGAGTACATACCTGAACGACTTATTTCGAGATACTATTTCAGGGGAAAATAACAAACAGAGTGGATGGATTTTTACCACAATAGGGTGGCTGTGTACACACTGCCGACACATAATTATGTTCAAAAACAACACAAATGTCAATTTTGCATAATGGCAAATATCTGAAATTGGAAAGAGAAATCAGGTACACAAATGAGACCAATGACTCAAAATATTTTTAACTGATATCCAAGATAAATAGGCTGTCTAGGTCTTTCTAAGGTCAAAGCGGTATTAAGATTCCAGTTCAATATTCTTGTCTCAGTCGGTTGATGGCGTCTTATCTCACAACCTCAGTCTGCGGTTTTAGCCGGCTCTCAGATTTATGTTCATTTTGTTCAGTCTCTCCCCTGGACAGGGTTGGGTTTATATTCATTGTCCATCCTCAACCTGTGGCCATCTGTAAATCGTTTCTGGGCTTCTGCAGAGCCTCCAAACCTTGCAGGTACTAAATCTAATCAGACCACCCCTCCTGCATTTGAAGATTACATTTAGTCGCCCCAGCAGCACAAGGGCTTTGTGTCTAAGAAGTTCAGAGGGGTATCATTTTGGATTAGATTCCACTGGAGGATTTTTGGAATTTACTCAGGCCTCAGGGGTTTTACATCGGTGTCTGTACTTTTAGTGAAATTTCTCTGGGAGCAAAAGTCTTAGTCATTGCACTTTTCCGCTGACTTGCATATCATATCAATCGCTGCTGCTCAGTTCACACCAAAGAGCAAGTCAAACTAAAAAATTAAATACAAAAAGCTTTCACATTATGAATCACATTGCTAAAGACCCATAACGTTGGTTTTTGAATATAGAAGAAGTATTTGGTGAATGAATAGTTTCTTGGCAATTTTGTCCATTGGAAGATAAATACTTCCAGCCAAGTCTGTCGTCAAATGACATCTGCTATAATTGCCTCCAACTTCCGCTGTCTGTATGTATTATTCATGACAAATCTAATAAGGCTAAAACTGTCAAATCGTTCGATAAGGTGAAAATGGTTTCTGAAGTTATGTGATTTCCACCCTTAAGGAGGCATAAAGTCCATTTAGCATGAGTTTTCTGACTCACTCATTTTTAATGAATGAAGTGGGTGCAATCATTAGATGATCAGTTCTTGTTTCACTTTAGATCATTTTTATTCAAAGGAAAGTAAAAAGGTGACAGGATGTTAGTGGGAAACTTGTTTGATAACAGTATTGTTTGGAACTAAACACACTTAATTGTTAAACTGAAATGTTTAAACCAGTCCACTAAAATTCACAAGACAGCAGCTCGAGTCAGACCACCTGCACCACATCATCGCACACCGACTCAACCTATAGACCTGTCCTTTCATTCATCATCTGTGCATTGAAGACCCCACAAAGGTCAGTTTACACTGGGAAAAGCGTTTCCTCACACACACCTCTAACTTCTCGTAATTGAAGGCGATGACACATTCATTTTCACGCCCTGTCTTCCAGCCTGCCCCTCACTGGTGAAGGTGAAACTGTGTGTCACGATGATCCAGCTGATAGCTGTGATCTGTTGACTGCTAGTTGACCTTGAGTCACTGTAACACTCAGTGGCATCAAAATCTTCTGGGCGATATATATGGAAGTCATGATTTTGGACTTTTTGGACTGCCATTACATTTCCTAAAGACTGTCAAAGATTGTGTGTTTATACATTTAAGAGAACCAGAAACTAATGTTCAAAAGTTTTTTTTAAAAAGCAATTTGTTCAGATTTCTATCTTAAATGAATTTTGAATTTTCTATTTATCAAAGAATCCTGAAAAAAATGAATTATTATATTTTACAATATTACTGTATTTTTGATCAGCTTTGGTGAGCCTTTGAAATTTAAAAAAAAAACTTTACCAAACCAACCCATACCCAGGCTTTTAAGCCATTTCAGAGCAGAAACATAAATACTGTCAAAAGCCTGAGATACATACTGAGATTCATTTTAGCTGTTCTAAAGGTACTACTCTCTGGTTAAGAGTAGAAACATGCTACTTGTCCTTGCAGATGCAGAACTTTGAAGTGTAGAGATTTATTCAATCATAAATTGATAGCCACTGAAGTAGAACTCAAGGGCACACAGAAATATTGCCTTTTTAGTAGGTAGAAAAGACAAAGAAAGTAAAGTTATTGATTTGAAAGTTTTACTGCAAAAAGCAGACATTAAAAGATAAGAAGCGTTCTTGATTATGAGCATCAGCCCCCTTTTTTATGAAACCATGTTCAATATGCACCCTTATGTTTTTGTTTTTTTTACTTTCTCTCACTAGATGGCAACATTACCATGTAACACTTGCTCTCTCCAGCAATTAGACAGCAGTTCCAAATCCCTCATTTATCCCGTAATGCTAGAATGCCAGATTTATGTAAAGATGTATTAAAAATATTTTAACCCTCCAGCGATACATTTAATGAATTGCATCAACATGATATTAATGTCAGGGTAGAGGAATAATGTGGGCAGGTCACTCTGCGACACTTGTCAGTTATTTAACACACTCTCATTTATCTGTTTTGGCTGTGAATGACATTGCATACAGAGGTTTAGAGTGCTCCTCCTCCGCCAGCACCATTGAAAGAGCACATTTCATGTGCTGGGGAAGCTGATATTTCAAATACCATGGCAACATTTGTGTCATTTTGTGTCGAGCTTAATGGAAATCAGTGTGACACAAATCTGATAAACCAGGGAGGACAAAATATTTGCTCTTATCAGGGTTCATTACAAGATAACTCATTTATAAATTTATTTTTATGTTACAAGCAAGGCAGTGCAAAGAGGTAAACAACAACACAAAAGGTGCTTGGTCTGACATTATGAGAGATTCAATTGGTTTCATACAACAGATTCGCTGCACTGGCGAAAAAAATTCAACTTCTCTCCGCTTGTCTTTCGACGACTCCTGATGTTTACTGCATGATAACTACTTGAAAGGACTGAGGTCTGGGAGTTCTGCCAGCTCTGCTCTCAGACAGCTGTAAACCTGTAGGCATAACTATTTTAAACTTCTGTCCATTAGATAAAAGGCTTCAAATTTAAAACTCAATGCAAACAAACTAAAAATTTCAAATGCAAATCTAAAATCTCAAAGCAAACAGAGAAATAAAATAAAATAAGATGTATAATTTCTGTGGCACTAAAAACTGCAAAAATAATGGCTGTTTTCAAAAAATGACCCTTACTGAGAAAAAAAAACCTTATGGTCAGTCTTTTCCACTGTTTTTGTGACAATTTCAAGGTGATTGCAAAAAGAAAATGCTTCCAAATAATGAAACAACATTCTGTTACTTAAAATAGACTCACTACTCCAAATCTGCTCATCAGAATCTACTCATTCAAAAATTCACTCTTAAAATAAAGGTTCTTTATTGGCATTGATTGTTCCATGAAGAACCTTTAACATTTATGGAACATTCCATTCCACAACAGGTTGTTTAACATGTTATTACAATTTATTTCTTCAGGCTTGAAAATAAAAATATTACTTAAAGAACTATTCACTGGAAGGTTCTTTGGGGAACCAAAAGAAACTCTATGGCATCGCTGTAAAAACCTTTTGGAACCTTTCTTTGCATTTTTAAGTGCACCTGTTTATTTGTAACGAGAATTAGCAAAAAAAAAAAAAAAATGTATAATTGTATAATGTATTGCAGTATTACGGTAAATATTACTGGCAACTTGCATAATTCTGATTTTAATATTTTCTCTGTCTTTGGTGTTATTTCTTTTTTTGTAAATGTTCCAGTACTGTTGCTTTGGCATTTCTGTATGTAAAAAAAACCCCCAATAAAATAGTTTGAAATTGAATTTAATACATACAGTACAGTTTTAGTCTCTGCATCCCATATTTTGCCCAGCACCTTGTTAAAAAACCTGAATGGTTGTTTATATGATAGTGTACGTGCACAGCAACAACAAAAGAAGCCAAGCTGATAACATCCAGATTTATACATACAGATAAATCTGAGTTGATATATACCGGTATGAATAAAAACACAACTCACTTTATTGTCATAACAGCATTTACAAGTAGGTGCATGTAGGGACATTTATACAATTAAGTTTACATACATTTAACACATCACAATATACTGAGGAACAATGTACACAGACAGTGCTGACAGCAGAATCAAATAGTATATATTAGTGATATACATATTTAACAATACACATTACACAAAGAGATTGATGTTAGGGCAGTTTCCCAAAGGTATTCACAGCACACATAGCATGCGTGTAGTATTCTCTTCTTAGCTTCTGTAGCTGCATTGTACCGTGTCAGTTGCTGTTAAGCAGTCTGATAGCCTGAGGGAAGAAGCTGTCCTGCCGCCGACTGGTGCGGGTCCTGATGCTTCGATATCGTCTGCCTGATGGTAACAATACGAGGAGTCCATGGCTTGGGTGGTTGGAGTCACTAATGATCCTTTGAGCTTTCCTCTCAAGAGCATGTTGTAGATGTCCTGGATGGAGAGAAGCTGCAAAAACACCCTTAAATGAGCACGTCCAAACAGATTATTTCATTGAGATCAAAAAAAGACTGACATAAATAATAACAACATAAATTATTCTCATTGATTTACTGCCTCTGTTGCCACCAAATCCACCTTTGTTTTCGAACGTGTAATGATGTGTATTAAGCCTGCAAACATCTGGTAGGTAAGCTATATTAACAAAAGCTTATTTCTCAAAGCGGAGCATGGTTGTATTATTGTTAAGGGTGTATGATTATACTGATTTAGCAGCTTGCCATTTACTGTTGTTCAGTGGATTTTCCAGTCATTTCAGTGGATCCACATGGTCGGCTATTTTACCTAAAGGTGAAAAAATATTCCATGTGTAGATTACACAATGGGTTTGAGTTGGCCATATTTGACAATAAAAGTCCCTAAGTGTCCCATATTTTCTTTTGCTTTAGTAGGACTTTGCAACTCTAAACACAAGACAAAATCACTTATTGAGATGAGAGTTTTAGCTGAGAGCACAAAAGAACACAAGGTTCATCAACCTTTCGATGCAATAGCTAAACAAAAAAGCCACACACAGATGCCTGGACATCTGTAGAATAGCGCCGGTACAGTCTCGCCTTCTGTTGTACTCCATCTGTGTGCCATCACTCAAGACAATTTCAGTCAAAATAAATAAATAAAAAGTAAATGAACTCTTACTTTTTTTAGTCTACAGTTCCAAATGAAGATGGAAAGTCAACAGAGCTGTGGATTTACAACTCTGGATGTTATGTTAATATGGCTGTGTCATATTAAAAATGGCTAACAATAATAATAATAAAGTCAAATGCCTTGGGTGGTTTCTTGAATGTGTTGTAGCATGCTAAATGCAGTATATTTGTCTTCACTAGCATAAACTTATGACTAATTTGAGGCTGAAACTATTCCACATGATGTTTCTGAACGACTTCCATCAAAAGGTCATTAGAATCATAGTGAATTATATATTAAAAGATGTTAATGGCATTACTTTTTACCCAGCATTGGCTTTGAATTTGGGTGGTACTAAGCTGAATTAATTATAACATACCTTATGACGGAATTATATATACACTCTCACATGAAGGATTATTAGGAACAACTGTTCAATTTCTCATTAATGCAATTATCTAATCAACCAATCACATGGCAGTTGCTTCAATGCATTTAGGGGTGTGGTCCTGGTCAAGACAATCTCCTGAACTCCAAACTGAATGTCAGAATGGGAAAGAATGGTGATTTAAGCAATTTTGAGCGTGGCATGGTTGTTGGTGCCAGACGGGCCGGTCTGAGTATTTCACAATCTGCTCAGTTACCACTGTACAGGCTGGTGGTGGTGGTGTAATGGTGTGGGGGTTGTTTTCTTGGCACACTTTAAGCCCCTTAGTGCCAATAGGGCATCATTTAAATGCCATGGCCTACCTGAGCATTGTTTCTGACCATGTCCATCCCTTCATGACCACCATGTACCCATCCTCTGATGGCTACTTCCAGCAGGATACACCATGTCACAAAGTTCGAATCATTTCAAATTGGTTTCTTGAAGATGACAATGAGTTCACTGTACTAAAATGGCCCCCACAGTCACCAGATCTCAACCCAATAGAGCATCTTTGGGATATGGTGGAATGGGAGCTTCGTGCCCTGATTGTGCATCCCACAAATCTCCATCAACTGCAAGATGCTATCCTATCAATATGGGCCAACATTTCTAAAGAATGCTTTCAGCACCTTGTTGAATCAATGCCACGTAGAATCAAGGCAGTTCTGAAGGCCAAAGGGGGGTCAAACACAGTATTAGTAGGGTGTTCCTAATAATCCTTTAGGTGAGTGTGTACTGTGCATTAAAGAGGCTAGATATTACACACTTATCACAAAAAACATTTTCTTTTCTTTTTTTAACAGCAATATTATTATTATTTTAAAGTTATATCAACTATGTGTGAAGAAGCTATGGTATGCTCTATCGTACAAATTTATGTGCATTTATATTTGACATTCACATATTTTTGGTTATCAAACCAGCACAAAAATCTGCAGAAACCTTCAATCCCTCAACACTAAGGGGTCTTTGTTGGTCCTGGAGGGAGGATTGTTGTTTTTGTGTGTAGTGTACTGCTAGAGAGTTTATCTTGGAAGTTCATCCCATGAGATCCTCCAGATCTGTCACACAGGAGGTCCTTTAGTGTTTTTCACTCAATCCAAAAAGGCACAGTGATTAAGTGAGGCACTGTGGGAAATAGGAAACCGAGCAGAGAAGTGAATCAGAGTCAGACAGGAAAACGTTCAACTGATCGAGCACCAGCTTTCCACTATTAAAACCACTAGCTATTATATAACTTTAGCAGGTTTGAAATCCATTCCATATATGTGTATATGACTGTGTGCGACTGAGAATGTACTCTGAAAGACCTAAAATACTCTTTCTCCCAGTTTCACAGACAATGCTTAAGCCTAGTCCCAGACTAAAATGCATGTTTGAGCTGTTTTAACTGAAAGGAACTTGTACTGACATATTGTAGTTCCTTTCAGTTAAAACAGCTCAAACATGCATTTTAGTCTGGGACTAGGCTTAAGCATTGTATGAAAGCTACTTAAATACCCTAATTGAATTAAGGAATAATTCCTTATCTTAATCTAAGCCATTAATCTAGGCCTTTGAATCATAGAAGAATGTGCAGTGCCTAAATTGGCAACCCTAAATATTTGCGATATAAGCGGCAATATGTTTTGACATAGAAGGAAGCTTTTTGGAATGAATATTTATTAATTATGAATATTTATTAATACCAAAATAAATGTACATTATGATCTCATTCTGATAAGAAACATGTCCATGGACTCATTTAGAACTAACTTTATCTTGCTATGTCTTCAACGTTTATAACTTTGTTTCCAAAAGACTGAAATTAATTTTATTGGAATTTTGGGAGAACAGAGAACAGTTCTGAATACATATTGAGCTAGTTATCCATAATGTAATGCACATGCAAACTCTCTGATGCATCAAATAATAGCTCAGAGCTTTCCTTCACAGAACAATTTGATCCATCATAACCAGATGGCACAGATCTTTACAGATATTTGGATTGAGGTTTAAAGCCCCCCACAAGGAAGAAGGCAATGTTATGAGTGTATTTTAGGTCTTTTATAGCAGATTCATTTTAAACTACAAATTTAGTTATAGTCTTATTTTTTTTTTATTTTTTTTTTATTTTATTATTATTATTTTTGCTATAATGGGAAGATAAATTAAGAACACAGATTCCATGGGGACCAGACATTGGAGACTCAGTTTGGGGTCAGTTTATATACTTTTCATTTTCAAGAAATTAATTTATTAGCTGTTCATTTGAATCTCACACTTGGTAGGATCGCCAGGTGTAAATGGACGAATGCCATGAATGCAACTTTTTTTTTTTAATGAAAAGAATGAGCTGAAATAATGAAATATTTTTCTATTTTATTAATATTTTGTATTTTGACGGCATTTAATGCTACTAAACAATATTTATCAATATATTTGACCCATTTATTGCATAAAAACAATATATTTACATTAATATAATATTACTGTTTCACTGTATTTTGATCAAATAAATCCAGCCTTGCAGTGAGCATAAGACACTTCTTTGAAAAACATTAAAAAAACATACCGACCACAAAATTTCAGCAGTATGTTATCAGCATAATTGAGTGAAAATTTGCATTTCTTTTGCTATAATAACAACAATTTTATATATTCTCTTAAATATTTACCTTTTTTCTTTAATTTTTTTCCCCAAAAAACTCAAATTTGCTTCTTTCCAGATTTAAACTCCTAAACTTAGATTTTTCATCCCAGTTATATAGTGTGCACCCAGACATGTTTACCCCTCTGTATGTTGAAAAAACAGACAATATGCTTTATTATTTATCCTTATTTTATTCCTTCAAATAGTGCTCCTTCCACAAGACAGACTTAGTATCTGCTAAATTGACAGGCAAGTCCCTTGAGTCCACCATGTTGTGATATGATGAGAGACAAAACCAAAAGGTTTCCAATTACTGCTTGCTGAAATTCTGTAGCTTTATTTTGGTTTAGACTCAGACTTAGTGCTGGGCATACACAAGTTTTTCTCCCCACATGCTCATTAATAAGGCTCCTGACATGGGATGCTGTCTCCTTAGTCAAGCACATCCCATTGCATTTCATTACTGAGGGTTCAGCACCAACCACAAACAGACGCTCCATTGCCCCCTGACATAATGGAATAGCTTTGTGTTCAAAGTTAAGCTATATAAAATAAACAGCACTCTCAAGGCAGGCCTCTTAACAGTTTTATGTCACATGCACTTTCACGGTCTCCTGTGCGATGATGTACAGGGCATTGGGTATTTAATGGCAATTCCAGAAATGGCTCTGGCCACTGGCCACTGCGCACAATGTTTTAGTGGCCTGTCAGTTTTGATAGCTGTCTATGTGGATGCGAGCTGGAATTTAAAACAACTCAAAAACATCTTTTTCTTTTTTTTTCTTATTTGCCCTTAATTTACCCTCAACCCTGGCATCTTTTTATTTTGATTGAGGTGAGTTCTAATGGAATTAGAATAGAACATGAACAAGCCTTTAGGAACTACCAAGGACGATAACTAAAACACACATTTAAAAGAATAGCAGAGTTCACACCAAAACTACAAGGATAACAGCACAGAATTGTTTTTCCTAACTGATAAATGATAAAAACATTGACAGCCAATCAGAATCCACCTGAATGACAAAACTGCAGTGCACACTTGATCAGCTGAGAGTCATCATGCATTGGTGTGGATGCTAATGTATTTATCTTTATAGTTACCATTTATGGTGTGAACGGAGCTTAACACATGCAAATCAGCTCAAAGGGGAAATATTAATATGACTCATAAATCATTATGATTAATTATGAATATTTGAATCAGTTAACTTGATGGCAACTTGATCATAAGATGTAGCTACATTAAAATTACAGTCAATCAATTCATCCTGTGAACACTCAGTATTGATTATTTATCAATTCTAAGAGAAGGGTATTTTTCATGGCCACAGAAAATTAATTCTTTCTTAGCATTTACAGCACTTAGAGCTTGTAACAAAATCTAAATCATTTAAGTGACAATTTAATTCACAGACAGGGAGTCAGAACCAAACTTTAATGGACCCATTGCTCGAAGAGGATTACAATCCATGTTGCAGAGATTCTTCATTGTCAAAGACAAACAAAATAAGAACAATACAAGATGGTAGGCAAAAGACGTAATCGAAGTCCAGGCAAGGTTAAAAACACGGCAAGGCAGGCAGGCACCAGCCTAAATCCAAAACAGTAGACAAAAGGGTAAATCCTAAAGAAGGGCAAAAAGGTCAAGACACAAGTAACAGGCAATGGTCAGAGTAAATGCCTTGTAAGGCAGAATTAACATGCAATACTTCGCAAGGTGTTCAGAAGGCTACAAACAGGAAGTGAGAATACAAACAGGAAGGATTGCTAAAACTCAGGTGACGGGTCCCTCTGTTGGAGGGATGAACTGTTCATGGGCTGAGTTGTTACACAAACATGTATTGTGCAAATAAGTTTTATTAATTAAATCACAAACACAACTAAACTAACAAACACATACATACACACAAATAACATGTACATAGGTAAAATGAGAAGTGAGATCGAAACCGGAAGTGGGAACAGCAAATGGAGCTATGGAGCAAAGTCAAAAACCTGGAAAGAATCATCAGTATTCATTACAAAGCTCCTTTTTTTAACAAAGGAGGTTCACAACTTTAACTAACTAGTAGCAACTTAGTCTGCTAGATATATCGTACGATACTTGCATTCTGCCTCAGAGATCGAAGAGCATGCGAATATTCGGTTGCAGTAGAAAGTTCTGTCCGATGGTGCTGAAGTTGAAGATGTCTTCTGCATTGAATGAAGGAACAATGACAAATTTGCAGGCCAACAGGCAGCACCCCGCAGATGCAATGTTGGTCGGAGCAGGCAAGAGAGAGAGGGAGGAGACTTTTGTGCACTCGCTTTTAGCCTTGGGTGTTGGCTTCTTCTCCTCTGGGTCAGTGGGCCAATCATACCCAAGTTTCCAAAAGGAAAATTTACGATCCTCTGTGATGTAGCAGTATATTAGCATGAGACATTGAATTGGATGTGTGAGAGAAGAAACTTCTAGATTTTTACAATACTAATCTGTCACAGAGTTTGCAACATGTACTGTAAATTACCAAATGGGAAACGAAAGTTGGCGTCCATTGATACCAAACATGCTACTCAGGTGGTAACCCTATAAAACCTTATAAAAGGAAAATCACGAGGGGAAAATTGGATACACGTTTATACATTTCTCATGTGGTTATACATAGAATATATAGGATTAAAAGGGTTTATTTGTCCTATTCAACATGAATTAAGTCAGAGTCACAAATCTCTGCAAACTCTTTCTGATCGTAAACCTTATCAGTCTTCCAGTGTCCGTAACCCGAGTCTCGGTGAAACTGCTTGTGCTGCGGTTTTTGGGGGATGCTTTCCCAGACACTTATTTAGAGAGTTGAGTTTGCTGGATTATTCATTGAATATAATGAATAATTTGTGTGATAAATCTGATTTGTCCAGATGCTACAGCAGGTTTGTCACTTGTACAGTGCTGGTTCACGTCTGATACAGAAATTCTGGAGCAAAAAAATATTGGGATTTCATCTAATATTCAGCACCAAAATCTGCTGAAGCGTTAGATTTTTTATGTAACAGTCAGACAGTTTGACACTCCATTTATAATTCCATTGTGAAAACTCATTTGCATTTGGAGTAAAAAAAAGTTTCCTGCTTTTTCCTCAAACTGTCTGAAAAGTGTTTCCTGTAATCTCTCGAAATCACATGAAAAGCTCTGCCATTTTGGGATGCTTAAGAGAGCTCAGATAATCTGCAAAATTTTTGCCATGACCCGATTGTCATGTCAACAGAAAACTCATTTCCTGTAATCTCTTATACAGTCAGTTTGCCCATCATGCATTGCGCTTTCTTTTGGTTAATCTGGCTTTAACCCTGACTAGACAAATGATCTGCCATAATCTGTAACAATAGCCATACAACCCAATGATGACTCTGGCTTCTCTGGTGCTCTTAGAAATGGCAGAAAGGAAATATTCCCACCAAGGATGATACATATAATGATAAAATTAAACATATAGTTGAAAAATCATTCTAAATTTAAAAGAATACAAGAGTCCACACCACTATAAGGATAATGGTACAGAGGAACGATATAGTTGAAATCCATAAAACCAGCTAGAACTCAAACAATGAACAGATCAAGAAGAAACTCTAAACATGAATAATCAAACTCAAAACATGACGTCAAAAGACTTTTGAGAGTGGCATGTGTGCCTCTCTAGGGACTGGATCCCCTGTGAGAGGAGGAGGATTCTTTTATCTGTTGCTGGATCCATAATAGAGGTCTGTTATTCTGTCACAAGCTGGTTAAGTATAGACAGGATCCAATTGCAGCAGTAAAAGTTATGTCTTGTTAATTAGACCCTCTGTTCACAATGCTTTTAAAAGAGTCCAATATTTGTAAAGAATATCAATTTTATATCCTCATTTTCACTCTTTATACCAAAGCAATTAAAAAAATTGAAACAACCGGTATGTACAGATCTTTTAGCAACACTGAAACAATGATATGCTTGGTGTCTTAACCCTGTAATTGCCCTTATTTCAGGACATTTGAAGCGCCTCTGCTCCTGTTAGTTTCCACTGCCGGACAATCAAATCAATGCCACTTTAGATTAGTAATGGATCTCCCTATATTCAGAAGAGATAAAGGCTTTTTGAAAGTAAAGGCAGAAAAAGTAAAGGCTAAACGGGAGACATCAGCCAAATGTTATTAAACAATGGGAATATTATGCATTTTGGAGAGGCACTGTGACATGTTGATTTAAAATATCAGGTTCAGTGTTTCAGTGTGTGTGTGTGTGTGTGTGTGTGTGTGTGTTCACTACTCACCGCTGTGTGTGTGCACTTGAGATGGGTTAAATGCAGAGCACCAATTTCGAGAATGGGTCACTGTACAGAAACACTAGAGGAAAGGCTCTGCATTCTAGCTGGAAAGGAAAATCTGAAAACATATGTCTGAGTTGATTTGCAATTCTGCATACCTCCAAGTTAAGCCAAATCCTTTCGAAATACTTTCATTACTTCCTGGAGAGCAGTAGGCGCAAGGAAAAACACTGTTGCTTCAGACTTGGGAAGAATCTAGTTTCTGATCCGTTATTGCATTTGGAAGTAGAAGGCATGTGTTCGCCTCTGGTGTTTGCATTTCACTTCTAGTGTTTAATGCACTTCAAGAAGTCAAAAACATTGACTTTCACACATGTTAGTAAAACTGCTGAACTGCTGAGGTAAAACAAATTGAGGCGAAAAATTGAAAACAAACAAACAAAAAAAATGTACAAGATTTATAATGCATATCTTCGTTTTGTTTTTTAGAAGTAAAGGAACACAGGAGTGTTCATTAGTGATTACATGATCAATGCATTATTATGCTACTACTATATTTTGGGACATATTCAAAATGTAAATCAAAGGCCTTTGTAAATCAAAGGGTAAACCAGGGAGCAGTACATCACAGGCATACGGTTTTATTTGTTTACAGGCCTTGAACCTGGTTTGGAGTTGTGTAATTTATTACAGAAGATAAACAACATGGAAGGAAGCTGTTTTATTACCTTGATGTAATGTTGCTCTATGATGCAATGTTGGCATCCTCTGTGGAAGGTAGATAAAAAAAGAAAAAGGATAAAAAACAAAACAAAACAAAAAAAAAACTCTGGCATTCGGAAATATCAGTATTGTATGAAATATTGTGCCATCCTGGATTAAATTTTCATTAATATAAGCCTAGGATAACGTCTCTGTGATAAAATTAAAAACTTTATAAAATTAAGTGTGTAATTTCTACACTCTAGCGCCCCCAAATGGAACACAAAATGTCTCAAAAATGATATTGTTTCAAACAATCTTCCATACAGTATATTTTACAGTCTTATTGGTAGCTGAAAATATTATGAACAGTGATATAGTTCACTTAATCTTTACAAACAGAACACTTTCAATTTGATTTTGATGGAGGATCACTTGATCAAGACGATGATCGTAAATGGTAAGGCTTTTTTTATTATTCTTAAGTTCTTTATTCTATTCGCGGTATAGAGTGTCTGTGAATATGAAACATGAACATGAAATGTCATAGAGGTAATATGAATGTTTAGACGATTTCTTTGGCCTGTTTTGATCAGTTAGTGAAGTGTTTACTGAGAAATAGTGTGCATGATCACATGATGTGCAATAATATGCATGCCTAAGATCACAAAAATCATGTTTTCTGTTAAGAGTGGACATTACAATAACAGTGAATCATAGTGACCAGATATTTGCCCACATTGGACTGCATCTATATGATCTATATGAGACTGGAAGCAGGAAAATGTGTGTTTTATTTCTGTTTTTGTTGTTTGTTTGTTTGTTTTTCTCTGCAGTGCTGAAACACCAAATGCCAGGTATGTGATGTTCACTTCTATCTTTGAACAGGATTTATTTCCAGGTATAGCTGTCTACTCAAAATGTGTCTGACTCTCATTGATATAGTTAACTAAATTTTAAATAAATATATATTAATTTTGTCATTGCATTCTTTCTTAGTTCACATTCCTGACTGAATGGCTCTTTATGGGCAGGGCCTTAAGCTCCTCAGGTGTGAATCACAGTATATTCATGAAGATTCATGAAGGTTCACACCTCCTCGCATACGGCCATCCTAAACAAAAAGTGTCTTAGAAATTTAAAATCAAAACATTGTTTTATGTGTCCCAGTAGGCAGAATGATTTTCACATCACTTTGAAGTAAAAACTCTAGACTAAAGCATACAGAATGTTGCTGACTATACAGAATATATTAGTATGAGTTTTGAGGCCTCATTTCAGCGACATATTTTTTTGGTTTCTTCAAAAATCACGCATATATGTACTTGTTGCTCATATTATTGTTGCCTAGTTTCTGCTGAATCCAGTGATGTGAGACTTTTGTCATTAATATGTTTGTAAGCAACTGAAAAAAGCACAAATGTCCGGGCATGTAAAACTACCCCAGGACCCCAAATCAGCCTCAGACCCCAGAGGGTTAATAATAATATTAATAATAATAAAAACACTTAAATCTTTCAATGAATAGCCAATTACCTTACTGTACAGCATAATTCTGTGATGCTTAAAGTCCCCCTGTGGGGAAAATCATATTTTTAATGTTGTTTATATGTGTATGGTGTTTAATATGCTTTTAGACAAACCATGTGCAAATTCATAAGTCACCATCATTGAGTATTTTCTCTTTAAAACTGCAGTGATTTAAAGAGTTTCAAAAATACAGTTTGAAATCACTGGTGTTAGTGATGTCACAAACTACCTTAAAGAATCATGTCAACACGCCTGCGTGCTTCTGCACATCATTTACCATGAGAACGCTGAAGCAGGAGTCTCCAGAAGCCAGGTTATCGCGGTATATTTTTCTGTTGATATACATCATACACACCCCCTATATTGCTAAATCTACCCTATTTTTTATATTACGATGTTATGATTAACTATATACCTTTCTCCACTGACGTTCTAACGTGTTCAAAGCGCTTCAAGGATACTGATTTTTAGAAGACAGCTGTGTAACTGACAAACGGAAACAACACATTATTAGCTGTTTTATAATGTTGTCAAGCAAAAGGCTAATCATATTAAAAAGCGATACCAATACCATTGCACAGCTTTTACCTCAGTAAGTTGACCGAGTGGATCTCTGAGCTTGTGCAACTGAGTGGAAGTGAAGCTACTTAGCATATTCATAGATCTGTGTATAATAAATGAGGCAAGGGTGTAGAGTTACATTCGAGCTATTTTAAGGCCTGCAGAATTTTTTTTTCTCACTGGAAGAAAATGTTTAAATGTCATTTTGGTGATCAAAGATGAGTTTTAAGGGATAAAATTTAGCATTTAAAACATGTTTTGTATCCAATATTTAATGAAAACGCATTTTTATGCACATGTTCTAATTCTGGCGTATTCTTACATCATTCTCTGAAGTGTGTGCTTTTTCAATAGTGAACAAATGTACTAGGATATGCTAATTGGGATATAGCTGTGCATGTTTATTTTGTGTTGGAGCTGGTATATGACAAGGAGTTGATTCAGTAAAAATCAGCTCAACAAAACAAGATTTAAGTTTTTGTGTAAAGGATACACAAAAGTATTACATTGACATATTTAATCAAAGGCTTATATTCATCTATAAGTTGGAGGGAGGCAGGGTATGAACTAAAGTTTAAAGGAATGCATATTCCCTGGTGCTTTTGCTTCAAACAAATGTGGCAAAGCTGCAGCTGAATACTGATTCTTTTCCAATTCATTCTCTTTTAAAATGTAAACGTAACGGCTCTTTAGAGAGTCATGCAGCTACACTTCCTTATACAGTACCTCTGAATCTCATTCACTGTCGCACACCTACACGGTCCACATTTGCACGCTGCATTACTTAAAAGTGAAATCATTTTTTAAGGGCCTCATCTGCTCACTTGCTTATGCACGTTCTCTTCCACCTCCACTCTGTCTTTTCCATGACAGATTATGGCTTCTTATGTTATGAATGCTCTGAATATGAGTTGTACAAAGCATCTCCGTCAGGAAGCTGCCAGGGACCTTCAGTTCAGTGCTGCTGAATATGAATTTGAAACGAGACAACTGCTGATATGATCAGCCCACCTAACCGTCTGGTTTGTATTGTGGCAATTTTTTCATTGAAATGATTGGAAGATAGTATTTATTCATCGTTTTTCTATTGGTCCATTCATTTAATTTGGTAATATACTGAATGGTTGCCTGACTTTTTAAATAGAAAAGGTTTCACTTTCTACTTGTTTCTTTAATTTACAATACACATTGAGGTTTGCAGGAAATACACAGGCCTCTACACCGAAGAAGCTCATTTGTGGGGGTTTTAAAATAAAAAATCCTTGGTTTGAAATGATTTGATCTAGTCTTGATGTTTAGGGTTAAATTTTAACTAGTAATTTTAATAACGCACAGATGATTTCCAGCTCATTTTTCTAAAGCAAATGGATTACGTTAACTGCAGTTAAACAATTTATTGGATGGTTTATTGGATGCAATGGATTTCATCTGTTAAAGATTTTCAAGGATTATTTTGCAATATAGATAATTTTATTGGCATGCAAAAAAAAAATATGCATGGATAAATATAGAGCAATGCTTCTCTGGTTATTGAAGCAAGTATAGCGACACAATTCAGCACTATTATTTACCATATAGAAGCAAACCAAACTTTTTCCTTTGAAATGAATTATCACTACTACTATTACTACTACTACTACAAACTACATAAGCCCAGTCATATACGTTTGTCACATGATCTGCTCCCCATTGGCATCTAATTTGTGGCCTAATTTGTGTACTGCCAAAGAAGTGATGAATTTGATGATGATTTTCCAAATGCTGTGGAGATGTGTAATGTAAAGTTTAATTCGCCTTTGACGTTAACAACAAAAGATATGGGAAGTGTTTTGACTATCAGTGGTGGTTCTAGACAAATTTTACAAGGGGGGCCAAGGAGGGGCCAGTGTATAACCAGAGGGGCACATTAAAAATGGTAACAAATTTTATTTAAAGATTATAAACTTTGTTTTACTTGCTGATGTCTGTAGAAAGATGTACAGTAAACATAGGGCACAAGTACATTTATTTACTTATGCACGTAAACTATCAGTCAAAGTGTACAAGAAAAACAGTTTTATTGTGAAATATTTTTACAATTTAAAATAACTTTTTTTATACTTGAATAGGGTATATTTTAAAAATGTAATTTATTCCAGTGATCAAAGCTGAATTTTCAGCATCATTACTCCACTCTTCAGTGTCACATGATCCTTCACAAATCATTCTAATATGCTGATTTGCTGCTCAAGAAACATTTATAATTATTACCAATGTTGATGATTATTATCAATGATTTGTGAAGGATCATGTGACACTGGAGACTGGAGTAACGATGATAAATTCAGCTTTGATCATAGGATATAAATTACACTTTACTATATATACAAAAAGAAAAGTCATTTTACATTTTAATAATATTTCACAATATTATATTATAATATTATATTTTCTTGTATTTTAATAACATAAATGCAGCCTTGGTGAACAGAAGAGACTTCTTTCAAAAACAACCAAAATAGTACAGTTTCCAAACTTTTGACTGGTAGTGCATATCTTCTTGAATTTCAAAATGTAGGCCAAGTGTTTACTTAAAAAAAAGAAACATTAGAGCCATATTGACACAAAACATTATTTACAGGAGAAAGCACCATTTTAAGGACACACAGTAGGCCTACAATGACATTATAATTGAACTACTTTGCAAATAGTAATAACCTTCTTCATCAAAAGCCTGATGGTGCAGTACTTGATTCACATGGATCCCCTTTCTGTCCCTCTGGCTGTTCCTCTCTCTGTCCCTGTATGTTTTCTTCCTCCTCACTCTCCGGAATTTCCCTCTCTGTGTCAGAGTCCTCACTTACATCACCCGCCCTCTCTCCAGCCTCCACTGACTCCTCTGGCTCTCTCTCCTTCTGCTCCTCAATTCTCTCAATACCTTGATTTGTTTCTCTCACTTTTTTGTTTACTGGGGCAAAAAAGGACGCTATGTCCCTTCCTCGTTTCATGATAACTATCGGAAGAAAAAAACGTCCATTACATTTCGTTGCCTAACCATCCCACATAACACGGGCAGATAACCTGTTGATTACTTTACTCAAATGTATGTTATGTTAACAGCCAAGACAGATGAAGTTACGTGGTTAACATCACAACATTGTGCAAGAGCAACAAGTCACTTACAAGATACGAGTCACTTACTTACTCTAATTTACCCGTGTAGAACGTTCCTTCGCATTAGTTCCGCTTTTGGCGTAAAATCATAATCAATTCATAATTTTTTTTTTTTTCAGCACAGGGGGGCCACAGGGGTGGCCAGGGACATGTTTACAGAGGCACGGGCCTCTCTAGGCCTCCGTGCAGAACCGCCACTGTTTGACATCATAACGATGCGTGATATGTTACAATTTATTATTTGCATTCTGCATCACTTTCCTTATCAGAACAGACCCGCAAACTATTTTTTTGGCCGTGACCCACCACTGAAATAGTCTGTGGGCTGGCAGGGAGGACACTGGAACTTTCCCTCAGCTTTCCTTTAGCACTTAGTCATTCTGAGGCTATTGATGGAGGTCTTGTTGACAGGTTGGTATACTGTAGCCAACAAGTGCCAGGCCTGCAACCTGAATCCATCAGTCACTTGTGTTAGTCTGCGCTCAAACAATTATTTGCGGCTTGTTCTATTGATTATGGATGATCTAATACTCTGCCACAACAGAAGTGGTGTAGCTCCATTTTTCTGACTGATACTATTTGCACATACATCTGTGAGGCTCATATTATTTTGTGGCCTACTTTTTCTTTTGGTCTGTTTTGTTATGATCTGCATTTTGCCCTCAGGAGCTTTGCTCTCTTGATGTCTTGTATCCCGAATAAACAATGTTTCTTTTCTAGGAAGCATTTTATTCTTTTTTGCTACACAACAGGCTCATTGGAAAAATCCATCTTCATTTTTGCAAGCTCCAAAAATGCACCTTTAGATTCAGTTCACTGCAGTTTCCAGATAAAATGAACATTGGTGTCAGTAAAACAGCAGCAACTTTTTAAATTATTAAGGCCAGTTTGATCATTTAATGAAGACTCGTTTTGCTTGGTTTCTTGCAAAGCTATGCTATGACCTGAAAACACTTACCATACTGCCTGATGTGTAAAATATTTTTTTCCCCCATCAAATACCCAGCTCCATATGATTTTTCTGACGTAGTAAATTACTACGAGTCCTGAAACAAGAGTCACGATATAAAAGTCTTGTAGAAGCAAGCCAAAAAGTCATGGTTGTTTATCTCATATTTGATTTTGATATCACTTATAGTGTTTATCATGCTATTTTAAATTTTAAATGTGATAAATATTAAACCTTTAACGCCACTCACCAAACATTTTGCTTTGATAATTTGTCGAAATACATAGACAACCACCAACTTACAGTTTTATCTAAATTGCTAAAAAAAATTCGCTTTTGCCTTTTAAAAAAAAAACCTAAAAAAAAAAAAATTTCAAACTACAATTTAATGAAACAAACACAATCATCATTAAACCTCACTCAAATTTTTTTTGTGCTCATCAAATCAACAACAGACACTAGCCGGAACCACGCTGCCTGGGCCTAAGTTTTTTTCTCAGTGTGTAAGGCTGAAGTTGGTCTTCGTCTGATTCAACATGTTGAATCAGCGTCGGGCTGTCGGTGAGAGAGAGTCAGTTCATGAGAAACATAAGCAAAAGTTATGAAAGCAAGTAAATAAGTCATGACGGTGTAATGGAGGCCAGCTAGTAGTTGCTGTGCGAGTAAACCTCACTCCTCTGACCTCAAGACATGCTCTAGCGACAGACGCTAGAAGTTGCAGCCTTTAGCCTCCTTGTTGGAGCGTACAACTCCCATGCCGGAAGACCGTGGATCGAGGCCCACTCAGAGCGGGTTGAGTAGGACCCGGGTAGAGGGGTTACAACGGCACAGACAGAAGTTCTAAATTCTTCTTCCTTATCCTTATGGACAGAAAATAATATGGTTAAAGCAGAAATCTGGATTGGTCTTTACAGTAATAACAGCCAGAAACTCCACAGAGTATAAACCCTCTGGAAGTGACCATCTGAAAAACATGGTGGCCATATGACAAAACAGACTGAGTTGAGAATTAAAATAAAAGAGTAGGTCAGTTGAAGTGTAGCATTACTTCAAGCAGGTCAGAGCTTGCATCAGCTGATTCTCAGCTGCTCTATGTCTACCTATAGGAAGGAATATTATTCCTATCACAGCATCTCTATAAGTTTCATTCAATATTATCAGCAGCTTTGTTGCTTTGCTAAGGAGCTAATTAAATGACAAATTCCACAATCAAAACCACAAAGTTTCACTAGAAATTAAACAATTTAGCTCGAGGAATTCGAAGATGATTTAAATTTTTTTTTTTTTGACATATTCATTCATATCTTACGTTAAAGGCTAACTATTGTTCTTTGAAACAAAAATATTCAACTGTGAAACTAAAACTTTTGGATTACTCAAAACTATGCCTTTTTCAAGAGAGGAACAAGCCAGAGATTGTTCACACTAGTGAGCAAGAAGTGAAAGAAGGAGTGAAAGGATAAATAACAGAGACAGACAGAAAGAAAGGTGTTACAGGAAAAGAAGGAGATCATCAGAGTGAATGAGAGGTTTGTTTTGTTATTGTAACGGTCTTGTCGGTCACAAATGTGCACAACACTGGAGAATGACGGGAACAAAGTTTAATACAGAACAAGGGAAGAAATCCAAACAAGACACTTAAACATTAACAGCGATCAACGGGGACTGGATGAAACTCAGGGTTTAAATAACAGGAACACAAGATGGTAATGAGGCAAATTAACGAAACACAGCTGATAGGAATGAACTAATGATGACGTGGCGGGAAAAGACAAAGAGCACATGTGACGCAATGACAACAAAACAGAGTCCAGGACAGAAACACACGTAAAAGTTATAGAGCAGTGGCCCTTAAACTGTGGTTCGTTGGACCATTAGACCAACAAGTTCATTGGCTGATTTAAAATAATAATAATAATAATAAAAAAAGACCTAGCATGAAGGAGAGAGCTATACACTGACTCATACATTTTATATTTTCAATGAAAGATGAGAAGGATTAAGTAAATCCCAGACAGATAAAGAATATAAAATGTATAATGTACTGTTCAAAGGTTAAGGGTTGGTATTTTTTGTTGTTGTTTTTAAATGTTTTTGCTGCGTACCAAGGCTGCATTTGTTTAATGAAAAAAATCCAGTAAAAACCGTAATAGTGAGAAATATTTTATGATTTAAAATAACAGTTTTCTATGTTAATATGTTTTATATAATATATTAAATATTAAATATAATAAACGTTTAATATATTAAAATATAATTTATTCCTGTGATGGCAAAGTTGAATTTATCAGCAGGCATTCCTCTAGTCTTAAGTGTCACATGATCCTTCAAAAATCAGTGTGAGTAAATGATGAGAGAATTTACAGTTTTGGGTGGAGTATCCCTTTAATTTGTCCTATTTCAGAGGGGAGTGAAATAAGCGCAAACTAGCAATTCTTCTCTGCAGCTATCTAAATCAGGCATGGGATATAAAGTGAAAGGTAATTAGCTTCAGTTAATTGTGATTTGTATCGTGGTGTTGGAACTATTCTTAACTACAATAATCACCAGGATGGAAGATTAATTTGCACAGCCACGTCAATACAAAATACTATATTAAAGTTGAAATTAGCAGCAGACAGAGTGTAGCAAATTAGCTAGATCTAATTGTAAAATGTAGTAAATTTGCTGCTTGTATGGTTTTCTCTGAGACTTTTTAGTTAATTCATATCACTTCATCTATAGAAATAGTGTTGAGTTCAATAAATAGCATCTTTATTAAAAAAAGAAGAAGAAAAAAAATAAAGAAAATAAAGTTCCCTTTTCTAGGGAACATACATTTGTTCTTCCAGGATGGGTCCCAATATATGCCAGGACTAGTAATCTTCAAGTGACCTTTTCCAGTAGAAAATGTCCTGGCTGAAAATTATAGGCTGATAATGTACAGACATTATTAGGGTGTAGAATTACAGGCAATTAGAAAGTATGATGTGTGAGGGGTCACTTTGACCTCTAGGATATTAGTCTCATTATAGTTAATGGCAGAGCTTTTCATGTCATATAGCAGTAAAATATGCACCATGTCCCTTAACAAAGTAAATCCTAGAGTAAGTGACTCATTTTGAGATGACATTTTGTTCGCTGTCATTCCTCATTTATGAAGTGTTCAAATGCACAATGTCTCATTATAAATCCTAAATTATCTGTGAGTCTGAGGGAGTATTGTTGAGTAATCTGTACGTATGAAATCGATTCAGTGCAGCTGTTTACTTCAGTATTAGCTGAAGGCCAGTTTGAAGGCCAGGTCAATTGGTAACCCCTTAACTGTCACTCTCATTTTTAGGGAACAGACACGAACTTAATTCACCCAAAAATTTCAATTATCCCATTATTTACTTACCCTCAAGCCAACCTAGGTGTATATGACAGATGACTGATATTCACAACCATTATAAACCTTGGAGGATTAAGAATATTTTTAAAATATATCTCAGATTGTTTGCCTGAAAGAAGATATGCAAATGCACCTAGGATGTCTTGAGGGTGAGTAAATCATGGAATAATTTTCATTTTTGGGTGAACTATCCTTTTAAACCATTTTAAATCTTGAATACTTTTGAGCATGGACTTAAGTTTGGTCTACTTATAGAGGGGACACATGACAGATTATTTTTGAAGTGAAATAAAAAAAATAGTAAATCAAGTTTTAGTTTAGGAAAATGTAAAAATATGATTTCTTATTTATATAAAATATGTTTTACAAAACTGTTTTACTCTAAAACTGCAAGAAAATCAAAGCCAAAATCTAAAATCTTCTCAAGTTGTATTTAAAATTTTAGGTTGAAATCTCAAAAATTGAGAACAAAAAGAACAAGATTTTTCATTTTCATTGCCATTTCAAAATGCATGTCTGAACGTGCCTTATGAGTCTAAAAATATTGTTGCGAACTATAAAATTACTGTACTGCCATTTGTCTTGAAAATAACATAACTACAAATATGAAAACTTCTCGGTTACGCATGTACTGTAACCCTCGTTCCCTGAAGGAGGGAATGGAGATGTACGTCGGAACTGACCAACAAATTGGGGATCGCTTTGAGAGACCAATCTACTTTGAGAGTAACAAAAACCATTGCATCCAGCTGCTCTGTCAGCGCAGGTATAATAATATAATGAGCAGCAGGTGAGTCACATATTTGCTTTTCCGCTGAGGAGCCGAACTAGTGACTTGGCCGTACAGTGGAGGTACGACTGGTGGGACGGGAGGTATGTCTCTGTTATAAACGAGACGTTCCCTTTTAGTCGGTCATGTTTGACGTACGTCGGAACTCACCAACAAGCTGGGGATATCAACCAACACACCACTGTCGCTGGCCCTTCCAGCACTCTGCTTGAGACAAGGGAATGCTGCGAAGGCCACATCCTTCCCTGTTGGAAGGTGAAATGTGGTGGTCACACATGGACTAGCCAATTAGGGTAGAACAACATGTGGAAGTCTCTGGGGTGGTTCCAGCCTAGTTCTAGATGGGAAGAACACCAGCAGAGACGACTGAGTGGGCTCTGTTAAGGGAAAGACACAGGCTAGCCAGAATGGGTAGCCTTAACGTGGAAGAATACGCATATGGGATCGCCGCAGGTATCACTACATATGGACACCCAGCCCAACACAGGTTCCACAATGCACACATGTGTAGGGCTGGGTATCAGATGCTCCTCCATGTATGACTGCCGGGGTTTGACAGAGGAACTCAACAGGGTTAGCCATTTCTGGGGAACTCTACTGGAACAATAGACTCACATATCCGGCCCAGCTGGCGGGAGTGGAGTTGCAAGCCGACATTTAGAATGGCTAATTTGCGCTACTGGCTATTTTGGGGGGTAGACAGGAAGATACCAGATCTACACAGAGGCTAAGAATCTAACGAACATGTTACGTGTCACCCAGCTCGCAGCTCTACAAATATCGGTCAGCGAGGCACCTTGAGCCACCATTCAGGAGGAAACAACACTTGTAGTTGAGTGTGCTTGCAATCCGAACAGGCAAAGCACGTGCAAATGCCAAAACAGTATCATCCACTATCCAGTGGACTAACCTCTGCTTGGAGACAGCCTTTCCCTTTTGCTGGCCTCCATAACATAGCTTTGTGTCCGCGCTCTGCGGCTGTACGTAAACAGAGAAAAGCCAGGGCTGGGTCTGGCTCCTCAGAGGGCACCACTTGCAGGATCACTTGCTGGTCCCTGAAGGAAGTGGAAGGAACCTTAGGCATATATCCAGGCTGGAGTCTGAGGACAACATAAGAGTTGGCCGGCCCAAATTCTAGGCATGATTCGTCGATCGAAAATTCTTGCAGGTCCCCTACCCTATTGATGGAATGAGAGTAAGTGAGTATGTTTTTGCGATTTATGAGGAAACAATGTTTTATTAAAAATGTACAAATGCAGAATGTTTTCTGTGATTGCTAGGTTTAGGAGTAGGGTTAGTGTAGGGGGATACAATGTACAGTTTGTACAGTATAAGAACCATTACGCTTATGGAATGTCCTCTCTTTGATAGCAAAACAAACCTGTGTGTGTATAAGACCTAAACGCGCTGTGTTCTGGAGGCACTAGAAAGTAATTTTTAAAAACTTGAATGTAATATTATTAAGATCATTTACGCTGTATTTAAATTAAAAGAATGGAATTTGGTTGTATAGTATTATGTTGGATTTATTGCTTTCTGTAGGCCAATAGAGATTTAAGAGTATGGCTCGCCTTTATGGGGAACAGGCAGCTTTCTTGACCAATGAGAAACTGTTCGGCACGCCCCTACCATTCGACACCCACATTACTCCAAGCTGGAGTTACCCCGTCTCAATTCGTTGGCCAGTTGAACGTGGCCGACTGAAAAGGAACTACAATTTCAAATGATAAGCTTTCAAACGACATATAATATTATTTTAGCTTTAGACCAAGATATTATTGTTTTAAGTATATATTGGCTGTAACGTGTGTGCTCAGGCAGACAGATGAAGAGACAGAAGAATTTCGGTCCAACACAAAGTTTACTAATACCATCCAAAGCAGGAAAGAGAGTTTACATACAACTGTTAACGAGACCGTACAATGAACACTGAAAACACATGAACTAATATCCAGACAATAATGAGGGTAACACAGCTGAATGTGATGTCAAATCATATTAGTGACCATAGCAACCAAGGAGTAGTGGGAAAACTGAATAAAGGAAAACATTTCACTAAAGAAAACAAACTGAATGTCCATGAAAACTCAAACAAAATGTACATAACTGTGAAATTGGCAAACGTCCCACTAGCAGGGTTACAGGTTAATTATTTGGGAGTCAAACAAGTCATTCAGAAATCCAAACTTTTCCCAGAACAGTGGAAAATTTTGAAGATTTTGGCATGAAAAAAAGTTTGCAAATGTTTCTTGCCATTAATTTTCATTGGATTTGGTGTGGTGTTGCCTTTGGCTTGCTTAAGTTGGGGACACTTGCTTGATATTCAGCAGTGTTTTTGATATGCCTGCACTGGCGCCGTTGTATACAAACTGAGCTGAGCCGGACGATCATGTCACTGTTCTCTACAGTGCTGATATACATAAATTAACTAGACTAATAACTATTGATATTTGCAACGGAATGAATCAATAATATATAGAATAAGCTGCACAATGACACCATTTTCTTATTAATGTAAAGCTGCTTTGCCACAATTTGCATTGTAAAAAGCGCTATATAAATAAAGATGACTTGACTTGACTTGACTTGAACCGGTGTCACAACATTTTCACAGTTAATCACAACATATTTGATTTTTCAGTTATTATTGGCACAATTTTGGAATAGTGAAACATGGAGGGACTACCTGGTATGATTTTGCAAAGCCAAAATGCCCTTTTGCTTTGTCATGGTAGCAGATTTTAAATACTTTATTTAGATTTCTATTTAGGAGAAGTTTTGTTTTGGAGCCATATGGTTAGGACACTGTTACTGTCAGGCTGTGTGTCTACATAAAGGACGCTAAAGTCAAAGATTGAATGAATGTAGGTTTAATCAAAACAGTACCACAGGAATGCAGGCAGGCAGGCAGGTGACACACATGTAACATAGACGTAACATTGACGAGAACCGACTAACACTGAACACCGGGCGAATATATAGGGGAGATAATGAGGGACAAAGTAATCAGGGTGAACAGAAACGGGAAATTAACTGAACAAGTAAACACACGGAGGGCAGATGAACAGAGAACGACATCACTAGACAGGACTAAACTAAACACAACAGTTCATGTGACAGTTACACAGTTAATTAAAAGCATTTTCATATCAGCAGTGTTCCAAATAAAATGATTTCTCCATTTGTTTGTTTGAAACTCGCTTTGCCAAAAATGTAATTCGGTAGTTTTTCCCATCAACTCTAAATGGAAATAGAAGACATACTTCCTTTATGAGTCTTACACTAGACCACACTGTCCTCTGGTAGTCACTAAATATGAAAGTGGTCATTTTGTTCTATTACCAATAATAGCCTGCCGCAATTATAACCTTGTAGACAATTGTAGCGGGGCTACCACTAGCTACAGCAATTATAGACCAGAAAAATGCATGTTCGACGTTGTTGAGACAGAATTGCTATTAACCTAATTCACAAAAAGCTTTTATGGTGTGTCCTAGATACAGTTCTATCTAGGGAAATGACAAGCCTGACTTGACCAGTTGTTTTCTATGTAAAGATGAAACCTTGAGTGGTTCAGTTTCTAATGAAAATGCATGCCTGCATTGGGAAAAGACAACACATAAGGCTGTATAGATGGAGGAAAATGGGTAGCACCTCAATCATTTATCGGACTATCCTTATTATCAGGCTGAATGGTCTCATTCCTTCCATCTATGTTGTGTGACTTTCTAATAAGCATTCAAAAGAAGATCTCTGAGGTGGAAATGGAGCCCAGATACATTTGAACCTCAGACTGTTGAATTTTACTGTGCTTGAGTGATGTGTTGTGAAGCTATCATTAACAGATTCCCACTTGAAAATATGACTTTTAGTCATGTGCTCAGAACTCAATATCTTGTAATTTCTATATTTTCATCCACTTGAAGGGTAGATACGGATGCATGATGTATTGATATTTGGTTCCATATTACTATAGTTTTTATTTTTTAAATTTAATCTATCATTTTAGATCATCTTTAACTTGAAGTTCAAAAGTTTAGCATCAGTATCATTTGCTTTTCTTTCTTTATTGTTCTTTTTTTATGAAAGAAAATACTTTTAATTAGCAAGGACACTTTAAATTGAACAGAAGTGACAGTAAAGACAATTAAATTGTTACAAAAGATTTCTATTTCAAAATAAATGCTGCTCTTGTAAACTTTCTATCAAAGGACCCTGAAAGAAAAAATTCATCAGTTTCCAAAAAATATTAGACATAACAAGCATTTTTAACATTGATATAAATAAGAAATGTTTATTGAACAACAGACCATCAAAGCTTTACCATCACAAGAATTAATTACATTTCAAAATTCATTGAAACAGAAAACTGTTATTGTTATTGTTATTCAAATAAAAGGCAGCGTTGCTGAGCATGCAGTTTAAAACAAACTTTTAGTATAGCATTATACTTTAGTATAGTATATAGCATAGGATAAAAAATTTAGTATAGAATTTTACTATCTGCCATTTATCATTTATTAAGCCATAAGTTTAAAATATCGTTGGTTTATTGGTATTTGTAAATTGTAATTTCTATGCATCCCTAATATGCTTGATGACTTAAATTTTGGGTTGTTTGTCAAAACAGAATTGTAATACCCAGTGTGCAGTTTGTTACAGAAAGATTACATTAGATTGCTGATTCTCTCACGTAATGAAATATCCTGTTTATGCTGATCCATTGCACAGGCTGAATGATCGATGGCATGCTGTATCACATATCTGAGGCTGTTCAACATTATGTGGCACATTTCTTCAACTAACAGGAAAATAAGGACACTCTCTCATAATGATTTGTTTGCAACTTCACTGATGCTCAGCAGCAAATAAAATAATAAAATATGGGACTATCAATTTACAGCTTACGTATTGTGCAAAAGTTATTGCCTTTCTGGTATGGTGAGGTGTTTTGTGGCCATGACCCAAATAGGTACCTGTTGGACTGTACTCTGATTTTTGACAAACAAAATAGGCAAACATTTTAGCTACTGACCTAAAGCTTTTTGATAGTGGAGATGCTTTATTTATCCCCAAAATCGTTTTTTATATTTATATATTTTGTTTGGCATTGTTGTGTGATCCTCCACACAGCACAGGCAGAATCTTGCATGCAAAAGATTTTTGACAGCCATTTGACAATCAGGAGGTGATAACCTCTTCCTCCTAACCACAGTGAAGTTCATTGTGACATTTCATATAAAATGTGTACGGACACTTACAAATGTTAAAGCAGCATGATAGACTATTTCCATTTTTTTTTTTTATATTCAAAGGCAAATGCAGTCCAATACTGACAAAAAGGTACTTCGTACTAAGTTTTCTAGTAAAAAACAAAACAAAACAAAAAACCCCCACATTTTTTGGTAACACTATAGTTTAATAGTTTAAGGTGTCGTAGTTACACTGTAATTACTCAGAAGTAACGAGTAATCTAAATTAAATGCATGCAATAACAGTAACTTACTAGTTACTGTTAGGGTTTGGTTTTTATTCTATTTATTTTTTACATATTTTCGTTCTGCATAATCATTGATTCATAACACAAGAAATACGCTGAAATGATAATCTGTTGCAATTAGTACTCAGAGTTTAGAAAATTTACCAATAGCCTGTGAAAACCGAAACTGTAAGTCTCCCAGCAAAACAAAGTCATTAATAATTGTCCATCAGCAGTGTAACAGCTTCATGAGATGCCGATGGTGGACGATCGCATCCTATTACTGTAAAATCAACAGTGCTGGGAAGATGTAACTTAATTAGAGAGAGTTCAAAGCACTTTGGTTTACTGATCGACTCAATCTATGTGCAGTTCAATGCTCTTTTGATAAATCGCAACTCCCCCTCCTTTGTTAGTGCGATCTGTCCTATAGACCTTGTATCAGTCGATATGAATTTTTCGTTATTGATTATTTCAAACACATTTGTGACATGCAAGTCACAGGAAGTCGAACTTGCCCAGAGGAGAACTGCATCAAGTTTTTTAATTAGATTGTGAACATTTAAATGAATAAGACCTGAACTGTACTTAAGGTCATCTGACTTTTCAAGTTGTGTCTGTTCAGGGCCTGGGTTAGGGTGGATGTTACATGGAGCAGAAGACTCAATAAGACTTTCTTAACTTGAGCAGTTCTGTCTTTGTCTGCAAGCAGCCGTAGAAACCTACTCATTCTCACCATTGAAATGTAATCCCCTTTCTTCAGGAATTAAAATCTTGGCGGTTTTTACAACCAGAGGCTCTGCAATGTCTGGAGCGGTTGAATGAAGCATCTATGTATAGACTTTTTGCACTTGAGAAAAAAGCACACAGCCATCTTTTGAAATTTGAATTGAACTTCAGTTTTTGCGGTAGCACTGTAAATTTCTATGTAATCACTTTCAAAGAGCAATTAACCGAAGTGTATTTACTTATTGTAGAGTTAATGAAAGTTATCATGAGCTTTGTAATGTTTAAAGCAGATCTGGAAATACAAAAAGGAAGGCATTACACAAGTGTAGCTGTGAAAAGGGGTGGAGCTACACATATGGTTTTTCCTGGCTTTCCAGCATATATACATATAACAATACAAGGAAACACTTTACAATAAGGTTCATTAGTTAACATGCACTAATAGTGAACTGCACTTAAACAGCATTTATTAATCTTTGTTAATGTTAATTTAAACATTTACTAATACATTATTAAAATCTTGTAAAGATTAGTTAATGCTCTGTGAACTAACATGATCAAACAATGACCAACTGTATTTTCATTAACTAACGTTAACAAAAATTAGTAAATACAGTAACAAATGTAATGCTCATGGTTAGTTCATGTTAGTTAAAACATTAACTAAAAATTTAATGTTTTAATTGATGAACCTTATATAGTAAACTGTTACCTACACATACAGTGGGGAGAACCAGTATTTGATACACCACTGATTTTGCAGGTTTGCCCACTTACAAAGCATGTAGAAGTCTGTAATATTTATCATAGGTACTCTTCAACTGTGAGTGACGGAATCTAAAACAAAAATCCAGAAAATCACATTGTATGATTTTAAAACAATTAATTTACATTTTATTGCATGACATAAGTATTTGATCTCCTACCAACCAGTAAGAATTCCAGCTCTCACAAACCTGTTAGTTTTTCTTTAAGAAGTCTTCCTGTTCTCCACTCATTAACTGTAAAAACTGCACCTGTTTGATCTAGTTACCTGTATAAAAGACACCTGTCCACACACTCAATCAAACCGACTCCAACCTCTCCACAATGGCCAAGACCAGAGAGCTGTGTAAGGACATCAGGGATAAAACTTTAGACCTGCACAAGGCTGGGATGGGCTACAGGACAATAGGCAAGCAGCTTGGTGAGAAGGAAACAACTGTTGGCGCAATTATTAGAAAATGGAAGAAGTTCAAGATGACGGTCAGTCTCCCTCGGTCTGGAGCACCATGCAAGATCTCACCTTGTGGGGGTTCAATAATCATGAGGAAAGTGAGGGATCAGCCCTGAACTACATGGCAGGACCTGGTCAATGACCTGAAGAGAGCTGGGACCACAGTCTTAAAGAAAACCATTAAGGAACACACTACACCGTCATGGATTAAAATCCTGCAGGGCACGCAAGGTCCCCCTGCTCAAGCCAGCGAATGTCCAGGCCCATGTGAAGTTTGCCAATGACCATCTGGATGATCCAGAGGAGGAATGGGAGAGGGTCATGTGGTCTGATGAGACAAAAATAGGGCTTTTTGGTCTAAACTCCACTCGCCATGTTTGGAGGAAGAAGAAGGATGAGTACAACCCCAAGAACACCATCCCAACCGTGAAGCATGGAGCTGGAAACATCATTCTTTTCTGCAAAGGCGACAGGACGACTGCACTGTATTGAGTGGAGGATGGATGGGGCCATGTAACAACCTCCTCCCCTCAGTAAGAACATTGAAGATGGGTCGTGGCTGGGTCTTATGGCATGACAATGACCCGAAACACACAGCCAGGGGAACTAAGGAGTGTCTCCGTAAGAAGCATCTCAAGGTCCTGGAGTGGCCGAGCCAGTCTCCAGACCTGAACCCAATTGAAAATCTTTGGAGGGAGCTGAAAGTCCGTATTGCCCAGAGTCAGCCATAAAACCTGAAGGATCTGGAGAAGGTCTGTATGGAGGAGTGGGTCAAAATCCCTGCTGCAGTGTGTGCAAACCTGGTCAAGAACTACAGGAAACGTATGATCTCTGTAATTGCAAACAAAGGTTTCTGAACCAAATATTAAGTTCTGCTTTTCTGATGTATCAAATACTTGTCATGCAATAAAATGCAAATTAATTATTTAAAAATCATAAAATATGAGTGTGGCGAGGGGGGCGGGGTTCAGCGAGGTCTGCAGCGGGAGAGCGAATCGGGAGAAGTGCGGTGAGTAAGTGGGTTAAGCGCAAATAACGAACACCTGCGTCTAATTACAGTGATTGGCGTGGAGACGGGATATAAGGGAAGCGGAGACGGCAGAAGAGCGAGAGAGAGACGGACTGCTGCTGATGTCTGGCTGCCCTGCCGGATCGAGACCAATGCTTTGGAGATCTTCGAGTCTACAGTGTTAGAAATAGAGTGAGCGCACTAGCGCAGTTGATGTTTACCTTTTGTGTTTAATTAAAGAGAATACTCAGCAGCAGTCCTACCCGACCCCGTCCTCTTCCTTTACAAAGAGCGTTGTCCGTTGGACCACGTCACAGTGAGTTTCTGGATTTTCTTCTTAGATTCTGTCACTCACAGTTCAAAAGTACTGGTGATAAAAATTACAGACTTCTACAAGCTTTGTAAGACTAGACCTACAAACCAACATCTCATTAGCATAAATTTACTCTGAATTTACCATTCTTTCTTTCATAGCTAAATGGGTGTGTTAGAATGCTAGCTACGTAATCACCATAATCATGCACATAATCATCACATATTTACTTCACGAGTTCACATTTACATATAATTAAGAAGAGTAAAGGTTTAAGCGTATTTGGCGTGCTGTCCAGGGGGAGGGCTCCGAGCCCGGAATTTTGGCCCGAACCCAGAGTACTCCCCCCGGTTGGTATAACTAGATGGAACTATAAGTGGGGAGATGGGGTGGAGGAGGGATGCTGGTAAACTCTCAGACGAACAGAGGTAAGTCTGCTGTATTTATACCTCCTGTCATTGAATGAGTTGATAAACTGATTGCTCTCCACTTGTGCTGATGAGGTTAATTATCTGCACCTGATCCTCCCGAACTTTGTTAATTAAACATCATTTCACGAGTTCACATTTACATATAATTAAGAAGAGTAAAGGTTTAAGCGTATTTGGCGTGCTGTCCAGGGAGGGCTCCGAGCCCGGAATTTTGGCCCGAACCCAGAGTACTCCCCCAAAAGCAGAAAAGCAAAGGACAGCCGCCAGACTGAAAACCCCCCCAAACGACGCCGAGAAATGGCGGCTGGCGTTTCGGGGAGCCTGGTTGGATCAGGAAACCTATGTTGCCTCTGTTTGGAATGACCAATCGGAAGAATTCTCACATCATCTGATGGGAGACCAATGCTCACTGCGTCAGGCGGTGTGAGTGTGTGATTGGAGCACCCGATCGGGAGGGCTCTGGCGACTTCCAACAGGAGACCAATGCTCACGGCGTTGAAATGTTGAGCCCTACCGACCAAGGATGAGGGTTAGCGTGGTTTATCAATAACTGACCGCAGGGGCCCACTCAGCTTCCAAAGGGGACGACTCCCGGCGAGTGGGCCCCATTGGCCACTGGTGGTGTGAAGGAATTAGAAAAAGCCCTGTCAAGAGAGCACTTGAGGCGACCGATGGGAGACCAATGCTCGGAGGAGACCAATGCTCGGAGGAGACCAATGCTCGGAGGAGACCAATGCTCCGGGGAGACCAATGCTCGGAGGAGACCAATGCTCGGGGGAGACCAATGCTCCGGGGAGACCAATGCTCGGAGGAGACCAATGCTCGGAGGACACCAATGCTCACACGGAGGGCAGATGAACAGAGAACGACATCACTAGACAGGACTAAACTAAACACAACAGTTCATGTGACAGTTACACAGTTAATTAAAAGCATTTTCATATCAGCAGTGTTCCAAATAAAATGATTTCTCCATTTGTTTGTTTGAAACTCGCTTTGCCAAAAATGTAATTCGGTAGTTTTTCCCATCAACTCTAAATGGAAATAGAAGACATACTTCCTTTATGAGTCTTACACTAGACCACACTGTCCTCTGGTAGTCACTAAATATGAAAGTGGTCATTTTGTTCTATTACCAATAATAGCCTGCCGCAATTATAACCTTGTAGACAATTGTAGCGGGGCTACCACTAGCTACAGCAATTATAGACCAGAAAAATGCATGTTCGACGTTGTTGAGACAGAATTGCTATTAACCTAATTCACAAAAAGCTTTTATGGTGTGTCCTAGATACAGTTCTATCTAGGGAAATGACAAGCCTGACTTGACCAGTTGTTTTCTATGTAAAGATGAAACCTTGAGTGGTTCAGTTTCTAATGAAAATGCATGCCTGCATTGGGAAAAGACAACACATAAGGCTGTATAGATGGAGGAAAATGGGTAGCACCTCAATCATTTATCGGACTATCCTTATTATCAGGCTGAATGGTCTCATTCCTTCCATCTATGTTGTGTGACTTTCTAATAAGCATTCAAAAGAAGATCTCTGAGGTGGAAATGGAGCCCAGATACATTTGAACCTCAGACTGTTGAATTTTACTGTGCTTGAGTGATGTGTTGTGAAGCTATCATTAACAGATTCCCACTTGAAAATATGACTTTTAGTCATGTGCTCAGAACTCAATATCTTGTAATTTCTATATTTTCATCCACTTGAAGGGTAGATACGGATGCATGATGTATTGATATTTGGTTCCATATTACTATAGTTTTTATTTTTTAAATTTAATCTATCATTTTAGATCATCTTTAACTTGAAGTTCAAAAGTTTAGCATCAGTATCATTTGCTTTTCTTTCTTTATTGTTCTTTTTTTATGAAAGAAAATACTTTTAATTAGCAAGGACACTTTAAATTGAACAGAAGTGACAGTAAAGACAATTAAATTGTTACAAAAGATTTCTATTTCAAAATAAATGCTGCTCTTGTAAACTTTCTATCAAAGGACCCTGAAAGAAAAAATTCATCAGTTTCCAAAAAATATTAGACATAACAAGCATTTTTAACATTGATATAAATAAGAAATGTTTATTGAACAACAGACCATCAAAGCTTTACCATCACAAGAATTAATTACATTTCAAAATTCATTGAAACAGAAAACTGTTATTGTTATTGTTATTCAAATAAAAGGCAGCGTTGCTGAGCATGCAGTTTAAAACAAACTTTTAGTATAGCATTATACTTTAGTATAGTATATAGCATAGGATAAAAAATTTAGTATAGAATTTTACTATCTGCCATTTATCATTTATTAAGCCATAAGTTTAAAATATCGTTGGTTTATTGGTATTTGTAAATTGTAATTTCTATGCATCCCTAATATGCTTGATGACTTAAATTTTGGGTTGTTTGTCAAAACAGAATTGTAATACCCAGTGTGCAGTTTGTTACAGAAAGATTACATTAGATTGCTGATTCTCTCACGTAATGAAATATCCTGTTTATGCTGATCCATTGCACAGGCTGAATGATCGATGGCATGCTGTATCACATATCTGAGGCTGTTCAACATTATGTGGCACATTTCTTCAACTAACAGGAAAATAAGGACACTCTCTCATAATGATTTGTTTGCAACTTCACTGATGCTCAGCAGCAAATAAAATAATAAAATATGGGACTATCAATTTACAGCTTACGTATTGTGCAAAAGTTATTGCCTTTCTGGTATGGTGAGGTGTTTTGTGGCCATGACCCAAATAGGTACCTGTTGGACTGTACTCTGATTTTTGACAAACAAAATAGGCAAACATTTTAGCTACTGACCTAAAGCTTTTTGATAGTGGAGATGCTTTATTTATCCCCAAAATCGTTTTTTATATTTATATATTTTGTTTGGCATTGTTGTGTGATCCTCCACACAGCACAGGCAGAATCTTGCATGCAAAAGATTTTTGACAGCCATTTGACAATCAGGAGGTGATAACCTCTTCCTCCTAACCACAGTGAAGTTCATTGTGACATTTCATATAAAATGTGTACGGACACTTACAAATGTTAAAGCAGCATGATAGACTATTTCCATTTTTTTTTTTTATATTCAAAGGCAAATGCAGTCCAATACTGACAAAAAGGTACTTCGTACTAAGTTTTCTAGTAAAAAACAAAACAAAACAAAAAACCCCCACATTTTTTGGTAACACTATAGTTTAATAGTTTAAGGTGTCGTAGTTACACTGTAATTACTCAGAAGTAACGAGTAATCTAAATTAAATGCATGCAATAACAGTAACTTACTAGTTACTGTTAGGGTTTGGTTTTTATTCTATTTATTTTTTACATATTTTCGTTCTGCATAATCATTGATTCATAACACAAGAAATACGCTGAAATGATAATCTGTTGCAATTAGTACTCAGAGTTTAGAAAATTTACCAATAGCCTGTGAAAACCGAAACTGTAAGTCTCCCAGCAAAACAAAGTCATTAATAATTGTCCATCAGCAGTGTAACAGCTTCATGAGATGCCGATGGTGGACGATCGCATCCTATTACTGTAAAATCAACAGTGCTGGGAAGATGTAACTTAATTAGAGAGAGTTCAAAGCACTTTGGTTTACTGATCGACTCAATCTATGTGCAGTTCAATGCTCTTTTGATAAATCGCAACTCCCCTCCTTTGTTAGTGCGATCTGTCCTATAGACCTTGTATCAGTCGATATGAATTTTTCGTTATTGATTATTTCAAACACATTTGTGACATGCAAGTCACAGGAAGTCGAACTTGCCCAGAGGAGAACTGCATCAAGTTTTTTAATTAGATTGTGAACATTTAAATGAATAAGACCTGAACTGTACTTAAGGTCATCTGACTTTTCAAGTTGTGTCTGTTCAGGGCCTGGGTTAGGGTGGATGTTACATGGAGCAGAAGACTCAATAAGACTTTCTTAACTTGAGCAGTTCTGTCTTTGTCTGCAAGCAGCCGTAGAAACCTACTCATTCTCACCATTGAAATGTAATCCCCTTTCTTCAGGAATTAAAATCTTGGCGGTTTTTACAACCAGAGGCTCTGCAATGTCTGGAGCGGTTGAATGAAGCATCTATGTATAGACTTTTTGCACTTGAGAAAAAAGCACACAGCCATCTTTTGAAATTTGAATTGAACTTCAGTTTTTGCGGTAGCACTGTAAATTTCTATGTAATCACTTTCAAAGAGCAATTAACCGAAGTGTATTTACTTATTGTAGAGTTAATGAAAGTTATCATGAGCTTTGTAATGTTTAAAGCAGATCTGGAAATACAAAAAGGAAGGCATTACACAAGTGTAGCTGTGAAAAGGGGTGGAGCTACACATATGGTTTTTCCTGGCTTTCCAGCATATATACATATAACAATACAAGGAAACACTTTACAATAAGGTTCATTAGTTAACATGCACTAATAGTGAACTGCACTTAAACAGCATTTATTAATCTTTGTTAATGTTAATTTAAACATTTACTAATACATTATTAAAATCTTGTAAAGATTAGTTAATGCTCTGTGAACTAACATGATCAAACAATGACCAACTGTATTTTCATTAACTAACGTTAACAAAAATTAGTAAATACAGTAACAAATGTAATGCTCATGGTTAGTTCATGTTAGTTAAAACATTAACTAAAAATTTAATGTTTTAATTGATGAACCTTATAGTAAACTGTTACCTACACATACAGTGGGGAGAACCAGTATTTGATACACCACTGATTTTGCAGGTTTGCCCACTTACAAAGCATGTAGAAGTCTGTAATATTTATCATAGGTACTCTTCAACTGTGAGTGACGGAATCTAAAACAAAAATCCAGAAAATCACATTGTATGATTTTAAAACAATTAATTTACATTTTATTGCATGACATAAGTATTTGATCTCCTACCAACCAGTAAGAATTCCAGCTCTCACAAACCTGTTAGTTTTTCTTTAAGAAGTCTTCCTGTTCTCCACTCATTAACTGTAAAAACTGCACCTGTTTGATCTAGTTACCTGTATAAAAGACACCTGTCCACACACTCAATCAAACCGACTCCAACCTCTCCACAATGGCCAAGACCAGAGAGCTGTGTAAGGACATCAGGGATAAAACTTTAGACCTGCACAAGGCTGGGATGGGCTACAGGACAATAGGCAAGCAGCTTGGTGAGAAGGAAACAACTGTTGGCGCAATTATTAGAAAATGGAAGAAGTTCAAGATGACGGTCAGTCTCCCTCGGTCTGGAGCACCATGCAAGATCTCACCTTGTGGGGGTTCAATAATCATGAGGAAAGTGAGGGATCAGCCCTGAACTACATGGCAGGACCTGGTCAATGACCTGAAGAGAGCTGGGACCACAGTCTTAAAGAAAACCATTAAGGAACACACTACACCGTCATGGATTAAAATCCTGCAGGGCACGCAAGGTCCCCCTGCTCAAGCCAGCGAATGTCCAGGCCCATGTGAAGTTTGCCAATGACCATCTGGATGATCCAGAGGAGGAATGGGAGAGGGTCATGTGGTCTGATGAGACAAAAATAGGGCTTTTTGGTCTAAACTCCACTCGCCATGTTTGGAGGAAGAAGAAGGATGAGTACAACCCCAAGAACACCATCCCAACCGTGAAGCATGGAGCTGGAAACATCATTCTTTTCTGCAAAGGCGACAGGACGACTGCACTGTATTGAGTGGAGGATGGATGGGGCCATGTAACAACCTCCTCCCCTCAGTAAGAACATTGAAGATGGGTCGTGGCTGGGTCTTATGGCATGACAATGACCCGAAACACACAGCCAGGGGAACTAAGGAGTGTCTCCGTAAGAAGCATCTCAAGGTCCTGGAGTGGCCGAGCCAGTCTCCAGACCTGAACCCAATTGAAAATCTTTGGAGGGAGCTGAAAGTCCGTATTGCCCAGAGTCAGCCATAAAACCTGAAGGATCTGGAGAAGGTCTGTATGGAGGAGTGGGTCAAAATCCCTGCTGCAGTGTGTGCAAACCTGGTCAAGAACTACAGGAAACGTATGATCTCTGTAATTGCAAACAAAGGTTTCTGAACCAAATATTAAGTTCTGCTTTTCTGATGTATCAAATACTTGTCATGCAATAAAATGCAAATTAATTATTTAAAAATCATAAAATATGAGTGTGGCGAGGGGGGCGGGGTTCAGCGAGGTCTGCAGCGGGAGAGCGAATCGGGAGAAGTGCGGTGAGTAAGTGGGTTAAGCGCAAATAACGAACACCTGCGTCTAATTACAGTGATTGGCGTGGAGACGGGATATAAGGGAAGCGGAGACGGCAGAAGAGCGAGAGAGAGACGGACTGCTGCTGATGTCTGGCTGCCCTGCCGGATCGAGACCAATGCTTTGGAGATCTTCGAGTCTACAGTGTTAGAAATAGAGTGAGCGCACTAGCGCAGTTGATGTTTACCTTTTGTGTTTAATTAAAGAGAATACTCAGCAGCAGTCCTACCCGACCCCGTCCTCTTCCTTTACAAAGAGCGTTGTCCGTTGGACCACGTCACAGTGAGTTTCTGGATTTTCTTCTTAGATTCTGTCACTCACAGTTCAAAAGTACTGGTGATAAAAATTACAGACTTCTACAAGCTTTGTAAGACTAGACCTACAAACCAACATCTCATTAGCATAAATTTACTCTGAATTTACCATTCTTTCTTTCATAGCTAAATGGGTGTGTTAGAATGCTAGCTACGTAATCACCATAATCATGCACATAATCATCACATATTTACTTCACGAGTTCACATTTACATATAATTAAGAAGAGTAAAGGTTTAAGCGTATTTGGCGTGCTGTCCAGGGGGAGGGCTCCGAGCCCGGAATTTTGGCCCGAACCCAGAGTACTCCCCCCGGTTGGTATAACTAGATGGAACTATAAGTGGGGAGATGGGGTGGAGGAGGGATGCTGGTAAACTCTCAGACGAACAGAGGTAAGTCTGCTGTATTTATACCTCCTGTCATTGAATGAGTTGATAAACTGATTGCTCTCCACTTGTGCTGATGAGGTTAATTATCTGCACCTGATCCTCCCGAACTTTGTTAATTAAACATCATTTCACGAGTTCACATTTACATATAATTAAGAAGAGTAAAGGTTTAAGCGTATTTGGCGTGCTGTCCAGGGGGAGGGCTCCGAGCCCGGAATTTTGGCCCGAACCCAGAGTACTCCCCCAAAAGCAGAAAAGCAAAGGACAGCCGCCAGACTGAAAACCCCCCCAAACGACGCCGAGAAATGGCGGCTGGCGTTTCGGGGAGCCTGGTTGGATCAGGAAACCTATGTTGCCTCTGTTTGGAATGACCAATCGGAAGAATTCTCACATCATCTGATGGGAGACCAATGCTCACTGCGTCAGGCGGTGTGAGTGTGTGATTGGAGCACCCGATCGGGAGGGCTCTGGCGACTTCCAACAGGAGACCAATGCTCACGGCGTTGAAATGTTGAGCCCTACCGACCAAGGATGAGGGTTAGCGTGGTTTATCAATAACTGACCGCAGGGGCCCACTCAGCTTCCAAAGGGGACGACTCCCGGCGAGTGGGCCCCATTGGCCACTGGTGGTGTGAAGGAATTAGAAAAAGCCCTGTCAAGAGAGCACTTGAGGCGACCGATGGGAGACCAATGCTCGGAGGAGACCAATGCTCGGAGGAGACCAATGCTCGGAGGAGACCAATGCTCCGGGGAGACCAATGCTCGGAGGAGACCAATGCTCGGGGGAGACCAATGCTCCGGGGAGACCAATGCTCGGAGGAGACCAATGCTCCGGGGAGACCAATGCTCGGAGGAGACCAATGCTCGGGGGAGACCAATGCTCCGGGGAGACCAAATGCTCGGGGGAGACCAATGCTCGGGGGAGACCAATGCTCGGGGGAGACCAATGCTCGGTGGAGACCAATGCTTGTAGGAGACCAATGCTCCGGGGAGACCAATGCTCGTAGGAGACCAATGCTCGTAGGAGACCAATGCTCGGTGGAGACCAATGCTCGGTGGAGACCAAGGTTTTTTTTTTTTTTTTTTTTTTTTTTTTTTAACCGATGAGAGCTTGATGGGCTTTTTTGATGTGGAGCCGGTTGGTCCTGATGTAGCTTTGGAAAGCATCTGAGGACCATCTCCCTAGAGCTTGGATCTGCTGCTGGGAGAGGCCTTTTTGGGCTGCTGAGGTTGCTGCCCCGATACGAAAGGAATGACTGGAATAATTCTTTGCTGGGATGCCTGACTGTTGGAGGACGGATTTGAGGTGCTTTTGGAACCAAAAGCGTGTGATGGGTTTGTAGGAGTCATCGATGAAAAGAGGTTCGTGAGGAGAGTTAGCCTGGGAACCTCTTAATTGGAGGTACGACAAAACTGACTGGTATGGTTGGATCGGTGATGGGAGGTTGAAAATATATATGAGGTGTCCTTTTTTAGTTTGGTCTGTCTTGCTTTGTTTAATCCTGTAAGAAATTGTTTCATTATCCAGTACCGATAAGTCTGCGATGGTAGGGTGGATGTTTGGGTCAAATTTGGCCGTGATGGCAATTTCGGAGCATCTAAGAAAACCAAAAAAGGCTAGAATAAACATGGCGTCAAGCGTGCGAGCGGTATTAAGGGGCTGATAGCCTGTGCGTAGAGTATAAATGCATTTTGTGAGGATGTCTAGCGTTATGGGTTGCCTAGTGTCAGAAGGGGTTGGCTGGGCCCTTTGGATTCCTTTGATCAGGAGGGAGGTTTGAGAATTATTTATCTCCGAGGAGGGAGCGCCATATATCAATTTATGAAAAAATTGTAAGCCACTCAGGTAGCCTTTGATGGACCCGACTTGGAGGCCTTTGACACTGTTAAGGAAGGAGATGAAAGAGGTGATTGAGAGGAGAGAAAAATCGGGGAACGGCATATTATGTAAAAAATGGAATGTTTTAAAACATCTCCACGCAGTTATATATGATTGGATCGTTCTTGGAGAAAGTGCTTGGAGAATATAGTCGAGCGACGCATTGAGGAAGGGTTTTAACGGGTGGGTTAGGGGAATATTAATTCTGAAAAGTGAGGAACTGGAGTTGGGAATTTGTCTGCCTGTGGAGCCAACATCCTGAATTTCTGAAAAAGAAAACGAGAGAGAGAGTCAGCTATTTGGTTTTCAGAACCTGGGACATGTTTAGCAATTATGATGAATTGATCACATGCTGAAATCCAAATTAAGCGTCTTAAAAAAGGCATTAGAGCGGGTGAATTAGAACGGCCTTTATTAATGCAATGGACAGTTGCTTCGTTGTCGCAATGCACTACAATACTGCTCGCAGTCCATTCTTTCCCCCACAGAAAGGCTGCTACTACGAGAGGGTAGAGCTCAAATAGCGCTGAGGACTGAAACGAGTCCTGCAGCTGGGGGGGCCATGGAGACGCGAACCAGCGTCCTTGGTAAAACCCCCCAAAGCCTATTGAAGGGGCTGCATCTGTAAACAGTTGGATATCCACGGGGGACGAGACGAGATTGTTATAGAAAAATGATAGGCCATTCCACTGTTTGAGGAATGTTATCCATAACCTAAGTTCATCGCGACACGCCTGAGTTATGGAAATTACCTCTTCTAGCGCGTGAGCCGAAGAAGCGAGTGAGAGGAGATGCGCGATGAAAGGGCGACCTTGTGGAATAATGCGCATGGCGAAGTTTAAGTGGCCGAGCAGGGACAGAAGTTCACGTTTAGAACAATTTGAACGGTCTAGGAGAGAAGAAGATACCAGGATTATCCTGTCGATTTTTTCTTTGGGCAAGGAAGCCTGGTATTTTACTGAATCCAAATTAATTCCGAGGAATTTGATGGATGTGGCGGGACCCATGGTTTTTTCCCGGGCGATGGGAATTCCGAGATCTGAAAAGACGTTTTGAACTGTGAGGAGATGAGCGGCTGGGATGGCGTCGGGAGGAGAAATTATTAAAAAATCGTCTAGCAAGTGAATGAGGTGAGGAATAGCGTAATTATTCGACAAGATCCAGCAGACGGCTTCTGATAACATGTCGAAAATTTTAGGGCTGCTTTTGCATCCGAATGTTAGACGAACAGAAAAATAAAATTTCTCATGCCAGCACACCCCGAACAGGTGCCACGAACCTGGATGAATGGGCATCACTTTGAAGGCAGACGTGATGTCAACTTTAGCAAGCCACGCGCCCCGCCCCACGATTTTAATCATCTCGATCGCCTGATCTATGTCGTGGTATTTGAGAGAGAATTCATCGAGTGGAATCAAGCTGTTTATGCTTGGGAACGGGGAATTATGTGGAGCTGACAGATCAATTATGAGGCGTTTTTTGCCCGAGAATTTTCTCGTAGCCACTCCAATAGGGCTGATGCGAAAAACTTTGAATGGGGGTTCGTCAAATGGGCCAATCATGAAACCTGACTCGACTTCTTTTGCAATCAGGTTGTTTACGACGTCGGGCTCAGCGAGAGCAGATTGGAGATTATTACAGATGATATTTTCGGAGAGCGGGCATTCTACACCGGGTCTAAAACCGTGTTCGAGGCCAGACAGTAGATAATCGGTGAAATCGATGTCCGGGTGTTGGGCTAGTTCCGAAGAAAGACGAGAAGTATTCACAGGAGTCGATAAATAATTTTTAGGGTTTTTATTAGCAGCTTTAAATACAGGGCATACTGGGCGGGCATGAGCGCCGCCGCAGAAATTACATATGTGCAAGAATCTGCACCGCTGTCTGTTGCAGGTGCCAATATTAAAACTGTTGCACGTCTGTCTGTCAGCGGAGGAAGATGCTCTGCGTCTGAAGTCATTATTTTGTGGGTTTGAGATGACCGTTGCAGGTCTTGGTACGTAGCTGGTTGATTTAAGAGATGCGGTATCCGAGCCGGGGGTGGTGGAGGAGTTAATTTGTGGGCACACCACCGTGGCGTGCGTCACTGACCTGCAGACTGCGCATGAGATATTCCTACAGCCTAGGAAAACTCTATTGTGCAAGTCGGGGTCAAGTGCGCCCCAATATGGGCACTGGTTCCACTGAGCAACCCTGACGGCGCATTTTGCGGAGAAAAGTTTATGATAAGTGTAAAAATGTCCACCCCCATAAGACAGCGCGAGCTCGGCCATAAGTGTTAAATAATCGTTGAGCTCGCGTCGCCTATGGGGGAAGGATGCGCAGATAATTTCTGTGTAACGGCTGAAAGCAATTGTAAATTCTGAAAAAGAAAGTAAACGTGACGAATGTGCGGACTGATTTTTTAGAGTGACTGAAAAAACTCCGCAGTCTATCTGGCGGTTACAATCATTCACCGGAATTTGTGAGAGTAGATTTGCTAGATCAACATCCGCACCTGATAAAATTTGCGCTCGGATGTTGTGGGCCACCGGGGGTGGTTCCGAGGCGACAGCGTTTGTTGGGATGGGCATCGGAGTTGCTGTGAACAGAGAATATGGTGACTTTGCATTTAAAAGAGAGGAATGAGGAAAAGAAGCCGAAGCCACGACTGTCGGCGGAGGCAGCCTCGCGCTAAAGTCGGCATTTGGGGCTTGAGAAGGGAGATTGACAGGCATGCAAGATGGAAATGGAGGGAAGGACTGAAGTGAGGAGGGTTGTGTTGCATGCGGAGGCAGCCTCACGCTTGCTTGCGCTGCAGGAGCTGCAGGCCACGGAAAAGGAAAGGGACTGATGATAGGCGCAGAAAGATGAGATGCCTGAGATGCTAGCGGAGGCAGCCTCACGCTAGCATCTGCTGCGGGAGCTGGAGGCCACTGCAGAAGAAAGGGGTTAGATACAGTAGGAGGAAAATTTTGTGAACTTGAGAGAGGGCCAGCGGGCCCAGCTGTGTATAGTGCTGCGGCAGGAGAAGCCGCGGTAAAAGGCTGCACTGAAGCAGAAAGCGCGTGCGGCCCTGTGGCAGGGGAATCTGGGGCGCGGCCAAGGCTTGCTGAAGGTCTTCCCCTGCGGCCTGATGCTCTTAAGATGCCGGATCTTGTGCGGGAGGACGGTGGTGGTGTTGGGCGAGGAGAATTTGCGGCCCCGCGAGCTTTGGTCTGCCTATTGACCCCCTTGGAGGCTGGGGTGGATTTAGGAGTGAGGTTTGCTGATTGCAAAGTGACGTAGAGCTTATATAATTCCGCTTTGTTCATCCTACGCGAAGGCTGAACATCGGAATTAATCAGCGCTTGCCTCAAACTTAAAACGGTCCACTTCCCGATGGGCGGAATCGTTGGCACGGCCGAACGATATGAGGATGCCGGGGAGGAAACTGGAAACCTCGCTGGTGGTGGCGAGGGTAGGCCTCGGCGTCTTGGCGAACGAGTGGCTGTGCGGGCAGGCCGGCGTCCGCGTGGTGAAGCCTGGGGCTCTGTGGCTGTCAGGCGGAGAAGGAGTTGTCCTGGGACCGACAGATTGCGGCGGAGGATCCGGAGAGGAGTTGGATTCATCGTCAGAAGGAAAAAGTTGGATTTGAGACATGTTTGCAAAGCCAAATGCTGGTAAACTCTCAGACGAACAGAGGTAAGTCTGCTGTATTTATACCTCCTGTCATTGAATGAGTTGATAAACTGATTGCTCTCCACTTGTGCTGATGAGGTTAATTATCTGCACCTGATCCTCCCGAACTTTGTTAATTAAACATCATATCTATTAACATCAGCTATGACTGCTAAGGTTTTGCACGTCCCTAAAATTTTAGCAATGAGCCTAGGCTAAACTTAGAATTGTTATTCTGATGTCTCTCTCTCCGAATAGTTGCTCAGTACACCAGAGGGCACATAGGGTATTTGGTTCTTTGAGTTCCACCATGCTTCAGTGTCAGTTTACAAAGGTTCATAGGGGCTCTTACAATAAAGGCTGACACTGATTGAATCTTGATGAACCTACTCTAAGTGATTGTTTTCCTATAGATCAAACGATATGTTATACATGACATGAAATGCTCCTCAATATGAAGTGGAGCGTAACTGCACAGCGATAATTGTTTACTTGCAGCTTGTGTGTGTTCGGCAGGGATTAGAGAACTCTCGACAATTGCTGAGTCCAACCGCCTGTTTCAGGCTGTTTTTGCTTAGCTGTTCCAAAAAAGCCTCCCGTTGTCAGCAGAGTTATGAACTTCACTCGATTCAGCATTTACTGCGTTTTTAAGCAGCATTCATTGCGCCAGATTGCATTTTAGAGAGCCAGGGAATGTCATAAATGTTGCTGAAATGTTGATATTATAATGATGGCAACATAATATGGAACGGACAGTTTGTTATAACTGAGGCTTAATCAGACTGTTTTTGTTACTAATTGGCAGAAAGTAACTGGAGTAGATTACTTTTAATACTCAAGTGTAGAAGAGATTGTATTCCCCACATGGCAGGCCAAAAGCACCATAATTTTTCTTCATTCATTTTTAGTCTCATTTATATATATACAGTATATATACACAAAAAGGTGCTATATTACGTTAATAATTGTGATCTCAGTTTTAAATTTCTTCCACAATAGGGCAGTGTTTCTCACAAGGTGGTCTTATATTGTATTATTGTTATATGTTCTTCATTTTGTGTACCTTGTGTATTTGTTATTTGGAATTCTGTTCAGGGCCCACATTTATAACCATTGCATACGCACAAAATGGGTATAGAAATTTGAGTATTTGCAGAATTTTACAAGCATATATAGGGAAAAAACTTGTGGAAATACGTGCAGCGTACAAACTCTTTTACTAGAGTGAGAAAAGTAATGAAGTAAACAGAACGATTTTCAACTGTTTTCATTTTGATATACACATTTACATTATTATTCAACTTTCATTGTGTAACACAGTTCTTAAGAACGGGAAGAAGAAGGCGGGAACCAGCGAACGTTCAACATACTTTTAATAAATAAATAAACAAACAATAAAACAAAAGTAAAAGGGCGGCAGTTCCTCACGGCGACTGCCGCCCACACAAACAAAATAAAACACAACATAAAGTCCAGGCATGGTCCTCTCTCGTCCTTCACTGTCGTCGATCCTCTTTTATGCTTCCGGAGCTCCTCTGTGAGAGATACGAGACCAGTGCGTAGCGCAGCTGAAGCTCATTATCTCTCGCGTCACCGGTCTCGCACCGTTCCCTCACGGCTCTCGCCCGCCCTGCTCGTCACACATCGATGGCAACAAGCACTTAAATTACATAAAGTCATTACTCAGAAGTTAAACAAAAATGATATGAATTTAGATAGTGGAAGTGCTACTTTTGATCACTTTTCCCGTGACTTGCTTTTTTAATGACAGAGGGGAGTACTAGGTGCAGAATAATTCTTCTTTAAACTACACTGCAGATCTCATATGACAAAGTATTTTTAGTGAGAAAGATGATCAGTGATGCACAATTAACTTTGATATTATGGCAGACACTGCTGGATTTGGTGGTCCATTGTCTAGTTTGAATAGGTTCAATGATAATAGCTTACTGTAACCGAAGCTGTACAGAGGTGTTGATGACGTGTGAATTATGAAAAATACCACTGTTACAAGGATACAAGGATGTTACTTTAGGATACAATTTGAAGAAAATTTTAAGATTTGCATGTTTCCTTTTTAAAATACTTTGTCAGTGATTCACAGAGTCAGACAATTGTATTCACACGGCAATAAATAAGTAGGCCTATCTGTTTCCACTAAAAATAGCACATAAACATCCTAAAAGATATGTTCACCATTAGAGCAAATCTGCATACATTTAAATTGATATGAATAGTTTAAAACAATTAAATACTATTTGGCCAGTGGAAATTAATGAATCAACTCTATTCTAAAAACTTTATCTGATAAGTATTTTGTAGAATTTTGTTTTTATGGATATTTTAACATATTTATTCAAAACCAAAACAAGGATGTTGGATGATTTTAAGCAATGTAATCTGTATGGCACAAATGGCATTTATAGTCTGTTCCTAATATTTTCCAATGCACTTGTACTTTTGATGGTGTTAACAATGATTGTCACATGGACGGGAATATGCATGCAAATGATATGCAGATGAGGTTATGCATAGTGAAACTAGGCGTTGTAAACTGCATATATGGCGATTTCGAGGAGGAGACAGAGTGGAGATGCACGTACGCACATTCTATTGATTGGGATTTATAAGGACATTTTTGCGCAGGTTGTGGCATATACATGGTTTTATGAATCTGAAAACACAGAATCTTGCTTTTGTGCATTTGTACACTTTTAGGATGAAATCTATGGAAAGTTTTATAAACGAGGGCCCAGTTCTGTTCCTGTTTCCAGCGCCATTTTGTAGTCAGTTTGTAGTTTTCTTGGTTAGTTCTCTTATTGTTCCCAGGTGTTTGCCCATTACCCCGTGTTAACCACAGTGTTTCCATAGTTCTTTTGTCAGGTCTTGTCATTCTATGGCTGTATGTTGGTGTTTAGTTCTCTTGTTTTCTTTTCCTTTTTCTGAGTTAAATGCATTTTGATATTACTTTAATAAAACTTATTTGGCTCCATCTATCCAATTCAATTCAATTCAAATTTATTTGTATAGCGCTTTTCACAATACACATCGTTTCAAAGCAGCTTTACAGAGAATGGATGTCAACATTACAATTTAAAGAAAGCAGTTAGCAAATAAAATAATTTAGTTGATTAATTTACAATCAGAGTTAGCAGTTTAACCGAAGTTAGAAGCAAGGAGCTCCCGGAAAATAAATTAACAATTAGGATAAAGAATTAGGTAATGAGCATGTTGATCCAGATGATTGCGTTGAAGGCTGCGATCCCTTATCTCTGAGTTTGCCAGTGTTACAATTATAATATAATATAATATAATATAATATATTTTGGGGTTGGAAAGATTTTTCTTAAGGTTCATTATCTCTGCTGCTGGGAGTGAATTCAGTCTGTGATTTGATTGTGGTCAGGATGACTTTGGTAAACTCAAGCTCATTAGTAAATAATACATTTACATTGAAATTGTATTTATTTATTTTGACAGTGCTCATTGGCTGATGGCTGCACAAGAACATACACTGTCCTAAAGCCCTTGTACTGTTCAGAGCTGTGACGTGACAGGCAGCAGATAATGGAAAAAATATGAATTGCATGCTTTCAAGAGCCCTCCAAAACAATTCAGCCTCCATTTAGCATTGTATTTCCCCTGCTCTCCACAACCCTAATTTAACAGACCTGCAACCCATTTTTTGGTCATGACCCTTCGGCTGAGAACCACTGTAGAAGGATAGTTTTATCATGAATAGGGCTGGGAAAATAAATTGTTGAATAGCGAGTCGAGAAATGATTCTGGATCGATTCTGAGATTTTTTGAATTCATAGCGATTCACGATTCATCGCAAGTTTTTAACAGCAGATGGTGTAAAATAATGCGACAGACACGGAGGTTTCGTTACACGCTCTGTTGCGTCTTTACTCAGAACACATCTCGCATACTCGAGGAGTCAACACAAAAACTACGGTGGCCGGAGTGGCACTTAAAGGGACACTGACACAGTGTCAGTACATTACATCTCCCCTCCTTCAGAAAACAAATTAACGTTTAATGCACTTGGTGTATGTGCACTGTTATTACACAACTAAACACTACTGCTTTTCATCAGAGACTCTGTTAATGCACAACTTGCATATTCAAACATCAGAGAAGTATCAGCACACAAAATTTACTTAGTAAATTACAGTCTTTAGCAGCAATGAACGGCTGAATATGAACATGTGTAACTAGGAAGGAGAGGTTGCTAGCATATTCCTTCCACAAGGCGTCTTTACCACGCCTCTCCCTGACTACAAGCAGAGTCTGTCTGGAGGCTTTACTATTCTGCCCCGTCTGGTAACATATCGTCCAGGTGACAACGTCTGCTTAGTAGTCTCAGGTTCCGCAGGTAACGCTTGCGATGGACCAGGGTGGTCCACTGATTTTGGCTCCTCGGCACTCATCGTTTTGGATACCTCTGTCCATTGATTCTCACTGAGTCCATGGCAAGACTCGTTGGCAGTCGGGGTACTTTTACGAAGATGCTGCATGTTGAGACGGTACTCTCTTTTTCCACAGTCAACAACATAAGATCTTGGAGCACTGTGTGTTCTCACAATAACTCCAGGTGACCATTTCTGACTGCCAGGGTGCGGCTGCATCCTTACTTCATCTCCAGGTTTCTGGACGAGGACCGCTCGCCCTCTTCTGGTCGTAGTAAAACTTCTGAACTTTCTTGCTGTTGTCTAACTGCTGTTTGACTTTCAAGGGATTGTATGCTGCTGGAGTGAGCAACAGACGGGCAGCAGGCAGGTTGTTGCGAGGACGCCTGCCCATTAGCAGCTGAGCTGGAGAAAGGCCTACTGACTCCAGCGGCGTTGTTCTGTAGTCAAGCAGTGCAAGGTGTTTGTCTGGTGCCTTACACCAAAGTTTCTTGACTGACTGTACTGCGCGCTCTGCCTCCCCATTGGAGTGTTGCGTATGAGGGGATGATGTCTTGTGAATGATTCCGTACCTTTGACAGAAATCCTTGAACTCATCCACTGCATACTGTGGACCATTGTCCATGCGAAGGACGGCAGGTATTCCATGTCTGCTGAATTGGGCCTTGAGCTTTTCTATTGCAGCACGACAATGTAAACCCTTCAACTTATCCACTTCAATGAATTTTGAAAAGTAGTCCACCAGAAGTACATAGTAGTTACCCTCGAACTCAAACAGGTCAGAAGCTACTTGCTCAAATGGAAGATCAGGTGTCTCTGTTGGTTTAAGTGGTTGCCTCGGTAACCTGTTCTGAAAGTCTGCACACTTGCTGCAGTTCTTCACCACTTGTTCGATTTCAGAACTCATACCTGGCCAGTATAGGACCTCGCGGGCTCTTTGCTTGCTCTTCACTATTCCTAAGTGAGACTGATGTATGAGCCTCAGCATATGCTCTCGCATGGTTGGAGGTACTACTATACGCAGGCCTTTGTAGATGACACCATCTTCAACGACAAGTTGGCTCCGTGAGTCCCAGAATGGCTGTATTGAATTAGGCACATCATGCCTGTGATCTGGCCAACCTTGCTGAACTGTCTGCTGTAGACAGCTGAGCTCCCTGTTTGTGCATTCTTGGAGCTCCAGATATTTCTGTTCACTTATTGAAACAAGGTTGAGCATCGAGACACACTCGCAGCCTTCCATCTCTGGCTCACTTTCTGGTAACTGAGCTCTAGACAGTGTATCAGGCAGTTCCATGTCCTTTCCTCGTCTGTACTTGACAGTCAGATCATACCACTGCAGGCGGAGACGCATTCTTTGTATGCGCATAGGGGTAGAAAGCAACGGCTTTCTGAAGATATCCTCCAGAGGCTTGTGATCATTGTACACTGTGACGTGGTTTCCAAAAATGTAATTGTGAAACTTGACACATGCGTGCACTATTGAGAGCATTTCTTTTTCAATTTGTGCGTAGCGTGTTTCCGTCTCTGTCAGTGACCTGGACGAGAAAGCAACTGGATGACTGTCCTGTAGTAGAACTGCACCAAGGCTGTAGCTACTGGCATCACAGTAGATCTCCACAGGTTTGGACGGATCAAAGAATTGTAGCACAGGGGACTTTGTGCATAGCTCCTTGAGTTTGACAAAAGCTTGTTGTTGTGCTAGTTGCCATGAGAACTCAACATCTGCTTTTAGGAGCTGTCTTAGAGGCGCGTCGACTTCGCTGAGGTTTGGTAGGAATTTCGATAGGTAGGTGACAAAACCTAGGAAGCGACAAACACCATCCTTGTCTGTCGGTGCTGACATTGACTTGACTGCCTCTATTTTTTCTGGGTCTGCCTTCAGACCTTCTGATGTTATCAGGTGTCCAACGTAGGGTACTGAAGATTGCTTGATGTGGCATTTGTCGAAGTTGAGACTCAGATTGTAACTTGTTGCTCTCTGAATTACTTTGCGGAGTATCTCATCATGTTCCTTCACTGAGGGTGCTGCGATGAGAATGTCATCCATGACACTTATCGCACCGTTTATGCCCTCGAGCATCTCGTCCATGATACGCTGGAATATTTCTGGTGCACACTTCAGGCCAAAAGGAAGTCTAAGCCACCTAAACCTTCCAATGGGCGTGTTAAAGGTTGTCAACAATGACGATGCTTCATCTAACTGTATCTGCAGGAAGCCAGATTTAGCGTCCAAGACTGAGAAGAATTTTGCACCAGGCATTGCGGAGACTACTTCTTCATAGGTACGCATTGGGTAGTGTTCCATCTTTATGACCTTGTTTAAGTCACTTGGGTCAATGCAGATCCTTATTTTTCCATTATGAACTGCTGCTACCATTGAACTCACCCACTCTGTAGGTTGGCTGACTTTTACGATGTGTCCATCTTTAGTCATTTCGTGCAGTTTCTCAATTATTTTCTTTCTTAGTGCAGCCGGTTGGCGGCGCACAGGATGGACTATACCCTTCGCATTAGGATCCAGCTTGATTGTGTATTTACCTGGCAAAGTTCCTGTAGTGCGAGTCAGTTCTGGATACTCAACTAACCCTGCTGGCACATTTTGTTTTGTTGTTGCTTGACCGAAATGTGTCTTATTGTTTCCTTTCTTAGTAGGCTGCAACGCATCAAGCCGCATTACTAAGTCTAGGGCTTCCGATGTTGCACCACTAAGCACGTTTTCTTGAGAAATGTCCACAATCTCAAATTCTGTTAACGTCTCAGCATCCTTGTGTTTTACCAGCATTTCAACAGCAGCTATTGGTCTTAGCTCGTGGTTTGAATAAGACTTCAGCACTCGATTAGAGCGTCTAAGCTCGCCATCGTGCGGGTGTGTCTGATAACTGTTTAAAGTCAATGTGTTGCACCTTGCGCCAGTATCAATTCTGAATTGCACTTTCTGCGACAGAATTTCAACATCCGCTGTCCATTTGTCATCATTTTGTTCATCTGTTTGCGTGACATTAATGCTCAGCATTTCCTCATCTTCAAATTGCGAATTTAGCTGTACTTTGAGTGCATTTACTGTTTTTTTTTTGCGGCATACTGCCACCCAGTGGTTCGGTTTGTGACAGTATGAGCAGACTGAGCCTTTTGCTGGACATTTGCCTTGATTCCACTTGTGTTGTGGGTCTTTCCCGCAACTTGAACAGCTTGTTTGACGATTTACTTGCATATCGTTCTGTACAAATTTTATCTGATTTTTCTTAAAGGATTTTCTTCTGGCAGCTTGGTATTTCGTTTTCACCTTTATTGCTTGCACTTGAGATTCCTCTTCTCTGACTATTTTAATTTGCTTCTGTGACAGTTCAAACTGTTGGACGATTTTGATTGCTTTTGGTAGCGTCAAATCTTCCCCTTTTTCTAACAGTCTCTCTTGGACGCGCTTTTCTCTGACACCTGCTGTTATCGCATCAATCAGCATATCATCTGGATCGCTATACTCGCAATCCATCAACAGGAGTTCCAAATCCTTCACGAAGTGATCAAACCCTTCTGTGATTCCCTGTTTTCTTTGCTTAAAGCGGTGTCTAGCTACTCTTTTGTTTTTTCTCGGCCTTATATAGGCGGTGAATTTTTCCAGAACTTTAGACAGATCATCTTTCTCACCTTCGTTCCATTGCAGCGTTTTATATATTTCTCTGCCTTGCTCACCGATCCACGTGCCCAGCCAGCCTGCACGCTGTTTTGCTCCGACAGTGGGCCTTCGAAGACGAACGTGACGTGACTTCGAAATCTTTCGAACTCCTGGAACAGATCTGAAGCATCCCAGTCGATCTTCGGGTAATCGAACTGCGAAGATGTCATATTTATTCGCTATCTGTTCCTGACAGACTTCTGACACCATGTAAAATAATGCGACAGACACGGAGGTTTCGTTACACGCTCTGTTGCGTCTTTACTCATAACACATCTCGCTTACTCGAGGAGTCAACACAAAAACTACGGTGGCCGGAGTGGCACTTAAAGGGACACTGACACAGTGTCAGTACATTACAGATGGCACTGTGTGTTTTAGAAATAGCCATACACTGCTCTCTTCCAATTCATTACACACCACTTGAACCTTCTATAAAATAATCATTCATAAAGTTCGAAAATGTTGAAGCGAATTACAAGGGTGTTTGCAGTGGGCTGTTTACATTAATCTCACGTCATAAAAGCATTCTGAGATGCAAATATGAAATCACGAAATCCGACTCAGCCAAACACGTGAGCGCTCTTCTTCATCGGCATTTAAGCCTGCAGTTAAAAACTAGCTAGAGTACCATCAGCTGTTAAAAACTAAGCATAGAATCGATTAGGAGAGAATCACGATGCAAAACCTCAGAATTGATCCATGGATTGAGATAAATCGATTTATTCTCCCGGCCCTATGAAAGTGTCATGTTGCTATAAAAGAGTGGATTTCAAGCTTCATTTTATTGATAGATTTTTATTTTTTATTTTTGATTAACTGGTAAATCATTGACTTTAATTTTACAATATTTCCATGGCTTAAGAAATCTCATCTGGAATAGATGTGTAAATAGCATTAAAAAATATAATCTGCATTAAATTATGTAATGTTCTGTATGTTATGATTTATATATATATATATATATATATATATATATATATATTTATATATTAGTCTGGAATTATTCAGCAGCATACTTTCTCTGGATTACCCTAACATTGCATTATGGGTTACTGCTTTGCATTAATTATATGTCATAACTCAGTTTTAGAAGCCAAAAACATGCCTAAATTTTACAAATTGGTTAGCTTTGCATGAAAGACAGTTTTATTATTTGCACGTATCAGTTTTAATTTGTAACCATTTGCATGACAAGCCCAATATGGTTCATAAGCCCACACCATTTGTACTTGCCATATTAAGCATAGCTTTGATTACTCTGTTTCAAAGTAAACTGTGGAAAAGAAACAGCTATGAAAGAAACATAGGTTCACAGTGGTAATGGACCTTAGCAAGGGTCAATGAGGTCTAATATACCAAGAGAGAAGTATCTGTTAGCATTCCCATTCATCTCAATGGCTGTAAATGCTATGTAACTGAATGCTCTTAATATAGATCCTTCCAGCAGACAAGGAAAAACAAGTCTACTTCATGCTATAAAAAGCCTTTCAGAAAACATGCTCTGCTGTAATATGATGAAATGTCTGCAGTTGCCCAAAATGTGTGTTTGCTAAAGATATAATTTAATCAGAATGTATGGCTACTGTGAGATGCATAAAATATAAACTGATCAGGAGGTCAAAAAGTAGCTAGCTCAACATCAACGGTGAACATGAGTAAAAGTATGAACTTTATCAACATGAAAGCCTTGGGCTGATTTTGTTGAGGTAATTCATTCATGCCTTGCATGATCAACTTGCAGGAAGCCCCACAGCAAAAATGAAGGAAGCTGAAGCCTCTCTCCCTCTCTTCTCCATTCTTAAGAGTGCAACATAAATGACAACGTCTACTCTGAATACAAACCGCACTTGATGAATTAACTCAATAACCTTGCATTACCTTTATTAATGCGCATTCTCCCGTTTGACTCCATGCTAATGAGAAACCTGCACTCTGATGCATGAATATTTGTTAATTCATAAGTGTCTAACCCTGATCTACATAGAGACATACTGAGCAACTAGATTTTTAATATCGTTTGAAGAAAATGTTGAGGGACACTGTTGTGTTCTAGGTGCTTGCCTTTGCAAAACTTGCTCCTATAAAGCAGGGCTCCAGTCTGAGACTAAATACTCGCATTTTGCGAACATTTTTCCTGCCAGCGTGACCAAATTTTGTTAGAGTTCACACTGGTGCTACCACCACACTGCACAACTGATAAGAGCTGTCATTCTGTTTCATATGAGAAACATCAAACGGTAAACAAAATGAAAACACGCTACTCGTTTGAGCACAGTACACACCGCTGGGAGATCCAGTGAGAAAGCGTTTGAATTCGCCACATAATTAATATCATTGCAGCGAGATCTGCTGGGAAGCATTCAAATTCAGCGCAGAATTGACCCTTCGCAAACAATTTGATTGACAGGCTGTCTGACCAATCATAACCCCGAATTCGCCATTTAGTTCAACAAAGTCAGGGGAGTTAATAGATTAATGTTGGTGAACTTGAACTTGAAAAATTGTGTGTACTCACGTCTTTCCACGCTTGAAAAAACATTCCTTCTGATGTTCATTCATGTTTATTTGATGCTATAAATGAACTAGTTTGAAGAGACGTTGGTTCACGAGCCGCTTGAAGGAGCTACAGAGATCTGTCACGACACATTAAAGAGACACTATACGCTATTTATTGTTTAAACTTCTTTAAACAATTACAATATATTAAATATGAAACTGTTTCATATGTTTGTCGAAGTATTGTCAGTGTCCTCTTTGCTCCGGGATGTATTTTTCACTGCGTGAGAACATGATTGTCGGACAAAGCAACAGTAACTAAAGGGGTCTCTGTGAAGGGTCAGTTCTCTGCTTTAGACCACTGACAACAGAACAAATAGCGCTGACGTGGAAACTATGAGAAACATTGTACGACGAGCAAATTAAGGCTCCCCAGGCCACAAATCACAATGGATTTCTAGTAACACTTACTGAAACTATGGTATTGTGGCTTTTATTAATAATTTTAGGATTCATGCCATCTTTTGAGATAGAAATTCAAGCACTTTTTAAAGTCTCATGTAAAACCAAAACTTTCAAATTGTGACTGAATTTCACAGAAAGCCAGTAAAGAGTGCTCCTTTTATAATCACTGAAGATGTCGGTCAGTTCAATATGGTACATTTAATAAGAGTATTTACATTTTTCCCCAATAAAACTGTTTTTGCGTGCTACTTTTAATAAGTTAATTTGATCTGAATCTCAATTCAAGCTCAGTGCTTTACTATCACATTTCCAATGCGCAACGTGCACTTTCCAGACATGAGAAGCATTTATTAACATCTTGTCCAACAAAAGACAACATTTAATAACATGTTTTTGCTCCAAATTCACTTCATAACGACAGTTGAGCATCCTTCTGTGAGATGATGTGACCTCTTACACAGAATAAGGCTGTCGTGTGTTTATTATTCATATTTAATCAGTCAAAGCATTTCAATTGTATGTTTATTCAGCTAACGCATCATATCGCTATAGCTTTTTCTGCTGCAGGGCGTATTTTGAGTCTCTGCACAAGAGCGCCCACTGGCTTTCAGATGGAGATGCATTTAGCCATATAGCTCGAGAAGGGTCTGTACTATGCACAGGGCTGGTTCTAGACATTTGGAGGCCCTGGGCAAAATTTATTTTGGAGGCCCCCCTCCTAATAAAACACTGGAAACAAATATTATTTCTTACCTTTATAACATCTGTTATTAAAATTTATATATTTTCTTTATATATGTCCATATTCACTAAGGTAATCTCTTATTTGTATGTTGGGGATGCTATCGTGTGTTTTTTTGTTTGTTTGATTTGTTTCATTTCATTTTTGAATTTGATCATTCCTTAATCATTTTGTGGACGGGATTTCCCCCTCCTATTGATTTTTTGCTGTGGCATAAATACCTCAAATATGCGCTATGCACTCTTAAAAATAAAGATTCCAAAAAGGGAGTTTTTACAGTGATGCCATAAAAGACCCATTTTTGGTTCTCAGTAGAACCTTTCAGTGAACAGTTCTTAATGGAACCCATTTTGTTTTTCTTATGGAAAGGTTCCATGGATTTTAAAGATTTTTCATGTAACCACAGATTCCAATAAAGAACCTTTATTTTTAAGAGTGTATAAACCTACACAAATCAACAGCTAGTGAAAGTGACAGAAACAAACTACTAAGCAGAAATAGGCCTACTTAATTAAGTTGGCTTGAAAGAGCCAACTTACTGATATTGTACTTAAGCTTATTATTATTCTTCTTAGACTAAATTTCTAAACGCTACTCCTCCTAGACCTTTCAAGCTACAACCACCAAACTCGGACCAGACCTTCAGACTATGCTGACTCGGGTTACTATATCTTTTCAGACTGGTCTGACTGATGGTTTTCCTTAAAATTCTGATCAAAACTCGGAAAAATCCCATTGACTTTCATTGACGGAATGTCAAGATGAGCCAAGACTCCAACTGTCAAAATTCAAATTTAAACTGCCAATTAGACTCAATGAAGCTGCCATTCTATGTACTATTTCTAATCCATTTAAACTCATTCAAACTCAAAATCTATCTATAATCTGACTATTTCTATCTATCTATCCATTGATCATTTGAACACATCTATATATACAACCCTAACCCTAAATCTAACGCTAACCCTAACTAACCTTAACCCCAACCCTAACCCTAACTAGCCCTAACCCTAACCCTAACTAACCCTAACCCTAACCCTAACCTTAACTAACCCTAACCCTAACTAACCCTAACTAACCCTAACCCTAACTAACCCTAACCCTAACGCTAACCCTAACTAACCTTAACCTTAACCCTAACTAGCCCTAACCCTAACCCTAACTAACCCTAACCTTAACTAACCTAACCCTAACTAACCCTAACCCTAACTAACCCTAACCCTAACTAACCCTAACCCTAACCTTAACTAACCCTAACCCTAACTAACCCTAACTAACCCTAACCCTAACTAACCCTAACCCTAACTAACCCTAACCCTAACGCTAACCCTAACTAACCTTAACCCTAACCCTAACTAGCCCTAACCCTAACCCTAACTAACCCTAACCTTAACTAACCTAACCCTAACTAACCCTAACCCTAACTAACCCTAACCCTAACTAACCCTAGCCCTAACCCTAACTAGCCCTAACCCTAACTAACCCTAACCCTAACCTTAACTAACACTAACCCTAACTAACCCTAACCCTAACTAACCCTAGCCCTAACCCTAACTAACCCTAACCCTAACCTTAACTAACCCTAACCTTAACTAACCCTAACTAACCCTAACCCTAACCTTAACTAACCCTAACCCTAACTAACCCTAACCTTAACTAACCCTAACTAACCCTAACCCTAACCTTAACTAACCCTAACCCTAACTAACCCTAACCCTAACTAACCCTAACCCTAACCCTAACTCTCTCATTTGAACACATCTATATATCTATCCCTAACCCTAACCCTAACTAATCTATCCATCCATCCATCCATCCATCCATCTATCTATCCATCTATCCATCTATCTATCTATCTATCTATCTATCTATCTATCTATCTATCTATCTATCTATCTATCTATCTATCTATCTATCTATCTATCTATCTATCTATCTATCATTTGACCAGATGAATCTGTCTATCTATCTATCAAAATTTCTAAAGTAAAACTTAAACAATTTCAAAATTTAAGCTTTTAAAACTTCAAACTATTTAGTCTTTTTCAAGCCAACTTAAAGTTTGTTTCAACAAACTTTTCTATCTAGTTACTTCATAAAATTGTACGCTTATTTTTTTCATTAAATTTAACAACAATATTTATGTTTTGAAAACTGAAAATAAGTATTATGTTAGAGCAGTAATGCAGAATTTAAAAGATTCAGAAGTACTTTTTTGAAACAAACAAAATAAAACACTCTTATTGCTGAAACATTCTAGCACTTTGACTTTGAATACAAACTTTGCTTTCACTTCAGTATCTTGCTAGTCAGCTCCCGACGCGAAGTCATTCACTATCTGTACAAATTCAAAGTGTCGAACAGTCTGGCTCGCGCTCTTTTAAACTCATAAACCGGCAAATGATTTATCCAGAAATGACGCGATCAGGAGAATACGTTTATTTTTAGAAAACATTATAATCAGTCCAAACCAGAAGATGACAACTCCCACACCTACATCACGAGCTGCACTTCTTCGCGTGCCTGTTTTCGCTTTGGACCCCGCAAATGTTCGGATGTTCGTTTCGGCGCCATCATAGTTCAATTCAGTCATGGAGGGGGGGCCTCCATTACCGAGGCCCTAGGCCACTGCCTGCTCTGCCTATAGGTAGCGCCGGCCCTGACTACGCAGTACTGCAAATTAAAAGTAATTGCACATATCTTCCCATGATTTGAAATGTTGCATTACTTTAATGATTAGAGGTGTTTTTTTAAACTCAATAACTACATATACTGTATGAGCAATATTAATAAGGATGTTTGCCTTAGCAAGTGCCACTAATGAAATACACTAATAAGCCAGCACTCCAATAGCTATTATAGGTAAATCCTGCCGCCTGTCAAGCCGGGTGAGCTGATAGAAATGGATGTGACACAGTTAGTGCTGTGTGACAAGAAGAATGAGCTAATTAATACTGGGTGTGAGTATACGTGTGTGTGTGTGTAGTTGTCATCTTGACAAGTTGTACAAATTGACAGACATTGCGGCCACCATAAACTCTTCATGGACTTCGCCTACACACACGCGCGCACACTTGTGTCTCCTGGAGATCCCCCCTGCGGTGGTGATGGTGTGGAGGTGAAGTGAGATGACAGGTTGGCCCCTGATTGCCACTCACTGTAATCACAATAATTACAAAGGCTCTTGGCCTTTCACCATGGCCCAAAGGTACTTTCATTAAACAGTAAGCCCACTGTGGTGGAGGGGGGACCACAGCGAAGCACTGACGTTCCTAATGAGCCCATCACGAACACACATGCATGACGCACATAGACCAACTCTTTGTTGATTTCCATGATGTGAAATGCATGACACTGGAGGAGTTGTAGTAAATGGTTTTAAGTGCAAAATTGGTGTGTGGGAATACATGAGCATGATGCATTTGCACAGCCCACTGTCATTGTGTCTTTGTTTTGCATTTTGTCATTTAACTCTTGTAATCATCTGTAATTTTACACATACATACATACATATGTGTACATTTATATATACCCTAATTACCTTATTATCAACAAGTAGTGTGCGCAGTGTATGTGTAAGTTTATGTGTGCATATAAAAATATACACACACATACATACAAGATAGTTTGTGTATTTTCTTGTTTTTGGAGCTTGACAGTCCCTAGTCACTGTCAATGTTCTGCCAAACTTAGGTTTTCCTCTAAAAAACAAAATGACAGTATATGGTTTGAAATGAGTAAATGATGACAGAATTTCATTTTTGGGTAATCAGTCCCTTTGAACTTCAATGTATCCAAACTGTCTTTCAAGACCAATTATTCTATTAAACAGACAAGACAGAGAGAGAAAATCTGAAAGGCTCTTTAGCGCATCTTCGGAAATGTCACCAAATCAATCAATACCGGCTTTTCTTATTGCTGAAAGACTGATGTTTCATCCTCAAAGGAAATGTGAAAAACCGATGCATCCACTGACTTTTCTCCCTGCAATATCCTTGCAGGTGTAAGTGTAGGCGTGCTTTGCCAATTTGGATTCCTCCTACAAGGCTTTTAAAATATCAGAAGGGCTCTTTTGATTAGAGGACTGATTTCGGGAATCAGTACATCAGTCACTTGGAAGCTTCATAAAAGGATGACTTGCCTAAATTGAATTGCATGGTGTTTTTGGATTTCTAATGGCATAAACCTAAAAATTGTACAGGGCTGGCAGAGCCGTGACAAGTAAATAAATAGTTACGGAAGGACAGCAACTGCTAACACTGTGACAAGGTTGTGACAATATCTGATATGAGAGGTGCCATTTGTAATGAGTCCAAGTGTTGTTGTTTTTTTCCTCTAAGGCAAAATACACTGATACATTCTCTGTAAGCTTTAGATCTGACAGCGTAAAATAAAAGATTTTAAATGGTTTTGAAATAAGTCTCTTATTCTCATCATGCATTTATTTGATCAGAAATACAGTAAAAACAGTAATTGTGAAAGTTTATTACTATTTAAAATAACTGTTGGAATATTACATTTCAATATATTTTGAGATGTAATTTCTTTTCCTCTGTTTTTCAGCATCATTACTCCTGTCTTTAGTGTCATATGGCCCTTCAGAAATCACGCTAATATAATGATTTGCTGCTTAAGAAACATTTATTATTATCAATGTTGAAAACAGTTGTGCTGCTTAATATTTTAGTGGAAACCATTTTTTTTTTCTTTTATGAATACAAAGTTCAAAAGAAAAGCACTTTTTGAAATAGTAAAGACTTTTATAGTGTTACAAAAATCTTAAAATATGTCAGCGTCATTGTTTTCTCTCTTTTTTAAATTTATTTATTTTTTTACATTTATTAGGCTTAAAAAATATAACATTTAATTTAAGTGTACTTAAAACAATCCTCACATAAACCCATCATAAATGTCATTATCTGTGGCCTTCGTACCTGTCTGTACAGAAATTGAATAAAGTTATCAAACAGTCTGCACAGCATAAGTTATGGCCTAAATTGAATCTAGATTCATCTTTATTAAAGCAACGGAAGTTCATTAGTCAAGAGCAGTGAGTAATTTTCTCTGTTATCTTTGTTCTTTTTGATTATCTTCAATAATAGACTGTCTCTTTTTTTTTAAGATATTAAAAATAGGCCTGTCAGTGTAACTGAATTACATGGTATGACGACTGAATTAAACACAATATTTATATATCAAAATTAGCTGGGGAAAAACATTTTTTTGACAATTTGCTGTTGTTCTAGTACTTTTATTTTATTAATATCAACTAATTTAATTAAATTTAATTTATTTTCAATAGATGTTTTCAAGATGGTATTAAAATCTCTCTTAATAAGTTTTTAAAGGATTTTAAACGCTACATATGAAAAGTTAGATTTGGTCTTTACTTACTAGGTCTGCTAATACAGCAAATTTGAAGACTTTTGAAGAAGACTTTGCTAAAAGACTATTGCTTAAAAAAACATGCGCAAACATCCTAACAAGCATGTAAGACATGCTACTGTGACAATACTGATCTACCCGCCAAGACTTGTGTACTACTGCAAAAAGCCATGCTAATTATGTGTGTGCTATCTCTGCGTTTCTGGGCCAGCTTGACTGAATAGCATAACACTAATGGATTGACTCATTATACATACCTGGTCAGCTTGACCAAAAGGCTTAAATAGCTTTTGTCCTGATGCGCACGCAGACTGGGATAGCCTAGAGCTTATTTAACTTATTTAGTCTATTGCTTACCCCTAAGCTTTATTTAAACTAATGACCGAAGATAGCTGTGTGTGCATGAATGGGATTTGGCTAAGGCTAATCTAAAAATACACTACTAAACATTTCCTGGCTGAAGGCCAAAAAAAAAAGTTCACTAAAACATGTCGCATTTGGTATTTCAAACCTGAACTGCTTGAACAGCAGGAAAATCATTCATAGTCTCTCATTTAAAATCATTCTCTCAGTTTCAAACACTGTCCCACTGTTTAACTAAATTGTTGGTAAGCTGCTAATAGCTTGAAGTCAAATACGCACAAATGGTGAATGTGAACGGTTATATAAAACAGTGCTTCTGATCGACTATGTAGTTGCTTTTATCTCAGCAGACTGCCTGAATCGCTCATCATCTCAGCTTCCTCTGTCTTCTGTCATCCCACATCCTGCTATCCAGGTGCTGTCCAAAAATAAGTAATTGGTTTCCCCCTACAGGCTGCCAACCTAAGACGCACAAAGGACTAATGAAATCACCTAAAACCAGAGAGGGCCTTGGAGGTTGTTTCTATAAATACAAAGAAAAGGCGTACATGTTTGACATACTAATTTTCCGCCGGCACATCCAGGATTGGGTTGAGTCATTAAAAAATAAAAAAAATAAAAAATATTGTGCAGACAGTAAGTGGGGGGAGAGGAAGTGGTGGTATTTATGTTAATGACTTTGGACTTTGAACTTTGGACCTGTATCATATTTTTCAGGACTATATTGTGTATGACAGTGCACATTGTTTGATAGCATACAGTGGTGTCAAAGTCTTAGACCACTTGTGCAAATGATTTGATCCATAATTTGAGAATGTAGAGCTTATTATGCTTCAATGGAAGTAAGAATATCCTAATCTTTGCATAAAGAAGTTCATATGATCTGTATCATGTTATTGGTTATTTGATTAGTGACCTAGAGATAGTGCTATATGGACTTTAGACTTTAATTTGTTTAGATTTCAAAATAAGCGTTTTTTTTTCTGGTTTTAAATGAAAAATGATTTTCAGTGTGGTCTCTGACTTTTGAACTCGACTGTATATGTCTCTGTCTGAGGGTTACAGTATTTATAGTGGCTTAAAATCCATATTTTCTTGTTTTGACTTGATATTTTGGTATTCTGACTTGATATTAACCTTACATTCCATCAATTTCAGTTCCCTTTCAAGGGAACTCGAGCTGCGCCAAACGCTGTGGGAATGCCTCTGCATGAATGTGTCATGAAGCATGTATGGTGTAACAGTTCGTAAGTACGGGAAGAAGGAGGCGGGAACCAGTGAACATTCAAAATAACTTTAATCAAATAAATAAACCGAAAAAAACCCCAATAAAGCGAAAGTAAAATGGCGGCAGTTTCTCATGGCGACTGCCGCCCACACAAACATAATAAAACAACATAAAATCCAGGCCTGGTCCTCCCTCATCCTTCACTGCAATCGCTCCTCTTTCATGCTTCTGGAGCTCCTCCGTGAGAGATACGAGACCGGTGCAGTGCGCAGCAGACACTCATTATCACTCGCGCCACTGGCCTAACGCTGTTCCCTCATGGCTCTCGCCCGCCCTGCTCGTCACATATTGAATCAGTCCAATGGCGTGGTGGAACATCACAGGCGGGTGACGTCATTGACCAGGAACAATAAAGCCTGCCCGAAAATGGACACACATAGCTTCTGTGCCTTCAGTAAGTGCTATCTATGAATGTGTGTCCTATTTACTGCTATCTGTCTGTTACACACTGTTGTCACACAGTTATTGTTATGGCCAGTGAACAACTGTTCCTAAAGTGTGTTCATCCTTGTCCTTGTTTCATTATGGATCCCACAGAGGGATTTGAGACTGGCTCTTCCTTTTCTCAGCCCTCACCAGTGAGAACCAGCACTTTATCTCGGGGTCCAGAAGCCTTTTCTACAGTTTCCTCCTCCTCGGGTGAAGCGCCAATACTGCAGCTATGTAGGTATGAGGAACTAGATATTGTCAGCATTGAGACAGGAGATACTGAAGATTCGTCACTTCAGTCTCCTGCAAGTGGCCAGATTAAACATTGAATGGCCATCTGATAAGCAGGAGCATCTAAGGGCAAGATGGGTCTGAGGGCTGTGATTGCCGCTAAGAGGTCTTTGAAAAAGAAGTCCTGATGCCATCACGCTTCTCAGGACAGACCCTCTCGTGGTGAGTTGGGGTTTTATGTTGCCCGCCTCTCCACAGTGCCCTCAGGGCCGTTCTGCTAACCCTGCTACCTCCTGTGTTTCAGGGTGCAGCAGTCCCCCACAAGAATTTGTTTGATCATCCACCTAGAAACGTATCGGTATTGGGCAGATCGCTCCCCCTAGGGGAAGTGCTAAGGCAGCCAAGTCAGCTCTTTCCTGCCGGTGTGCTGTTTCCGGAGGCTGGGCTGGCTGCTCAGCACACACCAGTGGCCACCCTTGAGAGGCTGGTACCCTTAGTAGATTTCGTGTCAGAGTGGTGACTCCATCTGAATATATCTCAATGGGTGCTGCTGATTATCGAAGGAGGCTACGCAATCCAGTTCAGATCACACACCTCTAGGTTCAAAGGGGTCCTACCCCACTTCTGGTGGGCCCAAAAAAGGCTCTGGTTATGGAACAAGAGGTACTGCGAAAGGAAGCTATAGAACGGGTTCTTCCTCCCAGCAGAGAGTCAGGCTTTTATAGCCAGTATTACATTGTTCCCAAGTAGGATGGGGGGGGGGGGGGGGGTATGCCCTATTTTAGATCTACTTCTTCTAAATCACACTGTTGCGAAGCTCAAGTTCAAGATGCTTACACTCAAGCAAATTGTTTCACAAATTTTTGTCATGTTAGATCTGAAGGATGCATACTTCTGTGTCTCCATCCTTCCACAACAAAGGGTATCAGGTTCTTCCCTTCGGTCTAGCTTTGTCACCCCACTCTTTCATGAAGTGTGTGGATGCAGCACTGGCTCTGCTGAGACTCCAGGGGATCCGCATATCAAACTATATCGACATTTGTTTGTCTCTGGCTCAATCAGAGCAGGTAGCGATTCAACATCGAGATGCATATGCGGGATATGAGGAAGTTGGGGTTGAGGCTCAACATCAAGAAGTGTGTGCTTTCTCCAGCTCAGAGAAGCAATTTCTCGGTACAGTATGGGATTCAAACACAATTCAGGCTCGTCTCACTCCTATTCACGTGACTTTGATTCTCTCAGCTGTGAAACAGCCAAAGCTAGGGCAGCCATTCACTGTCAAACAGTTCCAGAGACTGTTAGGCCTCCTGGCAGCAGCATCCAACGTGATACCTTTTGGCCTGTTCTCCCCGTGGGGAAACCCACTCCGCATGATCAAGGTCATGGGGCGATGCCTTCGTGCCTTAGTCAATGTGAAAAGAAACTTGGTTTCTCTCCCAAGGACCTGTGTTAGGAGCTCCTTGACATTGTGTCACGCTAACGACGGATGCTTCTCTCACAGGTAGGGGGGCAATCATGAGGGGTCACTCGGCTCGGGGTCTGTGGCAGGGTCAGCATCTCTCGTGGCACATCGACTGCCTGGTTGTGTTATAAGCTTTGAAGCACTTTCTCACAGACCTAAGAGGCCATCATGTGCTTGTCCGCACAGAAAACACTTCGGTGGTGCCCCTTGTACCAACTGGCTCACCAGATCCCGCTGTGGACCCAGGGGAAGCTGCTCTCGTTGAGGGTGGTTTATATCCCCGGGTATTTAAATCAGGAAGCAGATATCCTGTCGAGACAGAGGTCGAGGCCCGGGAGAATGGAGATTTCACCCAGAGGTGGTGGAGCTCCTATGGGAGAACTTTGCTCGAGCCGAAGTGGATCTGTTTGCGTCTTGAGAGATGACTCCCTGTCCTCTATGGTTCTCTCTGTCAAACCTAGGACCTCTTGGGCTGAATGTCATGGTACAGATGTGGCTGAGGCTGTCTCTGTATGCTCAGTGTCCGCAGGGCTGGGTAGGTTACTTTTAAAATGTATTTCACTACAGATTACAAAATACATGCTTTGAAAAGTAATTTGTAACGTATTTCGTTACATTACTCAAGTTTAGTAACTTAATCCAAATACTTTAGAATACTTTAGAATACTAATAAGTGTGGAACAAACACAAAAAAGGTCATTGCGAGTTTTTATCTCAGAATTTTTCCCTCAGAATTGCGTGACATTGCGAGTTATAAAGTCAGAATTATGAGATATAAACTCGCAATATTGAGAAAAGTCAGAATTATAAGATATTATGAGATTAAGAGCACCTTGTGATGAGATATAAACTCACATACTAAATTCACAATTGCAAGAAAAAAAGTCAGTATTGCAAGTTTATATCTCCCAATTCTGACTTTTTAACTTGCAATTGGGAGTTTAAATCTTGCAATTCTGAGAAAAAGAATTCAGAATTGTGAAAAGCAAACTCACAATTGTGAGGGGAAAAAACAAAGTTGCAGTGACGAGTGAATTATAAAATGACTCACAAACAACTATCACAAAACATGAAAACAGTCGTGGATCATCAGGTCATGACAGGACAGTTAAGTTGACAGTTGGGCAATTTTTTTTATAAATTCAGTCATTTTGTCTTGTTCAGGACAGTACTAAATAAAAATAACAACATTTTTATGATCCCTCTTAAAAGTATTAAAATGTTGATGAAACTTAACTCCACTTTTTAACTTTTAACTTTTTGTAACTGTAATCTGATTACCACCATTTAAAATGTTTCCGTAATGAAATACAGTTACTCAAATTTTGTATTTTAAATACGTAACTAAGTTACTTGTATTTCGTTACTCCCCAACCCTGAGTGTCCATATGTCTGTGTCTGTATGTTTTGGCCTGAGTGTGGTTCTCGGACCTTGTGTCTTTCCCTGACGGATCTCCTCTGGAGATTCCAATCAGGGGAGATCTTCTCTCTCAGGCATGCGGGTCAATTTTTTACCCCTGCCCGGAGCTGTGGAAACTGTGGGCTTGGCCTCTGACGGGGCCCATCTTGTAAGTTCAGGTGTCTCAACTGAGGTTGTGGAGACCATTCTGCACTCCAAAGCTCCCTTCACGAGGAGACTGTAAGCCTTGAAGTAGAGATTGTTCACTTCATGGTGCGGAGATCCCCAGAGGGAGCTAGTATATTAGCCATATGTGACCCTGGACCATAAAACCAGTCATAAATTGTACGGGTATATTTGTAGGAATAGCCAAAAATACATTGTATGGATCAAAATTATCGATTTTTTTTTCATGCCAAAAATCATTAGGATATTAAGTAAAAATCATGTTCCAAGAAGATATTTTGTAAATATATAAAATGTATATGCATAAAGTGGATACGCTTTGCAAAGGACATCATTTGAACAACTTTAAAGACGATTTTCTCAATATTTTGATTTTTAACCATACATCAATGGAAAGCTTATTTATTCAGCTTTCAGATGAATATCATGTATAAATCTTTTTTTTTAATTTTTTTTTATTAACCCTTATTACTGGTTTTGTGGTCCAGGGTCACATATGTCAACAATGGTTCAGGCTGGTGGTGGTGGTCTAATGGTGTGGGGAATATTTACACTTTGGGCCCCTTAATACCAATTGAGCATTGTTTAAATGCCGCAGCCTACCTGAGCATTGCTGCTGACCATGGCCATCCCCTTATGACCACAGTGTACCCATCTTCTGATGGCTACTTCCAGCAGGGTAACACTCCGTGTCACAAAGCTCAAATCATCTCAAATTGCTTTCTTGAACACGACAATGAGTTCACTGTACTCAAATGGCCTCCACAGTCACCAGATCTCAATCCAATAGAGCACATATGGGATGTGGTATAACGAGAAAATCGCATCATGGAAGCACAGCCAATAAATCTGCAGCAACTGTGCAACGCTATCATGTCAATATGGACCAAAATCTCTGAGTAATGTTTCTAGAACTTTGTAGAATCTATGCCACGGAGAATTAAGGCAGTTCTGAAGGCAAAAGGGAGTCTATCATGGTACTGGCAAGGTGCTTTGCTAATAAAGTGGCCTGTGAGTGTACAGTAATAATTTTACAATTAATTAACATTTTCATTTTTGATGAAATCTTGTCATAGATTGTTTAAAGGCAGGTTACCATTGTGACAAGTTACACCACATAATGTGTAAAACACTGAGCTGAGATTCTATGTAGTAATGTCGCCCGTACATTGTACATTTGTAGTAAACCTACTAGCCCCGGTCTCATTTAATTTAGTGTGGAGAAAAAAACAACACGAAAAAAATTGAATAGTGACACATATTGCAGTCCATTAAACAGAGATAATTGCAGTCTTGATGGTATTGCTGTTGAAGTAGCAATGAGAAAGTCCTTAGTGCCCTGGTGTGCAAGTGTCCGGTCTGCTCAGTTGGAGACCACCAATGTTTTTTCTTCTCACACACATACACGCATATTCACCACTCACAAACATCATTGTTAATTATCACCAACATCTTGTCATCATTTTGTTTACTTGTGTTCCTGTGAAACAGAGCCATGACCTATAAAGGTCATTGTTGCTACTGGTCAGAGTAATTAGAAGAAACAAATGTTTCCCATGATGGAGAAGCACAGGTTCATGTGAGTGACGCCGATGAAGAACACCAGCAGATCCTGGATCCGTTTGTCTCTAAAGAGGTCTGCAGAAAACTTAATATTTCTATTTCCCTTTTTTTTAAAGGCAAACAAAACAAATGCGAGGTCTAAAAAGGGAAACAGCAGTATGGGTGGGAGAGAGAGAAAGAAAGAAAGAAAAAAAGAAACAAAGAAACAAAGAAAGAAAGAAAGAAAGAAAGAAAGAAAAAAAGATGTCAGACAGACAGACAAAGAATGTTAGACAGACAAAGACAGACAGAAAGACAGACAAAGAAAATCAAATACAGACAGACAAAGAAATACAGACAAAGAAAGACAGGCCTAGAAAAACAAAGAAAGATAGATAGAAAGACAGACAAAGAAAGAAAGACAAAGAAAAACAAATACAGACAGACAAAGAAATACAGACAAAGAAAGACAGGCCTAGAAAAACATAGAAAGATAGACAGACAGACAGACAAAGACCGACAGAAAGACAGATAAAGAAAGAAAGACAAAGAAAAACAAATACAGTCAGACAAAGAAAGACAGGCCTAGAAAAACAAAGAAAGATAGATAGACAGACAGACAGACAGACAAAGAAAGACAGACACACAGACAGACATAGAAAGACAGACAGACAGACAAAGGATGCCAGACAGACAAAGACCGACAAACAGAAAGACAGACAAAGAAAGAAAGACAGACAAAGACAGACAGACAAAGAAAGACAGACACACAGAGAGACAGAAAAAGACAAGACAGACAGACAGACAAAGAAAGACAGACAAAGAAAAACAAAGAAAGACAAACAGACAGACAACAGATGCCAGACAGACAGACAAAGAAAGACAGACAGACAAAGACCGACCAACAGAAAGACAGACAAAGAAAGAAAAACAGACAAAGACAGACAGACAAAGAAAGACAGACACACAGAGAGACAGAAAAAGACAGACAGACAGACAGACAAAGAAAAACAAAGAAAGACAAACAGACAGACAAAGAAAGACAGACAGACAAAGAAAAACAAAGAAAGACAAACAGACAGACAAAGAAAGACCGACAGACAAAGAAAGACAAACAGACAAAGAAAGACAGACACAGAAAGAAAGACAGACACGGACAGACAAAGAGAGAAAGACAGACAAAGAAAGACAGACAGACAGGAAGAAAGATAGACACAGACAAACAGAAACAAAGAAAGACATACACAGACAGACAGACAGACAGACAAAGACAGACAGATAAAGAAAGAATACATTTCAATGTTTGAGCGAGTAGACCATTTTAAACCAAGGCCAGCAAAGCCATATTTTTAGGAGGAAAACGCTATTTCTATTTATTTAACTATTTATAAACTGTATTCAAATTGGCCTGTTGTGCACTAACCTTAATTGGCAATCAATCAGTAAAGCTATAAAGGTGTGCAAATTTGGAAATGCAGACTGCACCTCGCTGATAAAATCCGTCCATTGTAGTCTACCGCATATACTGGCTGGTAATGTCGCACAATATGCAAGGCTGACATTCTTGTTGTTAATTATAAAATAATGTGGTCAGAGGGGACACTCATTTAATCTTTTGATTGCTCATACCTCAGCACAATGAATGCTATTATATCACATGGTATATTTAGTAAATGTACCATTTTTCATTCTGTTCACACAGCAAACGAATCCACAGGCCTCGTCTGAGAACAGAAGCAAGCTGTGGCCCCAGAGTCCCACGTTACATGCACACAGCAGCACTGGAAGGCCATGTGAAATGACAAATTTGAAACAGGCCTCTCACTAGGCATTTCTAAATTTATTTCAATGTATGTATTTATTGAAAGCATGATTGACAGGACCCAGGCTAGTACGCTGGTAATTCCATTCCTGCAGCATGTATGCATAGTTTCGCCCAACAGGGAGAGGTGTGGGAGGCTATTACATTTATCGTTTAACTCCTATGGCAGAATAAATTGAGTCTTATACTATTTTTTGCATGCAAACAGAAATCTGCCAAACATAATCTGATTGCACATCAGTCCAAACTTAGATGCAGAAATCATGTAAATTATAGTCTTAAATTGCTTTGCTATGTGAAAGTTACATGTAGCAAGAAAACTATTATAGTTTATTATTTTATAGGTTGAAAAAAATCATGCACATATCTGTCTGTCTACATACCTTCTATCTACTGTCGTTCAATCTGTATTAATTATAATTTATATTTAACATTTACTTAATTTGGTGCATATTTGTGTGTGTCTGTGGTCTTTTTAATAACATTAAGTCTTGTTGTTAATATTGTCTGATGTTGTTAGAAATATGTGTATTAGGGGCTCGTCCGGGATATGTTTGCGTAAATCAAGTGAATTGTCATCGACCTTTTATCAGGTCGTCAGACAGTGCTTTCACATGAAGAATAGACATGCTGATAGCCAAAACTTTGTCTTGTAAGACTAATCTTTAGACAAAGTTTTTTTTTTTTAAATATAGACAACTGGAAATTGGACCTAATGGTAGTTCACGAGAGCTGACTAAACGTAAAAAAAAATTTCTTATACTGTTATCAGAACAGTACAGAACTATCTTACAACTGAGTAGCACTTTTAAGTACACCTTTCCCTGTAGAAAAAAAAAACAGCATATGGTATTATTATTAGGTATGTTTTGAAGCACTGCAGCTGGTTTGAGCTGGTTTATGCTGGTCCTAGTTGGTTATAAGCTGGTCCTGAGCTGGAGTTAGTTGCTTAGGACCAGCACTTGACCAGTTTAAACCAGCTCATGACAAACTAAAGACCAGCTTAAACCAGCTGCCATGCTTCAAAACATACCTAACCAGAATATGCTGTTGTTTTCAACAGGGTGTTTTCATTAGCAGCAGGTGCTCTATCCAAAGTCAAGAAACAATTGAAAATGGCTTTAACAACTCACAGATTGACTTGCAGTGAGAGTCAGGAAGTCAGAATAATCTTATACCTTCAGGGAATCTAACAGTGGAATAAACTTGACTTTGTGCTCAGCTGCAGTAGGACATGAAAACAAAACAAATAAATTAATAAAAATCAAAGGTAGCGCTGAAATAATGTTCATGTGGATATTCTAACACAAAGGCCTTTTGGTATTTCCCTGACATTTTCCTCATAATGACTGCTGGAAACTGTGGTATACATTTTGAACATGTTTTGACATGGTCTACAGTGCACAGTGAATTAAAAAAAGAGATGTCAAATAGTATAAAAGTAGACTGCCAAACTATTAAACATTTCCTCTGCTAAACACCTACTTCTCAGTACAGTCAAACTATATTTTGCTACTTTGGATGTAGAGAGATCTAATTTGAAATGTAATTCCACATGTATTTTTACTCTTTCTCCACCATTGACAGTCTATCTTTTCACTGTTATACAGGAGGGGGCGCAATTACGCATCTTCTGAACGAGTGCGGTTTCTCCAGATTACAACACAGGAAAAGAAGAAGCAGAAACAAGCAATAGAAATATTAGCTGTGTCCCAATTCAGGGGCTGCGCACTTCGAAGTGCATGAAAGGGCCTGGGCCTTTGAAGTGGAAGAAGATCTAAATGAGGTGCAGGGTTGCCAGGTCTGTGCAACAAAACCATCCCAAAAGTAGCGTGACCACGGGTAAATGTAAAAGTAGCCCAATTCCAGAAATAGAAACAATGAGCCAAGAGTCGCCAAAGACAAAAGGATGCAGAAAAGATATATTTTTTTGTTTGCTTTTTATGAATTTTATTGGATTTTGACATGGTTCAATGCTGGCGACGACAGGACACAATAAACAGATATAATATGGTTAACTCTCTAATGTCAGTTTTATATCATTAGCAACTATTAGTTAAACTTATTAGTTAAACTTGTTTATTTCTTATGTAATATGTAACATTAACTGTGACAATATATTTTCATGTTTATACATTTACTGTGTATTTAAGTCTAAATTTAGACTTAAATTAATTTAGAAATTTAATTTAGATTTTAATTACTCCACTCCATCTCAGAGGCAAATAGAGATATCGAAAAATGTAACACCCGTTGTTTCACAGAGACGGCTAAGCTAGCCCTTGACTAAAATGCATGTTTGAGCTGTTTTAACAAAAAGAAACTTGCTCTGACGTTCAAATATGTCAGTGCCATTGTTTTGTCTCAGTATGCACACCATTAATGAATTTTTCTAGGGAACATTTATTAAAGCTACTTAAATGTCATAATTGAACTAAGGCCTAATCCTGCCTTAGTTTTACCTTTGTATCTCTTGTAAGTGAATTGCAAAGACATTTTAAAAATACTGTAAAAGAATAAACTTAACTTTTTTTTTCTGAAGATATACTTTTGTTCCCTTTTTTTTTTTTTTTTTTTTTTTTTTTTTACCATTTCAGGTAATAACAGCCTGTGCTATCCTCCATAACATCTGCCTTTGGGTTGATAACACCGTGGCCCCAGAGGATGAACAGCAGGAGGATGTGGCAGAGGACAGAGGATGAGGGGGAGAATGATTTGGAAACAGTCAGTGGTGCTCCCTGGCGAGACCAGCTGTCTGCAGAGGTGTCTTTTGGTTTGATTTGAGTACGAGTTAATTTCATTCATTCTTTCTGAAAACATGACATCTCGCCGACATGACAGCCGTCAATTATGTCAGCCCTAAAAACCTGTTGGTTGTCATCGCAGTGGACAGTGGAAATATGAACTGAAACCCTGGAAACCATCCCAATTGATGTCGCAACAGCAGAGAGGTCTTACCAGGGTCACTATTGTGGAGTCCATCCAGGTCAAACAGCTCCACCAGGGTCTCTCTGCTCAGCTGAATGAAAGTGTACACAAATACGTTTTGTTCTGTTTTATATACTGTTAATTTGCATGTTGTTTTTCGGATAGTAAACCTAAGTTAAGTTGTAAATAGTTGCAAAAGGTACTTTAAGTAATGTATAGAACAATTTATTTTAATGGAAAAACATTTCATTTACACGATGAAAAAATGATTGTATAGAAGAATGTTTCATGTAAAAATTATAAGTTGCAGAAAAAAATAAACAATGTACAGAATAATTACTTCTCTTTTATTTACACGTGAACATACAGTGGGGAGAACAAGTATTTGATACACTGCCGATTTTGCAGGTTTGGCCACTTACAAAGCATGTAGAAGTCTGTAATTTTAATCATAGGTACTCTTCAACTGTGAGTGACAGAATCTAAAACAAAAATTTAAATAATTAATTTGCATTTTATTGCATGACATAAATATTTGATCACCTTAGAATTACTGGTTTGTACTGGTTACTCTTACAGACCTGTTAGTGTTTCTTTAAGAAGTCCTCCTGTTCTCCACTCATTACCTGTATTAACTACACCTGTTTGAACTAGTTACCTGTATAAAAGACACCTGTCCACACACTCAATCAAACAGACTCCAACCTCTCCACAATGGCCAAGACCAGAGAGCTGTGTAAGGACATCAGGGATAAAATTGTAGACCTGCACAAGGCTGGGATGGGCTACAGGACAATAGAGAAGCAGCTTGGTGAGAAGGCAACAACTGTTGGCGCAATTATTAGAAAATGGAAGACGTTCAAGATGACGGTCAGTCTCCCTCGGTCTGAAGCACCATGCAAGATCTCACCTCTTGGGGGTTCAATGATCATGAGGAAAGTGAGGGATCAGTCCAAAACTACATGGCAGGACCTGGTCAATGACCTGAAGAGAGCTGGGACCACAGTCTCAAAGAAAACCATTAGTAACACACTACGCCGTCATGGATTAAAATCCTGCAGCGCACGAAAGATCCCCATGCTTTAAGCCAGCGAATGTCCAGGCCCATCTGAAGTTTGCCAATGAGCATCTGGATGATCCAGAGGAGGAATGAGAGAAGGTCATGTGGTCTGATGAGACAAAAATAGGGCTTTTTGGTCTAAACTCCACTCGCCATGTTTGGAGGAAGAAGAAGAATGAGTACAACCCCAAGAACACCATCCCAACCATGAAGCATGGAGGTGGAAACATCATTCTTTGGGGATGCTTTTCTGCAAAGGGGACAGGACGACTGCACCGTATTGAGGGGAGGATGGATGGGGCCATGTATCATGAGATTTTGGCCAACAACCTCCTCCCCTCAGTAAGAGCATTGAAGATGGGTCGTGGCTGGGTCTTCCAGCATGACAACGACCCGAAACACACAGCCAGGGCAACTAAGGAGTGGCTCCGTAAGAAGCATCTCAAGGTCCTGGAGTGGCCGAGCCAGTCTCCAGACTTGATCCCAATAGAAAATCTTTGGAGGGAGCTGAAAGTCTGTATTGCCCAGCATCAGCCCCGAAACCTGAAGGATCTGGAGAAGGTCTGTATGGAGGAGTGGGCCAAAATCCCTGCTGCAGTGTGTGCAAACCTGCTCAAGAACTACAGGAAATGTATGATCTCTGTAATTGCAAACAAAAGTTTCTGTACCAAATATTAAGTTCTGCTTTTCTGATGTATCAAATACTTATATCATGGAATAAAATGCAAATTAATTACTTAAAAATCTACAATGTGATTTTCTAGATTTTTGTTTTAGATTTCATCACTCACAGCTGAAGAGTACCTATGATACATATTACAGACTTCTACATACTTTGTAAGTGGGCAAACCTGCAAAATCGGCAGTGTATCAAATACTTGTTCTCCCCACTGTACATAAACGTACAGAAATTACTCTGGATCATTTAAAAATAAACATTACAAAAAAAATAATGTATATAACTTATGCATTTAATTTTTAACATACATCACAAACATAAACTGTATCATTGACAAAGTGACATTTTTTTTTAAAAAATCTATATTTTAGTTTACCTGGTTTCTCCCTTGAGAAAAAAAGCGGCCTTTGAAGTGCGATTGCGTCACCATAGCCCATGAGGGCTGACAAAATTCGAAAGCGACTTCAAATGCACCCTTCATTTCCCCGTGAAATTAAGTGTACATCTGAAGACACTTTGCGATCTACCCGATCCCATAATTCGTTGCGCGCCGGTGACGACAGGCAACCGACGAATTCACATGTAAATGTAATCAGTTTCACCAATATGTAATATCTAAATCAAACTGTAATAACCATGATGTCCAAAATGTCAGTTCCCTTTCAGTGGAACTCGCGCTGCGTCGAGAGTTTGACGCAATGGGAACGCTCTGCGTGAATGCGTCGTGAAGCACTTGTGAAATCAGTCCAATGGCGTGACGGAAGGAGGGTGACGTCATGACCAGGAGGCTATAAAGCACACCCAGACCAAACAATGTCAGCTTCTGTGCCTTCAGCAAGCGCTCTATGTGAATTGTCTCTGTCTATTTATTGTTGTTTGTCCACAAGCATATCTGTATCTAGACAGGAGTTTAATGGCGAGCAAACCGCGTCTGAATCGCGTGTTTCTCTCTGCACTTGCTAAGAGTGGGGATACACGTGATTTATGCGTTGTTTGTTGGGAGTGGAGCATGCATGTTGACTCTCTATGGGCTGACGTGTTCATTCATAAAAATGTCCCGAAGGGTTTACTATCTTCGGGTGTGTTTGGCTCCGCTCCACGAGGGAATATAAATCTAACGCAAGGCTCTGATCTCGTGTTTGCCGAGGCAGCACGTGGATTATGTTTTGCAATAAAGATCAATAAAGAATAGTAGCGATCTCGCGTTTGTTGAGGCAGCGCGTAGATTTCTTGTCTGCAATATGTGACTTGGATCTCGCGTTTGTTGAGGCAGCGCGTAGATTTCTTGTCTGAAACAATATGTGACTTGGATCTCGCGTTTGCTGAGGCAGCGCGCAGATTTCTTGTCTGCAATAATATGTGGCTCGGATCTCGCGTTTGTTGAGGCAGCGCGTAGATTTCTTGTCTGCAATAATATGTGGCTCGGATCTCGCGTTTGCTGAGGCAGCGTGCAGATTATGTGCCCGCAATTCATTATATACATATATATTTGGAGGGAACTGAGCAGACGGGACTTTCCCTTTCTCTCTTTCCCTATGATTGCATGCAGACTACCAGCTTTAGTCTTTTTGTATCTCATGTCAGAAGAATTAAACTCATCTGATTTTTGGATGCCTGTTTTATTCACTATAGTCAGCCTTTTCTTTCAGACCATTCTACTTGTCTGGTTGATTTTGGCTGAATTCAATTCTGAGGAATTGAATGGTGAATTCCCAGGGAGAAATGGATAACACCTCATCATACGGTGCCCTTTTTTCCTTCGGCGTTATTAACTGAGGTCTCTTTTGTGTAAGACCGTTCTAGGACTGTCGTTACTACTAAGGCAGCTTTGGCGAAAAGGCTTTGACATCACTGGTGTCAGACCTCTGAAGGCATCCTTTCTGGGGGGAAATGGATTACATCTCATTTATGGTGCCTATCTCCCTTCAGTGCCCTCAGGGGGCCATTCTGCCAACCCCGCCACCTCGTGTGCATCGGGACGCAGTGGTCTCCAACGAGCTCATATCTCAGTGTCCGCCCAGAAATGTAGCGGCACTGGGATGCTCGCCCCTCTGAGGAGGGTCTCAAAGGAATCAGTTTGGCTGTTCCCTGCCGGTTCGCCGATTCAGGGCACCAAATTGGTTGCTTGAGCATTACCAGAGACCAGTCTGAGAGGCTGGTTCTCTTGGCCTCCGGGGGGGAAGTGGTTAACACCTCACATTACGGTGCCCGTTTCCCTTCCGTACCATCGAGGGGCCATCCTGCCAACCCTGCCACCTCGTGTGCTTCAGGGCGCAGGGGTCTCCAGCGAGCCCATATCTCAGTGTCCGCCTGATAGCGGTGCTGGGATGCTTGCTCCCTCTCAGTAGGGTCCCGGAGCAGTCAGCTCGGTTCTTCCTGCCGGTTCGCCGTTACAGGACACCGAATTGATCGTTCGGGGAGCACCAGAGGCCAGCCTCGAGAGGCTGGTTCCCTTAGTAGAATTTCTGGCAGCATGAAGCTACTGCCAGATATTTCTCATTGGGTCCTGCATACAATCAGAAGCGGGTTTGCCACCCAGTTCAGGTCGCGCCCGCTCGCCCGATTTATGGGGGCCCCGCCAGTAGTGGTGGACCCCAGGCAGGCTCTGGTAATGGAACAGGAGGTAAAAACTTTGTTGGGGAAGGAAGCCTTAGAGCATGTACTTCCACTCGACAGGGAGTCCGGTTTCTACAGCCGGTATTTTATCGTTCCATAGAAGGATGGGTGGTTGCGTCCCATTTTGGATCTGTGTCTTCTGAACCAGTCAGTTATGAAGCTCAGATTCAAAATGTTAACCTGGAGGCAGATCATGTCACAGATCAAGTCCGAGGACTGGTTTGTCACAATAGATCTCAAGAACGCATACTTTATCCATCCTTCCACAAACACAGGAAGTACCTGAGGTTCGCTTTTGGGGGCAAAGCGTACCAATAGCAGTTTCTTCCGTTTGGTCTAGCTCTATCACCCTGCACTTTCACCAATGTATGGACGCAGCGCTGGCTCCGCTGCGTCTGCAGGGCATTCGTGTTCTCATTACATTGATGACTGGCTTTTCTAGCTCAGTTATGTCAGTTGGCGGTTCGTCATCGAGATGTCGTTCTCGCTCACATAAGAAAGTTGGGGTTGAGGTTGAACGCCGAGAAAAGGGTGTTTTCTCCAGTACAGAGGACCATTTTTCTGGGCGTGGTTTGGGACTCTGTTGCGATGCGGGCGCAGCTTTCGCCTGCTCGCACAGAACCTATCCTTTCTACCGTAAACCGAATAAAGCTAGGCCTGTCACTCACTGTGAAGCAGTTCTAAGACTGTGGGGTCTGATGGCAGCAGCGTCCAACGTGATACTTTTGGCCTGTTGTCAGTGGTGGTTCTAGACAATTTTTACTAGGGGGGCCAAGGGGGGGCCAGTGTTTAACCAGAGGGGCACATTAAAAATGGTAACAAATTATATTTAAAGATTATTAACTTCTTTACTTTACAATCATATAAACATTTATTACAACATTGTACAACATTTGTACAAGAGTGAGTGCAGGTGCAAAAAAGGTAGGTTTATTAATGTTGATGATTATTATCAATGATTTGTGAAGGATTTGTGAAGGATGATGTGACACTGAAGACTGGAGTAATGATGATAAATTCAGCTTTGATCACAATTACACTTTACCATATATTCACATAAAAAACAGTTATTTTACATTTTAATAATATCTCACAATTTTAGAGCTTTTTTGTATTTATAATAACATAAATGCAGCCTTGGTGAGCAGAAGAGACTTCTTTCAAAAACAACCAAAATAGTACCGTTTCCAAACTTTTGATTGGTAGAGCATATCTGCATGTATTGCATGTATTTCAAAAATGTAGGCCTAGAATTTACTTTAAAAAAAGAAACATTAGATCCATATTGACAATATTGATTTTGTTAACAAAAAAGGACGCTATGTCCTTTCCTCGTTTCAAGATAACTATCGGAAGAAAAAAACGTGCATTACATTTCGTTGCCTAACCATCCCTCTCTACTTAACACGGGCAATAATAACCTGTTGATTACTTTACTCAAATGTATGTTATCGCAATGCAACAGCCAAGACAGATGAAGTTACGTGGTTAACATTGTGCAGGAACTACCAGTTACTTACGAGATACGAGTCACTTACGCGGCCGGCGCGGCTCTAATTTACCCGTGTAGAACGTTCCGTCACGTTAGTTCCGCTTTTGGCGCTCGCGTGTAAAATCATAATAAAGTCATAATTCATTTTTTATTTTTATTTTTTGGTCAGCACAGGGGGGGCCACAGGGGTGGCCATGGAAATTTCTACAGAGGCACGGGCCTCCCTAGGCCTCCGTGTAGAACCGCCACTGCCTGTTGTACATGAGACCTCTGCAGTGGTGGCTCAGGACCTGTGGCTCCTCCCATACCTCAGGGGTCACCATGTGCTCGTCCGGTTAGACAACACATTGGTGGTTGCCTACACGAGTCACCAGGGGGGTTTGAACGCCGAGAAAAGTGTGCTTTCTCCAGTACAGAGGACCATTTTTCTGGGCGTGGTTTGGGACTCTGTTGCGATGCGGGCGCAGCTTTCGCCTGCTCGCACAGAACCTATCCTTTCTACCGTAAATCGAATAAAGCTAGGCCTGTCACTCACTGTGAAGCAGTTCTAAGACTGTGGGGTCTGATGGCAGCAGCGTCCAACGTGATACTTTTGGCCTGTTGTACATGAGACCTCTGCAGTGGTGGCTCAGGACCAGGGGGTTTTCTCCGGGGAAATCCATTTCACATTATCAAGGTCACGCAGCAGTGCCTACGTGCTTTGGTTATGGGGAAAAAGCCCTGGTTCCGATCCCAAGGTCCCGTGCTGGGAGCTCCGTGCCGTCGCAGTATGCTAACGATGGATGCTTCCCTTACGGGTTGGGGTCCGATCCTGGAGGGTCGGGGTATGTGGAAGGAGCACCATCTTTCCTGGCATTGCAATTGCCTGGAAATGTTGGCTGTCTTTCTTGCTCTCAAGAATTTCCTCCCATACCTCAGGGGTCACCATGTGCTCGTCCGGTTAGACAACACATTGGTGGTCGCCTACACGAGTCACCAGGGGGGTTTGCGTTTGCGTCCACTCTGCGTCTGGCGCACCAAATCCTCCTGTGGTCCCAGGGGAAGCTGCTTTTACTCAGGGCAGCTTATATCCCTGGGGTCCAGAATTTGGGAGCAGACATCCTGTCGAGGCAGAGGCTGAGGCCCGGGGAATGGAGACTCCACCCTGACGTGGTGGAGCTCATATAGGTGCAGATGTGGCTGTGTCTGTACACTTTTCCCTGTTTGTTTTACTCCTGGGAGGTCTGGAGAGCAGAAATCGTCAGCTGGATCCAGTTATTGCCCAGTTGGTACAGTGCTGTGAATTCTGCTGATGTGATTCTCTGCAGGATTATCCCCCTCCACTCCAAAGGTTATGTGGCGGCCTAGCTGCTTACCACACACCTTTTGAGTGGTCTTTGGGGAGAACTCCACTGGTGTTTCCTTTGTGTTGTGTCTGATCAGGAGGAGTATGGCCCAGTTGTTTGTCTTAGGTGTGCTCGCTGATTCACACAAGACAGGCACTGGTCAGTATGGCTGCGTGGGTATAGTCGTTCCCATTGCGTCAAACTCTCGACGCAGCGCGAGTTCCCCTGAAAGGGAACGTCGCCCTCCATACTTCCGGCATGCCTGTGATCGACTTGCTTCGGCATATCAGAAGCTGACATTGTTTGGTCTGGGTGTGCTTTATAGCCTCCTGGTCATGACGTCACCCTCCTTCCGTCACGCCATTGGACTGATTTCACAAGTGCTTCACGACGCATTCACGCAGAGCGTTCCCATTGCGTCAAACTCTCGATGCAGCGTCTCGTTCCCTCTTCAGGGAACTAAGGTTACAGTCGTAACCGAGACGTTTTTCATAAATACAATATTTGTCTCTAAATGGAGTGAAGTTCAATAAAATCCAGAATTCTGTACTTTTAATTTACACGTAAATACAGAGTCAATGTATTTTCACAGTTAACATTACATTTAACATAAGAAATAAACAAGATTAACTAATATTTTCTAAGGATATAAAAGTGACAGTTTAACCATACATATTTGACCTGTTTATGTGGTCCGTCATCACCGCCATTTAAGCATGTCAAAACCAAATAGAAAGTCGTAAAAGTTTTCTGCATCAATTTCTCTTTTTAAAATCCACTCAGAAACGTCTGCTGTTAGCTGTCACACAGGTGCTTGGCCATGTAACGACGCTTGGCTCATTGTTGCCAAGTCTGATATTGGGCTTCTTTTACACTGTTGCCATGATTACGCTTCTTTTGGGATGGTTTTGTTGCAGAGACCTGGCAACCCTGTACCTCAGTTAAACCTTCCTCCACTTCAAATGCCGCGCCCCTTTCATGCACTTCGAAGTGTGCAGCCCCTGAATTGACACTTCGCAGGCAGTTTGATTGACAGGTGATCTAACCAATCATAACCCTGAATCCACCATTTTGTCTGACAAAGCAGTCAGATTAGTTAGTTAGTTAACGTTGATGAACTTGAACTTGATAAATTGTGTTCTCACGTCTTTCCGCGCTTGAAACAACGTTCCTTCTGATGTTCATTCATGTTTATTTGATGCTATAAATGAACTAGTATGAAGAGATGTTGATTCACGAGCCGCTTGAAGGAACTACAGAGATCTGTCACAACACATGAAAGAGACACTATACGCTATTTATTGTTTAAACGTCTTTAAAAAATGACAATATATTAAATATGAAACTGTTTCATATGTCTGTTGAAGTATTGTCAGTGTCCTCTTTGCTCCGGGATGTATTTTTCACTGCGTGAGAACATGATTGTCGGACAAAGCAACAGTAACTTTCATATCAAAAGTAACCTGCTTTGTCTTGTCTATCGACACATTGTCAGTGTCCTCTTTGCTCCAGGATGTATTTTTCACTGCGTGAGAACATGATGTGAGGCATGAGAGTGCATTGGTTGTCGGACATAGCAACAGTAACTAAAGGGGGCGGATCTTTGCGAAGGGTCATTTGGGTATTGGCTGCATCTGAAATCACATACTTCCTACTATATAGAAGGCGAAAAACAGTGCAGAATGTCAGAATTCATAGTATTTATAAAAGAGTAAGCAAAAAGTTCCTGGATAACCTGCATCTTCCTGAGTGATCCTGATGCATGTGAAGTACAGTTTACAATCCCATGAGACCACAGGAGAGGATTTGCGAATGTTGGTGACACGACACAACTGATGCTGGTAGGTCACGAGATCAGGGCAACATGCTGAATGTAATACTACATTCATACTGTAGAACGTACATTATTAGCAGTCTTGAAGCGATTATTTATTCAAAACTACTACCTACTCAAGAGAGTATATGAGATTTCAGTCACAGCCATTGTTATACAAATGTAAAAAAAAAATAAAAAATCATCAAATAGTAAACAGCTTATAAAGTAAAACTGCCTTACTATACGTTACTGAATGAAATGTCAACCAATGAAGAGGTATATTCACTGTGCAGCTTTGAAGGTGTTGATGGATGTGATCTACTCCATCTAGATGTAGTCTTTGACAAAAACAATTTTGTTCAAAATGAATTTTTTAATGAAATTTACACATATTGAAGTGCAGATAAAAAAAAAAAGCAAGATTATTTTCTTCCTTTTGAAAAATTGTTTGATCAGATATTCATATAACAAAATATTTCAGGAGCCAGTAAAGTTTTGTGAAAATGATTAAAGATGCCGGCGCTAGCTAGCAAATTAAAAAAAATGCTGCAGGGGAAAGAGTTAAAGCCAACTTAAAACAGCATTCCCAATCCATTTTAGGTCTGTAATGTGGCATATTTTGTATACTCAGTGAGATCAAATGTAAAGACTTGTTTTTAGCCATTAAGTATTGATTGGATCATGAAAAATGGCTGTTCTATAATGAAACAGAGCCAGTTTTAAATGCCAGGCCTCCTGAAACACCACTGGCATCTGCTTTAAAGTAGCTTTTTGGCCTAGACATTGTGGCTGAAGGTCTAAATATTTAGTAATTCTTCTTTTTCAATTTTATTATTTTTCTATAATTGGCATACCATTTTGACCTTAATGTGAAAAGATTTGAAAAGATTGAAAATATTTCAGAAAGGCTGCATTAAATTAAGAGTAATTAACAATTACTAAATAGCTATGGGGTTATTGGTTAACTAGGTTCTTACTGAGGACAGAATCAACTTCCTCTTGGGGCTGAACTCAATGCAAATCTCACACTGATTATGATTCTACTTTGCACTTAGTTTATGTTATTGACAACCTTGCATTTATTTTTTCAGTGCAGTATTCTTGGTGAGATTTTCACAAGAAGGCTATAAATTATCATCCTTTGTTGTGCCTTTTGAAACAGCATCCTGAATGAAATCTTGTAAATGGCTGAAAATTTCTACATGCACAGTGACTCCTACATATAGTTGAACTAAATTTTGTATTATCAGTTTTCAATTCTCTTTATATATTAAGATAGAAAACAGTTGTAATACATTTTGTAATAACAGCTGAAATAATATTTAACAATTTTACAGTAACAATAGAGTTTTTACTGTATGTCTAATCAAATAAATTCAGCTTTGGTGAGCAAAACATTTCATCCTTAAAATCATACCAGCCTTAATCTTTTAAATGGTAGTAGTGCAAGCCCACTTTCCAATCAAAAAATTTCACAAAAAAAAAACTTTGATCAGACATCAAACATTTTTAAGTGTGATTTAAGTTACAGCAGCAGCAGTGTAGCAGATCTAGTCTGCCAAGACCAAACATATCAACATTGTCATATCCATTACGAAACACTCCGAGAGTTGTCATGTCATGAGATGCATGATATGTTAGTCTGTATATCTGTATGTATGTTTATATTCAGTGAAGAACAGTGAAAGAAAAGTAAAAGTACACAGTGAATGCTGGTTTCTTCTCTTTCAAGCAGCAGCTCATTAAATTCAAAGTGCTATGTAGTATGCAGGTGTCCTCTGGTGTGCTGCCTTTAGTAATCTCACACTGATTGATTGCCTCCGTCTCGATGTGGGCTGCAGTACGGCAGCTCTCATGGATTTATCACGATTCACAATGCAACCAGAGTGGGATGAGGGTCACTTGGGAAGCTGCAAGTGGATTTTAACCTCTTTCATGGGGGGTGGTGATGACAACGTTGGGATGGTGAACCCATTTGGTCTTCAAGACGTAATTTCAGTGGTACTGGCATTGGACCCACAAGGGAGAGGAAAATAATGACTGCCAGAAATGAGTAATGAAAACCATTTTGCGTAGACAAGAGTTTGAGCATTACATTTAATACACGAGGAAAGATCTGGCAGGCACTGGACTATCAAATTGATCGATTGATTCACATTTTTTGGGACACTATTAACAACCCTTTAACAGTCACAAACATCTAAGCATTCATTTATCTGTTAATGTTGTTATGAAGAATGTTGCATTTATCAGTGCCATTTTAGTTGTATTTATACAATATTGTATCATTTTGAATCAGCTTTTTAATATTTTCTGTTTTCTTTTTAACTTTAGTTTTAGTAATTTTCTGCACTTTTATTATTATTATTATTATTATTTGTGTTATTTCAGGTTAAGTTATTAGTACTTCAACTTAAATTTATTTAAAGCTGCATACCATGGCAACATTTCTTATTTTCATTTAAGTTTTTTTTTTTTAACTAAAATTTTTGGTTCTATTTTATTTCACCTTCATTTCAACTTACATTTTTATTTATTTATTTATTTTTATTAAATAATTTAGTCTTAGTTACAATATAAAAATGCTGTGTTGTTTCAACCGAAATTTGGGTTAAATATGGACAAACCCAACCACTGGGTAAAATATATAATTTAAAAACTCAACTAAATAGCTGGGTTTGTCCTTGTTTTGACCCAAATCTGGAGGCAAGTCTTAAAGAACCTAAGTGCAGTTTATTCCCTCTTCAAACATAAAACAAGGAGTTTACATGGGATGGCAAACAAGACCATAAAGCTCACCCACAGTGGTACACAGACAATACTTGACAGAGAACAAGGCAAACATGAGTGCTTAAATACACAAGGACTAATAACCAGACAAGACACACCTGTGCACAGTCAACCCAATGAACCAATGAGAACATGATAATGGAAGCTCATTTCAGGATCACATGACTAGAATGTAGGTGTGTTTGACATCAGCTGGATGCAGCCGATCAGTGAGAGTAGCCGTGTGCAGGCGGGGAGGAGCTGAAAACGTAGACGTGAAGTCGGACACTTTCTGCTTCCCGTAGTGACGTTTGTACTGCGTTTGCATGCTTCATCTCAGCTGTAGTGAAATACATGCAATATTTGACCAATACAGTCGTGGCCAAAAGTTTTGAGAATTACATAAATATTAGTTTTCACAAATTTTGCTGCTAAACTGCTTTTAGATCTTTGTTTCGGTTGTTTCTGTGATGTACTGGAATATAATTACAAGCACTTCATACGTTTTAAAGACTTTTATCAACAATTACATGACATTTATGCAAAGAGTCAGTATTTGCAGTGTTGGCCGTTCTTTTTCAGGACCTCTGCAATTCGACTGGGCATGCTCTCAATCAACTTCTGGGCCAAATCCTGACTGATAGCAACCCATTCTTTTATAATCACTTCTTGGAGTTTGTCAGAATTAGTGGGTTTTTGTTTGTCCACCCGCCTCTTGAGGATTGACCACAAGTTCTCAGTGGGACTAAGATCTGGGGAGTTTCCAGGCCATGGACCCAAAATTTCAACGTTCTGGTCCCCGAGCCACTTAGTTATCACTTTTGCCTTATGGCACGGTGCTCCATCGTGCTGGAAAATGCATTTTTCTTCACCAAACTGTTGTTGGATTGTTGGAAGAAGTTGCTGTTGGAGGGTGTTTTGGTACCATCTTTATTCATGGCTGTGTTTTAGGGCAGAATTGTGAGTGAGCCCACTCCCTTGGATGAGAAGCAACTCCACACATGAATGGTCTCAGGATGCTTTACTGTTGGCATGACACAGGACTGATGGTAGCGCTCACCTTTTCTTCTCCTGACAAGCCTTTTTCCAGATGCCCCAAATAATCGGAAAGGGGCTTTATCGGAGAATATGGCTTTGCCCCAGTCCTCAGCAGTCCATTCACGATACTTTCTACAGAAGATCAATCTGTCCCTGATGTTTTTTTTGGAGAGAAGTGGCTTCTTTGCTGCCCTTCTTGACACCAGGCCATCTTCCAAAAGTCTTGGCCTCACTGTGCATGCAGATGCGCTCACACCTGCCTGCTGCCATTCCTGAGCAAGCTCTGCACTGGTGGCACTCCGATCCCGCAGCTGAATCCTCTTTAGGAGACGATCCTGGCACTTGCTGGACTTTCTTGGATGCTCTGAAGCCTTCTTTACAAGAATTGAACCTCTTTCCTTGAAGTTGCTGATGATCCTATAAATTGTTGATTTAGGTGCAATCTTAGTAGCCACAATATCCTTGCATGTGAAGCCATTTTTATGCAACGCAATGATGGCTGCACGCGTTTCTTTGCAGGTCAGAATGGTTAACAATGGAAGAACAATGATTTGAAGCATCACCCTCCTTTTAACATGTCAAGTCTGCCATTCTAACCCAATCAGCCTGACATAATGATCTCCAGCCTTGTGCTCGTCAACATTCTCACCTGAATCAACAAGACGATTACTGAAATGATCTCAGCAGGTCCTTTAATGACAGCAATGAAATGCAGTGGAAAGGTTTTTTAGGGATTAAGTTAATTTTCATGGCAAAGAAGGACTATGCAATTCATCTGATCACTCTTCATAACATTCTGGAGTATATGCAAATTGCTATTATAAAAACTTAAGCAGCAACTTTTCCAATTTTGAATATTTATGTAATTCTCAAAACTTTTGGCCACGACTACACTGATGTTTCAGAGACATGTTCATTCAATACTTTATGCACTGCTTACAGCGTCTGTTAAAGTTCAGCATAAGTGGTGTCTACGTGTATCAGTTTTATTTTGATAAACATGACACAATACAACATCGCGACTATATGAAAAGGGCTTTAACTGTTATAAAAATACACATTTTTAATTATTAATGGAACTTAAAGTGTGAGAATAAACAGAACACGTGATCATTGTCATGCGGTGAATCCGGCCAATCGTGGAACAGCTGTCGTCATCAGAGTTCGTGCAGCTGTTCTTGAGAAACTGCGCTGCTGACTCAGCCGGGTGCTCTCGAATCGCTCTCACAGTACTTTGAAGCAGTGCGTCACAGTCACATGGCGTCGGCACAAAATTTCTTACCAGCATACACTGTGAGCTGCTGATCATTCTGTGCAGTGCTGTATGAAGTCGAACAAGCCTCGTGACAAAGGAAGGGAAGTACATGGCAAATAGGAACATGAAACATGACTAAACTTCAAAATAAGACTTGAAGATGAACATGAAACAAAACAAAACTATACGTGACAGAGTGTAACATCACCGGCACTTATATAACACTTTACTTCTTCTTTAAAAGAATTATATATGTGGTAAGTCCTCCTGCATCACAAGTATAATTCATCTTCCCATACCTCAGAGGAGAGGACCACTGCTATAAAGGATTCATTCACTCTAAAATGTTAATTCAGTCTACATTTATTCAGCCTCTTTTTGTTCTAAATGTGAATGACTTTCTTTGGGTGTACTGGAGATTTAAAAGTATACAAAAGTGTTATAAAAGTCTTTAGCTCCCCTTGCTGTATTTATGAAAGAAATAGTAATGTCTGCCATTCATGAACAAATTGTTCTTTTGAGTTGAATGTTTTGTTCACTAATCAGACTGACCCATTCAACTCACATAAGAGCTCACTGGGCTGGATTGAATATTGACTACATAAGATGCCTAGGTATAGTTCACAAGCCAAATGGACTGCGATTGTGGTGTTTTGACATCCTGTTTAGAAGCTCAAATGCTTTCATTCATTTTCAATTTGTCTCACAGAAAAGAAAAACTAGTGTATATAAACAGAAAAGCAAGTCATCTGGGTTTGAAATGACATTAGGATGAGTAATTTTCCGTTTTGGGGTGAACTGTCCATTTAATTTAACTCTTGTTCAAAATGTCTGGCTATTATTGGCTGAAAGTTCAAAACACTTAAGATTTGGAAGTTCACAACATGGATCAGAGACAGAGGGGTACAAATATAGAAAGGGTTCACTTTTTGTCAGAATTAATGACAGTAGTTCAAAGATCTATGCAGAGGCCATCATCTCATTCTCCCATATCAATGTGTCGCATACTCATAAACTGGCATCTCCTAATACAAACGCGTCATAGCGTGAAGCATCACGCACACACGTACACTTTAGTTCCAACTTCTGAACAACTTCTGAACCAACCTAAAGAGTCACAAATAGCCAAGTCTGCTATCTGAAAGAACAGTCCATAGATAGTTATTACAAGTCAATGTTAATATGCATTAATACGGCAGGCTCTTCACCCCGATTAAACTTTAAATCTCATTCATAAGAAATCCAATAAAATGTTAATTAGAAAAAGAAGGATGCTGTGACAGGATGGACCAGCCTTTGTAATGAGAAAAGATCATTAAATGCAAATAGGTTCGTATTTAACCTCCGCAGAAGCCACTGGGGGAAAAATGGACTCTTTCCTCATGTTATGACACTTGTTACGGAAAAAGTTCTAAGGAATATGTAAATTAACAAACCCACAGTTTCACAAGTGCTGGTTTATTAGGCTTTAGTTGTGTGTGAACATTGTAGAGTTTTATTATGGTTTCAATTACCTGTTAAACCAAGGCTAACCTTATGAATATTACTGAGACCATACTAGACCAAGTTTAGCCATTAAATATGGAAAATAAAATGTCACACTCTTGTTTATCTTAGGACTGAGGTTTACTGCTTAAATCATGCAGAATTATATAATAACTCAGAACACACATATACCATAATGAGCCTGCATAGCATTTTTTTTGACAAACAAACAAACAAACAAACAAACAAACCAAAAACAGACTGAAAGAACAAGCTTAATCTGTTTGTGTACATGGCACATTGGCACACTGTGAATGGACTCCATGGCTTACCGTGTCACTTAAGTCTTGGTCTTTGAATTTTGTTCGTGTTCAGTTTCAGGGCATTGTCTCAAATAACAGTCTCTCCATGGCAACCAATGTCTGGATCTGTCCTCCCCTGTGTTGTTGCACGGCAAAATCACAATCATTGTGCGAATGGGTTCTTGACATTTGATCAACATATTGCAGCATGTAATCAAAGCTGTTGTTGTGGCTGTAAATCTCTGTGGAAACAAAGACGGATGACAGAACCTATTAATTAGAGAATATGAGAATATATCTTATCTAAAGGATTATTATAATACGGCACTAAAGCATGTCATCACTCAACATGCATCCACTTTTTCACTCAAGACAGTGATTGCCTATCAAGAAAAGCCCTGGGATTCTGTTTTTTCACTCGTAATATTTGATGTTTTTTTTTAGTAAAGATATTATTAAGTACTAAAATACATTTTAGTATTAATCGTAATGCTAGGCTAAATGATATCCAGTAGGCTTAAATATTACCACAATGCTGTTGCTCCAATGAACCAACAGTGCATTTATTATATTCCTTTTTATACAACCATTCAATAAACATGACGCTAATATTGGATAGCTTACATTTCAGATATCATATTGCCAATTAATTATTTTTGCTCCACAAATGCAAATGTTACAGAATGAAGTAAAAGGTGAACTATCGTTCATCTCCTAGCAACACACACTCAGGCTGTGTTATGATTCACAGGGTCCCTACACTGTGTTCACTCTTCCCTCCTCCCTGAATACGAGATAACTGGTACCTACATTAACGGTGTGTCCCATTTCGCATACTATCTATCCTATATTAAGTAATTAGTGCATCCCAAATCGTAGTATGCTGAAATGAGTATCTGAAGTACAGATCTGTGGACACTCTAATGGCTAATATTGTCCACAACCCATTGCGAATTGGACAAGGATTCGATTAGAACTACAAAAATGAATAAACAGAGCAATTCCAAGAGGGTCCACATCACACATTGGTGCTCGGGGCCTAATAAAAAGTGTTTAAAAATACCAAAAATCATGGCAGATCAACATGTGACTACATTTCTCTCCAAAACAGTAGAAAATTGAATGGGAAGGATTTTAAAGTGCCCCTATTATGGATTTTTGAAAATTACCTTTCATGCAGTGTGTAATGTAGCTATATGAATGTAAACAGTCTGCAAAGTTGTATATTATGAGAAAATTAAAGTGTTTTTTGATCTTTGATGCATGTAAAGACCTCTTAAAGAGGATTAGGAACCTTACAAATAGCATAAGAGGGGAGGGATGGTGGTAGGGGATGGCAAAGGGATTGTGGTTGGCGACAGTAGAGCACTGGGGACAGGTAGACTACAATGAGATCCCGGTGGCAAAGATGTAAAAAATCCACTCATGCAGACCCAGAGCCAAACAGTGCCGATAGCCCACTGTGGAGTCAAAGGAGGCTGGAGCCAAGATGTTGATGCCTGGCAGCTGTAGAATCCTCAGCCGCAGATGGAGGGCTGATGGAATTGAGTTGCAGATACTGGGAACCTGGGTGTAGCCTCGTACTATAGTTGGAGCCAGAGTGTCCGTGGACTGGGGCGATGCTGGTGTGATGGAGGACAGAGGCAAAGCCGAAGGGAAGAAGGAACCCGCTGCAGCTGAAGGGGTGGAGGGTCGGAGTGCAGCAGATCGCTAGTAAGTCCATGGCAGATTCGATGTAATGACTCACCATGGGGGAGCTGCTGGGACGAGGGAACCCAGTGGAGCCGCAAGGCCGAGAAGAGGAGCCAAGGCGGAGCCAGCACTAGATTTGTTTCTAGGCTTTTGAAAAAGTCTCAAAATGGGCGAGGGAGTCACTAAAATAGCTAAATTGACAACACTGCGCCCATCTTGGCTGGTTCGGTCATCTGTCATAATTCAGGGTGTGCATTGCAGTGACAGAGGAAGACTCAGAAGAATAAAATTCCAATACGAAGTATAATCAATCTACATAGGCAAGATAATCCAGAGAGCGGAGTAACACACCAAATGTGAATGTGACTGAACCGAGAATGAATGTGGGGGTACAACTTAAGTACAAATGAGGAACACAAATGAGACTAATTAAAAAAAAAACACAGCTGAAACAGGAGACTAATGAAAACATACTAAAAGTCTGTGAATAACAAAACTAACAAAACATAAACATAACTATTACAGTCACGATGGTTTACAGTAAGCTCTGCTGTTTTCTACGTAAATAAGCACCAGATGGACATCTTTTTCAGCGCGTCATGCTTGAGAACCTGCCATCTTTTCCATTCATCGCTGCAGCGGCTCTGCAGTAGGATACTATTATGCATGTTTTTAAGAGCAAAAATGCATTCTGTATGATCATCTCCTTATGTCTTTCACTCAGAAATAAAAAAAATGTCATCAAATTGAACAGATAGTGAAACTAAACAGCTTCTCCTCATGTGGGGGAATGAAGACTACGGAGCATTCCTCATTTCCAACTGAAATCACAGAATTTACTGGTATTTTTACTGGGATTACTGTGTGAAAGGGGCTAGTGTTTTGGAAAAATTGGTTGAATGAATGATTCACTGAAAAAGACATTTTGCCTACTTGTCACCAAGGATTGGTGCAATGATGCAATGTGCAGAGTTACTGAAAACAAACTGTTGTATAATAAGAGTTATAATGAGCACATCTGATGTGTTGTCAGTAAAGAAGTAGTTCTTGAGCTTTACTAATGGGCCTTTGGGGGTGCATAAGAAAAAAAGTTTGTTAAATAGCCAAACCCTCAGGGGTTGTAGTATTCCAGGATAATAATTCAGAAAATTATCTCTAGAAGTGGAAAATCTTGTTCATACACCTTGTTGCAGTTAATTAGATAAGGTCGACATCCAGGGTAAACCAGCCAGGAAAAAAACTTTATTAGGTGTGTGGGATATTGGCCTCAGTTCTAAGCTATTGAAATGTATTTAGCAAAGCATTTGGCCTTCGGGGGAACAGAGATGTCACATTGGGGTGGTCCAACATGTTTTAACATGGAACTGCAATCCCATTTAGTTCCAGTTAAAGATCTAATTTGTCTTTATGTTAGCATACCGTAGCTCTTGAATGCTAATAAGCTACTTGTTTATTGTCAGAACTTAGGTGGTGGCATGGACAATAAGCTTTCTTTTAACCAACACTTTCAAATGAACTATCCAATTAGTATGAGAGGAGGGCTATACACTATACATAGCTGTCTCATGTTCCTTGACAGTTTTCTGCATCCCTCCGCCACCCCGTCTCCTCACAGGGTACTCTGGATTCAGGCCACATTCTGAGCTCAGAGCCCTCCCCTCACACAGCATGGCTGTGAGTGTGAGTGTGAACTTGTTAATAAGTATTCAGAATGATTCAGAAAGCGTGAGTGCAGATGAGTCAGATGTGCAATCAATCCTCGCTGCTAATAAGTGCTAACTCATGTATCTGCTTCTAATTAATGTTCTAAACAAGAGCCAAATGTGATGGTGAGGACGCTTGAAAGATGTCGTGTAAAGAAGCAATGCTACCATTAGCAAGTGTTACTCCTAACAACCAAATGTGACTCCGAACAACCAAATTGTTATGCATGGCTAGAATTTATTCTGTAGGTGTATGATGATCATCAGAAATGATCATTTTGGCATATTTGTTACACTCATCTCTGCAAACTTTTTGCAAACAGATTGCCATGTAACAAGGAACCTTGACTTACTGATGCATTTTATTTTAACAAAGCCATTCAAATTCACTCACTCAAAAATGAAAATCGTCATTACTTACTCGCCCTTGCACAGCGATGATGCATCCATAAGTACCATACTTAAGTACCATATTTGAATAGATGTACATATGCAAATATGAGTGAGATTTTGAGAGATTATCAAACCATTGATTGAATCCTTTATTATTTTTTTTCAAAAGAAAGTCATACAGGTTTAGAATGACATGAGGATGAGTAACTGATGACAGAGGTGTTTTAGGAATGCAGTCCAGAGCTGAACTTACATTTCTGATGTTAAACGGTCTGAAATATAAAGCTTCAAGCTCACTTTGAAGAACCCACTAAAAGAGTCTTTTCTTCTCTGTGTAAAAGGAACAAACAAGTGAGAGAGAAAGAGAGAGAATAAAAGTGGTGAAAACAATGGGTCCCAACACTCTTCAAGGACTCTGTGCCACTTGTCAATCAAGTTCAGCCATTATCTCTTTGCAGTTCAATGTCACCTCAAGCTATTTATCTGTCCTCAGGGATTCTTTTTTTAAGAATCGTTGTATTTGTGCTGGTGTTAACTGTCAGAAATCATGAAAAGTCTTCAGCTATTTGTGGATTTCATTTTTGACGATATATATATATATATATATATTGTCAAGGCTCTGGGACGAGTCACTGGCATCTGTACAGTAATGAAACTTCTGCTGTGGGGATTGATGCATGCTGGGGGTCAGGATTCTCAGTACTGACAAAGATGCAGCTTGCCTCAAGAGTGCTGGATGCTCAGACAGAAACACTTATTTGAAAGAGTCTCACACATCCGTAGAGATACAGAGTACTGATCCTGGGTTGGCTTACATTACGCAAACTCTAAACATATCCATTCTATTTAAAACGATATGCCAACCTTCTAAGATACTAGACACTTCATTATTCCTTTACATGCTTTGCACAGTAAGTAGGCATCTTTCTCTTTAGTAGTTTCTTAGGCTATGTTCAGACTGCAGACAAATCTTTTCAGTCAGAATGTCTGCACTATTAATTGCAAGTGATCAAATAAGATTTGTGTGCCAAGACATAACCAACCTATCTACATGGATTGCTTTGGTAACTGCGTAAGTGTTATCCACCCATGTAACAAGGCTTTCAAAACGGATGCAGGAAAAAATGGAGGTCCATCATCTTGCCAAATAAGCACTCTGTCAAGTCACGGTGCAGAACTCTACTGTTGGACAAGGGTGCTTATTTGGAAAGAAAATTATACATATTGTGGAACATATTGTGATGTTTCATGGTGAGTTCTTTGAATATACCATTTGAATACCATATGCATACTTCCAACTTTTACATCAAATCATTTTTGACGTTATCGTTGTGTGTCACATTAAGAGTGACGCAAAAGACAATTTTAAATCCAATTTGAACAGAGCATCCAGACGCTTCTGTAAAAATCTGACTGGAGTTGCATTTCAATCCACCTCCAAATATATATAGTTTTTGGGATGACTAATGCATTCAGTGCTTCTCAGGCTAACAGGAACTTTGAGATGAACTAATGGAAACTGTGACATTTTGTGGTATTATATTAGAGTTTTGGGCAAGTACTGAGAATAGCTTAATTAAAAAATAATACCTGTGACCTCCTCTGGCATAAGGCAAGATCCGGATGTGATTCACAGTAAAACACCACACTGATGTTACCTCTCCTTGTATTTTAATCTAGAAAATTTCAGTTTAAATCTTATGTTGTTATAGTATTTGTGTGTAGTCTAAAGTTCTATCATAATACTGTTTCAAACGTGGTCATTTTAGGACCATTTAGCCACGCAGTTTGATCACAAGCTGGGAAAGAGGTTGCCAAAGTGGCACACCTTACAGAAATCCTTTCTAAAAGGCGAGTAAGTCTTTGCTTATGTGTTTTGGGAATTTTTGTTGCAGATCAGGTTATGCAGGCAACCTACACCCTGGGTAAATGCTCCCACATGTGTCCTTAACCATTTGTTGGCAGTTTGCATAACAGATGACAAGGGCTTGAGTTCAATTGGCACAATCCATCAATAAGTCGCTGCACTTGTACTGACTGGGCTGCATCTCATCTCATTCAATGTCTAGCTGGCTCAATTTGCTCCATGACAAAATCTCTGTGGATTTGTGATATATTCTCTGTGGAGTCATATATAATCAAGCTCAACAATGTGTCAAAAATTAGTTTGCTTTAATGATTATCATCTTGTGCTGTGTTCTACTATGCTTCACACCATTGGTCTATTTAATGGAAGCATTTATATTCGCACACTAATGTAATGAGTTGCATATTCCTTCAGATTGATCGCTTGGCATTAATACTCTCTTTAATGTAGGTGCAAGGTGCAGTGAATAGCTGCTAAACGGTCATTATATACTCAGCCAAGATTTGCTTTGGAATTAATTTGTGTGTTATATTGCCTCTTTCAAGCAATTTTGCTGTAGATACTGTCCTACAGTGCTTTTCAAGTGTGTGTGTGCTTCCTGGAAAAGCCCTGACCTCTTTCATGAAGTTGGGTATTATGCTGAGTAAGGTGAAAAGAAAGCATCTCTTTTTGAGAGCGTAGACTAATTTAAAGGCACTTACTCCACCTTGCTGGCTTATGCCATGGAATATTTAATGTAATTATACAAGCAACATTTGTTTCCATATAGAGAGACGCATTAAAGTGTGTTGCACTTTAAAAGTGCAATCATATTTCTTCACAGTCTTTTGGTTGGCTACTCCGCTCACATTGACTGTCATCTGATACGTCTGTGGCAGTTCCAGCACCACCCAGGGGTCTATTTATAGTGAGAGTCTTTATGAAAGGCAAAATATTGATACCAAATGTGTAATTAATTAAAGCACCCTTTATCTCGGCTTCTCATCACACATTTTATTAAGCACATTTGCTGTTAAGATGTTGATTCTGAACATGAACTTCTTTGAAATGAAAAGACAAATCAATGCTCCTAATCTCACTGTCTCACTATCAAAGCTAAATGTAATCCAATTTCAACACGCCTCAAGTCTTCTACTCAAATGTTAGTGCCAGGATGCATAGCTCAAGGGGGTGTTTAGTGTTTAGTTCGGATGGAGGTCTCCTCTGACATACAGTTGCTATTCTTATGAATTTTATTATGTATAAATATAGTTTTTGATTTTGTTTTACCCAACTATTTATCTATCTATCTATCTATCTATCTATCTATCTATCTATCTATCTATCTATCTATCTATCTATCTATCTATCTATCTATCTATCTATCTATCTATCTATCTGTCTGTCTGTCATTATTCATTTTTATTATGTGAAAATACTTTGATTTTACATGAATATTTTATTTTATATTATATTTTGTTTTATTTTTATTTTTACTTAAGTAATGTTTACAAATGTTTCATCATAATTTATTTGGTTTCTCAAAAAAATTCTAATCTAATTATTGACATTAATTTTTGTCTAAATAATAATTGATCTATTTAATATTACACAAATCAATGTATTATTGCATCATGCAAATAATTATGTAAATGTAAGATTTATTTTTCTCTCTCTTTCTTTCTGCTCTCTCTCTCTCTTTCCAGTGGCAACTGTGTTTCAATAAATGCATTTCACAGTAGTTTGTGATTTGTTGAACCTAAATGAAAACTGTATGTTGCATATTGTTACTGCTTGATATAATATTTTGGCTGGGGAGGGGCGCAGTGTGACCCTGAGAAGTTCACATCTTTGTTGCCCCATTTCCTGAAGGGCTGAAGGTGTATCTTATGGTGAGAATAGATCATATTCAGGGCCAGTCCATTCTGTTGTGCCGTCTCACATTGCATGCTGAACGAATAGGTTTTACAGCATCTTCTATCATGCCAAAAGTCCTCACCACATTTGTCCGCTACTCCTATCCTTTTTAGCCATGGCATCATACCAAGAGTCTGGTGCTATGAGATGTAATGTGCCACTGTGGAATTCTTTAGAGAACAAGCCCAGCATAAAAGATCCTAAATGGTCTGTGTTACATATTCTATATAATGAGCTGTTTTAGAAGTAATGGGTGAGCTGCAGTACAGTGGTGTTATGTCATTTGTGAAGATGATAGTCATACTTCATTAATGTTTAATGCTTTAATAGCATCACAGAGAATATTAAGTTTAGTAACAGATCAGCGTATCATCTTTTAAAAATACATTCATAATCACACTTTCGTCTTTGAGACCAGAGAGAACTATTCAGGGTCAGGACTGGAGGTTTTGCTGGATATGTTTATTATATTATTGTTTCAGACTAATTCTGTCTTGAGAATACTGCAGCTCAAAGTATGTGGAAAAAGCTCAAGCCAAAAAAGTAAAAGCCTACATGATCGATTACTTTTCCAGTAGTCTTCAAATGAGTATATTAATCATGTGAAATCTGATGCAAGTTGATTTATGAACATCAATGAAGACATGCAAATTATGTATTTGATTATACTTGTATAATGACATGTGTATTACACTGGTATTACAACATAAGTGTAGTTTATGGGGACAATTCCTGAGTCCTTGAATTTAAAATGGATTAAAAATATATTAAACGTACAACTGCAGAAAGGTTTTCTGTGATGGGAATGGAGTAGAGTTAGGTAGAATATACAGTTTGTACAGTGTAAAAACCATAACGCCTATGGAATTTCCTCATGGGTGCACCAACATGTGTGTGTGTGTGTTGCAACAGTGTTTTGGGACAGAAAGTCTTTGTCTTTGGTATGTTATTTTTGGTGGAGGTTGCAGCTCACAGCAGATAGTAGTTATTTTCCCTGTCCATGCTGTCAGAATGACATCTACAAAGAAAGTGTGATGAATCGTTCACAATAAGACCAGCGGCATCTATTAAAATAAACAAGGGCCAATTTTGAATTCATGTTGAATTTAATGTGTGCCAAATCAGTTATACCAGCTGATAAAAGCATAGCATGCCTCTATGACAGCTGTATTGTGTTTCAACTGTAACAACTGTTGTAATATCTCTGCTGAATCATATTTGTTGGTGGCAGCCGCAGCGCACTGCTGTCCAGCAGGTTTTGTATGCCAGTGAATCCCTTTCTGGTAAACGCTAATCGCTCACCCTCCTACACACACAGTCCGTCTCACCACAGAAAGTGACTAGTAAACGAAGAACCCTCTCCCCTTGTTTAACAGAACACCGCTGTCAAAGAAAAATGACAATTTTATCAGCTCAACAACGAGCATTAACCCTTTAAAGCCCATTTCTAAGGCCTCTAAATTATAAACATGATCAAAACTTTGCTGAAAAAAAACATATGAACAATCTACTACATGTATTCTGTCATCTTTACTGTATTGATAATTTTACTTTTGTTTAACAAGTAAAAGTCTATTTAGTATAATTCTAAAAGCATCCCCCTTCATTTTACTGATTATAATGTTGCAAATGTAAGATTCAAGATGAATACACCTGGACTGAAGCAACTTACTGTTTACTTGGTTATCCATGCATAATTGTTTAGAATAATCCTTTTAAAACGGGAGTAACAGATATGATACATTAAGCTTAATGTTTATTAGTACATCTTTTAATTAGACTTGTCTACAGCCAAAATGCTGACAAAAATGTACTCAGACTTTAATTCTGGTCACTGAGGAGGAAAATGAGGCTTAAAATTGTTGATTGGCTCTACATGTCAAGATATGCTATTGGTTATATATACAACCCTTGACTTGACCCTTGGCAGATAAGTGAATAATAAAGATCTCAAGTTAAACTTGACTGGACCTATGACTGATTTTCGACAGTACTTGCTTTTTTGGCAAAGCAATGAATGATGAAAACTGAAGCTGGGATTGCATCATTAATGATAAAAATCATGTTATTCTCAGAAGTTTACATCACGCTGGTGAACGAATTTCCCTATATCAGCTTTAGAAATCATACAGCAGGGGGGCAAAACTCAGTTCCTGAAGGGCCACAGTCTGGCAGAGTTTTGATCCCTGCTCTAACACACATACATATAGTTTTCAAATAAGCCTGAAGGACTTGATGAGCTAGAACAGGTGTGTTTAATTAGGGTTGAAGCTAAATCGCAGGGCTGTGGCCCTCCAGGAACTGAGTTTTGCACTGCGTCGCACAGTCTGGTGCTCTCTTATTTGTCAGTGTTTGATTTTTGTAAAGGGAGACATTTCTTTTTATCCATATTTATATGTATATATATGTATTTGGACTTCAATTTGTAAATAATCAAAGATATGTCATATTTATGATTAATTAAGATAGTAGTCAAAAAAGTCAATACTATTGATGCGGAACAGGTCAAAATCACCATTTAAGGGAAATATTTGATGTGTTGAATTATTGATAATCATGAAAAGAAAAAGGATTGAACCAAATATTAAATGACCAATATCTGCCCACATGCGAGAGACACAGTTTGTTGTTGTTGTAATATAGATCTTTCTCTTTAAGCTTTGAAAAACAGACGCTTAGTTATGCATAGTTGTCCCATAATGCAAGATGTGGTGCCAAAAATATAGCTTGGTTCATTTGTGATTCATCACGGCATGGTCTAGTGTAATATTAGATATGATACTGATTCAAACTCTGAGGAAAGCATATACAGATGAGAGCAAAACCCCAAAAATGTCCAATACACACACACACACACACGCACACACACACACACACCTCAAAAGCAGAAATAATCAATAAACCATCTGTCACCAAAAGCAGATTCGAGGGAAAGGGTTGAAAAGGTGTGAGAGATGAATGATCGCATTTCAGTAAGCTGAAAAGAAGTGATTGCGTTCCAAGGTTTCTTTTTCAGATAACATGAAGGGAGAGTCACAAAGGTACTCCAGTGACTGAAAGAGTCTGAGTATGATTCATTGTGGAGGAAAAACTTCAAATAATTTTAGAAAAGTATGAGAAGAGAGAGAGAGAGAGAGAGAGAGAGAGAGAGAGCAGTGGCACTGAAAGCTGCCCTATAATCAGATATACCCTCTTTCCCATTGTCTCATAAGCTACATCTGAATTAGAACTGAAAGTCTGAAATAGAGGTAAATAAACAAAAAAGTGCCAAAATTATCTTTCAGTCATTATTTACTCACTCTCATGTTGTGCCAAACCCATATGATTGTTTTTCTTCAGTGCAACACAATATTTTTGTTTTACTTTTTATTCCAAAGAAACAGCCAATGTTTTGTGTCTTTTTTTCCCATTGTAACTGAAAGAACAAGAATTTCATTATTGAACATTTCTAAATCTGTGTTCTAGAGAAGTAAATAACTGAGGTTTGAAAAAAAAAGCATGAAAAATGAAATGCACTAGATAAATCTTTTTAATTCCGTAATTTAATGCATTATTCAGGAAAATAGGATTGGAAAATGGCATGATTTAGTTTACGCAATGATTTGATTATGAAAAGTAGGGTAATAAGTGCTTGAAGGAGTTGGGTTCATGATTTTTTAGATTTTGCAAGATTGTGAATGTATTTTTTTGAATTACAGTACAGTACATGCAGTGATGAATCAATAATACCAGTACTGAGAAAGAAAATATGCGCTCAGTTTTGCTTCATGTCGACTTTCACGTTGAAAGAAGTGACTAACACTTCAAGAGTACCTGTCGCTTTATAATGGTTGCAAGAACTTAAGCTTTGTGATATTATATTGTGCATTAATGTTTAAACCAGCAGACAGCATCTCCCTGTCACAAGTGCAATATTTCTGATTTGCGACGGAGAGCCGTATGTCTAGGCAAATGATCCAGGAGATTAGCGGTTGCTCTTTCCGTATGGAACATAAATAAATAAACATGCTCTCTTTTCTATCATGTAGACCTGCCAGACTGCAATGAAAAATGTTGCAGGATGAAATTATGCTGTTGTTGACACAAAATGGGCATGAAAGCATATTCCAATAGTTTCCGTACTGCAGGGCTAAATCCTGGCAGTCAGTGTTATATTTGAAATTTGAGTGGTTGTGACTGATTGCAGGAATAATAAGAAAGGGGGGGGGGATTCCAATACCGAAGAATTTTTTTTTGTGGCATTCATATATCTGAGTTCAGATACGGATAAAACCTGAGGCAAAACAAATGAAACTGGCCTATTTAAGACACTGACATTGTGACTTTGATATGTATTTTTTACCATATCATGAGGTTGGTTACGCTTGTGATATATTGCCTTTGTTCAATATTAAACAAACATGGCCTTAATAATTACAGACAATATTATCATTTGTTGTCTATTTTTGCTTTGAGTTACAGACCAAGTCAAGTTACAATCAATGTTGTGCTTTTCCAAATAACACACCTAGTACATCTCAATATGTTTTTGAACATATTGGTTGAGTAAACAATTCATTGACTCATGCATAAAAATCCTTTCTCCACCCGAGGCCAGGCTATGTTCCTAAAGTGCCTACTAATGTGGCCAGATCTTAGTGCTGCAGGCTTTCTGTCCTCCTCCCTTCCGGGATTCTGACCAGGAACGCAACAACCTGCTATGCCCAGTCCGGGCGTTGGATGCGTATGTCCACAGAGCTGCCCTCTGGCGGAAGACAGAACAATTGTTCGTTTGTTTTGGGGCCCCTAACACCGGGTCCCCAGCATCTAAGCAGAAGATGAGTAAGTGGATAGTCGAGGCTATTTCACTCTCATATGAATCGGCCGGACTTCCTTCCCATGGCAGTTCGAGCCCATTCGACCCGAAGTATGGCTGCCTCTAAAGCTCTGCTCTCCGGAGTATCTTTGCGTGACGTTTGTGATGCGGCCGGCTGGTCCTCGCCGCACACATTCGTGAGGTTCTATGATCTTGACCTGGGCTCCACTGGGGCTCAGGTTCTCTCTTCTAGTGTTCACGTTTCACTAGCTAGTCATTGGTCATTATGGCGACGTGGGTATTAGCGTTCCCATTGCGTCAAACTTTCGACGCAGCTCGAAGTTCCCTAGAAAGGGAACGTCTCGGTTACGACTGTAACCTGGGTTCCCTGAGAGGGAACGAGACGCTGCGTCGCCCTGCCATACTTCCTGCATGCCTATCAGCAGCGACTTCAGACTTTGAGAAGCTGGCGATCGCTGTTTTTCAGCGTGCTTTATAGTTCCTGGTTCGTGACGTCACCCGCCTCTGACGTCGAGTCACACCATTGGACGGATTTCACATGTGCTTCATGACGCACTCACGCGAAGCGTTCCCATTGCGTCAAACTTTCGACGCAGCGTCTCGTTCCCTCTCAGGGAACCCAGGTTACAGTCGTAACCGAGACGTTATTTTTGTTTTGTTTTTGCACACAAACGCATTCTCGTCGCTTCATAAGATTAAGGTTGAAGCACTGTAGTCACGTTGACTATTTTATCAATGTCTTTACTACTTCTCTGGACTGTGAATGTTTGCTTTTGCTTTCAAAAAAACATCTTGGATTTGATCAAAAATATTGTAAGGTTTGATTTTCCTGCTAAGATAAAGCTGAGATCAGGCATCCTGCAATAAAGCAATAAAACTCATCTGGAAAGAAGACTTCAAAGGAATAGGACAACGCCCTGCCCAAACTGTCCTCACTCATCTATGTGACCAACCCCCCTCCCTCCACTCCCTACCCCCCCTCTGATTCAAGTCACTGAAATTCTCAGAGAATGCATATATACTACGTATGATATATCTTGTGAATCTATTATTTTCCAGTTTCATGTTTAGTATCATTTTAAATGTCTCGATTGGTAAAATGGTCTCAGTTTCCCAGCAGTCACTAGTATTATGAGAAAGTTTGAAAACTTAGGAGAATTCTGTTGTCTTCAAGAAAACCACCGCCTCTCCCCCAAAGCCAGGTGTGGGGGCAATAAATATTTACAATCCTTTTGTTCTGGTCTGGGTATTTAGGGGAAAAGACAAAGCAGCAAGAGGGGACATTCTGTAGCCAGAGGCCCCCACATAGAGATGGTGAATGTCTTTAAGACTTTCATCCACCATCTCTTTGTGTATGCATAACTTTTAAATATTCTTAGAGAAATCTTTTGAGTGATTGATGTTCTGTATTTATTATGTCTGAATTGGTTTATAATTGTGCAATTATGTAATTGGCATTGAAACATTTTACCTGATGAATAAATTGTTACATCTTGATTTATTTTGAATTCGTCTGAAATAATTTGTTACCGGTAGATTTATGTGGTTTTCGAGACTTCCGCAATTGTAGTTGTTAGGATAGATCATACTGAAATCGTTATATACGGAGCATGTGCACGATATTAAGGTTTCGGATTTCTGACTATTATGACTTAACATGTTATAGTATCGTGACTAAATCGAATGGCACTTTTGTGAGAATAAGCATGAGGCGATTCTATAATTTGTGTTTTTTAGTAAACACTATATTCCTCTGTTTTGATTCTAAACTAATCCGATTGTGTTTGTAAGACGTGTTTTTTCAGCTGGACATAGTCTTTGTGCGGCCCGGCGCCCGAATGAAAGGATAATTGAAATTAAGAGAAATTACAGAATCAAAGATCTAAATTAATTCATATTTAATTGCACGATCAGCTATTAATGTTATATCAGGAATGTTACCAATTAGAGATCGTTTACAACTCGAGTCAGATTGAGCGAGCAGCTAAAATAAAACTTAAACTAAAATCCTAAAAATTTATGTGAACTTAACGCGGGCGCTGAAAAGACATACACACGTTATACCTTCGCCCAGATCGTCAAATTCCGCCATTGGGCTGACGGGTGGACCTTACAATATCTTAACATGTGTTCTGAAGATGAACGAAGGTTTTGCGGGTTTGGAACGACATGAGGCTGAGTACTTAATGACAGAACCATAGTTTTTGGGTGAACTAACCCTTTCTTTTCTTTTTTTCCCCGAAAGTGATAGTTACTTCTGATATCCCAGCAAGTTTCTCTCTGTAAATTGCCTCTGGCTAAAGGATGTTACAGACCATCCTCATTGATCATGTCACTTGGGACCATTAGCCTACTGATATGAAATGTTTCACTCAGATCCTTTTATTTTTCAGCCTAAGAGCAATTTACTTGCTTCCAGCTTTGTGTAGGAAGCAAGCATTTAGAGATAAGGCATTTCTGATCAAGAGCAGGCGTAGGTGGACATGCAGTCAAGTCAGACACTATAGCTAAAGAAAATCTGATTGCAAAGTAAATCAAAAAGAATAGAGATGAAACAGGCAGTTCCACAGCATTTCTAATCAATATTGTTCAACTTGATTATTAATTCACATGGAATTCACAAGCACACAGGTACCGTACAGCCCTAAGCATTTCTAGACCTTATTTAGGCCAGTTAACTCAGCTGTCATCACCCTTAAAATCTGTGATAAAGTGATGTCTTCTTTTGTTTACTGGAAACAGCAGCTGCTGTAAACTGAAACTGTTTCACTCTGAATCCTCTTCTCATCCATACTTAAAAAACTTGAGCAACTATCAAAGTGTGGGGCGCACAGGTACTCGACCTTTAAAAAAAAAAAAAAATAATAATTTTAAAAAATAAATATATATATATATATATATATATATATATATATATATATATATATATATATATATATTACACACACACACACACACACACACACACATATATATATATATATATTATTTTAAAACCAAAAAGTTTTTAGAACCACTGCTCTTAAGCACATCAGCTCACTCTTAGATGGGACCGATACCCCCTGAGACTGAAATCCATATGCATATTTTTGTGTTTTTCAATACTACCAGTCAAAAGTTTTAAATAATAACAATTTTATCAAAAGAAGTCATTTATGCTCACCAAGGCTGCATTTATTTGATTAAAAACACACTAAAACAGCTATATTGAGAAATATTATTACAATAGTAATACAATTATTACAAAATATGTTCTATTTTATTGTACATAAAATGTAATATATTCCTGGGATGGCAAAGCTGTATTTTCAGCATCATTACTCCAGTCTTCAGTGACACGTATTCCTTCAGAAATCATTCTGATACGATGATTTGCTGCTTGCTGTTTTCAACTTTAATAATAACAACAATTATTAATAATTGTACACTAATAATAATTTATTTATAATATAGATTTTTAGATGGAAAAAATAACAAAACTTTAACAAAAAAACAACAACAACAACATATATATCATTAAAATCAGTCAAAAGAACATTTTTGCCCTCTATCTGTCATCACTTCCACAAGATGTGTAGCCTCTTTCTTCTGCTCATTCACAAGATATATTTATCTCTCCCTATGAATGCTGTCTTGTGTTTTGAGTTGTCCTCATATTTACCAAGACTTCTATGTTCTGTCTCTGTCATGCAATATTCACCAGAAAACTCCTCCCAATATTTCAGGTGTCAGGGCGGTGAGAGATGGAGTAATGAAGTCCCAGAGCAGGACAGACCTCAGCTGTTATCACTCGGTGTTGATCACGTTTCTTCTCACTGGTTAAATATATCTTGAAAGTGGTTCTCAGTTAAAAAAATTATACAATACAGTAATTAATCAAGTATAGAAATCTAATGTGTATTCTGTGTTACTTATGTGTTCTGTGTAAATTCATGGACATTTTTACACAAAAGCTTTATCTATTTAAGGATAATATTATTCACTAACCCTACTGCCATGAGTTTGGGGTTGGTTAAGTTTTTAAAATGTTTTTAAAAGAAGCATCTTATGCTAAAAATACATTAAAAACAGTAACATTGTGAAATATTATTACAATTTAAAACTATTTTAATATGTAATTTATTACTGTGTTGGCAAAACTAAATATTCAGTACCATTACTCATTTTCAGTGTCACATGATCCTTCAGAAATCATGCTGTTTAAGAAACACTTCTTGGTATTATCAATGCTAAAAACAGTTATTCTGTTCATGTATATATATATATATATATATATATATATATATATATATATATATATATATATATATATATATATATATTTATTTGTAATAGTTTTTTTTTTTTTTTTTTTTAAAGTTTTTACTATCACTTTTCGAATTTATTGCTTCCTTGCTTAAAAAAAAGTATCAATTTCTTTTTACTCTCTCTAAAGAACAACAACTTGTTCCAACCCTCATCCAACATGCCTGTCTGTAAATATCAAGTGCTCCTGAAGATCTTAATTAGCTGGTTCAGTTGTGTTTGATCAGAGTTGGAGCTGAGCTTTGCAGGAAGGTAGGTCTCTAGGAACAGAATTGGGCATCCCTGGTTGACAAGCTGTCTTTCCACAGCTGAAACACTGATTGAGGGATTACATGAGACATGATACAGATTTCAGTAAGCTGTTCTTTATCTTTTAACATTCCTTCTGCTGTTCGTTCATGTTTATTTTTGTGCTGTAACTAGTAGTAAGTTGGAAGATTTCAGTTCATGTGTGCTCCAGTGCTACATTGATCTGCCACACCACATTAAAGAGTGCCAAAATGGAATTTATTGTTTGAATTTAATAATTAAATGGGCAGAATTTGAAAGCTCAGACGTTGTAAGTAAAAAAAGCTCAAAGCTTATTACAACTTATGGATGGGAGGCGCTACAAAGTTTTGTTTATTCATCATTTGAAAACACCATTGACTAAAAAATCGATTCTTGAGATTTCAGAATTGATTTTGGCTTGTAAAAATGAGAACAGATTAAAGTTGGGAAATATATTGTTTAACTCAGCCTGTGAGACACATTTATATTTTAGAAATACTTAAATATAAGTCTATCCCTCACAGCCTCGCTTTCATACAGTATCTATCATGGCACTGCTTTGAATAAGGTTTATTGTCATTTTGGAAAACTTGCTAATCATTATCTACTACAACCGGTTCGTTTCAATAAATGAGCTGAACTGGTTCACAAATCGCAAAGAATGATTTACTTCTGAATTGAACAGATTCTTGATTGCCAATGTTGTTGAGCTGAGAACTAATTGATTGATTCCGTTAATAACTCTCATAAATCTACTACAAGCTGAACGTATACTTTTACTGAATTATGATTTCATTGTCTATGATTTGTGTACCATGGAGCACCATTACATTTTTGTACCATAGTACCGTATGACAATACCATCTCTGTACCGTGGTACTGCCACAGTATGTTTGTTTTTGGTTCAAATCTAAGCTTCCAGTCTTTTCCATCACATGCAATCATCAGCTTCTGCAAACCAAATCAAAGCACCGCTGTCGTGTTAAATGTGATCAACTCAAACTTCTGCTGATAAATAAGGAAAGTCAGAATGGAATCTGAAAGAAATAGACAGAGTGAAGCAAGGAGGGGAAATAATGAATGATAGCTTCTTTGTCAGGGTTTAAGTGTAGTATGTGAATTAATCCTGTTGTGGTGGCCGTCCTAACCCATGCATGGGAGGCTGTGGGAGAATGATAGATGTGAAAGCCAGAGCTGCTGTCTATCTGTCAGCCAAAAACACTCCACACATCTGCTCACATAATACCACAGAGACTGGTCTGGCACGGAGGAAACAGCGGGTGGGGGTGGTTAAGAAAAATATTTCAGGGGCAGGAAAATACAAGGGGTAGCGAAGGAGATGGCAATGAATCAGTGAAACGTCAGCGCCAAAGCCCTTGATTGATTATTGAGTGAATTAGCATGGCAGTGTTAGCTAACAGAGACCCCTCAAGAACATTTCCAGACATATCTAATTATCTGCGCTTTAGCAAGGAATTATCACTTCTGAGTAAACAGACAGACTAGCGCTAGCCTGCGCATTCAAATTGTTTCGTTCAGGACCACAAAAACATAGCAGAGTCCCTCAAGGCAAGCGGATCCATCAGGTGTACAGTGTGCTGGCAGGTCTTGTCGTAAAAATGACGAAAAATACACTCTCCTTCCATGACCTAACAAATCTATGGAGAGGCGTGTAGCGTGCAGCTTCGCTGTTCTGTAGCATAGGATGCTAACCAGAATATCTTTTTTCTGGCTAAATACTTTTAAAATGTATGCTTATCTCCATTTTCAACTCATAAAATAATGCAATAGTTGAAGTATACATATCAAGATGTGCTTCTTAACGTAGTAAAGCAGGAGATGTACAGCAGATTGAATTAAGTCTCTAAGTTAAGTGGTTTATCTGTCAAATTTAATATTACTTGATTGGCTTCTTAAAATCAGATTTATGAGGTAAATAAAACAAATGAGATTCAATTTAGTTAATATCTGAGCTGTAACAAGTGCAATCTGTATGATAATGCTTTCACATATTCTGTGTAAAATCGAATGGGATTATTATTAGTGAGATTATTACCAGGTAATTATTATTGGCTCTGAGTAAACATACCGACTAGCACTAGCCTGCATGTTCAAAATGTGTCCAGGCCCACAAAAACGTAGCCGAGTCGCTCAAGGCTAGCGGATCCATCAGGCCGAGTGTGCTGGCAGGTCTTGTCGTAAAACTGTCCAAAGATCCACTCTCCTTCCATCACCTAATAAATCTACAAAGCTATTCCGTAGCATAGCATGCTAAACAGAAGCGAGTGCCAGAAAGTCATGATGAAGTGAGTGGATGAAAAAGGTTGCTGATGACTCTGTCCCCAGTCGCAGTACATCACCGCGACTGGGCGTCTCACAGAGATGACCTGGACATGTCATGTCCTGTTTTGCTCTAAGGGTTTAATTCGCCCTTCCAGCATGGGTGTATGAGATGAATGAGCGTGTCTCTGTCTTTGCGTCTTTCTCTCTCTTTCCCCCTTTCCCCCCCACCCTCTCCTCTCGTTCTGGTCTGGCCTGTGTAAATTAACCAGCCAGCATGCTGGTGCTGCATGACAGCGCTCAGGAACACTGGTGCAACGTTACAAATTGCAAAATCAATGGTGCCAGCCTGGTCAACCCCATCTGTCCATCATCTTCTCTCAAGATGAATTCACCTGCACTCTGACAATTACCTGCTGGTGGCTATGTAGGGCTGGGGTGCTGCTGGACTGGAGAGGACCTGGAGGGGACCTGGGGTTTATTGGAAGATTACATCCCATATATTTCTGTCAAGTGTGGGAGTGCTGCAGATCGGATAGGACGCAGATATGTGGTTTTGATGGGAGATCTGCTGTTGTAAGGAAGTATGAAAGTAGTACTTTATTGGCCGATATAAATTTTCTTGTAATCTTTAATCTTTTCTTGTAAAAAAAATGAATCTTTATTGTAATCAATAACTTTTTAGATTGCGAAATGTACATCAGAAAATAGATTGATGTTCAAATAATTAGTCAGAAATGTGAAGAAAATGTGGTCTGAATCCCTTAATGGATGTACACAGACCACTAGAATCACATTTGATTGATTATTGTTTATTTTATTTAATTTATCTTTTTGCATTTTATATGAAACCTGTGGGGTCTGAAAGTTTTTCATGAACAATTCATGAACAATAAATAATTCACTTGTAGCATTTAAAATGGTTTCTTAGATATGTATATTTTTTTATTAAACAAAATAAATACATTTTTTTTAGACAAAACAGAATTTTAATCAGCCATTTATCAGCTATTGGTTGAAACATGTAAACCGAATTTTACAGATTTCTACTCTGGCATCATTTTTGTCCAAAAATTAGTGTGGTAAAAATACTGTCAATACTATAGCCCATCAACTGTTTGGTTACTAACATTCTTCAAAATATCATCTTTTGTGTTCAGCAGAAGAAAGAAATTCGTACAGGCTTGGAACAACTTGAGTAAATGATAAGAGAATTTTCGCTTTAGAGTGAACTATCTCTTTAAGGAGGAGAAAAAACGGAGAGAAAAGAGTCATATAACCGTCATTCGTCAGTTGACATCTTTTGTCACCATCCTTTTTTCAATGACTCGCAGTGACAGGGGAATATCTGATCTGTCCGCTTAAGTGGTAGACACAAATGCACATGTCCGATTCAGATTTATGTCCACATGTGATTGAAGCCTGAAACCCAAAGTGTGCCACATGGGAGGAAAAAAAACCTAATTGGGTCACTTTAACCATGTAATGTAAATGCAGCCTAAGTGTCTGCTTTGTGTTCTGTGACACAAATCGTGCCGCATTGGATCTTGTTCTGGCCTCTTGATTGTGAGTGTGCCAAATGAAGCACTCTGTGCTTTAATGAGTTCTGTTTCTATTGTCTGCCTTTATAGTTCTCTTAAATACTCAAATGTGTCCTTTTGTCAGATAGAAAAATAGACTCTAGAAAAGATACATGCAATTGATAATGCTATTGCATTTGTTAGTTTATAATAACAATGCTGGTTGCAAATGACAGCAGTTTAGAAGATCAGGCTGAGCATTTTAAAACGGTTTAAAGAGTCTCATCTCTGGGGAAGAAGCCTCTTGATTAGTGTTGCACAGAGAGATCACCATTGAGGGTGTTTCTTTGGGAATCAAATGGCAACTATCCTGGAACTGTATACAACCAGGGATATTATATGCAGGCGTGAGATTGTAAAACGTTACCTTCCTCTCTCTTAAATTCCTTCAGTTATTTACCCTCTGTTTTGAAAGTGTTGATGGAATGAGTCGTTTACAATGACTACCGAGGTGACGCCAGTTGAAAAATATTTGCTTGATCTTTCATGGAGAAAGGGAATTTTGAAAAGACAGAGAAGATGTTTTAAAAGTGCTGTCACTATCAGTTGGTTCTCAAGGAGACACCAGGTGAGCAAAATTTCTTGATCATTTTAGATTGTACAAACTAAGGGATATTAAAAAAAAAGATGTGTATGTATGCTTTCAAGTCACACTTGGGCATTACGAGACAATGCAGGTTTACTTAGAAAAAGAGAGATGGTACAGTCAAATATTAATAGATTCTTCTTGTTTCAGTGATGAAAGTGCCTAGCTTATCTGCAAAGATAAAAACTATGTATTAGTTGTTCAAGACAAATAGAAATGTTTGATTCCAGTATATGCCACATTTAACAATGGAAGTGAATACTAGATGGAATTTTGAATAAACGTGAGTGTCCCAGTTTAGGGAAATCACTGAAACATGAATGTGCAGCACTGCATCTTTCAACTGTGGTCTTGAAGCATTAACATCTGTTGAAGCTACGACAACCTGATCCTTTTACAATAGCAAATTCACCATGTACAATACATGTGTTCAGCTCTGAATAAGATCCAATTAGGCTGGTAATGTGCCTATTATGGATTTTATGTGAATTAGAAAAATATGTATAATTATGCAACTCATAAATTAGACCACAAATTCTCAAGTCGTTCCATCAAGCCTATACTCTCTAATATCCAACAGCTATCAGAAAGGCAGGGTCAGTACTTGTACTTGAAATGTGTTACCCTTTCAACCATTGTTTCTCAACCTTTGACTTTAAGGCCCTCCCATTGCCCAACACAATATTCAATATATATATATACACACTGTATATACTGTTTAGACAAGAACAGAAAAAATAACTGCACTTGAAATTGTGTATATATCTTTTATATTTTAAGTAAATAAAATAATTAAGTTACAAAAGATTTTAAAATAATAAGAGTGATTAGCACTATTTTTGAAAATTCCAGGAATTCTTTAAATTAAATTCCAGGCAAATAAGCAAACCAGACACTTTCTTCCCACATTCAATCTTCCAGACTTATAAAATAGCATTTCCAATTATCATTGGGTCTAAATTGGTTTCACTCGTCATATAAGGCTTTGAGACCACAATCAGCAGGACACAACAATAGCAACCTGGCTCTCCAGACTGCCTCTTTGTCCCAAAAAGGTTGTTATATTGTGTTATTGGGTGTGCTCTTCATGAAGGCTAAGTACTTTCACTGTCATTTTTTCCTTGGTCTTACATCTTGATGGATTTTGTCACTGAGCTGTCTCCATCAAAACTCTGTAATCATTGTGGTGGACAGATTTTTCCAAGGCCTGCCATTTTGTGTCTCTAGTCATTACTATACTGCATAAAGAAGTTGTTTGATTGTCTAAGACTATTAATTGCAACACCGTGATGCATGAGTTTGGAATCTAGTTGTCACAAATGATACTTGAATATTGAATGCTACTTGTGATGCAATAATGGTTAGTTGTAAATGTTGACAGGTGTCAAAGTTGCCCTTGGGGGCTGTCAAATTCCAAACTCAACTGGAACAGCATTACTTGCCTGATTAAACACTGACGTGAACAGCGATGCATCCAGAGCAGCTCGTGATTTATGAAAATACATGTGGGCAGGCATCGGAAAAAAAGGAGTGATCTGAGCATCGAGCGTGACCTACGTGTGTACGTGCCTGCCACTAACCAAGGACTCATTTGTTTGATTGAAGTGTCCTGTGTGAACAACTATTTTGCTGAGACCTCCAATGCATGATCTCTGAATGTGGTTATGGTCTCTTTGCCTGAGAGAAGGATGTTTTCCATGAAATCAAGTGGTCTGTTTAATCAGGGACTGTAAACGGCGAGGACAATCCACTCATATATGAGTGATTGCAGCAATTGCAGCTCTCAATATGATACTCATAGTCCCGCCTTACAGTTAAAAGAGCCAGTTGCCTTTTTGATAAAGACCTTGCACTGCTTAAAATGGAGGTTCTGCATTTCCTGGTTAAAAGAGCATACATGCACAAACTGCAAAAAAGGACTTCTTAATGAGTTTTTCATTTGTTTTCCAGTGAAAAATATCTGTCTTTAACAAAATACATTGACTTGAAGTAACTGTTACGGGTTTACTGGAAAGGAAAAGCTTGACGAGGGAATTCCTTTAGGGAATCCGTTTAATCCAAGTCAACAATACAAACAGGAGCAATAACTGGGAGAGATCACACCACACAAACCACTGAACCAAAATTAACGCGCAACAAGGACAGAATGAAACACAGGGCTTAAATGCAATGGAACACACAGGAGATAACAAGGTAAATTAACAATGCACAGCTGATGACAATAGATAACGGTGACCATAGAAACTAAGGAGTGGGAAACAATGGAACACATGACAACCGAGTCCAGACAGAGATACACGTAACAGCGACAGACATAAGACTTGATTGAAACGTAAGATTGGAATGTAACTACAAACCTCGGACACTGCTGTTCGGACTGATCTTATATATGGAGATACATCCGCATGCATTTTCTTCCTCAGTTCAATCAAATGGAAAACTAGAAGTGCACCATCTGTTAAACACCCAAGCACTGTTTTCCCAACAGACAAATACTCTTTAAAGGTCAAGCCTTCTTGCTAGTGTACTATAGTGCTGATAGAGTCTCTCATATCAACTTATGCAATCAAATGTAAATTTGAACCTCTCATCACTAGCATTTCCATAAAAAGCGTATCAGTAAAGGGTCTTCAGTTATACATATAGCATCATCTCTTCCATGCAGCAGTTTTGTGGAGAGGTTGAGATCTCAATTCTGAGTTCTCAAATTTTTAAAGTCTTTTTACAAAATCCATCCTCTCCTGACAATTATATTTGTGTGAAAAGCAATGTCATGTCAAGGTAAAATTTTACTTACTGATTCTTCTGTCAGCAGTGCATTATTTCCTCTCTATATTTCCTCTAATATTGTTTGCTAATTTAGTCTAAACAGTGTTCCTGAAAAGCCTTGATACTCAGGACCCAAGTACCTGTGAAGGACTTCATTAACATCGACTGCTATTATACATTACCCATGTAGATAAAGTTAACAAAAGCAACCATTTCAGGCTCGACAGCATTTATTAACAAAAGTAATTGGCTGACCTCCTCACTTACATGTGCTCAGTCCAATAAAATTAGATTGAATACCTTACCTGAACTGAGCATTACCTTCTCCAAACCAGCATGAGTTGCACGTACAGTCAATACCTGTTATCTGGCTTTCCAATGATAAATGCCAGCATTGTATTGACTTTACTGCGGGTCACTGCTTAGCTCTCCACATATGTTTTACTTTGACAAATAACCACGAACTTCCAGGTCTTTTAACCCTGTCAGATACTGTGCCCAATAACATCTGCCGAATTTAGAATGTCATCTGCTTGCTCAGACTAAGATTCTAAAACCCTGGAAACCTGAAAGAAAACTCTGAGCTTATAACTGGTGCCAGAGGAACTCTGTGAAGATTTCTGGATGTTGGCCACTATGTATATATACACACAATTCAATATTATTTATATATTTTATATATTATATATATATAAAATTTCTATTTGAATATATTTTAAAATGTAATGTGATGTCAAAGTAGAATTTTCAGCATCATTACACCTTTCTTGTTATCATTCATCAGTGTTGAAAATGGTTGTGCTGCTTAATATTTTGTGGAAACATTTTTTCAGGATTATTTGACGAATGGAAAGTTTACAAGAACAGCATTTATTTGAGATTTGAATACATTTCAAAAATCAGAAAAAAGAGTCTCTATGTCTCTAGTTTCTATGTTCTACTCTGTTCCAGTTGATGCTTCTCAGACAGTTCCATTGCAGATCAATTCATTTTTAATTACTAAGCTGAATTCTCACACTCCCCGAGACTCTAAATGTCAGACAAATGTCTGTAGTAATACAGAGCAGGATGCTGCTTTTTTTGTTGCACAATTTCAATATTTTTTAGTTTTGTAATATATTTTTTTATTTTATTTTATTTTGGTTCTGTGGTCTCTGTTAGAAAGACAGACTGGTTGGCATTATGTTAATTTACATTAAACTTGTGCTTCTTATTTCCTTAAGCCTACACTATTACAGTAAACATCTATAAAGGTATCTTGAAGTTTAGCGTGCAATATACTTTTATTTACTCAACAGACATGAAAAGGCTTTCAGCCATCCAACCCATCATAATGTTTCGTGTAAACAAGATTTGTTTATTGCTATAATTACGAAAGCAGTGTCTACAGCATATGTCTTTATAATCATTTGTAGCAACAAAGGACCTTTTATATCCTATATATAATTATGCGTGATACATAAATGTTATTTCCAACTTGACTGTCCTAGATCTGCTCTCCGTCTTTGGCAGGGACTTTTTGTACTTTTGGAAATTATTGGTCATAAGTGCAATGTTCAAGAGATTGTTAGATATGAAATAGGACTGTGATACAGACTTTTGGAAGAAGATGGCTAGTCACCTCTTTTTGCAAGAGAGTCTTTTTTTAACTCTTTCAATTATATAAGTAATAAAAAACATTTGTTAATATTATTTTTTTAACACTTTTAAGTAGTAGTATTCTGAAGAAGTCAATAAATGTTTTGTTTTCAATGAACATCTTTGAAATTTCACTGACCTTTTGACATAGAGGTCTGTTCTCTCAGGACACATTATTTGTTTGACATCTATGATCTACTTTTTTTTTTTTTTTTTACCAATACAATATTGATACAATATTTTATTTGTTTTGTAAGTTGTGGCATTTTAGGGGGATATTTGACGCTTCTGTATATTTGAGGATTATTAGAACTTTAAATCTTTGACATTCATTTTTACCTTAAAGTCATGAACTGCATTGTTTCCTGTGGTGCACTTACAGTGAGGAGAACAAGTATTTGATTCACTGCCGATTTTGCAGGTTTGCCCACTTACAAAGCATGTAGAAGTCAGTCATTTTTATCATAGCTACTCTTCAACTGTGAGTGACGGAATCTAAAACAAAAATCTAGAAAATTACGGACTTCTACATGCTTTGTAAGTGGGAAAACCTGCAAAATCGGCAGTGTATCAAATACTTGTTCTCCCCACTATACTGTTAGTTTGATTTATATAGCAAAAATTGTAAGAAATAAAAGGCAGTTTTAAGCTGATTTTTGAACGCTCAGTTTGAAGGGGCATGTCTGCTGTGAGACTTCAGTGTAATCTCCCATTGCTGTGCTCCCACTACTACTACTACTACTACTACTACTACTACAAATAATAATAATTAAAATAGTTAAAAAACATTTCGTAATATTAATATTTACTGTTAGTTATGTAATTGAAAGATTGCAAAAAAAAAAAGATTATGAAAAGAAAAGGCCTCCTGTCTTTTCTCTTGCAAAAGAGGTGACTAGCCACCTTCATCCAAAAGTTTGCATCACAGTCCTATTTCATAACTAACAAACTCTTGTACATTGCACAGACATGTTGAGCATGTGAATGCAGTCTCGTCATTGCAGCTCAATTTCTGCACAGTAACTTATGCCTTCATAATGAAAAGTGCAAACACTGTAAATAATAAATTATTATTACGGAAGTTTTGGCGTGAGTCCAGAACTCAGTAACTGATAAACCCGCACTGTTTGAATGACAGCTCCAGTGATTGCAAAAGGAGCATTCTTTGATCGCTTTCTATTTATAATTTAATCACAGTTTAAATAACAGATTATTTTCACCTTACTAAGAGAAACAATGTGAAGTTGATCGTCAAAGTCATCACTCGTCTTATTTACTGGCGCATAGACAAAGAACATCCGATTGTACATGAATCATTACAAAGCAGAAATATTGATCACAGATCAGGCATTAGAATGAACACAGTTACTTAACTGTTGTCACATTACTGTCGAGTCCATATAGTAAACGTCTGTTTGCGAAGTCTGCTCCAAAATCTGATTTGTAAAAGAATCCACAGTGAAATGTACTGCATAAAACATAAATAATGCTCAACTGAGACATTCACATTGTTGAAAATAAATAAAATAACCACATTCCTAGTATCCTAGGATCCTTTGGAAGGTGTTCCAAAGGAACAAATGTGACAAATTCTGAATGACCTTTCACAGGGTGCCTATCTTGAGTGACACATGGCAGATTGGGATCCAATATAATTTGAGTCTGTCGCTTTGTGTGTGAGATGTATTATTAACACTTGCTGACACATCCTCTGCACTTTTATAAGACACTGATATTACAGCTGTTTAAAAGTCAGTACTGTCAGATAGAGGTGTTTAAGTTAAACATTGATTCACCCTCATTTACATTTCAATTCTGTCACTCAGAAACCTTGTTGTGATTCTGTGCTCTGTGTGAAATTCTGCTTACCGTCTCTGCTGAATTACTCGATGTTTTTTTTTACACCTGTGAGCGCACTAAGAACTTGGCTTCATCTTTGAAGTGGTATTTGCTTTGCATATGCAAATCATGAATATTCAAGTTTGAGGTTAGCTTTTAAAAACCTATTACCTTCGATCGTAAAGCTTAGCCAAGAACCGTAGTAACTGCTTGATGGTTCCTTAGAGGACTAAACAATTGTTATGGCCAAAACAGTGAAGTCATAAAAAACTCTTACTGGGGTAATTAGTAATTACTGGAAAAATAAGCATGTTCACAAGTGAGAAATTTGCTTAAAGGTAAAAAATGGGCATCTAATGAGCATATAGGCGGAGTCAGAAAGGGCATTATTTTTTAGAACACATTCATTATTCTGTGAAAGGCTGAAATTCAAAAGTGTTGGCTAGTTGCATAAATTGCTTAGACTAGTCTTAGGTTTAGCCATCTATTTTTTTTTATTCTTCAAGACTGGTTCTGATTTTTACATAATGTAGGTCTAATTTGAATTGACTAAAATAAGACTGATTACCTCTTTTCTGACTGCTAGTTGGTCAAACTAGTTCCTAAGTTTATGCAACTGAACATTCACATTCCTGTATGCTTTATTTTTACATGCCTGTTAGTAATGGATGCAGCTGAAGTAGGCTGTCCACATATTAGTGGCCATTTTGTATTCACTCTGCAGTTAGAGGGCAAACAAAATAAAAACTAGAGAAAATACCATCAGTCATGGCAGGGAACTAATGACATACAGCGTGCTGCATACACATTCCCATAAAAAAAAACGTTTACTGAGGAAGTGACATTTAACATGTAAATCTCTTCGTGCTCAACTTTCACTCCTAATGTAGCCTCACTCGAGAGAGCGTCGTGACTGCACTGGGCGATAAATAGATTACGGCAAATATGGTGAGGGAATGAATGAGCCGCTGCACACAATACCCTCTGCAACCACTTATACAGATTCACTCTTCCGGCGAGTTTATCTGGAGTAAGATTGAAAGAGACACACTGAAGGCACAGCCACAGCCATATCACCCTGTAGCCCAAGACTGGTTGCCCACTGAAGTTAGACAGGGTTGAGCTTGGTCAGTACCTGGATGGGAGATCTCTTGGGAAATCCAGGTTGCTGCTGGAAGAGGTGTTAAGTGAGGCCAGCAGGGCGTACTCACATAGTGGTCTGTGTGGATCCTAACACCCCAGGGTAGAGACAGGGACACTATACTGTAACAAGCACCATCCTTCCGATGAGATGTTAAATCAAAGTCTTGAATCTCTGTGGTCATTAAAAATTCCATGGCACTTCTCGTAAAAGAGTAGGGATGAAACACTGGTGTCCTGGCCACATTCCCTCCATTGGCCTTCATCACTAATGGCCTGCTAATAATCTCCATCCTTTGAATTGGCTCTATTTCTCTCTCTCCTCTTGACCTATAGCTGGAGTGTGGTGCGCGCACTTGAGCCATTGTTCTGTGGCTGCTATTGCATCTTCCAAATGGATGTTGCGCACTGTTGGTGGTTGAGGAGAGACCACAATGTGATTGTAAAGTGCTTTGGGTGTATAGTAGTACATAGTATGCTAAATTAATCGTTTGTTCGTGTCTTCTATATCTGGAAAGCATTCACTTGACATTCAGCAATGTTTTTGGTCTGCCTGCATTGACACCATGTATGCGAGCAAAACTGAGCTGGACGATTACATCACTGTTTGCTCCAGTGCTGATATACAGATAAATTAACTAAATTAATAACTATTGATTTTTACAATGGAACAAATCAATGCTGAAATTTATTTAAGCTGGACAATAACACCACTCTCTTTAAGAGAAATTATTTGCCGATTATTACTGTAAAGCTGCTTTGACACAATTTGCATTGTAAAAAGCGCTATATAAATAAAGGTGACTTGACTTGGAAACCTGTATGTTCTCATTCACGTCAGTGGTAATATTTCTAATAACTGTTGCAGTTTTCAATATAAATGATTTATTAGTGCACACATTTTTTTTTTTTTTTTTTAATTCACATGCCCTTAAACGCTTTAATGAAAACAACTTCTCGCACTTGAAGCACCATCTCTTCTCTGATGATGTGTGGATAGTGGGACAGGGCGGGACAGCCTGTCACTCACATGACATCACAGCAATAGCAATCTGTAATGATCCAACCATCCAATCAATTTCCAATGGACAAAATCAAGTCCTGTCCCACATTTTTTCTTGTTTGAGAAGCCGTTTCTTTGGAGCCTCGCAAATGACATGCAGGGAAAAAAAATAGCAGGCTAAATCGTGCGCAGGATTTAGCAAATCATGGGAACGAAATTGTAAATAGTCTGCTTGATTTTACAAAATGAGGGATCAAAATAGTAAATAGTGCGGGGCTCCGTATGCTTCACTCGGATATACCTCACAACAGGGAAGAAAATACTATTGCAACTTTCGTAAGTTTAAAGTATTCTAGCTGACCCCCAAGAGTGAGTTTTTTTTTTAAGGTAACCATTATTTTAGAATGTTTTCTCTTATTGTTTCCATGGTGACACATGGTCATCCTTGTCATGTGACACACTGCAGCCACAATAACACTATGATAGATGTATCTGGAATGTATGCTAGTGAACACTTCTGATGATGCAGTATGCGGTAATGCAGACTTTAATATAGATACAAACATTCCAACATAAACGATAACCGACAAGGACTGAGGGAGAACACAGGGTAGATATACACAGGAACACATGAGGAGTAATGAACGGGGCACAGGTGAATGACATAACTAACTTACCAAACACAGCTAAACGAAATGAACTAATAAAGGAGACCATGGGAACTAGAGAGGAGCGGGAAACTCAGACAAAGAACACATGTGATAGATAGACAAAACAGGCAGACAGATATACAGATCCCTGACAGTATCACTTTTATTTTGTTTTTCATTTTTTATTTAAAATATTCACAAACTTGCTTACCATGTCACCAACTAACGATCTGATATTCCGATTCTCAAATATATGGAAGTGAGTGCTTTTTGTTTATAAATGATCTTAGTTTGTGGCACAGTTCAGACAGTACTGTCAGTCGGATTTACAGCATGTGAATTCATCGGTTTCTCCCAAAATACATGGAAGTAAGTGGCTGGTGAAGTGGGAGAATAATACAGTAAAGTTTATGGTTACTTAGGCCAACTATGTGTGTCTGATATGAATAAATGTCAACTAGTTATATTTTAATGGATTGTTATTGCTGCTTCCACTGATTTCTGACATGTGTGTGTATTTTACAAACTCTAAATGTATTGTTTCACTAGTGCTCACGTGTATTTAAATGTCTGAAACCTAAAAAAAGTAAAAGTGCTGCCAAAGTGCGAAAGCACAGTTTGAATCTGGCCGTTATGTGACGTCACTGAACGTTCTAAATCATATATGTGGGACCGAATATATAAATACATTTACATATATTTACTTTGAATGGCCATCAAAAGAGAAAGATTCTTTTTGGTAGTAGAATGGTATAATTATGAGCAGAATTATCTACCAGCAGGGGCTAAAGTGGTTATCCAGCAAATTTGGCCAATGGAGAAATCATCTAAACAGTTTTAACATCAGAAATAAAGCCACGTGGTCCAGATGCTTAAACATCTATAGACAAAAACAATTAAAACCAGTTTTCAATAAATGTCAGTTGCTCATCATATGAGCTTCAGGCACATTTTGTGCACTAAATTCTCACCATTTAAGCTTCAGTGACTTTTCTTTATTTTTTCCCCTATTTTCTTAGTCGTTTTCTTGAAATAGCAGAATAGTAACAACGACTGTAGGTGTTCTGCATGTAGAAAGATGTAAACATGACATCCTGCTGATTAAGACACACTTAGAAAGACAAAGACAGGATGTTGTAATTGTAAAGAAATAATTCAATAAGTAATGTGTAATAAGTAATAATCATTTGCGCGAAGTAACCTTTAAGTAATGAAAAACAACAGGTACTGCACATTGTAAAATCCTGCTGCTACTTTTCCCCAGTAAATCAGTAGGATGTCGTGTACAAGATTTTCACGCAGACCTCCTGCTGCTGTTTCAGCATCCTGACATTTTAGGCTTAGGACTGAAAAAAAAGAAGAAATTTGAATGGAACATTCATGACGTGTATTTTTGGAGGTTTAGGCTTGTTCGACTTCTGTTTGGAGTTCCATTGGGATGTCTGTTCAGGATCAGGAGCTGTTGAAGATTTAGGAAGTCCAGTGGGACCACACAAACCAATGTTCCAACACAGGCCAAGATGTGCATAGAAATTACCATTTGCGGCTGTGGTGTTCAGGGAATTATTTGTTTACGCTGTTATCGCAGTGTCTTAAAATAACTAATTTTCTTGCATATGATGCTAAAAATTTGTTACTGTGAAAAAAGCTGGGAAAGTGTTGTGAGACTGTACAAGATGAATGACTAGCGTCCCAGATTCAGTGTTTGTGTGAGTGTGTGTCTCTTTGGGTATGAGTGTGTGTGTGTGTGAGAGAGTGCAATTCCATGCATGGCTGTCTTGCACATAGAGATTATAATGTCACCGGCTTGCCTTTCCATCAGTGTGTCTCACAGTCAGACTGTGTGTGCTCGTTTGTATTTTCATAGCATTCCATTCTCTCTGTTCCATGACTATCTCTAGTGTGTTTTTGCTCAGCATTGACTCACTAGTCGAGATTCTTCAATTAGTGCAACTTTTCTTTCTGGATGTTTTTGTAAAATAACAAAAAAGCAATCAAGTTGACATATATTATATTATATTGTATTGTATTGTATTAAATTATATTCATTTTATAACTTTGTGTTTAAAAAACTTTTAAAAAAGCCTTTTTTTATATATACCGAATGAGATTTTATTGATGTTTATTGATGTTTTTTTTCTATGTGCAACTGCTTGTGTGGATTTATGAAAGTAGTTTTTTGCCATCATACATATGGCTTTATTTCAAAGTATTTCTCTGCAAACAAGGTTTGCCCTTCACAACTGGTTCATTTGTATAAAACAACCATTGATTTACACTAGGGTGACAATCAAAGCACCCTGGCAACAAACAATGTCCTCGATAACAAAAAGAGCAATGTTCACTTGATTGTTCCAGGCCATCTAAACTTCAGATTCTCTCTTTGGTGGGGGTGTAATATTTATATTTATTTAGCAACTCTGCTCTCGAATTTCACAAGCCAAGTACCACATCTGAGCAAATCAGAACATTCACAACAATGTTGCTCTAATTTATTAGACGTTGAAATCAAGATTAAGGACGTGCGAGTGACGTATTTATTAATATCAATATTTTAGTATGTAAGATCAAATATGGTTCTGCAAGATTCTTATCAGTCCTTTGACTGGCTCTTAACTAAAAATAGAATCATACGGACCGTATGATTCTATTTTTAGTTAAGATACAGTATATATATATATATATATATATGTCACATATGTATTTAGTTCTGTCTAGTCTTGTCTTGTTTAGTTACGTCATGTCTACACCTGTCCTTGTTAAGTTTAATTTAAATTTATCAAAGAATTTGCTGATTTTCTATCGGAGTTAGTACTGGCTGTGGATAAAGTCCTTATTGTTGGTGATTTTAATATACATGTAGATAATGAAAAAGACACATTGGGATTGGCATTAACAGATATTCTAAACTCTATTGGAGTTAGACAACATGTGTCAGGACCAACTCATTGTCATAATCATACTCTAGATCTAATATTGATGCCGTTGAAATTCTTCAGCAGAGCAATGATGTCTCAGATCATTATCTAGTCTAATGCGTGCTACACTTAACCAAGGATGCAAAATGGTCTCTCTGCCACAAATATGTTAAAACCATCACTTCTGCCTCTAAAAATTGCTTTATAAATAATCTTCCTGATAAATTTCATCAACTTAGCAAACCAGCTTAGAAGAACTCAATGTTGCAACAGAAGCTATTGACGCTCTCTTTTCCAACACTCTAGATTAAGGATATTAGTCCAATGCCATGGTATAACGAGCACACTCGGGCCCTTAAGAGAGCAGCCAGAAAAATGGATCGCAGCTGGAAGAATTCAAAACTAGAAGTTTTTCGTATTTCATGGAGAGAGAAAATGATGGAGTACAGAAAGCCTGTAAAAACTGCTAGATCTACTTATTTTTCAAATCTTTTAGAAGAAAATAAACACAACCCTAAGTACTTATTTAATACAGTGGCTAAATTAACTAGAAATACAGCCTTAACTTCTGATGTTTCCAAACAGCACAGCAGTAATGACTTTATGAACTTCTTTACGAACAAGATTGACAACATTAGAGAGAAAATTATAGCCATGCAACTGTCTACTACAGTATCACATCTGACAGTGGATTGTAGTATCCCTGAGGAAAAATTCCATTCATTCGCTGCTATAGGAAAGGAAGAATTGTCTAAACTTGTTAAATCATCGAAATCAACAACATGTATGTTAGACCCTATACCGACTAAGCTATTGAAAGAGAAGCTTCCAGAGGTCATAGATCCTCTTCTTAAGATCATTAATTCATCTTTATCACTGTAACGCTCAGACGACACAGGAAGACAGGAGACGTAGGTAACACAGAACAGGCAGGTTTATTGGAATGGCAGGGACACGCAACAGCGTGCATCGCACAAACAAGAACCGACACAGAACAGGAAACGGGCAGGAACTTAAATACACAGATGATTGGACCGGGACAGCTGACGAGACTTAACCAATTATAAACCATAGTGACGAACGCAAATGACAGTCTAGACAGAACTGAACTAAACAGGACATACATGTGACAATCACCAGGTTACGTACCGAAAAATTTTAAGCAGGCTATTATCAAACCTTTTATTAAAAAACCACAACTTGATCCTAGAGAATTAGTCAATTACAGACTGATCTCCAATCTACCCTTTCTGTCAAAAATACTAGAAAAGGCAGTATCATCTCAACTGTGTTCCTACTTGGAAAGAAATGGTATCTGTGAGGATTTCCAGTCAGGATTTAGACCATACCATAGTACTGAGACTGCTCTCATTAGAGTTACAAATGATTACCTCTTATCATCAGATCGTGGTTGTATCTCTCTAGTGTTACTAGACCTCAGTGCTGCTTTTGACACTACCGACCAGAATATTCTTTTGAATAGACTAGAAAATTATGATGGAATTAGTGGAATTGCATTGGAATGGTTCAAATCATACTTATCTGACCGTTATCAGTTTGTAGTTGTAATTGAAGAGACGTCATTTCGATCACAAGTTAAATATGGAGTACCACAAGGCTCAGTTCTAGGACTGTTGCTTTTCACTCTGTACATACTACCCTTGGGAGATGTCATTAGGAAGCATGGCATTAGTTTTCACTGTTACGCTGATGATACTCAGCTCTATATTTCCTCGCGCCCTTACGAAACCTACTAATTCTCAAAATTAACAGAATGCGTAGCTGATATAAAAATTTGGATGACTAGTAATTTCCTACTACTAAATTCAGAAAAAACAGAGATTCTAATTATTGGACCAAAAACTTCAGCACATAAAAACCTAGAATACTGTCTAACACTTGATGGCTGCTCTGTTAAGTCGTCTTCATCAGTTAGGAACCTCGGTGTGCTCTTTGATACCAATCTTTCATTTGAAAGCCACATTTCTAGCATATGTAAAACCGCATTCTTCCATCTTAAAAATATATCTAAATTACGACATATGCTCTCAATGACAATTGCGGAATAGCTAGTTCATGCGTTTATGACCTCGAGACTAGATTACTGTAATGCTTTACTGGGTGGTTGCCCTGCTCTCGTGATAAACAAATTACAGCTGGTCCAAAACGAAGCTGCTAGAGTCCTTACTAGAACCAGGAAGTATGACTATATTAGCCCGGTTCTGTCAAAACTGCACTGGCTCCCTATTAAACATCGTATAGATTTTAAAATCTTGCTAATAACTTACAAAGCACTAAATGGCTTAGCTCCCCAGTACCTGAGTGAGCTCTTAATGCAATATAGTCCTTCGCATCTATTACGATCTCAGAATTCTGGCCAGTTGTTAATACCTAGAATATCAAAATCAACCGCAGGCGGTAGATCCTTTTCCTATTTGGCACCTAAACTCTGGAACAATCTTCCTAGCATTGTTCGGGAAGCAGACACACTCTGTCAGTTTAAATCTAGACTAAAAACGCATCTATTTAACCTGGCATACACATGACGCACTATCCATTTTTGTCTTCATATCTGTTAAAGGATTGTTAGGCTGCATAGATCAGGTCAGCCGGAACCGGGAACATTTCCTATGACACCAGATGTACTCATTACATCTGAAGAAGAATGGCTTCTACGCTAATTTTTGTCTTTCTGCTTATCCCGAGGTTTACCAATTAACATGATTGGCTGGATCCGGGCCGTGTCCGGGTCGGATGGGGGACCTGCACCTCTGCCCGGCAGCAACGTGGCCTTGGGGTGTCGGCTGAGACTGTGTGAACTAGCTCATCCTTTGTGAAGACCTTACCGACTCATCAGCCAGTGGCACATATCCCAACAAACCGTCCCATACCAGCGTGATCAAAAAGATCTTAAACTAGATGGAACTAGATTAAGTATTTTGATTTGTTGCGATTCCAAATCGGTTTAAAGACCTGTAACTCTGCCTGAGTATCGGACAAGTGTTCAATGTTGGCCAGAGGAGAACTGGCCCCCTGACTAAGCCTGGTTTCTCCCAAGGTTTTTTTCTCCATTTGTTGGAGTTTTGTTTCCTTGCCGCTGTTGCCTTTGGCTTGCTTAAGTTGGGGAGACTTGCTTGATATTCAGCAGTGTTTTTGATATGCCTGCATTGGCGCCGTTGTATGCGAACTGAGCTGAGCTGGATGATTATGTCACTGTTTTCTCCAGTGCTGATATACCTAAATTAACTAGACTAATAACTATTGATATTTGCAACGGAATGAATCAATAATATATAGAATAAGCTGGACAATGACACCATTTTCTTTGGGAGCTGCTGTGCAGCCAAAATTATTTGCCAATTATTAATGTAAAGCTGCTTTGCCACAATTTGCATTGTAAAAAGCGCTATATAAATAAAGGTGACTTGACTTGACCTGAATTAGTTAAGTCTTATCAGCTGTTTTTATGTTCTATTTAGTAGTTGTCATCTGTGTATTTAAGTTCCAGCCTGTGGTTTGTTCAGTTGTTCTACCTGTTGTCCTGTTTACCAGTCCTCCTGTGTGTAGAAATAAATGTACTTTGGAATACCTTCATCCTCGTCTTCAGTGAGACTAAACGTTACAATAAATAAATAAATATATAATTAAACTTTTACTTTACAATTACAATGTATTTTCATGCATTATGCCAATTTTGCATTTCGAGCATAAACACTGAGAGTAGTCTAAAATAAATCTTCTGCATTTCTAGAAACGACTTGAACTGCCAGATCACTATTTACATTCTCAATCAATGCCATGCTGAATCCAATGTTTCCGAATCAACCTGTCTTTGTGAAGTCGAGCACCTCAGTTTATGATGTTCTGGCACCAGCATGCATCTTGAGAAAGGTTCTCCTTTTTACATAATACAATACAGAAGTTAGAATGTATTCTATGCACTAAACTCAGAAATGATAAATTGTATTGAAAATATCCATATGTTGCATTCTACACTTATGTTACATAAATGTATTGAAAGTGCCAATGGTTAAAAAAAACAAAAAACTCTAAGAACCGATTTGAAAACTAGAATTGAAAATCTCTAATCCAATTACACATCTTTTAGAGTATGTAAATGAGTTTTCTAAGATCACTGCAGATGAAGGCATTCCTCCTTCGGATGCTAAAGATATCCATAATCATCATCCTCCTTTCCCCCTCTAGGAGCTCTGGAAAGATTGCACTTGTAATCCAGGTTACACGTTTAACCGTAAGAGGGATTTATAATATTATGCAATCTCTTCTTCCATAAAGTAATGATCAGATTTCATCACACTGAATGTAAACATAGACACACATACAATCTCTTCTTCATTACAGTGCCGGGGCAGATGGGAGTCTGCGTGTGGTGGTTTTTTTTTTTTTTTTTTTGAAGCCCTCAGCTTATTGAAGCTTCAGTCAAATGACATCACAAATGAAGCTCAGGATATCCACTGTGGGAAAAACATTCAACCAGTAAAATTCCCTCACATTATGTTGACACTGTTTTGTCATTATGCAAGAGAAAGAGAGAAAGAAAGTCAAGCAGTGGAAACATTCCATTTTTTAATACTCAGTCCGTTTTGCTGTTCCTTAATGGAAAGAAAAATTGGCTAATGCCTGTCGTCAGTTCTTGACAGCGGTGACTGAAGAGCTTGTCTCAGTCCATTTTAAAGACCACGTTCAGCTGGCGGCAAGCACTTTGTTTTTTCCACATATTTTCAAAAAGTGGTACTTTGTCACAATGTGGTAAAAGGGCCTCAGGGGACAATATCGTTCATTTTATTATCTCCTGTTACGTGCTATTCCACTGCTGTCAGTCTGTAATGGGAAAAAGAGGCTGGAACATGATTTTAATCTTATTAGAAATGACTGCTTTACTGTAAAAGGTACTGCTGAGCATTTTTCCTCTGGCCAAGGACTAAATGCAGTGTTATATCAAAGATGCCATGTTAATTTTTAGGATAGATTTGTTGCATGTCAATATGTTTAACACAGCACATACATATAATGATGAAGTTGATACACATTCTCATAAGGAAAATTCAATGTAGTGACTTTTATTTAATAGACTTTTATATAAAACTTTTATTTGATCGAGAATATAGTGAACAGTAATATTGTGAAATATTATTACAGTTTAGAATAACTATTTTCTATTTTTCTATTTGGTATATTTCTATTTTCTATGATCCTTTCTTGTTATCAATGTTGAAACAGTAAACTATTTTTGTGGAAAGCATAAAAAAACGTGATGCTTTGATATCTTTACAAATGTAAGTCTTCAATTCTACTCTGTGTAATGCCTTCTTGCTGAATAAATATATATGAATATATGAATAATATATGAATATATATATACATACAGTGGGACAAACATACACTGCCGATTTTCCAGGTTTGCCCACTTACAAAGCATGTCGAAGTTTGTAATTTTTATCATTATCTTCAACTGTGAGTGACGGAATCTAAACAAAAATCCAGAAATTCACATTGTGTGATTTTTAAATAATTAATTTGCATTTTATTGCATGACAAGTATTTGATACATCAGAAAAGCAGAACTTCATATTTGGTTCAGAAACCTTTGTTTGCAATTACAGAGATCATACGTTTCCTGTAGTTCTTGACCAGGTTTGCACACACTGCAGCAGGGATTTTGGCCCACTGCTCCATACAGACCTTCTCCAGATACTTCAGGTTTCGGTTTTTTCTTTCAGTTCCCTCCAAAGATTTTCAATTGAGTTCAGGTCTGGAGACTGGCTAGACCACTCCAAGACCTTGAGATGTTTCTCACGGAGACATTCCTTAGTTGCCCTGGCTGTGTGTTTCAGGTCGTTGTCATGCTGGAAGACCCAGCCATGACCCATCTTCAATGCTCTTACTGAGAGAAGGAGGTTGTTGGCCAAGATCTCGCGATACATGGCCCCATCCATCCTCCCCTCAACACGGTGCAGTCGTCCTGTCCCCTTTGCAGAAAAGCATCCCCAAAGAATGATGTTTCCACCTCCATGCTTCACGGTTGGGATGGTGTTCTTGGGGTAGTACTCATCCTTCTTCTTCCTTCAAACACTGCAAGTGGAGTTTTGACCAAAAAGCCCTATTTTTGTCTCATCAGACCACATGACCTTCTCCCATTCCTCCTCTGGATCATCCAGATGGTCATTGGCAAACTTCAGATGGGCCTGGACATGCGCTGGCTTGAGCAGGGGGACCTTGCGTGCCCTGCAGGATTTTAATCCATGATGGCGTAGTGTGTTACTAATGGGTTGTTTTTAAACTGTGGTCCCAGCTCTCTTCAGGTCATTGACCAGGTCCTGCCATGTAGTTTTGGGCTGATCCCTCACCTTCCTCATGATCATTGATGCCCCACGAGGTGAGATCTTGCATGGTGCTTCAGACCAAGGGAGATTGACCGTCATCTTGAACTTCTTCCATTTTCTAATAATTGCGCCAACAGTTGCTGCCTTCTCACCAAGCTGCTTGTCTATTGTCCTGTAGCCCATCCCAGCCTTGTGCAGGTCTACAATTTTATCCTGATGTCCTTAAACCACTCTTTGTATATATATATCTGAAGTGTCTTGGGTGGTTGCATAAATCAATCGACACAAATAACAAAATATTTGTCTTTAACGAACAAATCCAAAAAGGAACGCAAAAGAGAATCTCAGGAAATATAACACAACCACAATAACACAACGCATAACTAAGAACTGTGAGAAACGAGGACTATAAATACCAGGGTAATCAACAGAACCTGAAACCGGTGAGAAGCATAAACTGTAACCAGATCAAATTGCAGATCCTTGGGAAAATGTCATCTCAGCGACATCAATGTTTCTTTGAGATACAACCATCGAACATCAAACAATCTCTTAAAAACAGCAAAGTGTATCGACTCAAAGCAGTCTACTGGCCTGGTGACTCATTGAAGAGAACATCATAATCAAAGTTTAAAGCAAAGGGTTATTGATTGGTCATTATTATAGGGTGTCGAAATAGACATTTTGAAAATGTGAAGCCCCTAAAGACAAGATGAAAAGAGGAAGAAGACAACAAACTTTTCTGTACTAATACCTGGCTTGCTATAAGAAAACACAATTTTTTGCTATTTAGAGCCACCACTGTCTATTTAAGGACCATTCTGCAAACATTGAGTTATCGAAGTCCTGATCATTGTAATAAAAATGAAATAGATGGCTTCATGTGACAAAAGTGATAATTTGGGGTTGATTTAAAATTTGATCAGTGGCAATGAACACATTACAGATTTAGCCACAGTGTTCTGTATGTGTGTAGTTTGTCAATTTGAACCAGAGCACAAAGATAATTTACAGACAGAAAAAAGTGTTTAAAATGTTTAAAATGAGAATTTTACAATAACTGAAGATGTTTTAAAAAATTACATCATATGCATTGAGTGAGAACCAGAGCCATATTAATTAACGTGAAAGTCCAAGGTATATTTATAGCATGCAGTTGTTAATTGAATCCAGGCCTGCAAAACTATATTTTTCTGATCTGTCAACTCCGTATAAAACATACCGTCCCTATATCTAGGGCCAGCTTCCCAGTCTCAAAGACTGCTGAACAGGGAGAAAGTGTCTGCTATATTTAGCCCACATGGCATGCGTTGAAACATCAGGAATGCAGAGAGAGAGAGGTGAGGAGCAAAGGAGAAAGTGTAAGAATGGCGGAGAGCCAATCTTTTGTCACAGGAGTCATTCTATGGATGGATTGTTATATATTTGTAATTTACTCAAGCTCCTTCATAAGTTCTGAGGAGTTTCTTAACAGAAGCAAATTGCCCTGCTGCCTGAGTCCTTCTGTATGTGCAATCAATTCTGCAGATTGTAGATTATCCCAGCCTGCCTCTCAATGAATGCCGAAAGAGGGGATAATTTTGCAGCTAGAAGCCGCCATACATTTTTATAAAAATTAGGGGAGGGGGGATTCTTTAGAAAGAGGTGCGGCATTGATAGTATAATAAATTATGGGACAACCAGAATATATTGTGTCTTAGATGCTGGTGTGCTGTTTAACTTTCCGACTTACTTCTAAACCAACAACACATCATTATTAGTTGTGAAACACCAGTAATAACCACATTTTGTAGTGTACCAGTATATATTTTGTGATATGCACTGTAAAATCCAATAGTGATTTTAACTCATACTTTTTAGTTAACTTTACTTAATGTCTTAACTTAATTGCAAAACTCTAGTAATCTGGACTATTCACATACTATGTCTTGTTTTACTCATAAATCCCAAGTAAAGATTAATTGATTGGTTTGAGTACCACTTTGTCAAGCAAAAAAAAAAAAAAAAAAGAGTTTTGAGGCGGGGCTTTTCTTAATAGACTCTTCCCCATTTCCTCCACTTCGGCAGTTATCTGTCTCTGTTTGAATTCACTGATTTGCCAAAGTCATCTTAAATGTTTAATTGTCAATTCAACTGAATAATTTGAGAGAACATCACATAAGCTGATTTCTTAAATTTTCCTAAAATGTTTTATTTTGGACTAACCATTATGGTGGATGGTGTTTCGTTTGCTTGGGCACTTCATTTACAATTGTATATATTTATATCTGTATTCTGATTTGTTGCAGTGATGCAACAAGAATACACAGGTCATATATTCATATGTGACTGAAATTCACAATTTATATATATATGAATATTATATATTCATATATTATTAAAATATGAATTTAACATATATGTTTATATATGAATGATGTGATATCATATTTTATACCAAGTAATGATCATTTACTAAGTTAATAGTAGCATTTATAAACACGTATGAACAGTTGGTGAAATTTTTAAGTGGGTTGATACAATTCCTCTAAATTTGTGACAATATTTAGTAATTGACTACACTTGTGTCACACAGACTTCAACATTCAGCATGCTAAACACAATAATGGTAACAAATTTTATTTAAAGTAAATTATCAAGTACACTCTACAGTTCTTTTTTAGTCACTAGAACTCACGTGTAAGTCAACTATACTTATTAAGCTTTTGTAAGTACAACATAATATTCCTATTTCACTTTACTTAGTTTTTTTAAGGCAATCGGTTTCCTAATATTTTCCTAGTAATGTGAACACTAATAGAAAGTTAACTCAAACAATGATTTTAAGTCAACAGTACTTAACTATACTTGATTAACAATTTGTTTCTACAAATTGTGTTAAGTTACACCAACTAATCATTAATACTCTACTTTACTTAGAAATTTTAAGGCAATCGGTTTCCTCACTTTTTCTAAGTAAAGTCAACTTATTACATTTTACAGTGTGACAACTGTTCTTAGTGTGCTTCAGTGCAGATTTTACCATCAGTAATTTGATTTGGTAAAAATAATTTATTCTTTAAAGAGCCAAATTTTACAATAACGTCTCGGTGGTTAACATTAGTTAATGCTCAAGCTAACATAAACAAACAATAGCATGTCAATGTTAATAAAAGTACAACTGTTCATTCATGTTAATTCACAGTGCTTTAACTAATGTTAACAGATAAAACTTTAATTTTAAAAATGTAGCTATAAATATTGAAATTAACATGAACTAACAATGAACAATACGTCTACAGCATTTATTAATTTTAGTTAATGTTAAATGAATGGAGTTAACTAATGTTAATAAATGGAACCTTATTGTAAAGTTTATGCTTTTTGGATAAAACGACTCAATGGCTTATAGTTGTCTGTGCATATTAATCTCAGATATGAGTATTTAAACATTGAAAAATAACACGCTTCACCTTAGAAATCATAGCACAATTGAATTTGGAGATCTCTGACATGGTGAATGAATGCTGTCAGTGCATCAGATGGTGAGTGGTCATGTATTATTGAGACGGATCATTGACCTTCCATAACCTCAGTGGTTCCTGGCTAAGAGGATCATAAAATCAATACAAAACAAAAGAAATGCGATATCTGTACCTCAACGTTGAGAGAAATCAATGAAGATCTCTGATGGAGCGATGTTGACCTGTATAGTGAGATTCTTACAACTATGAGATATTGTGTGTGTGGGGATATTGTTTTTTTTTTTTACTCGAATGTACTTTTTATGTAGAGAACAAAATAAAGCTTTGCAAAATCAAGCTCAAACTCAGTAAATTAATCTAGTTCAGTCTAAGATTGAACTGTTTGACCCAATATATGTGTGTGTTGTATGTTTGTATGCTTATTAGAGTTGATGTTGCTTAGCAACATGGCATTAGTGATATTGAACTGCTGTTTTTAAGTATTTAATGCGGTTTTATTTCAGATTTGTTTGCTTAGAAAGTAGACGCTGATCTAGGCAGTAGAAATGTACTTCAAGGAAAGGTATTGTCTCAAATTCTACTTAGCTACTGGACAGAAAAATTAATGGGACTCCACAAGAAGGCGTGTTTTTTTTTTTGGTCTTACTATATGACGTGACAAGGTGAGTCATTATGACCTAGAATCAACATCTATGGGCTATTGAGTTTGTGTATCTGTTATAAAGAAAAATAGTAATAGTAAACTTAGATTTAACGTTTAGATGTGATCATGGGATTGTGTAAATGGTTGAAAGTCTGAAAAAATGAAAAGTCTGTCACCAATTACTAACCTTCATGTCTTTCCCCATTTGTATGGTTTTCTTTTTCTTCCAGGCAACACACACGGACACGCACACACACACACACACACACACACACACACACACACACCTACACACACACACACACACACACACACACACAAAAGAAACAAACAAAAGAGTTTTCCTTGCAATTACGTAGAAGGGGTTCAAAGGTTAAAGCTTCAAAAAGGACAGAAAAAGTGTGGTCCATAAAACTTGTGCTTTTGAAGACATACAACAGCTTTGTGTGGAAAAACAAACCATCATCAAGTCATTATTCACTTAAAATTTTGACATCTGCCCTGGCTGTTTTTGGCAATGAACGAGATTTCATTAGATTCATGAATTTATATTCAAAATGAATCACAAAACTGGTCTGAATGATCCGTTCACACATCTGATTCAGACTCAATGGTCCAGTTGTAGTAGTTACAAGTAGTTATAAAATAACGTCTGAATGAGAAATGATCAACTTTTCAGAGAAAATATTGGTAGTTTTGTCACACAAAGCTTTTGTTACGTTTGGTTTAATTGGGTTTTGGTTATGCCTTTTGTAGTTTTCATTTATTTTGTAGGCATTCCAGATTCCATCATGTGATCATGTCATGTGCTTCCCTTTTCTAATGAGTCATGTTCTGATTGGTTCCCTTATTCCATGTGTCACGTTCTCATTGGTTCATTAGGTGTGTTCGACATGGGCTGCGGCTGGATGCAACCGATCAGTGAGAGTAGCCGTGTGCTGGCGGGGAGGAGCTGAAAACGTAGATTTGAAGTCAGACACCTTCTGCTTCCCGTAGTGATGCTCGTGTTGCGTTTGCATACTTTATCACAGCTGAAGTGAAATAAATGCAATATTTGACTAATACACAAATGTTTCAGAGACATTTTTATTCTTACTATCTGTAATTTTGTCTGTTTTTACAAGAATAAAGTTCAACACATGCATATTTTATTAAATACCAATGTAGTGGTGTCTACGTTTATCAGTTTTATTTTGATAAACATGACAATACAACATCCCGACTACATGAAAAAAGCTTTGACTGTTATAAAAATAGAATTTTTTTTCAACATTAGCGGAACTTAGCAAAATAAACACAACACGTAATCGTTGTCATGCTGTGAATCCGGCCAGTCGTGGAACAGCTGTTTTCATCAGAGCTCATGCAGCTCTCGAAACGCTCACGCAGTACTTTGAAGCAGTCAGTCACATGGCATTGTCTCAAGTTGGACAAAATGTCTCACCAGCATACACTGCTTTAAGTCAGCTGCCGATCGGTCTGTGCAGCGGGGGATGAAGTTGAGCAGCCTGTCGTGTTCATTGCTTTCAGGTGTGTCTTGTTAAGTCATTAGTCTTTGTGTAAATATAGCCCTCATGTTTCCATTGTCTCTTGTTTAGCTTTGTCCCCTGGAACCTCTGTTATTGAGTTTTATGTTTCATGTTCATGTTCAAGTTTAGTTTTTCAAGTCAAGCCAAGTCTTTGTTTATTTTGTATTTGTTCACGTTTTGATTAAATAAAAACTGCACTTCACCTACAACTTACCTTCAGAGGACTACGTTATAGCTTTGGCTGGAATATAGAGCAAGAGTCATATGGACTGCTTTCATGTACTTTTTGTACTTTTACGGTGCTTTTTGAAAGCTTTAGTCCACATTTATTAAAATTGCTTGGAAAAGTGCTGTTGTCTTTTTTTGCTCCATGTAAGAAAGTAAGTAATATGGGGTTTAGAATGGCATGGTCCCCCCTTTTTGAGTAAAATATTTTGTATTTGGAGCAATGGTCTTTTCATTACAGAAACATCATGCACTCTCACGTTCTTCTTAAGAAGTTAGCAAAGAGGCCAGATGTCTTTCTCGAGAGTTAATGGCCTTCATGGCCACTTGGCAGGAGGCCACAGTCTGAATTAGCTGATGACAGATTCAGTTAATGATACATGCTGTGACCATGTGAAGAAATGAGGGTTTAAGCCAATATGGCAAGAGGAAGGAGAGGGGAGAATGAGTCCTGCGAAGCATGAAGCAGTCAACCCTGAAGAGACGAGAACAGTGTCCAATTGTGAAGCCCAATCGATAGCGCTCTGTGATTACTCGCCTGCTAAATAGTGGCCACCCCGAGGACATGAGCTTCTCATCACCAAAGAGATGAGTTAGAAAAGGTTCAGGACCACTGTGAGATCAGCAAATGTCAGTCAGCTCCCAGTCAGGATCAGATCCACTTTACTGATCGCTGTAGAAAAATGGAAGCTAATCAAAGGCTGTTTCATGAAAAGAGCTCTTGGCCATATGCCTTTATTTTTTCCCCATATGCCTTTATGATGGATCCAAAAATCTTGAGTTGTGAAATAAGAATCACTCCTCCGAGTGAGGTGTTGTGATTATTCTGCCTTATAAGATGCTTTCTTTTAGCCAAATACTAAGGCAGCATCCCATCCTTCACAGAGAAAATCCCATAATGCATTATAATAAGCTAATCCATCAAAGATAGCAATCACGTACGATGATTTCATGTATGATGAAATAAAACTTAAGTATTCAACTACTATGTTGAAAACAGTTGTGGATTTTTAAGGAAACCATAATATATATATATATATATATATATATATATATATATACATACACATTTTTTTCTACTTCAGTGCTTGTTTAGAATCTTCTTTTTCTTTTTACCAGGCTTAGTATCATTAAAGGCCCAGTATGTACATTTCACCACTAGATATCGCTTATTCAAAACAACAACAAAGGCGTAGTTTTATGATGAAGTAAATGAGCATGGAATCATGGGAGTTGTTACCTCCACAGCAGATGGAAAGCAATCCGACAGGACTCAGACAAAAATTCATGTTCATGGATGAGACAATGTATTAATGTATTGTTAAAATTTGTCCACCTGAAAGTTACATTTGATCACTTAAAGGGTTAGTTTACCCAAAAATGAAAAATCTGTCATTAATTACTCATCCTCTTGTTGTTCCACATCTGTAAGTCCTTTGTTCATCTTGGGAACACAAATTACGATATTTTGATGAAATCTGAGAGGTATGCGAGTCGCATAGACATCAATATAATCAACACTTTCAAGGTCTAGAAAGGTACTAAATGTGTTAAAACTCAAAGTGACACAAATTAAGGGTTAAATTTTTGGATTTTATCTTACATATTGTGCCTTTAAAATCAAAAGCTTTATTTCAATTTGAGGATAAAATGAGTTATTATAGCAATTTAACATTATATTAAATAAATAGTTTAGAAATTCATTATATTAAACTTTGTCTTGTGCTAGCTGAGCAACTGCATACATGTTATAAAACTGTTTACACTTACAGACTTGTTATAGTTGTGTCAGCACAGTAAATTGAGTTGGGAGGGAATATTTTAGCATTGAAAAAATGCATCACTTTTTAGTCTGTACTATATTTCCACTATACTATCAACAGATACTAAGAAAGCAACTCTCAAGGTCATGGAAGGTTACAGAGAGAACCATGTCATACGTAGCCTTGAGCAAGGCACTTTACCCAAGGATATCACAGGGGATTGACCCTACAATTACTTTACTGTGTACTTTGAGGGGGCCATTTAATGGCATGTATACTGATTTAAAGTCATATTACCAGTATATACATCATAAGCATTATGATATTAACATTGGGAATGTACTGCGTTTTAAATAGCTGTTGTGAGGAGACACATTGCATTGCAGGAGAGCGGTTAACCTTTGTGCCTTGTTTCATTTAGAGTTTCATGTGTTTTGATGTCCATTTAGAGAATGGTTACGTTATTATTAATGGTCATATTGGACATGAAGTGAGTCATAGACTACGTTTAAGGTTAAATGTGTAGGATTAAATTTGGGGGAATCGTGGGTTTTAGATAAGAATGTTTCCCTGTGGAAGGATTCATTTTCAAAACGTATGAGTTCAGAGGCACAGGGATTTTAAATCTGATTGAAAGAGCATGCTTGCAGGCAACAGGAGAAATGCTCTGCAAGATTTAACTAATAATATTGTGTTTCTTGCTGCAGCCTTGGACATGCAGTAGATTTTCTCAAAGGGTGCTTTCAGAAAGTGCTCAGCTGTGTTTTTCTAGTGCTTAAATTGACTTCTAGAAGTGCTTTAACACTATGCATATCATAAATAAAGGACCACTCATCCATGTTCAACAGATGAACAAAATTATAAGGGTTTGATGTGGCATGAGAGTGAGTAAACGATTATTTTTTGTTGTTGTTGTTGTTCATATTTTCTTTAACATTGCAATTGCAATGTTGTATGAGTTTTTAATATTAATTTATATTTGGATATTTTAAAAGCCATTTTTGTCCTATAATGAAAACTGCTGAATGGATTTTTTCAACACAGAAGCTTACAGAACAATGTCAGTCTATTTATATTTCAGCAAATCAATTACACATGTAACCATGGTTCCCTGAGAGGTGAACGCCTCCAGCACGACTGCGTCTGAAGCACGTGTAACTAGTCAAATTTTGATTGGTGCAGCGTCACCTCTTGTTGTGTGATGGCATAAGGTAGAAGCAATTAGGGGTTAGGTGCCTTGCTCAAGGACACTTTAGTCATGGTATCGAAGGTGGAGAGAGTGTTTATCATGCGAGCAGGGCAACCATCCAGTAAAGCATTACAGTAATCTAGTCTCGAGGTCATAAACGCATGAACTAGCTTTTCCGCATTTGTCATTGAGAGCATATGTCGCAATTTAGATATTTTTAAGATGGAAGAATGCAGTTTTACATATGCTAGAAATGTGGCTTTCAAATGAAAGATTGGTATCAAAGAGCACACCCAGGTTCCTAACTGACGAAGACGACTTAACAGAGCAGCCATCAAGTGTTAGACAGTATTCTAGGTTTTTATGTGCTGAAGTTAGTTTCATGTGCTGAACTAGGTGCAGATTGCTGGGGTTGCCCCTTGGCAGCAGCCCCACAGGACCGATGACAGTGAAGGATAAACCTCTGGAATGCTGCCTCTTGTTTCTTTGTCTCCTGAAACCTCTCGACGAAAGTGCTTACAACGTTGCCGAAGAGGCCAGGAAGTGACGGCGGAGCATCAAGGAGGAAAGCTTTGTCCTTCTCCTTGATGCCCAAGAGGTTCAACCATAGGTGTTTCTCCGTGGCCATGATAGCTGCCATGGAACGGATGGCTCCATAAGCTCCTCATGCTGTAGGGATATGGCTGGTGAGTCACCAATATCGAACTCTTCAATGCTAAGGATGTCTAACTCCTCAGAGCTAGACAATCCCAACATAAACTCTCATTCTAGGTGGAAAAAGCCGCAGAACGGGTTTGAGCAGTGGAACTAGTGGATGAGAGCTGAGAAAGGACCGATGCCGTCTCAAAGTTCTCCAGTAGTTCCATTTGCGAACCCCACGAATGAAGCCACCTCACTGCCTCAGAGCCTGGCCGCTCTTTTCAAACACAACCAGGGAGAGGAGGATTCTCAGAGGAAGTTCCTCACAATGTGCTCAGCCAGCCCCCTCAAGAGCTGACCACACAAGCTCCACTTCCAAGTACATAACACACAGATCGTATGTGTCCCCACCCGTGATGTAATGAGGACGGGAATGCACACATAATCAGAAGTGCTTAGAGCTTGCCATATATAGTATAATGATAGATAGATAGATAGACAGACAGACAGACAGACAGACAGACAGACAGACAGATAGATAGATAGATAGATAGATAGATAGATAGATAGATAGATAGATAGATTGCTATGAAGCATAATGAACTAAGAAAGATGATGATTTTATATGATATTAAGAAAGTGGTTGTTTGTTTTATATTTAGTATTGATTCGTATTGAATTTCGATTTCGATTTCTCAAGCAGAGCAGGTGTTTGCTGCATAATGTACACCAAATTGGAGCCATATTTGAAATCAATGTTCTGACATTCAGCTTCTTTGGATGGGGTAAATTTAGCAGTGAATGACTCACCGTTCCATAAAGAGGACGTGACTGGGTACCTTGATGTCTTAAAAATGAGTACTTGTTTTGCCGATGTACCGTTTGAATCTGATCTTAACGGAAAGTGTTTGAGCGGCATTCTGTATGTGTTTCTATGGTTACCTTCTCAGGTGAACATGATTTCTGCTTGCAAAAATCCATTTGGCGACAGGTGAGAATGTAATTTTGAATGACTGAAAAGTTGTTTGAACAACATTCCATATGCATGTAGAATTTCTTTCTTTCTTTCTTTACTTAGTAAGATGCCCAACAATTTGTTTTGACATACTTCGGTGGGGTTAAAGGGTCAGACCCCTTCAAAACAGCAGGTAATTTGCACAATAGAACACAGAACCATTCACTCTGTTTATTTACAGCTGGTATTGACCCTGAGAGAAGTGGTTTTGTTATAAATACTATGAGGCTGACAGCAGAAACATAATCACACCGTCCTCCTAGTGTGAATTATGTCTTACTACTCTGTTTGAACTGTGTGGATATTTAATTATCAGTATGCACATGACTTTAAAAGTGTAGTCTTTGTGTCCTACACAATGAAACATCCTAAAGCATGTCATTGACTCTTGTAAATGTGGTATATGTGATTTTACTGTATTAACTGACCAACTGGATTTTTTATTACACTGTGTACTGACTAGGCATGTTGTGAACTGGGATGTGAAGTTAGCATGGATCAGAAAATGACAAAACCATTAGATTGAACCATTAATCCTATTAGATTGTGAATGCTGACAATGAGTTGAACCACCCATGGTCAGAGGGCTGAACTTGTAGTACCGTCAATGAAACAAAAGCACAGTTCTAGAGCACTGCGTGAGCAAAGCATCTTTAAAATGCTAATCAAATCCAAATTGTTTTTGTATGAGATCAATGCATGTCATTTGAGCTGGCGATAAAAAGATATTTAAAGGGGATGGAACCCTGCACATAAAAAATGAGATGGAAATTACCTCTCCTCTCCGTTTTAGAAAACAAGAAATTAATTTGCATTTTAAGGGCTTCTCAATAAAACAATAAAGGTAGGAGCAAATGCAATATTTATCATAGGCATCATCAGAAACTAATGTTGAGCCTTGTGAACAAAAGGAATCAAAAAACAAAAAAAGCTTGTTGTGCCTTATAATTGTGTTTAGGCTTGAAAATATAACTTGTAATGGTGTTTACTCACATAATGAAGCAGGGAACAAATACTTCTAGCAGACCTGTTGCAGTTCATTTAGTTTTCATTACAATTTGATCACATCTGGGTAAATTACCTCTGCATAATCCAAATGAAAGTATCATATTTACATTCGCCCAGCCAGAGGTCTGAGTATTTTTGAATGAGTGCGAGAGTGAATCATGAACCCCGATATGAGAAGTGCTGACCTTATGGGCACATTAAATCTTGCTAGTGATATACATGCTATAATTATATTCATTCCCCCATTGCTTGATTGCTCTTTCTGCCGAACTGTTATATGCGGTGTGGCTTCATGCGCCTGGAATGAGTTCTGCTGCTGTGTTAGTAAATGTAGTGGTCATTTAATCTGCTTGACTAGTCTTTGATTGAGGATATAAAGTCTAGTTCAACTTATTCTGACCAAGGACCATTCACTTAGACAGGAAGAGACTGTCTGACTGACATGGAAGGCAACAAATCATGGTTTGTTTTGTTTTAATGTGTAGTTTAGGGGTCTTAATTCATAAATGATTTAAAAAAAAGTGGATAAACTATGGTTTCAGATTTTCTTTGTCCAAAAGCAGGGCTGTGTGTCATTCAGAAATGAATTGAGAAAATCTGTTATATTCCAATTAAAATTGTGAATTTAAATTTGTATACAGTAGCAAACAGGTTACAGAATTGCAATTTGAATTCACCAGTTACAGGTGTCTGAGCACATGTAAACACATGGCAATCTATTGACAAACGTCTATCCATGACATCACATGCAGAGCACTCGTGCACATGTAAGTAGGGTGACCACCTGGCTATTGATCTGTTGCAGCACAGTAGATGTGATTTTGCGGGACAATGCGGGACATGTGTGAGGACAGTATGGCAAGCCATTTTGACTTTTATTCATTCTTGGGATATGAATTCTTGATATCAACAAATCAATTTTCACTAGTTAAATTGCTAATTCTTGATATCAGGAATTACATTTCCACTAGCAACAGTGTTAATTCCTGACATCAACAATTTAATTCTAGATATCAAGAATTACATTTCCACTAGTAAAAACTATAATTCTTGATATCTGTAATTGTATTTTCACTAGTGAAATCTCGCCATAGGCTGCCATTCAAATTCAACTGTTGATATCAAGAATTGATTTCTTACTATTTGAAATTCCAATTTCACATATGAGGAATACAATTCTTACTAGTAGTAAAATTGCATTGTCACAGTTTTTTATCATATTTCTTATGATGGTATTGTAATTTCAGGGATAAAAATAATAATAATACAGACATGACTGAAATACGGGACACTACCCAATCACGTCTTACTCCTTTCGGGACTGTCCTGCAAAATGCGGGACGGGTGGTCAGCCTACATGTAAGGGTGCCTATGTTACACGTCATCAGCTTTTTCTTCACGAGGCATTTGTTTGTAGCACGTGGCAATGGAGAGCAATAGTTTCAGGAAGTGTGTTCCTCTGTATCCTGGCTTTATGACACCAGAGGACACGCACAAGCTCTGTGTTATCTGCCTTGGAGCTGGGTATGCGAGTTCAGTTCTTGAGGGAGCTGAATGTGTTCACTGCAAAATGTTTTCAGTGAAAAAGCTCTGCTCATGCTTGTCCCTTTTCTTAAGGGAAGAGGAACGAGTGTCTGCACCGTGATTCGGGCCCTACTGCTGCTGAGGCTTTGACTTGGGCTCCTGAGAAGTGGAGAAGTCACTTGCAGCCGATTGGATGATTACTTCCTGGCGGACCATGGTTGCTCCTCCCCCATGAGCCTACCGTTCCTTTTGGACCTTCACACTGAGGTGGAAAGGTCTTGGAAGAAACCATATAGGGTATGCGAGGATGCGCCCTTTGGAAGAGATGCTGACTAGCTATCTCTCACAGAGCAAGGTATCGTCATTGAGAGCTCTGGTGTTACATGTCAGACCATCTTGCTACGTGTAGGTAATGTTGGTGTGTTTCAGGCCTACCAAGCTGACCTGCTTAGGGACTTGGACCAAGGGCAGGGATGGTCACTAGAGGCGGTTGCTGACCTGTACCATACCACAGACTTGGCTCTCCAGGCCACCAAGCAGATGGTCGATACCATTGGTCATTCAATGGTGGTCATGGAAAGGCATGTTGGAGGCACCAAACTTTTCTCCTTGATGCCCCGATCTCACCATCTGGACACTTTGGGACGTCTGTTGAGGCAGTGGTGGGGAGATTCAGGGAGATGAGAGTGCAGTCAGCTGCCTTCAGGAAGTACATCCCTTGAAGTTTCGAATCACCTCCTGAATGGTGAATGGGGTCAGTGTTGGGTGCTTTTTGTGGCCCGATTAGAGGCTTGTTGCTACCAACATTTTGTCTAAATATCCATAATTGTGTGTCAATATGATTATTTTTCTGCTCCCGGTTGAGTCAGAGCTCTGACTCGATTCCAAGACTCTTGATCAGACTGCCTCCTATGAGACACTCACAATAGCCAATAAGAGCGAGCAAGCTTAACCAACAAGATGCTCCATGCTTTTATTGCTGAAACATGGAAGCCACAAAAAACAAACAAACTAAAATAAGAAAGAAAAAAAACTGAGAAAAAAATTGAGAAAGAAGATTGTCTATTCTCTATAGAGTCTTCTAAGCCAAGATTTCATCCACTTTTTTGTTTTTCGCTGGAAAACAGAATGTTCAGCAGGACTGATCATCCTCTATATTTGATTTTCTTCTGAAGTCACATTTGAACACATGAGTTTCTGTGTGATCTTATGTCTATGGAATTGCCACTATAAAATCATAACCAGAGATGGTCTTATTATTGGGAAATAACAGGGTCCATGGTTCTACCATTGGAGAAAGTGTAATGTAATCACGTTTAAACGTTTGTAAAAACGTAATCATGTAAAAACGTTTGCAGATACCATAGAAGTGAATGAGAATATGTAAACAGAATCCTACCTGTAGCAAAATTGTCTGGCTTCTTTTATAAAACAGCTTTTTTTTTTTCAATTCAAACTCTAAAATTAGATCACAGTTTTTTTTTTTATTTTGTTGCCAGTCAGCATTTTTGATAATTTTCTCAAAAAATTGCATGGCCCACAAAATATTTTGTTGTATGAATATCTGAACATGCAATACAGAGCCTTTGCGTTTAAATGAAAAAAAAAAAAAACAACAAACATTTTATTCTAGCTTCATGAATTAATATTATTATTATTTATTTTTATCAAAAATTGAATGTGGGTAAGTTTGTTCCTTTTTTGTCTGTGTTTTGATCCGGAGATTCTACTTTTCAGAAGACGTGTAATAGCCTACAGCATAACAGTGAAAACATGGAAAGCCTGAAAATTCCGTCAATGGTGGGGAAGCGTTGTCTCATAAATGATCGAGAATTACATCAATAGCAGAGAAAAAGTGAATGGGAAACATGTTGAAGATTAGCCGATAGGCTGTCAGTTAAATTATAAGCTGTTTTCAGCAGTTATAAGCAGTTTATCAAGCGTACTGAAGCCTCTCCTCCATTGATAACCATTAAGAAAAACAACCTCTTTTTTGTTTTGTTTTCCCTAACCTTGCAGGCTTGCCTTTATGCCTTTGAGCGGGCTTTGTACAATCGGCAGGTGTGTGATCTCGTGGTATGGCCAAATCGTCTAATGTATGTGATGGGAGAGTTATAATGTTAAAAATCAGTTGAAACTCTCCTTATGTCTGTGCTGTCCCACAGTTTTAAAATCAGTAAAGGTTTGATATTTGTGTCGCATTTCTCAGGCATTAGGTGACCTTAATGTGCATGTGCACTGTGTGTGATTCAATGGACTGCCGTCTGTCAATAGATCAGCATGTGTTTAGTGCTCAGACTCTTCAAGGGCGTTCCCCATAGCGTCAATACCAAGACGCAGCGTCTTGTTCCCCTTCTCAGGGAAGCAGGTTGCATATGCAACCTAAGACATTTACTACAAAAGTGTGGTTTGTCAAGCCAGACTTTACGGTCTTAAAAAAGTATTTTATCTATGATTGATAAATAGAGGAAATGCGTGATTGATGGATCATTAGCTGTGTTGAATTTCTTTGATTTACAGCTCAGTAAATTAATTCCTGCCATTACAATTAAAATTCCAACTTCCTCTGGGTTGAGGCTAATTCAATTTCAGTCACATGATCTTAAAGAGAGCAATTTTTTCAATTCTGAATTTACACAACCCCATTCAAAAATAAAAATTTTGATTATTTCATGGGCATAAAATAGCTATGCTCATTGATAGCTTTTTTTTAAACATTTATCTATTATTATTATTATTATTATTATTATTATTATTATTATTTTGGAAAGTTCAGAGAGAGTGAGGGAGAACAGGACTGGCATATAACCCTGGCAGAACTCAAATCCATGTTCCCATTAGCACAACAGCTCTTTATATGAGAACAATGTGCTTCTCTTTGTGCAACAGCTCCGATAGAAAATACAGAAACTCATTTAAAAGTGCCATTATTTTAGCTGTGTTTGTTAAAAAAAGTATCATATCTGCTTAATCATAAATGACTGTCAATTCCATTTGCATTAGTTCATCATCATGCTTCAGTAACACATGCAGAAAATTAAATAATGTACAGAAATACCGTACAGTGAGACAGCAAACAGAACTTGTTGACTTGTATTTAGCAGAGCAGAAGCAATATAATGGCTGTTTGATGAAGATATAACCTGTCTCTAGCAAAGACCTTTATGACATGAACCCCAGATCTTCCCCTGTAAGAACATACCACTCCTCTGTTATGTAACTGTTTAGCTTCATGTGCTGAGGAGGTTAACCCAGACATTTCCAGTAACCAGGGTAACCAGGGAAAATTGAATGCAGCAGAAGGGTTATATGGGGGAACACTATCAGTTTCCATACATGCAGTACACAGTAGGACTATATAGTTGCTCTACTGACTCAACTGAAAAGTGAAAACAGCCCATTATTACCTTAAAAAGCTACCTGATCTGACCTTTAAAAACTAGACTTTTTAGTTTTGTTAAGATGTTACAAAATGAAGCACATTTTAAAATGCACATACACAAACCAATTTCATTTATTTATTTACTTACAGTATATGAATAATGATGATGATGATGATAGTAATAATAATAATCCATTACTACTACTTTCTACACATCAATGACTAATATGTATAATTCAACATGTATGCAGACAGGAGATCAGCAATATTACTACAGCTTCCTCTCAGCTCACTGCAACAGAACTCACAAGAGGCCTGAACAACACCTGCCTAATCTGCCTGACATTAGCTCATACGAATGTGTACATTCATCATGGTTATGTAAAGGACTTGTGCTTCCTTCTATTTCCCCCAAGAGTTTATGAAAACACAAGCTCTTTCATAATTGACCAAAATCTTCTATGCTTTACACGCCTTGGAAATCAGAGGTAAAGTACAAGGCTTTAAACTAAAACCAGCTGGTTTTATGGTTGTTTGACATTTCAGTATTGCCCTCTATAGACTGTTCAATTTTAGTGACGGCAACAATGTTGTGATGCACGGAAATGTGGGAACCTGACAATAGTTGTGGATCCACATGCAGGCTTTATTAACAAAAGAGCATAGTCAAACAGTAATAAGAAGGGCAAGGCAAAAGACTAATCCAAATCACAGGCAAAGGTCAATGCATGGCGGTGAAATGATCATAAAACAAGGAATCAGTCCAAGGTAAAAAAAAAAAAAAAAGACAGGCAATATTCAGTAATGTGTGTGTGCAGCTTATAAAGTGTCACTGATGAGAAACAGGTGTGAGTGTGTGATTAGTTCCAGATCGGGAATTGTGGGAAATGGAGTCCATATAACAAAATTGATGTTTGGAGACCCAGGGCACATGTTGCAAATTTACACATTCTTCTTTAGGCCAAAGATGATGTAGTGGTGACTGATGAGACTTCTTTTCACAAGGACGAATAACATAGTTGTGGTCTCAGTGATAAAGGCCTTCATTCACAGAGCTTAGTAAAATGATGCCAAATATTTAAAATATACTGTCTTGATGTTGTTTCTACAATATTTTGGAGTTTTAATGTAAATTACGATATAGAAATATATGAAAAATGAAAAACTTTAATGTTTGGTGTAATTAATCATGATTAATTAAAGAAAACTGTGTGTGATTAATTCATTTTTGATATCGATTGACAGCACTAATTTATATTCTATATATATATAGTCTTTTCTTATAGTCTTTTATGCTCTCCGCTTGATTAAAAATACTATAAAGACAATAATATTGTGAAATATGAATTACAAATGCTGATTTACTGTCACCCTGCTCTGTTCCTGTTTGCCTGCATTTACTGATTATCGCCGCCTATGCCTAATTGTGTTCTCTTGTTTCCTCCTGTCTATTTACACCCCTGGTTCTGTTCAGTTGTGTGTCGGTTCTTGTTAATATGTAATGCGTTTAGATGTAAAGCCTGTTTTTTTAATCGTCTTTTTGAGTGCTACCTGCATACGTGAAAATGAAATTGTTAGAAGAAATTGTATAAATTTGTCCACTTAAAATTTTTGTTCCTGTGACTTTTAGCAACATCCCTGAGAAGAAGGTGCAATACCGCTGGAGTATTTTACAGTAAAAATCCAATTATTTTAGAAATCTGTTTATAAGTCACCTTTCTAAAGTCATCCACAAGCCAATTTGCACAATCTTTTTCCACATAAAAGCAACAGGTGTCTGAGCATGACTTTAATGTATAATATTGTGCAAGGATCTCAGTTCTCAATCTAATGGAAACGACTTTGTGTTCATGCCTACAACACCGAGACATGAGATTCTGCTCTATTCAGGTCAAATTAGAAAAATTATTTCCCCAGGCCAAAATGTGTGACATAGAGTAAAAATTATGCAAACGCACTTTTTCATTCAGAGATGATAGAAGAATGCAATCAAAATGCAAATATTTCCTCATAATTGTATAGATTTAGAATTTCATCTATTTTTTTTTTGTGGAGTTCTTAAAAAAAAACTGCAGATGAAGTTTAGCCCATCAAACTCCTCGATCAGGGCACTACGGTCACATATGCTATTGTGGATGTAGCATTTCCACCACCAACCTGACTCAACATCTTTCTCCTGATAATTTGATGGTTATAATCTATTAATTTTCCTTTCAGTTAAAGTCTCCATGGAATTAGATTTGATATAAAATTCATTAATGGATAGGCTGCCTCCTGCTCAGAGAGACAGCCAGTCTCTCTTCACCAAGAATTACAACACTTGCATTCCATATAAACATCTATATTCCCTGGATTTTTATGCTGGCAACATTTCGATGAATCCCCTCCTGTGTACGGAATAAGCTTATTAAGTTTCGCACTGATCATAGAATCGCCCATAACAGACCAAAAAGAATATTGAGACTTTTGATATTCACTAAAGTTGATTCACCATACCATCACCATAGTCCAAAAGGCAGCTTTTATTAGTACCTCTTCAACTAAATAACATGTTCTGATATTTAATAAATAAAAATAATTCCCTTTATCATTAAAATTGTTTTCATTAAAAGCACAAAATGATGTAGGGAAAACACAACGTGATCTCATGAAAATATGTGTGTATTTTTACATAAAGTGTGGTTCTACTTCATACACAAAAACATACATAGCATTTATAGCATTAAAGCATAAAAATACTTGCATATTAACAGCAAAAAACGTAAATCATTTACGTATCCAAGTGTGAATGTGTATGAATTCCCATGTGTTAATATTAAAATCGTGGCATTAATGTTTTGAATCTGTTGTATTCAGTTGTCATATCAGTGCATGTTTTTAGTCAAATGTATTGAATGCAGTTTAATCATCTACTTAATATGAAGGAACATTTCTGTCTGTGACTTGTGCTGCAAACTCGTTTCGGAGGAGCATACATAATGTTAAACAAGACTACACTTTGAAACCTTAAAAAAATGAATACAATTTCAGTAATTCTTTAACCATTCTGTAATATTTAGTTTGTTTGCTGTGAGACACAAAAGGTGTTTTCTCCTTTTCAGCGACAATACAACCATAAGATTCACCAAAGCACAACATGAATTCACAAATCACATCAATTTTATTTATTCGCTGTACTCCAAATCTTTAGAATCCATGTTTGTAAGGAACAGATCCAAATTCAGCCCTTTATCCGGCTATCTTTATCTTCATTCTCAGCAGCGACCATCACAGTCAAAGCCCGCGCTCCTCGGAAATTGTTATGGGTAGGTTTAGGCGTAGGTTTAGGATTAGTGGCTCAAATATCGTTTTAATGTTATTTTTTTTTTACTAAAATGGTCATTTTCCTACACATTTTTTATTCCATTAACATTCTCTATAAAATGTTTAGGTTCAGGATGGAGTTTAGGGATCTTACATTTATCTAAAAAAATGATAAAAGGGAAATTATACATTTATCTTTATGGCATGAAAGATTCGTAAATATTTTTACGTTTTAGTGTTGTAAATACATCAATATTGTATGTTACCTTTCTAAATGTACAAAAATGTTTGTTTTGTGTATTTGAAATTAACTTACTGATACCTATCTATCAGTCAACAAGGCCAGGCTGGAAAAGAACATCTTTGAAGTAATGCATGTTACCAAAATCCCTTCAGGGAAGTCAGTTCACTTAGTGTAGTTATTGTAACTGTAATAAAGCATTTATTGTTTATTAATATTGAGAAGCCCTACTGTTTTCAACATTGTTTAAAATTAAAAATGTTTCTTGAGCAACAAATTAGCATATTGGAATGATTGAATGAACCATGTGACATTGAAGACTGGAGTTAAAATACTGAAAATTCAACTTTACCATTAAATAAATTAAAATATATTAAAAAAAAAGAAAATGTTATTTTTTGCACAATTACTTTTTTTCATTGTATTTTTGATACAGTAAATGCAGCCTTAGCGATCATAAGAGACTTCTTTCAAAAACATTTTAAAAATAATCTTACTTACTCCAAACTTTTTTCTAAACTTTTTTTCTTAAATTATTTTCTCTTGTAGTTATGAATTACCTTTTAATATGGCTGATCCTTTTTCCATCCTCTGTTGTTTAAAGCTCAGTGACTGTTTCCTTTTTTGACTGTCCTAGCTGAAGCTGTTGCTTTAAGTCCCTGTTTTCTCTGACGGTACACACATTTGGATCTGGAATATGAAATGACTATTACAGGAAATGGCTTTAAAACACCCAGAGGATTACATGAGTCTGTTAAAGGTAAATGTCCATGGGAAGGCCGGAAAATGTGTTTTTAGAGCATTTAGCCTTTGTGGACCTCGTAGTGACAACGTTTCTAAATCTATAAGTCAGGCTTCAGAAAGATCTCTTACTTTTAAACACACAAATACACCTTCTGGGTAAATGTTAGATCTTTTTTTGCAGTTGCTTTCTCATAGAAAGCAAGTAAAATGAATCAGAACTGTCTGCACACCCACTCACAATGTACCACACGACATTGTTGACATTTCTGAGCATCCATGTAATACCTTTGGCCTCAACTAGCTATAGAGTGAAACATACAGCGATGGATGATGGATGAAAAGCGAATCATGGCCTTCCAATTGAATGGAGTGGAGTGGTCATATCTTTCGCCCTCTGATTCCCGATTTCTCACATGTTAGATTAAGGAAAAGCTTTCTCTGGGAGAAATGAAGCAGATTTCGGGCTGAAGGTGACTCTCTGTTGGAATTCAACACCATTTCAGAGAGCCCTTTTCATTATTATTGAGCTATACACCCTATGACTTGTCAGATTGATTGAATGTTGAGTGTTCGTGTGGCGGCACTTGGTTCACTGAACCCAAGGCTTATTCTTATTCAGCTTGCGCTCTGTTTACTTTTACTTTTAAAAGTAAATAGCCTGTTCGGTTCATGCTCATGTTCAAATTACATGGGTATACGATTAAAATAAGCAGAATTTGTTAGTATTTGGTACGTCACTTTTTGCTTTAATGAAAGTGGGCCTTGAGTTGGTGTGTGTCTGTAATTGCAAAGACTAGAAATCACAACTTAAAATTTTATGTTTCTTATATCTGTGCTATAGTTAGAATCACTTAGTGTTCAGTTCTGCGGTGTCAATTTTTTTGAGTCAATTTTCGACTGTTGTGTGAATTACAATACCTTTTAAAAAAATTAGGTCATAAGATCAAATTTTGAGGTTATAATTTTAAATATGATCATACAATTTAAAATAGCTTTCTGTTTTAATATATTTTAAAATGTAATTTGTGATCTCAAAGCTGAAATTCAACATCATTACATGTCTTCAGTGTCACATGATCCTTCACAAATCATGCTGATTGGATGCTCAAAAACATTTCTTAGTTAAACAGTTGTACTGCTTATTTTTTTAGGGGTCTTCAAAATAAAAAGTAAAAATAAAACATTTAAAATTGCAATGAGCTGTAATATTATAAATAACTTTACTGTGAAAATGTATCAATTTAATGTATCCTTGCTGTATAAAAATATTAATTTCTTTAACAAACAAAAAAAAAAGTTAAATACCACAAACTTTTGAATGGTAGTGTATATTTTGAGAAGGGTTCTTTAGAGAGTCTCCTTGTCCTCAGAAGAAACCTACGGTGGCCCAGTAGTGCACATCGCAACGAAATTTAAAAAGCAAACATAACTTCACAACAGCAGGCAGCAGCCATGTCACCCTGTAGCCCAAGACTGGTTGCCCACTGAAGCTAAGCAGGGCTGAGCCTGGTTTGTACCTGGATGGGAGACCTCCTGGGAAAACTAGGTTGCTGCTGGAAGAGGTGTTGGTGAGGCCAGCAGGGGGCGCTCACCCTGTGGTCTGTGTGGGTCCTAACGCCCCAGTATAGTGATGGGGACACTATACTGTCAAAAAGCACCGACCTTCGGATGAGACATTAAACCGAGGTCCTGACTCTCTGTGGTCATTAAAAAATTTGCCCACTGGCCTCTGTTCATCATGGCCTCCTAATCATCCCCACACTGATTGGCTTCATCACTCTGTCTCCTCTCCACCAATCAGCTGGTGTGTGGTGGGCGTTCTGGCGCAATATGGCTGCCGTCGCATCGTCCAGGTGGATGCTGCACATTGGTGGAGGATGAGGAGATTCCCCCTTCCATATGTAAAGCGCTTTGAGTACCAAGAAAAGCGCTATATAAATGTAACAAATTATTATTATTATTATTATTATTATTAACACAACGGAATCGCCGCAACACAACGGAAATGCTCTCAGTGCTCAGTAAAGTTAGAGTTCCTTGCCACTGTTCTAAGAGTCCAGAGTCTTACAATGCTTGGTGGAATTGGCAGACGTTCCCTTCATCATGCACTGTGCTAGCGTGTCAAATCATTCACAGGAATAAATATGAAGGTATTGTGCACAAATGTGATTTTAAATTAATATTTCATGTCAATGTTTACATATTTAAAACTAATCATGGTATTGTAAGACGGACTCTTAGAACAGTGGCAAGGAACTCTAACTTTACTGAGCACCGAGAGCATTTCCGTTGTGGCTTTACTTCCGTTGTGTTGTGGCGATTCCGTTGTGTTGTGCACTACTGGGCCACCATAGAAACTGGAAGACCCAGGTGAAAAGTATACTTGAATGCACATATATATATATATATATATATTATATATATATATATATATTATATATACAGTTGTGTTCAAAATTATTCAACCCCCACTGAAATTGATTGTTTTGGCCGGTTTGACATTGATTTTGATCATTCAGTCATCCTGCTTACAATTAAATCAAAGAGGCATGTGTAGGTCAGACAAATATAACATAACATTTATAATGAAATAACCACAAATGTCTTTTCTCTGCTCACATCATTATCAGTTTTATTCAACCCCCAAGTGACATTCAATCTTAATACTTAGTACAACATCCTTTTACAGTTATAACAGCTTTTAAACGTGAAGCATAGCTTGACACAAGTGTCTTGCAGCGAGCTACGGGTATCTTCGCCCATTCATCATGGGCAAAAGCCTCCAGTTCAGTCACATTCTTAGGCTTGCGCACTGCAACTGCTTTCTTTAAGTCCCACCAGAGGTTCTCAATCGGATTTAAGTCTGGTGACTGCGATGGCCATTTCAAAATGTTCCAGCCTTTAATCTGCAACCATGCTCTAGTGGACTTGGTGGTATGCTTGGGATCATTGTCCTGTTGAAAGGTCCCAACGTCTCCCAAGCCTCAGGTTTGTGACGGACTGCATCACATTGTCCTCCAATATCTCCTGGTACTGAAGAGAATTCATGGTACCTTGCACACGCTGAAGCTTCCCAGTACCTGCAGAAGCAAAACAGCCCCAAAGCATGATTGACCCCCCGCCATGCTTCACAGTAGGCAAGGTGTTCTTTTCTTCATAGGCCTTGTTCTTCCTCCTCCAAACATAGCGTTGATCCATGGGCCCAAACAGTTCTAATTTTGTTTCATCAGTCCACAGAACACTATCCCAAAAACTTCTGTGGTTTGTCCACATGACTTTTGGCATACTGCAGTCGACTCTTCTTATTCTTTGGAGACAGCAAGGGGGTGCGCCTGGGAGTTCTGGCATGGAGGCCTTCATTACGCAGGGTGCGCCGTATTGTATGAGCAGAAACTTCAGTACCTACATCTGACAAATCTTTTCTCAGTTCCTCAGCAGTCACACGGGGACTTTTCTCCACTCTACGCTTCAGGTAGCGCACAGCAGTCGAAGTCAGCATCTTCTTTCTGCCACGACCAGGTAGCGTTTCAACAGTGCCCTTTGCCTTGAATTTGCGAATGATGCTTCCTATGGTGTCTCTTGGTATGTTTAACATCTTTGCAATCTTCTTATAGCCATTGCCCTTCCTGTGAAGAGTAATCACCTCTTCTCTTGTCTTCCTGGACCATTCTCTTGACTTCACCATGTTTGTAACCACACCAGTAAATGTCTAGAAGGAGCTGAGTATCACAGTCATTTTAAAGCTGCCTAATTGGTGCTTATTAGGCTTTATTGCTGCTCCCTGACATCCACAGGTGCTTTCAATACCTGATTGAAAACACTTCAATGGACCTCTGTTCTTCAGAGTGGTAGTCTTTAAGGGGTTGAATAATTGTGTCAATGAAGAATTCACAAAAGAAACATTTACTACTGTATTACAAAACCAATTGATGTCATTTTAGTTGCATATGCTTCTTTAAGAAGTCCTTGTAGGATTTCATTCTGAATTCAATTACAAATGTACTCTAAATTCTCTAAAACGTCTCGGTTACGTATGTAACCCTCGTTCCCTGAAGGAGGGAACGGAGACGTACGTCAGAACTGAACCGACGAATTGGGATATCGCACGAGAGCCCTATCATCTTCGAGTGTAAACTAAACGAGCCAATGAAGATTGGCGTGCGAGCTTTCGCGTGCCGCACTCCGCCCCCGCGAGCGGGTATAAATACGGAAGCGGCAGCGCTCGCACTTTGTTTTTCGCTGAGGAGACGAGCAGTGGTCCGCGCTCAGCGGGGTACAGGAACTGTGGCGACGGGACGTACGTCTCCGTTCCCTCCTTCAGGGAACGAGGGTTACATACGTAACCGAGACGTTCCCTTTCAGTCGGTCACGTTCGACGTACGTCAGAACTGAACCGACGAATTGGGATCCCTAATAAAACGCCACAGTTACTGACCCCCTCCAGCGCCCAACGTAAGTCGCAGCATCCCGGCGCGCACTAGGGACGGAGAAGGACCGGACTTACGCCAGGGAAGTCTACTGCTGTTCCGCATGACCCACTCAGTAAGACTTGGATAACACTGGGAAAGCGTGCCCACTGGGGACGCTGCGGAGACCACAACCTACCCGAAGGGAGGAAATTTACGTGGGAATGTACATATGGACTGGCCGTGGGCAGTGCACATATGAAGTCCCTGGGATGGCTCCGGCCTAGGTAGGGGGGAGACACATCTAGCAGGGACAGCAGAGCGGGCTCTGCTGAGGGAAAGACACGGGCTTACATAGGAAGGCTACCGTGGACATTACACATATGGGACCGCCGTAGGGGTCACAACATATGGAACCCAGCTTAGCAGAGGCAGTATGCGTGCTTAAGCCTAGCAACGGACACTCCGCAATGTCCGGAGCCGCAAGGGGTGGCGGAGGACTCAACAGGGTTCGCCAACTGGGGAACTCTACTGGAGCAATAGACGCACGTATCCGGCCCAGCGGGCGGGAGTGGCGTATGCAAGCGGACACTAGAAAGGGTTCTTCGCGCTACCGGCCAGTAGGGGTGAGTACACGGGAAGATACCGATTCTACACGAAGGCTATAGAATCTAGCGAACGTGTTGGGTGTCGCCCAGCCCGCAGCTCTACATATATCTGTCAGCGAGGCGCCGTGAGCCAGCGCCCAGGAAGAAGCTACCCCCCTAGTGGAGTGAGCCCTCAACCCGAGCGGGCAAGGCACGCCTTGGGACTGATAAGCCAAGGCGATGGCGTCCACTATCCAGTGGGCCATCCTCTGCTTGGAGACAGCCTTTCCCTTCTGCTGGCCTCCGTAACAGACGAAGAGCTGGTCTGAGGTCCTGAAGCTTTGAGTTCTGTCCACGTACAGACGCAGAGCGCGGACGGGACAGAGCAAAGCCAGGGCTGGGTCTGCCTCCTCCGAGGGCAGCGCTTGCAGGTTCACTACCTGATCTCTAAAGGGAGTGGTAGGAACCTTGGGCACATATCCGGGCCGGGGTCTCAAGATAACGTGAGAGTTGGCCGGCCCGAATTCCAGGCACGATTCGTCGACCGAAAAAAAGCGTGCAGGTCCCCTACCCTCTTGATGGAGGCCAGTGCAGTCAGGAGAACTGTTTTAAGTGACAGAATTTTTAACTCTGCTGACTGCAAAGGCTCAAAGGGGGGTCCCCGGAGAGCTGTAAGCACCAGGGACAAGTCCCAAGAGGGTATAGAGAGTGGGCGAGGCGGATTCAGTCTCCTCGCCCCCCTCAGGAACCTGACGATCAGGTCATGCTTCCCCAGCGACTTACCTTCAACTGCATCGTGATGTGCAGCGATAGCGGCAACATACACTTTTAGGGTGGAGGGAGACAGCCTTCTCTCCAGACCCTCTTGCAGGAAGGAAAGCACTGACCTGACCGAGCAAGATCGGGGGTTCTCCTGGTGAGAAGAACACCATTCGACGAACAGGTTCCACTTCAAGGCATAGAGGTGCCTCGTAGAGGGAGCTCTAGCGGAAGTGATGGTGTCTACCACTGATTGGGGTAAGCCACCTAGAACCTCCGCGTCCCGTCCAGGGACCAGACATGGAGATTCCAGAGGTCCGGACGCGGGTGCCAGAGGGTGCCCCGTCTCTGAGTCAGAAGGTCCTTCCTCAGAGGAATGGGCCAAGGAGGTGCTGTCGCGAGGAGCATGAGTTCTGAAAACCAGGTCCGGTTGGGCCAATACGGCGCAACTAGCAGGACCTGCTCCTCGTCCTCCCTGACTTTGCACAACGTCTGTGCAAGAAGGCTCACTGGGGGAAAACGCATATTTGCGGAGGCCCCGGGGCCAGCTGTGTGCCAGTGCGTCCGTGCCGAGGGTGCCCTCGGACAGGGAGTAAAACAACTGGCAATGGGTCGAGTCCGGGGCGGCAAACAGATCTATCTGAGCGGTCCCGAAGCGACGCCATATCAGCTGGACCGCCTGAGGATGGAGTCTCCATTCTCCCGGAAGCGGAGGCTGCCGTGAGAGCTCGTCGGCTGCACGGTTGAGCACGCCTGGGATGTGAATGGCATGAAGCGACCTCAGATGCTTCTGACTCCATAGGAGGAGATGGCGGGCGAGTTGTGACATGCGACGGGAGCGTAGACCGCCCTGGTGGTTGATGTACGCTACGGTCGCAGTGTTGTCCGTACGGACCAGTACGTGCTTGCCTAGTAGCAGCCCTTTGAGGCGGCCCAGCGCAAGACGCACTGCTAACAACTCGAGGCAATTGATATGCCACTGCAGTTGAGGCCCCGTCCACAGACCTGAAACTGCATGCCCGTTGTACGCGGCCCCCCACCCGGTGGACGAGGCATCCGTGGAGACCACAGCATGCCTGGACACCTGTTCCAGGGGAACTCCAGCCCGCAGGAACGAGGGGTCGGACCACTGAGTGAGGGTACGACGGCAGTTCGGTGTAATTGCCACACGGAACGTACCGCGTCGCCACGCCCATCTCGGGACTCGGCCATGAAGCCAGTGTTGAAGCGGCCTCATATGAAGCAATCCGAGCGGCGTAACTGCGGCTGCGGATGCCATATGCCCCAGGAGCCTCTGAAATAATTTCAGTGGGGCCGCTGTCCTGCTCTTGAGCGTCCTCAGGCAGTTCAACACCGACTGGACGCGCTCCTCGGTGAGACGCGCAGTCTGGTTGACCGAGTCCAGTTCCATACCGAGATAAGAGATCCTCTGCCCGGGGGCGAGTTTGCTCTTGTCCCAGTTGACCCGAAGACCCAACCGGCTGAGGTGAGCTAACACCAGGTCCCTGTGTTCGCACAACTGCTCTCGCGAGTGAGCTAGGATCAGCCAGTCGTCGAGATAGTTGAGGATGCGAACGCCCTGTTCCTTGAGCGGAACAATGGCCGCCTCCGCAATCTTGGTAAAGACACGGGGCGACAGGGCCAGCCCGAAGGGTAGGACCTTGTACTGATATGCCCGACCCTCGAAAGCAAACCGTAGAAAGGGTCTGTGTCGAGGAAGAATCGAGACATGAAAGTACGCGTCCTTCAGGTCGATCGCTGCAAAACCAATCTTGGGGACGGATGCACTCGAAAATGCGTTTCTGCGTCAGCATCTTGAACGGCAGCCTGTGAAGGGACCGATTCAAGACTCGCAGGTCCAAGATTGGCCGTAACCCACCGCCTTTCTTGGGTACAATGAAGTAGGGGCTGTAAAACCCTGACCTCAAATCGGCTGGAGGGACCGGCTCTATTGCGTCCTTCGCCAGTAGGACTGCAATCTCCGCCCGAAGTACAGGAGCATCGTTCGCATTCACGCGAGAAAAATGGATGCCCCTGAACACCGGGGGACGCCGGGCGAACTGAATCGCATAGCCGAGTCTGACCGTGCGGATGAGCCAGCGGGACGGGCTGGGAAGCGCTTGCCAGGCTCCCAGACTCCGCACCAGCGGGACCAACGGCACGACAGACGTACCCGCGGGGGGGCAGCGAGGCGGAGCCAGGGAACCTGACTCGGACGGCAGAGCGGCCCGAAGTGAGGTTTGGCTCCGCAGAGTGACAGTGCGCGTGGGAGACGGCACGAGGGCGGCCTCGACCAGCACACTGCCCTCTGCTGGCGAAATGAGAGGGGGCTGAGGGTGGCCAGGCATAGCGTGACACACCGCCAGACGCGCCCTCTTGTGACCCGGAGGAAGTGGAAACTGCTCTTTTATTGAGAATGTGGGTACCGCTGGACTCCGGGGAGCCAGCGGCGGAACAGAAAGAAAAGGGAACAAAGGATTCTCCACCCGGCCCTCCTCCGGGAGAGGGAGCGGTGCCTTCACCGTCTCCCGAGAAGCAGCTCCAACTTCCTCCGGGTCGCCCGTCTCTGGACCGCTTTCTGGTTCGTTTGCCACCTGGCTTGGCTGCAGGCTGAGCGGGCTGGGGACCACGTCTGCGACCGGCTCCCTGCGGTCTGCTAGGTGAAGGCTGCTGCTTTGCAGACTTCGCAGGGGCGGAGGACGACGCAGGCGGGCGCCCTCGGCGACGAGCAGACGAAGAGGCCGCCGCCGGCGGCTGGGTGGAGGCAGCAGCTGCACGCCGGGGCAGGACATGCTTCAGGGCCTCCGTCTGCTTCTGTGCAGCCGAGAACTGTTGGGCGAAGCTCTCGACCGCGTCGCCGAATAGCCCAACCTGGGACACAGGGGAGTCCAGGAACCGATATTTATCGGCCTCCCTCATGTCCGCCAGGTTGAGCCAGAGATGGCGCTGCTGAACCACCAGCGTGGCCATCGCCTGACCAACCGAGCGCGCAGTCACCTTCGTCGCCCGGAGGGCGAGGTCGGTGGCAGCTCGCAGCTCTTCCACGAGCTGTTGGTCAAGACCGCCCTGGGGCATGTCACGAAGTGCCTTGGCCTGGTAGACCTGCAGCAACGCCATGGCATGCAGGGCAGATGCAGCCTGCCCACAGGCTCTGTAAGCCCTGTCCGTTAGGTTGGACGAGAACTTACAGGCCCGGGACGGGAGGCGCGGGTTACCCCGCCAGTCGGCGGCCGCCGGACACAGTTGCATCGCAACGTCGACTGGGGGGATCCCCACGTACCCCTTGGCTGCACCGCCATGCAGGACGGTGAAGGCGGAGGAGGGACCCGACCGGTTTCGGACAGAAAAAGGTGTCCTCCACGATCTAGTCACCTCCTCATGCACCTCCGGAAAGAAAGGAACCGGGGCAGAGCGCTGAGAACCAGCACGGGCTGCCCGAGAAACCAATCGTCCAACCGGGAGGGTTCGGGACACGGTGGAGGGTTCCACTCGAGCCCGATACTCCCGGCGGCCCGGGCAAGCATGGCTGTCAACTCTGGATCGGGCTCGGAATACGCCACTCTCCCAGAAGGAGGCAGCGCATCCGAGCCTTCATCCCCAGAGGACTCAAACCCGCCTTCCGATGCCGCGATCGACATCTGATCATCAGCCGGCGCACCAAAAGAGACGGCTGGTCGCTCAAGAGAGGGACCAACGCGCTCCTCTGGCATCACCACGGGTTGCGGCGTGTATGAGGGACCAGGGGCCCACGGAGACTGGCTCGGCGGGGAAGCCCTGACCGTGATCCTCAGATCTCCCGGTCTATCCACGGAAGTAGCGACCCTCTGGGGGGCGCTAGATCGGGGGATAGGGACGGGGGCTTGGCCTTGAGAACCAAGGTAAGCAAGCCGCGATCTCAACACCGCGATAGTCATGTTCCCACAATGAGAACATGAACTATCCACAAAAGCTGCCTCAGCGTGCTGAACGCCCAAACACGTGATGCAGCGATTGTGCCCGTCAGCTGGTGACAGGGAACGACCGCATCCAGCAGCGCACGAGCGGAATGACATCTTGAAAAAGACGCACTCAACGCTCGCTTTTTTGAAGGAAATTGAAGCTCTTTTGGAATGTGCTGAAGCGCACAGGGAATCACCGCGGCGCTGCTGCAGGTATCAGCAGACCAGCAGCGCGCACTCAATCCGGCCCAAATCGCAACCTTTACTTTCTCTTTCTGCTCAGGTTGCTGTGATAACAGCAGTTTGTTTTTGGCCGTTGAATCGCGGGATCGCTGACGCGCCTTCACACCAACACCACTCTTCAAGCTCTCGTACACTCTCCGATGCTGCAGCTTGAGAACTGCACGGCTCCGAAGCGAAAGACAAAGTGCGAGCGCTGCCGCTTCCGTATTTATACCCGCTCGCGGGGGCGGAGTGCGGCACGCGAAAGCTCGCACGCCAATCTTCATTGGCTCGTTTAGTTTACACTCGAAGATGATAGGGCTCTCGTGCGATATCCCAATTCGTCGGTTCAGTTCTGACGTACGTCGAACGTGACCGACTGAAAGGGAACCATTTACAGCATTGGGGGGTTGAATAATTTTGAACACAACTGTATATATATATATATATATATATATATATATATATATATATATATATATATATATATATATATATATATATATATATAAATATATATTTTTAAACACAAGCAAGTAAATTCTTATTTTGTACTGAATAAAAATGGTAAAAGTTATTCACTATAAATATACCAATTAACAATACATTTCGACTTCAGTAGTACTTCAATGCACTTAATGTGTACTACCACTAATACTTAAATTGTTTTTAGTGCATACAGAAGAGTTTTATTAGTATATTTCTGAAGTGTGCTTTGAATGCTTTAAAAATTAGGTCAATCTCAGTAGATGTAGTATGTTACGGACGGAGACTCACACGAGAGCTGCAACAACAGAGATCATTTTATGAGCAGCATGAGGCAGAGACAGGTAAGTTGGCAGCACAATGATATGGTAATGTTGTAGATGATGATGGTACTAGAGTCTTTTATCTTACAGGGACTGATGGAAGTTGATGCAGTGGTGATGGAGGAATGCACACATGGAGACACCGCAGAGAAACATGGAGGGAGACGCTGGAGAGGAGCTCTTAATGACAGAATCACTGGGAATTCACTGGGAATTCACTGGGAATTCACTGGAATTCACTGGGAATTCACTGGGAATTCACTGGGAATTCACTGGGAATTCAGAGGAACAGCCCAGTCCACTTCGTAGAAACAAGACCGGACTATGAAGTGGAGTGAGGTGTGTGCTTATATGGTTGGCGTGTGATTGTGTAAATGAGATGCAGGTGTGCATGATTAGTATTCCTGTGAGGGTGCGCGCTGTGATTGGTTGAGAGCAGAGCCTGGCAGATCCTTGACATAGTAATCCTAAGTTTAATTTAAATTGATTTTATTAAAAATAGATTACTAATGTACTAGTTATAAGTACATTTTCCCAACAGTGGTACTTAAGTACACTTAATTTGAATCCACTAATTAGAAATAACACTGGTGTAGTCAGTGTAGTAAACAAAATATAAAGAAGTGTTTTATAAGTGGTTTACTTAAGAGTGTGCTATTAGCGCTTTACATAAAATATGTTAGTTGAATTTTATATATGCTGTCAGGGCAGTCTCTCATTCCTTTCGGGATACTCCCTGTAAAGACTGTTTTGGATTACCTGGTGGACTCTTGTCGGAGGACTGGTTTGCCCATTGTAGTCTCTGCGCTACCAAGAAATACTTTGCCATCTGCACCCACAACGTCTGACCCTTGCTATCTTTTCTGCTGCTATTTTTTTTTTAATGATCTGATATTTGCTGCATTCACTATTGAAAGCCTCCTTATTTCATGTGACAGTATTATTGAAAGACACCATTAACAAGCAGTTAACTGTATCATATACAGTTAGGGGAATATTAACATAGTTAATGCATTAGAAATGAATTATTTAATGTATCAAAATGTGGACATTACATAAATACATTTTGCATATGGTTATCATATATTATTCTTATATTTTAAATAAGTGTTTTCAATGTCTGATGAGTTTATTTAAAAGTGCATGAAAGATGGGTTCAAGTGTACTACAAGTGGTAACTAAATATATTTTTAATACAGAGATAGTATGCCAAAAGCACATTTTAGATCATATTCATGTTGTCTCAAAACAGCAGAGTTGAGTACACTAAGATGATCTCAAGAAGTACTAAGGAAGATTTTTTATAGTATAATTCAGTACAAACTTAGTGCATGAAAATAGAGCATTTTAAGTACATTATGGAAGTGTAGTAAGAGTAAGTGTGTTTTTGAGCACTTTTTTCACCTGGGGATATGAGTTAACTCGACTGAGCTGAGAGAACATGTTGACAGTGTTTTTATTCTGTCTTTCACAGCAGAATTTCTCAACATCACATCCAAACAACCTTTCATCCTTATCACATCTTTATCAGGAGTCGCATATTAAGTACACTTTTTCCCCCTTTAACGTAAAGTTGATGAGGTCTTATCTCATATGATTAGAACATGTTCTTACATCTCATCCACCTGGAAAGGTGTCCAGTTTAAGTTTAACTTTTACTTTGACATAACATAACTATAATGCCCTGCGTAGATATCCAATTTATCCTTTACTGTCTTATCCTTATGTATTATTTACCCACCTTCATTCATTCCGAACCTCTGTGACTATATGAAATGCAAAATAAGTTTTTTTTCTTTTTTCTAGTTGTTCAATTATTTGTGTCCAAATAATGAAATATGTTAGCCCGAAACAACTGCATTGACTCTCATTGTATGGAGAAAAAAAAAAGTTTGGAATGACACGATTGTGCGTAAATGATGAACTATCCCTTTAAGATTCAGTGTTTTGGGAATAGTGTTTAACATCTAATTATAGACAGCAACTGAGAATTATAAGGGCAGCTAGAAGGGGGTATCTAACATGTGTTAGTTGGCGCATACACACACAATATAGAGTAATTTGGTGAATTTCCTAAGCTGATTATAGTGTTACGCAGAAACGAGCATTTAAACACGTTGCAGTGGCAGGCACATTAAGCATCTTTTAAAGGGCATGTGAGTCATGTTTCAGGCCTTGTCAAAATTCCCTTCTTGTTTTCTGAGCTACTGTGCATGTGGAACAATAGAATGAAAGGTATTGAATGGCATCTATAGGGGGGATTTGTGTATTTCCTATTATCAACTTAATTGCAGGCTGCTGCAGATTCGTTTCACACATTTTCTAGTGCCACTGACAAAACTATCAAATGTACATCTCTGAACAAATATAGATGTAGTCCTCCCATGCAGCAGAAGGTTAAGTGATCATTAAAAACAAAGAGAAAAACACGCAACAGCAAGGTTACCTCCAATAACGAGGTATGATGCAAAATACACGTTCTTCAGCATTTGACCATGGACTTCATGGTATTTGCAGGGGCGCATTAACACACAGGCTTCCATTGGGCTGAAGCACAGGGGCCTACGCTGGAGAGGGGCCTATGGCAGCACAAAAATTATATTTTTCAAATCATTCTTTGTAGATGGGAGTTTGCAGCAGTGACAACAGCATTAAACCATCTCACACACCCGGACATTTTCAGGACTCTCAACTGCATTTTCGACAAAGCCCTGCTGAGCTATACCTGAAAAGTCACAGTTTGGCCAGAAAAGTTTTGACAACATTTTCTTTTACACTAGTGTGCCTGTGCCATGACAGGTTGTCAGGTGTGCCGTGCCGTGATCAAATTCCAAAAAATATGTAAAAGTAAATGCTACATATAAGAATATAGCATCGTTGTCAGGCCAAAACCTCGTGTCTCTATGTTTCGTCATTTGTTTTTATACAATTGATGCCATTGGTCATCATTTATGTCTGTATGTGTTTTTTTTCCACTGAATCCACTGGCTCCTCAAACTGTCAGTCAAACCTCATAACTCCTCCCCTGCCTCCATTTAGAACATGCACAGTTTGGAGATTTACATGTTTGCATGCAAGGTTAATATATCTATTATATTAATATGATTGCGATTTAATATATCGTAATTTTTTAAAGAAGTTTAAACAATAAATACCATATAGTGTCTCTTTAATGTGTCGTGACAGATCTCTGTAGCTCGTGAACCAACGTCTCTTCATACTAGTTCATTTATAGCATCAAATAAACATGAATGAACATCAGAAGGAATGATGTTTCAAGCGCGGAAAGAGCGAGTACACACAACTTTTCAAGTTCAAGTTCACCAACATTAATCTACTAACTCCCCTGACTGCTTTGTCAGACAAAATGGCTGATTCTGGGTTATGATTGGTCAGATCACTTGTCAATCAAACTGTGCCTTGAACAAAACTGAAAATCATTAAAGGTACCCAATGTAACCTTTTTTGTTCAAAATCAACAAAATTTAAATAATCAGTCCTTCCAAAGCATGTTTCTCCTTGCCATGATTCAATATGATAGGTCTTCTATAAATGTTTATATTTTAGCCTTGACTGGATGATTTCATGGGGAATTACATACATACTTTACTCATACGTGCATGTCTCATCATATTCGTAAATAGAGAAAAGCAGCTTCAGCTGTTTTGATGCATGTGTGGTGTGGAAGTGGCACAGGTTAGTTGGCATGGAGTAGCTAAATCTCTAACCTCCAGGGAATCACCTGTTTTAAAAAATAATCACAGAACAGTAACAGTCTGCGAGCAAAAAGAGAATGCAACAGAGCTTGTAATGAAACCAGAATCAGCAGAAGCTTGGCTTTTTGGAGATGGAACAGGTGAGTAAGGAATTGTATTGATTAGATACTTTTCCATTCGTAGCTCTCTAACAGAGTTCATTGTGAAGCATTATCTGTTGTGAAGGGTCATTTCATCATGGTTGTTGTAGCACTGCACTGGAATTTATTTTCAAGGAAGTATCATGTCTATTAATGGGTCAAGCAACAGTAACGTCTTCAGCTAGTCAGCTTGAGATCCTTTACATCTAAACGTGTTATATCTCTTTTGGATATAGTGGATGTTTTCTAATTAACAAAAACTCCATTTCACCACATGCAGTGATTATGTTTTCTTAATAAGCTCAAACTGTGCTGTTCTTTCTTATCATCATGGAAACAGTTGGCATGACAGTTTAGCCCCGCTGTCCCTCCTCCATTCTCTATTTAGACAAGCCAAGAATTTGGCAACAAGAATGCCCAGTAAATGAAAGGCGTTTACAGTGCCTCAGCCCTCATCTGCTTTATGACCCACAGCTGTCATTCCAGGAAAGTAGGTTCGAAGGAGAATGGCATATACCGGGTGCCTGGTTGCCATAAAAAGATCAAACAGGAAAATAGACAAGGTTTGCCAGAAGTTCACCACCAACATCACCGTGACCTTGTTAAGTCCTGCTGTCCCACAACTCACGGTCATTAATCCGCATGTTATGACTGCGTGACTGACATGTAATGCAAAAGAACTAAGTCTCAGGCTTCCATGGTGGGACATAAAGCACGGGATGATGGGTAAGTAGATACTCTATTATTCTTTGCTGAAACATTTAATGACGAAAATGTTGCATTTTGTTTTCAGCCAGGCTCCATTAAATTGATCAATAGTGACAACAAAAACATTTATAAAATATTTCTATTTTGAATTAATGTTGACCGTTCTATTAAACAAAGAATCCTGAAAAAAGCTTCATGGTTTCCACAAAATATTAAGGAGCACAACTGTTTTCAACATTGCTAATGATAAGAAAAGTTTCGAGCAGTAAATCATCATATTGGAATAATTTCTGAAGACTGGATGCTGGAAATACAGCTTTACCATCACAGGAGTAGATTATATTTTATTCCTTTAAGTATAGATAATTTATTTTTAAATATATATAATAAAATATAATATATAATGTATAATATTATAATAACAATATTACTGTTTTTACTGCATTGTTCAATTCAGCATTGGAGACTATAAAAGGCAGAAAACTGTTTTCTGTTAGTCTTAGCAAGCTAACAACTTTTCCTACAAATGAGCAAAAAATATTTCAAATATATTAATATTAACAAAAAACAATATTTCAGAATATGCAACATTTTTGAGTTAGGCATTAAACAAAGGAGGCCAAAAAACGCTACAATGTAATTTATTACTTTTTAATTCGGTTATATCGGAGGCAGCAAGTGATCCTGAACTGCCATTGGTGCTCCCTCAAAAAATAGGTCTATGTCATCTTTAGTGTAGTCAGTCGTTATAAGAGCCCTCAAATGCCAGACAGTCATGTGACCATGTATTGAGGGCATCTAGCTGATAAGGACTGACAGGGAGGTTGATTGAACAGATTTCTCTCGAGGTGAAAGCATGAGTCTGCCACTAGCATCAGAACTTCCAACCCTAATCTGGGCCATTCACGTAAAAAAAAAAACGTAAAAAGCAGAACTTGTCTGAGATCAGCATAATCTGACAACCAAATCTTTATGAACATGATTCAATAACAGACATTAGTTCCACTGAAACAAATGAAACCCATTAGAATCTAGCATGCACTACTAGAATCAATGGTGTTCATTGAACTTGAATGGTTTTAGTTTAACTCATAATAAAATTAATTATTAATAATTAAATTTAATTATTCAAATAATTCTGAAATTCTTGTTCCTATTGAGCCTGCATTGTTATGTTTAGTGTTTATATATGTGTGCACCAGGAGCTCTCACCCCAATTAATATCAGAAATATTTTTCTAACATATTTTTCTGTCTTACTACTTTTTTTTTTTAGTGTAGTGAAACTAGCTATTTTATTTTAAAGTGTAGCTTGACCGTAGTTGAACTACATTATGAGTTTTTTGCAGTCTGACAAGCAACAGCTTCCCTAATACTAGTTTATGTCAAGTTAAAACTCAAGCTCAGGTTTAGACATTGTACTTTGAATGACAGCTAAAGAATTCCCACTAGCCATCCTATAACAGAGGGTGCATTCTAGTTGGAATATCAAAAATGTCATAACTTGTTATGCTCAGATTTCAAAAGGGAATATATAGTGTCAGTGTTTCCTGGAGCAAAGCCCTAAAGGGTTTCCGCGGGGAAGATTTAAAATTCATATCTGTGCTAATAAATTAACCTTATGTGACATAGAATGTGCTCACTCCTTCTCAGAGTTTTAAATATTTATGTGCTTTTCAGGTCTAGTATTGCTCTTAGGACAATGTATTGTGACCTACATATTATACATATAACTCTTAAACTATCATATTTACACAAAAACTATGTGTCGATGTTCTTTGAATAGACAGTTGTAACCAGGAATGAGGTTAGATAGATGAGCCAGAGTTGTGTGTGTATATGTATGTGTGTGTGTGTGTGTGCTAAAACAAACAAACAAATATTGAATAATGATCTGAATACAATATCTTTAATTGTTAACATTAATATACTTATTGTTTATTGTTCTTATTCTTATTAAGACAACATTATTAATGTGTCAAACAATAAATATAATATTATTAATACAAATGAAAATGATTATTATTACAGCAGACAGTAGTAACAAATTCAAAGGTATTTTTTTTTTAAAAGCCATAAACTTGATGCGAGTTTGATGTAATATGGATTATGAAAGCTCACTAAACTTAAAGCATAAATAACATTTTGAAATATGATACAAAATATCCAATTTGAATTTAGATTAACTTGATGGGAAAAAAACTATATAGACATTTACTTTATAAAATGACAAAACTCTAAATTACAACAAAATTACTAAAATGCTAACTGAAATGAACACAGAAAGTGTAAACAAAATCTAACTCAAAATATTAATGAAAGCTATAACAGTCTCTCAATGATACTAAAACAATGCTCGTTGTAAGTAAAGTAAATGATATATCATGAAATTATATTAGATTGAACTAAAAAAAGACTTTGCCTCGTCATTTCAAAAGCGCCATTGATATTTGCATATTTATGTCACTGTAACCAGGTCAGATCTTTCTTGTCTGAGAGGCGCCATGCTCAATTAGTGCTGACCTTGAGCAATTGAAATCAACTGAAGCCATACCAGTGTGTGTTTTGTTGCGCGGACAACAGGCTCATTTCGGTGTGAAATGAGAGCGTGTGAGTCGCATCACCTCCAGTCTGTGTCCACCCGGCTAGCAGGCTTCAGGACTTTCACAAGAGCTGATTTGTTTGGCTGATAATTTTTCTAAACTAAATATATCATAGTTAATAATAAAGAACATGAAGATGGGGCGCAGCATAACCATCAGGGAGTACAATTGAGTTACTGCGGGCCAACCGCTGGGGACACTGGAGACGACTGCATGAAGAATACACGCAGATCACCTCATTACCAAGCACTCAGAGGTATCCAGTGACAAGGACCTAAAAATAGTGGATTCCTTTCTGGTCTGTCTGAAAAGGTTGCATTGTACCGTGGCATTCAGAATTTGAGAGATAACATAAGTGACTTGAGCTCTCTGTTGTGGCTGGTCCTCAGGTGACGGTGAATAATTAATAGACAGGAAGTACTTGGGGCTATAAGATTTTCATATTCCCCGGACATAAAGGACGACAGCAGGAAGACACATTGTTAGATCGTTCACAAAACTAGTCATTACATTACAGCTGAATCCATTTAAATGCATTTCTGCTGGAAAGAGCTGGTTTATTCTGATTATGAAATACCATTTGAACTTTGTAACATGTAAAAAATAAATATGCTTGATTTGTAAGTAAGTAATTCTATAAAAAGCTATACCCGAGGTTCAGAAATATGCTCTGATCAGGCATGTACATTTTATTACAAATGATCACTTGCTCAATTACAAGGCAATTAGCAGGATGGCAATAAAGAGATAAATTTAGCCATTGCAAAGTGAGGGATTGAATTTTTTACTCGGTTTGTCTTGATAAATTTCAACAATTTTGATTAGAGAAAGGATGAAATGAATGCAAACCTGGAATTTTCCTAATACACGAGCAGCACTCAGGATCGTGACAAAAATAGCAACATACACAAAGTGTCAGGTCACCCAAAAAATGACAATCCTGTCATATTTACTCATCATGTCCTTCCAAACCCATAAGACATTTGTTCATCTGCAGAACAAGAATGAAAATCTTTTTAATGATATCTGAGAGATTTCTGTCCCTCCACTGACAGCCAACATAACCAACACTTTCAAGGTCCAGAAAGTTAGTAAAGACATTTTTAAAGTAATTTACCACTTTATTTACAAAAATATTTCCAATGTGCGTTCACGCAACAACATCTGTTCTCATGTCAGCACAACATGCGTTGTGGTGCTCTAGTGAATGTTCATGGAGATTTAAGGGTTAGTTCACCCAAAAATGAAAAGTTCATTGTCTAGAGTGACAGAAAGCTCTCAGATTTCATCAAAAAGATCTTCATCTGTGTTCCGAAGATGAACAAGTTTGGGACGACATGACAGTTTGCTTGACAGGCGATCTGACCAATCATAACCCCGAATCTGCCATTTTGTCAGACAAAGCAGTCAGGGGAGTTAGTAGATTAACGTTGGTGAACTTGAAAAATTGTGTGTCCTCACGTGCCCAACATTCCTTCTGATGTTCATTCATGTTTATTTGATGCTATAAATGAACTAGTATGAAGAGATAATATTTTATATATGAATATATATGCTCTGTCTTGTCTGTTGATTCGTTGTCAGTTTCCTCGTTGTTCTGTGATGTATTTTTCACTGTGTGAGAACATGATGTGTGGCATGAGAGCGCATGGCTTGTCGGACATAGCAACAGTATCAAAAGGGGGCGTGTCTTCGCAAAGGGTCAATTGATGACAGATTTTTAATTTTGGATGAACTTTAAATATTTTGTAATCCTTTTATTATTTGCGTTTGTGTGCGTGTGTGTGTGTGAACAAGAGTCAGACTCACGTCGCTTCATAAAATGTAGGTTTAACCACTGAAGTCATGGATGACTTTAATGATGTCTTTATTACCTTTATGGGGCTTGAAAGTGGTAGTTGCATAGACTATCAATGGAAGGACAGAAAGCTATCAGATTTAATTAAAAAGATCTTCATTTGTGTTTGGAAGATGAACGGATGTAGAATGATATGAGGGTGAGTAATTAATAACAGAATTAATAACTAACCCTTTAAACTAAAGTACAATTATTTAAAATACACTTTTATGTTCACTTAATTGTTATTATTGTAATAAAAGAAAACTAACTAAAATTATATGTTTAAATTGTGAGTGTTTAATCCAAGATGAATATGATGGGGGCATGCAAATGTACTGTATGACAGTAATGGTGCATCTGGTCTCCATCTACATCAGCTGTAACCTTGACTTGGATGTTGTGTAGCTCAGCACTTCATGTAAGGTATGCGTTTGCATTGGTTTTGTTGCTGTCTGTGCTATTAAAACCCACACAACACTGTCCAAAACCTTTTTAATATTAGCTTTGGGTTGTCTGTATTAAGTATAAAGCTTTGAGGAAAACCAGTTTCACTTGATCACAGAGGACAGCATTTCATTCTATTGTTGATGGCTAAAAATGACTGCTGTTTATATATTTTTTTTCTGGCTTGAAACCAAACACAGTCACCTTATTTTTCAGGCTTGCTGTGTGACGGACAGGATAGGTCACTCTGATTGTCAATAATCTCTGGGGGCTGGGATCTGGGTCAAGGGTTTGTTGTGTGTGAGCATTTCTGTAGACCTCTCAGGTTACGCTATACGGTGGATTAAACCATAGTAATCGAATCACACAACACTGAATAAATCAGCAGAAACGGGAGACTAAACTGTGTGTGAGAGGCAGTTATTCATAGCAGAGTTTATTGTGTAAACATTCTCTGTCTCCTCTTTCAGTCTGAAATAAACATTATGATATGATGCAATTGATGCATGATATCCTGAGGATATTTAAAAGGAATTGTTTAATCATCCTTCACAACGACTTCATTAATTCCCTACTGGAGATATCAGAAGTATCACCATGAAAGTTGACCCTAATACGCGACATTAGCCTTACTGTGCAATAATCTTTGTAATAGCTTTGTATTTGCCCTTGAAACAATTAACATTTTTGGCTGTCATAAATTGCTCATTTCCTCAAACCATCTTGCTCCATTTTGGTACGCAAAAGCCACTGCCACAATCCAATAAATTCCCAATGGATGAAATCTCAAGGAAAGGTTAGTGAGAAAATGAATTGAGGAATTATAAAATGGAGAATTACAAAAAGCGGCACGTATGGTTCAGGTCTAGCACATTCTGAATCTGAGAAACTCACCCTTAAACTGTATTTTGTCAGACTTAGTATTCATTGTGCCATCAGAGTTGACCATGCCGTGTTTGTAAATCTTTTTAACCCAATAGTTGACTTCAACAGTGTCCAGGATAGGTAATGTACCTAATTCTATTTTTCATTTCCTTTTTTATGCTGCTGAAATTGGTCACAAACAGGCCTTTACTAGCATTTGTTTATCATTTAGAGACAACCGGCTGAGGTCTGAGCTGCTGTCAAAGACCTCTGTTGGACGGGGGAAGCAAGCTAGACAACATTCTGGTCATTAACTCCTCTGGAGAGGCGTCATTATAGCTCGACTCGGGGAACTACAGATACCATTTTCAGTCTGAAAACTGGGACATAGCATATCCGAGTGACATATGACTCACAGGCAGCGCACTATTACTATTTCTGAAACTTTGTAGAACAGGTTTCTGAAGATGGCAAAAGTCATAACTACATTCTCATCTCAGATACAGATTAGACTTGTGATCTCACAATCTATGCTTTACACTGCTGGTTTGTTTCTGCAAACTAAAATCATCTGATCATGTCTTGCAGTCATTATTTTCTCCAGGAGGCATAAAAAAGGGGTTTGGCATCAAAACGGTTAGCAGATAAGCTGACCTTATTTTTTTCTTTTTTTTTCAACAGACCTGCCTCTTGTCACCATCACGTTCATAAAAACTCTAAAATAATCTATACGTATATTTCACATTGCATTATGTCTGGATTTATTTTAAGGTGGTAAGTAAGGTTTGGCGCTCTGCCTGGGTAACGGGTATGCAAGACTGTTATCTTCATATTTGATACATGTTTAACATTTAAAAGCCATTTTAAATATCTGGAGTGTGATGTTACATTCAAACCGCCATGGAACGTTGACCCTTTCTAATAATTTTTATGGCTGCCCTTTTTTTGTCATTGTGTTTTTCATTTATGTTGACATAAATTCAACAAGTCTAAACACATTAAGAGCCCATTTAGACAGTTTTTAAGAGCTATAAAATATATGAAAAAAAAATAACACTGAGAAAAAAGAAAGAAATACAGACTTGGGATGACAGTTTATCCCTTTAGGTAGTACTAAGCGAATGGGGAACAGTGAGTAATTAAAATGTTTTGTGAAAATGTGTGTGCGTAGCCAGAATGACTCAAACATTTTGCCGGAAGTCTGAGGACATCAGAGTATTACTTTCATGCACTTGACCAATGACTTTTAGGAAGAGTGTTCGTGATGTCATGCTCTTTTACTTAAATTAGCAGTGAAGACCAAGACAAATTAAAGGGAACAACCCCTGAAACCACAAAAATGCCTTGAATCAAATTATGCTTTAGAATGAAATGAACCATATTCCATTTAAACAAGGGGAGGTTTGCTTTCAACATGACATATCTACACTGTACTCAACCAATTACCTGTGCGTGGGTCGAATCATTTCCTAAATAAATGGTGAATGGAATACCTATAAAGAGAATCCCTCCCCAGTCTATTAAAAATGAGAAGAACTCGCATATCCATTCCCAAGCGTAAAAGGAAAACAAAAACTGATCTTGTCAAGTGCAGCAGTGCACCGTTCATTAATGTCTATCCCACATGCTTTTAGAGCTTGCTCTTAAATTCAGTCCACCTAAAAATGCAATTCCTTTTGGGAAAACAAGATCATCCTTACCATTTCAAAAAATGCCCCAGTTACAATTAATGACGATACAGTATGAATGAGTCATGTACGCCATGTAGAAAAGTGCACCATGTGCTGTCAAAACGGAAGTCAATTTGTCTCTGGCGTCAATATACCATAAAGTAAAATGAGACGTATGCCACAGCAGGTGTTGTGATAATGAATGGTTTCGTCATGAATGGTTGTCATGGAAAGTGTGAGAGAGAAAAGAAGAAAAAAAATTCTGACATCATGACAAGAAGTATGTATGTGCCAGTTATAATATATTATTATGTTGAATAAATAATTTAAATACTTTTGCTGTTCATTTCTTTTGTATAATTTCTAATGTATAATCTGCCTATTTTAAGGCCTTAAATTTTAATATTTTAAGCTAGTTTTGAAGGCAGCTGAGGTTCAAGAGATTCACTCAAAAACACGCTCAAAAAATAATTTACTCATGTTGTACAAGCAATGGTGTATATCAATGTCTGTCTATCAATTGGACAGTCTTCTATAATACAATACTGTTATTCTCAAGAGTATTTACATTAGTAAATAAATATGTAGATTATTAAAAGGGTTAGCTCACCCAAAAATGAAAATTCTGTCATGAATTACTCACCTTCTTGTCGTTCCACACCCGTAGGACCTTCGTTCATCTTCAGAACACAAATTAAGATATTTCTGATGAAATCCGATGGCTCAGTGAGGCTTCCTTTGACTGCAAAACAATTTACACTTTCAAATGTATTATTCTTTGTGTTCCAAAGATATGAATGAAGGTCTTAAAGATGTAGAACGACATGAAGGCGAGTAATTAATGACAGAATTTTCATTTTTGGGTGAACCAACCCTTTAAAACAAACAAAAAAAAAAGATGTTCATCAGCGATGTATATCCAGAGCAGGGACATTTGTGTACATTTTGTTTTGTGATTTCACCGGAATGAATAGACAGTCTCTCCAACCGCCTTAAGCATTAGATTGAAGCACTCATTTGTGTGGAGCCTGTGCAAGAGCGCCAAGTGCCTTCCGCCACTGATGGCAGCAACAAGGAGCACTCTGCATGATTTCAAAAACAACACATTCCAGCACATAAATGCATAATTGAACACAAACAAACACATTATTAATAAAATGGAGGTGTTTCGTATGTATTTGGTACATCCGTGCAGCGAGATGTTTCAAAAAGTGGTGAGACATAAATGACATCTATGGGCACAATGTATTTTTTTTTTCCTCTGTGGAATACAAAAGAAGATATTGTGAAAATCAATGGGGTCCAAAGTTGTTTGGGCCTTATTGACTTTCACTGTATGGACAAAAACACACCGTAAAACCCGATAAGTTCAGGATACTCAATTTTTCCAGACACTGATAACCTCAAAAATTGTAAGTAAAACGACTCATTTTTTTTAAGTCAACAATAATTATAAATAACAACTAAGTCAAACTGAAATAGTTTAATTTTATTTAATGTTTAAGTCCACTGTACTTATTGTTTACACATGTAATGTTTCACATTATTTTGATGCAGTGGTTGTAAAACCAGATGAGCTCAGAAAACTCAAAACATTCAAGTAAACAACTCAAAGCTTATTTTAGTACAACTTAAAAAAATATTTTGTATTACACAAACTTGCTAATTACAACTTCATTGAAATATTGGATAAACTAACACCTAATCTTTATGGTTAAGTGTTACTTAGCAACATGTTAGCTAATGTAACCATCAAACATCTTCTCTGTATTAATCTTGTGCAAAAACACATGTCTGCTGTTTGGTGTTCCTTAGTTTGACCTAGTTTTCCCTGTGTCTGACTAGTCCATGAGTTTCACCTGTGCAATTAATTACCTTATTAGACTTATTATTTATACTCTGTGTTCTCCTTCATTCTCTGTCCGTTCTCATCTGTTTTACGTGGTTGTGTTTTCCCTATGCTGCATTTTGGTTATTAAAATACTCTCCTTGTACTGTTCCTGTCGAGCGATTCATTCCAAACACACGTACCATGACACACACAAAATAACACTCAATTTCAACATTTATTCTCCTTACACAGAGGCATTCTGGGGACTTGAAATCTACTGCAACAGAGTTTAATTTTGAATGGATTCTTCTGATAATGTTGGTTAGAGCGACGGCGTGATGTGGAAGACATCACTTTATGTCATTCAGTAAACTTGAAAATAATAATTTAAGTATAAGGGTTTACTCACAGATAAATAAAAACTAAACTCCGTTCATAAAATATAATTATTTTAAGTTGCATCAATGATTTAAGCGGCTTTAATTACAGTGTACTCAATCTTTATAAGTTAGTAGTAAAAAAAAACATTCTTCAAAATATCTCTATCACTCAAAAAATGATTGTTGAATTTACTTAACTTTTTTATGTTGACTAGTTCCAAGCTGGGTTATGTTGCATTTAATTAACATAATTTATTTCAGTAAACTTGTTGTAAGTTTCTTTCATAAGGTTAATTCGAATCCATTTAGTTGAATCAGGTTAACATGCTTAATTTCAAGCCAAGCACATGCTTTACACTTCACCAGAATATAACGCCCCAAAACACTAACATATCAGAAACGCTTTTAAATACAAACATAAAAGAACATTAAAACATAAACAAGTCTCCCAATATTCTCATCTTGATGAAAAAATGTATAAAATAATATTTTATTTCAACATTTATACTCCCTATCCAGAACTGTGCAAAGTGTGATAGGAAGGGAAAATCCTTCTACAAAGCTATTTTAACACAACTAAATTCATTTATGTACTTTAACTTTTGTAAGTAAAGTGGTTGAAAGTAATTTAAAGTTCTCAAGTAAATTGAACAAGCATCTAATGTTGAGTTGAGCAAAAATGCAACTGTTTCAAGTGAGTTCAATACAATGCAACTGTTTGAATGAGAAACCCAAAACTATGGTGTTGAATGAAAATTATCTTTTAACGGTAAACTGAACAGTACCGTAAAATCATTTATGAGTGTGTTCCACAAAGGAAAGTAAATAGTAGGTTTGGAAACAGCACGAGGGTGATTAAATGATGATAGATTTTTTCGTCTTTGTGTGGACTCTCGATTTAAGCGAACTTGTAATACAGCTTTTTGTATGAACAGTAGACATGATGCAAAATGAGTTTAATAATCAGATATATCTTTGTCCTTAAAGCTTGTGGAGGGTCAGGCCAAGGTGACCATGAAATTCAGAGGCCTGTTTAGTAATTTCTTGTTAGAAATAACATCAAAAGTTGGTTCTTAAACTTGCATTTACCTTTCAGATGCCATTATTTTCAGTTCTGCACTGTTGTATAAAATCAGGTTATTGCGTTTGTAATGCTGATGTTCGCAAAAACAGCACTCTATCATATAGGCCTAAAACATATAATATATATAATGTTTTAAACATATAGGCCTAAATAGGCTATTATAAGGATTAAAAGCAAGATCTTACAGGGACATTTTTTGACCGACCGTTGTGTGTGCGTGGCGTGATGGTGGGGGTCATATTTCGAGTGCAAGCAGAGGCTCCTTCTGTTGTGAAGCCCAAGACAAACGGGTGAAGCACAGCAAAAGCCACTACTGATCCTTAATGAAACATTTCCCTGTTTGTAAAAAGCAATGGAGTGTGCAGCTGCAGTAATGCAATATGGAGAATGACTGAATTTAACAGGTCGTTCTTTTCGACTCCTCGGTGCAGGACTTCCTGGCTGCTCCTGTGACTCCTGACTCTGAGAACACATTTAAATCTAGAAAGAGGACATTGTCTGGAAACACATGAGAAGGATTTGCTGTGCTGTCACCTTTAATCAAGAGTGTTTGGTATATCACAAACAACTCTGAACTCAAAAAGCTGAAAATGACAGATATTAGTGTTCATTTGCTGATTTATTTTTGCTTTAAAGTATATAAATGTCAACGCGCACAGAATGAGTTATTATGTAACTCCTGTAATTATGTAAACTGACTTTGTGTGGCATGACAGCATTTTTAGACATTTTCTTTTCAGGTCGCAATCTGCGTCTCACGCATGCAGATTGTTCCTAATTGGCTTGATCAGCACAATAAGACAAACTATATATATATATATATATATATATATATATATATAATCTAATTAATTGCAACTCTGACTTGTATTGCAATGGTTACAGCCTTAGGTGAGCATGTCAAAAAGACGTGTGTTCAAATTTGTTGTCTAGATTTTGTAACATTTGAAACATTTGAAACACTTGAAACATTTGAAACATTTTTACGTTCTTAAATAATTTTCCCCCAATGTGATCGTTGTAGGCGGGTCCTTGCAATTCCCTTATTAAGACAAAATAAATAATTTGTCAATTTAAAATGGGATTAGGATTATCTGGGAACCACCAAACATATTGCTGAAACCCACCTATAGGCTATTTTTAATTCCTTGATTGTTTTTAAGGTTTTTAAGGGGCACATGATCAGCCTACACGATTTAGAAATATATTTAAATAAAGCACAAATATTCGACGCAAATGTATATATTTTTAATCACTCTTCAGCATCGCGATGCTATTTTCAACATTTTATGTCCATTCAGCATATCTTTCTGATGGAAAACCAAGTGCTACTCTGACGCATGTGCGTGTAGGGTGTTCCAAATTAGACAGTAAATGCGCCCTGTTCCCTTCAGAGTACTCACTTCAAGTGCTCTCCCCCTTCGGAGTGAACAGGGTACAGGGATGCTCACTTTCGAACGGAATTCACTCATTATGAAGGCTGCTGCTGAGCGCACGCGACAGAGTGAACCTTTAGGATGAAGACGCATAGCCCGCGTGGGAACTGCACGGATTAGTTTGCAACGGCCAACTCCGCTCCTTACAATTGTCGTCACATTTTGCTCGCTGGACAACATTAAGCCGCACGCGCGCAAAATCCAAACGTCCATTCCTTTTATCCGCGCGCAGTGACGCCTCCTTGCTGTCATGTAGGGGCTTCATGTGAACGCATTACTGTTGACCGATGGGACACAAACAGAGGGTCACTCGGTGTGAGGAGGCAACGTGAAGTGTGCCCGCCGTGTTTACAAGGATCGAATAATCTGGGAAAAGACAGCAAATTGTGGCAGTGCTCTTGAAAAAGTTCAGTTCCAGCCGCAGGGGAGCAGGTCGAAACGCTTATCATATCTAACACGGAACACTGCCTGTGAGTGTTGCGCGTGACTGCTACCGCGTCTCAATAAACAATTTAGGCTACACCTGACTCTGAGAAACTCAAACTCGACAGAAGATTGTTTACCGAGGATTAAGTGTCCATTCGAACCCCTACATTATACGGATATATTGCCTATACCAATAAGTAATCTGCAACTGGGGGAAAATGAGGCAGCGATTCAAACGCGTGCAAAATTCACCAGTTTATTTCCAGTTGTAGGTGCTTCAGCGACCATCCTAGGGGTGAATATCCACTGTTTTTCAAACAGAGGTCTGTCACCCCGGAGCGGAGCATCCGGACAGCTGCATCTGGAGCAAAGGAGCGCTGTGCGGTTCGAGGGTTTCTGCAGACAAACACTGGAGCAATGAGTCGCATCCTCCACACACAGGTACGACTGTTACCCCATGAAAGCGAACAGTAGCTCAATGTTAGTCATTGTAACTGAGAAAAGAATGTAAAAATGCTACAATGCCGTAAATATATTTTGATTGGTGAAATGTAAGTTACCTTCTTATACGGTGAATAAAACGTAGAAGAAATAGTAAATGCAAAAATAATAATATAATTTGCTAAAAAATAAAATAAAATATGGCAACACGTATGTGTGTATGGTAAGATATTGTTGAAATAATCTTCATCGAGAAAGAGGGATTCCCAGAACCCCCTGCACGAACAATCACGTTTAATGTCATCTAGAAAGTTAGATGTTTCTCATTTGTTTTTATGTGTATTATGTTAGATTAGATTGTTTTATTTTGTATTTTATGTTGTTTCCTTCATCATTTTAGTAGTATTTGTGTTTTAACCTGATTGTGTCAGTTTGTTGGTAATGGTAACGGTTACTATACAGGTTGCTTTCCATTGTTTCACTTGGGTTAGTGTCAGTATCTTGTATATATATATATATATATTTACTCATTAACTTATTTAGATCAGCAAATTGTAATTAAATTGATGTTGCATGTTATATGATTTTAAATGACATTTTTTTTGGGTTCTAATTTTGTTTAAATGTCTAAGTAGATTTGCACTAAAAAGTGTGTCATATCATTTGACACTGATATTTTAAGGGAAACCGTGGAGGTAATTAATGACTATCCTTCGACGAAGGAGATCATTGCCAATGTGACTCAGCAGTGTGTGGGTGTGCTATTGAATTCTGTAGACAGTAAATACAAGCAGGGACAGGACACAATCCCCTGCCAGTCCTCAGCTGAGCCGCAAGTCATTTGAAAAGAATGTCAATTCTAGCTTATAATAGAAGCTTGGCACTGCCTCACAAGCATATCATAGATTCTAAATGATAGAAAATGACATCACTGAAAGGTAAAGAAGAAAAGAGCCTTTATTTTTAGCCTTAAAAAGGATGCAGCAAGTTCATCAGTCTCCGCTCTGGACCACGGCCCAGTTTGGCACCATTACGAAGTAATGTGCTGAAACTCTGACAGTCAAAACATACAAGCTTTCAGCTACCATTAATATGCGTTTCGTCACTTTCGGCGCTGTGTACAGCTAGAGCTACGGAGAGTTTTTACGCTCTGGAAATGATTTGAGCGTTGACTGATCGTATATGTGTTGTGAAATACTTACTGAGTGAAGACATGGTCTTGTGATTCTCGCTGTGCAGCTTTTGCCACTGTTAATGTCCCATGAGGCAAGCAAAGGTGCAAAAAAGCAATTCAGAACAACTGCTAATCGACTTCTTTGACTCTTTTCATTTCCTCAGCAAATCAATTTCATTGCTGTGAGGGTATTCAAATAATGCAATACTGTTCATTCCTATAGCGTTTCAAGACTCACTAACTTTCCGCTTGCAGCTAGAGAAGTTGGAAAGTCAGATCTGAGGTGATTGACTTGTTTTGCTGACGATTATGATCAAATTGAGGCCAGAAGAAAACTGAGTGTGGAAGAAAAGCTTGTGAATGTGTAATCTTGCCCTCTTCAGATACTAATGACATTCGTTCTAGGTAGCTATTTTCACAGCATATTTCCATCACAATGCTGCTGGTTGTTTAAAAGTCATTTGTTTTGCCTTTTTTTTTTTTACACCGTGTTACAGGAGCTCAGAACGCATCCTTTTTGACTCGTCTGTGAGTTTAGATCAGACTTGCTGAAGGAAACAAGAGTCTTTGAGGCCATTCGCCCCACGAAACGTGTTTGTTTGTGTGTTTATATCGCTCCGCAGGAAGAATAATTTCACCTGTACGAACGACTCCTTCGGCCAGGTTACGCAAAGGAAGCGCTTGTCAAATTACAGTCAACCCGGTGCAGTTCAATAAGCCCACTGGTCTAATTAACTCATCACTGAGATGTAAGCAGCGGAAAGGCTTCTCGCTCTCCACAGACCCAACAGCTTCGAGCTAAAAGTTTTAGCATGCAGGGGGCTTATCAGTTTCTCCTCAAGATGTCAGAATTTAAATGTCGGGAGCAGAAGATCCACAGTCTTTTGTCTTAGAATGGTTTGCTATTGCTTTGCTGTCTTGATTTGTTGTAGTACATATTTTATTACAATCGGAACGGCGTTCTGTTTTGAAGATGAAAGACTCTTTTTCATACGTGTCTTTTGAGAATGATGTAGGGTAGAGTTGAGGTTTAGGGGTTTCAGGCTCTTCCAAATGCATTCAGCGCTCACTGTGTCTTAGCAACGGCAGGTACTGCCCTTTATTTTTTTTACTTTCAATATCCCAGAGGTCAATATCGTGTCTATGATTTACATGGTTTACGCACCACTGTGTATCTGCGTGACTAATCTAACATGTCCTGAGTATAAACACAGATGATGATTCCCAGAGCTTATTTTCTTCTCAGTGAGACCTAGAATTGAACTTTGTGTTGGGCCACATTGTTCTTTTTGACGACAGTCTCACTTTCTATTAACCAGTCCAGTCAATGCTTTTTGTTGTTGTAGATTTTTGGTATTGCAGTGTAAATGGTGGCTTATTTAGTGCTGAAAGCCTAGCAGCGCTGTGCATCTTTTGAGGAAATGTAGCTCATAATAATGACGTTAAGCTGTTTGGGAGTTCCTTTTTTGAACGTGTCCTTTCAAATCCCCAGTGTAATTCTCAGACTCTGAAAACGTGCTAACTGCCGAGAATTTCAGGATCTCAAGCCTTCCAGACTGTTGCCATTAAAGGGATCATTTTTACATGTGACTTTATGCTCCTCTGTCATTCAGAATTGAACAGCTTCAGATCATATTGGTCTTGAAATGGCGGTTTAAACTTTTCTTGGCTCTCTGCTCTGGGTGTCTTGGGAGAGATTCAGAGCAAAGATGAAATTAATGTTATGAAAACAGAGATTAGAAGCAATTGTTCACAGAGCTTTCATCAGTGCAAACTGCATTAATTGTATTTTGTCATTTTCTCATTACCAGAACAGGCCAGTTTAAATGAGTAATTCCCAACCACCAAATCCCACGGTGTATTTAAACAGTTTCCAGGGGGTGCTTGGAAAGATTTTGATTTTGCTGTTCTTAAATCTATGAATCAGAAAAGAAAGGGATTAAGTCAGGATGAAACTTATATTTTCAATTACTTTTGGAGATCATGGAAATGGTTGATAACACTTTAGTATGGGGAACAATTTTCACTTATAACTAGTTGCTTATTAGCTTGCATATTTATATAATATTAGCTGTTTATTAGTACTTATAAAGCACATATTAATGCCTTATTCTGCGTGACCTTATTCTACACCTCTTAATCCTACCAATACTTAAATTGAGGCAAAAGTCATGGTTAATAGTGAATATGTGTTCCCTTTACTAAAGTGTTTACAAATGGTTTAAATAGTTTAACATTGGGAGAGCAATGGCTTCATCTTTTTTTTTCTCCAAAAAAGTTGAGCCCTGGCATATTAAACCTCACTTAAAGACGTGGCTTTATCACCCCCTGACTGTCGTAGTCAATTTTAAAATTATATTGATGGTTATCATAAATCACTTATATTAATATTGTGCTTTAACTAATATGGTAATTAGGAAAGCTTTGGAAGCTTCTGTACATTTTAAAAACTGGACAGCTTGCACAAAATGCATTTGTTCTTTAAACTCCCTTAATTAGTCTAAGCATAGAGCACAGTCGGCCTGTTTGAAGTAGAGATAGTTGGCAAAGGAAATAGTGAGAATGAAAGTATGTCTAAAGAGTGCCAAAGCTGGTGCAAATGCAGAAATTCATGATTGTGAACATACTCTTCCAGTGAAGGGGTCGGTGCGGGATTACACTGTAAAATCCAACAGTGATTTTAACTGATACTTTTTAGTTACTAATTGCAAAACTCTAGTAATCTGTATTATTCAATACTATGCCTATATTTACTCATAAACAAGTTAAAGTTATGTTTAAATGATTGATACCATTTTGTCAAGCAAAAAAAAAAAAGTTTTTGAGGCGGGGCTGTTCTTAAAAAATGGAGGAAATGAGGGAAAGTCTATTATTTTACTTTCCGCATTTCCTCCATTTCTTCCTCTGTTTGCATTCACTGATTTGCCAAAGTCATCTTAAATGTTTAATTGTGAATTCAACTGAAAATTTTGAGAGAACATCACATAAGCTGACTTCATAAATTGATGTTGATTTTCCTAAAATGTTTTGATAATCATCTATCGATGCAGTGATGCAACAAGAAATCATAGTTCATAGTTCATATGCAACATAAATTACAATTCTCATATATATATATATATGAATAACACAACTATTTAATTTCATGTCAAATAATGATCTTTTACAATTTGAATGGTAATACTTATGTCATTAACAGTTTGTGAAACGTTTAATTGGGTTGATACAATTCCTCTAAATTGGTGATAATCTCTTGCAATTGACTATGCTTGAGTCACACAGAACTCAGGTGTAAGTCAACTGTACTCACTAAGCTTTTGTCAGTACAACATACTATTCCTATTCTTCAGAAATATGATAAGGTGCAAGGTATTATTTCCAAGTCTTGAGGATTTCATAGCTTTGACATGTTGTTCCATCCTTGGTTTCCCATTAGTAATTATGAAACACTTTGACATTGAATTAGTTTTAGCCATTCAAAGCAAAAATGACACAATGGTATGAAGTGGGAAAATTACTGTTTATAATATTAACCATTACAATAGCATCTAAATTTGGATTCAGTGACATGTTTAAATTAGAATGGATTTTTTTCTACCACACATGCCTCCTCATTTTTGATGGGCATGACGTTCTGTGTGGTCATGCAACACATGTTGTTTTGTGCAACAGAGTATGGTGGGATTCTCTCGCAGCTTGAGTAAGAAAGATATTCCGTTTGCTGAGTCAGTGATTACGGTATGCCTGCTTTGTCCTTGTCACATGTTTGGACAGTGTCCCACCGGTGTCCCACTTTGTTCAGTTTCCCACCACTCCTTGGTGATCGTGGTCACCTTAATTATGATGCTTGTTTACCAGCTGTGTTGTCTTGTTTTGTCCTCTGTTCTCTGTGTATTTAAACCCTCTTTTTTCAGTTAATCCCTTTCCTTCCGTTGTTGTACAATTATGGTGCTTTTAGTGAATAACTCCTTCGAGTAATTCTCCTGTTTGTGTTTTGAAATGTATCAAAAGTTCAAAAAATTTCCTTGTCTTGCGCTTCATGTCTGCCCCACACGGTAACAGTCCTAGATCCTCATCCTTTTTAAATTAAATGAACGAATTAACTCAATTAGCCTGTCAGTGGCTCTTTACAAGCAGCTGATACCTGACAGCTGTTGCAAAAGAAGAGGCAAAACCTCATTCATCCCTTTCCAATCGATTTTACTTTTCCATCCGGCATTTTTCACAACTTGCGTCCCACTTAAAATGCAACACATTTAGATCAGAGGGGCTTGCAACGGGTTCCCAAAAGGCATTTCTTCCTTGGTTGATCGTAATGCTGCACCATTAGGAGAGAGACTGGTGTTCTTGTTTGCTTCTATTTTTTGCTTTTTGGTGGGGAATGTATTCTCACAGCAGATTAGACATGCAAATTAGCAAAAGCCGTTGTTTTGAGAAGACTAAATTAGATCTCTGTTGAAAGCATATTTGGCTTTTGCATTCTTTTGTTCTTTCTGTTCTGTGAATATAATTTATGTTTGAAGAGATATAAATATGATCTGTTTAACTGTGTCAAATCCAAGATTTGATCATCATGAAAAAGTAAAAATATTAGCAAAGCCTTTCATCAAAACTTTCCACCTCTTCCCTGGTGTTTATTGCTGCCTCTGTTTCCTCTCATTCAGTTTTCAATTAAATTTTTCTGTTTTATTGATAAGAATAAAGCCAGACAACACCCATCAGTTTAGCTGTGGGCAACAAAAAACAGAGCAAACTAACATGAAATAATGTTGCAATAATAAAATAAGAGGGATTAACAGTCATGCTGTTGATCATTTTTAAATAGTTATAATAATAATAATAATAATAATAATTCAATAAGTTATATAATTATTTATTAAATCATTGAAAAAATGATCAATTATAAAATTCTATCAAATTAATTGAATGATATGACGGATTAATTGACTGATTCACTGATAATCTCGTATATCAGTATTTGCCAAGAAAAGCAAATGATTGTCATGTGCGTTAAGCACTTAACACATATATTGTAGTTTTGTCGTGCTGTTTTAGTATCTTTTGCCTGGTGTTCTGATTTCTTTTCTTTCTGTTGTTTTTCATGATTAATTATCTAATTTTAGCATGTTATTTTTGTTATATTAATTGCACTAAATGACCATGTTAAATTGACAGTCTTAATTAAAAATGAAGTAAGCATTAATTTATCATAGTAAATAATGAATACATTTAGAAAGCGATGATCAGAGAAGTTAGAGATGTGTCGAGTATCTAGTGTTTGTCTAATAGACCGGTATATTAGGCATCAACTTTCTCTATTTCAATATCTATTGTTTGTGTGTTTTGAACAAGCATGGTAGTACATTTAGATTTACATCTCATAGGTTTTACACAGCCTTTTAAAATAGCTTTTTATGCTGATGGGGCACCACATCCCCTATGCATGGTTGACACTGACACAAACAGAAATGTACTTTACAAATATGGACCAGTGTTTATGGAATTTATAGGTGACCTTCAAAATCATAATAGCATGATTTGTTATCATAAAATGATGTTTCAGACCCTTCTTTATCAAGTCTTCAGTTTATGCCATAACTTTTATTTGTTTTAAACTTTTCAAAATCCTTAAACCTTGTGTTTGGTTGCAGGTTTAAAATGGATTTTGGATCCCAAAATTTTCAATGTGGTCTTTTGAGCCCCACTGTTTGTCCCAATGGAATATAGTATCTGACAACATCCTCTCTTCCAAGCATACTTGAGCAATGTGTTTATTTGTGTGAGCATGTTTCCTGTGTTTAAAAATGCTTGCGTGTTAGTAACGGTCATATTCACATGCATTCACACAGACTTTGCACATTGTGTTGGGGTAATAGAAAACACCCATATTTATGCCTGCACAAATTGACAAATGTAACCCACTTACTGTATGTACCATCTCTCTCTCACTTTATCATGGTATTATTGAATGAAGTGAGCAGGCAGGTGGAGGGGCACTGCCTCCAAGCATCTTTCATTAATTACCCCGGCTATGCTTGTGTGGAACGCTGGCATAAAAGATATTGACTCCTTGCGCTAACACTGCAGCCTGTGTCATCTCCATTTATCACAATTAACAGCCCCACAGCAAGTACAGCCAAGCAGTGCAGCCTCAAGGTCAGGGGTACAGTACACGACATTTACTCTGGGTAGGGGCATGCAAACAAGCTTTAGATTGATTTTATTTTATTTTATTTTTTTAATTTATTATTTTATTTTATTATTTATTTTTGTTTAATTTATTATTATTATTATTATTATTTTATCTTTATTTTAATAAAGGCAAAAAGCCCAATAATATAACTTTAAAATTATTATTATTATTATTATTATTAACTACAATAATAATTTTTAAAGTTATATTATTTGACTTTTGCGTTTATTAAAATAGGACAGTAGTAGGACAGACCAGGAATTGGACCAGGAAAGGACCTCGGGTCTAAAATTTTATTTTATTTTATTTCCAGCATCCCATATTTATATTATCAATGGTTGGATTTATTTTAAAAGGATCAAAATATCAAGTACCTTAACTTTGTTTCCTGCAGTCCAACACATAATCTAGTGTTTTTTGAGAAAGCATGAACATTTCAACTTATGTATATTTAATGTATAAAGTTGTAAGCTTTAAGCAGAATTAGCAAATAGATGGCTTTTTGAACTTTTTTAATTTTAGAACTGAATTTTGATTTAATGGGACTTTTAAGAGTTTTGCTTTGCACAGTGCTTAGAAAATATAGCTGGCTGCATAAAGCAACAACTTCAAAGCTGAGCAGAAGCCTTTGCTCACTAAGTTGAACTTCGAAGCATTGGGTTAGACTGGGGGTAAGTTTAGGATTTGGTTGGGTTTATTTTTGAAACTGGGTCGAGGTCAGGTTAGGATGAGGTTTGGATCTAGAATAGGCACAAGCCAGCCATAAAAAAACCTTGTTCTAGTTGTTCTAAATTTAGTGAAGGAGAAATATATAATGTATAATGTAGATTTTGAGTGTTTTCATAAAGTGTAATTGTTTTGCATTCAGGACTGAAGTTAGAAGTCAGATTTGCCTAATGAAAGCTTGCTAAGTTGATGTGAAATGCATTTTTGTTCTATTAGTTGCTTGTCATGCTCAGACCTGTCATGTTAGAGCAGCTCACAAATGATTTAACGCTTCTGTCACGATTAGTCTCCAACTTGTATCTGTAGACATCCATGCACACAGACACATATGAACTATAACACACTCCGTACACTCTGTCCAAATGGCGCACATGGTTACTCATTCATCTGCGTCCCACATGAGCGCGAAGCATCCTAAGTCTGCCAACACACACACACACAGATAGTTACGTCACGTTTGTCCATGTACTTTAGCATAGATTCACAGTACACACACACACACACACACACACACACGAACTTGCATAGCACCCATGTCCTCTGAAAGGGCTGCCTCCTGAGTAAACATACGCACACACACAGGACTCAGATTATTATGGGGGTAAATAAGCAATAGGGTAATAGAGGGCAGCCTGAGTAAATACTATTATAGTCATAAACAGGCTCCTTCATACAGACAAAAACAGCAGACACATCTTAAACAAACAAACTGGACAGAAGCAATTGCAGGAATAGAACACACTCTCCATGAATATGGGGTTGCCCATTACTTAATTTATTTATTTAGTTATGTTTGTTTATTTACTTGTAGAATTTTTATTTATTCACTGTTTTTTTTTTTTTGCTCCCCCCAAAGGCATTAAAGGAAGATTATCATAGCATATTGTTTACTGCAATTTTCAAACGCTGCCATTTATTTTCAGAGAAATCTTTTTATTATTATTTATTTATTTGAAGCATAAGTTTCTGTTATTATAAACCAACATTTGGTCCAATTAGTTCAAACCTAAATATAAATATAATATAAAAATATGAGAAAATATAAAATGTATTTAGACCAAATTTATGTCAAGTATCTTTAAAGGGTTAGTTCACCCAAAAATGAAATTTCTGTCATTAATTACTCATCCTCATGTCATTCCCAACCCGTAAGACCTTCGTTCTTCAGAACACAAATTAAGATATTTTGATGAAATCCGAGAGGGTTTTTTTTTATCCTCCATTGAAAGCAATGAAATTACCACATTTAATGTAGTAAAAACATCGTTAAAATAGTCAACGTGACAACAGTGGTTCGACCTTAATGTTATGAAGCGACTAGAATACTTTTTGTACGCAAAAACAAAACAAAAATAGTGACCTTTTTCAACAAATTTGTCTCTTATTCTGCTACGCTATTTCGTCGCAGCGCTTCCAGGTTCTACGTCCGAATGCGGCTCAGTATTGGCCGACCCCTGTTGAACAGGATGAGGCATGCATGTGACGCTAACGCAGGAGCTGCCCAATAATGAGCCGTGTTTGGACTTAAATGCGGAAATACAGTACTGTGCCAGCTCCATAACAGACTGACAGGGAAAAGGAAAAATTGTTGAATGATGTTGTTATTTTTTGTTTTGTTTTTGCACACAAAAGTATTCTCATTACTTCATAACATTAAGGTTGAACCACTGTCGTCACGTTGACTATTTTAACGATGTTTTACTACTTTTCTGGACCTTGAATGTGGTAATTTTGTTGCTTTTAATGGAGTATAAACTAAAAAAATTACACAGAACAATACACTGGTTAAATTGATTTCCCTGGATGTTTAATAATTTAAACATTATTGGAAAAATTTGGGATAAAGACACAAGTCAACAAAATATACAACATTGTTTTAGTGGTTCTTGGATATTTTAATCCACAAATTTTGTATATTGTGCCTTTAAAACCAAGTATGTGTCCCAAATCTTGTTAACACAGTTGCAAAAATGGCCTCATAATAAATTAATAAAAGAGTTCATGTAATATTTAGTTTGATCCTGTGAATTTGTCAGTTAACATTTTATGAATGACCATTTGTTGAAAAACTCAATTTTGCACCCTCTTTGTGAAAAGTCAAAGTTTATTTATATAACACCATTTATTCAGCTGCAGCTGACCAATGTGCTTTACACTATTATATTATAGAGAAATAGGATAAAGGAAGGATTGTATAGGAAGCTTGTTGCAAAGCCCAAAAAATGATCCATGGAAAAGAAGAAAAAAAAAAGTGAACGTGATTCTTCCCCACGCTAACCATTTTTCTCTGTTTAATTGATGCCTGTAGTTTCATTGTTTCATTTCTGAGCCAAATCCCTCCCCGTGTTATCTCAGTTTCCATGACATCCATGATGCCTAGTGACTGGGCAACTATTCAGCATCACTGGTGGAGTGTGTCTTAACTGCGTATTTAAGGAGGATCGTTTTCTCAGAGAGTGACTGAGCCGTGTGATCAGAGAAGAGCTAATCTAACCCTGGCCACCTGTGAGGATCGCTTCCTCCTCTCCGCCGAACCCCCACGGACCTGTGTTGAGTGCAAAAAAATGGGTAGGATTCCATTTTCTTCGCTCACTATCAGGTTCTCCCACAACTAAGAGGTGGCGGTGATTCCACGGATCAGTTTTAGGGCTTTGCAACAAGCTGACCTACATATTGAAAGATTCGGTTCCTATTGAATTCCGCCTGCAAAAGCAATCAGCAGGAGCGCTCACACGAACCAGATGGATTCACAGCACGCTCTCTGAACCTCTCGGAGTAGCTCACTGGTCTTTGCAGTTCCCTCCCCTGTACCTCTCAGCTTTCGGGAGGGCGCAGGCATTTGAACTGTTTGAAGGCCCAAGAACTTATGTGTTGTTGTGAAGGTACCATCTAAGCCATTCATCACTGTCATCACAAATACCTATACACGTGCATTTCTGTTTCTTACTCTGCTAAACTACTTTGGCTCTTTCTCTTCAGCTCTTAATATATTGTTTGTGTCATGGCGGGAGAGGAAAAGGCAAAACTAATATAGAATCTCATCCCTCACTCCACAGACCTTGGACTCTCAGAGTCAATTTTAATCACAGTTCACTTTGCTGTCTTGAACTTTATGGCAGCAGCAGCCATATCCTCATCATTTTTGTTTGTTCTTGAATTAATGAGATCGGTTTTATTTTTTTTTAAACTGCGTTTCATTGCAAAAACTCTCAGAGGAATGTCAGACTTCTGACATTGGTGGTTTGCAAGCACGAAGTTGCTTTCTGGCTGAGTGGCATGTGTTTTAACCCCTGAGGTTAGTACTTTGGTTTTCATAAGAATGGTGCTCAAACCACAGTTGTGTTTAACACTTTCAACACTTTCTTTGACCTCCACTGTGAAAATTTAATGGCAGTCATAATTTTATCTCCTTGTTTGCCTTCTCCGAATTATAACCCAAGATGGAGTTAAGCTGTAAATTTTAATCGCTATTTCCTTCAGCTCTTTAGCAGAAATAATTTTATGGCCTTAAAGTTCAGATATGTTCAGAACTGTTTACACAGCTGGCTGTAGAGTTTAGTTTTTTCCCATACCAATTTTTATTTTTTCTCCCTGTGCTGATGAAATGCCAACACTGGTAATTAAAATAATTTTTTTTTTTTTTTTTTTTAATAAATTTAAGAACTAATACTAATAGAACCTGATGCAAGAGCGACAACAATCACCACTTGCTCCACACACATCTGCCCCCCCCCCCCCACTTTCTTTTCAAGGCAAGTGATGATCAAAATAAACACTAGAGACTAGAGTTTTTGTTTGTTAGCCACCATTTCAGTCCCGCATGTAATGCATTTCACAGTCACTGAACAGTCACGGATGGATGATTTAAAACTCGGATGAGTCTCCTTGTGTACATCCATTTTCAATGAGTCTTAGCTGTTGCACAGTCTCACATTAATGACAACGGAGATCCAACAGTGTGACAGCTGGGATTGTATTTGTACAGTCTGACAAGCAACAATCGTAAAGGACTATTATACATCGTATAGTGTGCACTCAGGTTCAGAATGATTTCTGACGGATCATGTGACACTGAAGACTGGAGTAATGATGCTAAAAAACACAGCTTTGCCATCACCTGTGTTTTTTTCCCTAGTTTACCATTAGTTTTGACTTCTTATTACAGGAATGTATCATCTGAATGAAATAATTTATTTCAGTCAGTCCAGACAACAGAGACTGTCATTTATTGAAATGTTGCGTAAGTACATAATAATAAAAATCTCTCGTTCAGATGTCTTGTTTATCATCATTGTTCAAAGCCAGATGTTTTAACAAGCAGAATTGCATTGAAACAAAGCATCTGATTCCAGGCAGGAATGCCTTGGGACCGTACTGAACTGATTTTAGGAGAGGCTAGTCTCTCACAGTCTCCAAGCATCCTTCAGTTGTCCTCCTGCATTCACAGATAAATAGCCCTCAGAGACTGTGCCTGAAGCTCTCCAGCCCTGCCAGAAAGACATGTGACAATTGAAACTATTCTCACGTTGTTTCAGATTCTCAGTGTAATGGACCAACATAATACACAGAGAAAAGAGAAATTGTGAGCCTGCGGATGAACAGAGAGCTCTTATCTTGAAATTATTGCTTCTGCTATGACACTATAAAAGCAATCATTCTTATATTAAAGGGATGGTTCACCACACAACGAAAATTGTCAGCATTTGCTCACTCTCATGGTGTTCCAAGCCTCTACTTTCTTTATTTTGACCATTAAAGAAAATTGTAGGTAGGACCGATGATGAAAAGCAAAAATTAAAGTGGCTAGTCCACTCTTCTGTGAGGAATAGAATAATATTCAACAGTCATTATTTACTGAAAAGCTTTTCCTGTGTTGTAGTCCTCGAATAACATTACGATGATTGCATCAATTGCGAAACACAAGAAGCAGATGTTTGCATCATTAATATCAGATAATATGTTATTGATGATTTATTTGTCTTTCTTTTAGTTTTACAGCTCCTGGTCACCATTCAGAGAGAACTGATAGAGGGTGACAAGTATTATTTTTCTGACTTCAAAATCACACTCTTTCTCCAAAGACATGTTATCCAATCCAATGTTAACTAAAATTATTTACTCCCAAAGAGCTTTTCTGATTGGCTAAAACAATGTTGGCCACTCCACCTGACTTATTTTTTAAATTAATTAATTTATTTACTCTTTACAGAGCCTAGGGCAGTCACAGAGATGTGTGATGTTTGAAAACACAGATTTCAGTAATATCTGTCAGGTTAGGGATATTTTGTATGTATGCGGTGTAGTCCAAAAAAATATCGCCTACAGCAGACTTAACTCTAATGTTGTGTGTCTCCATATTCAATGACAGCTTCAGTAACACGTCCAAACATACTGCAAAACTACCTCAGGTGCAAGTAGAGTCGTTACAGATTCCAGATCTTACCTTTAAATCATTTTAATTTAAAATCGAGTGGAATTTTGGCAGCTTTAGTTTTCCAGTGTAATGGACCTCATCTGAAGAGATGAAAGTAGCCGAAGAAGAAATTGTCCCTCCTACTTCTGCTTGAAGACAGACTTACGACTGGGGTTTTCATGTTGTCTACAGTTAACATATTCAAAAGAACGTAAAAGTTTGTTTTTGCATGTGCAGTTGCCTACTTTATGGAATCTTAGCTTGATGTTTACAGGATGTGCCAACTGTTAGAGTCTGTGTTTACCTGTCAGTCTTGTGATCCTCGTGTGACCCAGTTTTCCATCCCTGTATTCATTTTGTTCATTATCATCTGCTTTTCGTCATTATCAGTTATGTCTTTCACCTGTGTCCATGTCATTAATGTCTGTATATATACCCTTGTGTTTCCTTCACTCTTTGTCCGTGATCATTTGTGTGTGGACGTGTTTGCTGTTATTGTATTCCTGGATTTATTGTTAAAAGAGACATTCTGTTATTCCCTCATCTTCATGCATTATTTGGACAACACGTTCCGTAACACCAACATTATTGTTATATTATTATTAATATATTCGTGTTTTGATTAATATTTATTAAGAATATTAATTACTCCCATTCAAAAAGACAAAGAGACAATATGAGACAAAGACTATGTCACTTTATTAACCAAACACTGATTTATGTTATATGTTGTTGTGTCCGAAACCTAATTCCGAATTCGGAAAGGTACGGAAAATGAATAATGCATTCTACAGAGCCCCTAAAGGGGCATGTTAAGGCTTGCTGTGGTAGCCGCTTGCATAACAGTACATTTCCCTTATCATGTGAAGATAGATGACTGACAGGATGATGGCAGAGGATTTTGTGCGCATCAGATCCTGAGCGTCATTGACAAATAACTTTTCTTTATGTGCTGTCTGTATCTCCGCTCCTTATGCATGATTCCCCCTATCATATATTTTTTCCATCACCGTGTTCCTATTATGAGCTCCATATTATATGTCATTTTCTTTCCGAACATGGTATTCGGCTCCAAGCACATCTCTATTGAGAAGTAATTAATAATACTAGTAATAATTAAAGTTTTAGTGTTTGTGCTTGAATGCATGTGCACTAGCTCACACAAACACGTATATGCACACGTACACATGTCCTTCTTTTCCTTTATTGATGCAAGTGAGTAGACTCTCAGACACACAGGGGATGAATGGATATTTTTATCCTGCTTTCATAAGCATCAATATATTCCCATTCAGTTCTTGATAGACTTGTCTTTGAAGTCCAAAAGTAGAATTAAGCTCTGCTTTTTCAGCACTGACACTAATACAAAACACATTTGGATTTGATGCCAAATTGGTACTTTTGGCCTTACTTTAGCCTCTGACAGCATATTAAAATGTATGGTCGCATGAATTCCCAACATGCACTGGTGTCTGTGGAGAAACGAGCCAAGTGCGATGTCTTTGATCCTTTAATCTGCTTAATGTTCCAGCTGCTTAATTTCTTATCATTGAGTGATCATTCATTAAACTGGATGAGTTTGGGTGTGATGTTGCGGAGAATCAGCCACAGTGCATGATGACTCAAATCAAGCCCACCATCATCTAGACCTCATGCGAGCAGAAACGAGAAATCTTACACAGACATTTGATGTCCAAATATAGCCCAAAAGTATTCTCCCATGCAAATCTGTATACTGCATCTTGCGTCGCTACCGAATCGAGTCGTGTCATAACAAAATCAGTTGTGAGCTTATGAATTGTAACTGATGAGCAGTTAGACTGGGTGCTGTGAAAAAAAAAAAAACTGTATTGAAAATAAACAATAGTTATTGATAATTTAGTGGTAAGTGAAACCTACATAAGTGTAATTTCTGACTAATTATTTGCATGAGACTTTGTAGTAAAAAGAAAATTTACCCTTGGGACATAAAATTGTGTCTCCAGCAACACATGGACAAGGAGTCAGTGTTTCTGAATGAGTCAAGTGAATGATTCAGTAACTAATTCATAAACATTTTTGAATGAATCAGTAGACTAAATGATTCAGTGATTCACTCATATAGACTACTGTATGACTGCATCCAAAATTCACACAGACATAGTACTCTTTCATATACTGTTTTTGACCTTCTGTTTAGAAGGGAAGTATGCGTATTCAGACACATCTGTCCACTTATTTAGTTCCTGAATGAATCAGTATTTTTTTAAATGATTCGTCGCCATTTATCGCGATTTTCACAATGCAAAAAAATGCGGATGGAATTGAGGAATCTAGTAAAAAAAAAAGGAATTTACAGTAAAACATGGAATTAGGACACAGAATTTGGAAATTTTTGGCTTAATAATCAAAAGTAGGTCTCTGAACTTAATAAAATTGTGATATGGACTAGATTCTGTGAATACTGAATGGCAATTCACATGTTTAATTCTCTAATGTGAGACCAAATATAGGGTTCAAATCTGGACTCTGACCAGGCCAAAACACAAGACTTGTTCTCAAGCCACTTCTTGGTTGTCTTTGCCGTTTGTTCAGGAGCGTTGTCTTGTTGAAAAATAACATCTGATCATTCCATAACAACTTTTCATTTGTGAGAAGCAAGCCATTCTGCACTATTCTCCAGTACTCCGAAGCATTATATGACTTTTCACAGTGAAGAAGCTCACAAACACCTGCAGTTGAAAAGGCTCCCCACACAATGACAGCTCTTCCTCCATGCTTCACTGTGGTTGAGATGCACTTATTATTATATTTCTCAACAGACTTTCGAAGACACCACTCTGGAGAATCACCATGCAACTCGTGTTTCATTGTGATTCATCACTCCACACACGACATCCCATATTCTGCCAAAAACTTCATTCTGTCCCTGAGGCTTTTCTGACACAACGAAGGCTTTTAGTAGTGCATATACTTAATTTTAACTAATTTTCTGACCAATACTTTTTGGTTAGGACAATTAAAAGCTTAATGCCTGGCCATTTCTTTTTCATAGGCCATAATATTGTTAGATTTGTAATAAATTATAAAATTGTTGTAGAGTTATGAATTCAGTTGATTAGAAGTTCTTTTTGATTATTCAAGTTTAATTAAACCATTAAAAAATAATAATGTATTTTTTTAAAGAAAGAATATATCAGACAGGGCCTTATTTAATGCACAATCCAACAGTCTTTCTGAGGAAATAAAATATTGTTGATAGAAATAGTTTTTCGTTTTTGTTAGGCTCAATTGTTTGCTGGTGGAAGGGCACTGACACCCCAAGGGGATTGATAATGCCAAGACTAAATCCTGATCACTGCCACATTATTCCATGAATAGTTTGCAATATGAACACCAACGGAGTTCCAGAGTTCCTCTGGTGTTAGCTGGGTATAATGAAGCTCTCTTTCATCTGTCATCAGTCCGTTCCCATGATGATGGCCTTGATGCAAGATTCATAATTTGCTATATCCATTACCAGCTATCCATGAATTATCTGTAAATCCACCTGACAAGCTGAACTTCAAGCACTCATTTACAGAATCAAAATGACTCTTTCATGTAGTGCTAGATGATTAATACTATATATAATCAGGGCTAACTGTCACAATCGCTTTTTATTTTATAAACAGCTTTAATGATTGTTCCTGGTGTTAATTTAGGTTATAGATCTTGTAACCTGAATAGATTTTTATGTCCCCAAAGAGCATATTTCAAAGTTCTACTTATTGCTTGAACATGATCGTGTATTTTAAAAAAAGAAATGCTTGATATATGTTGAAAAAGCAATGCATGTCTATCAGCATTCAAAAACACCAGGAAGAACACAAGACACAAGAGACTGACACTTTAAGGCCCCTCAGAGAGTTTCAAACAATACTTTTTAATAAAGCAATCCCAAAACACTAATGATTATTGGCGCTGACTGGTAGTCATTGAGGTCATCGTCACAGCGCTCATTTTTGCCTAGCAAGTAATTTATGATCTTCATGGTTTTGGGTCACAGAGCTCATTAATTAATGTCAATTTAATTAAACTGAGAAACACTCTGTCCTTCCACCAATCACGCTGCCGAGGACCGCAATGCTGAAGACGTTCAATTAGGCAGCCAATCAATAGACACGCAGCCGAGGTTAAAAACTAAATTGCATGCTCACACACGCGCATATTTGCACTATTTATTGACGCCCACGACAGAGCTTCTGTATGCTAATTAAGCAAGCAACTAATCAAACACATACTCGCACACATTCGAGCTAATTGCACATACACGACAGCCTGCGCATATGAGTATGAGGCATCCTCAGCGGGCAGACCAGTCATTAAAGCAGATGAAGAGACAGGAGCGTGCTTTCTGTGGGCAGATAAAGATGCATCATCATCACTGTGTGGAAAAAAAAAAAAGAGGTGACACCCTCCCCCGTCCATTTTCCTGGCCGTTTAAGCCAGCCCTAGATAGATGGGGAGAGCTGTTTTCTTGCACCCTTTCCAAGTTAGCACCCATGAGTCAGCGGCTGGTTTCAGAACAGTAGATGGGCACTTCTTTAAGTAGAATATCGTCAGAGGATGTCTACGCGAGGAACAGCACTGCTCCTGAAATAAGTAGATATGGCTGTAAGGAACAATCATTCTGTGTTATTTATTTGGTAGAGAGGAATTGCTCTAATAAGGGATGTTTCTATCCGCCTGTAGTCAGTGTGAATGCTTTTCGCTCTTTATTCTCTCTCTAGGGGTCAGGAGTCATGAGCGTATGGGAATAGATGCTAAAGTTACTATCGATGATTCTAACGATCAAAGTTGGCTGACTTTGGCTATTTTAAGGTGACGTATTTACATGTTACTATTTGTATGTACTATAGTAACAGTAAATAATGTATAATTACGAGTAACTAACCCTAAAGCAAACTGTAATTCTATAGTAAGTACATGTAGTTAATAATATCATTCAGTACTTATTTGAGTAAATACAATGTAACTATGACACCTTAAAATGAAGTCTAAGCCAAAGTTTTTATTGAATTAAAAATATCCGTTGTTTGTATGTCATGTTTTTATTTGTAACAGGAATCAACAAATAATAATTTTAAAAAAATTTAAAAATCCATTTTGAATTAGCAGTAGTTGGTAGGATGCTGTCAGTGTGTGAGTTAAGCGAACACACATCTGCTCTGAGAGGTGTTTATACTCGATTCGTTCTCCTGTCAAGCTCCAAAATGACACACAAGGCACCATAAAAGTGTCATGGAAATGTTTCATATGACTCATATGCAGCTATATGACAGCTTTGAGTGAGGAACAAACTATATTTTTGAAGTTATTTACTGTATCGACATCAGCCTTTGCTCTTGTTAAGGTAAAAGAAAAAAAAAGTAGTGATATATATTATTCATAATATTTTTAATAACATTTTACACATGCTGTTACATTTAACAACAACTTTTATTCAGCAAGAATGTGTTAAATAAAAAAAAAAACTTTTAAATTCTTTTACACAAAGAATTTATTTCTGAAATTCCTATTTCAAATAAATTCTATTCTTTTGAATATTTTATACATCAAAGAATCCTGAAAAGATATCACATTTTCCACACAAATATTTAGCAAGCTGCTTAACTGTTTTGAACATTAACAATAATACAAAATTCTTGTTACGCACCAAATCATATTAGAATGATTTCTGAAGGATCACTGAAGACTGCAGTAACGATGCTTTGGCATCACATGAATAAAGTACAATTTGAGATATATTAAGATAGAAAACAGTTATTTTAAATTGCAATAATGTTTCACAATATTACTGTTTTTCTGCTTTTGATTCAAACTTTTTCAATAAATCATTTCATGGATTGATTCCGTTTTCAAGTTCAACTCACTGACTCTGTCTGTTCCACAAAACTACTGCATGACTAAATGAATAAAATGCATATTTTTATGATACTTTTTTACTGCTTGTCTGTTCTTTTTTGACAGTTCTGCTTATGAATATCTAGTTACATTTTTATTTTTTAATTTCTGCAAATTCAGTGAATATTTCATCCTCAAAACTTTATCAAAGTTGTGTAAAGTCATCCAAGCCAGATTGAGAAAATACTTTCGTTTGTGTGCAATGTATGGCATTGAATGAACTGTGGGCTGTCCGTGGGCATGCAGTCTGAGACTGATATTGCAGTACAGTGTTCCACATTGGCAGATGAATGCAGATATTTAAAAAGCGTGAATGTAAACAAATGTCATTGCTTTGAGTATTTTTTCATTTATTTATTTATTCTCTCATTCTCTTTCTCCTGCGCTGGCATCACATACCAAGCCATATGGTCATGTTGGTCTGTGGCTTGGCATTAAGACAGTCAGGAACAGGTGAATAGCACTGTGTTGGATTGAGAATTATCTAAAGTCACAGTTAGTTAGTTACATTGACAGACACCTCATCTGCCAGTCCCTTTAGGTTTAGAAGGAGGAGAGGCTGAAAGCTGATCAAATCCAGAAAAAAAAAGCAACAACAACAAAAAAAAAAAACATAAGACTTACAGAAGCAGATGTGAACAGATATGTCCAGGCTGCACATCATTGAAAACACTAAACATACTCATTAAGTTTATCCATGAGTGCAAATTAGTTATTTAGTCTTTTTTAGAGCAATTTCTGTTTGAAAAGGAAAGTTGGAGCAACGTCACGGCTACTGACGTCAATGGGCTCCAGTCGGGGCTGGACGAAGAGGCTGATGTCAACCATTTCTGAGCGCTTCTCTACATTTATTCATGACAAAGAGCTCATTAATTCAAATTATTCATGAGAATGAACTCTTTTAATCCAAGCAATGCGCTGTATTGCATATGAGATGGCATTTCAGCGGAGAGTTGTGTCCTTCAGGCACATATAAGTGTATGTTTCCTCAGTAACACAAAAGGGGGGTGGTGGTGGTGTGTGTGTGTGTGTGTGTGTGTGGGGGGGGGGGGGTCATGACACTTTAAATTGCTATGTAAACCCACTTTATTCTGATACTGTTGGTAAATGCTGTATTGTATTTTAAAATCCTTTCAATTACTTCTGCAAATTAAGATTACTTGTCAGACTGTGACTGCATGTATCTGTGCAGAAAACAGCATATCACAGCATCATTTATAACTGTGATTCATGCTGTGAAAGGTGACGCCACTTAATATATCTGGCATCCTTAGTAAAAAGTGAAATCTTTAATTAATTAATCAATCAACCAGTTAACTTAAAAATGAATTTATTGAATCTCTATAATATTTCATAATATTGTTCAAGGGTTATTTATTTATTCATATTTATATTTAGTTTTTTCAGTATAAGTTTAATTTTACTTAGATTTGGTTGTTTATAAATAGTTTTTTATTTTGTCGAAATCTTTGGGGACTAATTTCTCTCAGCTAATTGATTATTCATTAATTTATAATTTATCTGTCACATGTCTCTGTGTTTAGACTTTGGTTTTTAGTCACGTGTACCTTAGTTTGTATTTTCCCGCCACGCTTTGTTTCTATGGTTTCTGTCATTATTGGTTCATTATTTTCAGCTGTGTGTAATTAATTAGTCTTGTTTGCTCCTATGTGTCCCTTATATTTAAGTCCTGAGTTCTTTCTGTTCCTTGTCGAGCATTAATATTGTTTAGCAATCTTTCTTCTGGTTATTTCTCCAGTTTGTGAAGTTCTTCCTGTTAAACATGTGCCTAAAGGAATTCCTTCATCCAGCACTTTCTTGTATCCAACGAACCCGTAATATTATCACAGCAAAAGGTTGACTGCACGTGTCAAGTTCAGACATCCATTTATTTCAGTGTTAGTTTTTAATTTTTATGCTTTTCATACACACAACACTTTATTCTTTACTGTTGTTTGAAAGTGTACAAAATAAAAGTGCAGCGAAATCAGTCGTCAGTGACGAAAGCTACACGCAGTTCTGTTAACCCACAGAACATTTAATAAACTGACTTCATAGTACCTTTGGCTCTCAGATTTAAATTCCCAAAGGCTGAAATTGTCAGATGGTGCTGTGGGATCACACTAGCTTTACGCTTTCAACCAGCAGGCTGGCATCAATCCCCAGGATTTCTAGCCTTTGTATCCCAAGATCATCCTTCCTTTGCTGGCCGGCGATCTCCAGCGCCTGTGGCTCAGCTGCGTGTTGTGGAGTTTTTTTATGGAAGGATTTGGGTTTATGCTCTAACAGCACACTGCTTTAGACAACACAGCGGCTGGCTCCAGCCAATCAAGCCTTTTGTCTCAGCGCAGGCTAGGCCAGCGGACAGAGAAGTGTGTGGAACACACCGCTGCATGTGCGCGTGCACAGTGTTCTTGTGTGTTAAAGGCTATTGTTAGAACAGGATTACACATTACCACTGCTGCTGCCAGAGAACCACTGCCAGTCTCCTCAGATGACCTCAGAGAACTGACCACTGTAAGAAAAAGGATGAGGGCGTTGAAGATCTCAATGAAGGAGTTGACATGAACCCCACACATCCAAATCTCAAACTTTTGATCCCTTGACAGTTTACCACCCCTAATATCAATGAAGTTGCTGTTATGACAGCTGTGGTCTGTTAATGAAGTCTGAGATGGTTCTCAAAGTTACTCTGATGTGATCGGCCCAAGTGGTACAGAAACAACAAAAACATTGACTTTCGCCATTTTGGGGAATGAGTTTGTTCTAACACCTATCTTGGAGTGGAATCTGGGAGTCATTTCTTACACCACAAACTATAATATCTAGTTTCAGACAACGGCAAAACAGGGTCATCACACTGCTTACGGTTGTTGTCCTTTCTGCTATGAGAACAGAATCTCCAGGGCCTGAAATTCAAATGAACTGAGTCAGATTGAGATGGTTTTGCATAATACTGTATATTTGTTCTCTTAAAACTCAGCACTGAAACATTTTTCAATCCAAAAACGAAATGCTTTATTATTAGTAATTTAATATTACATTGGGATAGAAATGTATGTAGTCCTTCTGTCATACTGTGCTCCAGGTCTAATTCTTAGCCGGGACAGAAAGTGCAGAAACTGGTTTAATAATTGTATTGCAGGACTTTCATTTATCAGAAAATAATGGTTATTTTTTGTTCAAAGAAACAATTTTTTTTTTTAATGGAAAGTCTATGGAAAAAATTCAGATGGAACTAAACAGTAAAGTCATACACATAGGAAGTATTGCAAATGCAATAATGTCATGCATGTGTCTTGTCTAGTTTAGTTCTTTCTTGTCATTATTAGTTCAAGTTCATCACCATGTGTAATCAGTTAAGTCATCTGTGTGCATTTAAGTTCCTGCCTGTCCTGTATTCATTGTCTGTCGATGTCTGTGCTAGTGCACACTTTTGCCTCTGCGATCTGTGTTTATTGGAATAAACCTGTCTATTTGGATCAACCTTCGTCTCCTGTCAGTCCAAGCGTCACAGATCGACAGACCTCTCATAACGAGAAAGAATTAAGAAGGAAGATGGACTCACTCACGGCTCTTTTGCTAAGTCCAGAGGCCAGGCCCCATCTGGGGGGCATCTTCTGGGCGATCCGGAAGACTACCGCTCCGTCCCAGCCTGGGAGCCTGGGGTGCGCGCCAAGGTCGAAGTGGGAGTCGACGAGTTCAGAGCACCGAATTTGCAGCACGTGGGTCAGTCCACCTCAGAGCCAGGAGCGGACCAGAACTTCCTGAACCTGTGAGCCACGGATCCTTTCCCCACCCAAGTCCCCACCCTCACTCAGTTATCTTCACTTCCGGTCCCATTCGGAGGCATTCGGTTTGTTTCCCTGCCTGTCTTCCCTGTCCCGTTGTCACCGCTGGTTACAGTCAGCCCTCTGGATCCGTTGGCCCCCCTGCTGCTGTCAGTAAGCTCCTCGGCTCTGCTCCTGCCGCTCACTCCGTGGGGCTCCTCAGTGGCGCCTCGGGCTTCCCCTCCACCAGCACGGCTTGAGGCGGAGTCCTGGCTTCACTTCAGGCCTCCAGACCCGTGTCGCCACCTCGACCTGTCAGCCTGCCACCATCGCCTCGGCCCATGCCTCCCTCACCTTCTCCTCGGCCTGTCTGCCCGGAAGCTCCGTTGGGCTCCCTCGTCTCTCCAGGTCAGCCTGCGGGGGTCGACGCCCAGCCTCCGCCACGGACTTCCGGGGTTGCGGCTACACCTCCACCCGTCACCCCTACAGCGTCAGCAGGCTCCTCCCTCCCTACGACTTCCCCGTCATCCTCAGTCTCTCCAGCATCGCCCCTGTCAGCCAGAGCCTCATCGCCGCCTCGGTCACGTGAGCCTGCGGTTCGGCGCCAAGCTTCCGGGCCTGCGATAGCTCCAAGGTCCGTCGGCCGAGAAGTTCCGCTGGTGCCTCCACTCACCTCCATGGTTGCGCCACCTTTGAGCGGCCCCAACGCGTCACCCTGCCCTGCAGTCGGGACTCCTCCCTGGGCCCGCCCTCCGTCAGCTCCACCATGGAGTCAGTGTCCGTCGACTCCAGCTTGCTGCCCACCTCCAGCTCCACGACCTCCTCCAAAACCTCCGCCTTCTTTTATTAATATTTTTTTTTCCTATGGACTCCGTCACGGCGTGAGAACGCGCCTTTTCCGAGGGGGTGTAATGTCACGCATATGTCTAGTTTAGTTCTGTCTTGTCATTATTAGTTCGAGTTCATCACCATGTGTAATCAGTTAAGTCTTGTCAGCTGTCCTCGTTTAGTCTTCGTCATCTGTGTGCATTTAAGTTCCTGCCTGTCCTGTATTCATTGTCTGTCGATGTCTGTGCTAGTGCACACTGTTGCCTCTGCGATCTGTGTTTATTGGAATAAACCTGTCTGTTTGGATCAACCTTCGTCTCCTGTCAGTCTGAGTGTTACAAATAAAATCAAGCCAATTAATTCCATAAATATAATAATCTTGTCTCCAGAGATGTATCAGAGTATGTTTCAGAGTCTTTGCAAACGTAAAAAATGTACAGAAATGTGTAGAAAGAAGGAAAGAAGTCTAACTGACTTCCTACAAATTTCACAATAAATTTGTAATGCTTACAGAACCCAAATGAATTTAAAAAAGTAAACAAACAGAATAGAGTACAGTTTAATGGCAACTTTGCAAGGTAACAATGTTCAATTAACAACAATAATCTCTGATGTCTGTTATATAATTTATATTTCTACAAGTCCACAAGTTCCTTCCCCTTTCTTCCATAAAAGAACCCCCATTTTTCTTTTTTAATATCAAAGAAAAGGTTAGGATTTCCATTTTGTATATTTCAATGACAATCGCTTTCCAGAAGTGTGGGTGAAGTAGGTTGAAGTCATTTAAAAGTATCAGCCTTTTTTACCTGCAATGAATATTCTCCATGCAGTATGTATAAATGGTTTCATGCAAATCCAGCTTCCAAAATATAACACATTAAATGGGATTGGAATTTTAATCTTTAATATAGCCTCTATTGGTTATCTTTCCAAAATTGGAGAATAACTAGACATGCTCAGAATATATGATGATGATTAGCTACTTCTGAATTACAGTGTCTCCAACACACTGACCCTCTTTCTTTATGGTACATTTGAGCCAGGGAAATAAAAAAAAAAATAATAATACATATATTTTTTTAATTACTTTGGCTCATATTTCTCAGTAGTAATCCATGGGTATTCTCATATTAATTCGTTAATAGATTATCATCAGCAATTGCTGCTTGAATCAGCATAACTCCCCTTTCTTTATATCTGGAGAGTTTTATAAAGAATTCTGGATTTTGTACCTTGCCAGATAAACCTATTAATCCATTTGTCCCGATCTTTAAATTGTTCTTCTTAGAACTTTACTGGAAGTGTCTGAAATAGGCCTACACTGTTAACAATTTTCCTGTATTTTTACAGTATAGTACTGGCAGCACGGTTGTCAGCAAGTTGCTGTATTTTCATATACAGTAAGCATACTGTAATTTAATTTACAGTACACAAGAAGAGTGCTGTAATTTTACAGACAGTATTTTACTGTATTTTTACAGCATTTTCTAATTTTAATCTGCTTCTGCTGTAATTAATAATACAGTATTGTACTGTAATATCTATATTGATCCATTACTGCAAAATATTACTATAATATTCAAAATAATTACTAATAATGTTAAAATTATAATTATGTATGTAGTTATTACAAATATACATTTATAGGACATAATATTATAATGCTATGTCAGAATATCTGCAAATCTTGTCAAAAATATGTTTTATTCAATCAATTAAACTATTAAAACCATTTTATTTACATGTTCAGTGAATCAGCAATTTACAGGTATTAACGACTGTTAAAGGGATGGTTGACCCCAAAATTAAAATTCTGTCATCATTTACTCACCGTCAAACAGTTCCAAACCTGTATGAATTTCTTCCTTCTGCTGAACACAAGATATTTTGAGGAATGCTGGTGACCAGACGACAGTTGACTGTAGCCATTGACTTACATAGTAGGGAAAAAATATCAACTGTCTGGTTACAAACATTCTTTAAAATATCTTATTTTGTGTTCAGCAGAAGAAAGAAACTTGTACAGTTTTGGAATAACTTCAAGGTGAGTAGATGACAGAATTTATATTTTTGGGTCGACTATACCTTTAATTATGCACAAATCTGTAAATGAAACAAAAAACATATGAGAAATGATAACTTGAGGATTGGGTTGGGTAAAAGAATGACAACTAAAAAAACAAGTGTCCCACTAACAGTGGGTACAGGCTTCAGTTCGAAGTTTTCCATTCACTCCATCAAGGACCGAATAAAACTATTGGCATGTGGTTTGCACCTTCCTCTGCACCACCTCCTGGTCCTCTTTCTCTCTTGGACTCCCTGTCTGGTAGTACACTTCTTCTGTCTGGCATTTCCATCGTCAGGGTTGACCAGGAACCTGTTAGCAATATCGTACCAGTCAATTAATATACTTTTCATTTTTGGGTGAACTAACCTTTTAAAACATTGTATTAAAATGGCTAATACTTACAGAAAACTCATTCCCAGGCTGCAAAGATAACTGTCTCACACTGTAGAGCTGTAAGAAACCAAAATACATTTTATTCAGTTATGTGTTGCTAGTTGAGGTCGTATAAGCTACACATCACTGTATTTCATACACTCCAACAACGTATCTATAGTAAAAAATGATAAGCTTCTGCTTCTAAAAATTGTAACTTACTTTTTTTGGCATGCATCGGTCTTTAAGTAATAGATAATTATTAACTATGATAATGGTAATTTATACCTTTATTCAGGTAATTAATTTTTAATTAATCAATATTTGTCATTACAATCACACTGGTTATTCCGTCTCAGTTAAATTAAATCAAGTAAAATGCGAAACTGGTACCAATAGGCAATCTCTCTGAGCCCAAATCACCCGTTTACGTTGCAAAGGAAAGTATATTATCCTTGTTTTGACGTATTTTTGTGTCTAAACGACTTGTTCAAACGGGTCCAGTTTTCAACGCGACCGCGGCAGCCGTCATCCGCGAAACTGACTGCAAATGTTTTTAGGTGTTTGAGTCAATGTTTGTATATTATAATACAATTTATATCAGTTTTTGCTGACAGAGTCGGATCGAACATTATGGAAAGGATCCCCAGAGAGATAGACATTTTGTTATCATATGATCCTTCAAACCTCACGTTACCAGAGTCCATTAGCAAACGCAGTAAATTTACTTCGCAGACCATCGTAAAAAAATATATTCAAACTCGACAGAAACAAAATAAAACTCACACAAACCATCTTGAATGAATCTTTTCACCGTTTTAACAATCACCAGGTCTGGTTTGGTCGAAATAAACGAGTAATTCACCGAGTTTTGATTGAAATTGAAAATGTCGGAACAAGCGGGAAACAGTGAATAACACATAAGTTTACTTCCACCGTCATTTCACACTAAAAGCTACGTACACTATAGTGTAAAATACTAAAACCTAATTATAAAATTTAAAATTGACTTACCAACCTTACAGATAGATATCCACCGAGTGAAACGTCCAGCTATCCGTGAGTGAGCTGCTGCAGTTGTGCTCTGACGTCAGAAAGGGGGCGCTGTTTACAGAAGTGCTGTATTATTACATGGCATATCACAGCCAAGTTACAGCTAGGTTACACTAAAATGTACTGTAAAATGTTCCCGCTCAAACAAAATTACCCAGAATGCAATGCAAATTACAGTATTATACTGTATTATAAAATACAGTATTGTACTGTTGGTTTTTACAGTAATGTGCTGCTAAATCTACAGTGACATTTAACAGTGTAGATATAAAAGCCTTGGAAGCTTATTTATTTTAATAGTATCTACTCTCTCCCCTAAATTCAAAAAATGGATTGAACTGCTGTTATATGTATCAGTTCAACCGATCAGTATGCAAGCTCAGTTGCTGTTTATGCTTTCGTCTGAAACTTTTCAGTCGCTCTACAAATTCCGGTGTTGTTTCAACTGGGCCCCCCTTTCCATTGTCCAAGCTTGGCTTTGAAGGCGTTCTAGTGGTGTCTGTTGTGGTCAGATGACATCCACCTAAAGACCCCTGTCCTTAATATCCTTTGTCGGCTCCTCCCTAGAATTGATTGTTGAGCACTGTTTCACCTTTGTAGAATACCCGGACTTTTGCCGGACATGGAGTCTGGAACCTGATGTTCTTTTCCTTCAGCACTATTTTTGTCTGCGCATATTCCTTTTGTGTCTTTAGTGTCATGGTCGAATGTAATTCGGGTATTGTTCCATATCAGCCCACCTTTTCTCCTCACCTGTCCCAAAATCTCTTCTTTCATTTTGAAGCTAATGAATTGGGCGATAGTGGAGCGTGGTTACGTAAAACTCTATGAGCCCTCTGAAAATGTACGTCCATCGATGAGTCCTAGCGAATCCTTAAGCAATTTTTCAATTAACTTGATAGTCATATGAGCCATTTTTGCTGCCCTCTGGAACTCCATATATTCGAATTAGACCCGCCTAGACCTGCTCTCTTGATCTGTAAGCTTAGCCTTGAGCTAAGCCTGAAGTTTTCGTGGTACCTCTCCCATCTGTTGTGTTTGTTCTTTGGCCTCTGTGAAATGACCCTCAGCTTCCTCAATCCTCTTGTTTGTAATGTTCAAATCCTGCTTAATGTCTGCTATTTTTTCATTATTTTTCTATCTGAATTCACTCAGCTCTTTGAGTATCTCCCCCAGGCTAATTTCCCCCCCAGCAGTAGCATACCCGAGAGTAGTCAGCTCTATTTCGTCTGTTTCTTCTCCAATTTCAATCGCCCTGGTTTCTATCCCTGCCCCTTGATTCATTGCAATGTTCTATGTTGAAATGTATTGAATGTCCTTTAAACCTAGACTTAACATGGCTGGATCTCTACCTGTCGTGATAACATAAAACTCCCCTACCTAACAACTACAGAATAATAAAATTAAGCATATTTTGTTATCTTTTGGAGCTTGGAAGGGTTTGGTTTGAGAAGATGCTCAATTTTATGTCATTGTCACTGCCCTCTTCAGCGCTCATTTCCCAGTACATTCAGCCAATGATAGTTTTGAGAATATGTTTGAATTTCCGAATATGAGCCCAATTGCGATCTCAAACATATTCTTAAAACTATCATTTTCAACATATTCAATGCTTTGATCACTAATAGCTTCACCAGGTCCATCAACAAGTGACAGTGACACTCATATTTGATTGCATTCAGTACTTACTCACTTGCTCTGCAGTAAATCGCTAAGCCATTTCAAGTTTTGCTGATCATGCTTCCTATTTTTTTCATTTTCTGTATTTAATGAAAATATACATACACTGATACACACCTTGGCAACCCTGTGAAATTTTTTTACAAAAAATGAATGGGAAAATGTGCATCCTTTTCAAATTTTATGTTTTTTTTTTCTTGTTATATTGTTTATAATGAATTGATTAAGGAATATTTAGAAGGTTAATGTCTAACTTAAAAAAATGAATGAGGTGGAAGGTAGGGACTTATGTCCCGGGGCTTTTTAAGGCCTGATGCAATAGGTGTTTGCACGCTACCAGACGTAACAGTTACTATGTTAGTGGTATGGTTTGCCCTTAAGATTTTGTACAATGGTTAGTTTCAGTTCACTAATTTTATTGGACAAGAGGTGTTCCCAGAGTGTTGATGGATTGTAACTTCACTGGAACATTTATATCACCATTCCAATTCTATTGTTTACAACATTCTAATAGTTTTCAACAGAGCAAACATATACATTCAAAAGTTTGGAGTGAGATTCCCCAATGTTTTTGAAAGTTTTTGTCTTATGCTCACCAAGGCTGCATTTATTTGATGAAAAATAAATCATACTGTCTTCAGTGTCACATGATCCTTCAGAAATCATTTGTTTTGGTGCTCAAGAAACATTTATTATTATCAATGTTGAGACCACAATAATTTTCCAGGATTCTTTGACGAAAGTCTTCTGTAACATTATAAATGTTGTTACTGTCACTTTTTGAACAATATTTTAATTTCAAAGCCTCTGCTAAGTTTCACTGTTTAATTTAAATACTGACATGGCTTTTGCAAACATGGATTGAGTCGAACAGCTGCCACCCTATTGAACTCTGTGTGTCAGCGATAAAAGACTTGTGACCAAGTCTGGTAATTGTTTCCGGCAGCGCCTTTAGTCTGTCGAATTAAATCTGACCAATTGCAGTATCAAGAGCAACTGGAGGGTGGAATTAGAGAGAGGAGAAAAAGATGGGGGATAGATGGCAAGAAAGAATCAGAAGGAAAGAGGTGGATATCGTTCAGTGTAGTTTGGACATAGCTAGTTAAAATGTGGCTTCTTTATCCTCTCAGACTGTAAGGAGGATTAGATGTTTGATTCTCTGCCCAAAATAGACCTGCCTCTGAGAAACATGCAGGCAATGCTGGATAGAATTTGATCTTCTCTAAGCTGCTCAACAATGGCTTCTAAAGAGCCAGCTTTATAAAGTTCTGCTAGAATACAGATGTAGTTCTAGGGGTGGGAGTTGAAATTGCATTTCCTTTACATCCTGTTTGCAAGTCACAATGGACGAGATGGAAAGCAACGGTTAAGAGCCATTAGGTAAATTTACTAAGATGCCATCTTTCATATATCATTCACTTATAAATAGTTTATATACTGTGCCAGAGCATGGAGAATTCTTTCACATCTCATTCCTGTTCAACCAAGCATCTAACAGCTTATTCCCAACATATACCCAAGAGAGTGCTGTATTTTAGGATGTTCCAGCGGGTTCATTTTCACTGTGTTACACCTAAAAAATACGAGATGTGCTGTCAATACAGTAGGTTTAAATATTTTGTGTTGTGTGTTTAAGAAAAGAAAGTGAATAGTACATTTTGTCATATGACCCGTGGATGATATTTCATGCCTGGTAATTAAATTCCACCAGACAAAGCTTGCAATTGACTCTGAGCTCAGTTATCTTGATTTTTATGAATAATTTGCCGTTAGGTCTTTTTCTGGGAGCAGTATTGTTCTCAGAACTGTCCAAACTTGTGATAAACAAGCACAAGCATCTGAGCTACTTGGAAAGTTCATTTTATTTTATTATTCTTTTTTAAACATTTATTGTATTACTGTTTTTTTTTTTAAACAATGATAAGCAAACGTAAGGTACAGTTTAAAAGTGAATCATCATCATAATGGCCACTTGAGTAATATTCATGATAGTGCTAAATGATATCCAGTATGAATTCAAATGAACATGTTTCTGGTCAATGAAGGGGTACTTGAGCCTTACTCGTAGGGCTTTTGGTGGAACATTTGACAAAAAAGGTTGAGGTGCATGGTTTTAGGCAATTATAAAGCATGCATTTAAACTGTTCAGGTGGTCTTATAATCATAGACCACTGAACCAAGTGCTTTTCAGGAGAATAAGGCCGATGCCCTCAAGAAATGGCCATTTAGTTTAATCTAATTTCTATCTTACCTCAAGCTTATCAGCTTAATTCAGATAGCTGCAGAGCTTTTTCTTCCTTGCTTTGTTAAATGTCCTGGGTTTCTGCAAAAGCTTTCTTGCTCTTCTCAGGCAGTTAGTAGTCTTTCCTTGTCCGCCATTCTTCAGGGACCGGCCCAGTACATGTGTGATAGGGGAGCTCTCGGCTCTGCTTTGCAGCAGGGTATTCCTTCGATGTCAGTCTGAAGAGTTCCTTAAGAGAGATAGAAAGCGGCAAAAGCCATACAGTGAGGGAGAGTGTACTTTGTTTGAAATGTAAGGTGGGATTTAGTAGTTACAAACCTACAGCATGTAGAGAAGGTACACTGGAAAAACAATAGTTCATTTCTGGGCTTCAAGCCTATAAAGCCTTAATTCTGTTCTATCGTGTCTCTTAGGAGAAGCATCAGAGAAGTGTTAAGAGCTTCCCTGTGGAGACTGTGGTGTTTTGATAATGAACAGTAATGTGTGTTTTGCACTGTTCTTACTTTTGAAGGAGATCAAGGATGTTTAAGTACTCTGGGCTAAGAGAGCAGGACCAAAATAAACTGCTGTTCTCCTTGCTAAAAAGATCATTTTATGCCTGCATGAGTGTATATACTGGTTATGGCTTGATAATGCTGGCTAACTCATGCAGTTCACCAGCCAAACCAATATGGTCAGTGTGGTGAAAATGGTTGACCAAGATTTGTTAAAGAAAATATTTAGTAAAGTGCAGACGGGTTTAAGATATTTAAATAATTGATATTTTGGATAATTTTGATTATATAATTTGTATTGCTTTCTATTGCTTTATACCTGACAAGCTGGGGCCAAAAGTATTGGCAATGACATAAATTTTGTGCTTTACAAAGTTTGCTGCTTCATTTTGTAATTTTTTTTTTGCGTGTTTCTGTGTTACACTAGGAAACACTGATAGGGATTTCATATGTTTTTAAGGCTTTTATTGGCCAAAACATTCGGTATAGGCAAAGAGTCAATATTTACAGTGTAGACCCTTCTTCATAACTTCTGCAATTCACTCTGGCAGGCTGGATATCAGCTTCTGGGCCAAATCCCGACTGATGGCGATCCATTGTTGCCTTATTAGTGCTCGGAGTCGATCTCAATTTGTCAAATGTTACTTGTCTACTCGCCCTTTGTGGATTGACCACAGGTTCTCTATTGGATTAAGATCTACAAATTGGCCACAGATCCAAAATTTTAATGCAATGATCTCGAGCCACTTCATCATCACTCTTGCCTTATGACATGGTCATCTATCATGCTGGAAAAAGCATGGATCATCGTTACCAAATTGCTTTTGCATCATTGGGAGAAATTGCTGTTGCAGGATATTTTGATGCCATTCTTTATTCATGGAGTTGTTTTTGGGCAGGATTGTGAGAGAACCTATTGCCTTGAATGAAAAGCAAGCCCACAGACGGATAGTCTCAGGATGATTCACTGTTGGCATAACACAGGACTCATGATAACATTCTCCAGACAATAGATTTTGTGATCAGTCGGAAGGGGGCTTCATCAGAGAAAATAACTTTGCACCAGTCTTCTGCTGTCCAATTTCAGTCTGTCTTTGATGTTTTTCGTAGAGAAGTGGGTTCTTTGGTGCCCTTCTTGACACCAGGCCATTGTCCAAAAGTTTACTGCAGTTGAACCTCTCTCCTTGAAGTTCTCAATGATCCGGTAAATAGTTCTTTCAGGTGTAATAATTTGCTGCATTTTAATTGCACACGAGGCCATTTGATGCAAAGCGATGATGGCTGCACGTCTTTCTTTGGAGGGAACCTTTACTGCCACAAGAACCCAAAGATTGGAAGCACATCTTCCCTATTTTTTCCTGGCAATCAGTTTGCTCTTATAATCAAGTCAGAATGATATAGTGATTTTACATGACTAGTACTTGTTCACACTTTGCCATGTGCTAATGATACGATAAGTGAAATGATGTTAGTTGTTCATTTAGCGCCAGGACCCAAAGCAGTTAAATTTTGGTTTTTGTAATGAAGTTCATTTCATTGTCCAAAGACTATTTTTTGCAATTAGTTACAATTAATCTGATCACTCTGCACAATACTTTTGGCCATGGCTGTACATTGCATTTTGTGTTATATTTTATGCATTTTAATATGACGCTTCAACATTTTTAATTTTATTTATTAATGTTTGATTGATTTGTATCCCTTTCATACACTATTTATTTATTTATCTATTTAATTTATTCATATGTTACAAACATTTATTGCAAATGACTAAAAAACATTTTATATATCAATATATACCTTAAAGAAAAACATTTATAAACAGCAGCATTTAACTAAATATATTATTTTTTAAATAATTAATAAAATATTATTTTCTTTATTTAGGCTGGCATCTTTGCAGGACTTCAGTGATTCATTTGTTTGAATCAGTTCATTTTAATGATTCACTTGAATGACTTCATAGAAGTGAGGGATCGTTACTGGACAAGTTTCACTATTATGAACAGCTGAAGTACCTTCAAGCTATTTAAAGATTTAGTTAAATTAGTAGTGTCACTGATTTTAGTTAGTTACTCCCCTGCTGGTCATGTCAGCATGAAGCTCTCTAGCTGTTTGTCAAGTGTGTACAGTTTGGGTTGAAGCCCTCATGGGTAATCCTGTCCAGCACATGGGTTATACAATAGCCCTACAGTGGTGGTGGCAGAGGGTGATGAAGTGAAACTGTTCCAAGTGACAGGAAAGTCTGAAGGCACAACCGTCCCTCGACACAAAACTAGGCTTCAGCAACCTTGCGGAACAAGCAGTCTGTGAAAGAGACAACAAATGGATTGGGAGAGCCAGAAAAAAAAAAATGTTGGGGATGTTTCTGGAAGGACCTGAGGAAAAGACAGTTCAAGGCTTCAAGAAGATTACTGCCGAGTGAGCCAGCAGCCGACCAGCGAGATGAGTGTTAGGCTGCCAGCTCATAAAACACACCACGGGCTGTATTTCTTCCGTTTTCCCTCCTCAATCCCTCCGTTTGTCTTCCGCTAGCTTGAGTATGTGCTGCAGATGGTCTTTAGAGCTGTCAACACTGAACTCTGTAAACCTGTCCTCGTGTGACTGAGGTCAGGGACCAGTCGACAGCAGAAGGCAGGCTGTTCACCTCATGCCACTGGGAACTTGCAGTCATTTTTGTACAGCTAGTAAAAATTTTAACGGTAGGCTGAAATACCTCACTCTGCAAGACAATGCTGCTTTCCGTTGACACAATACATTTGTGGTGATGGTGTAAATTTTCATGGGGTCATTATGGGGTGTGGAAGGATCATCTAGCTGGGCCTGAAAGCTTTTTGAGGCCATGTGGCCTTTGTAAACTTTATGACTCAAGCCCTCTCAGAATGGAAGAGCAGTGTGTTGGATTCAGTCATAGGCTGCTGTCCCTTTCTATTTTAAGAAGGTGATATCACTTCATTCATCCCTATTCTTTATGTGAGTGTGTGTGTGTGTGTGTGTGTGTGTGTGTGGGAGGGGGGGGGGGGGGTGCTATTCCCTACGTTTTGGGGACCAAATGTCCCCACAGGTACATCAAACAAGCTTATAAATCATATGGAATTATCTTTTTTGAAAATCTAAAATAGCAGAACATTTTCTGTGATGGGTAGGTTTAGGGGTAGCGTTAGTGTAGGGGGACAGAATGTACAGTTTGTACAGGATAAAAAACATTACGTAAAAATTGAAAACACAGCGTGTGTGTGTGTGTATTTTGTGTTTGTTTTTGTTTTTTTGTATGCTGTACGGGTATTTGTTTTCCCGGACACCTCTGTATCCAGGGCTATGAATTAGAGGCAGCCTTCTAATGCAGTCACATAACAGCAAATCAAACATGAGCAGAACCTCTCTGTCCCTCTTGCCGTTCAAAGAGCCATTAGTCTTAAAGCGGGGGTTAAGTAAAATATATCTAATGGATTCTGCTTGAAAAAAATATAAATCGCATTTAGTTCAGTTACAGGGAATCATTTAGCCAACGTGATGTTGGGGGCAGAAGGGTCACATCTGTGATTTTCCCTCCCATTTCCTGAACGTAATGTTGAAATGAAAGCCCTGTTCTCCTGCACATTAAATCTTTTAAATCTTGGAGCTTAAATCTTTTAAATCAATGTTGAAAAGAATTTAGAATGAGATAAATGAAATAACAGGAAAATGAAGCATGAAGCAAATGAGTGCTACGTTCTTTATAAGAATGAGAACAGACTATTTGAATGGGATATTTTATAGTGTATGCAAACATACAGTTAGGGAAGGGCAATAAATTAATATCAATATGATGATAATAATTATTATTTTTATTTATTTATTTATTTATTTATTGAGGAACACCATACAACCAATAATTTTTTTTCCATGTTTTCCATGTTTTTATACCGTATACAAGCACCTTATTTGACAAAAACAGAAATGCAAAAGTTTAATAAATTAATCTTGCCATTTTAATGATGCATTTGTATAAAATCTAAAAATTCTGTGAATTTTACCTGTAAACAAATTCTTGAGGTCTGACAAACATGTGGAATGTATTTCCTTCCCTTTTAATGGTATGAAGCCACTATTGTGATAAATATCAGTATCATAAGATATGAAAAAAAAAAAAAAATTGTGAGAATGTTTTATCCATTTCGTCCAGCTATACAAACAGTGTGTAAAAATAAAAATATGCAGTAAACACAAATATGTGGTAAAGTTTCATATCTTAAATGCCACCTGCATTATCATAAGACAGATGTTGACCTGCTTTACTATTCCATTGTGTGCTGTCTATTGCTACTGTAGATGTCCAGATGGATGCTAAGGGCACACTTTTGTTTTCCCCCCACAAATTTCTTCTTTTTTTTTTTGTACCACCATTACAGGTGTTGACCATCTGGATTACACTAATCTCCAGGGCAACAGCTGACCTGACCTGCGACGCTCTGCTCCTACTCTCCACAAATCTTACAGGTAAGTCTCCATAACTGATCTGAAACTAATTTTGCTTGGTGGAATGTAAGGGCTAGGGTTTGGTCCGGGAAGCGTGGTAATAGATCAGTTCCGCAAGTCAGGTTAATGGCATCTGGTGTTAATGGTCTCCCGTTTGAGGTATTGATAAAGTGTCATGGCAGCTGATGGGATTTGTGGTTAAGCTGCATATCACCAGGATATCTGAAAATGCAGTCTGTTGATCGGGGGAACCTTTACTGAACACATTTACTGAACACATTTCCAGGATATTTTGGTCTTTACTTGAATTGTCCCAAACCCCCCCAACACAGAACACAAAAGAATACATTTTTGAAAAATTTCTCAGTGTTTATTTATTTATTTTTGTCTATGTAATGAAATTCAGTGATGTACAATGTTGCTTTGTATAGACATAAGCAGTTGAAATATTCTTCAAAATATCTTCTTTTGTTTTTCATGAAAGTCACAGAGGTTCTTGACATGTGAGCATGAGAGTAAGTAAATTAAAACAGAATTTTTATTTTTGATTAAAATTTTCCTTTTAATATAAAAATACAATTTCAATCATAAAAAAAAACTCTGAATAGTTTTAACATGTTATTGCATATGGCAATCTTAATAGTCTTTGCGTACCAGGTCTGCTATGCTGCTGTTGCTGTTGATTATTTCTGCTATTGGTGCAGACCAAATATGGACTTGCTACTGCTTATAGATACACAGACACGCTGCTGTGAGCATGTAATATATTCCGCTGCATAAATAGATGCACATAAATCCTGTAGCAGATCTAGGCAGGTGGAGCTCGGGGAGGTGGAGGGTTTTAGAGAATCTCTTATAACGTGCTACGGGACTAGCTTACAGCAAATAATGAAACAGACTATTTAAATGTTGAGCAAGCAGCCTCATTGGCTGTCAGTCAGCTTGTGCCATATGATAATGATGTGATTGCTTGCAAATTTTATGTAAAGGACCTATCAGCCTGTGCCCTTTAGTTCAGATTTTCTTCTTTCTAGAATCTGAAGCATCACACTTGCAAATAGACGCTGGAGCTGGGGCTGAAATCGGTCATTTGTTCACACTACTACTATTTTACATATGTAGTAATGGTGTATAGTGCACTATTTAGGGGATAGGGAACTATTCCAACTGTGTAAAGATGCTTTCCATCTGGGCAACTGAAGTCTGGTTTCACGTTAAGGTCACATGAACCACTGCAGCCCGCACGCAGTCCACTCCGGACCAGAGACACGATAGCACAGAGCGGATCATATGCACAAGTCACCGCAGACCACAAAACGTATCTGACCCATTTGAATTCCGCACAGAATGCTACATTTAAAAGCGATATGGAGGAGATTACGAGGAGAGATGGTCTGACAGTTTCAACATTAGAAACAGCACTGATGAGTGGAAGAGATATGCACCAACATAGATTTCAAAATGACACATCCACACAAACCACACTTTTCAGTGTACTGCACTTTACACTGTCCCAGGTACACTGTCACATTTTCCTGGTTAAATGAACATTACTTTGCATTGCATCATAAAAAGAAAAAAAGAAAGAAGTCTCATCAACTTAATTTTTAAAGCAATTTTAGATTTATTGCAAAACATTTAAACAATATATTTTATTTGTTTATAGATGTTCAGCTGTCCTTTTTGCTGTCATTATTAAAATTGACTCTTGAAATGTGCACGTAAACAAGGGGCGGAATTTATCGCACAAACCAATCACATCCAATCATAGTGCGAGGGAGGCATCGCCTCCTCTCACGTGACTTTCGCTCATTCATTCTCTATTACCCCCTACTATACCCACCGCATGCTTCAGGGGCCCTTTGGAATCTCTATGAGCTCAGAGGAGACGTTTATTTATTTAATAGGTATTTATTTATTTATTTTTTGCTGATCTGAAAAATGATCCGGTCGATGCCTCGAAAACCGTAATATGATCCAAACAATGAGTTTTGTGATCCATTACACCTCTACTGAACTAGATATTAATATTACGAGTGAGGCCCTTGTGGCTAAACGGATCCAGTTTTGTGGCCCCTGAGCTCTCTTAAGTTGAGTAGCCCTGGCTTTATAATGCTTTTATATTCTGAACTCTGAACTCATTTTTCCATCTAACGAAAGGGGACGTACAGGGTGCAGCAAGATTTATTGATGGTTATCCCATGGTCTTGCACGGGATACGTGACATTTACTTTTCAGTGTAGACAAAAGTCATGTGCGGCAAACATAACTGTTATGCTCAGAAAAGGCAATATAAGGAGATGAAAGTTGTGGTGGCTGGATTCAGTTTGTTGTTTTTCGTGCTCCTTTGAAAAGCCCAAGACTTACTGAGGTTTATTTTGGTTTGCAGTTAAAGCAGTGGGGTAAATCAAGCACCAATGCTGGAATGCTGGAATACACCACAGATCTGTTTGCGTTCAGCTGAATTGGTGTGAAACTCTTAGGGGATGAAGTAACAAATTTTTTTGCAAATAAAGTTTAAACAGTAATATGCTGCATAAACAATTTACAAGTTGTTTTGTATAACTGAACTGAAAATATTGCTCCACAGTCGCTTATTTATAACTGCTTTCTCAGTTATGTTTCATTTAAGGATAAACTCTTTAGTAGAAAACAAAAATAGGCAAAAAATAAGACGATAGATGACAATGAGCCAGAGTGAAGAGCGATTAAAAACTAATGTGGATAGCATGCCCCACGTAATTTGATCTGTCTAAAACTTTTGATTGCAGACCATACTAACGGTAATTGACAGTAACAAAAACCATGTGTTACTTGGTAATTTAATTTTTGTTGAATTGGCATTGGAGCAATTGGTTATTTTAAAAATCTGCTTTTATTTGGCACAGAGGATGCATGTTTCGGAGAAGAGAAAAATGAAATTAACTATGGCCTTGTACACACTGCAACATTTTGTGATTGACAGTCGCATGTAAATATGTTGTGAATTGCTTAAATTATTGTTCCTGTTGCTGGAACTCAGGTGTCACTCCTGAATAATAACCTGCAGCATTAAATAAAACCGCTGTGTTTAGATCCATTTCTCCTCGTTTTTGCAACCCCAACCGTGACAGATTAATAGATCCTAATTATGGATCTAGTTGCAGTCAGAATCCTTCTGCTCTCACAGGGGAACCAGTCCCTAGAGGCACACAAGCAGGCTTTCCTGGATTTACAACGTCTAGCCTGAGCCCAATGAATCGTATGACCAGGTGTGTGTGTGCCCAGCAACACTGCCTGTGCCAAGGGATTTACTGTTGAAGCTTGAAGGGATGTCGTGGAGCCCCACCTCCTCAACCATGGCTGGTGATTCACTGTTTGTAGACTTAGAGAGTTAGTACATCCTGCCCATTTCTGTTTCCTGCACCGAGCCTGTTTCTGCACAAAGCACTAAAATGTTAGAATTTGAATCCTTGTCTCCACCTGGGGCTGTCGTCCCTTTTGCTCCTCGTCCCTTTTGCTCTGACTTGGTCACTTTGCCTGCGCCACAGACTTCCGAGCCTTCAGTTGCGCTTCGTTCTTCCACCCCTTCTGCTTTTTTAGGCTCTACCTCCCCTTCAGCCTTGGTCCTCGGTCGCTTCGCCCTCGCCTCAGTCCTCTGGTACCCTGGCTCCATGTCAGTTCCTTGTCGCCACAGCTCTGCCCAGCCATCCAGGACCTTTGTCATCGGCCCAGTTTTGCGGCTCCACCTGGTTCTCCACTGACAGCTCAATCTCATTCTGTCATCTCCCACGCCATCTTGATCATTGTTGCAACCCATCCGTGGGAAAATCAAATTTTGTGTATTTTATCAAATGACACCAAATAAAAAATGTTTTATTTTTTAAAAAAAATAAGAATTGATGTTCTGCAGTAATGCGGTCGATGTACCGGTCTGTCGTGGTGAAGAAGGAGCTGAGCTGCAAGGCGAAGCTCTCGATTTACCGGTCAATCTACGTTCCTACTCTCACCTATGGTCATGAGCTTTGGGTCATGACCGAAAGAATGAGATCCCGGATACAGGCGGCCGAAATGAGCTTTCTCCGCAGGGTGGCAGGGTGCTCCCTTAGAGATAGGGTGAGGAGCTCGGTCACTCGGGAGGAGCTCAAAGTAGATCCGTTGCTCCTTCACATCGAGAGGAGTCAGCTGAGGTGGCTCGGGCATCTGTTTCGGATGCCTCCTGGACGCCTCCCTAGGGAGGTGTTCCGGGCATGTCCCACCGGGAGAAGGCCCCGGGGAAGACCTAGGACACGCTGGAGAGACTATGTCTCTCGGCTGGCCTGGGAACGCCTCGGTGTCCCCCCGGAAGAGCTGGAGGAAGTGTCTGGGGAGAGGGAAGTCTGGGAGTCTCTGCTCAGACTGCTGCCCCCGCGACCCGGCCCCGGATAAGCGGTGGAAGATGGATGGATGGATGGATGGAAGAATTTTACCGAAATGTTCATGCATGTTTATCAGTTTTATTCATTTCAATTAAATAGAAAGTTTTCAATTGAAATACATTATTCTTAAAAACACAATTAATATACAATATTCATATACACAGTAGGTACGGAAAGTATTCAGACCCCCTTAATATTTTCACACTTTGTTAAATTGCAGCCATTTGCTAAAATCATTTAAGTTAATTTTTTCCTCATTAACGTACACACAACAGCCCATATTGACAGAAAAACACTGAATTGTTGCATTTTTGCAGATTTATTAAAAAAGAAAAAACTGAAATATCACATGGTCCTAAGTATTCAGACCCTTTGCTAGGTATTTAGTAGAAGCACCCTTTTGATCTAATACAGCCATGAGTCTTTTTGGGAATGATGCAACAAGTTTTTCACATCTGGATTTGGGGATCCTCTGCCATTCCTCCTTGCAGATCCTCTCCAGTTCTGTCAGGTTGGATGGTAAACGTTGGTGCACAGCCATTTTTAGGTCTCTCCAGAGATGCTCAATTGAGTTTAAGTCAGGGCTCTGGCTGGGCCATTCAAGAACAGTCACAGAGTTGTTGTGAAGCCACTCCTTCGTTATTTTAGCTGTGTGCTTAGGGTCATTGTCTTGTTGGAAGGTACACCTTCGGCCCAGTCTGAGGTCCTGAGTACTCTGGAGAAGGTTTTAGTCCCGGATATCCCTGTACTTGGCCGCATTCATCTTTCCCTAGATTGCAACCAGTCGTCCTGTCCCTGCAGCTGAAAACACCCCCACAGCATGATGCTGCCACCACCATGCTTCACTGTTGGGACTGTATTGGACAGGTGATGAGCAGTGCCTGGTTCTATCTTGGTCTCATCAGACCAGAGAATCTTATTTCTCACCATCTTGGAGTCCTTCAGGTGCTTTTCAGCAAACTCCATGCAGGCTTTCATGTGTCTTGCACTGAAGAGAGGCTTCCGTCGGGCCACTCTGCCATAAAGCCCCGACTGGTGGAGGGCTGCAGTGATGGTTGACTTTCTACAACTTTCTCCCATCTTCCGACTCCATCTCTGGAGCTCAGCCACAGTGATCTTTGGGTTCTTCTTTACCTCTCTCACCAAGGCTCTTCTCCCCCGATAGCTCAGTTTGGCCGGACGGCCAGCTCTAGGAAGGGTCGTCCCAAGCATCTTCCATTTAAGGATTATGGAGGCCACTGTGCTCTTAGGAACCTTAAGTGCAGCAGATTTTTTTTTTGTAACCTTGGCCAGATCTGTGCCTTGCCACAATTCTGTCTCTGAGCTCTTCAGGCAGTTCCTTTGACCTCATGATTCTCATTTGCTCTGACATGCACTGTGAGCTGTTAGGTCTTATATAGACAGGTGTGCAGCTTTCCTAATCAAGTCCAATCAGCATAATCAAACACAGCTGGATTCAAATGAAGGTGTAGAAGCATCTCAAGGATGATCAGAAGAAATGGACAGCACCCGAGTTAAATATATGAGTGTTACAGCAAAGGGTCCGATTACTTAGGACCATGTGATATTTCAGTTTTTATTTTTTAATAAATCTGCAAAAATGTAAAGAATTCTGTGTTTTTCTGTCAATTTGGGGTGCTGTGTGTACATTAATGAGGAAATTTAATTGATGTTAGCAAATGGCTTCAATGTAACAAAGAGTGAAAAATTTAAAGGAGTCTGAATACTTTCCGTACCCACAGTATATTTTAGTGTTCAATGTATATCATTGTCGATTTTGAGAGAGTTCAACTTCAGAATGTGGTTGTCAATTATATCAATGGTCGCACTGTGTATAGAACTGGATTAAGCACTTGGATTATGGACTTTTTAGATCTCTTCTAAAGCTTGTGGGATTACTAGGGTCCTTTTCTCAGAGAAACAAAAATCTTGAGAAGCAGGAAACCTTAGAAACAGTCTCTGTTCGTTCTTGATGCTGTCTTGAAGAATCAATTGAGAACAATCTTTTTTTTCTTTCTTCACTATGGGCAGTAACAGTCACTTGCAGACCTATTTAGGCACTCTTTACCTGCATTATTGTAGATCTCGACTTCTTGCAGTGGTGGGTACTTTGTTCAGATATTCATAAGAAGTCATGTGTAATCAATCCAGTGTGAAATCTGGCAAGCAGATCCTTCCTTAAAACTTTAAAGAGTAAATCTCTCATGCTGCTGTTAGTGTGGCTTTCCTCTTAAATACAGACAATATATACATATTAATTAATGAATCATCATTAAACGACATATAGTCGTACAACGAGTCAATAGTGTGCTGGTAAATTTTTTGCAGTTGTTGTGAAATATCTGATTCATCTTACAATCGTATTTCTTTGTGCATCATTAACACAGCAATAAAATTGTGAGCAATTTCAGCTAAGATTTTCCAGCACAAAACAAAACACCGTATTTTTAAATGCTCATCATTTAACGCATAATTAATCTGTCCTGTACGCCTGTAAAACCAGAACCTAACACTGGCCAGCTCGACCAAGTGATGATATAATTACACAAGTCTTGAAGAATTCAACCACTAATCTCCAGCACAGCTGCGGCAACAAAGCCCGCTTGTGCCAGCGCAACAATTATGAACTCACAAAGAGTCAATGTTGTGTAGTTTTACTGGATTAAAAAAAAAAAAAAAAAAAAAACTCACATTGGCTATCTGAGCTGAATGATGAAATGCTTTTTATGGACGTGCTATGTCTGCCACACTTAGATTCAATATTGTGTGTTCTGCATTGCAAGGAAGGAAAACAGGCCAGGGATGTGGCTGTCTAGGGATTGTTGGTCCCTGTGGGGACGATTATGAAATGCCGAGTAATACCTTCAACCCATCTGTCACACTCAGTATTGACAAAAAGAGACCGAAAATGTCAAATGTTACTTCCTAGTCACTATCATAAGCTTTCCGAACAAGATAGTTTCTTGAATATCTGGGTCTCGAACGAGTCCAAAAAACGTGGACCTTCACTCTCGAAGAAAATTGATTTTCAAATGAAGCTGTCTTTAGGGACAGATGAGGAATGGATGTGTCATGTGTATTCTGTACCAGAAAAACAGATCATTGGCTTTGATTTCTTGTTGCGTCCATGTCTTTGAGGTCATTCGGTAAAAGTTTGTAAACGTAGAGTTCTGTAACGTCTAGTTCTTTAATTAGTTGTAAACACTTCACAGGAACTAGCAGAAAACAACACCCATGTTGACGGTTCCTCACAGTCAGCATCAGTGCTTTGGGAAAAAAAGTGTTTAAAAAGGACTGTGTTTTGAGGTGAAACGGGCTAATCAAGTGTTTCTGACTAAATTGATTTATCTGCTTTATGTGTCTGTGGTAACCTTAGTGATACTAATTGAGGGTATTGATGAGGAGAAGTTTAAGAGTCATTTAACAAGCTGACCTTTGAACATTGCCTGTTGTTTTATAAGGGGCTGTTTGTGTTTGTATCATGATGGGTCAAGAGCTTTGTCATTTATTGCAGATGTCCAGGATTGTTGGATAGAAAGCACAATTATTTGACAGCTGAAATTAATTTAATGAAAGAAAAACCTCAAACTCTTACAATAACTTTAGTCATTACTAGGGAGTTATCATGCTTTTCACTTTAGAATGCTGCTCCAGTTAACTAGTAAATGTTTTTGAAGGATTTGGAAATACACTTTTAGAAAATGCTCAGTTAAAAACAACCCAAGCTGAGTTGAAAATGGACAAACTCAGCGTTTGGGTTGTTTTGACCCAGTATTTGGGTTAAATGTTTACCAAACGTACTGGGCAGTTTTATTTAACTAGTGTTTAAAAATTACTATATGGGTGGCTAAAATGAGTCCAAAATAAGTTTGAAATTAGGCAACAATAATAATCAAAAGGTGGACATTTATTAACAACCAATTTAATAAATGTTTATTGTTTAATTATTATTAATAATTATTCATCCATAATATTTAATATTTTGGATTTCTTCTTCTAATATATATAATTTTTATCCATGGGTCCTCTGGTTGAGTTGACATGGAATGACCCTTTATGAATCATCAGTTAGATTTTAAATCATACTAAACATTACATTAATGTTGATTAATTAATCAAATTTATTGCACAAAATTAATTTTAGTTATTTGAATTTTAACAATTTAATGGCCGTAATTTAATACTTTAAACTATTTTGGCAGATGAACGCATTGAATACAATGGTTAAAAGTAAGTAAAAAAGAATATTGTTTATTTAATTGTGAACATACATAATTTTTTTTATGATCAGGATGACACTCTTTTGCAAAATTCATCTTTTGAGTTCATTTAAATTCATTTTATGCATTTCACTAACCCTTCACATTTATGTGTTTTATTACACTTTACTTATAGCGAGTGCTGTCAGCTTTATGCATAATAAACTATGTAGGCTTGTTTTAGAGTAAATCAAATGTTGACTGCAAATACGTTTACCCTGTTCTGTGAACACACATACTTCATTCTTTCATGTACACACAAACAGACAAATACATCTGCACGCAAACATTTCTGTGTGTTCACACTGTGAGCCATGGGTGTCCTCAGCATCATCCTGGCACCAATATCACATGTAGTTTGACCTCAAATATAAACAACATAGTGGGGGCTGAACATCTTGTTTTCGGGTGTTTAGAACAAAACATATTCTGAAGGAAGTGCATTTGGTAACTCTCCTTTTCAAGTTCTGATTAAGTGTTTCAGCGTTTTTAAAAAGATGAGAATCATGCCATTTTCAGTTGTGTATTTTTTGAACGAAGGGATTCAAAACTTGTTAAAAAAATCTAAGTAAAGATTGCTGTTTATCATTTAATTTATTATAAAATAATATATTGGAATTTGTCAATAACAATCTTTAATAATAATTACAATCATATTTATAATTAAATAATTATAAAGCTTACCATTTTTTTCTTGTTCATTTAGTGGAAAAAACTGGAAAACATTCTTTTGATTTTTTTAATTGTATTTTACTTTTAAAACATGTTTTTTTTTTTTTTTTTTTTTGTGAGTAAAATGTTTGATACTGTTTAGCTCTTATCATCCAGCCATATAATTTAAAATATTTGGTGTGTGGCCATTATTATGTTCTTTTTTCAGCTGTTCATATCAGCAGTTGTTTTGAGAAATTTATGAAAGTAAACCTCAAACTATCAGCACAGTTTTTCCCAAGTAGATTACATCCAAGAATAGATTTTTTTTCTCTCTCTGAGAGATGTGCAGTAGCTTGTATAAAGCACATCGAGATCAGATGTGTTATTTCCTGAGAGGCGTATTGTTCCCTTAAAATCTTTGACATAAACACAAACATGGATGTCAGGATAAATTACATTTGCAGAAACAGCGGTGGCCCTCATTGTGCTGCCAAATAAACAAACTTCATTCCGTAGGGTGGAACCTCATTTTCAAATCAATATGTTTACAGCTCGATACATTGTTTGGCAAATCCGTTTCTGTGATTTTGAAAAGACATTAAGCTGCTCATATCCATTATGAATTATTCAGCATAGATAACCCTGTACACTCACTCACTCACTCACCTGTTTTATCCAGGCCAGTGACATGCTAGCTTGGGTTATTAGCGCCAGTGTGTGTGTTCTGCTCCAGCCGAACTGTCCATCGTTTTTGTGGGGTAGAAGATTAATAGATGTGTGCTTGTTTTATCTTACTGAGCAGCAGACAGGAGGGTGAATACAGAAACAAATTCAACCATGAACTGATAGGCAGCAAAAATATCTGCAGTGCTAAGGAGCGCTAATATCTACAGTAAAGGTTCAAATGCTATTTGCTTGAAAAACAGAGGTTATATTGTACAGTTAAAAAGTTACTTTTGCGTTATATTTGAGTTTGTTTTTCTTCATATTTTTTTCATGTTGTCTATTTACTTTGAACATCCATAATGCTTGTCCAATGTTCACAAGTTATGAGCGCTTGTAAACAACATATTGATTGGAGATGCACAAACGATCTGATGAAAACAACAATGAATGAATTTTATTGTTGCTCAGTGGCTTCATTCATGTCTCTGCTGAAAAGACCACCTTAGTTTTAGTTCAGGCTAAAATGCATCAAATGAACAGTATAATTCAAACACATCTCAAGATGCAAAAACAAAGCATTGCCTGCTGTACATGTTGTACTTAAAGCTTGAATTGCTCTTTGGTTAAGGGTATAAAATAATATTTTGATAATTTTGGGGTTTTACCGATATCTACGATTACATTTGATCAAAAAATTAAATTAGAAGACACTATAGGGCTATTACCAATCAAATGAAATCAGTATTAACAAAATCCTTCTTAGCAATGCAGAGGAAACACAGAAGCTGCATCTGGAGTGGCATTTAGATGTATTTACACATTACTCAGAGATGATATAAATGCATTTACCCTGCAGCTGAGAGCTACAATGCATAAATAATGTTCTGATATTTTAAAAATAAAACAGAGGATATATGAAACGATTTTAAAATTGAATAGATATTTTAAATATGAAACTATAACCGTCAAAAGGTGGCGGCAAGTCACTGTCAAGAAGCGAAACATTAATTCAGCCTAAATGTTCAAATGGACTGATTCATTCGGTAACGAAGCTCCGCTATGTGTTGCTCAGAGACGCGAAACAGTTCTGATGTGGCTTTGTTTGGAATTATTTTCGCCGGTGAAATAGAGCGATATTGTGTCTAAAATGTAAGTCACTTAATTTTTTATTAAACTGTTGTATAAAATTAATATCACATTTGCAGTCATGCTTAAAGTTAAAAAAAAAAAAAATGGCACTCTTTGTGTGATTGCTTAACTATGATGTAAATAAAGCCTAAACGACAAATACTAATACAGGGGCATTTTGACAGTATTTTAATAAAGTAAATCGCGCAGTGTATGCAGTGTATGCGCATCAGATTGCACATCGTTAAAACAACAATTAAGATATTATCATATACGATATATCGCACACCCCTGTCTGTGGTACAAATTTTCCTGAACTTACCTGAATTTAGAAGGGGCATGATTAAATAAGGATTATCACACAAGAAATAGTGCCAGTGATCTAAATATGTAAATCTTATTTTGAAAGAATCAGTTTAGTGAATGATGCAATGACTCACTTATAAAGAAATATATGATAAATGTAGTACATGGAGTATACTAGTATGTGGTTCTGAATTCAGCATTACTGTTTTAGAACGAATTGATTGTAAATGATTCAACGACTCACTCGTAAATACTCACTTGTTGCCACCTACTGGTTTAATGATGTAACCTACAGAAAAAAAATCACAGAAAAAAATACCTACCACATTATATTATAACTAGATTAGATTAGATTACAAAAAGCCTTTCCTGCAAGATCAAATTTTTTATATCCTGTTTTACATCTGCAGGCTTTGAACTTTGTCAGTGAGAAATGAAGAAATATGTGCTCTGAATTAAATCTGAAGGTGGTTTGTGTTGAAATGGAAGAACGAGAGATTGTGGGATGGTTTGTAAATGTCACACTTTCAGTAAGAATCATCAACATCCACCAGTTATCGAGCAATATAAGGTGTCGCAAGTCATTAAACCTATTAATTGAGAAAGGTTATGTATAAGATACTGTGTATAAGAAGTTGTATTTCTGCACAGGAAATTTTGAAAAGTTACATTGAATATTTATTTTACTTTTCATGCCACTATTTTGATTTTATTTAAAAAAAAAATGTTTTTTATTTTATAGAAATAGGTGTATGTATGTATGTATTTCTTTGAATGTTACTACACATTTAAAAGTCTTATTTGAGAAAAATACTGTACATCTATGACATTATTTGTTTGTTTTTTGTTTTTTTCTTTTCTTTCCTCAGCTCGCACTTTCATCCTATGGAACCAGACGTCTAGTCCCACCAACTCTACTGGTCAGTTTACTCCTCAGGTCTTTCTTTACAATCTGTAAACAGAAACACTGTGTTGCAGCCAGTGTTCAAGACTCTGATATTCCCAAGAAAACATTTAGAGTAGGATATGAGCATGTGAAATTACTTCAGATGCTGCAATAAATTTGGCCATGATATCATGCACTAGGGATTATGTTTTAAAAAATAAAGAACAAATACCAAATTTTGAATTTGAGAGGTGAAAGTGTGTAATTTCTCTGCCAATAGCATAACCAGATAGAACTGGAAAAATACATTAGCCTGTTTTAAAACACAACTTATTTATGTCTGCCATTGGTTGGTCAATCAGATGGTCCAGTGATGTTTAGAACCTCTATTGGCCAAATGTATTTTCTTTCTGTGAAAAATGTATCCCGAATGCAGTGGATTAAGACATACATATATAAAGTCTTCAGGGAGGATTAAGGACTCTTAAAAAACACTTTTTAATCTCCACTGTGTCCCAGAGATCCGTTTTGATTAAAAGAACAATGTGTGGAAAAACTCAAAATTCTGGAAATGAGGCCTGAAAGAAAGAAGAAAGACTTTTGATGATGCAATTGTGCCCTGCAGCTAACACAAACACATAGAAAAAAACCACAGAGATAAAGATGGATAAAAAGATATTGAATTTAAACCATCCTCAAGAATCCCACGTGTCTCCCGTGCAGCCATCACTGCTAATAGTCTTAAGTGCTTATGCCAGAGCCTCTGAATATGTTTAGTCTCCAGTTTCTAAAGAATAATGTTTCTTTAGGAATTGTGAGATTCGATCGTTGCCAAGATACCACATAGAAAATAACCAGTATTAAATGATCTCCTGCGCATATATTAGAAAACATTTAGAGCTGATTGACTCAATTTAAAATAGTAGGCATGGGTTGTGTGTGCGTATCGGAAAGCTCAGCTGATTTCAGCAAATTTTGTTACAACATTCATTCACATAGTGCTTGGCTTTCATGTTTGTTTAATGAATATTGTGGCTAATCAGATTGTGCTTTATGCTACCAATGAGATATTAGCTATATGAGATATTAGCTATTAAAAGTAGCTAAAACATATTAAGGAAGGAATAAATTTTAAATATTTAGCAGATTATAACATTTCTAATTTAATCAGATTAGTACGGTTTTTATTGAAAGAATACAGATTAGGGTGACAAAATTAAACTAAATTCTGTACAACAACAATAAAAACCCAGAATGTAATTGAAAACTTTGTGATGAACAGCAGCGTTTAGCTAAACATTTAGCTATAAAAAAGATGGGTAACTTCCTAATGTTTCAAATGAGAGAAGGACGATAACTGCAATTATAAAGTTGAATTATTTTTCTAATGTAGGTAGGACTTGATTTTGTCCATAGAGAATTGATCAGATTGTTGGATTATTGTGGTTTGCTATTGCTGTAATGTCATGTGAGTGACAGGTTGTCCCGCCCTTGTGCCAGTAAACACGTTGAAAAAAGAGGATGATTTAGAGCCCATTCAAACCTAGGATGATAACTGTAACTATAAAGTTTAATTAACCTTCTAATTCTATTAGAACAGACAAGTCCACATGACAACTTTAACGATAATGAGACAAAGTTAACTTTGGAATTACTTTCAGAACGATTTTTTCTTCCAGATGATGAACCGATCAGAATTCACCTGACCTTAAAAGCGCTTGAGCATTTAAAGCAGCAGACGATATAACAGCAGCATGTGCTTACAAAATGTTACCGCCCAGTGGTGTCGACGCTAATAAAGTTATCGGTGTGAATGGGCTTTTACTCTGTGAATATTAAACAACATTAAATCGGTCATATTAAAATATTGAATAAAATAAATGAAGCATATTTTTGAAGCACATTTAACATTCTGTGTAAAATATTATGAAAACAGCTGAACTACAATTGGACTACTAAAAAATATAACAAGTTCTCAGTCGTTTAACATTTCTGTCTTATTGAATGGCGGTACAGTTTGGCTATTTCTCATTACTAGGGGGGACTTGTCCTTCTCAATGTCTCTGGAGGTTAAGGCCCTGCCCTGACTAAATAGCAGGCTCAAATATGTGTGTTTATATGGAATATAACACCTAAAGTTTCAATGTCAAAGCCTTCTTTCTCTTCCTCCTCATGTTTTTCAGGCTTGTTTTGTAATACTTCGATTGATGGCATTGGGACATGCTGGCCCAGGAGCAGTGCTGGAGAAGTGGTGTCCCGGCCCTGTCCGGAGACTTTCCTCGGGGTCCGATACAACACCACCAGTGAGTGGCAAGCATCTCACATTGAATCACTCTTTCACGCTTGTCCCGTCTGGACGGCTCCGTCTGCTCTTGTTTACGACAGCACAAGCTGTTTCATAGATCTGATTTATAGAAAACCTAGTCACTCGACTCATATATTCTTGTATCTCTTGTCAAGCCGATTTTGTTGGCAAGTCTTTTGGGATATTTCCGTGCCTGTGACGTGTGGAAGTAATGTTTTGGATGAATGTATACATCTGGCACTGCTTGATAGGAACAGCAGCACTCTCAACGTCATAACCGAGCCGACAGCTGAGAGCTACAGTACATAACAAGCTTTTAAATTCATGTCTGTGTGGGAAAGAGGGAGGGAGTGTGTGCGTGTCTGCCAAATGTTGTGCTGCATGTTGGTCAGTTTTGAACTCTTGCATGCTATGTTTTACCATTGCTCGCTATATTGTTCTGCCAATGGTAGTGTACCAACCATATTCTTTCTTTCTTTCTTTCCTTCCATTTGTTTTCTTTCCACTTTACCAGCTTTCAAATTTGTTCCTACGTTTACATCATTCTTCCTCACATCTAACAATCATCATAATTATTTTTGTTCGGAGAGTTCCTCCGTGAAGGTGAAATATTAATTATGAAATACATGAGAACATGAATGTGGGGCCAGGTGACAGAGTAAAAAGAGAAAGACAAAATAATGTGTCGTAAAGCAGGTTCTCTGAATATTTGCATCCCGAATTTATTACCATATATTTGTGGTAGCTAAACTTTCTCATACACATATGAATGCTGGTTTGGTTGATTAGTGTATTAAGATTCACTGGAGCTGATAGCGCGATAGATTTTTTTTTTTTTCCCTGTCCTGTGGCAGCAGCATATTGTAGAGCTTCAGGCTGTGCGCAGTACAAATCAGGAACATATACCGTATTCACAGCTTACTGCACAAAGTCTGCTCTTATATCAGCTTCTCTCTGGATTTTATTTCCCAGTGGAATGAAATCTGTGTATTTTAAATGAGAGAAAGACAAAACTTGTTAGAAGATTGCTTTTTGTTTTTTGTTTTCTTATTGGTTAATCAACGAACCTTTTGATTTTTTAACTATATTTGTAAAGTATCAAGCAGATAAATCCATAATGAATTAAATTAATTTAAAAATAACAAATTTTCATTACAGTGTTGCCAATTTAATTGAATTGCCACCACTGGTCACCATATACAGATTGTTACGCTTTTCAGCATTTGTATCTTGTCAACACAGGACAGGACAGAACAGGACAGACTGCATGGCAGATGAACCAATCAATGAACTTGTGGAAATGAGGCATGACAGAGAGGTTAAATTAGTTAAATCAATTGCAAACAATCCAAGATACATATTTCAAATCAATGTCATCACATTACAAAATTGAACCCAAACAAACTGACATAAAATCGATAATGTTTATAATATCTAAAGACACCACCATGAAGCTTTGTGTACATTTTCTTAGTCGATTAGATTATACTGTCAGTACTGTAAACTGTTAGAATTGTCAAACATGTAATTGCCCATATTCCTGACCTCTCTAGTGGGCTTTTTTACCCACAAAGTCATTCATTAGTTCTTACAATCTATCATGCTCTTTAATGGCAAATTGCAAATTCTCTTTCACACACACACACACACACACACACACACACACACACTTCAAATGTATATGGTATAAATCATATAAGATAAATTGGCAAAAACAAAATGTTTGGTTATTCTATTTTGACATGTAATATACATATTGAGGCTTCACACACAACGTTTTAGGGTTCCGTACGTAACCTCTGTTCCCTGAGAAAGGAACGAGACGCTGCGTCAGTCGCTGACACTATGATGTCTGAGGCACGTGTAAAGAGAGATGCGCCCGAAGCATGGCAATGCAACGGATCTCATTGCCTTTTCAGGAAACCGGGGTTAACCCTAAGATGATCTCTTTTGAGGAAACTCAACGCTGAAACTATGGGGACTTAAATACCAACTACACAATGCTGACCAATGCCTGCCTTCTTCCTTCAGGCAATACAAATCTGATGAGATATTGCAATGGCATTGCTCTACATGGACCAATGATTGGCATGATTTTTCACATGCCTCAGACACCGTTCTACTGCGACACGTCCCCATAACATCAGCAACTGACGCAGCATTGAGTTCCCTCGAAAGGGAATTGAATGTCTGTAGGTATACCAATTGATTTGTTGACAAACCATGAAGATCAGTTGGACAAATTATACTTAAACATTAAAATCAATGAGGACTGATGCAAATGAGAAGTTTAAAATTAGCTACATTATGAAAGTATTGTACAAATTGAAAATATGAGAGGAATAAAAGAGATTTTTTTTGATAAAATGTTTTTTCAAAAGTGTTTTTTTTTTTCAAACGAGTAAGTAATTTGAAATATTAGTAATAGTGTTATAGTTGTAATAGTTTTTAATAGTGAAATATTAGCAAGTGTTCTCATTACATGTCACTGTAATCTTGTCTTGTGTTTTGAAACTATTGTGACAAAAGTACAAGCAGTTTTTAAATGAATGCCTAGTTGTATTACAAGTGTGAAAAGTTAGACATTTTGTACCGAGAGGTTTAAAAATTGGCTACTAATTAATTGCAGCAACGCAGAGGTGTTTTCAGTGTAGTTTATTGGATAGAATGAAATGACATTGAAGTGTTTAGTTTAATGGAGCATAATTACTTAATTTTGTGTCTTCTTTTCTAAAGATCATGCAGCGTGACACAGCTTTATTTAATAATCTCACAGAAATGAAAAGCATGCATTCATTACAATTGACTTTAACATTGAATGATCAAAATCAAAAGAATTTAGAGCACAGCAACTACACTTGGCCACATTTAAGGTACACCACTTCTAGTAGGAGTTTGCTGGAGCACATTTGTCTCAGTAAAATGAGAAAATGCAAAAACTAAAAAAAAATTGTGGAAAGCTTTTCATAATATTTTATATCTTTGAAATGACTTTGTCAGATGGTGGACAGTAAAATGCCATTTTGATTTTGAAGGGGGAACAATTCCAGCATTTTAGCAATTACATACATTTATGCTGAATGTTTTTAATTCTAATTCTTCGGATCTAGCAGCAGATGTAGTCTTATGTAGTACATAGAGTTCACTTAATGGGTCAGAAACTGCACAGTCTGCTTAATGCTACACATCTGCTGATAAAAACATGAATCGATATCAGTTCAAAACCTGTACAGGTGTAGATTAAAAAGAGACAATCTCGATTGTAACCCCAATGAAACATAAACAAAAACATTTACAAGAGAAACTATCTTTAGTTATTCATATGAATATGGTCTAGAAACAAGCTGTATATGTGTGTATTGGAAAACGTCGATTAAAACCAATGGATTGTATTGTTCAAATCCTTGGTAAAAGACTTCTAATTTTAGCCGCGCATTTCTTTGAATTTGCAGTTTGACTAAGTGTGTGTATTCCTTTTATGTTTTTGATTTATTAAATTCACATCATCACACACAATTACAGTTTACTATTAGTTATTGCCACTCAACAAATTTATTTCTGATTTTATTTATTTGAATACATAGAGTAGCACTGATTGCGGTTTATTTTAGACTTCCACTCCACATCAGAGTAGTAGTGTGTGTTTTCTCGTCATTTTTGATCAGCGGGGCTCAATTATGCTCCTGGAGATCCATCTTCCTGTAAAATGAACTCTAATTGAATGCACCTGAACCGTTTAATCAAGCTCTCCGCTCAAAATTTCTCCCTAGTAGTTCTGATCATGGCATCACTGTTGTTTGGATGTGGAAATGTTTATTTGGGGATAAAATTGTCTGATTTTCTATGTGTTGATTCTTGTTTTTAATTCTCCTATAATTTATGATCATTATCAAAAAAAATGAATAACCATAAACAAGAAACTTTTTTATTCGCTACTTTCCGTGTAGTGCACTAGAGAATAGCGAATAATAATAACATATGTGTGAATTTGAACAGGACAAAAGTCCTTTCGCTTCAAGTAAGCTTACGTTTGTGCACAGGATTCAGACAGAATATGGAATTCAAACAATACTTTTCATTTGCTACTTCCCTATGTAGTGCTCTCATGTTTATACTATAGTTTAAAAATAGATTACTGTATAAAAGGCTTGTTTTAGCACACGATGGCCCTAGGGAGAAATGTGAAGGGAAAAGCTTCAACTTTTGAGTTGCCACCTCAGGGCAAGTGTGTGAAAGTTAATTATACTCCCACTGTGGGAGGAGGGTTTTACATGACATGACATAACTCCTCATCCCTCCTCTCCCTCTCTCTCTCTCTCTCTCTCTCTCTTCCTGTCTAACTCTCTGCCTTGGCCTGTCTCACTTTTCCTGCTCTCCTTCAGGCATTGTCAGTCTCTCTCTGACCTTGACAGTCTCTTTTATTGCCTGGGCTTTTTTCGCAAAGGCTGCAATTCAGCGTCGTTTCAGCGAGCTCTTATGACAGGTAGTAGAAAAGCCAGTTCAGTGCAGCTGAGCAGGGTCTTTTTTCATTATGCTAAGTGACATTTGTTCTCCATGGGTCACCAGCGGAGCTGTGAGAGAAACAGAGCTGTGACAATAAGTCTGTACGTTGGGGTTGCACATTTTCTGTCACCGTTCCTACTTTGAGTTTGTTTACATGCACCCTCATAATGCTATTATAATGGGATTTTGGAACATTACCTCATGTAAACGCAATACTTCGATTAAACTAATACGATTAAGCTCATAATCATAGTAAAAATACTCATCAAAGCCTATTTCAGGTGCAATAAACAAGCATGTAAACACCTTAATCGTATTATTACCGCTCTGACCGAAGTGCGCGTGTGCTCGGATGTACACGGATGCCATGTATTGTTCACATGACTTCATTAATGAAGTCCGTGACATTATTTATTATTCTAGTTTTCCCTTCACTCCATATAGTTAAACTCTGTCAACACAACTCACTGCATATTTTATTCTCCGTATCTTCATCCAGAGACAGTGCAAAGAAAGTGATGCAGCGTACAGGCAAACTCAGTTACAGCTGCATTGCGATTTTCATCACGGGACCGAATAACCTTCCAATTATTCAAATGTGTTTTGCATTTGATGTAAGTAGATTAGAACACTAGCCAGTAACATGCCTACTGTATCTGAGTTCATCATTTGTATAACGGTGGAAAAAACAATCATACTTCTCAGCGAATAATCAGAATAATGAAAATTGCATTTAAATGAGAGGAAAGAGGTTTGCTTGTGTCATATAAGCATCTTACAGCGATTAAGTCCTGCTCTGATTATTGAAAATAATCGCATTATTGGTGCACATGTAAACATAGTCATTGTTTCACAGTAAGCTTTTGGGTAACACTTTAGATTAGAATAATGAATAACTGCTCAAGAATAAATGAGTAACACATTATTACCACTAAGAAATTTAAATTAATGAATTAGTCAGTAATAGCTGCAAAGTCCCTTTCAAGGAAACTCTGTTCACTTGGCGGCCATATTTGCAACGCCTCTAGGCAGTTGTTCCGGGCCTATGTATTTGAATGTGGAAATCCTGAAATCTCAAAACCTTCTTGGTGAACTCACAATTAAATAACATTTTTCAAATCAGCAACAAAATCTGAAATGAACTGTCCCATAAATGTTGTTTCTTATGCTCATATAGCATTAAAAAAGCTTATTTTTCAGGCTAGAGGTAATTCACTATTAGCTAATTACTAATGAGAGCTACAGTATATTCAGGTTCATAATCCTTCAGAGGCAATTGCTAATTAATTTGATAAGTATTTAAAGTGAAAATCAAGATAGCTTCCTAGTAATAACTGAAGTCATTGTACGCTTTTGAGGTTTTCTGAAGTGTTACCAGCTTTTGAAATGTGGTGGTTACTGACTCCATCATCCAAACATAAAATTCACTCTGTTTGGTTTGAATTCATTTTTTTTTTAAACAGATTCTTTTCTGAAGTTGTAGTGTTTCGTTGTTTTGTGTGCTTCTTTTACAGTGCACCAGACCCGATTTGCAGGGTTTCTTCTGTTTGCAGTGTTCACGTCACGTGACTCGATTCATTCATTTGGAATGACCTGCAAAGTTATCAAACACAAGCAACACTTCATTAGGGTTTTCGAACGCGGATTGTTTTCAAGTATGAGTATCTTGATATTTCCATTTGAATATTATTAATACTGTACATACACTATACCTTTCAAAAGTTTGGGGTAGATAAGATTTAAATGTTTTTGATAGAAGTCACTTCTGCTCACCAAGGCTGCACTTATTTGATCATAAATACACAAAAACAATAATATTGTGAAATATTATGACTATTTGAATATGTGTAATTTATTCCCTTGATGACAGCTGAATTTTCAGCATCATTACTCCAGTCTTCAGTGTCACATGATCCTTCAGAAATCATTCTAATATTATGATTTGCTGCTCATTTCTTATTATTATCACCATTAATAAAATAATTGTGCCGCTTAATACTTTTGCAGAAACCATTTATGTCATTTTGTTTAATTCTTTGAAGAATAGAACTTTCAAAATAACTGCATATATTAACATCAAAAGAAATACAAATATTTTGTAGCATTATAAATGTCTTTACTGTCACTTTAGATCAGTTTTTAGTGGTATTTTATAATGTTCATTTTTAATTTAATATACCATGCTAATAAAAACACCTTTTTAGAGTGCATTTGAGAAAAGATCCCATGGCACTTCCAAAGTAGTAAAAGAGAATTTTCACTCCTCTTTGCTCTTCATTATACTCTTTTTCCTAATCACACATCAACTGTTGTACAAATATTTTGGCACACTTTGTCTCAATACTGAATTGATTTACAGCGACATTCATAGTCATCATCACAAAAATGGCTATGTCGGCTGAGAAAGAACTGACAACCGTCTATTTTTCTCGTCACACCATCAGATCCGCTTCAGGCAATTGTGTGGTTGATCAGACAGGCTGGATGTGAAGGTTTACAGGAGGCAGATGGCTCACCGTGTAGCAGTTCCTCTGTGCCTTGTTGGCTTGTGTGATCTATGGAGCTGCCATTCACCTTCAGATGCTCAATCAATATTGCCATGAGCAAAAGGCAAAGACGAGAGGAAGTTAGTGAGAGAGTAATGGAAAGAGTGTTTCCTTCCCTGCAGTCATTTTTTTGGGCTGAGTTCACCCTTTTTTCTATTTTTTTTAAAATTATTATTATTTTTAAACCTGAAAGTGAGTTTGAGTCACTATTTCAAGGCTCTCTCTGGGCTGTTCAGCTATTTTTTACCAGACAAGTTAAAGTTTTGAGTTGTATCAGAAGTTGTTTCATAAGGAGCTTCCTAATTACCATTCATTCTTGGTTTATTTACTACTTGTCTATTTTAGTATTAAAATCTTTCCCAGGAGACAAAACAGTTACAGAAGTAACTCCAAAAATGTGCTAACAGGAAAACTCTAGTATCTGGTGGTGATATCAACTTTTCTATTGTTGTTGTTTTTTTTTTTGGCTTTTTTCCTGGTGTGAAGGTAACAAAAGACATTTCTTAATGTAATTTATAAACTGCGAACATCGGGGTTAAGCAAAATTGCTATTAATTTGACCAGGGACACTATCAAGCTGAATCAGCTCCATGTCTGTGAGTGACAGAGCACTTTTTATGTCAGACACTTGGGTAGCAGGCTATAATTTGATAATTGACTCTATAGTGACTCTGCACATGTGGCCAATTCCATTGCCAGTCAACTCGAGAGAAAGAGATGTCTGACTGGTTTTGGATGATGTTTGACAGATGTTGATGAAATAGTTTGGAGCTGACCAGAGAATTCCCTCAATGTAAAGTGTATCTCCAGCATGCATGGTTTAAGAGAAAATAGCCGTGTCCTTTAAATTCCATTGCCCTCTACTGTCACAGCTCCATGATGGACGGCAAGCTCTTGCTGATATCACTCCCATAATTGCATCTTGTTATGATGGGAGCTGATGCTGGACCCAAATAGGGCAATCAGGGCTCTAATCAACTTGTAGCATCACCTCGGCTTGAATCTTTGTTCTACATACCCTCACAAATTGCCAAAGTTGCAATAGTTGCAGCAGTTCCCATGGAAACTAAAATAAAGTATGAGACAAAGATTCTGTGACAAAGGGTTTTTTGGGGTTTTTTTTCCAAAATGGTGGATGACTCTCATAATAGCTAAAACCTAACAAGCAACCTTTGTGCACTCTCAGATAGTTCAAAAGAAAGAAATATTTAGATGCATCGTTAAAGTAATCCAAGGGAAGCTACAAGGTCTGGATGTTCAAATACATGTATGTGCAATGCAAAAATACATCTTTTTGTCTTTTTATTCAGTAAAAATATGTGTACATCCTTTAAATTTACGTGAGAAGCAAACATTTTTTAAACACCACTTTCGAACATTTGGGTTGGCAAATTTTTTATGCTCTCATGATCCTTCAGAAATCGTTCTATTAAGCTGATTTGATGTGAAAAACTGTTTTTTGCTGCTTAATGTTTTTGTGGAAAGTGATTCATAATATAAAGGTCTAAATGACAATTTATTTGAAATAGCAAACCATGATTACGTTAAACTTTCTTTTCCACTTTTGATCAATTTAATGCATCCTTGCTGAAGAAAAGTATTAATTTCTTAAAAAAAAAAAATCAACAACACCTTACTGACCCCAAACCTTTGAAAAGTTATCCATTTATTAGTGAAAGTGACGTGTGACCAAGTATGGTATCCCGTACTCGGATACAGCCATTGTCGCTGCGGCGCCCGGGAGTGATTGGGTGTTAGGTGTCTTACTCAAGTGCACCTCAGTTGTGGGTAATGAGAGTGGCAGAGAGCACTGTTCATTCACTCTGCCCAACAACATATCCTGCCATTATTGAGACTTGAACTCATGACCTTCGGGTTACAAGTCCGACTCTCTACCAACCACCACAACTCATCTTCTTCATAAGAAGAAATGAGCCAATTTATTAACAAAATTAAATCTATTTCAAGATATATTCTTTGACGAACAAGTAATAGTTTGTTTTTCTAAAGATCTATAATAGTTTTTAATGAAAAACAAGGCAAAATGTTCCAGTCATTCCTGTAATTACTTGCTCCAATCACTTCAGCAGTAACAAGTTGTTATTAATGTGTGGGTTTCGTGTTATTGACAAAGTTAGTCTGCTTAAGTATCTGTTAGCCTTGAACTGGAGAGAAGCATAATGTGATATTAACCCCATTTCCGACCTTAATACTGCGTAGTGAGACTCTTGGATTGTTTCTGCAGGAGTGTAATATAAGTGGAGAAAATGCTCATGGCTCTTCTGTATTTCAACATTTCTGTCAGCAGAGTTCTGGAGTGCTCAGTGAAAATAGCTGTGCCCCAGATTCTCATGTTGTTGGATTTCAACCTGTTTTATGGGATTTTGAAAACTTTCACCAGATCTAACAAAAGCTGTTCAAAGCACAATATAAGCCTTGTAGAGAAATGTACCGCAATGAAATGAGAAACCACTGAAATGGAAATGGGAAATGAAACCTAAAATCACTTTTTCATTCATACATACCTGCACCCATGACTGATTTTTACCAAAGACATTTCATGTTTCAGAAGATGTATGTAAACCAAAATTGAGCGAACGATGTTTGTTGTTTTTCCATGTTATGTTATAATTCATGTCGCTGCACAGTATTGAGCGAAAAAATGTTTTTACCACAAAGTCAAGGTTAAACAGATATCTATGTTAAGGTCAAATGTATGTGCTCTATTGGATCAGATATTGATTGAAGCTCTATAATATTTTTCATATTTTATGGATCATATTGCATAACTTTTGAATTATATAATGAATTACATGCCATGCATGAAGAAGTGACAGATATCTCCGCAAATGTTCAGAATAAACATTATATAAACTAGTTACAGTATCTGCCTTAGAAATAAAATATGGTGGGGATCAGGCAATAACCAGTGTGTTGTGTGTATTTCCCCCCCCCCAGATAATGTGTACAGAGAATGTCTTGCTAACGGCACCTGGGCAAAGAAGGGAAACTACTCCCAATGTCAGGAAATCCTCAACGAGGAGGTATGTGGTTGCACTTTATTAAATGAATAAAAATACATTTATATTATTTCACAATGATACATGAATCATATTTTTTTCATATTTTTTGATCATTGCTCAGTTTGAATAACATATTTTTATACAGTGGGGTCAAAAAAGTCCACATTCACAGTATGATAGTATAATTAGTATGAAAATAAACTTGAAAATAAAGATTTATAATGAAGTTTATAATACTATTGTGGTGAAGGGATGATGTAGTTTTATTGGCCAACCCTCAACAAAATCTCAATAGGATTTTTCCATTGGATTTTGGATTATATTAGTCTGTGAAAAACTAAAAAAGTTTTTGATTCTTACATTGAGTCCCATTTAGCCACATGAGCAACCTTCTTTTACAAGACGAGCAAAAAATAAATAAATATTGTTGATTATACCATGGTCTATCTGAATACTCGATTCTGATTGGCTGGAAGGTATGCAACAAAACCGTTTAATGCACAGATAGTTCCAAGTCAGTTTAATCACTGTTCACAAACATATGGTATTTGCACACGCTAGAGATCAGGTTGCGAAAATTCAGGAGCACAGAAACTATCAACGCTGCCCCACAACTCTTATTAATATAATAGCTTCACTTCTGAATCGCTGCATTACAATTCTCAGCAACAAGGGGGTAACATCGCTAGTTTTGAAGTAATTAAAGTAATTTTTTTGTTGTAGAGAGATGCTGACAGATGCAGGCAATTCAAAGACTCATCTCTCTCCCTCTCTTGTTCACTCTCTCTGTCTCTCTCAATAATTAATTTAAATAAATGCAATAATTCATTAATTTAAATAAATGTATTATTTAGCACTACTTTATCTGTGTCTGATTTAAAGCTGACAGAATGCTAGATCTAAGGAAACATAATTGACAAAAATAACCATCATTTTTACCTTTCCGATCAAAGATTACACTGCAAACACCAATCGTCATTGCTGGCTAATGACCATGGTATAATTGAGATAATTCACGGCTAGCTGTGCAATAAATGATTTGAATGCGCGGCAAGTGATTCTTTGATTCTTTGTTTCTGGGTTTTGGCTTACATCATCCCTGCATCACTCTACAAGGTTTTCATTTTATTATAATATGGTTTTTAGTTGGATTTGGATGAAAAAAATAATAATAAATAAATAATATGTAAGAAAGCATAACATTTCTAGATTACTAAGCAAATTTGACACTGACCACTTTGTACAGAAGGTCAGATGTTCTTTCTTGCATAACAGAACAAATAGCACATACTGTTCATAATATAATTGTAATAAAATTATTGTATTAAATTAGAGTTAGTAGTGAAATAATGCTCAATAGAATCAATTCCACTTGTGGCATTAGATATTTTGACTCCATACTTACAAACCAATGCAAACGTCTTTTCTTTGCAGTCTGGATCACTTAGTTCCAAAATGTATTACCTTTAGACCTTGTAAATTGAATCTAATGTTAAGGTTGAAAAAGTGTTATTGAAAGAGGGACACTTGTCATGTTTTCAGTCATTTTGCGTTCTTTATTCGCAAAGCTCGCTGTAAATCTGAAATACTGCACAAAATAGTCCATGCATTCCTGTTGAGAGTTGTCACTTGGCATCATTAGTAAGACTGTCATCCGACCTTCATAGACAGACATAGTTTGCTTTTTATTTGCAGCTTATCTTTATGCAGCTTTATGTGTTTGAAATGTTCCAGCTGGATGCTGGTTGGCAAAGTTAGTTAGATTCTTGGATATGCATAGCACACGCACTCATTACTGGCTATTTTGTTATATGATGTGTTTATATTATATGTTTAATGAAGTGTGTATACTGTATGAAAAAAAGTCTTTAAGGTTTTAATTTCATTAATTTGCATACATTTTAAAATATATACATCTTTAATATATATATATTACTGAATTTTTTTTAATTTTAGTTTACAGTCAAAGAATATACTACTCTTTTGACTTTTAGTATACAGCATCCAAACCAACTGTAGTTTACTTGAATGTCTTTGTGGGTGAATCACTCTCTGAAACACAAGCATCGCTGTTAGACAGAGACATTAATGCTGCACGTCGACAAGATTCATTAGCTGTCCTTTGGTGTAACAGAAGTAACATGGGAGGATTAATAATGTATGGACTTTTATCTTTCCTCAAAGGAAGCAATTTAACCAGGCATGCTAAGCCTTTGTTCACACAGGGTTGGCGAAAAGAGAAATCGCTCATCCAATCGTCCCAAGTCGGACGGAGGAGTGGGCTCGCAAGGATAAAGCTCAGATTTATATTTAGACAGCAGGGAGGGCTTCCACCACAGCTAGTGGTTTACTGGAGCATGTGATTACCACTAGATGCTGTTTTTTAGCTGGAGATTTTTAGCCTCACTACTGAAAGTGCTGTTGGAATTCACATGCATTGTATTTTAAACTAGAAAAGAGCCCCTTAATCATGTCATGCTGTTCACTTGTGATCTGCTGAAGGCTTTGTTTAGGACAGTTGGTAGCTTGATCCAGGCAAGTTGGATATTGTGATGGTCATGCAGGAGATGCAGAGTTGGTTCAAATCTATGTCTGGTATTACCACTAATTGTATTTTTTTATAATAATATATGTATATATTATATTTTATAAAACCATAAATGTACATATAATATATTTTCTTACAAGATAGAGGAGACTGAGGCCTTTTGTCTCACATAGAAGTTGTAATAACCCATTTATTTGTCAAATTTTTATTGTCACATGTGGTTAAAATGTAATTCAACCCTTGACGCGTACGATCATTAGAACGTTCAGTGGGTCACATGATCACCTGCCAAATTCAAAAGTGCTTGAGTGCGTTGGCTGGCGCTGAGCCAGTGACAGACACACTCAGCGCTGTCAGTATATCACAGGTATGGAGTGTTTTCAACCACATAATGTTTATTTTAGGTTTCAGACATTTAAATGCACATAAGTACTAACAAAACAATACATTTAGAGTTTGTAAAATACACACTGATCTATGGAAGCGGCAATAACAATCCTTTCCATAATAATTTGACGACATGTTTTATTCATATCAGATACACTTTGTAAGAACCTTTAAAGTTTACTCTATTCTTCTCTCAGTTCACCAGCTCACTTACTTTCATGTATTTCTGGAGAAGTGGATGAATTCATGTGTTGTAAATCCAGCAGATGCGATTCTCTGTACTTTGGTGCAAACTAACATGGCGGTGCCCGTTGTGCGTATAGCTCAACTAACACGATCATTATAAAGGTGTTTAAACAGCAAAACATATCCACTTGCACATATTTGACAATCGGAATATCAGATATTTCATGCTTTGGCTAACACATTTGTGAATATTTTGAATAAAAAAGGAAAAATGAAATAAAAGTAGATCATCAGTTATACAGCGCTATTGTGGCTGCGGTGTGTCACGTGACAAGCAATGACGTGTCACCATGGAAACAATAAAGTGATACGTTCTAAATAACTGTCTTGAAAAACTCACACTGGGTGCTCAGCCAGAATATTTTAAATGTACGTGCGAAAGGGTTAGCCAGGCATGATAAGTCTTTGTTCACACAAGCTGGCGAAATGAGAAATCACTCATCAAATCATCCCAATTTATTATAATTCATTCAATTACAATAAAACTAAAACTATAATATAAAATTTGATGGCACGATTTTCATCATGACAACTTACCCCTTAGAGTGTGACAACATGCACCAAAGGTTAATGGATGTTTGTTTATATTTTATATTGATGCAAAAAGTTATTTTCAGGACATGTTAATGGTGATGAATGTTCTAGAAAAAGGATAAGAGAGGACTCAATTTTGATGTTTAATTTTAAGCCCCAGTAAACAATGTAACAATGCTCAAGTTCAGAGAAGAAGGAGGCGGGAACCAGCAAACGTAGAACATAACTTTAATGACAAATAAACATAAACAACAAAAGTCCTTGTCTTCCACTGTTGTTCCTCCTCATATCCTTCTGGCGAGACTCCTCCGTGAGACTCGAGACCGGTGTGACTCACAAGTGCCACTCATTGAAGAACAAATTGCTGTGACATCAAATCAGGCCAAGACGAAGTTTGTTTGGAGTTTGTTTTGGGAGTTCAAAACAGCTTTCCAAAGCAGACTTTCCAGAAATGTTCTCTATGGCTGGTAAACACTTTTGTACTGCCATTGGTACGTGGTGATAATGAAATGCTTGCGGTTTTTTCAGTTTTGTTGTGTTTATTTTGTTATTGAGGAAAGCACACAGCACATATTTACATATTCATCTAAATGCCGCTTTCAGCACTGTGGGTGGCTTTGGATGTTTTCTAATAGTATATCGCTGGTCACATACTCTGCCCAGCCAAATTGGATTGGATTTTATTATTTTTCTAGGTTCTTTTAACCCTAAAAGATGGAGTGTGTAGATTTTCATGTCTTAAACAACCATGTAGGAAGGCGTAGGAGTAGACTTTGCAGAGTGCTCACCTCTTGCATTAATTAATGCAAAAATTGATGCACCTTTTGATGGAAATAAATGTTGTAATGTTATTTCCATTAAGAGGTGCATCAGTTTTTGGTCAAGATCCTGTATTGATAATGCAAGAGGTGAGCTGTAAAGTCTACTCCAGCACATCCCAAAGACTTTCAGTGACTTTAAGGTCAGAACTTAGTGGTGCCAAATCATGTCAAAATGATTCTTCATGCTCTCTGAAGCATTTTTTTTTCAGTTTTAACCCTTGATGAATCTTCCTACATGGTTGTGATATAAATATATAAAACATGCTAGAAACATAATAATCACTGTAATAACGATCCAGTCATGGCCTCTAATTTGCCTATTAAAATCCAAAAAGCTTCAAATTTTTTTTTTTTTTTTTTTTTTTTGGCCGGGCAGAGTATTTCAAACTTCATTTTACTCCTAAGCGAAGAACAAAAAAGAACATTGTGAGTATATGTATATATATGTATAGTAGCCTTCACTTCACCCTGCTTGTCAAAATTATTATGAAATTATCATATTTCTTAGCAGGTTATTTTCTTGCCATTTAAGTCATAACTTTTTGCACATTGACTGTAAGAGGAAAAGAGTGCAAAAAATGTCAGAATCAAGTAAAGCGGGGGTTAACGGGGCTTTGGTATCTTAGCTTAAAAGCATAACAGTGGTACTCAGAGCAACGACAATCTTCAAGCCTTTCTGCACTAAGACTAAGCATTTTGGTAAGTCCTTGTTAAACGTGGCTGTGGTCTGTGAAGAGTACTATTGTACATCCCAAGACAGGGATGTACAATAAAGCTTTTGAGGGGGAGTGGCCCAAACCAAGTGGATAGGCAAACAGCAAGTTCTGAGACATTTTTATTCATTTTTGTGGCATTTTTGCTCCATGCTCCTGTTAATTTCTGATCCTCATCTTTTCACTTAGGAATCCACTACTAGACTAATACACTACTGAAACATAATATGGCCCACTTTTTAAAGATTTCTCCATTCAATTTGATGAAAATTTCCAAATGTAATTTAAATGGTTTAATCTTACACAACAGACAGAACTAAGAATAAACTACACTATAATAAACTCATTCTACTTAAATCCTGATAGATCTTTTCAAGCATGTGTGATTAGTTCACTTCATTATTTTGAGCTGCTTCATAAATGTATTCACTGTAAAACCTAAATGTTGATCAATTTTGTGCGTATTTCAGTGTGAGCCATGCGGCAAAATTCACCCTCGCCAGAATGTCGAGTTAACGAGACTTAAACTGCTTGTATCTGTTATGAAAATTAATGCTAATATATTAATCATTGTTTTTTGCTTGCCATCCCACCAATACCACAGACGTTTATTTAACCGTGAAAGGGAGAAATCGTGATCACTTTAACATATTAATAATGAAGCACTGTTCTCCTCTTGTCCGCTTGTACACAGACAAGTTTAATAACCAAGTAGCAAACGACTACCCACAAAAATTATCTACGTCAAGGAGTTTCTGCACATTCATGTAAAATGAATGTCGACACAGTGGACGAGCGAAGGGAACTCGGAGCGCGGCTGGGGTGCGAGCGAGAAACGGAAGCCCCGGAGTGGATCTAGAGCAGCAGAGTCATTACAGAATGCATTAAGTGCAGACTGAAATCCACCCCACTCATATCCAGTACTCTGTCTGCTAGAGGGGCACCTCAGCCCATGAGGGCAAGGGCGCAGTGGCTCGGGCCCCATAGACACTCCCCTGTTTACGTCCCTGCTTCAACACACAAGCTGTTGCCTGGTCACCCTCAGCAAACTATTGTTGTAAAGTCGTTGGCATCACTCGGCAACCATTTGAGAACCATGTTTTAGCAGGATGAAAAAAAAAAGATTCAATGCAAAATGAATACTGATAATGATTCCATTCGAATTCAAATTAAATTAGAATCAGAAACAGAAGGCAATGAAGCTCACAGAGAGAGACCGTCTGCTTTCAGCCAAGCAGCATAATTTATCAAGCCAGATTTGTTCACAAAATCAACATATGATTTGGAAAGCGAATTTCCCAGTCCGCATCTCCTTGGCAATTAAAACTCTCTTCACCATGAGAAAATATATAAAGTCAGTTGTTCGACATTGGCGGCACCATAAAGCCAAGTGCATTACTATGTATTGTGGGTGCAAAGTGTGATGTTAAAATGACTTTGTGAAATACAGTGAAAATGCATACCAGGAGTGTCAAATTATGCTATTAATTTAGTATAAACAATTATTAAAAACCTGCGAAGCTTCTGAAATTTCTGTACTTTTCTGCCACAATAATGCATAATTTACAGGCTTTTTTCTGCAAATATTGATATATGTGATTAATTGCAAGTAACAGAGTTAATCAGCACAACATATTATATAATTAAATCTTTTAATAAATTGACAGCACATTGAAAACAATTGTTACATTTACGGAAACATTCTGACGGTTCTGGCTTGACAGATTCTCTGTAATGTAGAGTTTTAATGAATGGGGCTTGTTCTTGTTAAAGTGTGTTTTTAGCAACGCCATTCATTATAATTTAGTGTCGATGATGTATTCATTTATGTCACAGTAAATAGTCAGGGTCATAATAAATGTGATGATGGCTCTTTAGCACTTCAGCTTTTGAGAGAAACAACAACAACAACAAAAACGTCAATTTTGTTTGGATTTGAAAACAATTAAAACAAATAAAAAGCAGTTGCAATTATCCTCTCAAGTGATATTTATGTGATACACACAATTCTACATGCAAGCCAACTGGCACAAGGTGCTGGTCGGACATGTGATCATAGGTAGTCTAAAACCACCCACTTACCTACAGTATCACACACACACACACACACACACTCACACAAATGCCAGGCAGACGTGCGTTAGCTGCCCGCTATCTGTGCCATCTGTTTCCTGCGGGATTGTTGATTTAATAATTAATAAGTTCGCTCACATAGGAGAACATGTGGTGACTCTGTGGTGCTCACAGCTTAGGCAAATGTGGAAATGGAGCCAGCAGGGGAGGCTGCACTTGCGTGGGTTTCGTCCTGGGGGATGTACATGGCCAGGCAGGTTGAATAAATCTACAATTGCTGTACTCAAGACTGAAAAGACTGAGAGACGTTGCAGTGTGGCAGCTGTCATGGAATTCAAGCATAATGGACTGGCTTTCTTAATTTTTTTTTTTTTTTTTTTTTTTTTATAATGATGTCCATAATGTTTCCTTTTGACAGTAGATGAATGTTTCTGGTACAGGCACTTATGTGTACAAGGGGTTGATTTTTATTTAACAGATTTTAACTAATTTAACTTAGTTTTACACCCCACCTGATTAATACTTTATAATGAAACACTCATTAGGCACTTTCTTTCCACTTTTCGAATATTTTCTTCATTTTTATCGTAAATAAATGCCTTTCCGATCTGATTTGTGATGAGAAAAGGGAGAAGAGTTTGGCAAAAGGCGAGTCAAACTCGTTCAAAGCTACTTCCAGGCCCTATACTCCCTACGACCTGTGCCACTGCAGACGTTAATTGGCATTTGTCCTTTTTAATCTCATATAACCCAACTAGATTGGTAGCAAGCCACATTAAGTTCTTGGAAACTTTTCATCATTTAATTTCTCTTTTCATATGCCCTCTAGACCCAGACTTTTAATCTTAAAATACAAAAAAAATTAAAAATAAATAAAATTAATTACATTTCTTTACCCAAGTTTTCATCACCTCGAACAATTTTCAAAACAAAGGGCCAAGACATTTTATTCTAAAAACATTTAAAATATCATTTCCATCACAAAATGAATGGTAGAAATGGCATTTTTTCACGATTTTTCAGGTGGGAAGAAATGACAGAGTATGTCAGCTGATGGGCACTGACAAATTATAAATGAGTGGGTTTGAAACTTTGGTGTTTATTTTTTTCCATTGGACTAAAGTGCCCATAGTTGAAGAAATATCCAATAACTGTCAGTCTGTAATGATATGGAATGTTTTGATTTTAATATTTAGGGAACCAATTCATTCTGCTACTATTGACGATCACCAGAGCTTTATTCAAAATTTCAAGGAATTTATTACCAGAATAGTTTATTGCTCAACTGTTTTTCAAAATTAAAAACACTGAAGATAGCCAAGATCTTTTTCTCTGTCCTTTTATCTCTCTCTCTCTCTCTCTCTCTCTCTCTCTCTCTCTCTCTCTCTCTCTCTCTCTCTCTTGGGAAATACGTAACTTTGAACTTTCCTGTGTAACCTTTCTCAGACCCTCTGAAATGCAAACGCTTGTGTGTTCCCCTCCAAAAGATTCAAAACATATTTTTGAAAACTAAGTTTAGAAGAGCCAGAGGTAGTCTGGGGATTGATTTAAGCAAACAGTCATTTACCTATGAGCCAAAAACATACAAACTGAATCACAGAAGCAGCACACAGCAATCGAGTGTCTCAGAATAATACGATTTCAATTTGAAACATTAAAGGAATCACCACAGGCAGAGTGCAAAACGTTAATGAAGGCCAGTGACCGGTTTCGGCCCTCTGAGGCACTCATGTCTAAAGACGCTCTTAATCCAATTGCACAATTTAATCATTACCTTCAGATGTTTGAGTCACAAGATTTTGAGATCTTTCATATCACCATTTTTTTTATTTTCTAAAGTATAACATTTGTTTTAAAAAAGTCACAGATTGCCATTATTACTGAAGAAATTGTCATATTTTCCATATTAAAATCAAATATGCATTCCTTCACCTCTCCCGCCCTCTTTATTGATAAAAAACAGAACAAATGTTGTGTGTTTTGAAGGAAGTGTTCCTTGTAGCAGGAAAGGGGATCATAGGGGATGACATTAGATTTGATGCTGCTTAACCTCAATGAGCAATTTCCTTCAAACCACCTGGTTATGAGACAGAAACATGCAGAAGACTGGTGAAGTGGAACATTAGACGATTTGTTTCTTGTGGACTCTGTAAATTATACCTGCTGGTTTGAGAAGTTACACTTTTAAAAAGAAATATTCCATAACGTTTTTTTTTTTTTTTTTTTGCATTTACATTTACATTTAGTCATTTAGCAGACGCTTTTATCCAAAGCGACTTACAAGTGAGGAAAACAAACAAGCGATTCTTCATGAATTGGCAAATAGCACAGGAAGTGCTCACAATACAAGTTTCATACATTGCTCAGTATCGTAAGCTAGAGTAGGAAGGGAAAAGGGAAGGAAGGGTTTTTTTTTTTTTTTTTTTTTATTATGAGGGGATCAATTGTTCACGGAAGAGATGAGTTTTCAGCTGTCTCTTGAATATTGCCAGGGATTCTGCATTCCTTTTGCAGACATTGCCATTGAAGAATCATTTTGCTTTCCCCAAATAACTTTTTGGTGTACAGTTATTAAAAGAGACATTTTTTTTCTTAGTGTGAAGTACATTTTAATAATTTAACAAATAACCCTGTTATTCGAATATTACATTCTAAAAAATGCTGGGGTTTTTTAACCCATGTGTGGGTCAAACATAGACAAACTCAAATGTTGGGTTGAAAAATTTTATTTAAAAATGCATTTTTTTTTATTATAATTTGACCTTATTAGACCCAAACATGAGTTGACACAACCCAGCATTTTTTAGAATGTACCTTTCATGTGGTGTGTTTTTAGCTGTTTGTGAATGTAAAAATGCTAAATTTCAAATATCAAAGTGCATAATAAATGGAGATTGTCTCACAAAAGAAAGAACACATTCTGAACTGCCTGAATTGAGTCATCAGTATTTCGAGCCTTACTTCCTGGACAAACCTATGTAGGTTTGTTTCAAATATGCTTCGTGCCAGCTCATGGTTTTCATTTTCTGCCTGCAGAAAATGTCTGCTTTGACCCACCCTCATACAGTGTAGTTGTAAGGCTTGAAAAATTTGGATCGACATGTTGAAAAGATGCCGTTTTTTGACCTTGCATGTAAAATTATTGTAGGAGACCTCGAAAACAAAATTTAAAATAGCATAACATTGGCACTTTAATCATTTTCTTCAACTATAAAGAACCTTTTTTGCAATTGAAAGTTCCATGAATGTTAAAGTTTCTTCATGGAAATGCTAACAAAGAATCTTCATTCGTGTCCTAAAATCCTTTTTAGTCTCACCGTATTTGCTTTTTCAAAGAGGAAATGTTGAATTGTCCAACTAAGTAGTAGCATTTCCTGTGGATTTTGTACTGGAAATGTCTTCAAAAGAAAAATCGCCTCATGAAATTTTACACTGTTGTAAAATATCACTGATGAAGCTTCCGTCTGCTTTGTAGTCATTTATGGACAGAAGTTCAAAAGCCAAGACATCTCTGAAAGACCGTTTCCTCTTTTCAACTGCCTAAAGTATTTTGTTGGCTACATAGGTGCTAAGAAAGCTGAACCCTCATGGTCTCTCAACACAAGAAAGCACTCTACAGAGGAAAGTGCAACAAGAGGGCATCAACAATGCATCTTCCATTGCCTACAAGCTCCCTGCGGGGTCTGTAAGAGATAGGGTGCTAATGCAAGAATGTAGTCAGCCCCTTCCCCAGCTGACATCCACAGAGAACAGCCCACTTTTAGATAGCGTTTCTGTATTTAGTGAAGTAGAAATTTTCGAAAGACCACAAGAGACCTTGCATTGTAAAAACACAAAATGACAGTAAAATTCAGAATGCGAATGTAAGCGCTCCCACGGGTTCATCGGCTGCGAATCCATCTGGCTATAGACGACTCGTAGTCTAGCCAGGAGACAGCAGCATCCCGAGGGGGAACATTTTGCTCTGTATTGGTGAGCATGCCGCGGATGTGTTGGTTCGCCGAGCCTCCTCTTAAAATAGGGCAAACGTGATACAATGCAGGGATCAGGAGAGGCTGCTTTGAAGAGCCCTTCTCTCAGGATTTAGTTAAAAGAAGTGGCATCAGAGGGGGAGAGTGTGAACCCCTACTAATGCCCAAATCATTGAAAATGTGGAGGGTTCTTAAAGTCCTTTAGTCTTTCAGTTGAAAGGGAAAGTCTAAAGGTGTGTAATTTCAGAGCAGCACCGAACAGAATTTTAATGGTTCCGTTTGAACTGTCCCGGACGTAATGCCATTGGCTCAACCAGTATAATGAGTTTTGGGGGTGGCAGTGTTGGACCTGTTTCCTGGACCTTTGACGCCTTTGATAAGTTCATTTTCATTTTCATTTGGATGTGTGTGTGTGTGTGTGTGTGTGTGTGTGTACTTGTTTTGACTACACTTGTGAGGACCAAATGTCCTCACTTATATTGTGTAGAGAGGACAGGGGTTGGTTAGGTGATTATGGTTATGATTGACCTGATATAAAATCAATGGAAGTCTATGGAATGTCCTCACTAAGATAGCTAAACAAACCTGTGTGTGTGTGTGTGTGTGTGTGTTTGTATGTTTTTGTGATTTATGAGGACACAAATTCTGTGATGGGTAGGTTTACGAGTAGTGGAACAGAACGTACAGTTGTACAGTATAACAACCATTACGCCTATTGAATGTCCTCACCCTGTGTGTGTGTGTGTGTGTGTGTGTGTGTGTCTGTGTGTCTGTGTGTGTGTGTGTTTTTTTGCTAGTAGACATATTTGTGATATTTAAAATTCAGAATGTACACTAATCATATCACATCACATCATAAATGAATCGGTTTACCCATTACAAAAATAAATAAAACTGTAAAAGATATTAAAATAGTGTATATTTAATCAAATAAATGTAGTTTTGGTGAGCTTAAAATTGTTGAAAATATAACAGAAATGTTTTTAAAAACCCAACCTCAAACTTTTGAATGATATTGGTAGAAATGTGAATCTGCTATTTTTTAAACTGTTAGTCTGCAGCAAAAATGAAAATGTTGTCATCATTTACTCAACCTTATGACATTCCAAACCTGTTCTCTTTTTTTAGAACAGAAAATAGTACATTTTGAATCAATTTATTTATTTATTTGTTTGTTTTGTGGCAGGTGTCCACTGTTGTTGGCTTGTTGACACTGTTGTGTGGTCAGTACAGTGGAAGCAAAAATCTTCAAAATATCTTTGTTTGTGTTTTCATATGAAGTTGTTGGAACATGAGGACAAGTAAATTGAGAATGAGAATGAATTTTCATTTTTTGTGTGAACTATCCCTGTTATCAGATGTTTTTTACATACACAAACCATTTATTGATTGAACAAATTGATGCATGCTTTGGCAGACATCTTCATGACATATTTATGCATGAAAAGCAGAGATCAATCTTTAAAAGTCATTCTCTTTTTGTAATGCCTCTTAGGGGGACTCCTATGTTATGTTGAGCAAAAAATATATTCATTGTTCTCCAAATTCTCTCCTAAAGGATTACCTCATCCCTAAAGCAATAAGCACATCCGACCTTGCTGTTTCTTATTGATTTGCCATCTGAGAAATTTCGTCTCGCTTAAATTGTGCTAGCTGGCTAGTTCATGAGTCTTATAGATTTCATAGGCAATGGATTACAGAATTGCCTTTAATCTCCCTACTTGGACAGTCTGGTCCTCTGGTCTCAGTGGTCCGCTGGGTCTGCTGTGACCAGTGGGGGTTTGCATCACAGCCCTGCTCTGTGACGACCACAGGAATTCAGCAACAGATTTTTGCACCAGGAGGACGCAGTCAGGGGCGAGAAAAGGGAAAGGTGCTGGGCCCATGATGGAAAAGCACATTATGCCTATACAGTATGCTCACACACACTAACCTGAGCGTTACGTGATCAACATATGCTTCGTGGAATCATTTGCCCAGGCTATTAATATGATTTTTTCTCCAAAAACATAACATGTTAGGTCAAACATAGGTATATGAACACAGATAAACTTCGGTTTCATGTAAGCTTCTGTGCAATAAGCAAGCATCCATTTGACTGAGCCAAAGCTAATCGCTTAATTAAAGGAATTATGTCAGGTTGGCAATCATCAAGATAGTGCAAACCATGAACATCTGCCTCACTCATCACAGAGCAAAATATTCATAAGAGTTGGAAATGGTTGCTGGTTGGATGCTGTTAGCATTAGTGTCAGGCAGAGCAGTGTAATGTGATCCTCGTGTGCAAGGCTAATGATTACGGATGAGACATTTTTTTTTTCTTTTTTTTTTAGTATGCGATTAGGTTAAGGGTCGGTCTGTGTGATGTTAAGCTATTTACTTAATGCTTATTTTATCATAAATGCCACTGAGGGACACAAATCTATGTGGAATCACCAGATAAGCATAAAAATCCAGAAAATTGAAAGATTAAAGGATTTTAAAGGTAGCCAATCTAATCAGTAGCATGACAAGGGACTGATGGGAGTGTAATTTCTTAATATAACAAATTTTTTTTTTTTTTATTCAAAACATGTAACTACATAATGCATTTTATGTGAAGAGTTCAAACAAGAAAATTGATACTGCTTTGTTTATTGACAAAGGTTTGTTTTCAATACCTTTCAATAGACTTATAAAATGTTATTTTTCAATGGTCTTGACATTGTCAGAGTTCTTGCGAGTAATTACATTTTTTGTATATTTTTTATATTTTTTATTCTACAAAGTTTTTGTAAAAAAAAAAAAAAAAAAAGTAATGCCCCAAAAAGCTTTTAGGAGTTATTCCATGTTGGGATTTAGATGTCAGATATCTGCAGGACATCAGTCTCTCATCCTCCTAATGTGTTTCTGTGTGTGTCTGTCCCTTTGTGATCTTTCAGAAGAAAAGCAAGCTGCATTACCACATTGCAGTCATCATAAACTACCTGGGACACTGTATCTCTCTAGGAGCCCTGCTGGTCGCCTTCATCCTCTTTATGAGACTCAGGTGGGTGAGTGCCTCTTCTGTGGGTTTTCAAGAGCCGAGTGAGTGGAATAGAACTTCTGCGTTAGTCACACCGGTGGACTTGCATGAGATAAAATCATTACGAGCTGCTGCTACTGCATTGTAAACTGAGTGGACAAAGCATTCTCCGGATGGTAAAGGCTTTAGTTTCTTACCTCAGGGGGAATTTCATTGCACAGAGGGGGATCCTTCATTACTCAGGAGTCTTAATGGAGTCCTTTCATTTAAAGGTGAACAGTGTAATTTCTGTGCCACTTGCTAAATCGAATTGCAGAAATAGCAATGGATCTGAGCATATATACAGTAAATCACAGCATTCTCCTTCAATGGTAGCTTCAGATTTAAATCTTAAATTCTATAGATCACATTTGCAAGTGCAAAAATTAATCCCAAATATCCCAATATCCCCACGAATGATCCCTTTTCTGGACAGCTCTACTAACGTGTCCAATGTCCTTTGCTTGGATCAACTTTAAATCAGTTTAACTGAGAGGGACATTGGCCCAGCCCCAAACACAAATATAGGCTGTCTTCTTGTCACATCTCATCAGTACATCAATTGATTTTCCAGCTGCTGACAGAAACTGTACATCAGGTGGCAAACTGAATGACAAGGAATGGAGAATTATATATGCTTGGTGAGATCACAGGCGACAAGCCCTTCTCGGGCTCAGGTTTCTAAGGTCCAAGGACAACCTGTATAGGTTATCGCTCACTTGTCAAGGCACCTGAAAAATCGATATGCCATGGGTCAGTGGAGTGCTCCACGGCAATGAGATTTCAGACTGATGGTGTAGAAATGAAGACACCTTACCAGCCCATCAAGGGCACGCACACTCCTCTTCATCGTCAGTTATTCCAGTCCAGAAGTGTCATGGTTTAGGGATGATAACTGACAGTCTTCATTGAGCTGGCTCTCATTATATTGTGCTCAATCAAACTGAGAGACTTGTTTTCTGTGGGATCATGTCCAAAGCTTAATTAGCCTGGATCAATGTGGCAAACTGGATGTGAGGAGGAAGGTCGTCACATATTTCAACAGTCCCACACACTCTTTGGTGTTAGTGGCATAGATTGGGCTGAGTGGGCAGATGAAATATCCATGCTGTTTAGGATTATTTAGACTAGATTATCTCAGACTTAATCTGCCTTGATTAATCCGGGGAAGATATTCTGGCATCTTTTCCTGGATTTCTAATCAAAATCACTCTTGGAGTCAGCTTATACGTAGTTTTACTGGATGCTGCTTTTCACAACAATGTGCCCTACTGATTATCCTCTGTCTGTCTAGCTAATGTCAGTTTGTCATGGGTGGATTGAAGCTGGGTGCGAGTATACAGAGGTTGTGAAGTCGCAGTTAGGCTGAATTGGGTCCTCCAGCAGGGAAAACCGTGTAATGAAATATACGATGAACAGATGTTCAGGGTAAACACCAAGTGTTCTTGCGCTCAGACCCTCCAGCCATTTTGTGTCTGCCCACAAGGACAGAAGGACAGGAGTATTAAATTGGCTTATTAATGTTTTAGCAGACAGCATTTGCACAGTAAGGGTCCCATGATTTGGAAGGGTCTCTAGGACACCCTCCATAAATAATAAATATTACTAAATGTTCAAATAAGACTACATGTTCAATACAAATTTTTATAAAATTATGTATACATTTATTATAGATGCATATCCTACATACATACATATGGTAATTCAACTTGAAATTGAATTAATATTCAAGTGGGCTGAGTTACATATAAAGTTAAAATGTCAACCAATTTCAAGTCCAAGTGCAATGTCACTGAAAAGAGATCTGGCTTATTTTTCGTTCAGTCCACATTTGGCTCAACTTGGCTCATGTACTCTGGGTTTGGTGTGGCAAATGTGGAGACCCTGAAAGATTAACTGTGTGATATCTGATTATCTTAATCTTGTAGCATTAATATCTAAACAGCAGCAGTAATATGAGATGTTAAATATATATCATATTGTGATTGCAATATTTGTCAATATTTTACCAAAACATGCAGCTGCAGTGTTTAGACAAGATCTGGTCCAGGATTCGGAATGAAGTACTCCCTGAGCTACTGTACCTGACCACTATTAAATTAAAAACACCCAACTGAGGACTTGTATATATTAAAGTCCCCCTGTAGTCAATAATTTCATCCCTTAATACTCATCTGTGATATCCAAAATGATATATATTTAAATGTTTCTTTTTTTCCTGTGAAAAAAGTAATCCATGCCTCAAAATAGCTTAAATGTTACTCTACACCATTGCTTCATTTAGTATATGCAGAACCATGAATATGCAAATGAGCCCCACCTCCACTCTGCGATTCTTTTTTTCACTGCAGTTTTAAGGAGAAAATACTCAGTAGTGATGTTGATGAATTTACGCATGGTTTGTCTTAAAGCATTTTAAAAACACCACATAGACATAAATAACATTAAAACATGCATTAAAACATTAAAACTAACATTAAAACATGATTTTCACCAAAAGTGCTATTTAAGAACTGTATATATTAAGAGCTCACTATATTAGATAAACAGAGTTGTAATGTTTGGTACCTTGATGCATTGTATAAGAGTATAAAATACTTGCAAGCTGCAAATTATGTGAAGTCATACTATCTAAATGTTAACAGGCCAATGCTTATCAGCAAGAGTGAATTGACTACACTGTCACTGAGATGACAACACGCAGTAACCTCCAAGGTAATATCAGGAATGGCCTGTGTATTCCATACCAGTGCTCACCTGTCAGCGGAGTTTAACCCGGCTCCTCCATCACTCACAGAATGAGTGGTGCTGGGTAAAAAAAACAGGGAGCATCAAAGTATGAAAGGAGAGCAAAGCTGCTGCGGCACAGTGACAAGTCGCTGTTGGCAGCTAGCTGTTCTCATCCTGTTTCTTGACAAAAGGCTAGACTGGGAGTGCCTTCCTGTCCTGTGTGACACAAAAACCTTCTTACATCTGCCCTGAGGGCAGAGAAAGGAGGCCATTCAGAGAAGCAGTTTGACAGTAAACACACCATAACATTTCTCTGCATATAATGCCTCAAAATAAACGCGAGTTGAAAATCGAGGCTGCTCTCATAACCTTTACCCCACAGGGGAAGTGTTTACAAATATAAAGTATTTTTCTTGGGAAAGAAGTGCATATAGTTTTTTCTTTGAATATTCCATAGTGGATTTAAATATGTGTGTCTAACTAAATTGAATAATTGTTTCATTATTTCAAACAATCAAAGCTTTCATTTAAAACAAAAATAAAACAAATCCATGAAAAGAGCAGCTGTGCTTTTTGCATGAATCTAACTAGAATAGCATGTGTCCTGTTAAAATTTGCTAAAGAACTGTCCATTAGATGTCCTCTGGCAAAAACAAATAATAAAATGACGACATAGCACTTTGTTAAAACTGCCCCATTAATACTATAAGCCTTTTAACAGTTTTCTGTTGTAAATGTTCATGTAGATGAAGCCTGTTTGGACAGGACTAGTTGTCCGTAAGGAGGTCATGTATAAATGTGTGCTTCACAAATGCATTTTGTGGTTTTAATCCTGTCAGAATTGAACGAGATGGTGTTTTCCTTCAAACATCCTGGGTCAAAATCATAGAATAATTATGGTCCTCTGAGAACTGTAATTCTGTCTGGATAGCGGTGTATGTGACTGTGGTATATTATTATTTCACAAAGCTTTTCCTCATCTGTTTTGATCTTTATCGAATACCGTGAGCTGAATTTGTTGTTATACTGCTGGGTGCTCCTTCAAAATTGACCTTTTTGCCAACTTTCTGGGTTATATAATACTTGGTAGCACTGTTGGCTTGCCATCTGAACATCACACACACACACACAGGTTTGTTTTGCCAATTTAGTGAGGACATTCCATAGGCGTCATGGTTTTTATACTGTACAAACTGTACATTCTCTCCCTCTACACTAACTCTACCCCTAAACCTACCCATCACAGAAAACATTCTGCATTTTTACATTTTTAATAAAACATTGTTTAGTATGTTTTTTAAAGCTATTTGAAGTATGAGGACGCATGAAATGTCCTCATATTTCATGCTTAAGTCATGATACCAGTGTAATACTCTTGTCATTATACAAATGTGTGTCCTCATAAATCACAAAAATGCACACACACACACACACACACACATTTATGTCTGTAAACATGGATGCATTAAATCGATCAAAAGTGAAAGTAAAGACTTTTCTAAAGTTAAAAAAGATCTCTATTTCAAAATAAATGTTATTTTAAACTTTCTATTCATCGAAGAATCCTGAAAAAAGAACCTCAACCGTTACAGCCTTTATAATAATAATAATAAATGTTTCTTGAGCAGCAAATCATCTTATTAGAATTATTTCTGACGGATCATGTGACACTGAAGACTAGAGTAATACTGCTGAAAGTACAGCTTTGACATCACAGGAATAAATAACATTTTAAAATGCAAAAAAAGTCACAATATTACAGTGTTTACTGTATTTTTGAGAAAGCAAATGCAGCCTTTGAGATCATAACAGACTTCTTACAAAAACATTATAAAACTTTTGTACAGTACTGTACATATTCCACTCCCATCTGAATAGTGCTTTAGTGATGTGATAACCTCCCACATTTAACCTTAACTTAGTCACTCCTGAAGCATTCAGAAGAAAACTTATTCTTACTTTAAGCAGCACTAGATGAGGAGGACCTCTGCTCTTCTATTTCTGTCTGAGCTTACGCAATGAGGGGCAGCAGGGTGATAGAGTCAGCAGACCTCGGAGCACATGGCCACTGTATGAGGCGATGGCGCTTCGCCAGCACCCCCACTATACTGTGCGAGTGGACAGGCAGGTCGCTCTTACTGGGCCCCAGCACGGGATGTTACCAGTACATCTGCACACCATTTGGGCTCAAGGACGCTCTAGGAGGCTCATTCCTCTAGTGCCGCAGGCCCTGCACAAAGCAGCCACGGCTTGTTAGAGCTGACCCCCTGCAGAGCGAGAGTGGCCTGAAACTTACCACTTTAGTTCCCTGAAGTTTATGATTTTTGTTTACAGCCAAAAATTGCACCACTCAGTGCTTTTGCCTGTGACCCGTCTCAGTGTTAGCTGCAGAGGATCTGAGCGGGCGATTATTCTTTACCGGAAAAGGCCTGGTGCAGTGGATCAATGGGAAGCGAGTGATGAGGGGGAGGACTTGAATAGACAGCTGTGATAACGCGCTCCTATTAGCGCAGCCAGTGGGAATACTAATAACCAAAACACATGCAGTTGTAAGCAGGCACCGGAAGACTGCCAGACCCATGCAGAGACTCAGAAGTAAGAGGCATTTGAAAGAAAGAGATGTTCAAAAAGCATGGAGATTGTATGAGTGGGGATTCAGATGTTTCAAGAATTTATTTTTTGCACTTAGGCTAAACTGAAATTAATTGAAATAAATTAACATTGAACTTCAGGTGAATAATCACACCATTGTCTTTGTGGAATGCTTTACAGAAGAATCTGAATGTCTCAAATTTGATGAAATTCATCATTTGATTCTGTTATTTTCATGTTTATTACTCTAACGTTCCTTTAAAACAGTCTGTTTTGTAAGAATATATAAATATATATTCATATAAATAAAAGGTGACTTGACTTAACCAGACTTAGGCATCGATTTGAGGATAGAATTAGCAAATTCACAATGCTGCAATGAAAAGCTTTTATGAAAAAAGTACCTTTCATTAAGTGAAGGTCATTTGAAGTGCACCATTTTAAATTGAATTTCAAATGTAAATTCAGTTACTCAATTTGAATCGAGGCAGCAAACAAGATGCAGAAATGTATATAATGATATTTTGTAACTAGACAAAGCCATGTTTGAAAGCTTTGAAAGACACTGTCACATGTTCTTGTGTTTTGACTCGTGTGTGTAGTTCTGTTCTAGTGCTTTGCTGTCTCTGTGTTAATTAGTTCAGTCTTTCTCCTTCCCCAGCCTGTTTGTTTCCTTGGTTACTGATTGAGTTATTTTGGTTTAGGTGTGTCTGGTTAATTTACCCTCTCTTGTTTACTGTGTGCAAGTGTGCTGCACTAGTCCTGAAAAGTGAAGCCAAAAAGTTTTGATTGCCCCCAGGTGGCTGGATGCAGTACAGGTCATAAATCCTGCCCTCTCCATGTGACCTAATGCGATGTGTGACAATGAAATTACACTTCAGATCTTTTTCTTTTTTTTCCAAAGATGGTTTCTCTCATTTAATGTAGATTTTTATCACGCTGATGTAAATTCAAGTGTTAATTTTTTAAAGTTTAGGTTTAGTTTGATATTTGATGCTATGAAAAATTGGATGTTGATGCCATGATTGACAGCTGAAATTGAAAGCTTCTATGAACAAAGTAGTCACTGAGGCACTTTTTTTCGGGATTTTCAGGAGAAGATTGGCGCTTCAACTTTAAAAGGGTCATGAACTGCATTGTTTTATCGTTTGTTTCCTGGGGTGCACTTAAAATCTGGCCCTCTGAACGCTCTGTCTGAAGGGGCGTGTCTGCTGTGAGACTTCAGTGTAAACGCCCACTGCTGTGATTGGCTAACATCTTGCAATATGAAATAACTAAGTATACTTTCTCGAAACCTTTTAGCAAGTTTTTACTATTACAGCTCTCAAGGTTAAATAATTGTAAAAAGACTGTGGCATGAAAGGTTGCAGTGATGAACATTGTAGCCGATCACAGACATGTTAAGTGCATGACAGCAGTGATCTCGTCATTGCAGCTCATTTTCTGCACACTGACACATGCATTCATCATAACTAACAGTGCAAACTCGATGTAACTATAGATTTGTTGAATAAAACTGGAGCAAGTCCAGAACTCACTGTTTGATTGACAGCGGTCAGTGCCATATTTGGACATTGGCGGCTTCACTTATCTACTATGGAAGAGAGTAAAGGTAAATTTTTTTACAGTCTATGACTGTGTATTTAAGCCCCGTGTTTAGTCCTGTTTGGTGTCTGTCATCGTCTGTGTGTACCCGTTACTGTGTATGTACGCATCACTTTGGACTGATTGTTCTGTTCTTGTTTTCGTCTTCTTTTTTCAGTATTTCTGTTAGTTTGATTTTGTTTGTAATAAAGACTGCTGCACTTGAATCCAGATTTGTCTCTGCCGCAACCAGACAATGACAGACACCTTGGGTGGTGTAATTATCAGAGCAGACCTTCCTGCCAACCTGGATCTGGCTGCTCTGACATCTGAAACACAGGCCTGTGGGCACCGACTTGTTCCTGTCCCGTCACCAGCATTCCCACTGCAGCCAGGCAGTTGCCAAGCTTCTTGGATATCCAGCAAAGCTGAAATGTTTGCATTCTTTACAGCCTGTTTGATTTGATATCGCATTGCCTGTTTTGCGATGAAATCAAAAGCCTTGAACTCTGATTTTACTTAAGTATGGTTTTTGAAGGGGTGATCAGTTTATCACCATTGGCAAATTGATTCATGAATTTGCATATTAACTATATATATATATATGTGTATTATATAAATGTATTATTTCTTTGTATGTTGAATGTTGAATATTAACAAATAGTTCAAATATGCAATTCAAATATTTAGAGCCATTGAGGTTTAAATTCAATTTCATGCGGCATGAATAGGATTCATTCTGTGGTAATAGTTTGTTTCATGAGTGTTGCAGCAGGCACACTCCCAGATTTCCGCTGGGGAGAACTTATGGCCACTTGTCACCAGCACTGCCAGCTTGTCACCACCACGAGTGCCCCCCCTGACCCCCACCCTCAGCTGCCATGGTGATGGTTGGCAACATGAGGACTCGTGCCCTGTGTGTGATCTGAGTGAGGATTGAGCAGTTAGAGATTTGCTGACCTTCTGCTTTGAGGTATCGCAGGCAATTATAAAGGACACAATTTCATTTCTTAGGGGTTGAGCTGGTATGAAAGGAGCTAATGCTAATGATTACGTGTTTTCCTCAAATATGATTAGGTTAGCCTGTGAAAATGTTTTGTTCGTTCAAGATGTGAACATTCCTTTAATATACCAAGATTAAAATCTGCTTCGTTTGTGTGTGTGTGTGTGTGTGTGTGTGTGTCATAATGGACTACTTAAGTGGATTTTTGTTCTAATAAGTGAAATACCAGGCAATTAGAATAAGAAGAGATTAAGGCACTTACTCTAATCAGTGTCTGCTTAAAAGAATTCTTCATTCCTGTCTGATTCATGAATCAATCAATCACTATGTCCTCATTCTCTTTCACACAGTCTGTTAAACTATACTTTTGACAACCAATAATATGAATAGTACTAACAGTGAGAAGGCCTTGACACATGTTATTAAGACACTCTCGGGGGGAAAAAGGTGTAATTAGTCTGCACTTTGTCAAGGTGAAATCTTTGAGCTGTCATGGCAAAAATAGTGCTCTGATTAACTGCTTGGTGGTAATTGGAGAAGGCTTGTGTTCCTGGCCCTTGATCCACATGGAACTCTTGGAGTTTACACCACTGGCTGTTTATTTATATAAAGAATACATCTATCCTATTAAGCCATGTTATTTCTGAACATTGTCAAAATTATTATTGTACACAAATCTAAGCTACAGTGGCTTCTTCATATCACATGTATCGTCACTCATGAATAATAATTATCTTATTCATTATTTTGCTTGATAATTTTTCCTGACCATCCAGTCAAATTAAAGGTAGGGTTGGCAGTTTTTGGTCCTGAGACAAGATATATGTACATTTTATATAGATTTAGACCACCTCTATTATTGATTGCTATTAGGATGTGAAGAGAGTTTCAACCAGTACAGCCAAAAGAGTTTATGAAAAAGATTGTCTAGCACCTTTAGTATGCAGACACACACACACATTTTTGACTCATCTCACATTATATGTTAAGCTCACAAAACAAAAATCCATGTCTATATAATATATTTTTAGTAGAGCTGAAATGTAATTTTATATCAAAATTGGAAATAAAATATAAAATCATTTAAAGAGTTAAAATTGTCAATGGCACATTGATTGCTGTTTTTTTACACGTGAACATCTGATTGAGATATTTATTTGTTTGTTCAATTATTTAATTATTTTTGCCATAAGATGCAGATAGGAAACCAGCCAGCCTCTATTAGTTTCTTTTCCCTAATCTTACATCCCAAACCTCATCATCTTTTCTTGTTTGTGCTCATTGATCCAAATGCTTCCTTTATCTATTTTATCACTGTTTTTTCCTTGTCGATCAGGAATGGATTTTCCGGTGCTTGATTGCTAATGATGAATAATTTATGTCTTTCACACAACCGCTCACACTAAGCTGAATGTGTGGCGCACACGAACACACTATCGTGTCCAGATGATGTGGGCTGGATTTGTATTGCTTGTGTGGCCTTTTCCTTCGTGCCTCACTGGAATTTAGAGGCTTGTTTGGGGCACAAGGGGATGGAAAACAAGGTCAGTCACACTCCAGTAGATCCACAGTGGACATCCATGTGCACGTCTACTGGAGGAAGTCATTGGGAGGGAAGAGTCACTTGCAGAAAGTGTCACTGAGCTTCAGGGAGTTGGTCCGGTAATAAATAGTTCACTCAAAAAGGACAATTCTGTCATCATTTACTCACCACAGTGTTGTTTAAGACCTTCGTGCTTTCCATGCATTACAAACAGTGAGTCATTACAAAACACTTTGACATACAGCAAGATAGTCATTTCATTATCCATTTCACATATTCAAAGTGACACATCACATTCGATTTTGACACATGCACGACCAAGGTCGTTTTGTTGCCAGAATCGTTAAAAATGGTGCGATGCATTGATACGGCATCTGTGACTGGACGCAAATAAGATTTCAGGGGTTTTTTTGTTGTTTTTTTTTGTAAATCATAATTAGGATTTAATCAAACAAATCTATTTTATGGCTTCCGAAGATTTATTGCTCACTAGCAATAACAACCTGGGCTGATTGGAAAAACACGCATCTACCTATATTTTATAGCTGTATAAATGTATTTATAACTCCAAAAAAGTACCTATACTTACAATTCACTGCAGTTTCCATCTGAAATGAACACTAGTGCCAGTAAGACACCACAAACTTTTATTTTCACACAAATTATGATTAATGGAGCAGATTATTGAATTTATTTTTACACAGTTCCTTGCACAGAACTATGTTGTGACTTTAAAACACATGATTTGTACATTTTGACGTTTGAATCACATTACCAGCTCCATATTTTTAGCTTTTGAGCAAATTTACTACCTGAGGTTGTAAATTTTCTCTGTGTGTTTTTATCTCACGTTTGCTTTTAACACTGTCGGTTATGTTTAGGATAGAGTTTAGTGTAAGCGGTACATTAAACGCGACAGCATATTAACCTTTTAGTGCCACTCACTGGACATTTTATTCCTGAACTGCCACAATATATGTGACAACCAGTGTAATAAAACGCTGCCAGATTCACGTTCAACTGTTTCTCTCCACTCACTAGTCACTACATATTTGACTTTGAAGCCTGGTTTTCCAGTGATCCTGGGTTGCGATATAGACTTCCTTTTTTTCTTTATATATATATATATATATATATATATATATATATATAGGTATATAGGTAAAGTACCTGTGTAGATGTTATTAACAGATCCACATGCTGTTGTTTTTCTGTGAAGCAGAGAAAATGTACCTATACATACATACATGCATACATATAACTACATATCAGTACGTTTTCTGTTTCACAGAAAAACAACAGCTTATGGATTTGTTAAAAATACCTACAGGTTTTTAACAAATACAAAGTAGCAACACATTTTAATGATGTACACATAATTTTCTTTTATTAACAATATTTTTACACAGATATTTATGTTCTAAACACGAAAAACATTAATCATTTCTCCTTTTGAAGTGGCAGAAAGCAACGGAAAACTGCAGGGGGTAAAATTAATGAGAGCTATGCAGTGAGAGTTGCTAGTTGGCGTTGTGTGGGAAAACACGTCCCACAAAAAACATCTCTAACAATATCCCACGTTAACAGAACTTAATTAACAGAAATGTAGAGCCACATCTGCAAGCAGCCACATTTATCCACAAACACTTGCCAGCATAGTGTATTTACACTGACAGTTTGATTGTGTGTGTGCGTGTGTGTGTGTGTGTGTGTGTGTGTGTGTGTGTGTACAGTTTGTGTGCGCACATTTGAGGGTGTACCATCCGTAACTAATGAGAAAGTAATGTCAGAGGCAGCTGCTCAGAGTGTTGTGTGAACGAGGTCAGGGAACTGCATAAGCAGCAGATACTCTGCTGCTAAATGCCCAGAGCTTGTGTTTCCACAAGGACAACACTGGCCTCACAGCCGTCCTTCCTCAAGATAAAAGTCATCCTCACCCTCCACCATTGTTTGTCTACATTCATCCATCACACTAGCAATTGCAGCTCATCCAAGCTTTCATCAGTTAACTGAGGAGAAAATTAAATCAAATAAAAACTTGTGGCGAAACCCTATGAAATGCAGCGTTTTCAGTGCCTACGGCTGTTGAATGGCATGCAAGGGGAACGGTGGTACACTGGATTTTTCTTTCTATCTTCTTTCGTTTTTTTATAATTAATTGCAATAAATGAATGTGTTAATTTGACAGCTCTAATTGCAATATTAATAATCAAATTGGATGAAAAAGATATGAAATGAGCTTGACGGCACATTCGGCGCTCAGTCTGATAACCTTTAATATGCAATTATAAACCAGCGGCACTATTCAAAAACATCAGTGATGACTTGAGTTTAGACGTCAAGTCTCATCTCATCTCTTCTTCATAAATCTCTGAAGCTAGCGATTACCATTCAGAAGACAGCGCGCCTTCCCATCTGTCACAAGGAAAATTGCATCATCATTTTCACAATCCATCCATCCATCCTCCAGATGTCAGATGGCTTTCTCCCCACCGTGTTTATCACAGATAGTCTTGATAGACGGGGGTTTATTTATATCCCTTCTCAAACAAAATGTTGTTTCAGTACCTTGATCTTGCTGTACAATCTGACAAACAGTCAAAATAATTAGCTGAGGTAGAGCTTCCAGCTGAGAAATTTTGTTTCGTCTCATATGTTTGGGTAAAGGATCTGCTTAAAGAATAGTGACTCCATGTCTGTGTGAGAAAGGCTTTTACAAGGAACATTCATGGGCACTTTTTTATCTATATTCAAGACCTCTAATGGAGCCACTCTTCGATGTCACTTTCAAGACATCTCATTTCTTTGATATGTGACCATTACAGCTGAATGGGCGTTTATATCTCAAGAAGGTCTGTAATACCTGAAGAAATATGTCCATCCATTGCCATTTCCATTCATAAATGACAGTTGGGAAATTATTGGGCAGTATAAAAAATATTAAAAGATAAATATTTTTAACAATTCTGGTGTACACTTCCAGTTAAAAGTTTGGGTTGGTTGGTAACATTTCTGAACATTTTGAAAGGAGTCTCTTATGCTCACCAAGGCTGCATTCATTTGAAAAAAAAAAAATAATAAGTTATATCGTAAAAAAAGAAAATAAAAAAATCGGTCTGTCTGTCTGTACATTTTCCCATATTGGAAAAGGTGAAAACTTGGCGAAAACCTATGAAATGCAGTGTTTTCAGTAGCTACGGCTGTTTTTGAATGGCATACACGGGGAACGGTGGTACAATGGATTTTTCTTTGAATCTTCTGATTCTTTAAGTTAAGATGCTTTAAATACATTCGGGAGATTGGAAAAGGTGAAAACTTGAAAGAAAAACTGCCCGCCATCTGGGCCTGCTAATAAATCAAGCTTATATTTGCAGACTATAGCATATTTAATTAAAAACGAATGTTCTTTTTTTGTAAGGAAATGCTCTGCCTCTCATGAGCCTCTCATGCTGATGTTGTTTTCTTTATAAGTTTGATCTGCTAATGAGATGCACAGGCAGAAAGACAAAGGCTTTGGTGCTGAGCAATGTCATCATTTGTTTCCTTACATCCCTTGCAATAAATGAATTTCCCCATGACTAGCATCTTCCTGCTGAGATGAGGCACAAATGCACAACTGAGGCAACTGCTAACTGTGTTTATGGGATTTGTGTGTTTGCCTGTGCAAGTGCAAATGTGTTTATGGATCTGTAGTGATTATGAAATGCATTAGTTTAATATTTACAAAAACATGCATTCCAGAATGGTAGTTTTTTAAAATTTCTTTAATAGAAATCTCACAGCATATCACACGGTGATTGAAACTCTCATTTCTTTGTCAATTGACAGGAAATGTTATTGGTTGGAGACAATAACATGAAACTGACACTTTTTTTGAAAAAATCAGCCATCTCTCTCTCTCTGTTTTACATTTGTTTGCTTTGAGCTGTCAGAGCTAATTGGAAAAGAGGTCAGAGGCTCATAGTGAGAGTGAAAGATTGATGATAATCAGCTCTTATGACAACATCATGCTCCTGTCCAGCAGCCAATGGAACTTAAACTAATCAAGGAAATATGATGAACTGGGTTATATGAGTGCTGTTATCATTGCTTAATACCCCTTAACAGGTTAACATTTGCAGGGAAGAGGATGAGGAATAAACCCTCATGTTTCAGGGTACATTTCATCTGGCATAACTCAGCTTTCAACATGGAGGGAGAACGTCAGCCCATTTTCCATATCAGCTGGTAATATGTCTCATGGGATCATTATGAAGATGACTGCACCAACCCATCTTTCCTTTGGAGTGAGAGCTACATTTTTAAAAATAGAGGTTCTTTAATGGTGCTTTCTTCTCATTTTTTGGCCGTTACGTGATTCTTAGATTCTTAGATAATTTAAACACTTCTTGATGTTTTTCTGTTGATTTTTGTTCCTCTGGGGGTTTTCTTGTGGCAGTTAGAAACTGCCCTCGAGATTTTACTTATAAATTCTCATGCTTCTGTTAGTTATTCTTTTATTCTTCTGATCTGGGAAGTTTTGCTGCTTATCTAATAATGATGATGGCTTTGATTTGGAGGTCACTCTTAGTCTTTGGTCAGTCGTAAATACCAACTCCAGCCTGAAGCTGATATCACAGGCAAGTTGACCTTTCGCACTTCTGTTATTTATGCAATAACTTAAAAGAATAAGAGAAAAAAGCTGAAAAAGAGGGTAATTTTTTACACACGCTGTGAAAGAATGAAAGTGCATGAGGATCACTGACTGTCAAGTTCAGATGCGATTTCATTTCAGAAAATGTTTGGTTGGGTTTTGAACCTTAGTCTTCTTGCATTCTAATCGAAACTTGACTAACACATGTGATTCTTAACCACTGAAAAGTTGTTGATTTTTCTTATTCTTCATTTTGTCATGTTTTATCTTGCCGAGGCACAAAGTAGAGCTAGAAATGGCACTGAAATTCTCTCATGAAAAATAGCAGCATGACGCCCCAATAGATGTCACATAGTTGTTCTGTTGCAAGGCAAAAGTAAATCAAAACAGCTGATAAAATTTTTAAGCATATGTGTTGGTAAAAATAGAGACTTGCAGAGAAATGCATCTTGATGCTGTTCTATACCAGCACACATGAGAATATACAACATTACACAAGGAATATGGTGCAGAAAATATTCTTTAGCCTTTCTGGCTGTGTTTATGCTGTGATTTCCATTAGGCCAAAACCTTTCAACGCTTGATGACACAAATCTGGGCAGTCAGTCTGAAAGCCAAGTTCACTCAAAGTGCATAGAGTTTGCCCTCAACTTCTTGACCTGCTCCAAATTGACACTATCCTGACTGGCAGTTTAGTGTGTTGCCTATTAGAGCTGCTTCTTCTGTGTCCTGAAGCCTTTCAGAGCCAGGAAACCTGTTGTAAAACGCTGAAATGTTGGAGTGTAGCTTCTCAAAGCAGCCGCCTGATCCAAATGTTTCTCTTGAGGCACTGGTGACATTTTCTGCGGTATAAAACACACAAAGAAGAACTGTTAGGCACCATGTTTAATTTCATTTCCAGTACCAAACCATTTTTCATTGCTTTTACCACCCTTACACCAAAACGGAAACAAAAAGAATGACGATGGGAAAACTGCACATGAAGAGGTGGGATAGTTTACCCTTCCAAAAAATAAAAGTTCAATCATTATTTACCCAACCTGTATGATTTTCTTTATACTGTGGAACATAAAAGAAGACATTTTGAGAAATGTAATGTGTTTTTTGTCCAAACAATGGAAGGCAATGGGCACTAAAACATTTACTACACAGAAAGTCAGTCATTAAGTCAGCTAGTTTTTAATCAATTGACACCCTTTCTAAATGTCATACGAGTTCTGAATATGAACTATGCGTACTTGAAGATGCAATTGCTTCACACAGTCGGTGTGCCATTTAAAGATAAACATAATGTGCTCTGATGGGACTGCATGCTGAGAAAACTCAACAACACAATGGATCTATCAATACAACAACATGAAGCCATGCTGCGAATGTATTCACACTCTGTGAAAAAGACAACTAAAAGCCTTGATAAGATGAGTGGTTTTCATCTAACATCTTAACTCTTTCTTTCTATCTTTCGCCTCCTCCATCTTTCCTTCCCCTCCATTCTCAGGAGTATCCGGTGTCTGAGAAATATCATCCATTGGAACCTGATTACGGCATTTATCCTGCGAAATGCCACCTGGTTTGTGGTGCAGCTCACCATGAATCCAGAGGTGCATGAGAGCAATGTGGTGAGTAAACACATACGAAGACAAATATTCTCTCCTTCTCCTATTACTTTTCCTTTCAAAATACACAACCAGTGCACAATCCGTTGTTCTTTCTCACAATACGTGCACACCCGCTCTTCTGTTCAATCCATTGTTCGATCTCATTATTTCTCTCTCTCTTCAATCCACTGTTATCCCCTCGTTCTGTTGGCACAGAAACACAGTTTATTAAGTGCTTTCAAAAACTGCCCCTGACACCTGGGTCTCCGTTTCTGCACTCATAACAGGCGTGGAAATTTAACTAGTTTGGCACTAGACGTGTATCGGTGGGTGTTTTGGGTGGGAATGCAAACAGCTCATCGTCTACTATGCTCCACCGAAAATTAATTACCCTCCACATTTCTGTGCTTCCTTAATCAACTCATCTGAGTCGAGCAATTAATTCATCTACTGCCACGCCAATATCAGTCCCAAAGGGCTCTTCCATCTTATTCAAATTTAGCCTCATATTCTATGATGCACATGGCTTTTCGGATGGTATAAGCAGTCGATCCCACCATGTTTGTCCTTGATACTTATCTTTTGCTGTTGCCAAAGCATAATTTGTACATATTTATTATGCAAGGGCCGACTTAATTGCCTCTTCATGCTAAGATTTTGCACAGCAGCACATTAGTTCTACCTCTGAACTCCCCTAGAGAGAAACTTAAAAAAGGAGGCAGAAACTTGCTTGGTGTTAAGTGATAAGAATCATTTGTAGACAGTTGCTCACCGTTGACCTGTCTATATGAAATAAAATAAGCCTTCTTGGAGAGATTGGAGAGCTGGAGGCTGTTTAACTGTGAATAAAATTGTGTAAATACGCAATGTCATTGATGCACTTGTTTTGAATCATTTCAATTATGGTTCAAGCAAGTGATCCCAGTTGCCTTGTGGTTTATATAAAGAACATCTTGACTCATTCGATCCGCTTCGCTTAATGAGGTTGAGCTTTGCATTCTCTTTTTTGCTGCATGTACAAGATGCATCCATTTAGGAAAGGCTCATAATTCAGAGCCAACTGCTTTTCATTGAGTTTTATAGCACAAAAGGACACATTTATTGTGAAAAGTGTCACTTTGTGGAGAATTTATGCAATGCCAGTTAATGAAAGACATTGTTCTGTAAATAACTGCAAAATTAGCAATAAAGATCCTACAGAAGCTTATAATCTCTACAAGGTCCTAAATTCCTGTCACACCAGGGGGCTTATTATGAAAGAGGGTTGTAAAATTCTTCAGAAGTACTTCTGAGAGCCGAAAGGCTTTTTGACTGAAGGAGCTTTTCATTTTTTTTTATTTTTTTTTTCCCACTATTTCACATGTGGAAGTAAAATCGTTACCACAGAATACATGTAATGGTCTATGGACTATTAGCTCGCTGATTAATCCCTGGAATAAATGAGTCTACAGTAGTTTCTCAAGCCCATAAGGCTGATATAAGTGTTAGCTTGAGATTTCGCTTGCTTCTGCAGATTGTAAGAGAAGTCACCCCTTTTACTGAGAAACCGCAGGTCTGAAAGTTTATAATCTTTCAGTGACACTTGAATTCCCACTTCAGTCATAACTCACAGCCGTAATCTTCAATCTTGAGCCGAGAGTGACAGATTTTATTTATCTTCTCGTTAGACAACAACTTGACAGAGCTCAGTGATGAAATTTAGCCAAAACAAAGGAGCGGCAGCTAGGATTAAACAGGATTAAACAGGGCCCTGACACACACAGAAGCCCCTCTGATATGCCAAAAAAAGTTACATAGTGCACCTTTAAAGCTGAATTTTCATCATCATTACTCCAGTCATCAATGTCACATGATTCTTCAGAAATCATTCTGATATGCTGATTTGTTGCTCTGAGACACATTTCTTAAAGTTTTGTCATTTTTGAAAATGGTTGTACTTAATATTTAATATTTAAACAGTAAATATATACTGCTGTTGTTATTAGTATTCAGGATTATATATTCATATGAATTTAATTCATACACCCATAATATTTATCAAAAAAATCATTTAAAACTTTTTTATTTTATTTGAAATGTTATGATTTGGAATGCAGGTAACTTTTTGCATTGATTTAATTATTTTTCTGTGTAAATAAATACTAAATATACGATTCAAAACAATAAGACACATCACAAAATCAAATGTTGATAAATTAAGGTGTTGCATTGATCAGTTTTTGCACTCTTTTTCTTTACTTAATAATCCTGACCTTTGAAATGTGCCAAATCTTATCAAACTTCTTTGATCTGCCAAAATTCTTAAAGATTTCATATTCAGATAGGACTTTAATTTTAACATTGGCCATCTGTAATATATCCTTAGAGGTATTGTACTTCCGATAGCCCTGTCATGAGAAGCGATAACCCACTGGCTTTTATCATACTTTCATCTAAATCTGTTCCACCCTGAGGCCTCGTTTCAGAACCTCATTCCATTCTACCCATCTGTATTGTCCCTTCTTTTGGAGTAGAAAGGTTATATCCCCTGCTTGGTGTTTGAACTCAGCTTCAGTCATAAAGAGAAGGCATTCCACATACACGTATGCACGCACAAGCTTTCATTTCCCTTAAGCTATTAAAATAAAAGCATTTTAAAACAGAGAATACTTACAAGAAGTGGCATGGTGATCTCCTAGGGCACAATTTAGGACAGTTTCTAAAAAATCTAACTTGATTTCTCTTTCTCTCATCGCTCTCAGATCTGGTGCAGGCTGGTCACAGCAGCATATAATTACTTCCATGTGACCAACTTCTTCTGGATGTTTGGAGAGGGCTGCTATCTGCACACAGCCATAGTACTGACATACTCCACAGACAAACTGAGGAAATGGATGTTTATCTGTATAGGCTGGTGTAAGTACCCCATGATGCACAAACGATTTTTGGATCATGCATATTGAAATAAATTCCTTATGGCAAGTGCAGTCACATGTATGTAGAGATTAACATGTCACTTGTAATACTGATGTAGGGTTATTCCACATCGGGTGTCTTTTTGTCCCTCATATACATATAGAAAATGTCATGACAGGCTTATGGTAATGTTTAATATCTGTTAATATTTTTCTAAACATATTAACAACAAATTATTTTATTTTATTTCATTTTATTATTTTATTTTATTTTATTTTTTATTTTATTTTATTTTTTTATTTCATTTTATTTCTGCCTTTTTCATAGCATGACCCTGAACATGTCATTTACTTTAAAGGTAACATGACACAATCCCCAACCCATATTACTTCCACAAACTAAAGTACTGCTGTGTCACATATTGGGTTGGATTTGAGACATCAGTGAAAGAAAAAAGTAGTTTTGATTAAATATTAAGGAGACAAACACAGCAAGATCAGGATTGCATTAAACTAAGAAAGCAAATGAGATCAGTTCTGGTTTTATGTTGCCTTTAAAGTACATCAATGATTAAATTATTGTCAATTAATAACTTGAAAAAGACACTCAGTTACAGTAGTAGATAATTAGACTAATGAGGACTGCAATTTGATCAGGTTCTCTTCTGAACCATGGGTGAATTATTATGCGAATAAACAAGCCTTGGATTTTCCTCATTAAAAATGCATTGCAAATGAGTCATTGCCGAGTATTTATCATACAGCCCCTTAATAGTATCAATTATACTGTTTGTACAATGACTTTGATTGTCAGAGTGAGAGTGAGTGGAAATTTGCTCTGCTTTTTTCCAAAGGTATTCCATTCCCCATTATCGTCGCATGGGCCATTGGTAAGCTGTACTATGACAATGAAAAGTGAGTTTACTTTCTTTCATTTTCATCCTTTTTTTTTTTTTCTCTGTATAATAACTACATTTTACTGTATACACACAAAAACTCCCTCTCCTCATTTACAATAAAAGCAATTAAAGGTTAGATTAACCCCAATTATCTCCGTCAGCACTCACTCCGGTCATTAAACAATCGATTCACGATAAAGCCAGAGAAATGTTCTGTGCTCTGAGTGATGCTAATTAACGCCTGCTACTCACGAAACTGATGAATGATACTGCTGTAAACATCCCAGAGTTCAACAGTCAAGACATGATACATACAGTCAAAATATCTCCTAAATGAAAAGACAAATTAAAAATATTTTATTAGACATTTTAAAAGAATGGATTATTCCCTTTAGACTGTGTATAGAAAAGAATAAACATTGCCCAATTTAAACTTTACTCTTATGTGTGAATTGTTGTTAAACGGAGACTCTGGAGTGTTACCAAACTAAACAAACTCATTTCCTGCACAAGCATAATTAAAGTCTCTCTTAACAGTCCTTAACACCTCTTTAATTCTCCTTCTCACTTACATCTGCTGAACACTGTGGAGCAGTGCTTCTCCACTGGTGCTTTGTGACCCAAAAAATAGGTCACAGCTTTGCACAGAAAGTAAAAAACAAATGATAGATGCTAATAATAAACTGAAGCTAACCATATAAGTATACACAGATTATGTTGTTAATACCAAAAGCTGCACATCAAATCCAACTCAGGGTGTTCTGCTTTGAAAATTCATTGATCACTTGGTAGAAACTAGCTGGATAACACTTGCCGGATTAGCCTAGCCTTTACCAAGTAACAAATGTTGCATTAAACATTAAAAAATATGCACAAGGTCAAATGAAATAGATCCCAAACCACATTAAATATGCATCAACCATTTAAGTACTGTTGTAGATGACCCCGAAAAAGCATTTTTAAAGCATGCACATTTAAAAAACAATGAGGCTTGTTTTACCTGGATGAATCTGTGCCTCTCTTTGGTTGAGCTCCACAAATGAAAGCATTTTGCCATTCAGACGTATCCCCAAGAGCCAGATGTTTCTCCCTTCCTGTAAAACTGACACACTCAGCCGTGACAGTCTTGATTATGCCGTGTATCCGACTGAAACTGTAACAAATCTGGTGCATATCTGCCCAAGGGACACACTTTCTTTCTCTTCTTTGCTTTGTTTCTTTTCTCCTTTTAGAAAAGCTTATTTTTAGATGTTTTTTCCAGTGGATCTTTTTTAATCATTTTACTAGGCTTGTTTAATCATTGTGCTAGAATAATAAGTTATGTCCAAATCCCTTTATATGTAAACAGTTACGATATGTCTGAAGAAATTGGGTCTATAGTTTATAATGATTGTAGGTGCTTCATCAAGTGCTCTAACTCTTACTGTGCAGGTGCTGGTTTGGGAAGCGGGCCGGCATTTACACTGATTATATTTACCAGGGTCCCATGATCCTGGTCCTACTGGTGAGTCAGCACAGTTTTGATTCATATCCAATTACACAAATGTTTCATTTTTTTTTTATTTGTTTGGCGCTTCCTCTTTCGCATCTTATTATGTCTTCCATGATTTATGTGTATAATTTCATATTGATGATAATTCATACTAGGCATTATAGTGTGTCTCTTTTCTCTCTATCTCTCTCTCTCTCTCTCTCTCTCTCTCTCCATGTCTAGATTAACTTCATTTTTCTCTTCAACATTGTGAGGATCCTGATGACTAAACTGAGGGCCTCCACTACCTCAGAGACCATTCAGTACAGGTGAGACAGACTACTGCAGCACAGACAGTTCCCAAAAGATTTTTTTTGCTCCGAGGTTGCTCATTGTTGGTCTAATAGATTACATGGAGAAACATAAAATGCCCCTGCCACATTGGTTTTAATTTATGAAACATGGTATTGTATTTTACGAAATTTAAAGGCAGAATTCTGGATATTTTCCCTCAAAATGAGTGTAGAAAATGCTACTTTACCTCAGATCTAATCCTGAAATTCCTTATGAGAAATAATAACAAATACAAAAGAATAGGATAGTAGACAATTTCTGGCATACAGTAAGAATTTAGAGCTAGAATATTCGTCTGGAAACCATAACGCTACTGTGTAAGCAAACGTTGCAGTGTTGGGCTGCTCAGGCGAACAGAACAGTTTTAATAGGGGCAGAGTGTCCACACTATATGGGCAAACCATTTTCTAACTGGCTTGCATGTAGTTGCCTCTGTTTGTTGCTGTGTCAAAATTGTGGTGTGAAAAAGAGAGGTATGGATTGATGGACAAATTTTTGGATGAATAATGTGTCGAGAATGAGAGTTATAGGAGGGGAAAGAGTTTCTCTCTCTCTCTCTCTCTCTCTCATATTCCCTCCAGCTATGACTAATGTCTTTGACTGTCACAGTCAGTGGCCCATAGCAAATGCAATACATACTGCTTAAACTAAATTCATCTCAATGTCATCGCATGGAACTCTTTGTAAATTAGCAACTGTGCCGTTACTCTGTGTATCCTTATTCAGACACTTCTTTGCTAAAGAATTGTATATTATTAATATTTTACTTAGAACGTAATGCTAAATTTGTGTTAAATTTAATAACATTTGTCACTTAAATCAAAATTCTGCCCTTAAGATCTCAGCGAAGGATTAAAACTATTATTAAAATCTTTCAGAAATCTGGGATGTGTTTTCCCGAAACAAAATAAGCAAGCTGATGTTTGGTGCAATCTAAATGTTTTATTTCGAATAGGCTATAAACAAATATAATTTGTCTTTATCTTTTAGTTTGTCAAGAGATTTAAGGCACCATTTTTGAAGAGTGCGAACGTGCTCTACTACGTAAGAACAATCCTATGATTGAATCTGTAAATAAAGCAAAATAACTGAGAGAATGAGTTGCCATGTCTATAATTTATAGCAAAAAATTTTTTAAAAATCTTGCATTAATTTGATTTCAAATGGATTCATTAAGAGAAGTTATTACTCCACCTGTGTGATATCATTGACCAGTGTGATTGAATGACAAATTTGTGGCAATATGCTTTAGGGAAATAGTCGTGACTGGTCAGTTAATTTCTTCAACGGTGCATCTTACTATGGTGGTTAAGCAGCGAGTTACGTTGAATGGGAAATGCACCGTTGAATAGTTAAGGGGTCCGGAAAGGTTAAAAGACAAAAACGACACTGTGAAACCTTTCACAAATCAGAATAGTAAAGGTACTGTTTGTCATTATTACACCAAAAAGACGACTAAGCTGTGAGAAACACTGAAACACTCTACAATACGATTGTGAAAGTTTTCATAAAAACAAATGATTTTGTATTAACGTAGTCAGCATGTTTTTTTTTTAAAAATGGACGTTAAACATGAAGAAAGCCTATTTTTCACATTTCTTACTAGCGGATTTACTAACTGGTTTCTAGACAAATGCTTTGCGGTGAGAAAATTCACAAATCAATCAGGTCAAGTCGACACTGTTTCAGTCTTAAAAGTGTCCAATTTTTGTCATTATACAAATTACAAAATTAAGAGTCACTGTGAAAAAACAAAGATTTTGGACCCGAGGAACGCATCAGCTGAATTCACAAATCACGAATAATGACATGCAATATTATTTGCATGTGTATGATAGCCAAACGAAATCTGAATATCAAACCGCAAATCAGCAAAAAGGAGATTGCTTCCAGAGATGCTTCCATCACGTTGCTGAGAAATCAAATATATTGTTTCAGTAAAGCTATTTTAGTAATAAAAGTCACGGGCACTGTTGACAACAGGTTTCTGTCCTCCTGAGTGTTTCTCTCTGATGTCTGTGTGCGAGTGTCTGTCTGTTTGTGTGCGAATGTGCTTCAGTGAAGCCAGTACAGTAATGAAGTGAATGATGCCACAGCTTTATGAATGCAGGCCCCAATCCACCTGGACCCATATGCACATGCATACCCAGACACTGCACCACTGCTACCAACATTGAAACAATACAAAACATATCAGCTAAATTACACTTTAAATGTAAAAGTTGTCATTAAGATTAGATTGATTTATTTCCTCTAAAACCTAGACATATCTTTAAAATGTGTCTACAACCAATAGCAGTTTGGGGTGGGATTTTCTGTTTATCTGACCAATGGCAGACTGGGGGAGTCTGATTGAAACAGTTATTATTTTTGCAGTTCTGTTTGTTAACATGAGTAAGGCAGAAATTTCTGCAGTTTTTAATGCTGCAATATTATCATCTCTAATTCTCTGAATCTCACAGGAAAGCAGTAAAGGCCACACTGGTTCTTCTGCCCCTGCTAGGCATCACATACATGCTGTTCTTCGTCAACCCTGGCGAGGATGAGATCTCACAGATTGTCTTCATATACTTCAACTCTTTCCTAGAGTCCTTTCAGGTAAACAAGCACAGTTTTGACCCTTATTAATTGCGACAAAACAGATCTAAATTTGATATTTACCACTCCGAGGTGGAAATTCTCTAATTGCACCTGCTAAAAGAGCAGTTTATTTAAAACATGCTGTCTTTTACAAAAAGAAACTGCTCGGTTTTGTGAACAAGTCACTGTGTATAATAAGCCTAATTTGCATTAAACATAATGCCATTGACTGAATCAGAATGCGACTCAGTGCTATTTAAGTGCATTTAGTTGTTGGTTAAACTGGATTGCAGGTGTTTAGGTTTTGTGCTGAAACATCAAATACTGAAGTGGTGCTGCTCTTTAGTGTACAGTTGCTTCTAATAGTTGCAAAAACAATCAATTTAAACCAGCTGCACAACTAAATGTTTTTTTTTTTTTTTTTTTCCTTTAACATTTCATTTTCTATGAAATCTCACCCACATGTTCGGAAATCCTCATTCCATTTCCTTGTGCTGAATTTCTCACATCAATTCAGAGCTGACCATGTCACCCGAAGCACACAAGGTCAACTCTATCCCCTGTTTTGCACCATTTGCTTCCTGGTGTGACCCGGGGGTCTCTCGTGAATGTCGAAGCCTTGTTTTCCACAGATTCATCTGGCCCCACATCTGTCTAACTCCTCATGGGAATGACAGTTCATCTGTGGGGAAAATTGAATGTTAGGCTACTCACGTTAGACAAACATGCTGAATGGTTTAACGGCAGAATCGAGAAAAAAGGTTATCGTCTTAATTAAGTTAAAAATATTTTGTAAAATATGATTTGAGGAGGTTCTTTTTAAGTGTGTGCCTGGAGGCAACACTTTGACAATGGGTAGAAATGAATCAAAAACAGATTTTATATTGTAAAATTTTGTAAAGTCTAAAAGTAACTCAAAGCATACTAAATGTTTAAATACTGAATGTTGTTAAAATACTAAAAAGGCAAATAATTTAATAATGGACAATACAAATAAGTGTAAATAAAAACACATGACAACTGCAATATTGTCCATAGTGTCTCTATCCGTATCCTTTCCACTACATTAGGCAAAGAACAATGTGAACAGTTCCTCATAACATTCAAATAATTAATTTAGCTGTAAATGTTTAAAAATAAAGGGAACTAAATATTTTTTTTTTTTACTTTTTAATTATATTTTTCTATGGGTGAAAATATGCTTATTGGGGCAGCATAATAACATTTCCAGTGTCCTCCACAAAATGTACCATGCCAGAAAACCATCAGGATGTAATGTGACTATATTGACAAATAACACTCTTATTAATCTTATATTATTCAAAGACTTTTATTAGGAATCGTCCCATAAAGGAGTTATGATTATTCATATTTGTTGCTTTGTTGTTTTCAGCAACAGCAATTTTACAAACTCATGTTTTGTTTATGTAACCCAGCAGCATTAAAAGGATTTTAGAATTGATTCATTTAGCTTGACAGCTAATAATTTTGGCTGAAGTCATTCTTATTTGTTCCTTTTTTTCAAATTGGAAATCCTATTATTTCACTTGAGATAACGTGTGAGATAAAATGGGTTGTACATGGTTACTTTAAAGTAGATGTGTGTTACTTAGAAAAGTTTATATTTCTTATTTTTTCTTATAAAGTGTGAACGTTTCTTGATCTCTTTACAGGGCTTCTTTGTGTCAGTGTTCTACTGCTTTTTGAACAGTGAGGTAAGAAAGCTCTTTTTCTACTCTTCTGTTTCCACAAATATGCCCTCAGCTTTCGACTAGTAGTTCTACAACTGCGATGGGTCTCTTTGAAGTGCAATGCAAACAGTTGAGTAATTTGGGTAATTCAGATTTCCTCAGCCATGGCTGCTCAATGATACCTGGCCAAGAAAAGAATCACATCGAGACCCTCTCCGTTAACCCAAACCCACCCTTTTGGCAGTCAATAACTATAAAAACCGACTCATAAAATATTCATTCCTGCGAGGTCTAAATCTGGCTTGTATTACATGCCCTTTGAAAAGGACAGTAAACCTTTGGGAATTTCTAGCCAAACTGTTCCTCTTTAGCGTTGTGCCCAGATCACAAACGTAAGCACATCTTACGCATCATGTTGTCCCTCTAAGTGAACACGCTTACAGGTGCTGGAAAGGGATACTGGAGCGGATCCGTCTGGGCTGTTTTGTTTGTCATTTTAGCCAGTGAGCAAGTTCAAGGGAAGTAGAAAAGTGTGGGGCTTGATCTGAGGTCACCCTGAATCACAGATAGATATCAGAATACACGAGCAAAGCAAAGCGTACAGTGTTGCTTAAAGTCAAAGTGATAACATTGATCTGTTCCTGGTACATATGAAAGGGACACCACAATGTCAGATGCAAGACCTCCAAAAAAAATACCTTCATTGGAGTTATGAACCTTGCCTTTGGCTCCAATGTGGCTACGCAAACATGTTCAGAACTAAAAGGCCTGCGGTACTAAATTACAGCTACAATAACAAACACTTGCCACAATTTTCTGAAAGTCAAAAGACAACAGAGAAATGATCTGGCTTGGAAATGCCACAAAGCACTTTCTTTCAGTCACATGGTAATTTGTTCACTTTGTCTGGTGCATCACATTTTATTAACCCTTGTGCATCCTTATGGACATTTTTGTCCATTTCAGTTTTGTTTTGTGTTATAAGTGTGCCTTTGTTAATGCCAACTACATGAATTTTGGCTCAGGTGTTTATTTTTGTTGGAATTTTAATATTTTACCCTCATTTCCTTCAAAAAATCAATTTTACCCTCCGTCCAAAAAACACTCACACTCACGACCTTAAGGACAAAAATGTCCACATTGAAACCCATTAAAACTGCAATTTTTTAACCCAGGGCCTTTTGACTATTAAATGATACAATATTTGCAAATAGGCATTCATTCTATCGGCAAGGCTTCAAATTTTACATTTTTACCATTTTCTACTAGATTGTGCCATATTTTCAAATTTGGCATATAAAAGAAATTCTCGCTTTATTTGTGTTTTCTACTTGTGCATATTTAGAGTCAATTGAAAAAATAATGCAGCTGTAATTGTGTGGGTATGTTGGTAAGGATGTCAGAGTGTAGTTTGCATGTGTTTACTGAAAATTTAATGTGTGTAATTAGTTTGAAAGAAATTATATTCTACTGGCAATCAAAAATCCCACTCCATGTATGAGTCACACCCTTGGCAGGGTCATAGGGTCATGTGAAAACTATGGTGGCCTAGAGAGCTCAAAGCGCTGCAAATAATAAAACACATGCAAATTTAAAAAAGCAAATGCAAATTAAGAAAAATCCTCACAACACATGCAAACTCAAAAATGCGCTACATTTACAAAAAGCGCTGCAAAGAGCACAAACCACAACAGAAATGTTTCAAGGGGGACCCCAAAAAGTGACGGACCCTACTAGGAAGACCGTCCAAAACCAGTTCAACTCACCCTTCACTTATTCACTAATCCCTATATAGTGTGCAGCATTTGAGTGCACAATGTGTTCACAATCATGAAATACTATAAAAACTGCAAACAAAAATAAACAACTGTACATTATTTAATGTATTTATTATTTTTAATAAAGTGTTTTTCAGTTTGCTAGAACCCCACGCTCACAGATGACGTGGTTGTCGAGCGTCTCAGTTACGATAACGTCACATTAGTACGCTACAGATGATTAAAGAATATTTTTAAATCATCCACTAAATGATCATCTCTTAAAGTTGAATGAGTTAACAACAATGCCACATATTACACTTTTCTGTTAGTGAAACACATTACATTGAATTCATGCCTACATAATATATTTTAACATTTTTTAGTTTGTGCTGTTGTCAAGTAGGGTCTGTCACTTTTTGGGGTCCCCCGTGAAACATTTCCGTTGTGGTTTGTGCTATTTGCAGCGCTTTTTGTAAATGTAGCGCGTTTTTGAGTTTGCATGTGTTGTGAGGATTTGCAGCACATGTGTTGTCAAACTGATGATCACGGTTTTTTTATTTGCATGTGCTTTTTTTAATTTGTAAGTGTTTTATTATTTGCAGCGCTTTGAGCTCTCTCGGCCACCGTCGAAAACAATGAAAAAGGTCAAAGAAGGTTAAAGGTTAGCTTTGAGGTTTTTCTTTTTCACTAAAAAACACGCATCAAAACCCTTGACCCTTGATTGCACCTAAACACATTATTTTAGTTTTCACCACAAGAAAATGCTGATTGTTTAGTGTGGTAAATTTTATACAAAGTTTGAGTTCACGCAGGTGTTCTCACAGCCAAACCTATGAATATGTGGTGCTTGAGGGGTTGATAATTTCATTGTTCGCAAGATGAAGAGAAGATTGCAAGATAACTCAGCAGTTACTCATGATTATTATTTTCATAGAAAACAACAGTGGCGTTATGTAAAGAAACTGATTTGTAAAGTGTTAAAATTCTGAAAATGAAGGAATGTTTGGTAATTATGTATAGAAGAGATGTTGATAAAAAAAATAAGAGTGAGTGAAAGTGGAAAAAAATATTAATAAATCATATTTCTATGACAGTTTTTTGGCATGGACATTTTTGTCCATTATGGGCAATGTTAGTTTTTTTTTTTTTTTTTTAATCTGACACTACATAAAAAATATAAATGCCTCAAAATTAAATTGTTGTTTTTCATTGAAACACAGAAGAATCTAATAAGCAAAGAAAATAAATTCTGCTTAGCATTTAGTTTATAAAAAATAAACTACAATTTTTTATTTTTTCATTAAAAATACCTTTGGCATTATGTAAACAAATCAGCATTTAAAGGGTTAAAGTTCTTAAAATTAATGAATGTTTGATATCTATGGATAGAACAGATCCTGGTTAAAAAATTGACATCAGTGAAAGTGGAAAAAAATATTAATAAATCATATTTCTATTACAGTTTTTTGGCTTGAACATTTTTGTCCATTTTGCATCTATGTGTAACTTTTTTTTTTTAATGCACAAGGGTTAAGGTTGAAACTATTTAAAAGGATAGTTGAACCAAAAATGTTTAATCAAAAAATGTATTGTCGTTTACTCTCTTGTCGCAGATTTTTAACAAAATGTTCACTTTTTTTGCATGAGAATGCACATTACATTCAGGGAAGTTTGTGTTAACTGAGCGCGGCTTTGACTGTACAACTAATGCTAATTTAAAAAGAAATGGTTGAAAAGATTCTCTAGCTTATCGTACTGAGCAATGTATGAAACTTGTATTGTGAGCACTTCCTGTGTTATTTGCCAATTCATGAAGAATCGCTTGTTTGTTTTCCTCACTTGTAAGTCGCTTTGGATAAAAGCGTCTGCTAAATGACTAAATGTAAATGTAAAAGAGTGTAGATCAGGGGTGTCCAATCTTGCTCCTGGAGGGCCACTGCAGAGTTCAGCTCCAACTCCAATTAAACACCTGAACCAGCTAATAGATATCTTACCAGGCATATTAGAAATTTCCAGACAAGTGTATTGAGGTTTGAACTAAACTGTTCAGGACGGTGGCCCTCCAGGAGAAGGTTTAGAGACCCCTGTTGCAGATACTATGATGTTAAATACAAAAATTGTTAATGATTTAATATATAGGTAAACAGATATAAAATAATGAACATACACGTCAGAATATGAGCCAAATTTATTCTGAATGCAACTTGAATGCAGAAGTAATATTTTTTTATCTTTAATCTTTTTTATTCATAAACACCTTCAAAGTCTTAAAGCATTAGTCTCTTTTTCTAAGATTTATGGATTTCAATTGTATAGTAAAACGGATTATCAAATTTAATTGAAAAATCCTTCCATATTATTCATATTATGAATTAAGAATTTTACTGTAAATGAGCAAAAAAAACTACAGCTTAATAAAACATTTAGCGTATTGGAGCGCAAACAGATATTTGACCATCGACCGTTTTGAAGACAAGCCCCCTACAAAGTGTATTGAATGAGATGGAGACAGAGAGGAGGTTTAAATGTTTACTCTGACATCCATCTTATTGATTTGTGAAGAGTGAGGCCTTTTACGGTGCTCAGACTTGTCTTTCTGAAAGCCAACATATTGATTCAATTAAATGCCCCCCCGCCAAATTACTGTCTAAAGAGTTCGGATTTTTCGACCCCCTGCTTCTGGTTTTGCTATGATACAGCGCTGAGTCAAAACGATGCAGGGTTTCTGTGGTGACATATATCACACTGGTGTGACTTAAATGTTAATTATGTGAAGTTCAAACCATGCTTACAGTCTTAACCTGAAACGTTCCCTTTTGGAGTGGAACTTAACACTTAAAAAAGGGGATCAAATACCCTGCCTGCCTTATAAGGACTTCAGGCTACCACCCTTATGGTCACTCCCTGAAAATATTTAGAACCACATACTACAGATAGTAACAGAGCAACATTAACTGGAGTCAGTCGAGATTCTCATTTCCTGGTTCACAAACCCAGGTGTATCCTTACTTAAATACCCAATCCTAATGGGGAAGGAATTTACCAGACCCTGTACCTTCCCCTTAGCGAATTGTTTCCTGTTGATTACTTCCCTCAGATCTTGTCTTTTCATTTTAGCTTCCCACCTCCTCTGTGCTCTTCTCCTTGGAGGAGGAGCCCGAGTAACTATGCTCTTTCTCTGGCCCTGCCTCCAGTCCTCAGACTGTGATGGACCAGGTCCTCCAAAGGTCTTGGACAAAGATTTAAATTGCCTGCTGCACCACTGGCCTGATATGCTGCTGCATACACCCTGCCGTTCAAGCATAAGGTGGTCCGTAGTGGCTTAGACGGCAGGTGATGCATCACCCTGAGAGAGATAGCCCACAAGCATCTCTTCAACAGGCCCTCCTCAATGACTCCACCGCATTCTGGCTGGATTGTTCCAGCAACATGCTGTTTGTTGGATCAGAAGGCTCAAGAGACAGTACATTCTGAATTTCTCACAATGGGTGCAATCAAAACCCTTGACAACTGTGCGCTTGCTTCAGAAACACATGCTTCAGATACGTTCCCTGTAGCACCAGTCCAATACGCAATATTGAGTTCCATTTTGAATAGAAACTGGCATTGTATACTTTATTATTATTTTCATAATTTGTAAATCTTTTAAAATGTTATAAATAATTATTCTAGTAAGTATACCACTTTCTTTCTCACCCACTTTGTCAATATTTTTCACTCTATCCACTGTAAATTAAACCTCTTTTCTCTGACGTATATGCTCCTCACACACACAACACACACACAGTCACTCACACATGTACCCACACAGATACGCAGATTCACACATTTATTTCCTCTCTCCCTGTCAAACACACGCATCCACCCGCCCACGTAAGCACATATACACCTGTTCTCACTCTTTCTCACTCAAACGTGGGAAAGGCTGAATATATGTAGTTATTTGTCTTGTTAATATTACTCTTCGCAATGAAGATGAGTTTAAATTGTCTGTGTGTGTGTGTGTGTGTGTGTGTGTGTGTGTGTATATATATATATATATATATATATATATATATATAGTGGTGTGGTATTCAAAAAGAAAAAAAAAACATCTTCCATTATGCGCATAACAATCACACACATTGCATTTCAATATAACTCATCTTCATTGTAAAGCGTCTTTAAGAAAAGTGTAGGGGGATAAAATGTACAGTTTGTACAGTATAAAAACCATTATGCCTATGGAATGTCTTCACTTTGATAGCAAAACAAACCTGTGTGTGCGTGTGTGTGTGCTTGTTTATATGATTTATGTTTCTGTGTGTGAATATGTGACGGGTAAATACTGCGCTTTATAAGTGAATTACATAATTTGATAATTACGTCATTTAAATTGTATTCCCCTCATATATGTGCTAGCTACATTTTGGTACTAATTTGCAGTGAAACTTTTTCTATCTGTAATTGAGCTACATTCAATTATTAATATTAGTAGTAAAGTGTCTTTTTTTGGTTCGCAGGTTCGCTCAGCCGTTCGTAAACGGTGGCATCGCTGGCAGGATAAGCACTCCATTCGGGCACGGGTGGCACGAGCAATGTCTATTCCCACCTCTCCAACGCGGGTCAGTTTCCACAGCATCAAGCAGTCATCGGCCGTCTGACCTTAATAGAAGCGAAGCGCCCATCCCCGTTTCTTCTGCTTCTGCTCTTTCTGTCCTCAGCTAATCATCCATGTCCTCTGCAAAACCCAGGGATAACAGCTATGGGCCAAACAGGGTATGATCCTCTGCTGAAACATAGATGAAGGGTGGAAATATACACAAACAATGAGGTCCACCTGCTAAATGCAGTGAAGAAGAATCTGTTTCAGAAACAGATTAGAGCATCGGTGATCTCAGACAATGATGGGAGACAGTGGAAGGAATCTGACACAAAAAAGTCAATAAATACAGACAGTGTATTTATTCAAGAGATAAAGTTATATGTCACATTATCTCCTCCTGATCGGTTTTCCTATCTTGAGTCTTCTCTGATTGGAGACCTCAGTTTATTCCTAACTTGTTTCCAGAACTATAAGAGTAGGATTATTTTGAATGTACACTACATGGCCAAAAGTAGTGTGATTGAGAGCCAGACATGTGTTTGAATGGGAGTAAACGCCTCCATCCATAGTTCAACGTCTAGTGGAAACCCTCCAGAAGAGTCAAAGCTGTAAGGGAAGATAAACATATTAATGGCAATAGTTTTCGAATTAAACCAAGCAAGCATATATGCACTCTTAAATACATTTAAATTAAAAAGGTTAAATGGTGTTCTATATAGAACCCTAGGGTTCATGACTCACATTTAAAGAACCATTTATGCCAAAATGGCTCTATATTAGTAGAAATGTCTTAAACGATTCCATATTGCTTTCATGTTTGTTAGATTATTTGATTCTTTTCTAATGCTAAAATATGTTTACAAGCTGCTTGATTCATAGTTTTATTAAGATTGAAACAAAACTAATTAAAGCTAAATCCGTAAAATGATCCCATGATGGGAACCCCTATGAAGCACCTGACAGACCCTTTAAGGTTCAATATAGAACCTTTTGTCCGTAGAGTGTGAGTTCCATGTTCAAATGTCCACAAACTTTTGGCCATAGAGTGTATTAGTTTTAGGTTTTAGGAGTTTTAAAAGAAAACAATGTAATCAGAGGGAAAAAACAGCAGTTTTCCAATTGGAATCTTTGACAGATCTCAGAGTGAACTTTCATTATTATTATTGAACATTTTGACTGGATATTTTGGGGATAAATGTATGGAGTTTTCTCCAAGTTGTTCAGATTATGACCCTTATGCTTTTTCTTACTCTTCACTTGCTGCTTTACACTTTACAGCAGCTAGTAATACTTTTCCCTGAACCTCATAAATCTCTGTGCGCTATCTCATTCAAATGTGACGCTTTTTGATTTGAAATGCGACTACATCTATTGCTGGGTATATCATGCAGTGCAAGTGCAAAAATTGTAAACAGTTTTTATAACGACGAAAGGTACGTGTTAATGTTCTCTAAGCTAGTTTGCATCCTGGGACTCAAGGATATATCTAAACCCCGGGGAGAAAGAGGAAGGAAGCTCACAGGGAACAACATCATGAAAGACTCTGATGCGAGCTAAAGTAGAAGACTCCACACTCCGATGCTAAACACTCACCACAATCTTTTAAATAAGGGGTTTATCTCAAACAAAGAAAGGATTTTGATTTTATCCTGCATTTGGAGCCTCAGCCAAGCGGGTGAATGAATGTATTTCAATTAATCACTCCAGCTCTCCTTTCTATGCAGTTTCTTAAAAATTCCCAGTTATTAAGCAGGTTTACTAGATGATCATAGTACTAAACACTTGGGAAATTGGATTTTGGAGACTCTTTCAAAAAAAATGCTAATTCTAACCACACATGACTGGAAGTTGTTAATGTTATTGCACAAAAGCGTTATTGGGATTTTGCTTACCCTCATGTTGTTCCAAATCTCCATGACTTTCTTCCAACAAACACAAAATGAGAAATTTTGAAGAATGTACATTACCATTCAAATGTTTGGGGTCAATAATATTTTTTTTGTATTATTTTTTTTGAAAAAGAAATTAGGAATCACTTATTTTAATTTAATAATCTTCCACTCCAATAAGTTATTCACTTGAGGACATCAGTTGATTTGTGAAAGAATCTTTCAGGCTTTTTTTTCACGAACTTGGAATAATTTAATTTGAAAATGTTCACAAGCACATTTGTGCTTCAAGATGGAAAGTCAAATGAGTTCAGAACAACATGAGTGGGACTAAATGATGACATCTTTAATTTTTAGATAAATCGTTCCTTTAAAAATGTTTTATTTGAAACAAGGTGCATTTAAACATTTACGTTGCTATTGGTGGACCATATTTTTTCTAGCTTCTCTGGATGGCTGTTTTATGTGTATTTGAAAAATAGATGAATAGTGTGCTTTTGTGTTGATCTAGGACCAGGTTCTCCAATTCAGATCCCAACAGAATCAGGCAAAAGAATCACTTAAGCATTAGAGAGTCGAGAGAGATCTACATGCCTCACATAGGGTCATTTAACATCCATCCATGTGTTAAAACCCTCGCTAAGCTGAGCCGCCAATGACCGAGTCCTGTGACCGCTCACTGCTGACTCAGCACAGTAAAGCAGATTTAGCTTTTGTGCTATACATCCAATCAATCACATCTGATAGGGAGAGCAAGGTTGTTAAAAAAAACTGACTCAGGACCTCCATCTATGCTTCTGTGCTATTCTGACCTTCCTGAAGTTCTTGTGCAAGAATCATTTGTAAAGGCTTCAGCAGATTCCACATTCAGCCATGCTTGTCGTGTCCATGTCCATTAGACAATCTAGTGGGTATACCTGACAAATCGAGGACCAATCTCATGTAAACAGAAACACGGTTCGTTTTAGTGTTGCTACTACATTTAGGACTAAGGCTTGTTAAATCTGTTTTTAGATAGTGCACACTGCCATTTTGCAGTGAAATCTGATATGTTTGTTCTGAGAGTGGAGTAAATATTCAGGTGCCAAGAGACATCCGAGAGGTGTCGGCAGAAAAAGAGGATGGAAATCTGGAAAGTTTGCTTTTGCTCATGTCTATCATGACATCTTGCTGCTGTGCTGAAGTCGTAAAGGTACATTAAAGAACATTAGTGATGGGTATTTTACCCATTCATTCATATACCGTGTTCAAACCACGTTTTTGTACACTAGTATTTACCACATAGTGAAGGCTTTCAAAGTTCGCTATATGTATGAGGAAAGTGAGAGTATTCTGACACACTTGAGACAATATTGAGAATTTTGGCTGATATTATACAAAAATGACTGTTTTTACTGTATATTTGATCCAATTAATTTAGTCTTGGTGAGCAAAAGAGGCTTCTTTCAAAAACATCTTGCAGACCGCAAACTTTTTAACGTGATATAGCACCTTGAAAGATGATTAAAAATAACTCAGATGACCATTTAGGCTGAAATACAGATTTCAAATGATTTCAAAACCCGCATATGATAATGTCTTTCTGACTGTAGTTACTTATTTTTAAAGCCTTTTGTAAAATGGCTTTAGTTTATTTCAAATTGCAAAAGCAAAGGAAGATCAAATTAATCAAAAACTAAATGAATCATCTCATCGATTTGCTAGCATGCCAATAAATTTTCATAAAAGACTGTCTCAAAGCACAATATACTGGTGGACAAAAATATATCAGGAGATATGGTCAGCCAGTCATTAGGGGTTTATTTTGAGATTATGACCATCTGACTGTACGTTATACGACTTATTAGATGTCTGCTCTTCATTTAAATACATAAATAGATATGAAATATTGATTTAAGTTGAAATCATTTGATTATGTCAGGAAAAAGAGTCTGTGGAGTGCTATCAAACTAGCACAGCATAAGAAATTAGTTTTGAGAGACAATCGTGCAGTTAAGTGGTCAAAACTATCTGACTGCAGCTGACCAATCAGCATCCAGTATGTAACGAAAACAGAGAAAGCAAGAAACCAAGAATAGCTGCATGCTGAGTAGGAAAAACTCCACAGACAGTGATAGATATGATGTGGACAGAAATGAGAGAGGCTTAGGATACTATTTATGTCTAACAAATCTGTTTGCTGGTGCATGTGGAATCGTGTCACCTGAGGGATCTGATTTAACATAGTGGGAAAGAAGACTATCATAGCATTGCTCAGACACACTCCATCAGCCTTGCCTCACTATTTATAGCAGTTTGACAGTAAACAGATCAAATGTTCACTTAGTATACAAACCTAAGGGGCTACTAGTAGAAAGGCCCTTTAGAGACGCACACAATCTATACAACAAAAAATAATATTATAGTATTTTATCCCCCTAAAGAGCTAAATTAGTGACTTGTCTAGTGAATTAGGTGTTAGTTGGAGCCATATTCTTGAGCCTATTAGTACTTGCAGTACCTAAACCCTTCTTGTACCACATAAAACATAATCATTAATCAATGACTTTTGGACGTGGCACCACCATACTTCTTCATGCGAATTGATGGTTTCACTAATATGCTCTTTCTGTGAACATCAAGCTCTTATTTAAAGGTGAAGTGTGTAAATGTATGCCATTTTAAAATGCAGACTACTAAATGTAAGCCAATCATAGTTTGAAAAATGTGTAACACTTTTTGATTCGATTTGACTCATTTGAGCCATTGAATTTCTGTGGAGACTGCCTGGTGCGCAGTTAGTTGTCTAGATGATCAGATCCTTGATTTTCTCTTGGCAGGTGATAAAACGAGTGAAAAATCCTTTATAGGAGGCACCCAAGCCACATCTCTCTCGGCTTTGGCCAAGCAAGCACTCAGTCTGAATACCTTAGCAAGCACTAGAGACATAAATGACACACTTCAGCTTTAAACCAATTGTGATTTGAGAGATTTTGTGCCCTGTGTGTAGTAGTACCACCTGTTCAGTACTAATTTGTATCTCTCTTTCCCTTTGGCTTTTGTTTGTTTGTAAGTCATGTGACCACAAGGCAACAGTCACCATTCCAAAGCAATCCACCATTCTCCATACCCTTGAACATATATGATATTCCAAAGTAAGGCACACGTGGTGTGCTCCTCCAGCGTGCCTCAAAGAAGGCCTAAAAACACAGTCTCTGCTTATGACTTTCTCTACATATCTCAAATACCTTCGACTGCTCAAAGATAAAAAAATGTTCAGACTCACCATTCTTGGTAAGGTCAGTGTCTGTATCAGATTTGTTGGCCGCCATCCTCCAGCCGGAATTGTTCGTTTTCAGTATTAGTTCAGTCATTTCTATTAGTGTTGTCTCTTCTGGGTTGGTGAGCTTGATTTTCTATATCTGAGAGAAACAACATTGGTGACTGTGTTTCTTTTACTCACAAAAACTATTTTTGTATTGTTTTCCAGTTAAGAATCAATACTATTAACACATTTAAAGCATAAATTTACTTCAAAGTTAATCTTTTGTTTGTTTTAAACATAAATTTTCCAAATGTTCTTGGGTAAGTAAATGTATCGTGTTTTAAAGATGTTTAAGTTCTTCACTGGAAAATAACACAAAAATGCCGATTAAGAAAAATATTTTAAATACGTTTATTTTCTCTTTTTTATTTATTTTTTTTAGAGGTTGTGAAGAAGTTCTTCCAAAGTTGTGAAATGTACAGAACGTCCGAACAAGTACAAGCTGTGTAGCTGTATTTGTGACTAAGATGTCAATATGTGATCCTTTTTGGGGTATTTCTGTTGTGTTTAGTCGCTAATGTGAAAGTGTACAAAGAAAAAATTATTTATTTATACATGTATGGCACAGGAAAAAAAAAATATATCTATATATTTATCACACTATTTAAATAGGTCAGAAAACACGAGCCCACATGTGACTCATATATCCATAACATTAATGTCCAGAATGTGTGAAGACAATGTAATCTTGTATGTCTTGCTTTTGTGATTCTGTGAGACAATCTTTGCCATCATTTCTGTCATTTCCTGCAGTGCTTCAAAAACATTCTATTTATTACTTTTGCTCATTTGTTCCTGTTTGTTTTATGACTGATTTCATGTTTGAGAGAATCTTGGAACTGTACAGAAATTTATATTAAATCAACAATACAAAGAGTAAAGTCATATGTTGAAGGCATATAGTACTGTGCTGATCAAGATGTGCATTAAATTGTTTTTCTTTTCTAAATCTTTTTCTATTGTGGTGTGTTTTTGTCCAGTGGTTCGATATTAAAAGTTGCAGTTTTTCATTCAAATCAGGCCATACATAACATCACGTCACTTTAAAGATATTTAGTTCGTTGAAAGGGTGTCAATGACTAATCCTCCCAAGATGTCATTACATCATGTTTTTGTAAATCTACAGAAATGTTTGAAAGCCTTCTTTAGGTTAACATGACATATGAGCTATATGTAATCAAATGCTGATATATTTTCTTCAGGATATGCTCTGAAGCTCTGAAATAACATGCAATCTGAGCCAGAACAATGTGAGTTTAGGAGAAAGTTGATCTGTCTTACAAGAGAAAAAGTTGTTTTCGAGTTTCATAGACAAAGACTATTTTTATCTGGTTATTTTGGCTTGAAAAGCTCAAAATAGCATTTCTTCAAAATGTGGTGTTTCCTGCTCAAGTTCCCTTGTTGTTTCTCATTACAATGAAACGCATTCGATTACCTTCACACCCCTTTCACAGAATCATCCTGTAGACTTTCACCTTCCGTTTCTTTAATGCTTTTGCAATGACTTACAGTAAAAAGGACCATGTTCATTACAATGAAATCAATTGACTGATATACAGATTGTGTGTGTGTGTCTGTGCGCGTTTTTGTGACATATCAGGACACAAATGTGTATAATGACATGGGTATGACACTGGTATTACAACTTCAACGTGAAATATGAGGACATTTCATATGTCCCCACTTTTCAAACAGCTTTAAAAACATACTAAACAAGGTTTAATTAAAAATGTAAAAATGCAGAACATTTTCTGTGAGGGTTAAGTTTGGGGGGGGGGGGGCAGAATGTACAGTTTGTACAGTATAAAAACCATTACGCCTATGGAATGTCCTCACTTTGATAGAAAAACGAACATGTGTGTGTGTGTGGGCGGGTATTCTCTACGTTATGGGGACCAAATGTTTTGATCTTGTGGGGACGATTTTTTTGGTCCCCATGAGGAAACAAGCTTATAAATCATACAGAATTATCTTTTTTAAAAATCTAAAATAGCAAAACTTTTTCTGTGATGGGTAGGTTTATGGCTAGGGGTAGTGTAGGGGGACAGAATATACAGTTTGTACAGGATAAAAACCATTACGCCTATGGAATGCCCCCATAAAAAATTAAAACACAATGTGTGTGTGTGTGTGTGTGTGTGTGTGTACAGGTATATGTGGTTTATGAGGACACAAATGTATATAATGACATGGGCATTACAATGTAAACATGGTTTATGAGGACACGTCCTGTACATTCACGTCAATGTAAACCAAATGGCTTTAAAAACATACTAAACTGTTTTGTTGTTGTTGTTGTTGTTGTTGTTGTTGTTTTGAAATACAAAACATGCAGAAGGTTTTGTGTGATGGGTAGGCTTAGGGGTAGGGTCAGTGTAGGGGGATATACAATATACAGTCTGTACTGTGAAAAAACCATTATGCCTATGGACAGTCCGTAGACTACACCATAAACCACATATTCAAGAATGTGTTTATGTGTGTGTGCTTAATATTAAGATAACTGCTTGATATTCATAATAAATGATGCTTTTTGAAAATGTAAAACTGTAGAAAGATTTCTGTGATGGTAGGGTTAATGTAGGGGGATAGATTATACAGTTTGTACAGTATAAAAATCATTATGTCTATGGAAAGTCCCCATAAAACATGAAAACACAATACGAGTGTGTATGTGTGTGTTTGTGACTTATGAGGACAATCAAATACAAATTATATTTATTTATACAAATTTATAAATATACAAATTTATACAAATTTGTATAACAACATGGGTATCACACTGGTATCAGGACTTAAACATGAAATATGAGGACATTTCATGCGTCCTCATATTCCAAATAGCTTTAAAAACATACTAAACAATGTTTTATTAGAAATGTAAAAATGCAGAATGTTTTCTGTGACGGGGAGGTTTAGGGGTAGAGTTAGTGTAGGGGGAGAGATGGAATGTCCTCACTAAATTGGCAAAACAAACCTGGGGGTGTGTGTGTGTGTGTGTGAGAGAGAGAGAGAGAGAGAGAGAGAGTGAGTGTGTGTGTACAGAAATATTTTTCTGCCACACAAGACAGGAACAGTCAATTTTGCATTTTCCTTAGAAGAAGTTTTCCCTATGCATATAGTTTTAAGACATAAAGAAAGCTGAAAACATCAGCACTGTATAAATCAAAGAGAATAATAATAAATAATGTATCATGTAAGGCTGGTTTCCATTTTAAACAAGATAAATGCCTACAGGATGCATTAGTATAAAATGCATAAATAGATATGGACATTTTTATTTGTTTGATTAACCTAATGTGAGACGGATGCTTGGGTGGATTTATTTTGCATGATTGCAGCTACAGTGATGCTTTTGAAAAATATCTGCTTCAGAGCAGTAACCATAATTGTCCGGGAAATTGTTGGAAAATCATCAACATAATAAATGAAAAAAAAATAACAAATGGATGCAAAAATATTCAGCCGGATTTTCTGCCTATATTGCTTTTTACTAATATCTGCACACCGTTTACTCGCCCTCATTTCTGTGCACACAGCACATAGCTCTTGGCATATAATGACAGTTCATAGTGATCACAGCTGTCAAGCTCCCAACAAGAAAAAACAACAAATACACATAACGAAAGCAGCTCATACTGCATGGAATGACATGTGGATGAGTAAATAAGGGTAAAACTTTCGTTCTTAGGTGAACTATTCCTTTAAATAACTTCAGATTCCCACATAGACCAAAAAAAGAGAGGTCAGAGCAGAGGGTCACATTACAATGGCCTCAATAAGTCTTGAAAGATATTGAAAGATCGCAGAAGAAATTGGTTTTGAACATGTTGAGCTTGCCCATGCAGCTCAAGACCGAAAAGTAGACGTAATTCCTGCAGAAATCTTCAGAATAATGTCCGTAGACACAAGAGGACATAGAATGTGTCTTAAAGACAATCTTAAAGATTGTGATGCGTTTCATTAACCATTATCAGAGCCACTACAGTGTCAGGAAGACTTTCTCAAAACAAAGAAGTACAAATGTAATGAATTTCATAATGCTTACTTATGTCTCCAAGGCCAGTTCTTCTATTCTTAGCCAACTTCATGAAAACTGACAGCAAGGTCACTTTTGTTAACTTTTATAAGATGAAAAGTGTGTAACTGTGTGTGCAAAAACTCTTGGTTTAGATTGACGGGTCTAATGTAGGTTCAAATTACAAATTAAACTTTAAAGTCTGTTATTTGAATGCATTTATATTTTAACTTTAAATCCAGCAAATGAAAATGGAGAGTAATGTATTTTGAAAATCACATGAAAATAGTTTGTCTAATCGATGTTATCTCTCAACCTTAACTAAGTAACCTGAAACTGGGTAGCACTTTATTTTACAGTCCTATTCCCCATGTACATACTGTGTACTTATTGTTGTAATTGCTATAACTGTGTAATAACTATGTACTAACCCTGATCCTACTCCTAAACCTAACCCCAACCAATGTAGTTACCTTACATTTCCCAGAACTTTCTTATGTAAGAACACTTAAGTGCACGTACTGTAAATTAAAGCGCAACCTGAAACTGTACATCAAACTCAGTATGAGTTTATTATGCGCATTGTAGTCATCGATGTAAATTGCAGCCATAAAAACTTCCTTTGTTTCACTTCAAATGTCATTTGTGATTGAGTCAGTGAGCTGGATATTTATGACAGATGGAGTGAACTTGACATTGAGTAATAGTAATGCGATTTGACCACATATATCTGTCAGCTTAATGCAGAGGAAAACTGCATATTTACAGTTTACTGTCACCTATTAAGTATTCACAAACAATTAAAAGATGTGGCATTTTTCACATAAATTCACTTAATAGCACGAGATGATGGCAGCTTTGGGAGATCACAGCCCGTATTTGTGACACATTTATGTGCTCTAATGCGGCAGCAATGCTTTTAACAGTCCCTTGGTCCCGGCTTGATGTTAGGAACAGCGTCATGACTTTGCCCAAGGGCATATTGCCCTCTAAGAGTGCCAGATATGAAGATGCTCACTTTCTGTTTACTTCATTGTAATTCATCTTTATCAGATTGTTGTAAAAAGCTGGCAGAAATTAGAGGCTCTTAAAGCCAATAAAGAAACATTCATGTTATCCAGATGTAAATACCTCAATTATAATTTAAAGCAATGCTCAGATCTCCATTGTTCGACAAATGACTTCCTTTCAACTGAAGATGATTAAAAACATCACATTTTCTTCATTTTTTATGCCATGCCATTTTAAGGGCAATGATTTTATTCTGGTTCTTTTTGTCTATGAACATCTAGAGGTAATGTGAGTTAAATGTTTTTGGGTGGGTGTATATACGTATATTTATATAACAGTTTGTTCTGGTTCTCGAATCTGATTGGCTGAGAGGTCTTTCCAGCTATGCGATCTTTTACTAGGGAAACATTTCACCGTTTGAATTACTGTGCTTTCAGCAGTCGCACAGCGAGTGTCATGGTGGACAAGCAAAGCCGCCATATTTTTACAGCTAGGCCTACTACAGTCGTATTTTTACCAAATTTAGTTTTAAGAGGTTTTTTTAGGTGTTGAGAAATGTTCTTTAAACCTCAAATAAGTGATTTACAGCTGATATACTTTTATTAGCACTGTCAAGGGAAATCCCCTTAAATGTTAAAAGAACAAAGACTAATTCCTCAGCGGACATTTAAACAAATTTTGCGAAAATAAGATTAACCTGAAGAATATCACCTAGAAGCAGATAACACACACACACTCTCTCTCTCTCTCGTTTTGGAGGAGTCTAACTGTCAATTTCAGATTTGAATCTGTGGAGGAAGGAAGTAGTTCCTCACTTTTGCCGGTACTGATTTATTTACTCACTTGTGCCATCGAACTGAAATAACACAATCACGGCCAGTTTGGTCAGTTTTTTTTTTTTGCGCACAAAAAGTATTCTCGTCTCTTCATAACATGAAGGTTGACCCACTGCAGTCATGTTGACTATTTTAACGATGTCTTTAATACTTCTCTGGACCTTTTATGTGCTAATTTCGTCACAGATGTCATCAAAAATATCTTCATTTGTTGTCCAAAGATGAACGAAGGTCTTACAGGTGTGGAATGACATGAGGGTGAGACATTCATGACAGAAAATTAATTTTTGAATGAACTAACCCTTTAATGAATGCACACAATGTTGTTTTTTAACAATGGGCATAAGTCTACTGTGATGTACAGGATGACATAACGCTTACAATTTCCTCACTGAACTTAAACTATATTTTTTTACCCAGTAGGGTAAAAGACTTCTCCTCTGCCATAGAAGATTTAAAAATAGCCAGCTCTGCTACTGCACCTCCACACCTTTATTTAAACTTTAGCCCAGAAGAGGACCTGAGAAGGTACAGTCATTTTGAAAGCAGTTTGTGACCTTACGGAAACTGAACTAAAAGTTTACTACATTAGGACTCTAGGACCGAACTTGCCTACCCAAACATTTAAAGATCTTTTATTGCAGTTTTTCAGTTTCAGTACTCATGTGCATCAGCTCCAAAACCAAGCAGAGCTCAGGTGCAGATAAGGGTAAGTGCTCACGGTGCAGGCCTTGCTCCGAAAACAATTCTTATCTGCCCGACCACCCCAAACACCCTGGTTGTGTTTTAGGAAGCACACTGCTTCATAGATTAAATTGCTGTGGTTGGCTGATAGCTACAGACGGAGAATGTCAGATAATGCTGTGAGCTGTTGAGAGAGGAGCTGCAAGCTCGTGGGAAGTCAGGCACTCAAAAAAATGAACACAGCCGGTTGTTCACTTTATATAATATATTTATATTCAGTTTACTTATAATAATTGAATTTTTTGACTTGAAATGTTATTTTCTATTTTTCTATTAAGGTCCACGTAATTATGTCTCAACTTAACTGTACAAAATCCTAATGTGTTGTCTAAAGACAAACCATTTATGTTAAGTAAAAAAATTCTTACATCCAGAGGGTGGCAGTATAGTGCGACCCCAACTGCCATGAAACCCCGAAGATGAAACCCCAAATCTCATTTGTTAGTTCTGAGTAGCTAATTTCTGTTTGTATCCTGTTTACCTTTAATTATCAGTAGCAACTAATAATTTCAGTTTTTAACATATCATGTATGTTTTAAATTTAAATTTAAAATTATTTTAAGTTATATGGTCTGTTATTTGCAAAATATTATTTGTCTTTTTTTTTAAACACACTAACATAACTCCAATTTTTTTTTTTATTTGTAGATCTAGAAAATGTTAACCACTGTACAAAGACAACATTGTTTTTAATTTTAGTAAACATTGTTTGGGGTCCAAAACGACCCCAAAGACCCTAGAGGGGTTAATAAAATGCTCAGTGAGTGTACAAAATTTTGAGTAATCAGTTTGGACCAAAAGTTAGTACACTCTTATTTTTTAGTTAAGTTTACTTAATGTCTTAACTTAATTGCAAATCTCTAGTACTTTTCACATACTATGTCTTGTTTTACTCATAAACCCTAAGTAAAGATTAATTGATTGGTTTGAGTACCACTTTGTCAAGCAAAAAAAAAAAAAGAAAAAAAAAGTTTTGACGTGGGGCTTTTCTTGATAGACTCTTCCCTCATTTCCTCCACTTGTGCAGTTATCTTTCTCTGTTTGAATTCACTGATTTTCCAAAGTCATCTTAAATGTTCAATTGTCAATTCAACTGAAAAATTTGAGAGAACATCACATAAGTTGACTTCATAAATTGACATTAATTTTCCTAAAATGTTTTATTTTGGACTAACCATTATGGTGGATGGTGTTTCCTTTGCTTTGGCACTTAATTTATATTCTTATAAGTTCATTTATGTTCTGTTTTGGTGCAGAGATGCAACAAGAAATCACAGTTCATATATACATATGTGACTGAAATTTGCAATTCATTTATGTTATATATATATATATATATATATATATATATATATATATATATATATATATATATGAATATCATATTATTAAAATACAAAGTAAAATTATGAATGATGTGACTTTTGTATCTTATTCCAAATAATGATTGTTTATTAAGTTAATAGTAACACAAGGGTTGGTACAATTCCTCTAAATTTGTGATAATATTTAGTAATTGATTCCAGATGTGTCACACAGACTTCAACATTCAGCATGCTAAACACAACAATGGTAACAAATTTAATTTAAAGTAATTATCAAGTACACTCTACAGTTCTTTTTTAGTCACTAGAACTCACGTGTAAGTCAACTATACTTACTAAGCCTTTGTCAGTACAACATACTATTCCTATTTGAATGTTTTGTTGTAAAATGATTAGTTTACTTTGAACTGACTGACTTAAGTTAGTAAAACTCAAACATCTCATGTTGAGCAAAAATAAGTGATAATATTTAGCTTGACTCAAAAATATTATTTCTCTCTAAAACAACCACATTAAGTTAGATAACCTTGAAATATTTGTTTTCAACTTACATAATTAATTTTTGTGGAACCTGTTGACAAGAAAAAATTAATTAAAGTCAAGGTTTCATTTTTTTGAGTGGGTCTGGTCAAGAAAAAAAGGTAACGGCACTGAAAATGTAGTGATACACCTTTGTTTGGAATCTTGGCAATTGCATCAGCCTGCAGTGATGATTAACTGTATTAATTGCTGGCAGAATTGTTATTTGTTAATTGATTAATAAATATAGTTATTTGTTGAACATTTGTTGTCCTTTATCATATTCCTTTATCATATTTCCATTTAAAGCCATACATTACAGTAATTTTACCATGATAGGTATAAGATTGTTGCTTGTATTATAAAAAAAAAAAGATAAATAAAATTTTAAAAACAATTAAAAAAAATAAAATTTACTTATTATTTTATATAGTAAAATGCTCAAAATAAACAAATTATTATAAAACAATATATAAAATAAAGTTTGTATATATATATATATATATATATATATATATATATATATATATATATATATATATATATATATATATATATATATATATATATATATATCCTCATATTTTAATGTGCAACAGTGCAAACCAAAGCTTTCAGAGATTATTCATGACTGAAAAATCTTAACATGTGTTGTTATGCTTTGACAGACAGCTTTTACCACCACACAGACTTACACTGACATTCCATCACCAGATACCTCACGAGGGAACGTTTTCAAGAGGAAAAATAGACAAGATCCAGGCTGAGATGGTAATATTGGCTAACATCAGTGGAATTCATTAAACGTGTAGGAGCTATTTATGAACCTCAAGGAATCCTGCGTATGAAAAATTAAATGTACAATTCTGGAAGAATGTCACTCAGAATTACGTTCCTCATGCATCCACTTAACTGTGTGTCTGGAAGCACAAGATCCCAAGATAATAGTGTCTAAATGACCAACAAAGCACTGTTTTACATCAGTTAAGTACAGACAATTTAAAACATTGAAATCAAATGACAACAATAGAAACCAGGTTCAGATATATATTTATATATATATATAATGAAAACACTAGAGGTCATTTGTTATGTGAGTAAAGCTGTGCACATATGGTTAGAATTACAGCACTTATTGCATTACTCTTCAGAATGAAAACGTGTCATGCCCTATACATCTACTTTGTGGCACAGTAAGAAGTAATTATTGCATCTGACTCATTAGGTAATATATCACACAAGAAAGAGAATTACTGGGAATAGGAATACCTGAACATTAATTTCATACTGGGCCTTGTTAATGCTAATATTGTACACAAAGAATATAGCCAGTTAATGTTTATCTGTTTGTTTAATCCAAGCAAAACACAACATATCTAACTTTAACCTTTGTGTTGTTTGACATTTGCTTAAACTTACAGTAGGGGTTATAAGTTAACCCAGATATACGCTAAATCTCAGCGACGCACCCCCCAGAGAAACCTCATTGTAACTCCCCAATGGACTGCATTTTTGCTTTGTAAAAAAAACCAAAAAAAAAAAACGTTGTTGTTGTTTCTAAATGAATCAGTTTTACTAAGCAGAACTGGCATTGATGTCTCTGGGCAGGACAGCATCTGTAAACAGGCTTATCTTATGATCCATACCATGAATCTTGCACACCATGTACAGAGGGTGTTGGGCTAATGACATCGGTCAAGGGTTCAACTGCGGTGGTAACCAAGAGGGCGGACAGGGGGTGACCTCGCCTTGTACCCCAAAGCATCTGAAAACAGTCTGCTCCATTAGTTGAAATGGCTGCCTGAGGACTGTAATACAGGACCATCAACCAGCTAATTAAATTATCGACAAGGCCAATTTTCTTTAAAGAAACAAAGGAAATAGGCCCATTTTGCCAGAGTCAGATCAGAGTCATTGTTTGATTAATATTACATTTTATAGCCTTAAAAGGCCTGTAGAGCTCAACTAAAATTTAAAGAATAAGAAAAAAGTAAATAAAAAAATAAAATAAAATGACAATTGATATTTTTATTTGATATATTAGAGAGATAAAATTGTAAATAATAATGATAATAATATTTACCAGACTTAAAAGAAAAAAAAATACCTCAAATCAAAGCCACTCCAAATGATGGATTATGATTCATTTTCTCTAATGACAGAGTTACTGGAGAAACCACTAATCTATTTAGTTCTTGTTGGAACTTTGGAATTTGCTCCACCCAAAATGGTGCCTCAAGTATCCAATCATTTTTACGGTGTCACATTCTATCACACGCAATCATAAATCTCCATAAGTGACCCATCAAAGCTTTCAGAGTGAAAAATCCGCCTACAATAGATTGTTACAGTGCTGGAAAAACACTTGATGCAGCTTCACTTCAAAAAATAAATACATTAAAATTCATTCTATGATTTTCTCTCTCTCTCTCTTCTCTCTTTTTTTTTTACATAAACATTGCTGGACATCAAGAGGAATAAATATTTTTATGTAATTATTGTGGAGATTCTACTTAAGCTATCCTAATAGTCTCATTATCAATTAACTGTTTTTTGCTGTCAGTATTTAAGCGTGTCAGATCCTTTAGATAGGTTTTTGGACTCCTGAAAATCATTACACAACATTTGAGTCATTTAAAAGGATGCTGGCATTTGAAATGCACAAAAAAGGTGTATTTCGTAACAAAACTGCCTTTCTCTACAGGACTTTGTAAAAGGACAGGTCTGCATGACTATTTGATATGAAGCCCAAAGACTTGGAGAGAAAATAAAAGGAGATTTCACAGTAAATTAAAACAATAGCCTCAGTTAAATATGAAACATGACTGCACTGGAACAGTTTGGAGGCTGTGTTGCAACCAGTTTGGATTTGTTTACACAAATGTAGCCTAATGGGTCAGAAGTTAGTGCAGAGCATGCCAAGTAATATTTATGAAACTGTCTGCAAAAGAAACATTGCTGTGCATTTTAGGGAAGGCACAGATTAAATACTAAACACACTGCAGGATTCTAGTCTCATTCGTAATGGCAAGTAACTCCATTGCCTAACCTGTTCTGTCTTAGCTCTACTTGATATGTCAAGACAAATACTGACACACATCAGTCATGACTGAGCTGAACACTGACTGACAGCTAGAGATGGGTAAAATATCTTCTTTTGCAGAACAAAATTCTTGTAGTAATTATAATTCTAATGATACTCACATTAATCATGTATTTTCTCACATGCAACAAGCACATTTATATCTATATATATATATATATATATATATATATATATATATATATATATATAAAGCTGACTTTTTTCTCAGAATGGCAAGTTTATTTTTTGAGATTTTGACTTTATAACTAGCAATTGTGATTTTATATCTCACAATCGTAAAAGTCAGAATTGCGAGATAAAAAGTCCCAATTGACCCTTCACAAATGACCGCCCCCTTTAGTTACTGTTGCTTTTTCCGACAAGCCATGCGCTCTTACGCCACACATTATGTTCTCACGAAGTGAAAAATATATCCCGGAGCAAAGAGGACACTGTTTGTCCAGGACAATTCTTTAGTTTAAACAATAAATACCGTATAGCAGCTCTTTAATGTGTCGTGACAGATCGCTGTCGCTCCTTCAAGCAGCTCGTGAATCAACATCTCTTCATACTAGTTAACATCAAATAAACATGAATGAACATCAGAAGGAATGTTGTTTCAAGCGCGGAAAGACGTGAGTGCACACAATGTTTCAAGTTCAAGTTCACCAACGTTAATCTACTAACTCTCCTGACTTTGTCGGGCAAAATGGCAGATTCTGGATTATGATTGGTCAGATCTCCTGTCAATCAAACTGCAAGCGAAGGGTCAGTTTATTTTTTAAAAAAATGGCAGAAACCAGCTTGCCGAAAAATTCAAACTAGCTAGCTCTAAAAAGTTTTTTTAAGAATTTTAATTGATTGTGAAAATTTCTCCTCAACTTAATTCTTACAAGATTAAAACAAATCCAATAAAAACGCTTCATTAAACACTAACAAGTCTTCCCTTTTACCCAAAAACACATAAAATAGCAACTAACTTTAAATTGTACTCGTCCAGATCCAGTGAATGCTGGGAAATAAACCCAATGTTGACTTTAAGTTGTCAACAAAAATAATTCAAAATTATTGGTTTGTTCTAATATCACTTAGACAAACTTTCCGCTACGCTTCAAATCATAAACTCTGGAATTCATTAAACATGGACTTGCACAGCGTGAAAACAGTGAAAAGTCCTAATCAGCACTCTTGGAACGCTGCCAGACCATTGAGATTTTTTAATTTAAGCTCCGGAACTAACTGTTGTATTACTAGCTTTAAATTAATCAATGCAAGTGCAACACTGGATAAACCCTCTGAGAATTACACAATAATATCTAAAGTGCAATGCATTTAGTGCAATTACACCCACAGAACACATTTCCATAAAACCTTTTAAACTTAAACAAAACTTTTTTGTTTTGTTATAACGCTCCAGGCCCTGAAAAGCAAAGTAAGTAAAAGCTTTTTTAATGGGGTTGGGCACATGTGTCAAAGCTTTACAGGATTAAAATGTTTCAAGTGTCTTCTTGAATTATTGTCCATCACCCTAAAGCTTTCTCTTCTCTTACATTTCTTACAACACAAAACTGTATTTTGACATCCAACATGACCAGCGTTGGTATCTGTAAATTACGTTTTTTTGGTTTTGTTTGCCTCAAGTAATTAAGTATGTTCCACTAATTAAATCAAGTTAAATAGAAGCCTCTCACCAAAAAAAAAAAAAACCCATAAAACTATTCTTTATTTTGAGTACTCTCTGACTGCCTTAATACAGTAAATAGTTTAATAGTTTAATTATATTATCACAAATTGTATTCTTCCCTAAAATGCCTTATGTAATGTGTGTGGAGTAAATGTGTGGGAAATATTACATCCCCCAAACAAATAGGCAAAAGTGAATGTGATATCATCGCAAGACTCGAAATGATGATGAAATGTTATACGGAAATATCCAAATGTCTGCTAATATTTAATTGTACTCATGCAAATTTTACAGGGGATTCTTCATATTCAAATCAGTATGAAATGGAAGTTGCGATAGTCTTGTCTTCCCTTTTGTGATGTATAAATGAGTAAAATGGCTTTTTGGACAAGAAAAGTGTTGGTTTTGTGTGTTTATATGTATAAACGTGTGTCTCTTGCACATTGTGAATGTACATATACCCCATGAACAGAGTTCTACCAATCTTGCAATAACAAGAGACCTCCTGTGGTGTAACCATTCAAAAAATATAAATGCATTACAATTTTTCATTCAGCAATAGTGCAAATATGTGTGAAATGGATATTTTTCCCTGACTTAATTTTTCCTTATCTAACAGCTCAGAATAGCCACCAAAAAGGGTTTGGGACTGAGTGTGTTCCTATGGTTTCATCAGCTGTATCAGCTTTAGCTACATGACATATACATTCAATCCAGAAGGCTAAAAATTGGCAGATAAAAGCTGCAAAGTAAGACGTGAAGTGAAAAACTGACTCAGAAGAGAAGCTTAATTTCCCCTCCGCCTTAAAATGATTAAAATTTCAACACTCCAGTCGGGTTTTAGTGCTTTGTTTTCTGTGATTCAATAAAACCACTAAGATCAAAAGAGGTTAAGACTGAAGAGATTATCTAAAGGTTAAGTGCTGTCTTGAAGGGCACCTAAGATCTGATTTTTAATTCATAATGTTTTTGCTTCACTTTTCTTTGGCCTCTTCAGCAGTTTCATTTAGAGAAGACTGACCTCAAAATAAAACTTCTCGTTTCACTTTTCCCACTAAATAATAAATAAAATCACTACTTAGTTTTCTCTTAAAACAAGCTAAATTTACTTGAAAAGCTAATTTGTGTAAGATAAATTATGACCAAAGAAAATCTTAAGGCCCTGATATCCATCAAAGTTATTTTCCTTCTTTACTTTGGGGTTAAAAGAAGTTTGGGGTAAAAGAAATGCAAGAGCAGCAGTATACTGTTAGCAAACATCCTGACACTTTCCATGCTGCTGAGAATATCGTTTAGATGAATGTTCAATAACAAAACAAAGACAATAAAAATGACAGCGGTAAGAAAACAGTAGTTAAGAAAGCATCTGATGTGGATGTTTGCACAAGCATTCCAGTAAAGTCACATCATGTTTATTTATATAGCACTTTATACAATTGTTTAGAAGCAAGCAGCTTTACCATATTTGTAAAGTATACGCTGGAGGAAAGTTTGAGTGAGAACCCAAGTGCAGCTTTATTGTCCATCAATCAAACATAAATCCAACTTGGAACATGAAACATGGTCTTTACATGGCTTGGCATGACTTGGCAAAAAACAAAACATGAACAGCATGAACTCACCACAGTGGTTACAGTGACACACAAAATACACAAACATCAACAAGGTCCAAGGCAAACAAGAGGGTTTAAATACACAATGATTACACCCAGTGAACAAGACATGAAACAGGGGAATCACATGACATGACATGACAGGAGCACATGGCAAAACAAACATGAAACATGACAATGACAATGACCTAGACATTGAGCATGAAACAAACAATTACAATGAACAGGACATGAGACATGAACAACACCAAAACTAGACATTACAGTATTCAACATGAAAAAACAGTGTCAGTGTCTTTTTCAATTAGAATTGCAACTTTATTTTCTACTGTAATGCGACTCTTCGGTGTGTTCATGTTTTTACTCATGGACATCCAAATTTGAGGGACTGAACAGAAGAAATGAACCAGAGAATATTTCCACATCAAAGAAGACGGAGCCTCAGAGTCACAACCTATACTAGATCATCACCACAGACCAATGGTAGTTCAAAGATGTTTACCAGCAAGAGTGAACTTTTCCGGAAAGTTCGCTTTGGCTAGCGGTTTCGAACTCCCGAAATGAACACAAAACAAACTTTGTTGTGACTTGATATTTGTCACGTTCGGCGGAAGACAGGAGACGAGGTTGACGAATAACAAGCAGGTTTTTAATTCAAAGACAGGGCAGACACGTACAGAGTGCATAGCACAAACAACAACCGACAGGGATGAATACACAGACGGGAACTTAAATACACAGAAGACTCAATGAAGGACAGGTGATAGGGATCAACTAATGATGTGGAGACAGGTGCAGACAATGACAGAAAACCACGACGAATCTAAACATGACAAGACTGAACTACACATGACGACGACATACATCTGACAATATTGAACTTTCGGTTCCAAAAACGGAGGTAACTTTCAGGATATGTAAGTAGCCATAGTAACTTACTCTCTGAACATAACCTTCTCCAGAGCAAGTTATGTTCCAGGGTTCGTTTGATTAAGAGGTATTCAGATGCGTGTTCTTTAATTAATATAGTTATATTAATGTAACTACATTTGTTTTATAGTTACAGTTCTATATACAATATTATATACAATACATTTTATATATATAATAATATATATATATATATATATATATATATATATATATATATATATATATAGCACTATTATAATGATTAAATGTTTATTCAATTCTAATATTTGTATTTATTTTATTGTAATCTCACACATGGATCTGCTTTTTTCATTTTTATAACAGGATGTTTTCATCTTCTACAATTTCTATAATAAAATACATATGTGAAATCTTATTAAATTTTTATCATCAAACAATAGAATTCTTATTCTCAGTGAATAAAGTTTATTTATTGAAAAAATGATTACACAGCCACCAAATAGGTGGCGATGTGTACTGAGTAGGTTATGTAAATCGCCATTAAACAAAAGAAGTAGAACATACTAATATCACATATAAAATACTGATTTAGAAAATGATTTTTGTTTTTCAGTCTGAACATCTTTTCATTTTCTCCAGTAAATGAAAACAAAAGATGTTTACAATTTTAACTGAAAGTGTCTTCAAATGAGAGAATCATTTCCTAATATTTCATGAAGCAGAGCTCTCTGGTGGGTATGAATGGTCGTTCCAGAGTTTCTCTGGGGAATCTGTTAGTGATGGCTGGATGAAGGTTAGAAGGGACTCCAGGACCGTGTCTCTGGATTGTGTCCAGGATGGGAGTAAAGCCAGTAGTCTCAATGACAAACACAAGGCCATCTGTTGAGCTCTCATACACATGAGAAACTTCCACCAATGCTCGTCCTCAGGGTTAAAAAAAAAAAAACCCAGACATGAGCACAAGTAGAATTGACAAAGGCAGTTACTTTACTCGCCTTAGTTTCAGGCATTATGAGATCAGCGGACATGTATGGTGACAACATAATCTCAAAATGGATTCAGACAGGGTGGAAACATTTGACTGGAGGCACTGTGTGAGATCAGTTGACTCATTTTAGGTTTCACCTGCACTGTAAGTCGAGTCGCAAAAAGAAAAAGAATACAAATTATTTTCACAATATGTAAACTTTAACCTTCTAGACATTGTTATCTTGACTCAAAGGGTTATTAATGAAGAAGATATTCTGTAAAAGATATCATGTACTTCAGTTACATTTTAATATGATAACAAGTTTAAAGCACATTTAACAGCCTATGTTATAATTTTTTATTGCATGTGGACAAAATGCTGCAATTAGTTTTAATTTATATAGATATATTTTATTATTATTTTAGAAGTGTTTTTTTTTTTTTTTTTTTTTTTAACCAGTGCATTTCTTATTCCAGGTAGTAACACTGACAGAGGGGGTAAAACAGAGGTCATCCACCAATTCTGTATTTTCCTAATTAAAAATTAAGGCTGTGAGTAATATTAGCTTTTGACTAAAACACAGTTAAGGCTCTAAAGCTTTACAGCACATTTAATTAAATCATGTCCTTTGGTCATGATTAGGTAAGTGCAGAATGTCTGAATCAAAGTCACTAATGCCTGTCATATTATCTCGCTTATTTTCATGGCATCTGTCAGAAGTGTTTTTATAACTTTGGTGACCTCACTATTTCAATAATGCAAAAAGATTAAAATACGGTTTGGTAACACTTTATGATTAAGCAAGCAAAATATAATGGTGCAGTTATGACATCAATATGTAGGGCAAAACGTAGAAACGAGTTCAGTTCGGCACTTGCGATAAGTCAATAAGTCCCAAAGTCAAAGGGTTCTTTTTAAATGGAACTTTGGTTAAATGGCTGAAATAAGATCTGTAGTGAATACAAGCTCAAGACACTTTCATGTTATATCTGTGTGCATCTGTGTAAATGCTCGGGGATGAGTTTCACAAATGTCTATTTACAACATGCTTTTGAAGCATTGATCATTGTAGCCAATCACAGACATATCTGTTGAGCGCATGAACACAATGGCCAATCAGGGGTGTTGAAGAATCCCCCCAACAGTGCTCAAAATGCTTGGGGGAAATTCTGCTATCGTCACATTTTTTAAAATTTCAGTATCGACTTGGTACCGAAGACAGTTCTTTTGAAAACACTATACAGAACAAAACAAACAGTTCATTGCCAAGGCCCAGCGTGCTAAAGAAACACATCAAAGCTTTCTCATACGCTTTCTTGATATCAGACAGAAAATACTGTTCTCTTCACAATAAGAGGATGAGTCTGGCTTGAAATATGACCCAGCTGAAAAGTCTAAGCATGGAAATAATACAAATAAAAGAAACAATTCACTTTTACGTGTTCCTCAGTGCTTTGCAGTTTTGTAAGGCTCCAGCGATGGTGACGACTAACGAAGCCACCAGCCATAGAAGAGTGGAGTAAAAAGCTGTAAAACCAAGCTTGGGGAATAATACTGTCTTCGCGTGCTATAGGAAATTTTATAATTCCCACTTCCGAAGTTGTGATTCAGAGCTTATCGCATTTAAGTTTCGTTATGAGAGGCCGTTCATGAAATTTTTTACATGGTAAACTCGTATTTGCGATAATTTTGAGAGCATGTGAAGGCAGCGTTAGTCACACAGCACATGAACAACATGAGTATCCAGTGTAGCCCTACCATCCTAAACTACAATAGAATACAGTTCTGCAACAACAATATATAACATCCCAGGCTCGCAGTCTGCACCCATGTCATGTGCCATTACAACAACCCCTGCAGTATCCACTGTCAACGCAGTGTGTAACTTAGCCATCACGATATGCCCCCACACCACCACCACAGTACCCTCACAGTTTCGACAGCCAAGTACAAGACAGTGCTTCCATTGCCAGCAAAGGAGACCAGAGGAACTATGTACCCATTGTTATTGTTGTGGTAGCAGTGAGCACTTTTCAGCATGCTGCATAACTAGAGGCAACAAATTCCAAAGCAGAACTCCTTTAAATAAGAATGGAACAGGCATTGACCCAAACCACCAAAATGTCCCACCAACTTACAAAGCAATACTTTGACAGTGTAAAAGAGTCAGTCATTCCTGTTCTTGTCTTAAAAGAATCCAAGCATTTTGCTACAGTGTGGTTGAACAAGTGTTGAGGCAGAGAAGTCACTGAAAACAGTGAAGTAAGTAAAGGGCTTTCCCAGATAGCAACTTATTGCTGCCCATATTCAGCCTACATCTGCCAAGACGTGGTGTGGAATGATGGCGCTTGGGTGGACCCAATACATTATGACCAAAAAGTAAGGTGTACTAACTTGGCAGAACTTATTTTGAGAAACATGTCTCCAAGAGGGGGTCCAAAGAAACTTTGAAATTACTGGGAGGATGAAGTCCACATTTTCATCTGCCAGGTTGCAAAGAATACTGCAATCTATGAAGTGAAACCAGAGCAGAGCAAAGGCAGAGCAAGAGTGTTGCATTGTAATCATCTTCTCCCCTGTGATCACTTACCTCTGGTTACCACACTGACTGACAACGCAACACCAGAGCACATAGTTTCACCTGCTGAGATAATGGAGGAACATGAGAATGACAGTGAAAGTGATGAGAAGTACTTTGTCCAAGTGGAGCCCTACCATTTTAGGACACAGCAAAATAGTCATAAAGAGATAGAAGTGGAAACCACGCCACAACTCATATCTACTTGTGAGAAATTGTCAGATCAGTCGGAGACTGGAAACAAATCAACACACCTGCTAAAGAACAACGCTTACTTGCCAAAGAACAAAACTTGCCTGCTGAAGAATAACGTTTACCTGAACAACATTTTTACCAAGTGAAGAACAACATTCACCTGAAAAACATGTACCTGCAGAAGAACAACTGATCAACAGTATCCTGTGCAGAGGAATCCTGTAGAGGAGCTTGACATTAACGACGACCAAAGAGGTTCACATATGATAACTTTGGAACTACATGCTACAGTGTGCAAAATGCAAGATATTTTAACCCATTCCTTATAGACACCAAATATAAATGATTGGGTACCAATGACAGATAACTACTCTCAGCCCTCATTTATCTGTGATCCACCCAGTTACAGAAACCTAATGAACTTTCACTTGACCAGGTCTCAGATGGCATTGCAGAACTGTAATAACACAAACTCCCATCATACATTCATTTACTGCCCTAATTCACTGAAACTGTTGTCAAACAATGGATGGTTTCACTCACATAGAATCAACTGTTGTTAGACCAAGAGAATGTGGACTGTTAAAAGGCCTAGACAAACTAAATGAACTGAAGCATTCCTTGGAGCACTTTTGAGACATCGGTCAGAAGAATATTTTTGCAATGGAATGAACTGTTTCCTAAATGGACTATTTCCTAAATGGACTGTTTGCTCATGGACTTGGTGTCTATAAACGTGGGACTCTTATTTGTGGCATTAGCCTATCGCACGTGAGCCAAGGAATGCTGTTAATTAACCAACAGGGACTCTGTGTAACAGAAATCAGATGTGTGTTAATTGAAAATATGTGCTTGTTTCAGAAGATTTATGCATTGCAAAACTATCACATGTGACGTGTTACTTTTATGACTGTGAAGTGAAACTTTATGGCCGAGCTGGTTTATGAATTTTAGTGCACTGATGTCCGGACTACATCTTATTTTGTGGGGGGAGAGTGTGATATTGATTTTGTACCCTTTATGAGTTGATCAAATATTTTCTGTTCTTCCTATTTTATATTTCTCTTTCATTCTCTGAAAAAAAGTCATTTCGTTACAAAAAGAAAAGGTTCATTTGAATCAGTTTCCTGAGTTTATTTAAGTAATGATATTGTATGTATTTAGTCAAGCTTGTGGCCATGTAAAAGAGAGAACATTCAAAGTGAAGGAAGCCTCTTTTTCAGGAGTATACCACACATAAAACTATAACAAACTTGGCTGGCAGGCTGGCAACATTATTGACTATGCACCTGATCAACAAAACCATACATACAATACACAACACAAGACATTTCAGTGAAATGTAACACTATCAATTATGAATTCCGATCAAAACCTATATCACTTCTACAGTACTAGTGAGGATTCAGATCAAACTTGCTCAAACAGCATAGTATAGTATAGTATAGTATAGTATAGTATAGTATAGTATAGTATAGTATAGTATAGCATAGCATAGTATAGGATAGGATAGGATAGGATAGGATAGGATAGTATAGTATAGTATAGTATAGTATAGTATAGTATAGTATAGCATAGCATAGCATAGCATAGTATAGTATAGTATAGTATAGTATAGTATAGTATAGCATAGCATAGTATAGTACAGTATAGTATAGTATAGTATAGTATAGTATAGTACAGTACAGTATAGTATAGCATAGCATAGTATAGTATAGGATAGGATAGGATAGGATAGGATAGGATAGGATAGCATAACATAACATAACATAACATAGCATAGCATATCATAGTATAGTACAGTATAGTATAGTATAGTATAGCATAGCATAGTATAGTATAGTATAGTATAGTACAGTATAGTATAGTATAGTATAGCATAGCATAGTATAGTATAGTATAGGATAGGATATAGGATAGGATAGGATAGGATAGGATAGGATAGTATAGTATAGCATAACATAACATAACATAGCATAGCATAGCATAGCATAGCATAGTATAGTACAGTATAGTATAGTATAGTATAGTATAGTATAGTACAGTATAGTATAGTATAGTATAGTATAGCATAGCATAGCATAGTATAGTATAGTATAGTATAGCATAGCATAGCATAGTACAGTATAGTATAGCATAGCATAGCATAGTATAGTATAGGATAGGATAGGATAGGATAGGATAGGATAGGATAGGATAGTATAGCATAACATACATGCACAGGCTCAAGGGAGATTAACAGAAAATTTCTAACAGAAATGCTGCAAAATGCTCGTAGTGAATTCACTCAAGCCATTTACAAATAAATCAATGTTCCTTCACTTATTTGAGTTGTTACACTAAATGCATGTGTTCATTTTTATGATCCAAGCACAATATGCCCTGAAATAGATAGTCAGCATGAAAATCAGGCCTGTCATTTAGCAGAGTCAAAGCTATCATTATTAATTTAACATTTAAAGAAATCTAACAGCTTGGCTTTTGAAGAGTCAGCCTGTCAGAGACTGAAAGCTGGGTTCCCAAATCTGTCAGTGCTAGTTTAGCCACAAAGCTGTTTGAGGCTTAAATCCATATTTTCCATCAAAGACCCTGTTGTCACCAAGTTATGATGTCTTTTCCAGAGTCAAAGAATGTTCATGCATGGACGAAAGCTTCACAGAAGAGCGGAATCAGGCAGTTTTCTTGGATGAAAGGAAGTGACTGTGACTAAAAGCCATCTGGATGATGCTGTGCGGTGTGAAAGCTGAGGGGTCCTTTCTGTTTGTGTCTGTGCAATTGGCCACTCACACACTGATGCAGGAATTCTAAGGTGAGAGAAATCTAAACGGCATGCATTGGTGGCTGATAGAGTTAATAACGCTGCTCCGAAATAGATAGAGGTCATGCTTAAAAGAGAATTTGGTCAGCAATCACTTTATACGCAACTACATTCAAATGTTAAATAACCATAAACCATTCAATAAATGCGATGTGTTAAAGGCACTATGAATCAACAGAAAAAAATTGTTAAGAAAGTTATAACAGAGATGGAATATTGTTCATGCTTTTCTTGTATAACAAAGAAAGGCACAATGTAAACACTTGTTCCTGAAGCCATATGGTTTGTTTATTCATCAGAGTTTAGGTTTTAAATTGTGAATGTGTGAACTCTTGAAGAAGATTGAAAGTGACTCAGAGGAGATCAAACTCATTAGCTAATTTACAAAGCTCATTTTCCAAGAAGTTTGAGTGTTTATGTATACACTGCTTCTGTATTTCAATGAGATTATTGTGTCAGTACAAAGTCACATCAATGTCTCTATTACTACAAATCCAAATGAATGTACTGAATTTACATTCAATTCAATATTGTCATCTCTCATAAACTTGTGGAATCAGGTTCATTTACTGACATCCAAATACAGTAGCATAGTATCAATGAAATTAAAATAGTACTGTTTCTAGATTAAATTACATTTTTATAGTTTAAATTACGATTTTTTTTATGAAAGATAATTATTGTGATGCTTTGATAGTTGATAATTGATAGTTTTGGCCAGTAAGTGGCAACTTATTCTTCAAAAACACTGATTCATTCAGAAACAAAACAGGTGAATGTTGTCATGAGTCAGTGAAGAAACATTCAGTCAACTGATTCTTGAGCTATTGAGAACTGTGTATTTACGTAATTGTAAATTACGTAAAAGCTTTTACCTCTCTAAATAAAGATCACAAAAGAATGTTCTGATCTCAGAGCCTCACATATTTTTCAGTGTGTTAACCAAGGAATAAATTCTACTTCCTGTACTGGAACAATGCATTGAGCATCAGACATGTATGACTGCTCTTCTGAACTTTTGCCAGCCTCCTTATTCATTCGTGTTCCCATTACTTTTGTGCAGAATTTAAAGGCCCTATGGGCTAATTTTGGGCCAATTTGCCCAGGCTTCAATCTTCTTGCCAAAACTATTTATAGATCATTTCATGGTCCCTTGTATTATGCTTGTCAATCACAGAGAGCCGAAGGCTATCTGAGCTTCGACTTGCTTCACGTTTTATTGGAAAGACAGCATTTGAAGACCATAGAAATCGGCATATGGATCCAAAACCACTGCTGTGATAATCACAAGGGCCTTTGTGTGCATTACTCAACCTGATGATTTTATGGACAAAACTGTCAGCTCTTAACTGTATCTTAAAAGCTCCAGGAAGACAGCGTTCAGAGACTGTAATTATGTTTCCCAATGCACAGATCAATACTGTGACCAGTCACAGATGTGACTGTTTTAGCACCTGTGGGTAGGTTTGATACTCCAGGCCACTTAACACATATGTGGCATTAAAACTGACATCATAACTGACAAAATTATAACTTATAGATTAATATCACCTTACCTCAAATCGAATTTACTATCTTCCAGAAGACAACTGGATCACCGAAAGAAAAAAAGTAGTGCCATTAGTGTTTAAAAAAATAAACTTTCTTGGTATTTGCCGATATTGTGATATGTTCACTTTGCACTTGAAAAGTGCCAGGCCGTATAGCAAGATCCACACACAAAGAGTCATCGAGAGTTTTACATCTTCAATCTGTGACACGTTCAGTAACCGTGCACATTATAAACGGGATAGAAATGGAGGCTAGCAAACAAAAACAATCTCTAGCATTACTTTTGACCATAGCTTTTCTTGAAAGACGTGTGTGTAGAGCTAGTGGTGGTTTGTTGTTGTCTCACTAACTGCATCAGCTTCTGCACTCCTATTGGTTTTTGATTTGACGGTTGTCGTAGGAAAAGCCACACTATAAGATTTTGCCTCAAAACTTAAAAATTTTAAATTAAAAAAGGTCAAATTTAATCACAATGGTCATTAATTGACCACCAGCGAACGTTAAACTAGCGATCAAAGTCTTCAGATTTTGATCCAGGATCAGAGGAATCTTTTAGGATTGTCAAAATTTGTCTCAAACATCCAAATTGTGGCCAAGTGTGCACCCAGCTTCAGATCAAATGTAGGACGGTTTATACATGAAACCCCTGAACTCAACTGTGATTAAAAAAAAAAAAAAAAGTAAAAAGAATTTTGAAATAAGAAGTATTCCATGGCAAAAACAAGCTTCCATAAAAAGGTAGCATGTAGACCATTTTAAAACCAAGTTTATATTTAAATATAATCAGTTCTAATATGATGAGGTTAAAAAAAATCTCATTAAAAGTTATATGCTGATATTTTTCAAGCTTGTAAAATGGCCTTGTGGTCTGAAAGTTAAAGCTCTGAAAATTTGTTGACATTACTTTCAAAAGCATGGCTATGCTTTGTAAACTTTATTTCTTCCATTCTTGCTTTTGTATAATAATTGCCATTTTTCTGCCTGACTCTCCACAGCATTCTCCTCAGCAATCACCTTTGCAGCTGTTGCCTGGAGATATCTTATCTCCAAAAGATCAACACTTCAAAGCATAATCCTCAACTGGCTGACACCCTCTTGACACCTATTGTATCTGAATGACAGCTTCCTATAGTATGTCGAACCTGATCATTTCTCACATGCCCACACGTGTGTGCTCACACACGCTCACACGCTGCTATTGATGGCTTTGTAAGGTCCCAGACCACCGACAATGATTTAAAAAAATAAATAAATACAAAATGGAAAAGATGAGGAAATTGTTGTTTAGGCTATTTCTTCTTTTTAAAAGAAAGGTCAGGCCTTTATCGTAGCGTTTTAAGACTTTTCATAGAAAGCAATCTCTCTGAAGATGAAAAAGAGTCTATAAAACGGAGTGCATTTTAGTGAAAACAACCGCACATTTGCATTTGAAAGACAGCATTTGAGAGAGTAAAGGTAATTTACTCCCCCTCCGCCCTTTCTTTTACATCAATGGCCAAATGAGAAAAATACTCTGTTAGTACAATAACTTTGAAAGCTATGAACTTTGTGTCACACACATTTGACAGATGAAGGCAGCAGGTAGTCTGGGCCTAAAGATCTCTCTCAACAGCATAATTTCATACATCAAAGCCTGTATGTGCTTCAATATATATTTGATGCTTTTATTCAGTCTGTACTTTTGCTTTTAACATGAAAAACCACAGGTGGTTCTGTACAAGCTATGACAAACTGAAAAGGGTCAGAGTCAAAAGATTTACAGTAGAATTTTGGATTGTTACCACTGGAATATATAGAAACAAGTATATCCAATGATTAAAATCAGATAAAAACAAAGACATGTTTGATAGAATTATATAATCGTTCTTAACCTACAGATCTGCAGTTATCTAAAAGGTTATTTACCTGGTCATATGAGCAATCTGTTATGGATATTTTACAATATCATTTTTGAGGTCAGCAAAAAGTACTCCTTTAAGTATATTTTAGAGGTTATTCGTTTGTTGAAATCAACAAATCAACATTCATTTGTCTGTTTGGTTAAAGAGCTTGAAACATTTAATTAATCTGATGCTTTACAAAAGAATAATTTAACAATATTAAACTAGTCCGAACTGTGCAACACAACATGTTGAGGCCCTTTTTGGTTGGAACAACATGAGGCCAAGTAAATAATGACAGACTTTTTCATTTTTGATTGAACTTTCCCTTTAAAGAGGTCCCAAAAAGAAGCTGAGCTCTTTAGCTCACCCTCACTACATTTCTGAGAGGCTATTTGTAAAATTGATTGCACCTTTGCAAGCAATACAATCTTCATCTGCTCTCCACCCAGTTCGATCAGCATTCTCTATCGACACTCTCTTCTGACACAAACAGCAGTGATATTGTACAAGTTGAGTTCTGAACAAACTGAGGCTGGAGCTCTGAACATATCACCTGATGAAAATTAGAGGAGGATATATAGCAAGTGAGTGTATCTTAGATTCGAGTTCGCGGCCTTATTCTCCATCATCTCTAAGAATAGTGGGCAAACATCTATGAGCTTGAATGTCCTTGATGAGGACTAAGGGAGACAAAAATATAATATAGATGTATCTAAATATTGGAGATGCATAATATATTGGCGATTATGTCAGTATTGGCCAATTCAATAAAAAATTAATTACCATTTTTACTGTGCCAAGTTCCAAGCTATTCTACACTACTGGCACACGAAAGCAAAAGAGATAAAATCTAATAGCTTCACTTCATTACTGAACGGTAACTATAAAATGGTCACTATAAAATAGTTTGGTAGCACTTTATTTTACAGTAGATGTATTTTCCTGGTACATGTATAGTAGTTATGTTGTATTTACAGGTAAAAGAGTGGTAACACAGAGTACCTAGCTGACATGTATATACATGTAAATATACATGTAAATATGAAACACTGCTGTACTTTGCAGTGGTACATCCATGGTAACTACTTTGTACCTATGGACAAGTGCTGGGAAATAACGTGTTCTTATTTATAGTGTCCGTATATGGTAACTAATGGTATTTACATGGTTACTATGCTGTACTCACGGACAAGTGTGGACACAAATAATGGACACTTGCTTACAGTGTACAATGTGCTTACCAAAATGATACACTGCAGTAACTATACAGCACTTCATAGTGTTAATACTTATCAAGTAGTGCATTTAAGCAAGGCTTTTGACACATGAGAACTGAGTATGCCAAGTACAAATAAGAGTCTGGTAGCTTATTGGAGTGTTTCTGATCTATCAACACACACATAATTATTAGGGTATGTATGTCATCAAAATACCCCTACTGGCCCAATTGATTAAGTTATCATTGTCCAGTAAAGATTAGGCAATAGTATATCATCCAGTACTCAAGAAGTATCTTGCACCATGCTTATTCCCACCAACCTGAGTAATGTGTAACTTACACATTAAATAACTGGTATATTCACTATTACATTCATAGTAAGTACATGGAAATAGGACTGTAAAATAAAGTGCACCCTTGTACTACATAATTAACTTAAAGTATCTTACTAGTTACCATAAATAAGTGCCTGTTATTACCTACACGTGTACAGTACAAAATAGTTACCATGTACAGTAGGTACAGTGGGTACAGTTACGTATCTGTTAGTTAACATATGCTGACACTATAAGTAAGTTCCCGTTATTACCCAACACTTGTCTATAGGTACAAAGTAGTTATCATGGAAAGTACCCCTGGAAAGTACAGCAGTGTTTCTTATTAGTTTCCATGTATATGCTGTTATGGAACACAGACTCAGAAAGATGGATATTGAGCGATTGAGTTTATTAAACACACCAGGATCTGAACAAACGGGATGGAAGGAGATCGTGGATGAACACTGCGGCGCACACACTTTGGTGATTGTGTCGGTTCTGTGGGGTGATCCGGAGGATGGAGATCGCAGGAGACACTGACGAATGGGAGGACGATGGAGACACAGAGGTACAGGTAAGACGACGAAGCAGGAACTTGTCAAACGGTAAGTGAAGTCGGTAAGTGAGTCCTTTACTCATAGTTGAGACCAGACAAAGTGCCAGAGTGAAGTGTGTGCTCTCATCCTGTGCTGGTGATGAGATGATGTGGATCAGGTGACCATGATCAGTACTCTGTTGATGGTGCTCGCTGTGATTGGGGGATGACAGAGCTGACCGATCTCTGACACATTCATGTCAGGTCAGTACCTTGTATTACCACTCTTTTACCTGTATGTACAACATAACTACTATAGATGTACCAGGAAAGCATACGTACAGTAAAATAAAGTGCTTCCAATAGGGTTAATGTTCAGTAACCTATTCGCTTCTAGGCTGAGCTTGTTCTGTTTCTTCCATAAAAGCAGTGGTTTTATGGATGCTTCAGAGAGATACGCACAGTACAGTGAAGTGAAGCAGTTATCATTATCCAGCAATGAGCCGACGCAGATGACCTTTTAAAAATGTGCAGGAGGAGATTAATTCATATGTCAGAGGAGAAAGCAAAGGAGGGTTTCCAAACCCCAGGCTGGATTACACAGACACGTGTGAAGGTAAATATCTCATGTTGTGTTGAACTTCTTATTCTATGTAAGTTGTTTGAATATTAACCTGAAACAAAATAAATAGCTAATATTTGCTGATAGTGATATTGATATTTTCATCAATAACATGTCATGGATTTCTACAAGGGTCATGCACCATTCAGCATTAAAAAAAGAAAATAAAAGAAATTCCTCTTAAATTCCATTTCAATTCTAAAAAACAAAATCAGAAAAAAATCACGAACCATCATTTACTCACCTTGCTCTAATATCTGTATGACTACTGTCCACTACAAAAAAAACCACAACAACAACAGCAAAAAAAAAAAAAAAAACCTTTAAATTAAGCAGATAATTTTCTGAATGTTTCAAACTGTAACGTTGGGCTGAAGACAGGAACGGGATACGAGGTAGCAGTACAATAAACAGGTTTAATCAAAGGATTACAGACACGAAACAGAGTACGCTACATGCAAACAATAACCGACCGGGACAAAGACCAGAGGAGGAACTTAAATACATAGATCACGAGGGTAAGACAGGTGATGACAATAACTAATTACAAGAAACCAGGTGATGACAATGACAGATAACAAGGACTAAACGAGACGGAACTAGACGTGTGTGACATTACACCCCCCCCCCCCCCCCCCGAAAAAGGCGCGTCCTCGCGCCATGACGAAGTCCTTAGGGGTGAGGTGAAGAGGGCGGAGGCTTCGGAGGAGGGCGTGGTGCTGGGGACAAACAGTTTACCGAGGAAGGTGACCGCCCCCAGGGTGAAGTTGACAGAGGGAGGGGCCAGGGCGGAGTCCAGACGGAGTGGGTGGATGACGTGCTGGGGCTGATCGATGGCGACGGAATCCTGGTAGTTGGTGGAGGAACCCGGGGAACTCCTCGGCCGACGGACCTCGGCACCGCCGCCGACCCGGAAGTTTGGCGCCGAGCCGCTGGCACGCGGGACCGAGGAGCCGACGCTGGTCTGGCAGGACGGAGTGACGCTGTGGTGAGTGAGGATGACGGGGAGGACGCAGGGAGGGAGGAGCTCAATGACGACGAAGGGGTGATGGGTGGTGGTGAAGCCACCAACCCGGAAGTCCGTGTCGGAAGCTGAGTGCCGACCCCCGTAGGCCGACCTGGAGAGACGAACGAGTCCAGCGGAACTTCCGGGCTGACGGGCCGAGGAGGTGATGAGGGAACTGTGTGACGAGGTGCTGGTGGCGGGCTGCAGGGTCCAGAAGGTGACGGGGGTGTGGAGGCTTGGAGTGGCACTGGGGGCTCCGCCTCAACCTGGGTTGGTGGCAGGGTAGCCCGAGGCGCTGGTGAGGAGCCGCACGGAGTGGGTGACGGGGACAGAGCCGATGAGCTGGCCGACAGCAACGGTGGCCACGGATCCAGGGGGCTGGTTGTAACCAGCGAAGGAGACGGGATCGGGGAGACAGGCAGGCTTCCGAACTGGAACGGGGCAGACGAGATTTTACGGGCGGGGATTTGGGTGGGGATTGGATCCGCGGACCACGGATCGATAAAGTTCCGGGCCGCTCCTGGCTCTGTGATGGACTGTCCCCCGAACTCATCGACTCTCCCCTCGACCTCAGCGCGCACCCCGGGCTTCCAGGCTGAGGGGGAGCGGTAGTCCTTGTGGAACGCCCAGAGAATGCCCCCCAGGTAGGGCCTGGCTTCCGGGCTTAGAAGTAGAGCCGCCGTGGGTAAGTCCATCTTGATTTTGAGAAAAGTTTCTCGTTGTTTGGTCGGTTATTCTGTAACGTTGGGCTGAAGACAGGAACGGGATACGAGGTAGCAGTACAATAAACAGGTTTAATCAAAGGATTACAGACACGAAACAGAGTACGCTACATGCAAACAATAACCGACCGGGACAAAGACCAGAGGAGGAACTTAAATACATAGATGACGAGGGTAAGACAGGTGATGACAATAACTAATTACAAGAAACCAGGTGATGACAATGACAGATAACAAGGACTAAACGAGACGGAACTAGACGTGTGTGACACAAACATTCACTTAATTTTGATACATTTTTCAGAAACCAAGACTATATATTAAGTAATTTTCCTTCTCACGTAAAATTCTTGATTTAAGAATGTTTAGATATTTGTGCTGGAAAATATTACTAATAAGTAAGAAAATATTGATTTGCAATGTGGGATTCAAAATAGGAATGGAGCAACACTGACTTTTATTTTATTGCAGTAATAATAATTTTTGAAAAGCTACATATTGAAATTTTTGATAAAACAAAAAATAATATAATACAATAAATATTTTAGTAAATTAAGTTTAATTTTAATGGGCCATGATGGAAGGACACCCAGAATGCATTTATTTAACAAAAATGGAGATATACAACATGAAGCAGTCTTACTAGGTGGAAACGTAAACCTATAAACGTAAAAAAATATATCTATTTTAGCCCATTTTTTTGGTTCTGAGACTAATACAATTACTCTGTTGCGTGACGACTTTGAATTTTATTTCAATTTCAATTCAATAAACCTTTTATGTTTTTTTAATTCAGTTTCCAATTTAACATCCTGTGTGACCAATTCAGTTTATTGAAATTAATGAATTGAAAAGAAGCCATTTCTTACATTCGGAATTTTACCCAAACCTGACAGATCGAACAAATAATTTAACAACTGTAGTAATCATTTTCCACATCTGTGCTTTCTGGATAATCGCCACCTCTAAATTTCAAATTCTGCAAAGAGACTCTCATGAACTCGGCATCAGCTAAGGATTATTCTCTTGGAGCATGAAACCTAAATTCTTTTCAAACAAGCCTTATTCCAATACAAACACACCTCATCACACTCACATACACATTTCTTCTCAAAACACAAGACATCACTGTAAAAGTGTTCTGTTCCCTCCATTCTGTTAATCTGTCCATGCATTCATGTGTGCCTACTACGTCTACATGAATGAAGACCATGTTGTGTTCCATCTGAGCCTTTCAGCCTTTATCTATCAGAAACGTGCCCCCCTGCAAAGCCTATACTCACATGTTCCCTCTGAACTGTGCCCTAGGATGTGAAGGAAGACCACCAAACATCAAGGCAATGATTCAATGGACAAAAACAGCATATCTTCTACGTGCCTGCCCATATTGTTTTGCGTTTATATTACATGTCCATCTCAGTGCCTACTGTGTCAGTGCTTCTGCTCCTTCTTTTCTGAGATGTTCTTTATTGAAAAGTCAGTCCTTTTGAATTTTCCGGGATTTCTGCATCATTCGTAATGTGTTCTTTTGGTGTAAAAAGTGCTTTCAATGTGCTTTCATTTACTCATTCACCCTCTTGTCATTCTGATGCCATATTATCGTTTTCTTTACTCCATCGTATTATCAAAGTAGTCCATATTGTCACGACCACCAGTTGCCGTTGAGAGCCACCAGGGCGCACTCCATTACAGACTATTGCAAGACTTCATCTCCCATAGTCCATTGCCTGGGTTCATCTTCCATGATTGTTTTCAGCTCTCTCATTTACCTCATTACCTCTGCCTATATAAAGCCTGGTTCCTCAGTCACTCGTTGCTAAGTCTTGTTTGTGTCTTTAATGCAGTTGTGAGTAATTGGTATCCTGGTTTCCCATGGTTTTATGTTTTTCTGTCTGTTTGTTTGGATTCTCTGTTTGCCTCAGGCCTGAACTCTATTTTTTGTGTGGTTTGTTTGTGTATGACCTTTGCCTGTTTTTGGACTTCGATTGTGGATTACCCTTTCAGTAAATACTGAATTTAGATCCTCGACTTTCGCATGTGTTTATTTGAAGGCATTTGAGAGCTTTGTGTGAGCCTAAAATTAAGTCTTAAATTTAAAAGACTTAAAGGGACAGCTCACACAAAAATGAAAATTCTGTCATCATTTACTCCCCCACAAGATGTTCCAAACTTGTATGAATTTCTTTCTTCTGAAAAAAAAAAACTGTTAGAAAGCAAACAGTAGATAGCCCTCACTGACTTCTTAGGATGGAAAAAAATACTATGGACATCAATAGGGCCCATCAACTGTCCATTACGTCACAAACAGAGCACCCGTATGTATAAGAGGGCGCATGCAAGACACAACATCAACTTGTTTTGTCTGAAGGAGGTGTGCAGGCAAACCCGATGCATGGAAACGAGACGCAGCATCTCACTCCCCTTCTCAGGAATCCAGGATTACATATGTAACCTGAGACGGTCCCTTTCGAAGTGGTACTTCAACACTGCATCAACAATGACTCCTGGAACAAATACTCGCTATGCCATGCTGAGGGCATGTCTGCCCTCAATGCTCAATCATAGTGGATATAGCATAAATTGACTCTACAGATTATTTATCCAGAGTCAGAGCGCATCAACCCGTAGAGTGCAAATACAACTCATAGATTGTTTAGTGGAGCCACTCCCTATAGCCCAATATCTCTTATAGCGTGAGAAGGTTACAAGGCTTCTATGCCCTCCTGCCAAGGAAGTTATGGCCGATACAACTGTAACACAGTTCGTAAATATGGGAAGAAGGAGGCGGGAACCGGCGAACAATAAACAAGTTTTAATAAACAAATAAACCAACACTAAAACAAAAAGAAGAAGGGCGGCAGTTCCTCACGGCAACTGCCGCCCACACAAACAAAATAAAACACAACATAAATTCCAGGCCTGATCCTCTCTCGTCCTTCACTGTTGTCGCTCCTCTTTTATGCTTCCGGAGCTCCTCCGTGAGAGACACGAGACCGGTGAGCCGAGCAGCTGAAGCTCGTTATCTCTCGCGTCACCGGCCTCGCGCCGTTCCCTCATGCCTCTCTCCCGCCCTGCTCGTCACATACCCCCATCGGCCCTCGCAGGCCGGTGGGGTACCCACGAGGCTGCGCCTACTCCCCCCGGGGCCAGTCTCGGCGGCCGCAGCGCCTTGGGGTACGGATAGACGAGACGAGAGAAAAGGAGACGGAAGCACAAGGAGCGACAAAGACGAGAGAGTGGAGAGAGGAAAAAAAAAAATCGTGGTCCGGTTACCAGACACACTGCCGCTCGGTCCTCAGCCAGCCGAAAGGCTCTTCCTCGCGGTGCCATGCGATGGTACTGGATGCTCGGTGGACGGCCCGATCCTCCTCCGCCCCCTGGCGGCCGGCGATGGCTCCTCCGGCTGAGCAGCCGGCAGCGAGTCCGCTGTTCCCTGCTCCTCCCCATCATGGTGGCAGGCAGCAGGCTCCGGTCCATGGTCCATGGCGAACGGCGGCGACTCCTCCGCTCCCTCCTGGACGGCAGCCATCCCACCTCATCCCAGGAGCACGGCAGCGAGCTCGCTCCAGCACGACCGCCTCGGGCAGCCACTCGCGGTCTTCACTCTCCCACACTGCCTGACCTCCTCAGCACCGCGATCCCCCTCCGCAGCGAGGGCTCTTCGACAGTATGTCCCTCCTTCCTCCCGGGTTTCGGCACCAATGTAACACAGTTCGTAAATATGGGAAGAAGGAGGCGGGAACCGGCGAACAACAAACAAGTTTTAATAAACAAATAAACCAACACTATAACAAAAAGAATAAGGGCGGCAGTTCCTCACGGTGACTGCCGCCCACACAAACAAAATAAAACACAACATAAAATCCAGGCCTGGTCTTCTCTTATCCGTCACTGTCGTCGCTCCTCTTTTATGCTTCCAGAGCTCCTCCGTGAGAGACACGAGACCGGTGCGCCGAGCAGCTGAAGCTCGTTATCTCTCGCGTCACCGGCCTCGTGCCGTTCCCTCGCGGCTCTCGCCTGCCCTGCTCGTCACAACAACGTTCCACCCTCCCTCTCAGGGCAGGCAAGAACCTTAAAGGCCTCAACAGCAAATGCTCTGACAAAAGTGTTAGCTATATATAAGTTGGACAGAGCCCTTAGGGAGTAGCTTACCAAAGGCAGCATTTTAACTACAACCTTCGATCTACCGCTACTTCCAAGGGGGAGAATAAACCCTTCAACTTATCAGAAGGGATGCGAATACAAGAGTGGCATAGAGTATATGCCAATTCTTGCTATTGCCACTCAACCCCTAGGGAACCCACAGTGCAGCTTAATTACCCTAGAGTCAAAAGGGAGAGTCCTCAACCCTATTGAGCAAAGAATTTCTCCAGAAACCACAAGGAGACTGCATGTATCCATCTGATCATAGAGGGGTGCAATAACAAGAATGGAGGCCACCAAGTAAACTGCCTCTTCTTGATAGCATGGATCAACTAGAGACTTTGCACAATACCCAACCAGAGGGAAGCATAAGGCCCTACTTCATGTGAGAGGACAAACAAAACTGAAGAAATTTTGCTTGAGTACTTCACACAATTCTTTTCATCTTGCTCTAGGAGTTGTGTAAGCCTCTGAATGAAATAAAAATCTATGCTTTTTCCTTGTACGTTGACCTGCACTCAATAGAGGCCTCTGATAACATAAACCCTTTTAATCACTTCAAAAAAGGCAACATTTTTACAGGCTTGTGACAAGGCAAGACAATATACACTGTTGCCTCTTTTAAGCAATCAAAGCGTGCACCTGTGTCCCTTTTTTTTCTTGTTTCCACCTGGGTCTATTCACAGAGGCGAGCAAATGTATTTTTAATGACTGACTCACTCGTGTATGTCATGCAGGTCAAGGATACTGCAGGTATTCAAAGCAGCAGTTGCTTCATGCTACATTGTTCCTTAAGTGAGTTCAACAGCTTTTACTTGATATTAAAAAAATCACAACACAATAATGAAGTTAACAGTAATATGAATAACAGAAAATGTTACTTCAATTCCAACTCTATTGTATTCCCCCATTTTTTGTGTCAGGGGGTGAATAGCTTGGTTGTGTGAAACTATAATGAACCTACTGCTGCAGGATCAAGTTGGTAATCTTAGCTCCAGAAAGCATTACATGTGGAATTCAGTTTGATATTTGGACCCCTCCGATTTTGCTTATTAATGAATTATTGACACGTCATTGCCATTTTGTCAAAATTCACCATTATTGCTCATTTGTGCAAGCTATTCTGCCAGTACCCTAAACTATATAAGCTGAATATGATCTTGCATATGGGGGACAAAAAATTAAACCTTGCATTTAGCATATTCCTTCCTTCCTTTTCCTTCCTTCCTTCCTTCCTTTTCCTTCCTTTCCCTTCCTTCCTTCCTTCCTTCCTTTCTTTCTTCCTTTTCCTTCCTTCCTGCTTCTTTTTCCTTCTTTCCTCCCTCCCTCCCTCCCTCCCTCATAATGTGATTGAAATTTAACCTGCACAATACACTATCTCAAATAATTGTGGTTAGATTGAATAACCATGATCATGACAGACAATATTCCAGCAGTGTTTATTGAGGTATCATGCCTTGTGCTATATATTCTTCTGTATTTGATGTTGGCTTTAGAATGATTTATGATTCTTAGCACTGATTCAATTGAATTAATGGAACCAGTTCAGTAAAACACCTATAAAGTACACAAAGGTCTTCCCTTGTATGAAGGTTTATGTGTTTAATCAGACTGCATTATATAATATAATATTATATTATATTATATTATATTATATTATATTATATTATATTATACTATACTATAAAAAATATTGGTGGCTAAATACTGGCCGACGCTGTTCAATACACAATACAAGCACAATACATGCTGACTCAGGACCTGGCCAATAATGACTCTGTGTTCTGACATAGAACCTGGAAGTGCTGAACTTAAACAACTTATGAGAATGACACAGAAAAGAAGATGTTATTGAATAAAGTCATTATTTTTGTTTTGTTTTTGTGCATTTTCTCGTTACTTCATTAAATCAAAGTTGAACCTTTGCAGTCACATGAATTATTTTATCAATCTTTTTACTACCTTTCTGAACCCTGAAAGTGGTGCTTTAATTGCTGTCTATGGAGGAGTCAGATACCTCTCGGATTTCATAAAAAATATCTTATTTTGTGTTCCGAAGATGAGCGAAGGTCTTACGGGTGTAGAACGACATGAGGGTGAGTAATTAATGACAGAATTTTCATTTTTGGGTGAACTAATCATTTAAAGTAAATCATACAGGCGCCTATCTTATTAAAATGAAATACACACTGTAAGTGAAATGAACAACACAGAATTAAATTATTAATTGCAATTATTTGTATGACAACTGTCAGCACTAAATTCAAGATTTTGACATGCTAGAAAGCATTTTGAATAATTGGCCCATAACTGGTCAATGTGAGATTATACAGCTACTGTCACGATTTGCATTTATGCTATCACCGCTTCAGGGTTTAGAGTTGTTGGGAGCATTTTTTATGTACCCAAAGAATTTTATTTTTATTTTCCATCAAAAATCACATTAGCTACACATTCAACAACACTTGCCTCTGAGACATTGAATACAAATATCTGACAGCTAAAGGTCACTACCATGTCTGCACTACACCAATATTAAACCCACAGGATAAGCCTACAATAGAATGTTATGAAATATGTCAAACATCAAACACAACAAAGCCATTGTTTGAACTATCTAGGACATTTTTCCCAGAGTTCTGGTTAAAGTCACTTCGTGGCATCTCTCCAACTCAGCTTCAGTATTTTACAAAGAATGACAAATATATTACATAATTTTGTTCCTGATAGGCTGCATATCTGTGAACAAGTGGAGGTAGTTTTCACTCTTTTCTGTTGTTCATATTGTTTCACCAGTAGATGGCGACAAGAGATTCGCTTTATGAGAGAGTTGCTTCAAACATTCACTCAATCTATTTGTTTAAAAAAATGATTTATTCAGGAATAACATTACTATCACTACTATAATTTTGGGGTGAGTCATTGAATCATTCACTCAAGCTATTTGTTCAAAACACTGATTCATTTATTCATTTGAACAAAACTAATTGGTTGATAAAAATAGATCAAATAACTGGCAATCAATAAATAAATGGACAAATAAATCCCTCTCCGCTTAATTATTTGTCTTGTTAGGCCCTGTCCCAAATGGAGCCCTAAGCCCTTGCGACTCCACACTTTTGTGGCGTAATGCTACTTTGACTGTTGGGTAGAAGTTTGCTGCAGAATTTACAGGCTTGGCAAAAGTGCACATCGAGGCCATATTAGGCCGCAAAGGAGGTGCTTGCGAGCACTTGTTTACTTGAACCTAAAATGACTAATGGAACACCTTATATGGTCTATCAAGGCCCCGCCCACACTCCCACACAATCATTTAGTACAGTTTACTGCAGAACAACTTATTATGTCGGTGTGAAATAAACAGTCATGGAAATGTAGAAATTAAAGTTAAAGCTCTAATCTCCTCCTGAAAATCCTGAGAAAAGTTCAGAGATGCTCAATATTTTAAATTTGAAACTGTTTCATATATTGTAGTGTCCTCTTTACTCCTCGATGTATGTTTCACTGTGTGTGAACATGATGTGTGGTGTGAGAGAGCATAGCTTGTCGGGCATAGAAAAAGAGAGCGGGTTTTGAGAAGGGTCAATTGTTTAAATAACAAGAAAGAGGGCGGGGTTTATGACCTATACCGAGACCAATCACCTGGGGCGATAGAGACACTTTGACTTCACTTTTTAGCACTAGTGCAGCACGCTTGATGCCAACCTTTGAGACATAAATATTTGTTGCTGTATTTGTTGCAATCTAATGATTTAGTGAATAGTGTCACGATCTTACTTCTTGACTGAAATAAACATCACATCCCTTTGTGCAGTTCTGTGTTTTGCCCTTGAGTAAGGCACTTGATACCAAGCTGCTCAAGGGGAAGACTGTCCCTGCAATTAACGTTCCATAAGTCACTTTAAATGAAAAGCATCTGCTAAGTGACAAGGAACTAACTTCCACTGTTTGTGAGTCCAGTTAAGGTGGGTGACATTTAGAAAAAGGTTCAATGCATTTCAGAAACTTGGGATTTTATCTCTGCTCATGCAACCATTTGTTCCTGGTGCAGCAGCAGAGATTATATACAGTTGCAATGTGCAAAATGATAATCATCCATAAAATCCATAAAATGGAAATAAAAAAATGATTTTCGTTTTGATTTGGAAAAAGAAAAGAAACTAATTTCAAGAATTTTTGCCAAACATTTGGATTAAAATGTTTTTTTGTACACATGCACACTCCAATATAAATACAACTGGTTACACTCACCCTTGTAAAACAATATCTCATTCCCCAATTACACCAATAAATTCTGAATGCAAATACATGCGAGATTATGGGTAATTATGGCTGGCATATGTTAAATGTGAGTTCTATTAAATCCAGAGGAGGAGGGGCAGTTTGGGATGCCAGACTCTGAGGCCGTCAAGGGCGATTATTGGGTGCTGGGAGAGATGCTGTCCTTTCCAATTAAGTGGAGCTGCTGTCGACAGGGGTGAGAGACTTCTGGAGAAAATAAGACCCAGGGAGACAGCTGTGAGATGTGGAGGGTGGAAGAAAGATGCCAAATAAGTTGAAAAAGGGGCTTTCACGACAGAATGTGATGGGAGCTGAAGTCCAATGTAGAGATCCTGGATAAACTTCTCTGATTTAATTAGTGTCCGTATCAACAATTGATGGGGGCTATGTTACTTGTGGCCAGGCTTTCAATCGACAGATCAACCATGAAATCAACTTGTTGTTCAAATTTGTGTCTCTAATTTGCTTCTCTGTGACAGTTTCTATGAGTTGCTTCTTTGTGAACTTTTTGTATGCTGCAACTCACGTCAAGGGCATATTGTGTAACAGTGTAGTATCGTTACCACAACTGATGATGGCAAAATTAGGTATTTGTGGGTAACTTGGAAACAGTTTGCATGTGTAATGAGTGAACAGTCAATGGAATGGGATCAAAATGCAGGCTTTTATTAATAAGAGTAGTCACACAGGAATAGGTCATGGAACAGCAAATAGGTATAACAGAGGGATGGCAGAGTTGTGGTCGTAAACAGGCAGATAGATCGAGGCAGGCAGCAAAATAACACAGTCCAAAAACACAAAGCAATAAGTCCAAGGGGCAGGCAGATAAACATCAATGACGGTAGAAACAGGCGGTATCAAAATGGGCAGATAAGACAGGAATGTAACGCTCAGAAATGCTAATCACAGGGAAATAACACGACCTCGCAATGGTGTGTGTGGGTGTGTGCGGAGAGCTTAAATAGTAAAAATAATAAGTATCAGCTGGTGAGGTGATCAGTGATTAGATACGGGGCTTCTGGGAAATGTAGTCTGCATGAATGAGTGAGTGAGAGTGTGAGTGTCTAGTGCATAGTCCGAGGTGAAGTGCCCTCTTGTGGCTATAACGGGCACTTCATCTGACGATCGTTTCAGCATGTTTGTTTGTAAAATGTTTGGCATGGAAGCTTGTTTCTATCATGGAATAAAAGATAAAAAAGGTAACTTTTTATCTCACAGCTCGGACTATTTTCTTGCAATTTCAAGTTTATATCTCACTATTCTGATGTTGTCTCACTAAAGAGCTCCGGGCGTCACGTGACCCATTCTGTTTACACCACCATGCTGGCAGGCAGTGACAGCCAGGAGCGAATATGAATTGAATGGTGCCTGCATGTGTTTCAAGGCAACAGATTATATAGAAAAACTTCTTAGATCAAACATAACAGTATCATGTATCGATAAAGGAACGGATAGCTTTCCTGACCTGCAGTATCCTGATATCTATAGCTAATTTACCTCATCAACTTTCCCTCGTCCCACTCTGGAGACTCTTTAAAAGCCTACAAAATTTTGTGATGAATATTCAACTTTGCAGTCTTCCGGCTAAAACTTGCTTCGTCGTTATTGGAAGGGTAAGTCAGTTGTGTTTTTAGATCACGTAATCGACTTTAGCTGTCCTTGTTTGTAGGTAGCGTAGCCAGCATAGATATCACTGTGAGTACAGCAGACATCAAAAATGTCATGAAATCTTAACCCGTTTAATCCCACATTTTAGGGTCACTATTAAACATAAAAATCCTAACACAACACTTATAGGAATACTGAGATAAAAGACAAAAAAATAATAATAAAAATACAACCATCTGTTGTTTTGTTGTTGGTTGGTACGTTTAATTGAAGTGAACCATTTCAGTCGTTCAGTCATACGATAAAATGATTCCCCCTTTGCTTTCCCCCACCTGCTCTGACATCCGCCATGTTGAAATATTAAGGTCTGTAAGGTCTAAACAGTCTGGTTTTAAATTATTGTTCAACCACTATTGATATCAATGCTATAGCCGCTCTAGTACTCTCCTGATGGAGTTTAGATTGTGTGAAGTCAACCTCCAGAGCTCTATTGTGAGTTTATATCTCCCAATTCTGACTTTTTCTCAGAATTGAGTTATAAAGTCTGAATTGTAAGATATAAACTCGAAATTCTGACTATTTTTCTCAGAATTGTGAGCTATAAACTCAAAATTTCTAGAAAAAAAAAATCAGAATTGTGAGATAAACTCGCAATTAAACTGACCCATTTATCTCACAATTTTGACTTTTTTTCTAGAATTAAGTAAAGTGTAAATTGGGAGATATAAACTTAATTGCGAGAAAAATTCAAAATTCTGAGATATAAACTCGAAATTGCAAGAAAAAAAAAAGAATTGGGAGATGAACTTGCAATTAAAAAAGGTAATTATGACCTTTTATCTCATTTTGAGTTTATAAGTTTTATCTTAAGTTTTATCAACTTTTATCAACAAAGTTCAATGAAAAGTGTTGCCTTCATTTACATGGTTATAAACGGTTTAATGGCATCTGCTTGTTCTCATGTTTTCTAAGAAATGCATATTATGGAAAACATTATGGAAAGTGATTTCTGACAAATCATAACATTAACACAAGTGAGCTAAATGCATCCCATTAAACATCAGACACAGCCCTTATATCTAATCATATCTGCATACATACAGTACATTCACATAAAGTGATACTATAAAGAAAAGCAATTTGTCCAACATTATTAGCACAGTAAGCATGGGGCGATATATATACTATGGTATACTATATTATACGGCATATCTCAACTACTTTATCTTGTCACAAATGTAAACTATACCATCATCCAGCTCTAATCTGATAAATACGAGTAAGCATGAAGATTGTCATGATCTCTGTGTTTTACTTCCTGTATTGTGTGCCATAGGTGTAGTTTTTCACCTTGATTTGCTCCTTGATTGGTTCCACAGGTGTTTCATGTTCACCTTATTACCTTCTCAACCTCATATCATGTGTGTTTAGCCCTTGTGTTTCCCCTGTTCTTTTATCAGTCTTTTTTTTTCCCCCTGTTGCTGTAAGGTTAGTATTAGCCTTTAGGTTCTTAGTTCTCTGGTTCCTTATTGTTCTCTGTTCCCTGTCCTTTTATTTTGTTTGCTCATTAAACGTATTTACATTTGGATCCTCGCCTCTCCTGTCATCGTTATCCACCCAATATAACAAATATATTATAAACATTAACATCATAATTTTCTGTAAAACTGCTTTGAATTGATAAAAGTGCTATACAAACACATTTCACTTGACCTAAAAAAAAAAACATGAAAAGCAACAAGGGAAAAATAACTGATCATTCTGATTAGAGGAGAAAAGTTTACAAACAAGGCAACAAAATAATTACCAGCAATGTAATAAAATAAAAAAAACAGCAAGCACTGTGAATTATTAATGCCCTAGCACATGCTGGGAAGAGGACGATTGGCAGTGAACCACTATTTTGTTTTTTCAGTATAGGTGTATATAAATAATTGAAAAAAGCATTATATTTCATTGAACCTATTACCATTGTTGGTTCAAATTTTTTAACTTTTTTTAAAAAAAAATCAGGGTATATCCTTGTAGAAAAGCTGCACTTAGAAACATTACTCTTGCTTAGAACTCTTTCAAGTTTTCTACTTGCCCAGAATAGCTAATGTAGCCAGTGCTAAAATACTTTTTAAAGATGCAATATTGCTAAAATGAGACATAAATGTCGAGTTGCACGAAAACTGTGTAAAGGGAGTTAAGCAAGATGTGAGCATAACTGAGTCCAGGCACATCTTGTCAACTCAGTATGCGTTAAATCAACAAGGGAGGATTTTCTGCTGTCATTACATTACCAGTCACAATTTAAACTGTCAATCACAGTTAAATTTACAAAACCGCTGAGATATAGCACTGCCATGTGGTTAATTTAACAGTGTTATATTGTGAACATTCATTTATGTTTCCATGAATCCATCCATTCTCCAAACTACTGTAGGTTTGCAAGGATTCTGGAGCCTATGCCAGCATCTCCGGCAGGGAAACACCCTGTATTCAAGAATGGCCAGTTGATCTGGTTATGTAATTGTTTTTTTTGTTTGTTTTTTTTTCTTATAATTTACTCTTATATGATCTTTTTTTTTCTTTTGAGAGCATAAGATTGGTCGGACTGTTGTAATTTGCGTTAAACTTAGTTAAACATAAGTTACTTCAGAACTATCTTCAGATCCCCATTAATTTTCACAAAGTGATCATTAGTCTTTCTTAAAAAAAAAAGAATTAAAATAAAAATAACAAATGTATGTTGTAACAAAAAACAAGAATAAAATTATTTAACATCACAAAAAAAAAAATGTTTTCCACACTTCTTTCATTTTGGTAAACATTGTGAATTACATTTGAAAACATGGAACATTAAAAGGAAAAGAAATTACCAAACAAACCCATTAAAATAGTGAAAAAAATAAAATAAAATAAAATGTACCTTTTCATATGTTAGCTTGTATTCTCATAATGACTTTTTGAAAGAGTATTTTTGTTTGCCTTACGCTGTTGGCAAGCATATTGCAAGCAGCAGATGTTGTATATTAAAATGTTTCTTCATAAAAATAGTCTGTGGAGATGGTAAAGCTAATGGCCCTCACTCTTGAAATAAATTTCATGTAATACTATAGACTGCAAGTCACCATTATTTAATCAATTAATATTCACCTTGAAGCTGGTTGGTTTAATTCATGGCTAAGAACTCCCTATTGAAGACGTTTTTGAAATCTCTATGGAGAAAATGAATGAAGAGCATACCTCTAAAACCAAGGCCAATGAAAAAGAATATCCTTTCTGTTGTGCTCTACTGCTGAAAAGCTATATGGTGTACATAACCAAAAATACATTGTACTCTGTACAGTTTGCCTGCCATGGCCTTGACGTGTGGGTGTTTTTGTATTTGTGTGTTTTGTATTTGTTAAATCTGTGTGTGTCTTTTGTGTTGTCCACAACAGTACAGCATATGCATTGCACTAGCTGTAACTGCACATTCAGTACAGTTTCTGTGGAAGTGACATATGTCACAGCATGTGCACAGCATAGTGCTCTCTATCCAGTCTTCAGGCTCCTGCAAAGAAAAGTATTACAAATGGAACTGAGGTTGCCAACATGCAATCTGCTCAAATGTCTTCTCAGTCAGACTTTTAGTCATGTTTCCTTGGCTTTCTGCTTAATTTTACTGGACATCTAAAAGCTTACTGCCTCCAAACGCTCTCATGCAGGTCTACTCCCTGAATGACAAATGTACACGGGCAGCATGGTGTGTCAACCAAGGGACACTACTGAATAAAGTCGATTCAAGGCACTTGTGAAAGTGCTAGAAGCTTTCAAATGGAGAACAGCATAAGCTGGATGTGAGGACAAAACCAGCAGAGATAAAGAGGCACTCTTACCCATTTTCCACTGAGTAACTGGTGTTCAATCTGGCGCCATTCCACTGAAGGAAAGATGATTCTGTGCAGGAAAAATTGGCTCCGCAAAAGCCGCTTAAATGACTCAACTTCAAGTGAGCACTGGGTCTGACATAAGCATCAGTAAAAATTTGGTGGAAAAAATTTATATATTTTCTTTCTAATTTGCATTCCAATAAATACAAATATGTATTCATAGAAGTTTAACAATAGTGAATATGTAAAAACTTGTGTACACTGCCGTTCAAAAGTTTGGGGTCAAGTAAAATAGTAATATTTCTATTCAGCAAGGACACAAGAAATTGATCAAAAGTGACCATTAAGACATTTATAATGTTTCAACAGATTTCTTTTTCAAATCCTATTCCATTCATCAAAGAATCATAATATTTCCACAAAAAATAAGCAGCAAGATTGTTTTCAACATTGATAATAATAAGAAATGTTTCTTGAGCACCAAATCAGCACCAAATCATAATGATTTCTGAATGATCACGTGACACTGAAGATGCTGATAAAACAGTTAAATTGTAATAATATTTTAAAATATTAAAAATATGTAAAAATGCAGCCTTGGTGAGTGTAAGAGACTTTGTTGCCAAGAGTTGATATACGTATATATATTGATATCAGTGGCACATGAGTCCCGGGGGAAATAAAGGAACATTTCATTCCACTGAACTACTCGCAAGTGCTGAAATGCTGCTCATACAGGGCTACAAGTTACAAGTTCGTAAATATGGGAAGAAGGAGGCGGGAACTCGTCACATACCCCCATCGCCCCTCGCAGGCCGGGGGGTACCCACGAGGCTGTGCCTACTCCCCCCGGGGGCCAGTCTCGGCGGCCGCAGCGCCTGGGGGTAAGGACAGACGAGACGAGAGAAAAGGAGACGGAAGCACAAGGAGCGACAAGGACGAGAGAGTGGAGAGAGGAAAACCAAAAAAAAATAAAAAAATTCTTGGTCCGGCTCCCCGACACACTGCCGCTCGGTCCTCAGCCCGCCGAGAGGCTCTTCCTCGCGGTGCCATGCGATGGCACTGGACGCTCGGTGGACGGCCCGATCCTCCTCCGCCCCCTGGCGACCGGCGATGGCTCCTCCGGCTGAGCAGCCTGCAGCGAGTCCGCCGTTCCCTGCTCCTCCCCATCATGGCGGCAGGCAGCAGGCTCCGGCCCATGACGAGCGTAACGCAGCGCTGTTTCACTTGATCTAATGTTTCACTATCATATTAACTTTTGAGAGTGTTGAAAGTTGTAATATTTAGTATTAGTTTGTTGGCTTTATGAGACTTAACAGTGATCTAGATCAACATTAGATTATCATTCTGATTATATTCTTATACTTCATCATGTTGAGTTATATAACATTGATTAATCTTATGTATCCTACATTTTCTTACCTCGTCTAATAATGTGCAAGAGCACGTCTCTATCAAGTCCAAGTTTTACACAAAGCTCTCATCATCTCGGAAACGCCACACCGATATTGATCCTCGTTTTATTTCTCCTTTTGTCCCAAAGTTTGCTTGTCATGATCCATAATGTTTGAACAAAACAACAGTAGCGTTCTCTTTGTTCTTAGGGAACAAAGGTTACATACATAACCTCGAGAAGTTCCCTTTCGAAAGGGAACTTCGAGTTGCATCGGAAACGCTAGGGGAACAGCATACCCACGCCGCCATGCTGAGGGGGGTACATGCCAAGATATGGCAGTGACACTGCCAGAATCAGGCAAATGAAATGCCAGAGCCCCAGGGTCCCACTGTGCTGTCAGTGACAGCGCTCCCAGCGGTCAACACCTCAGCACTAAGCCTTAAGGCGGACTCCATACCACACATATGGAGACCTGCCAAGGTCGCACCAAGGCCTGGGACAAACAACTTCCTCAGAAGGGGTCCCTTGAGGGAGCATGGCCTGGGGCCCGTAGACAACCCAGCCAGTCACTTGTTTGGGAATGAGGTCAAACCTGAATGCCACCAGGGAGGCTGGCCCGGCCTCTAGCTGTACTAGTAGCCCAGCCTGCCAACAACCTGTCCGTTTCCTCAGAAACAGTGTCTCCAACAGAAGTCTCACAAAGAGACGTCCAGAAAGAGGGACTGCAGAAGGGCAGTAAACCAACTCAAGCAACAGACCTTAGAGACGGGCATCCTGGAGAGCAAGACTCAGAGAAGTGCTTTTGACCCTATCAAGCGAGGGGAGTTATTCTGCTCAATCCTAGGATCAGCACAGCACCTATGTTAACGGCGCCATGGAGGCCGTGGACTCTGAGGCTGGTGATGTCCAGCCACTGGGGCTCATTTCAGAGAGACCACAGTGGCCAGCTAACTGGTAGCTGCTGTCTAGGGCCTACCACCACAGGGAGGCCTGCTAGCACACAGGGCGGCCTGCTGAGGCCAGCTTACCTGACGGTTTAGACCAACCAGCTGTCATATATCCGCACCCCTGGGGCTCACCCACAGGGAGGCCTGTCAGCATACAAAGCGGCCTGTGAAGGCCAGCTTACCTGACAGTATGACTACTAGCTGTCTGGGCCCTGCAACACTGGGGCTTGCGCACAGGGAGGCCTTCTAGCGCACAAGGCGGCCTGCTAAGGCCAGCTTACCTGAAAGCCTCAGACTAACCAGTTGTCACATGCCTGCAACCTAGGGGCTTGCCCACCGGGAGGCATGCTCGCATACAGGGCGGCCTGCGAAAGCCAGCTTACCTGAAAGCCTCAGACTAAGCAGCTATCCCATGCCTGCAACCCTAGGGCTCGCCCACAGGGAGGCCTATTAGCATACAGGGTGGCCTGCTAAGGCCTGCTCACCTGACAGCATGGTAATTAGTCGTCTTAAGGCCTACAACCCTAGGGCTCGCCCACAGGGAGGCCTGCTTGCTAACAGGGCGGCCTGCTAAGGCCAGCTTACCTGACAGCAAGACAACTAGTCGTGGATAGCCTGCACCACTGGGGCTCACCCACAGGGAGGCATATTAGCATACAGGGCAGCCTGCTAAGGCCAGCTTACCTGCCAGTCAGACTAACAGTTGTGGAAGGCCTACAACCCTGGGGCTTGCCCACAGGGAGGCCTGCTCGCCAACAGGGCGGCCAGCTAAGGCCAGCTTACTTGACAGTAAGACTTACTGGTCTGTCGATGGCCTGCAATGCTGGGGCTCGCCCACAATGTGGCCTGCTGCCTCCCAAGTGGTGCTCAGCATTCTTAAGGTCAAAGTCACAAGACTATCCTGCTCTGAGATCTGGCAGTGAAGGTGGCCTGTCTTGAATATACAAGAGGGCCTACCAACACACAGCAGCAGCCTTAACCACACTCTCAAGTGGGGAGGTCAACTACTGATAAATACTAAAGCGGTGGTTTGCCAGAGGACCTAAAGCCTTATCTCTCCTCAGACAAAAAAGCCCCTACTGGCATTCCTCCTACTCTTATATTTTGCCACACACACAGGGGACCTCAGGGGACTAATAAGTATATAACTGCACTCCCTTACTGAAAAGGGGACCTATATACAAGTAGCCCTGCTTATTTCTAATGTAACTGCATATATATCCACATATATACACACACACACCCCTCATGCGTATATGTATATATATATATATATATATATACATACATTCACACACATGAAATCTCTGCCAGCCTCCTAAACAGGGAGAGCTACATTCTAAGAAATACACAGTAATTTCCCATAGCCTGCCTCGCTTTAAAGAAAAGGAGAGGAACAATTTACCCTGCGGCCACAGGGTGGCAGTCTACCACCATGTAAACGTGTATCCCACCACCCTTATAGCCTGAAAGGGAGTCTCACTATCACACCAAAGGCAGGAATTGTGGAATTAATGTCATAGGCCCAGCTCTGGCCTGATATAGAAACTGCGGCTTACAGAGAGCATAGAGGGTAAATCATTTTAACCCTCTACCAGAGAGAGGGGATCCACCAGGGATGCCGATCTTTGCCGTGCTCCTGGCGGATCACCTCTCCCAGGTTTCTTGAGTCTCGCCTCCCCCGCGACCTGCTCCTGCCGGAAGGAGCGCATGGGAGGCGACACTCGGGCCAGGCCATCTGTCTGGTTGAGGACTCAGACCTCAGCAGCATGCACGTCTTGAATGCCGCTGGTCTAAGTCTCTCCGCAGGACAGCTTGGTGCGCCTGCCACACAGTCAAGTGCAGAGCAGCACCAGCCTGACCCGCTGTCACGTATGCCTTGCCATCTAAGGGAAATGTCACTTTAGGACCTAAATGGCAGAGTTTGAGCTGTATCCATGCAAGAAGTGCCAAACAATAAAGTTTATCATTAGTTGGCTAATTCCAGCATCGATACGTACCCATTTTCCCTCTGAAAAATAAACCCAAACAGGGAACCGAGATCTAAAGAGAAATAATTCAGTATTTGCATATGAGTAAATGAAAATGTATTATATTACTTAGCCAAACAGTTCATCCTGCGGCGAGCAAACTATATATATATATATATATATATATATATATATATACATACATACATACATACACCATATTTAAGGAATACAGAATATGGGTTCTTCCATGCCCCCTCAACCTCTGTATTAGGAAGGCATGGAAAGCTCACTAGAGCTGTAGAAATATGGCCAGAGAGAAACCGATCGTCATTCATTGAATGCGCGCGGCCTCTTCCCCGACGCGCTGCCATGGAAACTGTAATCTGCCTGCAGCGCGTTCCATAATCAACAGCTCAGCATACGTGGCACAGGGTGGCTGAGAGAAATCAGTATTTACTCACCCTCTCCAGCCATCTCCTGCTCGGTTGGAAGAGCACTCACCTCTGGACTGCAGATGTAGAAAACAGCGCATCCTGTCCCAGCAGCTCCTTCTCGCGATCTGCCGAATCGCGCGAGCGGTCACACCCCTCTCAACTGTTTGGCGAGCTCCATCTGAACGCCCCATGATCTGAGTCTCCGCTCTGCCTCAGCGCGAGCGGGACCCGAACCACCAGGCGCAGATGCTGAACTCTCTTCCCTCAAGAAGAGACCCAGATGAGAATGGAACATTCATAGTTTGCATCGGCACCTCCCTCGAGAACTACCCGTGCGTGCTCTTCACGCAGACAGAGAACGCACAACTCGTGTGTGTAATCTGGTGTCAGATAATGAGTAACACGGATCCACACACTTGTCTGTGCATACAAAAATTGTTTTAAACATACATTCCCTGAAGACGAAAAGAGGATGACATGTTATCTGAGCGTCCCTTATATACACGTGGGGCGCATCGATATGACGTCATGGGCTGTCGCCGGTCAAGTTGGTATTGACGAGATTGGATATTTGTTTCAGACACCGGTCCCCGCAGAGGCGGTTCCCCTAGCGTTTCCGACGCAACTCGAAGTTCCCTTTCGAAAGGGAACAGCTTTCAGAATACAAATCTTTTGTAACATTATAAATGTCTTTTCTGTCACTTTTGATCAAATTATTGCATCCACATATTTTTTTAAGTGTCCATTAATGATGTTTTATGGTGATTTTTGTTACTATTTAGAACTTGACAGCCCCTGGTCTCTTTCCACTTGCATTATATAAAAGAAAGCAGCTCAAAAATTCTTCCTCACACGTGTTTCACATAGCAAAGAAAGTCACTCCAGTTTAAAAAGATACAAGGGTAAAATAATGAAAAAAAAAAAATCATTTTTGAGTGAATTAATCAAAATGAAGAAGGATAATTCTTTCTCTGTGGATGAGTGCAGTGTTGAAATTCCACCCAATTGATGAATTCAATGAATGTAATAACTATGCATTATAATGTGAACTCTAAGATAAGGCTAAAATGTAATTATCTTCACAGAAAATCTCCTGACTTAACTGAACTGAAAAACATGGTAAAAACATTGAGCTAGTACTGCTGCTCCTGCTATTCACAGACCAACCTAACCTACTTCTGTCTCATGTCCAGCATTTATTATACCCACCTCAACACCCTTGAACTGATAACCTATTTTAAAAGCTCAACACATTTTCAGTTCAAGCCTGAAGGATGACCACATGTTTGAGGTTTCATCACTTTCACCTCTAACTTGAATACAAAATCAAATTATTCCTGCATTCTTTGACCTATTTTTACCTCTAACTAGGCCACTGTTAGGATATCTATCCATGACTTCAACCAAAAACAGCATAATGTATACATGATTAGTCTTTCACTGAAACTCCCTGTTTCACTGTGTTAAAAATCAGCCTATAAGAAGACCTGACCTTCTTTGTCATTATTTTACCAACATATGTAAAACTGGGTGCTGTGTGACAGAAAAGAGGGTGTATATGTCACTGCATTCTTTATCATTTTCAACTTTTTATGGTACTTTTTCCAGCAAACTGAGGATCCCATGAGGATTCATTGTCTTGTATCCAAGTTTTAACCTTTATCATGTCATAAAAATGTCAACGTTGATCTGAAACAAGTAAGAGATTCTCCCATGTCCTATTATTCATGAAGGACAACTAAAAAGAAGAGGCCCTTTCACTTCTCTTAAAACTGTTATAGTAACTTCAGCTCAATAATGAAATAACATGGAGGAAATTCACTGTTTAGATTGTTTTAGTCCCAGATTCAATAAGAGAATTGTGTAAAGACACAAATGTGGCCACAAAATATGTGTATCACTGAATATTTTGAATAAAGTGCATTTTATAATGAGTCTAATTTGCATGGAAAAGAGGCTGATCTTATGGTGAAAAGAATGACTGGTTTAATTTAAATATGCAGGACTATTTAAATAAAAAATATTTTAAAACATTTGTTTAGTATGTGCATATAGTTTACAGTTCTGGACCAGTTCTGGAGTCATTTTATACCACTTTAGTGGAAAAAATATGCATTAAATAAGTCTTCACCTGAAATATCAGCAATTCATTCTTTATCTATGGTTAAATGATGCCATTTTCCATAAATATTTTACTCATTGTCTACTCATGCAGTATATTACAACCAACTCGAGCATGTCCAACCTTCGCTTATTTTTAATGGACGTTTTGTATGCTAAATGCTGCCAGTTTTACTAAATTTCTGTAGTAAAGAAGGCCAAGATCAGCATCTGCCACCACTGAGACTCATTTACTGGCTTTCCTGTGTGCGCCAGCGCTAACATGCACTGATGCCATTTGATTTTAACCTAAAAGGAAGATGCCACTTGTGATATAGCAAAGTTTGTCAATATTCATTTGAGCTTTAGTAAACTCTCTCTCAAGGTTCGAGATTCAAGCTTAATTTATGTGAGAAATGATGGATTAAATTACCAAACATGCAAACATTTAAAACAAAATGTAACGACTGACTTTTATATCAGTGCTTTGTACATGTTAAAAGGAAATAAATCCGCTATAATGCTTTTTCGGATATTACCTTTCATGTGGTGTGTTTTTAGTTGCTTTTGAATGTAAAAGGTCTGCAAAGTCAAAATATATGACAAAAGGAACTATTAGAGAGAAAGGTTTAGACTAGAGAGATGGAATCCTTTATCGAACCGGTTTGACCTTGGATGTATGTAAACCTATTGCAGGAGACCTGTAAAATAAAATTAGGATAATTTAAAATATAACATATGCAAATGTATACATTTTACAAGTATATTAACCAGATGAGCAAACTGTTACACAGTGTTGTATTGGACGGTGGCAAATATTCAAAAATATCAGACTGCTAGATGTCGGCAATTGACCGTTCAGAAACATGTCAAATTTACTGAAAGATATTGAGATGTGTTTACATTATTGAACTACTGAAGACATCTTGTCCAGCAGTTTTACTGTATGAGGGCTGAACCCAAGGAGAAAAAAAGGACCCACAGAAGGCGGTACATTCAGTTTAACATATTACCAGCAGGGTTTCTTTAGGGGGTCTAAAGTCATGGTTTACCATCAGTTTCTGGAACCACTAAAATATTTCCCTCCTTAGAGATTTTGCCCACAAGTGCCATAGTTAAATATTAAATGGATTTTTGGTCAAAGTCCCAGTTTATAAGGAAAATAAAAAACAGAACGCTGCACTCAGATTTTTCAGAATAATGTCTGTTCTTGAGACAATGTCGCATGTGGAAAAGATTTCTACAGAAAATGAAAAATAGAATTTCCTATAATTGACAGCAGGAAGCAGTGCTATTTTCATATACTGATGCTATTTTTCCATGTGGTTACAGTGGTGTGTTCACACAAATCAGCAAGATTTTTGCCAGCTGAAATCTGCATGTTATTTTTCCCCCCTCTGTGGTTCAAGAGCTTTCTTTATGATCTTTAAGCGTGAACTCGGATGTTTAAATGTGATTCATGCACTTTATGTTCATTCTGCTGGCTTGACGTCCAAATTGAAGTCGCTTAAGTGGTGAAGTGAATTGAAGACACTGAGGGTGAGCAGGCAGATGATGCTGAAGTTAGAGAACGGACTGTTATAACACTCAGTGCAGGTGAGAGCTGTAATTGTTTAATGCTCACTGCTGTACAATACACTTGCAAATCAATTGTAAAATCAATGACAAACTGTGCTTTGAAATTAAATTTCATTTTATATATATATATATATATATATATATATATATATATATATATACACACATAATGGCATTGAACAAATGTGAAAAAATGTAATGAAATTTTATAAAACTAGCCAAGAATTGTATATCTGTGTTGGGATATTCTTAAAAAAAAGTAACTAATTAGCTACTTATTAATCCCATAAAAAACACAAGGATAGACAAAAAATTGCCCTTTTAATTCCTCCGAATAAATAATATAAAATTGCATAAATTATTCTTGAACTGACTAAAGTATTTAAAGGGAAAAGATTACGTTTAAAACATACATTTTAACATTACACGTAAATTTTTGATGTTAAATCCAGAATTATTTTTATATAGAAACTGATATAGTCCATATGTAATGCAATTACATTAGAAGTTACTCATTTTAAAAAGCACTTGAAAAGACACATTCTTTGAAAGTGGTCAGTTGCAGATATTGAATATTAAAGAGTATAATAGACTTGGTATTTATAAGCTGCACAATTCCCTGCACAGATACAAAGTTTGACATATAAATTAGTCTTTGTGTTCATTGTTGTTATCAGCTTTTATTGTCGGGGAGGAGTGTATTGATGTGCAAGGTATTATAGTGTGCATTTTATCACAATGCTGGACGAGTGGTAAATTAATAAACCTGCAATTCTGCATTCAAAACTGGGACACGCCATTGTCCTAAATCATCCAAGTGTGCAGTATTTGCTCTTTAGTTGCTTGCTCGATGTTCCCAGTGATTTAGTAAAGAAGCGCTTTGCTATCTCATGCTCAACATAATTACCATAATTATGTGGTATCCATGTTTTTAACAGAACAATCCTATTACTTTTAGTCCCCATGGCAACTGCTAAGTGCTTTGCCCAAGACCAGCTTAAGAGCTTCTAGAGTGGCAATTCTGGATTTACTTTAACTGTTACAGTATAAACACAATGCTGGCAGGAGACCAGTATTACATTACAGGCACCCCAGGTTGCTCGTAAGATCAGATTTTTAACAGCAGCTCCATGAATGCCAAATTGAAAAAGTTTTAAGGCGCAGATTAATGACTAACCTGTATGCCTTTTGAAATTTTGCCTTCCCCTCGAAGGAAGGCTGAATAAATAAATGTTAAATGAATAAATGTTCCTTAAGCTCTTCGAGTGTCTTCAATCATTATTTTGTAAATGACTTTAATAATTTTACTGTGAGGTCAAGTCATATTGATTATGATATTTTTGTAGAGGTGTGCTGCACTGAACCAGTACGATATACAATAATTGCTTTTTCCATAATTGCTTCCTATTATGTATATAATTCCTTCCATAGGGAATAGTGAATACGTTAACGAGTAAGGAATGGCAAACACAGCAGTGTTGTCATAAACAAATCACCTCAAAACAATTTTGAATGTCAGATTCCTGCACCACTTTTAGCAGCTTTTCCCCACAGCAAATCGGAATTGAAAGTGATGAGATAAAAAACGTTGTGAATAAATTTATTTAGGTTCACAAAGAGCTGAAATGAACACACATAAACGTATACTTTGTTTAAAAGCTTTATAAATTAATGCATGTATTATTATTTTTTTTTTAAAAGCAAAGTGAAATATTAATTGTCAATTAAAGTTATTATTAAGTAATTAAATATTCAAAAAACACACTAGGTTAGTGTTATATATTTTGTTCAGTTGAGTACTTGCAATATCCCAAATGTTTCCAACTATGTGTAATTCATGAGAAAATCGTAATTTTAACCAAGGATCTGGGACGTGTGAGTGAGTCGCCTGTGAGTGAGTCGCCTGTAAATGGCGTCATATCCACGTTTCCGGTTTTATTTCGTAGAAACCATGGAAACACCAAAGACGCTTTGATATATATTACATGTGGGAACACAGACAAGGGAACATCTGTTTTGATACATTATAGACAGAAAAATCTATATCTTATTGTTGAAATCTAATTTCTTGATTTTTGTGAGTACCATGCTTTACCATCCCTCAGATTAAAAACACTTTTGTCAAGTAGCTAACATAGCTGCAGCTTTGTTTTAAGTGTAATACAGAATTTTCTCCATCATACAATATGTTTTAAAATTATTTGTATGCCATTTATCAACACAAGCCATGCAGCATTTAATATATTCTACCGCAGTGTGCAACAAGTGTCTCACAGCAGCTGCCGAGCGAACGCACAGACTAATGTAATAACATCATTGTCAACACTCTGAATGTATCTAATATGATAAACAGAGCTGTGTTCCCTCATACTCATGACCGGAAAAGCTTTACTCACAGCTGACTGGTCCAGGTTGGGTTTCCGATCTCTGACCCAGAATAAAACTTGCTCCTGAGATGGTTAACCATGTAAGTTACCCGTGGCGATGAACAGCGCTAAAAAACAATCCACCTTCTTCGAGCCCGAACAATCAGAGTTTGCTCAAACTAATTTCAAACTTACCTGAAACAGGCTTCTTGCAACAGGCCACAGTAAGTCTGACTTAATCCGAAATATACACCGTCACCAATGTAGTATGAGTAACTTACTCTTATGAAGAGGTTATTTTTTAGTGAATCAAAAATATACAGCAACAATGTATTCAGAATTATGATCAGATTACTCTCTTGAGTTGTTCCTTGTAATGAATTATTCAAAAAGACAAATTCTTCCCTGAAACTCACTGATTCCATCAGAGAAGTTACTGAATAAACATCAACAAATCAGACTTGAATGAATCAGCTCAAAAATCCAACTGCGAAGTGTGTACCCAGGAGTAGAAATAAGCCATGCAGGGTATATGCAGGGTAGTTCTGGGTAGTCGTGGCCTAATGGTGAGGGAGTCGGGCTTGTAACCTGAAGGTTGCTGTTTCGATTCCCATGCGGCAGGAATTGAAGGTGGGGATTGTGAATGAAACTCTCTCTCCTACTTTGATACCATGACAAAGGTGCCCTTGAGCGAGGCACCTAACCCCTAAAAGCATCTGCCAAATGAATAAAATTCATGATGTCAATATAAATAATAGAATACAGTATAACAATCCCTAGGATAATATTAAAGGCAATACAGAAAGAGAAAAATTTAGGTGGGCTGGATGTAAAGATAAACTATTAACACTATCTCTACTAGATTTAGAGCACTGGTGTATATAGTGATGCCATAATCCAATAAACTGCACAAAGAACTGTAAAAAAAGAACCTTTCCCTAAAGAGTAAATGAAAGAAACAACTTGCAAATATCCTTAAACCTTGAGTGAATAGTTTATTGTGCGACAGAAACTCAGCTCTCCGTGTCTAATGATGATCTGGAGCAATGCCAGAGAGGCTAACTTGGTCCAGCTCTGGCTCTCAATACATTATTTCTCACCTCATTTATCCTGCCTACTTATGTGCTTAAAATGTCAACACATAGGTTCTGGTCAATTTCTCTTCTGTTTCACCTCAGTTTGTCTTCCTGTTCAAATTTTCTGTCCATTTCTCAGGATGTACAGTTAGGAGCCCATCTGTTAGGTGTGAATGGAAAGCTGTCAGCAAGATGTGTTGAACAGCTAAAAACTGCGAAATGTTGACGCGAGCCATATTTGTGCCGATATCCAGAAATAAACCTGCTACCTGTTTTGGAGTGGCAACTCAGGTATTTAACCATAAGGCCACCACAACTCCCCCAGCTGTTAATTCATCATCATATGGTCAAATGTTTCTAATTTATGTTCAATGTTTCTAATTATAAATATGAATAATTCAGTTATCGTAAAGCACATTTTATCCTATATAGATCTCCCAATAACTAATACTAAAAAAGTTTTTCTGATGTGGCAGAAAATAATACATAAAACATTATGCCAGTAGGTGGCAACAAATGTCACTCATTCATTTACAACTGATTCGTTCAAACACACTGATTCATCCAGTAACAACTGAATCATTCACTCAACCAATTACAGACGCAAACTGACAATCCTGTATCTAGAAAGTTACTCAATATTAACTTCTTGTTTGTGTAAACGCAGTATCCCACTCATAATCGTGCTGCTGTTTGTTTATATACTAAAACCTTGGTCTTAGAAACTTCAAAATATTTATAAATAGTTTAAACTATGAATATATTTGTAATATTTGTTACTTTTTGATATCATTTATATATGTTATTTATTTTCATTTTCACTACAATAAAGGCAAAACTGTATATATTAAAATGAACATGTCAAAAAAATGATAAAAGTGTCATGTCATTAAGTGTTTTTATTAAGAAAACACAATAAATAGTGAATGGTTATAAATTAAAGTTTAGTTTATATTTTTGATATGTTCTTTACCCTTTTCGTTTACAAAGTTAACCTGCATGAAATTCTGTGTCCTGAGTGCAAGCTTTATGCAAAAGTCTGCTTTCATATGAAAGTCAGTATGGAGCAATGTACTGTGTAGGAACTTTCTGCATTGATTTTTCAAAGGTATTTACACGCGTGCTTGGCATATTTTGAATAACTCATGTTTTTGTGACTTAGGCTTGAAGCAAATATCTGTATAAACTTGATAGAACAGGGAACATTATTTGTTTGTTTGTTTTTTAACAGATTTTTTTCGTACAGTGACCTATTCAGAATATACTTGTACATTTTGTAGCAAGTTACAACAACCCCCTTATTCCTGTAGATTTTTATATTTAGTGCTTGAACAAGCAGTAGGAAATTGATTTTCTCAAAGACAATTGTGATGGAATACCAATTCCTAGAAGAGAAGCTCCTTATATTGAAAACCAGGTCATTAACATCACAGCCCCCTTGCTGACTTGTTGTACCTTAATATGAATTGAAAGGCCAGTGCCATGCAGCATGCAGTGGTTAAATGTTATTCTTAAGAGGCATGTATCACTACCTCTCAGCACATACATGCAGACAAACAAACAAATGTCGATGAGAAAGACAAAGTTCAAATCAATACAAATCCATTTTGAAGCAAAAAAAGAAGAGAGAAACACATCACAGCTAACATAAATAGATTCAGATTGCTGTGAAATCAATTGTGAATAAAAGATGCATATAAACATAGATAGTTGCTGTGTATTTACCAGTGGCTGATGATCTGATAATCAAAGTTTAGCATGAATCGCGGTGGTCCACATGACTTGAGTGCAACGAAGCGAGTACTCTGAAGCTGTACAATAGATGAGAACAGACTCATATGTTATTCGTGCATTTACTGTACATATTCAAAATTGAAATGCAGTGCACAAGTCAAATGGAATTTGTAAATGAGTAAATGAGTAAAACATTCACACACATATATAGTCCATTATCCCCACAGGTACAGAGCATATTGCTTCCATATTATTAGATGTAGAGCAGCAAAGGCTACACTAAAGTACACTCTCATAAAAGGATTTGGTCACATGTTCTTTTAAGGTGTCTTTGTTACACTGTAACTATACATTTAAGCACTGAGTAATATTAAGTATCTACATGTACTATAGGGTTAGGATAAGGGTTTGGTTTGGTTTAGTGTTAGTTGCAGGTAATTATGCATAATTTATAGTCATTACAATAGTAATGTAACATATGTAACAATGATTACATATTGAAGGATTTTGCTCATAGCAACAGTTTGATTTAGAACCATATCATAATGAAGAATCATTTTGTGCTAAGATTGTGCTTTGTTTCTTTTTTTTTTTATTTGTGACCGTCAAAAAATCATGAAAATATAACTCATTATTGGTCTTCTGAAGCTTAGCCATACTAAACTAAGACTGTCAACTTTCAAAAGGTACTTGATATCCTTCTTAAATGTCAAAATGTAAATTGTAACTGGTTTGCTCAGTCATGTTTTTTTAAGTACATGAAAGTGTGATCAAGTTTGTTCAGTTGAGGACACTTCTCTTCTCCACTCAACAGGTATTGAATTTATGAATTTATGATCCATATTGTTAGAGTTTTAAATTATTACTTGGGTTTATGCATAATCACCCTCAGTCACAAAAACATTAAAACCACCCCATGACTTTTTAATCACTTTTTCCTTTTAACGTTGTGAAGGGTTCACATGTCCATTCACAGTGACTACTTTTGGCCTCCATAAAATTTTAAAATAGCTTTTAATTAAACAAAAGTAAGACATGCATTATAACACTAAATTCATTTGTATATTTCTACCCAGACCGATGCTGCAACACCCCAAAACCTCATCACCTCCAGAGAGAAACTTCCACTTCAAAAAAAATGATATAAAGACATGGTTGAAGATTGTGTGTGTGTGTGTGTGTGTGTGTGTGTGTGTGTTTTATTTCTTTGTCTTTATTCATATTCAATGTCAATTACAGTGCTGCCAGTTTTAGTACTATCATTTTATATATATATATATATATAAATGTAGTACTAAAAAATTTGCCGAAAATGCTGTTGAGAGTCTTGAAAATTTATGGGTGTGTGAGTTGGTTTAACGCTGTTGTCACTGCTGCAAACTACCATATATACAAATAATTGTTTGAAAAAGCAACCAGTAGGCCCCTCCCAGCATAGGCTCCTGGGATTCAGTCCATGGAAGCCCGTGCGTTACCGATACTAAGCGTTCCGTACCGATACTAAATGTGACGTGTAAACACTCCACATCACTGATTTGTCCGAAAGAATCGGCACTACCAGCGTCTTTTGATTTGAAACACGAGACGCTAAACCAAGTAGATTCAAATAATTAGTAGCAACCACCACCGTATCATATGTTCGTGAAACGACTTGCTTTAAACGACTTGGGGAAAAAAAGGAAATGGCTGTATCGGGGTCAGTAGACGAGGTGCAGACTCGTTAGAACAAATATACACACACATCACTGGATACTGATTGATGCAATCAGATGCAGATACTGGTGAAATGGGCTTAAGTAATACTGTTTCAATGAACTGGCAAATTGGGTTAGAACCTTCCATTTAAAATTTATATTTGGTCTCCTTTTGAAATTAAAGTTCAGATACAGTATGACGTTGCCTCTTATATGCCCCCAGGGGACAAATAGGCAGAGTGATCACATTCTCTCTGTTTCGACCTCTGGGATGGAATTCATCCAGTCTGTGATAATGGTGCCCATGAGTTTTTGACCTGCTATCTCCCAGGCAATTGTGTTTCCAGAGTAAAAGGTTGTGACCTCAATCCCATCATGTGGACACAGACATTGTTTGACCTTTGAGAATATGTGTGCATTTACATGCATTCATGGGGAAAAGCCTCAAAGACCTTTTAGAGCAAGATAACTAAACTTCCCTCTAAATACATCCTCAGTCTCTTCCTATTAAGTATTTCGAGCTTCACTCAGAAAAGATATTAAATCATGTATGTGCCCTCAAGCAAATACAACTAAACAGGCTCTACAAATTTGCACCAATCTAACCTCACTAGGGCAATGAAACCTTCCAATTAATGTAATTATCACAAATTCCAACCAGAGTATTTGACACAATGTTTAAAAATGCTCCCTGTTTGCATGCGATTTCCCTGTGGACATGATATATATATATATATATATATATATATATATATATATATATATATATATATATATATATATATATATATATTATATATATATATAAAGATAAAAAGTGGGTAAGATGAAATATTTTGAGAAGTGTTTTGTCTTACTCAAAAAATGTAAATTAATGCTAATATAAATTCAATGTAAATCCACTTCCTGCATGAAGTGAAATATCAGAATTTAGAGAGTATAATTATTGGAGGTAATCTTGTGTGCATGAACATCAGGTGGATTACAGGGACCGTTCCCATGTTTAGTATTCTGCATCTGTAAAACAAAAAAAGAAGACACGTTTCTTTCGCAATGCAGACAAGGAGGGGAAAAACAAAGACAGGACGGTAATTCAAGATAAATCAGAGAGAAAACAAGATGGCTTGCGTTCTATTTAAAGGGACGTCTCATGCCAATAGCACATTGCCTTAATGAACAACAAGGTGTCAAAACAGCTTATATGCTTCTCAGTGTTTTTCTCTGGATTTGTTGAGCTCCCACCATGAGTTCAACAAAGCCAGCCCCCTCTAACAAAGAAACAGCCTGAAAATTGACCCTGGAGCCTCAATGTCATGCCAAGCAATTTCAGACAGAACATGGTGCTAACGAGTAAACATCACATCAATTTATAAAAACATAATCATAAGGTCAAAGATCAACACAGTGGAAGCCAGTGTTTGTTAACTACTTTTGTAATTCCATGTATTTCTGAGTTAAACAAGATATTCAAAGTAAACATGTAGGGTGGGACTTGTTTTTGTCCATCAATAATTTATTGAAATTTATAGAGCCTTAATTTCATAAATGCAATGCATGTTTTGATTTATAGATTTGAATCTACGATAAAACAGCAAAAATAAATCTTTAATAAATAAATAAAGTCCGATTACCCGTGGCAGTTGCTTTCGCAAGTTAACACTTACAAATGATCGAATAGAGTTAAAAAATATGAGTGTATTTGTCATGCTCCTCTCAAATTTTGTTTATAAAACATCATACGTCGCTTGAATTCTTCCTTCTCTTGAGGCTATGATATGGAATTGGGCTTTAATATGGAAACATGACACCTCATTCTACAAAATTTCTATGATGAAATCACTGACAGAGACTCCCCCCCACCAGCCAATCACAGTTAGTAAGCATGTTGACATCATCCATAGCAACGAGGTCAACCCCGCCCTTTCTCTTAGCTTAAGAGTTCTTTCTATTCCTTTTCTCAGCAGCTTTGTGAATAGATTTTAAGAGAAAACTTTTAGCTAAGAACTTTAACTGCCGTTTAGGACAACTCTTAGTGGTAACATGCTTTGTGTATACATCCCCTGTTCTTTAAAGCGGATCAAAAACATACAGCGTGACCTCTGCAGCCCGAATCACAAACAAATGACTCTTATGAACTGATTCTTTTTGCTAAAAGTAAAACACAGCATGACCAGTGCACCATGATTCACAAACAAATTGTTCTTAGAGACAATTCTTTAATGAATTGGTCTTTTTTAAAAATGAAAAAAAATCTACCTGTGCCAATCAGTAGATTCAAACAATACACTCTTTTTGAATTTTTAAATAAACAGAAGGAAAAAAGAATCAACAATTTATGAAATATCAGAATTTTAAGGACAGAATTTTAGTGATCCTCTGACAGCTTAATCAACTCCTCGGAGTATCTGGAATCAGAGGACTTTTCTAAATGAATAAAACACAAATAGTATTGATAAATAAAGACGTAATTTGGTGTTTTGACAACCAAAGGCTTCTAAGCACTATTTGAGGATCTTCACTGCTAGTAACTTGCCTGGCAATTTAATAAATCATAATAATGTCTATGGATCAATTGCATCTTCTGATTGTTTTCAAGCAAGCAGATGCCAAACAGATTATTTTGTTCTCTGTTTTAGAATTTGGCATTGAAATTCCCAGTTGTAATGAATTGTAAAATATTCTCTTAGGTTGATATGATTTCAAAGTGCCACTGAACAAGAGCCTCTCGTGCTCCCACCTCCACACGCCATGGTTGGTTGGCTAAATAACGCTACGGTTTAAGTTCCCTTACATAATGTGTAGTCCTTAATTAAGCCTTAAATTGTTAAAAGTTTTTCAAACAAAATTTTCAACCATTCTACAATATTAATATTAATATTAATATTTATAAATGTTATTTGGTAGATGCTTTAATCCTTTAATGATGATCTACTTATGTTATGTATAATAAATTGTGCTACTGACGTACTCAAAAGTAATGTTTACCCAAGACAAAATAAGTTCAGTTTACCCCAATCATCCAATTCACAAGGTTTACATCCACTTGCTCTTAAAGCATATTCTGCAAGAGGTATTCAAAATTATGAGGAGAATTGTATAAGTAAACCAAAAACAAACATTACCACATACACAGTCTAAATTAACATCAAAAAATGTGCTATGAATCTAATTATATCTTGACCCAACTATGAGCCAAACATTATATATGCATTCTGGGATTAGCAGTTTATTCAAATTATGTATACTGTGGCATATGATTAGCTCATGGGCAACATTGAAATCAACTCATTTTGTCAACAGAAGCTATTGCAGATATATGTCAGAGGGGGCAGCATGGAGCAAACCTGACAGCTTGGGCCTCGATCGTACAGGACAGCTGAACGAGGAAGCCTGGCGTGGGAAGAAATGGACCTGCTGGTTTTATTGTGCTCTGAAATAGCCCACACTCACAGCATATGGATTTGAGATTAGTATCTCTTTCCCATGAATGGATGACAAACCCAAAGACAACCAAAGAAAACAAAGAAATTAAAACCACATTTACAGAATTGACCACAAAACAACGTCTTGTACATTCGGTGGGGTGTTTTGTGACAGTAATTGAGGGCTGCAGAATCTCAGAATGATTGTGTGTGTTTTCTCAGTGCTGGTTTTGTTCGTTAATTGATTTTCTTTTGTTTGATGTCTTGGAACATAAACAAATGCCAGTGGGACCAAACTTAGACCATTATTCTCAACATCTAAAAATGAAAATATCATCTGCAACATCTGATAAAAAAGGCTTCTCATGGGGAGTGCAAGTCGATGGTAATGCAACATCAAACATATTTGAACAATAACAATGTTTTCATATGATTCTCTCAGCATACGAAGACTCAAACAGAATCTGCAGACTTTTTTGTACACTAATTTTGGAGCTCGGCAGAATGGATTTAAATCTTATGAAATGGGTTTAATGGAGGTGAGAGTAGTACACACATTTTGGCAGCTAAAAGTGTCAAATTGACCAAAATTGCTAATAAATGAAGAAAAAGATCAGAGGGATAAAGCCTGCCCTATAGCCTACATAAGCCCACAAAAAGCGGCAGATTAAATGGCTTTGTGTCAGCAACAACAAATTTTACCTTAAAAAATTGTTCACTATTAAAAGCATTTGCTGTGAATCAGTGTCCTATTGTTTTCGTGAAATGGACTTCTTGGTTAGGAATCTTACACAGCCTCATTGAACCACTGTCAGCCACCATATTATTACAAATTCGGTTAAGAAAATGTAATTAGTTCTAAGAGAAAGCAGATTCAAATCACAAACAAAGTGTCTCGCTGAACTTATCCCAAACCTTAATGAAAATCAGTGAGCCTTTCTCCCTCTTTCCCAAAAGTCCACATGCCCTCAAGGCTTTTCTCAAGAACTATGTTTAAGACATAAATCTGTAATCACTAACATGTTCCATTACACTTACAAGCTGAATTTCAGAATCAATGACTCATCAGACTGAATGGAACATGGTTCTGCAGTGCCACCAAGTGAGCGGTAGAGTAACATGTAAATGGATCTTGAAGATATGCCACTCTACCCTAGTCTGGAGGAAACAAAATCTGGATCACCAAATTAATAAATGACATTTTATTTGTTATTAAATATATACTGTATGTATATATATATATATATATATATATATATATATATATATATATATATATATATATATATATATATATATATATACACACACACTTTATTAGGTAAGCTCCTTACAAATACCAGGTTGGAACCCCTTTTGCCTTCAGAACTGCCTTAATTCGTCGTTGCATAGATTCAACAAAGTTCTAGAAACATTCCTCTGAGATTTTGGTCCATATTGACATGAAGCATCACATGGTGGCTGGCTGTACATCCTTGATGCGAATCTCTCGTTCCATCACATCCCAATTGTGGAGGCCATTTTAGAACAGTGAACTCATTGCCATGTTCAAGAAGCAGTTTGAGATGATTTGAGCTTTGTGACATGGAGTGTTACCCTGCTGGAAGTAGCCATCAGAAGATGGGTACACTGTGGTCATAAGGGGATGGCCATGGTCAGCAACAATGCTCAGGTAGGCTGCGGCGTTCAAACAATTCTCAGTTGGTATTAAGGAGCTCTGGAATTGAACTGCATATTTTCTCTTTTTTGGACCATTCTCTATAAACACTACAGATGGTTGTGCGTGAAAATCCCAGTAGATCAGCAGTTTCTGAAATACTCAGAACAGTCCGTCTGGCAACTACAGCCATGCCACTTTTAAAGTCACTTAAATCACTTGTCTTCCTCATTCTGATGCTCAGTTTGAACTTCAGGAGATCGTCTTGTTTACAATCCAAAACGCTTTGATTTGTTGCCATGTGATTTGCTGATTAGGTATTTGCATTAACGTGCAGATGAACATGTATCTAATAAATTGGCCGCTGTAATATACGCTTAATACTTCATTTACAACTTTTGCAATGGTGAGAGTCAAGAGAGTCAAGGGGTTAAAAGTTTAGGGGGATAAGTCACATAGATATTTGATGTGTGTGAAGCTATACTTTTTATTCTAGGTTAATTTTATGTTAGATAGTATTTTTTTCACATATCCAGTAGTTCTCAGGAAAAACTGTGGGAATTATGTCACTATAAAAAAAAGCTTATACCATATTCATGAAAAAAATGCAGTAAACTGCAATACGCTTTGAAGGCCAACTTAATTCTGATTCAGACACGGCACAGAATTACTTCGGTTCTGCCTCACGTTCACAGTGTGAATTACCAGACCAGTCCTAGTAGTGTTGTGCTATCTAAATGTTGTAAATTCAGCACCCAGCTGAACATACCACAGCTAAATTACTTATCGACCCAGTGACACATCATCGCAGCTGAGCATATCACATCATCAGCGCTGGTGTGCCCCATGTTCGTATCCCAGTATCCTCAATTGCATGCTGGAGTTCATCTCAACTCCCAATCAATTAAGTGTGTCACTTTATCAGAGGATAGTAAATTTAGAGCACAGAATCTGAGATACTCATTCAACCTACAAGGAACTTTCATTAAGCTTTTATTAGACCCAAGAGGACATGTCCTGCTCTCAAAATCGCCTGGAGTAGTGAAATGCATTAACAGACAGTAACATTTTGAGGAGATTTGCCAGTAAACAGTGCCCCCAAAATATTTGGACACTTTAGGTACATGTAAATGTCATTGCATTATACAGTATAATGTCACATATGAATATCATTGCATTATATGACAAAACACGTTATCTTGAATTTACTAATTACTACTTGTTTTACAACATATTTGTTGGGTTTTATATTATAAATCAAAAGATTCAAATTAGGAATATTAAATCAGTTTGTCAATCTGCATAAACAAAACACTACCCACATGCATAAGTACAAAATATAAAATATCTGTAGTTGTCATGTTGTATGAGTCAATGTTTTCAGCAAAAGTGACATTGCGTAGAATTAGCTTTACAAACACATAGGGTTCAGCTCTGGAGCAGAAGAGGAGATGCAATGTGAATAACACTAGTGCCATCTAATGGAGCAGATCTGCATCCATCCATTTAATATTTGTCTGTTGGATTTTATGTTGGGGAATTGTTTCCATTAATTCACCAAGCATTAGTTTCAAACCACGGTTAATTGTCAAATTAGAATGAGTTAAAATCAATGCTGTACATAGTCATTGTTTAATCTAGAGAAGATCAGACAAGTTACAGCCTATTACTTTCTCAAAGTCCAATATTATAAATCATTATATGTACAGTGCATTTACTGTATGCACACATAACAAAGCAACTAGAAATAAACCCACAACAATGGTATAAAAAACCCTGTTCATTAAATTTATACTGTCTCCATATATTGAATGCAAATACTGCTGTACAAATACAGTTGCTATGTCACTAGGTGAAATAAATGTATTCGCATTCAAAACCCTCCTCAATGCACAGTAAGATGATACGTCACACATGATGGGTGAAAAATGCAGATTCTGGCCAATAACATATTCAATAAAGGTGCCCTTGGGGGAAAAGACAACCGAGAAGAGACCTATTTCACAGATATGAGAAGATTTTCTATTTAGGGGAATCTTATTGTTGAACTTCGTCACATTGATTGTGGTGATCTGATCAAATCTCTGAGTCAAACTCTCTTTTGTTTATAGTGAACATTTTTTCTTCCCATAGCCATTAAATATATTGTTACATTTTTTCTTTATTCCACCAACAAACCATAATACAAATCCCCCCCCCCCAACCCCCCCCACACACAAACTTCAGACCAAGACACATAAAAAGTAACCAAAATGAAGTTGTGATTTTCATAATTTGCTACGGAATTACATTCACAACAACCAATAATTAGTAAAAGCTAGTGCTTTGTTTTCACAAAGTAATGTCTAAAGCTACTTTAGCTCAAATTACACACAAAAACTGTATTTTTCACTCTGGTCCAACTTATATGCATTCAACGGTATACAAATATGTGATAGCAGGTGATATATATAATGTCACTTTAACACTTTTCGCCCCGGGATTCCGAAAATTGGAGATTTCCTAATCGGCTATTTCCGACAGAATTCGCCCATTATCGTAAAGTGTGTATTTGAATCGTTTGTGTTCGGGCATTTCCGGATTCAGCGATAACGGTTGGAATGTTCAAATCTTCGATGCTAGTTTTGCTACTTCTGGCCTGGAGTGGATATTGAGCTAAGAAAGCGACAGAAGAAGGAGCAAAGAAACCAAAAAAAAAAGGAGGTGAAGAGGAGCCTGGCTACGGAATGACGGTGTTGCAGGAACCTGTCCAGGTATATGAACTAAATATTAAAGCGCTCCGTTGCAGTCACAGTTGCGGGAGAAGACTTTTATCCAGCGCGAGAGACCGGATGATTGAGCGCTGCTACACCGCGGCCTCAGTTAGCGGCTAATGCTAAGGGCCTCTGCCCTTTCCCTCACACAAAACCTACCCTTAAATATACAATATATTGCTTTTATTTTTATTTACAATAGCTATTTTAATAATTGCAGTGCTTGTCAATTCGGGGCAGTTTGTTTGTTAGTAGTTTGCAGGCAAGCTAAAGTGTTGTCTTGCAGGTTAGCCAGCCTGATTTATTGGGATTTTTATTATTGAGATAGTGATGTTTCATTTTGACGCGTGTGTGGAGATACCTGCAGAGGTAAGGATAATTGTAAATTTTAGATTCACATGTCTGAAGAGAATATATGAAGAGTAACATGAACAGTGCATTTGAAGTGATTTTGTGATTGATGATTAGCAATTCTGGAGATGGTTCGTTTTCTGATATATGAGCACATTGGTTATAAAATCATAACGTATAAATAGCGTTTAAATTTGTACTCTTATGCTGTTTTAATGAGCCAACATAAACGTTAAAGGTTGTGGGTTTAACAAGTCTGTCAGATACTAGCTAGCCAACGGTTCATCGAGTGTAGCTCTTAAACCTGTGTATGTCTGTCAAAAGACATCAATTCAAATACCTACACATCATGTACACATTGGCTGAGTCTCAAAGCGGAGTGATCTGTCTACCTAGTCAGTATTTTGGGGCATTCGAACTCTGCTATATCCATCACATCTGTCAGTCAACATCAGCTGTTTCCCTCCATCTCTTTCAACCTTTGTATGTACTGAAATCGTTCACCTTTTCACCGTTTCCAAACTGTGATTAAGACCTGATTTTACACGAGAGCAAATAATTTCATATACATTTAAACATCTCTGCAATCAATCTCATTGTATGAGTGTGAGTTTTTTTAATCTGCAGTTTTGATGATCAGGCGTGTATACTTGCTGCCAGGTGTTAATAAAATCATTAACCTTAATAAGTGCTGTAGTTTACCACTGTTATGACTCCTCTTTCTTTTCATTGTCTGTAATGGGGATGAACGTAACAGCAGCTCTGTTTTTGTCCATAGGCTGCTGTCTGGCATGCTCTAAACCACTACGCCTACCGAGATGCTGTATTCCTGGCAGAGAGGCTCTATGCTGAGGGTAATTGCACAAATCGTGCTCTGTACAGACAGACAACATCCTCCATTTCCCCTCATCTTTCAGAGCTGAGCCGAGGCATTGCATTAAAACAAGTTTGTGTGACTCAAAATGGAAGCTGACATTTTTATTGATTTTTACCCGTCAACATAAACCGTTTCGAATACCTTGCACTGCTTGCAATATTGTTTTGATTTTCTTTTTAAGTTGTCCATCATATTAAATCCAGAATTTAATTCTATAATTTAAGATAAATCCTGTTCCATTCTATCATTCATGTTTTTCTGAATATTCTTATCTTTTCACCTGTTAGTACATTCAGAAGAGGCACTTTTCCTACTGGCCACATGCTACTACCGTTCAGGGAAAGCGTACAAAGCCTACCACCTCTTGAAAGGACACAGCTGCACCACGCCACAATGCAAATATCTCCTTGCCAAGTGCTGCGTGGAACTGAGCAAGTATGGATGATTCCCCAACTAATCATAACTCATGACTCCTGACCATTATATCCATCCCAGTGCCCATTTATCTTTGATATTCCTTACTATGTACTCAATACCTCATAATCATAGCGATATTCAAATGCTACTGCTATATGCTACTGCACAAAATTCTTTAAATAGTACAGTTAAATATTAATATAAATGTTAACTAAATCAAGTATTTCTCAATTGATTTAAAGATTATTTTTTTAGGCATGTACAAATCAGATTTTTTCGGAGTCAGTCATTGAATATTGAGTATCTGCCGATACCGAATCCTGAATCAATACTTATATTTTCCTAGTACTTGGTTCAAGGCGAGTACAGTAAAGTTATTAAAATCAGTTCAGTGTATACAAGGAAGTACAGAGAGTTTCTCAGGGGCTCAAAAGTTAAAAAGGGTTATCTGTCTCTACGGAGCAATTCCAATATAACAATTACTATAAATACTGTTATTTTGGAAAAAGAAAAAATCTTACTAACCCCAAACTTTTAAATGGTAGTGTAAAATGTTACAAAAGAAAAAAACGTTTTCAACATTGATGACAATAATAATAAGAAGAAATGTTTCTTGAGCAGCAAATCATCCTATTAGAATGATTTCTGAAGGATCATGTGACACTCAAGACTGTAGTAATGATGCTGAAAATTCAGCTGTCATCACAGGAATAAATTGCATTTTAAAAATAGAAAAGTTCATTTAAATTGTAAAAGTATTTCACAAATATTATTGTTTTTAATCATTTTGGATCAAATAAATGCAGCAGAAGAGGCTTCTTTTAAAAACATGGTAGTGTATATATATTTCTAATAAATGTATTGTATAATTCTACTAAATAATTATTCTTATTATAAAAAACATAATTATATAATTCTAATAAGATTCTCTCTCTCTCTTTATGTATACCTCAATGAATTTACTCTCCAATCAGTTTTTGTGTGGGTCAAATTGTTGTTTAATATTAAGTAGATGATTGACAGTTGGTTTCTTGGTGCATTTATACTGTTTTTTTTGTTCTGTTTACGTTCACTTAAGACTGTTTACAACCTAGTAGTTTTATCAAAACATGCTCAAAGAATGTTGATCATAAGAATAAGTGAGATTGAAAGTTATAGATCTAACCATGAATACAGTGGCTTCGCTTTCATTTGAGATTGGAATCAGGTCTAGATTGTGGGGGTTAGCTTACTTCTTTTGCTAAACATTTCTTACAGTTTTTGAGCTATTTGTATTTTTCTCTGGCAGGTTGGCAGAGGGAGAACAGATCCTGACTGGAGGGGTCCTAAACAAACAGAAGAGCCAAGACGACATCATTACTGAGTTTGGAGACTCGGCCTGCTTCACTCTGGCTCTGCTGGGGCAAATCTACTGGTATGTTAAGATAGTTTGGCCACCTACCTTGACCTACTGAAATCAGTGAAAAATTGTGTAAATAGAAATAGTGAAAATACAGCGATTTCCTGGGAAAAAGGCACCGGTTCGAGCCTGCTTGATACACAAGCTAAACGACACAACTCTCACGACAGCATTTTAGCTGTAATGGATTTAGAGACAGACAGGACTTGTTTTGAGCATTTTGTTTCGGACTCATACAGAGTAGCGCTCAATGACAGAGATTGCTTGGTGAGTTCTAAAATTCTTCAGGTAAGGTGGCTGGTTGTTATGTGAATTAAGTATCTATGTTTTCTCACATGAGAGATTTCTCTTCTGATGTATTACATGAGATATTATGTGATATAGCCTCACTCTTTGTTAATATGCTAATAACCAAGAGAACTTTGAGGATGTGTTTGTGTTGCAGAAGCTGTTGTTCCCGACAGCTGCAAATGTGACATTTTCTTTCAGCCAATAATCCATTATTTCCATTAAATTCAATAAAACTCTGCTCTTTTTCATGTCAGAGATTGTTATTGTATTGTAAAGTTTTGATATCTGTTGACACTTTCAGCCTGTTGCATATTTTGGCAGAAAGCCAAAAATGGCATTTTTTGAAACCTTTTCAGTGGCTAAAATACCCCTTTCTTTTTCCTTGCAGCAAAACGGATCGAATAGCAAAAGGAGCTGAATGTTACCAAAAGAGCATGAGCGAGAACCCTTTCTTATGGTCTCCATTTGAGTCACTATGTCAGATTGGTGAGTTTCTTTTTTTGTTATTAATTAGGGTCGTCATCATCTAACCTCATCCAGCCTATGCAGTTAGAGGACTCCCTGAGGACAAGATGCCAGATAATGTGATTTTTAAACTGTGCCCTCTGTGCTACAGGGGAACGACCGGATCCAGAGCAGATCTTTAGATTGACCTCTTTACAGAATTTCAGTGGCGGCAGCGGAGGAGGCATCCCCCCTCCTCCTATCAGCCCTGCACACACACCTAGTAACAACATGGGACATCGACAAGTCGACACTGTCCTAATGGAGACCCCACAAGATACTTTGGTATGTCCTTCCTCTGGTCTTCCTTGCATTTTATGATCTATACAGAGATCTGTATTATTTGCATTAAGCAAAGGGCATTTTGTTTGGGCACATAATTTGACTATTTATATTGAGTGTTGTGAATTCTGATCATATATCATCATCATATCTTGCCATTGTCTCTTTCCTTGCTAAAGGAGTTAAACCGGCTCAATCTAGAATCTTCTAACTCAAAGTACTCCCTGAACACGGACTCCTCTGTGTCCTACATCGACTCCTCTGTCATCTCGCCAGACTCCATCCCATTGGGTACCAGTGGCTCTCTGTTATCCAAACAGGTGCAAAACAAACCCAAGAGTGGCCGCTGTCTGCTGGGGGGCACAGCCACACTCAGCCCCCTAACACCAAGGTAATGACCTCTTTGAGAGACCCAAATTGAACATTAATTGAACTCAAATTAAAATGTGGTCAATATTTACTAACCCTCAAGTTGTTCCAAACCTGTATAAATTTCTTAGTTTTGCTGTACACAAAGGACGATATTTCGAAGAATATTTGTAACCAAGGAGATTTCACCCCCCCACTGACTACCATAGTAGGGAATAAATACTATGGTAGTCAATGGGGGATGAGATCTGCTTGGTTACAAACATTCTTCGAAATATCGTCCTTTGTGTACAGCAAAACTAAGAAGTGTATACAGGTTTGGAACAACTTGAGCGAGAGTAATTTTAATTTGAGTGAACTATCCCTTTAAGGATGTTATGCCTCACACTTAAAGGGAACTATTATGCAGAATTCACTTTTCTGTTTGCTCGCTATAGCAAACTATCTCCTGAGGCTGCATGTGAGACTCACACTCTGCAGCCATGCTAAGCAGCCTCAAACGCAAGATACTATAATAATATATTGATTTGTTTGATATATGGAACATACATACAAAAATGGCTCATTTTGCTCACACCCAAATAGGGGCAAATTTGACAAGCTGTAATAAACAATTTATGCTGTATTTTGAGCTCAGATATAGTGAAAAGGGGCATGATAGGTCCCCTTTCTGTAGGCTGTTATGTCTCGCACTTAAACATTCAAAAGACTTTTTAAATGTAGTTCCAAATACTTTTTCTTCATTGATTCCTTTTATGATAAATTGGCAGCACATTGAAATCTCATGGTTTCCTTCCAGTAATTATTTTTTCTCTTTTGGAAGTTTTGGAATTTTGCCTCTAGAGCCAAGCCCGGGAGACCCAACATACCTGCAAAATTATGGCCACAGTGGAACTGGGATGGAACCACCACCCCGCCTGGCCCTCCAAAGAAGGTGAGTCACCTTGATTCATTGCATCCTGCTGTTAAAGTTTGTACATGACTATTTTGCAACCTATATCTGTTTTTACCTATGGCTGAAATGTATTGCTGAATGACATGATTTTTCAGCTTATTTTAATAAATGTTCTGGGTGGACAGGAAAGGGAGCTTTTGTTGTGGATCTTTGATTGTTTAGGTAGAACATTGAACTCTTATTCCAAAAGTGCGTGAAAAATCCTTTCTGTGTTCTATTTATACTATCAAAATGAAATCTTTAAAATTGTATTTATGCAAGGCATTGTAAAAATCATTCATGTTTTACCACACAGAAATAGGCTTTATATAATCAAATCCCCTATTTCAGGCCGTCAGTAGAATCAGCCAAGTGGGGACGAAGTCAGTGTTTGCACAGAGTGGCAACAGCAGAGAGGTCATTCCAAACCCTTTCAACCAAACTCAGACCACTGCCCCACAGACCAGGTACATGTCACTACACATTTGCACAGGCAATTAATAGCTTTGATAATGGCTTGTGATGACATCACTTTCTGATTTGTAGTACTACACCGCAAGTGCTGAGCCCAACCATTGCTGCTCCCCCAAATGTGCAGCCACGGCGGAGCTCAAGACTCTTCACCAGTGCCAGCTCCACTGCCAAGGTACTGTCTAAAAGACATTCAAATTTATGCATTTACAATTGCAAAAAAAAACAAAAACGCTTCAACCACACCATAGAGAAGGTTTTGTAAACACTCTATTAATGATGGAATTGAACAGGAGAACAGTAAGAAGCTGAAAATGAAGTTCCCCACCAAGATTCCTAATCGAAAGACCAAAACGAAAACGGGTAAGGGAGGAATCACCCCATCTAACCTGAATGAGAGCATTGAGATCCTCAAGCTGGATTCTTCTATATCAGAGGGCAAAGGCAACATCAGCTCGCCACAGTTCCAAGCTTTTAATCTACAAAAGGCTGCTGCAGGTATCTGAGAATATTTGCCTTAAAAGATGTATTTGAAAAACTATAAACACATCTATTTGTCATTTTTGTAATTACTACTACTACAAATTTAATTTCAGCAATACTGTGAAGCAGGTTCTTAAATTTTTTCCTGTTTTATTCAGATGGGCTGATGACATTGATGCGGGATATTGGTAGGGGCTATCTCGCTCTCTGCTCTTATAACTGCAGAGAGGCCATTAACATCTTAAGTCAGCTGCCATCACACCACTACAACACGGGCTGGGTGCTGGGGCAGATCGGGCGAGCCCACTTTGAATTGGCTGAATACATGCAGGTGAGTCACAGCTGCTTAAATCAGATGACAGTTATAATTGAAGGCATTCAAAAAATTATCAGTAGTGAAAATGTATTTATTTCCAATTATTCTTACAGAAAAGGTAAGGCTGAATTTTTCTCTGTTTAACCAGGCGGAGAGGATTTTCTCAGAAGTCCGCCGTATCGAGAGCTATCGAGTGGAAGGTATGGAGATCTATTCTACAACACTCTGGCATTTACAGAAGGATGTGGCGCTTTCTGCCCTCTCTAAAGATCTCACCGACATGGACAAAAACTCACCAGAGGTAAGTTTCTCAGGGCAGTTTAACAAATGTGCCAGGTCTGCGGTTCGTACATGCTTTATCTCATTTAGTATTTTTTTTTTTCTTCTCTCGGTGTACAGCCCTGGTGTGTAGCCGGTAACTGTTTCAGCTTACAGCGTGAGCATGACATTGCCATTAAGTTCTTCACACGGGCCATCCAGGTGGACCCCAGCTTTGCATATGCATACACACTTTTAGGGCATGAACTAGTTCTCACAGAGGAGCTGGAGAAAGCCCTGGGCTGCTTCCGCAATGCTATACGCCTCAATAAACGTCACTACAATGCCTGGTATGGTTCAAACTCTACTCGTTGACTTTGTAAATGAGACGCTACTTTTGATGAAACCTGAAGTGCATACAAGGAAATAAACAGTTTAATATCACAAATGACTTTTATATTCTGTCTGCTATTTCAGGTATGGCTTGGGAATGATTTACTACAAACAGGAGAAGTTTAACCTAGCTGAAATTCATTTCAAGAAGGCTTTGAGCATCAATCCTCAGAGCTCTGTGCTGCTCTGTCATATCGGAGTGGTGAGTAAATCTGATGCAGGGAAATTAGTGTTAATCTAAAGTGATTAAACCTAAATATATGGGCCATATGTTCTTATTTCTTAGGTAAATGACAGTGCAAGATTGTTACTTTGAATTTGGAAACGCCAGAATTGCTCTATATGTGCATGTTTGTTTTGAATGGTTGCATTGCTACATCTTCATATCTTTTCTCATGTGCTCCATATCAGGTTCAACATGCTTTGAAGAAATCAGACCATGCACTGGAGACCCTGAACAGAGCCATTAGCATCGACCCCAAGAACCCGCTATGCAAATTTCATAGGGCCTCTATTCTCTTTGCCAATGAGAAGTACAAGGTATGCCTCAACTTCTTACATCAGTAGGCCATTGGGGTGTAACTATAAGCTCAGCTTCAATGCATATCACGATACTGGGTATCACAACATTCTGAAAATGAAAATGAAATTCAAATACAGAATTCCAAAACATTAACAATTTTCAATAACTTTGTTGTACATACAACTTAATAAAGAGTTTAGTGTTTTGAGATTGAATTGAAACTTCTGTATGCAAATTAACAATTGACTAGGTGTGTCACTGAACAATAAAACTGAATTCTAACATGAAATTAGAATTAGGATAGCTGAAACCAAAGAGAGAACTTCTTAAAGCATTAAAACGATGGTGAAACCAGAAAAAAAATATTTATGATTCTGAACCTGAAAATACAGAATGATACTATACATATATATATATATGTAAGCCCTTTTACTCGTAAAATTAGACATTTGGCTTTATCGGGACCCACAAATATTGCCCCATTGCATTGCTATACATTATATTCAACATTAAATATAGTAGTTTCATGTATTACTGTTGGGGAATCTGTAAACTTTCTTTTTTTTTTTTTTTCTAATGCAGTACTCAAACTTTCAATGCAGGCATTCGTTGAATCTCTTTTACACAAACAGGCCACCCGTGCAGATTATACACTTGCATGATAAGAATATACAATCTAAAATGTTATGAATCATCATACTATCAAAACTAAAAACACAATATTGTGAGTTAACTTATGCTTTCACTTCGAGGAGTCCGCTTTAAATGATTTTTGCGTTGGGGTGAGCGATATGACCCAAATCTTATATCACGACAACGATGTATATCATATATTTGCTTTAAATCAAAATTTTTCATGCCATTGAAATTTCATAATTTTTATTTCAATATCATTAAAAAAAAAAAAAAATACTAGTCTTAAACACTCTAAAGCTTCCTGAAGACAAGTAAACAGAAAAGACAAGCAAAGCAAACAAACTACATTAGAACAAAGACAGGCAAAATAGACTTACCTGAAAACCTTCAAGCACTAGAAATACTACATGAAGTAATTGAATGTATAAAAAAAAACAATGCATAGTCTTTACACTTATACTTATTAAAGTTACAAAAGGAAGCAATGAGAGATTTTCTCTTTTTTTGTTGTTTGTTTAGCATTAATAATTACAGCATGTAAATTTGGATGCTGTCCTTTTAAGACTGACCTCATCTGTCCATTATACTACGTTCACTTAAGACATAAATGGCTCTGTTTACTTTCAAATACATGGTCACTTTGACACAGGTATGCATTTTTAACCAATCCCAATTAGGTGGCAAAATGTCTTCAAAGACTTGGGTTTGGATTAGACCTCTCGATTGACTATTTTTACAATGCATTTATGACCTTTTAGATCTTTTAAGTTCTAGGGGAATTTACTTTAAATGGAGGGGCAGAAATCTCTAAGATTCACATTTTTGGGTGAATGATAGTTTATGAATGCAGCAAGCTGAGTCATGGATAAAACTAACTCTATATTGTAAGTCATACCGTTTGCATCAACGATGGATATTGTCACATTTTTGTATCACGATATCTCAATATAATGTATCCTTGTAACTACTATTTGGCCAAGATTATATAAATTTTAAAATGTTAAATAACTAATTTATTCTTCACAGGCGGCTCTGCAGGAGCTTGAAGAGCTAAAGCAAATAGTGCCCAAAGAGTCCCTTGTTTACTTCTTAATAGGAAAGGTACACCTACAGCTCAGCTGCTTACTTGCACATATTTTACATTAACTATATACTGATATCACCACTTTAAAAACATCCACTAAACAAATGTGCATCATCTTTATAGGTCTATAAGAAGCTTGGCCAGACTCATCTGGCACTAATGAACTTCTCTTGGGCCATGGACTTAGACCCCAAAGGGGCCAATAATCAGATCAAAGAGGCCATAGATAAGCGATACCTCCCAGATGATGACGAGCCTGTCACTCCTGATGACTATCCCTACTACTCAAGTAAGTCTCCTACACAGTGAGCCATTTAAGTGGCCCTGTGTGCACTATATAATGTTGTCGGTTGATCTCAGCAGCGGAGGTGGAGGAGTCACAGGAGAGCAGTATGACGGACGCTGATGACACACAGCTCCACACCACGGAGAGCGATGAGGTTCTGTAGCCCCCCCCGGACACCACTCTGGACTTTGAAATAATGCCAATTTGGGGGCTGCTCGAAGACTCCAGCTCTGAAAAAGGAGGAAGAAGAAAAAAAGGAAAACAAACTGCTGCTAATAACAGTACCTCCTCATTTCTGTCATGTTATTTTCATCATTCGTTCTTGCCTTTTCCCACCCCGTCATCATGCCTTAGAGGTCTCTCATCGGTCTGATCTTCTGGTCCTGTCTCATCCCTCATCGTCACTGGCAGGCGTCCTTTTATCGCAGACATGATCACTTGAAGAATTCAAGTTCTGTCTGAGCTCAATTTGCCAATGACTCCACTGTCTTCTCAACAAGTTAATTGTCAGTTTAAGACAAAAAAAAAGAGCCAGAGACATTCATCAATGTTCCTGTCTTGATGCTTAGGCCTTTTATGTTATTTTATCGGCATTTAATCTGAATAAAGACCTGTGTAAGAGTTGGTAGTCCTTTGATTCCTCTCCCCTCCCTTTTTCTTCATGGAACGAAATTGCTGGGAGAAAAAAAAAGCACTTTCTACTCAAATAAAGTGTTTGGCTTAAGAGATTCAGTGTCAACTGCATATCTTCTATCAGATTGCCATCTGTTTAGAAGAAGAAGAAAAAACTTGTTGAAAGTTAACTAATTCTGGAAAGTGCAAGTTCTGGAGGATGCAGTTCCCTCCCACCAGATTTTAAAACTTGTGAGTAATGGTGAAAAAGCACTTCTTATGTTTTGTTTTATTTTAATTCCAGACCAATTTGCCACTCTCACACTCATCCGTTTTAATCTAAAAGTTATCAACTTTCAAAACCTCTGCATCCACATTTTTGCCTAGCTGCAAGACCTTGAGTAGAGAATTGTTGATTAAACGATAAGCGAATGGGTGTGGTGATTTCCTTGCCACACATTAATCTTACTGTGTGTTTCGGAACCTATGCCACAATGCTCGAATTAACAACACTATTGTATGGCACAGTGACCAGTGGTCAGACTTCTGGAGACAATTTTCTGAAATGTTGGTGCTGTTGAGGACAATACTGATGAACATATAGAAAATGTGCACAAAGTATCTTTCATGGATTTTATTTTACCAGAACATGTTTATTATTATGAAATGTTTTTGATCTCTGCTAAATGCTTCTTATTGTACATTTTAAGGAATTAAGGTAATAGAATAAACAACTTTGACTGAAAGTCCTGATGTGGTCTTTGAAGGAAGATGCGAAACCTGCTACACTAATCTACACTTGGCTTTTACCTATACACGGTTTAAAAGTGCATAGGTTCGTAAAATGACAATGCAATGATTCCAGTTATTTATACAACTGTGAAAACAAAACAAATGTGATGGCCCTTCACTGGACAATGTAAGAAGGTTTCAGCATTTGCAACTTAATTATGAATGTCTAATAATTATAGCAATGTAGTTCCATAGTTATTCGCTGACAGTTATAAAATCGCTTGCGAGAATGAGAACAGCAGACAAAGATACTACGATATTAACCTTTACAATAGGCCTGATATTACATGTTCAAACGTGACAGTGTATTGGGTATTTGCATGTTTTACACACAGCAAAATCAAACAAACAAAAATCAACTATTGCAAAGTTCGTTTTTTTTTTTTTAACTTTCACTCGTAAACCCATCTCTCTCTCTGTCTCTCTAAAAACACATAAACCAGCCAATCAGCGACCGGCTTTCCAGCCACTGACCAATCACAGGTTGAAATGAGGCGGTACTTCCGGCTCAAGTCTGGTTGATCTGTGCAGGTAAGTGAACGTGAATTCTGTACTCTGTCATGTAAAATATACTTATTTTTGCTATTTTAGTATGGGGAAAATGCTGTTTTAAACCTAAAATGTTGCCTAAGATCTACAGGATAACACGGTTTCATTTTCCCCCTCATTCAGTGAGCGCTAGACATTATGACAAAGTAATTTCATCCCGGAGATTGCAGTCAACAGGCCAAAAATTGTTTGGGTTAAAAAAAATCGCACGGTCTATCAGAATGAACTTGCAAATGAAATTAAAACAACTATAAAATTGTACTTTTCCCTGTAGTTTCATGCGAGAATGTCAGCTAAAGTGTTACCCTTTGAATTCGTCTTCAAGATGTGAGTGTGATGAAAGAGAGGCTGTAACACAGCAGAGACTCTCAGCTGATGATGTTAGCATGCTAAACCCACTGAGAACGGGCCTGAGTAAACGAAATTAATTATAGACTTTGTTAAAAAAAAGCTTATCTAATAATAGCAATAATTATATTCTTATCTATATGTCTCTTATACTCTTCAAGTGTTATAATATTAGTATTGACTGTATGTGGTTGTGTTTCAAAACCTAGTGAGCTGCCTACTAAGTCAACATTCTGAACGTGCTTTTGAAACGCATGCAGTTTCTAATACGCTGTTTGAATTTTTGCTGGTATTATTTTATTAACCTTATTTTGTTTACATTTCACTGTCAGGTATCAATTTATCTGTTAAGAGCTTTATTTCATTAAATACGTTTTCTGCTGCTGTCGTCTCCCAAAGTTCTGAAATACATGAAACTTTTGCAGCTATATTATATTATGTAATGAATATTTAGGTTTAATATGTTGAAACTTTTAAAATGACAATGCTTAAAAAGGTGCGATTCAGATCAAGTATTGTAAAAAAAAAAAAAAAAAAATACTATTAAAATCATGTATGTTTATTAAAATGCTAACTTTCTTGTGTGTTTGTTTTTCAGACTGCAGGTTGGATTGCTGTCCTGTGTTTTTGAGTTTACAAGTGACATTTGGATTAATAATGGAGGTTCCAGTACACCATCAGATTAGACTGAAACCAGTCATCTCTAAGGTCTGACGCTCTTTTAAGTCATGTGTGCATTTGCATCTGTTTTTATACATTCAGTTGTTGTATTTTAGGGGGATAATCCTGTAGTATCTCTGTTGTATTTTTTTAGTATACACTGCTAGAATGAACAGAAAATAGGGATCAGCTAAATAACCAGTGCCACAGAAAGGAAAGGAGTATTCCCATTTTAAACAGTAGATGGTGCTGTCTTTTTATTTATTATTTATAAACCGGAAGCTCTAAAAACCCTCCTTGTATTGGTTTCATAATTTCTCATTTCCAGCCTGGTAAAAGCACATTTTTGCCACTGTGTTAAGCATATTTTGATTTACATTCACTTTATGTTGCGAATATTTTTCCTTCTGTCTGCAACTACTTCTAATACAAACGTTGCCTTTCAATTCACAGCTTGTATTATGTTCGTTTTAACGCACAGTAATTCAGTGTAGTGGAATCTGATCTGATTTTATAGTGGTTACTCGGTCATATTCCACTCCACTTAGTATTATTTTCTTGAGGACTTCCTATTCCTTGGCCGCCTTAGAGCCCCTTGAGTTCCCTCTACTGGTACAGCATTTCCTTTAGAACTTCTTTCTAGAAACGTGCAACACTAGGCTGGGCTCTAGGCACTAACTATTGTGCTGTTTTCATCCATATTTCATAGTATGTTATTGTGTTAAAACTTTAACATTTTAATTACGGCTAAATTTAGATTCTGACTGTTTTCGACCAATTATGCGTCTGTTTGACTAGGATCAATTTGGTCTAAATGTGGCGCCCCCTAACGTCATGACGCATTAGGACACGAAGCTTGGCGCCTCTAGCGGCCAGTCAGAGTAGTGCGTCTCTCTCCCGCCACTGCGCCGCTCCGCTTCTTTCTGTTTGTCAGACTAGCAATCCGAGGGAGAGGAGCGAGCCGCCATTTTCCGAGCTCGTCGCTTCCCCCTCGAACGACAACAATAAAAAAAACGCACGAAAACGGGATTTTAACAGCCGAAATCGAACACGGAGACCTTTCGGAGAAGGAGAGAAGGGATTTCGCTCAAAGAACGACCGGAAAAGGGATACATTTCACTCTTTTTACGTGGCTTTTGTCGGGGGCGATTGAAAAACAGCCGACTGGGCTCCTATAGCTCGACTGCCCCCGTTTCTTTCGCCCATTTCGTGATTCCTAAACGCAGCCCGGAGGAGTGGGAGGAGGAAGAAGAAGAAGAAGAGGAGGAGGAGGGGAGGGGGGGTTACCGAACACCGGAGCGCGCGAGAGGCCGGGGATTTTTCCACCTGAACGTGCAACAGCGGAATCTGCATCTGGATAATTGCTTCTGCCTGTCAGTTATTACTACTATATTTCTTAAGCGTGGGGATTTATTACACACATTTCCCCCGGAATCGGCTCCTCATCACGTGGTAGGTTCCTCCTTTTCTCTTTGTTAGTTTAAAACTCGGTGGCGTGAGGCAACTTCAGACATTTTTAACGCAATTATGCTCTAAATCGCCGTGCGGTGAATTAGTGCGCGTCGAGGGCGCGTTAACTCAGTAAACGCGGCTCGGATGGACGCTTTTTACTCTCGGTAGTCATTTTCCACGGTTTGTTCTGGTTAAACTCGTGAAGTAGGCGGCGTTGGAAGTCAAACCATCAAGGTTGCAAAATCAGCCTGACTAGCACAGACATAATTATACGTGTCAACTTTACGAAAGCACGTAGTTGGTAAGCGCACATGAGACAAGTTGGTTGACTCGGAGGCTTTGCATTGAGTAGGTTAAACCCATGCAGTATGCGCGCGTGTGAACATGGGTTGGGTGCGCAGTATGTGTCTGCTGCATCTAGATTAGTAGGGTTTCGTTAGTGTTGTGCATTGCATTACTATCTCAGTTATTGGATCTCGTCCCGGGCCTATGCATCACATGGATTTCCAGTAATACAGATTAATTATACAGTCAGTGCGTACTGGCCCTTTAAGACTAACAAAAACTGTATTTTTGTTTTCATTTTAATGTCATTTAGGGAAAACAAAACGCTTAAATTTGATTTCCGGTGTCTGGTCGGTACTGAAGATACACACGTATGTGCAAAAATGATGCAATCAGGCGGTAAACAATTACAAGTTTTGCATTGAGACTGGACTTTTCCTTAACTAGCTGCATTACATAATATTTGGTTGTTTTCCCCCCTCTTTCTCTTTTCGTTCGCCCTCGCCCCGCTGAACCGGACTGACGTCGCGAGAGAATTTTTTATCACAGTCTCCTCGCGCAGCACAGCCGTGTCGGCTGCGTCTCGAAACGTAGCAAAATAATGCCCAAAAATACTGTTTTAGTTGGCAACACGCCAGCCAGCCATTCTTCACGGCCTTAAGCTCGTCCCTAACCCTTGTTTTCCGTATAATTTTGGGTTTGTTTATATTTAGCACCGTATTTCGCCTGCTCGTGGACAGCAGAGGGCTTCATGTGTGATAGACCATTAACCTGCTCAACCTGTGGTTAGTGTAACGCGCTGTACTTTTCCATTATATAATGCGTTACGTTGCATATTTTTCGCAGCACACCGTTGATCTCAGGTCTCAAATATAACCGGTTCCGCATGTGGACGTGATGTTTGTGGTTTGAAGACACATTCGTGGTGTGTTGTCCCTCATTAATGACGTGATTTTTTTCTTAGCTTGACATGTTTAACCCTTCATAAGACATTCAGATAGCTTACATATAGTCTATCCCACAAGACATTTGCTGTAATTTCTTAAATGGGGGCCCTGTTTGGGTTCCCTAAACCTTGTTGTTCCTTGATGGGGTTGAAACAAAGACTTAACTAGACCCAAACCTCCCCCATCGTTTGATAGATGGATACTGTATTGATCCCTAATGGGAAATGCCATGTCTCTCTTTTGTGCTGTTTGCTCTCTTATTTCCTGGTTTTGAGGTCTTTTTGTGTTTTGTACTGGAACGGATACCCCCCACCATATTAAACTGGCTCTATTACATTGACTGCACAGCAAATGTATCGAAGTGTTCAAGTCTGTCTGTGGGATATTTTAAGCGTCTCCAGGGGTCGGCATGTGATTATGAGCTGTTGTGTACTTTCTTTTCGTTCATCAAGATTTATCATTGTCCTACATCGCCTCCTTACAGGAAGAGCTGTTACGTAACGCATCAATACTATTGACTAAGCGCTTCAATTTTTTCTAGACGGTGCAGTCATATGGAATTCTTATTGACACTTTTTCAAATTTTTCCTTTGTTTTGTGGTTTTAGTGCGTAAACGAGCACTTGATGTGCTTTAGGTAAATAATTTCACCTTAAAGTCTCTTAGGGAATGTAGTGTATTTTTTTGAGGCATTCATAAAGATTTTAAAATTAGTCTGTTCTTTGTTGACATACTTGATATACCTTTTGTGTGGGTCGCCACAGATCTCAGCTGTTGAACTGCATGAAATTATTTTTGGCTCCCACACTGTTGAAGGCTGTCAATGTGAATTTAAAGAGAATTGAATTATTGCTTTAAGGCATTTAAATTAGTTTTTCTGTAATCCTTTTATGATCCATTTGAGTATTGATACCCTTGCAACTCTGTGTAACTTGCAGTCAATGTCAGTATGAAGTATAAATCAATGTCACAAAATCAACTGTTTTTGTCTGACTCGAAAACCCAAGGCCTGGCTTTATTTTAAAGGTAAAGGCTTAGCTCTTAACTTCTATCTGTTAAGTGTAATTTGAACTCTGTTCTCCTTGGCAGGGCATTAGATTGGCAGGACTTTGGGAGGTTAAAAATGAAAAGTGAAAGAAAGTGCTAGCTACTGACAAAGAGTGTCTGGAAACATCAAGGTTGTTCTTCTCTCTGGATAGTTCAAGGCCAGGACTGGAGACATCCACCGGGCCGGGCTGTTTGGCTGGGAGCGGAGAGAGGAGTCAGTTAGATTATGAGACAGGACCACCTGTTTAATGTGTTTGGGAAAAATAACCTGATATGGTGGCCTGTTTCCAGAGAAAACTTTAGTAGTTTAAGTCCCCATTAACATGGATTCTCTATTACAAGAGAAAGTGTGTCTGTTTTACAACAACACTTTTTTTGTGGGCAGAGATGATTCACTTTAAGTCAGTTTAAATGAAATGCTTTTTCATTTTAGACTTCAGGGGCTTCTGGAAGTAAATTCACCCTGCTGGGAATACTTGAACCATATGGAAGAAATCAAAGCCTTCCCAGACTCCATGAGAATGCAGAGTTGACCTTCTGCCTCCTGAAGTTAAAATTTCCATTTTATTTTACTTATTTTATTTTTTTTGTATGTTGAGCAGAATGAAAAAGCCAAATAATTACACTTGTCCACCACTGTTGTGTTTATCAAACTATTTGTGACCGTTGTTGAAAGTTGTCGGCTAAGGCCAGACCAAACCTAGAGTTTAAAGTTCATTTATCTCCCACAAGAGTAGTTAACATGAAAAACTTTAGAGAATTTGACATGTCCAGTGGTGTGACAGACTGTAATCCATCTAAAACTATTTTAAACATCATTTTTTATATATATAATTTTTTTAATTTGTAGCTTTTATGAATTCATATTAATGCATGTTATTTGAAATATTAGAACTTTTACAAACTGCATATCTCACCACAGGACAAATACTGCAATGGTGAAGGCAGAATATGCACTTTCCCCTTATATATTCATATCAATTTTAACCTAAGATCCTTGTTTATTTTAAAATAGTTCAAGGACATGTGATGCATCAACTTTCCACAAATAAAGGGCTTTTCATAAAGGCTCTCTCACACACACCTACATTTACACACTCAAAAGATAAGCTCTTATTCACACACTTCCTCCTCAGGCCAGACAGTGTGAGAACCATGACCTGGACATATTACAACAGCTTAATCAGTTTTGTTTAATTGATTGTGTTGATTGAGTAGAGGTTGTGTTTTAATCTGTAGAATGCCACCGATCGATACCTAAATTCAATCATTTTGTGATAGATTTTTTTCATCTAGATAGATAGATAGATAGATGTAATCTTCAGATGTCTTTCAAGAGTAGTTGTTTAGAAAAGAATTATTTAATAAGTACCTTATGTTTTCCCATAAGGCAGCACTGTGTGTGGCATAGGTTACACAAAAACATGACTGTCCTGAGATCTGTGTTGGTATTGCTGTTGTGGCTTTAGGCAAGTGTAATTACCCATCTGCATTGTGCTCATGATAAAATAACATCTCCTGGGAAAATAAGAGTTGCTAGCTGGCAATAACCTGCTCGAGATGCCTAAGAATAGTCTTTGGTCTGTAAATGACTGTCGAAATGTAAATTTTTGGATTGTTTGGGAGATAGGACCCAGGGAAACATTACTTTCTCTCCACCATTCAGGAGTCATTGAAATGCATGTGTTTGACCTTCACACATTTCAGGGAGTGTGAGAGAGGGAGGTTATCACAATCCACAAAGCAGGTCATTTGAAAACTTCCCTTGTGATGGATCGTTGTTTGAAGGCCAAGATTGGAGCCACAAAAATTAAAAACACAAAAAGAAGGATAAGCCAATTTATTAAAATGTGTTCGCTGTTTTATTGAAAGGGGGTACATTTAAGGAACAATGTTATATATGTATCTAGGTTCTATTGTGTCTGTTCTTTGATTCATCAACCCTCTACAATGCGAGTAAATCACTCGCATATAAGACTACATTTTCTTGCTAAGTGACTAAATAATGTATTATTAGCCATTGGCTAATTGGTCAATTTTACTCATCAGTATTTGATTTAGATGCAAGGTATAAGTTTAGCACAGATATATTTTCACTCATCTTGAACATTGAGTGCTGAAGATCTTTAAAACGGACTATTACAATTTCTCAATGGACGCACAGCGTGTTCAATTCACCATAAACTGTAGTGTGACGACGCACGACACTCAAAGAGGGAACACTCTGTGTAAATTATGTTCTTTGTTGTCTTTTCCTGTCGAAACAGAGTTAATTTGGTATTTTTCAGCCTTTAAGAACAAGCAGGAGGTACTGCCGATTTCTTCAGTAGTGGGCGGAAGTATTGTGCAAGTGCTCACGTATTACTGTCCCTGTTTTGATTTCAGCAAATTAGTTCAAGCAAACGCAGGCAATTTAATATTGATTAACCCAGCAGCTCATCAGACCTTAAGAGTTTTATATTGTTGTTAGTAGTAGAATTAGTAGTTGTTTTATATTCAGTTTTATTTTTACAGAAACACTGAAATGACCAACATCTCAAGCCAACCAACCCTAATTTCTGTTAAAATTACATGCAATCGTACATTTTCACTCATACATGGTTACCCTGTGTCAATGACTAAAAATAGCTATGATTTTTATTACTAAAAATATTAAACAAAATAAGAATTATTACCATTGTAATAACAGTATTTTTTGCCAAATAAAAATATAACATTCAAATATAATGAATTATTTTATTTTACAGCAAACTTTTATTTTTAATGGGAAATCTGCAGGGTGCCCTGTTAACATGCACATGGTCTACAGCTATAAATCTTCAGAAAGGATCATTTCAGTACACGACACTGAAGAAAAAACATGGATTGTTATGTTTACCTGAAATTTCTTGTTTTCATATTTTTACCCAAAATAGGGTGGTGTGAGCATTATTAAGCACTGCAAACACATGTAATGTATGTTTCATTTATACTGAAAGCTGACAAGATCTCACGATATTAAAATGTGACGATACTTCTCGTTGAAGTGAAAAGCTGTCTTGCAATATCAGCATGACTGAGTTGAGTTTCTGGCAAAACATTAATACAAGGCTTGTATTATTCTGTCTTTTACTGCATGTGATAATTCATATCGAAAAAGTAGAACTTAAATATTCATTTCAAGATGATTAGTGTAAGACTGTCACGTTTCTTAAATTTGAGTGTTTAAACAAAAAAAATCCTCAAATACAATTTAGGTGATGCATTCCACATATACGGATATATGAATTGCATTTTTTTTTTTTACGATATATTAAAACAATAATATAGCACAGTGCTATCATTCATAAACCTACTGTAACACGGGAGAATACATCAGTATGCCTTTAAAGACATTTGTTATAAAACAATGTAAATAAGTTGATTGTTTGTTTGTTTGGTTGTTGATTGTTGTTTTTATTACATTGTAACAGTGTCGTTAAATAAAACCATAGTTACTTGCTTTTGGTACTTTATTTAGACCAATTGTTTTTGCCTTGATGTTGCACCTGCATTTTTTCTTTTTCTTTTTCTTTTTTGCATTTTGTGTCATGCTTTGTCATTGGTTATATATAGCCAAAGGCAAGTCTATTACCAAGGTGTTCAAAGAGGGTTCTATGTCATTAAGCCTGTGTGGCCACATTTTGTTCGTTTCAGTTTTCAGAGGTAGCCTCTTAATTGTTCCAAAACACCACAAGCTTGGTTTTCTTGAATTTTCTGAATTTTCTTAACTTGATTACGATAGTGGCTAGGTTGATGTTGGTCCATTTTAAAATAAGTAGCAGTGAGCTTGTTTACATTCACTATTTTACATTAATTATACTAAATAGGGTTGGGTACTGTTCACATTTTAAAACATTTTTCGGTAATTTACTCTAACAAAAACATTTGATTGAACAAAAAAAAAAGTCCAAACCTCGCAATTTCACAATTTTGTTAGATGAAAAAATAGCATATATATATATATATATATATATAAGTTAATTTGGTAATTTGATAGAGAATGCACTCTATAAAGACACATGTAGTGCAAAAGTAATATATTTCTGTTACAAGTCAAGCTGAACTTTTATTTTGATGGGTTGCATTTATTTCTGTGTGGATGTGATATGATGTGTTATTCTCAAATGAAATGGTAAAATTCTGATGAAGGGACTCTACAGTTGTTTTGAAACGATCTGTTGTGTGGCTGACAGATTTTTTTTTTTTTTTTAAACAATATTCTGAAGATTGGTTATCTTGTATGGGTAAAGGTCACATGAACTGCAGTACCACCACATTGATGGATTTGTCAGTGGAGGAAGATGGTATTCAATACCAGACTTAAGTGTTCAGTTTCACACCACAGGAAGTTATTTTGTGATTTGTAATTGAACATATATGTGTCATTAAGTTATGATTGAAAACTTAGAGAAACATTAATCACTCATCGCACTGCTCGAAAAGAACTGATATTAGATGTTCATAATGTTTTGGCATGAAACATGACGGCTTTCATTGCTAAAGGTGTTTGCTTTAGTTTCCTTTATTTTCCCCATACGCTTTAAAGGGATGGTTCACCCAAAAATTAAAATTATCCAATGATTTACTCTCCCTCAAGCCATCCTAGGTGTATATGACTGTTCTTTCAGATGAACACACAGTCATATATTTAAAAATATCCTTAGTCCTCCAAGGTTTATAATGGCTGTGGATGGGGGGCTACATTTTAAATAGGGCTGTGCCATATGGACAGAAAAAAAAAAAGATTTCTTTGATCAATATTGCGATTTTAATCACAATTTTGACTCGCGCTTTACATGCATGAAAGGTTTCGGAGTGAATTTGAAATGTATTTCCAAAGGAAACTAATTATAGCTTGATAAAAAAAGCTGTAACATGTCTCTTGAACAGACATAAGGCAAAATAATCAATAAAGTAAAGGTGTAACAAAATGTCTCTAGAACAGACATTTGGCAAAACAAATATTAATGTGGGTAATCTAACCATCAAAACAATAAAACAACAACACAGACTAAAGTCTCTCAAATAACTAAAATCATAACAGTGGCAGAAACTAGCTGCTTTACATTTTTAAAGGTTTTTTGCTAATGAAACCAGCATGTCCATTTCTGGTTTCAAGCATGAATGCTGGCCTAAGCAGACTATGACTATAAATAATTAGAAAGGCCTGAGGGTTTATTATGTTATATTATGACAAATCTGTGGTGATAATTTTTTTTTTTTTTTTTCAGATGGTATGCAAAAGAATAAATGGACTCCGTGTATTTAATTTGAAATGTGCGTCTTATACATCCACTGTGGGGAAAAAAACCTGTACACTGGAGAAAAACATATTGATTATACGTTTCCCTCAAAGTTCTTTAGGGAGTAGAATTGTTTTTCCTATTTTTACCCAGAATAGGATTGAGTGAGTTTTACTAAACATGTCTGTTTCATGCCAACTACTGTTCCAGATATGTCGAAGTACCGCAATATAACGCACGATGTTCCAGGAAATCCCCGATGGGCATCATGCTAACGCTGTGACCAAATAAAAAGATAGAAACACTTTGATTGTGTTCTTTACGCCTTCTCAGGTATTTCATAATAATAGTGTATTTATAAAACAATGTTAACCAAAACGCTATTTCAAACTGACGTCATGAAGTGAGTTTGGAGTAAAAACAGATAATTAAATGTTGTCTTTTGTTGGTCAAAAAGTTCACAAACACTTCTCATATTTGGAAAATTTGTATGTTTGACACAGTTTTTCAAATTCAATGCTCTCAGATGGAGCATCATTTACACTTTTCAGAGCAGCTCTTAACTAACAAACTATGTACATATTTGTATAATTAAAAAATCGAAAAAGAATCGCAGCCATGGTGATGTCATAATCGCACTGTCATATCAGGGTTTTGATACGATTTCGATTAATCGCACAGCCCTAGTTTTAAAACGAACAAAAAAAAAATACATCCAACCATAATCAATGTCATCCATACGGCTCCAGAGGGTTAATAAAGGCCTTTTGAAGCGAGTGGATGTTGTTTTTTTTGCAAAGAAAAATATTCATATTTAAAACTCTATAAATTCAAATAACTAGCTTCCAGCGGACAACTGTACACATGCTACGCAAGTCGACGTGTCCATTAGATGTTTCTCTACTTTTAGATGTTAATCAAACAGGTTAGGAGGAATAGTTCATCCAAAAAATGATTGTTCTGTCAGTGTTCATCATCAAAGAATTAATTGCTCCATTTTACTACACCAGTCTGAATAATTCCTTCAATTTTTATGGTTCTTGTGCAACCTTTTTGAAAGCTCAGCTACTTGTAACTGCATGGAAAATGCCAACTACTGTTTTGTTATAAAATCTGCATGTCATTTTTGGATATTCTATTCAAATTCAAAGTAGCTGATTTCATTTTGAATGGAGGCAGTTTAGCCGCCTTTTTTCCCATGTCATTTATTGTAATGGCCGTCTCATAAGACAAGGTGACATTTCAGCTTTCAGCCCTGTTGCTTTAGTGTGACTCACCCCACTCCGTTTTTATATCTTAAGAACCTAAGTCTCTTTGCGAATTAATTTTGTGTCTGCTCAAAATATTCACCAAATCCGTTAAGGCATGGCACATCAGCTTGTTAGATTTAATAAGAATGGTTTACACCTAAAGTGTTTTGACAGTGCAGAATGAATTGGTTTATGTTCCAGATTTAGTTTTTGGTGCCGTCAACAACTACCTACATTCACTGTCACTTCAGACGTCACGGTCTGTTGTCATTGTTTTCAGAATGAGAATGAACGTGCCTGTCGCCACAGAACTCAAGTCACAGTCTAAAGGCCTGAGTTTCGCAGTAACTTGATGTAGAAATATACTCTCATCTATCTGGGTGGCTTCCATATTAAACAGTCTGTCTTTGTGTCTGGCTCTGTTTGTTTTTTCCACTTGAGGTTTGACCTACATTGATACTGTCAACCGTTAAGCAGTGGTCCTCAACTAATGGGTCATGAGTCTTAATTAGGTTATACGTCAAAATGTAGTCTATCATAATCACACATTGTTAGTAGGACTGGGCAGTATATTGCGTTTGTACAATATATTACGAGCGCATCTAGAAAAATAGCAGAGGACACAAGCATCCTTGTGCTTGTGTTAATTAGTTTGAGATGTGGTTTTCCCTGGTGCAAAGTTTATATTTGACAGTTATATGTGATATCATACGGTGCGCCTATAATAAGTGTTTAAATTCGGACTATTTCAGACTGGGCTCGGCTCCGCTGCGGAGTATCACAGTACCTGCGTGACTAGTCATAGACAAACAGAGAGAAGTAATTCCGGCTACAATGTTCTTCCGCAAGACACATGCAGTTCTGTTTAACCGCTAGAGAGCAAATGTACACATGCACCGCACAATGATGATGAAATGCATCGATTTGGATTTCAGGAAATTTAGGAACCAAGCCATATAAAAATGAAAAGGTTAATAGCTGAATAATAATGAGAGCACAGGTAGAAAGGCACTACTTCAACAGCAATGGCTTAGACCAGGGTTCCTCAATAGGCAGCTGCAAGAGACAAATGTTTGGCCCGCGCTAATGTCATATAGTTTGTAATGTATATAAGCACGTCTCTGTCGCAAAAATTCAAACGCAGCATCATTGCTTATGTTGCGTTACCACTGGTGCGTTGAGTTAGTTAGCCGTTAGTCTGTCAGCGACTCAAAAACTGACTAGGCAAAATAGACTCAAATGTGATTGGACTGAAAATTTTTGGTTTATTTTGTCTGACCAACCACAACAAAGAAAGTAAACTGTATGGGAGGAAGTGTATTGTTTGCTTTTATATGATCAGTTACAGAAAGGCAAACTAAAGGCTAATATCTTCTCATTTACCTTCAGCATTCAGCAAATACACATTTATATCATTAAAACAAATCTCTGAATATCTAATAAATATTTAATTTTACAGACCTTGCAGATTTATTCAAATACAAAAGTGAGATTTTCTGAAGTGTTTGTAACCCACAAGAACGCACGCGTATTCTGTCTGAGACTTTCAGACTTCAGTTCAGCTTCACGGGAAACGCGATCTATATATATAAAATATTTAGATTTCTCACTTTAAAATGTATTAAATATGAATTAAAACAAATATAAATTTTACATGTATATCAGATTTATATCAGCCACTGTGATTTAATATATTTAAGATTAAGACGACTATTCATCAAGCATATATTGAATTATAAATTGTTGTAGCAAAAAAAGGGAAAACAAATGTGCGACCAAATCATGTGCTGGTGCGACCAACTGAGAAAATTGGTGGCACCAGTGCAACCAGTGGAAAAGTTAGTCTGGAGCCCTGCTCCGCTATACTCTGCAGACTGGCATTAGCATGGAAAAAGGGCTTTACATTGTCAATGCATTGGTAACATTAAATTACAGACATTCACAATTAAACATGTTTTTTTATTTTTTTACATGCATATCAACAAATCAATAACTATTACTTTTATTACTTTTTGTTTACTATTAAGCCAGTGGACTATTCCACTTTTCCTGTGTCAGGAATCTGAAATGTATATTCGGTTCCCATCTCTGTCAGGCACATGTAATTTAGCAGTAGTTAGTAATGTAGTTACGCTTGCTGTTTAATTTAATTACATTGAAAATACAATTAAGCCTTCTGTATAGCACATACACACAACAGCAAGCAAGAATATCTGTTAGCCCAATGTCTTGAATGTTTTCTTCTTTTTGATACTTGGAGTGTGGTTTGATTTTGCCTCATTCATGTTTAGTCAGTCCATGATAAACCGTTAAATTTGACTTGTGATGTTTCTATGTCTTGTGTTTTTCTCAGGCTGCCCCCTGGAACAGTGGTGGGTGGGTGGTGTGGAGCTGGCCTCGGCACCGGGAGAGGCCCCCTCGCCCGCCCCCTCCCAGCGCTGCATGGCTGCAATGGCGCCCGCTCTAACCGACGCACCGGCCGAAACTCACCGCATACGCTTCAAACTGGCTCCACCCTCCTCCACCCTCTCCCCGAGTGGCGTGGAGGAAAGTGGTACCACCAACCATATCCTCGTGTCCAGTAACGGCGCAGTCAAGCGCAAGGCCTCAGAGGAGCGCCCCTCCCGTGGGGCCGGCCCCTGCAAGCCCCTCGTTACCTCATATCACTGTTCAGATGAGTCTCTCAAGCTGCAAGGTGTTCTACTGAAGACGCACAGCATCCTGCCGAGCCTCATACCACGCAAGCACCAGGCTTTAGAGCTCTCTGAAGAGCAGCTAAAGAGCATCATGAGTGCCGGTGGAGGAGGTGGGCCATGTGGGCCGCCCACTGTCCAAGGCGCCACTGTCAATGGTGTGACAAAGAAAGTGACGAAACCAACTGAACGAGACAATGCAGTGACCTTTAATGGTGGCCAACATACTGTTGAGCAGGATTTGTCAAATCAGACTCAAATTGTAATTGCTGCCAGGGGATTGACAACGAATGGTCCTCTTCGAGACGGTGCAGGGCAGCACCAGGTGTCAACGGGTGAGTCCCAGAATTGTCCCACCAATGGAGAACCTCCTGCAACATCCCCAACCTCCATTGCACCTTTCACAGAGGACAAACTATCAGAATGTTTTCCGCTAAGCAGTGAAGAGCTATCGCTTGATACACAAGACCCCTTAGGTGACCTTGGGGCGGAGCTAAGCGACCGTACCCAGCACAGTCAGAGCAGACAAGGGGAGATCGAGGCGCGGCTGCGGCGACTACGCAAACGGCTGCAGGTGGTGCAGGCCAAGCAGGTGGAGCGCCATGTGCAGCAACAGTTGGGGGGACTACTCAAGAGCACGCTTGGTGCTCTGGATGCCAGACGTCCAAGGGGCCGTTATGGTGATGACGCCCTCACCCCACAGGAGAGGGACGGACTGGGACGTTTCCTGAAGAGCGGATCCATGCCAGCCGAATTAGAACAACTGTCCCTGAGTTCTACTACCAACCTGCGATCTGCCGAATGTGCTTTCGATTCTGACGCCACGGAAAGCAGCTCTGGAGGAGAAACCGACGTAGAGGAAGATGAATTGGCTCGAGTCGACATCAAACAACGCCACATTCCTCTGTGAGTACCGACCTTGATTATTCATTCGATAATGTGAATACAGGTGGTTTGAAGATGGAGTAATGATGTAGGATAAGTGCTGATGCAGGCTGGGTGATGCTGTTACATAAAACCATTGCGTTCTCACACGGTTATGAACAATGATGTGCAGATGGTATTGAGTGATTGTAATTTCAGTGAGTGGCTGTCAAACATGTCTGTGCATTTGTAAGTGTAGATTTGTTCTTTCAGTTCCAGATCTCATTGATTGCTTTTGTTAGAGCAATTTTTTGATAATGAAGGTATGTGCTCATCTCTTGAATATCATTACTATCCTGGTTACACAAGGACACACACCCCACACTCTCCCTTACACACAGCTAACCAGTTGTTCCCAAGGGCTGAGCCTTGTTTAATACTCAAATGGCAACACTTTTCTTGAGGCAGTGAGTCACTTCCTTAAATCCGCAAGCACAATCTCATTCAGTTATTGGGACTGTATTCACCCATCCCAACCTCCGGGTAAGAATGCACTAGACAAGTAGAGGGCAAAGATAAGGTGTTGTTTAACTTCTACTTCCTTTTGGTGTTTATTTTATATTTTTGTTTTAGGTTGGGTTGTTTTTTTTTTTTGTAACATCTTCCCAATGTTTACTTATTTTCCCAAAACTTGTTCTCAAGCCCAGTAAATATTCCAGACACAAGGAAAGTAATCCTGTTTAAGGGGGCAGATCTAGATCATTAATAAAAGCATTGGCACATAAAAGATGTACAACTGCAATAAATACCACTTTCACCTAATTTCACCTAGGCTCCATCATAACAATTGTTCAGTTTGTTTCATTTGCTCCATCATTGTAGTTGTATTGTGTGTCTCAATAGCCCAGTGAGTCAGAAATATATATTTTTGGTTTGTTTTTGTTTTTTTGTTTTTTTTTTAAACAGACCAGGACTGCTCCATGAGGGGATAACCTACATTCAGAGGAGTCAGTCACATGACTATTGCGCAAGGACAAATAGGCTTACTTGCAGATTATACGACGAGCATAGTGACGAGCACTTTGACATAGGACTGTTTTGTTATTTTTTATTTTTGAACTTCACTGTTTGCCCACACATCCATAGGTACTTTTTAAGATGTGGTTATAGTCTTTTGTTGATAATGCAACAGATTCATTTGTGGGATGGAGTACCACATGACTGCATGTTGTAACTGCATGCAAGGTCTTTTTGTTAATAGGTAGTTGATTTGTCTTGCTGCTTAATCAGCCATTAAAGCCAGTGTCTTGATGAGCCAAGGTGTCACTTGAGTGCAATCGAAGCAAATCTTCAGTACCCAGTGAGTCATTGGTTCATTTTTGGTTCATTGGTAGTAAACAGGGTTGACTTCCTCAACTTGAAGGAAAATGCATCCCATGTGATTTTTCATTATTGCTACATTGGATTCAGTCAGGTAGACTTATTGAGATTTTATGTTGTTGATGTTGCCTCTTTGTGGGTATTATTTTGCACTGTTCTCTAACCTCAGACGGATTAAAAGTGCTCAAACGCTGCTAATAATTAACCTGAATTGCCAAAGGTGATCCGTATACAGTGTTTGCATGCATCCATGTTCCTCCTGGAATGAAACTCACTAAATAACCAGGTTTCCATGAAGGCCAGAACCAACATCCATTATGAACGCACACGTGCAACTACATTTCTCAGTCTTGCTAGTCTCCTTCTGGTACCGTGGGCTAACAATTAGCTTTCATGCACTTGCATGCACCAGCTGGCGGCATTCATTGTTTTTGGGCTGTAATCCTGTTAGCTAGAACCGGTTTGAATGAAAAGGAGCCATTGAACTAGTCGATCATCAGACGTTTGTACCTGTCATGCAGCCTTCTGCTGTAAAGAATCCTCAAGACTTTTGCCCACGCTTATTCTAAAATTCTGTGGATCACAAATGGAGCGATTTTGAATTCTGCAATTTTGAAAAGGAATGTAGTCATGAATCATTCACAGGTTTTGTGAACTACATGAAGTGGTTAATTGAAAAGATTATTTAACTCATTGGGCATGAACACACCAAGAGAGCAAGGGTCAAACAAATAAATTGCATTTTTGTCTGTTCACTTTGGCGATGCCATTTGTCATTTTGGTGTTTAACATCTCCATTTCTTGTTCACTTTAATTATGTTTAAATGAACAGCCAGGATTATCCTCAAACATTCTGCTTTGTGTTCCATGGAAGAAAGACATACGTTTTTTTTTTTAATGAAATTAGGGTTAGTAAATATTGGTCATTCGTTTTTGATCAAACTCTTTAATTTTTTATTTTAATTTTTTTTATCATGTACTCTAAAGTCATTCTGGAACTACTAAATGTTTTTTTTATCTCCCCCATATAACCATTAATGAATGTTTTTGTCTCGTTTTCAAGATGTTTACATTCAGGATGAGTAATGATGATTTTAATGTTTAAAGTAATGATGAGTTGAGTGTAATTAGGTACTACTCCAGGTCCTCTGTCTTCTGAAGGTGCTTCTATCGATCATCTGTCCATCTTTGGAGAGCAGACTTTTTACTGAAACCAATTATTGGTCATGACCAATATTTGGCTTTTTTTTTTTTTTTTTTAATTATCGCAATGGCTGATGTGTTGTAAATTTTCCTGTTTGATCGATGTGTTGTAAGTGGGGCTTTTATTTTGACAGTGCCGAGAACGCCAGCATCTGAGCACACAGCGCTCCCATTCTCAATCTTCGTTAATTTAGTTTTCTGTTTAACAATTCATTTTATTAGATAAAACTGTTAAACAAAGAGACTAGGCCTAAACTGTATACGAAAAGGTATTATGACGTTTTCTTTTCTATTGTTAGTAGTAGAACGACAAACTCTAATACTAGGGGTATAACGATACATTGTTATATCGAGAGATATCGCGATATAGAAATGTGATGATATGCATCATTAATGTAAATGATATGATTTGCGATAACCAACCATAATATAGTTTAACACTGTTTCCCTGTGTCTTTCCTAGGATGCGTGTTTGTCCAAGGTAATGTTAACTTACATGCTCTGTCTAGAATTTGCTTCATTTTTCAAATGAAAATCAGAAATTAGAACTATGTTCTTCATTTGATAACTTTACACTCTTTATTTGCTTAATGCCTTCAAAACTATCTTGAAAAGCACTTTTTTTTTTTACGATTATCAAGGCCTCCCCATCAGCATGTTTTCTGGTTTTACCAGTCACATGGCCGGATTGACAAGTTTTTTTTTAAGTTTTCTCTTTTCTTTTTTTTAAAGTTTTTATTTAGAGTTAGAAAAGCTCTAATAGTTTTTCACTGTTTACCATATTCACTTTTTTCCATGCAAGTTGTCTAATTAAAACATGTTCTGACAGACATGAAATTTTGATGTTTACATTCTGAAATTTTCTCTGTAGTTTCAAGTTTTGTGTCTTTCAGTATTTGTTAGATGAAGTGACGAACAAGCCCATTATGAATAGATTTGGTGAGTCAGAGAGACGTCTCTTTAATCAGTCTGGTACACCATAATAACGCACCAGACCCATTGCCCACAGGCTGCAAGTCCTGTGTGAAAGGAGTAAAATGGTTTAGCAGTGGTTTCATTCTCCAGGTGGCTTTTTAATGTATTTGAGGAGAATTATCTGATCCTGTTGTTGAACTTTCTAGTAGCTTGCCTTTAATGCAATTAAAAACATTAAGTAAACCTGTAGAAACATTCTTCTGTGAAGAATGACCCCATTTACTTTCATTGTATGGCTAAAAGAAACAACAACACTGGAGACATTTTTGAAGGTATTGTCTTTTGTGTTTCGCAGAGGCAAATAAATCCTACACGTTTAAAAGAATGACTGAATGGAAGAACTGCACTCTAGATCTCAAGAAGATTTTCATGGAATTGGGTTCAGTTGAACGTCTGTATTCTTCCGCTGATATGGACTGGACAAACTGTACTAAAATGCTCAGTCCTCTCTGAGTTCAGTATGTTCATTTAAACACACCTAACAACTTTATATGCTCAGTTTCTGGAACATCTGTCATGAGAATCAATCAATTATGATGAGCAATAAACTGCACTAGTTGCTTTGCATCACAGATGCAGTTTCTCATGGATCTGCTTTCGTGGCACTTTCTATGTTTATTGCTCTCGTTTTTTTCTTTTCAACACCCCATTAAAATCTTTGCTGCTACTTTTTGTTCTTTCTCTCTTCTTTTTGCCCTCTCTCCATCTGCTCCTTCTTTAAAATCAGATTAATGCTGCTTGAAATACAAGTACTGCCAGGAAAATATTGTGACTCTGCATCCTGTCCACATTCATATGGCAGCACCTGTTCTGTGTGTGCTTGTTAATACATGTGTGTGCATTCACAAATGTGAAGTACTGCTGTTGCACAGTCAGGCAGATGGTACTAGGGAGGTGATTTTCCCCTTTTAAAGAGTATTTTATTGGACACATTTCAATATTTGATATCAGTTTTTTTGCTCTGGTAGAGAAAAGCAATATTATATCGAATGTCAAAGCATATGGACACGAACTAAAAGTCACAGTGTAGTTCTTATTTTGAAATTCTATTCTATACTGTTCTATTCCATTGACTTTACAAACAAATTCCATTTTACCAAATTATAAGTGGCATAGTATGGTTTAAGCTGTCACCAACCATTTTGCGTTTGTGCAGAGCGACCCGTGTTACTGAGTACAGGAAACGAGAGATCTTAAATTGTGGCACTGCGGTTTCCGGTACACACACACACACACAGTATGAGAAGAAAACAAACTCTCAGACAGCACAACGGAGACAACGATTCTGGCTTGTCATGTGTCGTAGTCCCAAAACTGCATGGAAAATGTTTGTTTGTTCTCAAATATTTACTATAGCCACCAACTGGATGCACTCAAGATATGTTGAGGATCTCATCAGGTTTTGAGTGATTGAGAATGCATTTGTATTTGTAGTAACCTGAAGGCAACAGCAGAGAAAGATTGAGTGATTTTTAAAGGGCAGACCCAGCTGTGAGATGTTTCCTCTGCTCTCAGGGCTGTCACTGTGAGGCAGCTCTGTTCAGCTTCAGCGTTGTCCTTCATCTTCATGAGTAAAATATAAACCTGTTTTGTTTTCTTTTTTTTTATTAAATGCAGTGGTAGCGTTTATGTCTTCACTTACAGATGTTGTTCCAAAACCTGTATGATTTTCTTACTTTGGAGCACAAAAGGAGAAATGGGTGGGAACCAGAGCTGTCAAGCTTGAAAAAGTATGCTAAAGTATCATGAATGTAGTCCATTTCCCTTGTACTAAGCTGTCTTCCATTTCTTTTGAAGCTTTGATAGCTTTGTGTAATGAATAGGGTTGTGTATCGGGTTTTTTTTTTTTCGATACCGGTGCCAAATCAATACTTTTAAAGCGGTACCGGTGCCAAAATGGAGCTTGAACCAATAAAAAAAACGATGATGGTGGATGACTCGGTCAAGAATACCTTTTTACTGGACAAAGAAATTCTTTAAATTGAACAATATATTAAAAGTTTCAAGTATACATGAATATATAAGTAAATACAAAACACAGCAACAGTAAAACCTAAGCCAATTAGCTCAACTACAATAATTTAACCGCTTCAAATTTCAACAATTTTTTTGCAGAAATACGACCATATTTGCCTTCTCTGGCAAAAGACGACACCTCTCCTGACTTATTGCATGTCCTGCACAGGAGAAAACTCTCTCAGATGGTGTCGATGAGGCCTGTTTGAAAGTACTGGGCCATCCACTCTGATAATGCCAGCTGATGTCCACAAGCTGTCAAACACTGTGCATATTCCATGTGCCCTCATATGTTTCATAGGTTTGACGTGTTTCCCCCTTTACACGCAACTGTTATAAAACATTTGCTGCACGTCGCAGTGTCGGGAATCCTTTCTGGTGAAATATAGCCACACTTTGGAGCGTTTAGTTTTAGGCATTTTAATTTAAGCGCGTTTAATTTCGCTAGCTAAACTGTAGACCGCCTGCTGCACTGCAGTCAGCGCAAGTGTAGTTGCTATGGCTTCATGGCTTCACGGATGGTCTCACTACCGGACGATCTGTGATTTTTAATTTGAAATGTGAAAACAAAATGGACAGTAACATTACTACAAAGATGTATTGGGTTTTTATCATCAAAGCTTTCCAAAGTTCACGTGAGTTTTCTCATTCAGGAAATAATTTTTCAGAGCATTCTGACACCCCATGAAAGCAGTATTTAAATTTAACTAGCGCTCAGGCGTGTTGATGAATCTGATGCTTCTTACGTCTGTGTCATAACACCAGAGGACAAATATTTCAATCACTTCAGGCATTTAAGTGGCACCGAAATGAGGCACCGACATTCGCATTATGATTTGATCCGGTACATACCGGTTATATAGGTACCGGTGCCGTATTGGCACGGGTTTCGCTACCCAACCATAGTGATGAACAGGTCATAATATTTACGACATAAGTTATGCACTAAATACTTTCCCCTCCAATGACTGTCAATCGCTGTGACTGGATCTTTGAGTCATTTGAACTTGAGAATCTTATAAGTCCAAGCTGTGAATGAATTATTCAGGTTTTGAGAACTGTCAAATGATTAATTGAAAGAAATTGACTCTCATGAAAGATTTGTTCACAAATTCGACATTGCTCCTTAATGAAAACCAGGGCGGATGTCAAGATGTTTAGTATGAGAAATGTGAGAAACGGCATTATTTACTAAACTATCATGTTTAATTTTGGAACTTGATGATCACAGGCCTCATTTAATGTAATTGTATATGAAGGAATCGCAAGTATGTACTTCACAAGTTATGTTATATGGAATATATGGAACCTTGTTTCTGCCATGAAATAAAAAATTAAAATGTTAATCTTGCAATCCTGACTTTTTTTTCTCAATTGCGAGATATAAAAGCACAATTGCAAGTTATAGTCAGAATTGCAAGCTAAAAAGCCAGAATTGCATGATAAAGTCAGAATTGCTAGTTATAAACTTGCAATTGTTTTGTAATGTCCTATATATAGTATATATCTTTATAATTGCGAGTTATGAAATCAGAATTGCATGATTTAAAATCTCAATTGTGAGAGTCACAATTCTGACTTTACAGCTCACAATTTGCAAGTTTAAATCTCGCAATTCTGGGAAAAAAGTCTGAATTGTGAGAGTCGAAATTTCCATTTTTATTTTTTTTTATTTAGTGATGGAAACAAGCTTTCAATAGGGATGACACGAGGCTGAATAAAAAGCTAAAATACCTATCCTCCCTAGTTTCTACTGCTTTTTTATGGTCTATTGCACTCCATTGCATGTTTATTCTGTGATCTCTCCTCCATCCATCCTAACTTCTACCCCAAAGCTAATTGCAAATGATTTAATTTGCTCTTACCCACTGCTCAAGCAACGGTTTTCTCTGCTTGAGTATGCATCTTAACCATTAGTGTAGAAACGGTAAATCAGCTCTCAGATGAATATTTAAGGGCATCCTTTTAAACATCAGCTCTGCTTTGAAACTGCCAGCAGCATTTTCCATCCACCCTGTTGCCCTTTGGACTGCGGGATACAGCAGCCCACCATCTCTTGTGTCTTATTGGTGATGGCATAGTATCTCTGTGGAAACCATGTAAAGGCTTGTGGTGGGTTTTTTTTTTTTGTTTTTTGTTTTTTTGCTTTTCACCTTTATTTGTCTACCATGCTCTGGCCGTCTGGCACTCATTCTGAGCTCATGTCCACAACCTTTCAGGGCTGCTGTTTTGATGTTGCAGTCGGAAGTGTGTTAGTACTACCCTGCACTTAGTATGGAAGTCTACAGCACTGAAAAATTGATGCTTGGTAGTTTGTGGAGTGGAAGTGTGGTTAAATTGAGCCTGTGCTGCTTTTTGAATAATTTTTAGAGATCTCATGAAATGGCTTGATAGATTTTCCACCCTGCATTGACTTTTTTTTTTTTTTTTTTTTTGAAAAGAACTTTGAGGACATGCTGAAGGACTTGTTGATTATTATTATTATTGCCAATAATTTAATTGATGGTGGAATAAGTAAGGTCATCATTCGAGTGCATAGTTTTGGGGTGAGTTTAAAAAGTGGATGCAAAAGCATCATGTCTATTCTGTTTACATGTGCATCAGCGGTGATTTTTCATAAATATACTTGGTATAGTTTGTTCTCTAACCGAAAAAAAAATATTCTTCATGTATTCTAGTAGTTTTTTCAACAATATATGACAAGTCTATCTGTTATGTACAAACATTTTAAAGCTCACATTTTCATGTAAAGCCGTTTTTTTCACACTAATGAAAATAAAGAATTTCTAATGTCAGCAAATTTATAAACACTTAGGTGATCATATTCCCTACATTCACTGTAAAGACAAGCTTGTAAACTTTAAAACAACAATTGTTTTGTGTTGGTTAAGCAAGTAACATAACTTGCTTCAGATTTAGGTTAAGGTTAACGATTAATCAGTTAATTAGGGCTTTTTTTTTTTAAATCAGGATTTTTTTTATCCGATTAATCGGAAAAATTATCGGCCAACTAATCGATTATCAAAATAATCGCTAGTTGCAGCCCTACAGTTAATTGATCGTTAATTAAAAATAATGATCAATTATATAAATTGACATCCATAATAATAATAAGAAGAAGAAGACGAAGAAGAAATAATAATAATACGTAATTATTATTTAATAATAATAATAAATATGCTGTTATTTTATATAGTAGTGGTAACAGTTACTCATTGTTTGTTTATTATTACTAATTAATAATAGTAATTATTAATATTATTATTATTATTATTATTATTAGTTGTTGTTGTAGTGGTAAATAAACAATGAGTAATAGTATTTGTTACTATTATTATATAAAATATAACAGCATATTTTATTATTATTATATGGATTAGAGGTCTTCTTAGGTCCTAAGATCTGTAAACAACATGAATCAACCCAAATCACTTCTTACCCAAAGCTGATATGCATCATTTTCGTTTCTTTCTTTCTTTCTTTTTTTTTTTTTATAAGAAAAACCCAAGTCCAAACTGACCTATATCTTTTCCCTTTTTTTTTCTCAAACCTGACTGAAATGTAAAAAAAGGAGCAAGATCTTGAGACGACAAATGAGAACACCATGGCAGGTGTAGATTTAAAATTATGGCCATCTTCTCACATTATTTGTAGGCCTGATGAAATTCATTCTCCGATTGTACTTCGTAATGTTTGTTGGCTACAAATGATCTAGCCATATGTTACCAGATAATGCAGCGTATACTTTGTGCATGCCAAAAATGTGGTGGAATGTTTTCTACAATACCCCAATATTTATTTTCTGAGATCTTTTAAGCTTTTTTATGATAAGGTGGCGTTATACCTACAGTGGAGGTTTCTTTCCCTCTTTCTCTATGTATGGCTCACTATCATCTGTACCTGGCAGCGCCCGCAGTGCCTGGCCCATAATGAAAAGGCTCCTCTGTGAAGAGTGTGTGTGTTTGTGTGCCCCTGTAAATGTGTGTGGCACAGTGATTGAATAAAACCGTTCAATGTGTTGCGTCTTTCTTAGGCCTGTTTTTGTTCTGTAATGAAATATGCAAGTCATCATAGCTGTGGCTTAGGTCACATACCCTTTCCCGAGGGTCTGTATCTTTGTGCTGGTGTGGATCAAGGCTAATGAATGTTATGTTGCACATACTTGGCAGTTTATTAGTGTGAGTCAGCACTATTGTGACATCATAGACCGCTTTGTCAATTTCCCCACTCTCCACCAATCGGATAAAGTTTTACTGCACATTGTTTGGCAGTAAAGAGATTATTGCTAAAGTCCTTGTTGCTCTGTCACTTATTCTCGGGTGATCAAATTAACAGTGCTAGAACCTTCTAGAAGCAACAGCACAAATAATGATACTCATTTACAGCTTGTAGGGCCAATGTATGTATGGAGCCAAGCAAGCAGTTTATAGATGTGCCAGTATATCAGCAATCAGCCTTTTTACAATTTGGCCTTGCTTATTTTTCTTCGGAGTCGGAGCCGTAAACTGGATCTCGTGTTAACGTGTGAGGCAGCTGTTGGACAGATACAGTCACTAATGCCCTGAGATCATGCAGATCTCTGAATTATAGATACTTGGAAGTGATTAAAATTAGAGAATAATGGAGACAAACTCTAAATTAAGCCTTTTTCTTTTCTTCAGCAAGAACTTCGCCAAGTCAGGGTTCAACATTTGTTTTCTGCCTCACCTTCTAGTTGGCAGTTGAATAGCCATTAATTTTTCTTACTGGTCATGAAGTATTTGGCGTCATTTTATTTAAAAATATAGTCAATATTTCCGTGAATACTTGGTTACTTGGCTGTGTTCCACATTTGTGTGACGCTCATTTTTCAAGACTCTTTGAATAGAATGTATAGAAGAATGGCATGTATTTGAAATATATTTTTATAATATTTTTTACTGTATTTACTGTTGCTTTTGATCGATTTAATGAATCTGTGCTGATTCGTTTTTTCAAGATATTTGAAAAAGTTTGCTGCAAGGTTAACAAATATTCTACACGTAAAATTGTGCTTTTGAGAGGGACAAAACAGATAAGTTGCAGAAAAGTATAAGTTGGATTTTATTACGTTAACGTAAAATAGGGTAAGCCTAAATAAAGTGTAATGTTTGCAAACATTTTAAAAGCTATGAACATGGCTATAGGCTGTTTTAGTTCCACTCACTCCATAATAAATACTTCAGATTTAATGGTATTCAGAACAAGAATAGAAAAATAAAATCAGCTAAATAGACATCAGGCCAAAGACTTTTCTAAACCTGTAAGACTTTCTTCTTCAGAACACATAAGATATATGAAAGAAATTTGTTGTTGTTTTGGACCCATTTGACTTTAATTTTATGGACAAAATCAAACTGAAACATGAAGCAGTTCTTTGAGCTTTTGAACTTTTGTGTTGAAGTCAAATTTTCAGGCACTCCTTGGTTAATAATAACTTATACCAGCAGTTTGTGCTGTGATGGTCTTGAAGTTGACTTGTAATCCTAAACATGTTTAAAGCACTTAATCCTAAACCTGCGGAAAGACTTCAGTCCCAGGATGAGTTTTGTGTGTGCGTGTTTGATCGGGAAGCAGCACTAACGCACTGCAGATAATCTTATTGTTTTTGAACATTGTCTGGGGACCACAATACAAATTCCTGAGTTGCTGAACTGTGCTGGGGAGGAAACACTGAGTCTCTGCTCTCGTCCAGCTTTGGCTTTTGATCACTACGCTGACTCTGATTCAGCCCAGAGCTTAGAAGCTGATTGGACCTGACTCCAACAGGATCTGATTTCAAGAGGAGATCCTCTTGCTGTGTCTTAAACACTGGATGAACATCATGCTCCTCTGCTGAAATGTCCTTGTGCTTTTTGAGTGCGTCACTGTGTACATATTTGTAGTCTTGAACAAGAGCGTGGTTCTAGTAATTGCTAAACACAAGCACTCCTCACACACTTACTAGAGTCATAGTCTTCAATGCAACTTTTTTTTCCTCACCACAAACATGAGAAGGTGGCTGGACGCAGTATATGCTCATGTTGGCCAGTTTTTCCTCTTCTGTTGGAAGCTCTCAGCAACATGTGGTTGTGTTTTGCTGGCTGCTTGAGTAACTTAACAGAATAGAGTTTGTTTTTCAATCTAATGAAATGTGCGTGTCTGTACCAGTTCATAAAATTCTGTCTTTAAACCAATTTACTGTTTGTTGTCCCTTTTGTAAAATTAGTTATTTTAGCAAATAATAACCTTTAAAAAAATAAAAATAAAAATCTGATTAACTATATCTCCATTCGGCAATCTTACGGCACGCGAAGGGATGATGGCGGAAGCAGACGCTTGTAGGGGTGGAACCAACCTGATGACTCATTGATAAAAGGGTTTGTTGAAAACAATGTTTAAAACAGATAGGCGGAATTCGCCTAGTAAGTTTCAGTCGATGGATACACATTCTGGTTTCCCAATACGTTACAACAGATGATCAAAAGAACATGGATGAAACAATCATTCTTTGTAGACAAATGTTAAATGAGAGTCCCTTATGCCCTGTCATTTACGCCATCATCAATCAGGTGTTGATGGCATGCTCGCGCAGGTGAGACCTGTACAGCTCACGTTGCCATCTCTGTTTAAACTTAACTCATTTAAACCTTGACAATTTAAACATTCAACCATTAGACGCGAAAAAGGACTCGCATTTGTGGGTGCCCTTATCCGAAGCACGTACGCAGAACCCCATCACAGCACACAAGTACTCATGCAAATTCTCCTTCAAGTCATGCATCTGAACGGACAAATTTACACAAAAATTGTCAACCTGTCTTGAGAGAAAAACGAGACAGACAGCGTATGTGTATCAGTGTACTGGCTCTTTGAGTTATGTCTTCAAGTGAAATCAGTCTAATATTGCTGCTCTCTGTGTTTTTAATGTTTTTTATATATATATATATATATATATATATATATATAATATATATATATATATATATATATATATATATATAATATATATATATATATATATATATATATATGCATGTGTGTATATATATATATATATGGATGGATGTCAGTCAGTCAAAATCACCACAAGGGAAATTGCTTCATCACGACAGCCCAATATACAAACACATTTGTCTGTTTGTTTTGCTTGTGCGTCAGTGACTGAAACATTAGTGTTATGATGGCTCATCGTTGGTGGTTCAAGGTTTCTTTTTCTCATAGGCCATGAGTGATTGCTTTTCAGATCAGAGCGTGTTTGATGTCATACCAGCAGGTGTTTGATGCATCACAGACGTACACGTTTCTAAATAGAGTGTCTGATTCCTCCTTTAGGGGTTTGATCAAGCTGGTTCATATCTGATCACTCGAGTGTATCTGGACTAAATGCTCCCCTGATCAGCGCACACATCTGTGGTGTGAAATGAAATCCTCTCTCTGTCCCTCACATTTAGACAAACATCTCTATATTTTTACTGATTTGTAACATCCAGGCTCAGATGAAGACACTGGAACAAAGTTATCTCTATTGAGGAGTCTGATTAAATTGTTTTAATAGCTGTGTGTATATGTGTGTGTGTGTGTGTATATATATATATATATATATATATATATATATATATATATATATATATATATATATATATATATATATATATATATACACGTGTATATATGTATATATGTGTGTATAAGCTAATTGACCATGGTGTGTTGCCAGGTAACAGTGGCGCTTTATTGTAGCATTTATTTTGTTCATCATTACTAAGGATGTGCAAATCTGCAAATGCTCATAATTGACTTGTCAGTATTCAAGTAGCTTATATAATTAGGCTGTGTCATGTCCACCAGACCAGTGGTACATGTGTGCTAAACGCAGTCCTTCATGCCATTTGGTAAAACCTGAATGCTAAATGATGGGCTTGAATTAGGGGTGGGGGAAAAAAATCAATGGCTCGATGCATTGTGATTTTTCTCTCCAATGATTCTGGATCAATTCTGAGCTTAGTTTTTAACCACAGATGCGGCGTGTGTTTTAGGAACACCTGTATTCTACTTGTTTCCCATTTGTGGCACACACCCCGCTTCAACCACTTCAACCTCCTATAAAATAATCTTTCATAAAGTTCGGAAAGGTTGAAGCAAATTACAGTGGCATTCGCAGGGTTCATTGTACAGGATATGCTGTTAGAAACTGTGCTTTGCTCTTTGTTATGTATGCAGTGTGTCTCACCTGCCGGTATTTTCCTTACAAATGCTCTACGAAGGCATCATTTATGAATGCTTTGGGCTTATATATTAAAAATATGAAACTCATTCACAGAAAGCTGCTTTCAAATTTCAAATGCTCATGTGTAGGGCTGCAACTAAAGATTATTTTGATAATTTGATCATTTTAATTGGCCTCCTTTGGCTTTGATAACAGCTTGCTTTCTTGCTAGCATTGCTTTTATGTACTTTTCCACAGTCTCTTGTTATTGACTGTAATTGGGCACCTGAATAAAGTGCTTTACTTTTTTTTCTGTCTTGTAAAACAGTAAATTCAAAAATTCATGACAACAATTTATATTTTAGCATTAGAAATACTACTGTGACTAAACCGCTTACACATACTGGTGGATTAACCATTACAGAAACATAAAAATGATTTTGGTAATCACCAGTACCATTAGTTTAGGGCAGTTACGGCACAAACCTTAGGTGGCGGTGGTCTAATAAATTTAAGCACTGTATATAGTGAATATAGTTTAAATCGCTACATAAAAAATTAAGATGATAATAAAGATAATCAAGAAAATGAAAAGCACAAACACAGTGTTAACCAACAGGCAAGAGGAAATGATCTGCAGGAACACACAACATAACCTCTTACTGTCATTTCTTTATTAAACAGACAGGACAAAAACATCTTCTATTTCAAAAGAGATTTGTGCATTAGTGTGAATGCAGCTTATTAGAGCTCAAACTGTCTATGATGTCGTAAGCAGTAAACGACAGTAAAGCTAAGAGAAATCACTCAAAGCTCTTGAATGGAAAACATTTAGATGCTCTTAAATACCGAAAGCACTCTTTGTTTATTGCTTGTAATGTTTTTGTTCCTCATTAATATTTACTAGCTTCTCGTTTTTGTTTTGAAGCTATATTAGTTTGTATTTTATTCTTAACATGCAATTGTTTTAATTTAAAATAATTTGTAATAATTTTAAAATATTTTTTTTATTTAATTGCACATGGAATAAGTACTTTTTAAAATAAAGTAGATCAAGAATCGTTTTGGAATGGTGCCTAAAGATTATCACCCTTTTCAGTGTCTATCCAGTTTTATAAGTGTAGAGAGATATAAATTGAGTGTGAAACATGTAGTTCACAGCATCCTACAATTTCTACTGCTAACTATTTAGTAAAGCATTCCTTTAACAGGAACATTGGTCACAGCAGACGATTTGACGTCTCCCAGTGATGCTCTGTTGTCTGAATTTGTGCTGCTTTGTGCTGTAGTAACAGTTTTACCTCTTCAGCATACTGTAGCATGGCAAGGTAATGCAACATCTGACGGTGCATCTATTTTAGATTTGCATCTCGGTTGTTGAATGACTAGTTAACCCTGCTGGCTCACCTGTAATGCCGTTTATGAGTCATATTCAACAAGACGTACCACGTTTTCTTTCCACTTTTCCTTAAACCAAGCACACATTGCATTGATTATTGTATGATTGTAATGTGATTTAATATTTTGATTTTATTGGAATGGGTATAGTCTAAATTCTTAACTGTACTTATGAGGATGACAACCAATTTGTATAGAATTTTGTGGTTTTGTCCGTTCAAGCACAAAAGAGAACTCATTGCAGTTATTTGTTCAGAGAGCCTCTTCACATGCGGTGTGGCAGTACAATTATGCATTCCATATGACTGCCCATTGCAATTTGTTTTTTATTTTCATGAATGATTTCTTATTTCATTTCCAAAATGATGGGAAATCTCTTGCTGCTTACAGTGTTATCATGTGACAGAGTAGCCGCTGATTTACACATTAGTCTGTGACGGCAATGAACTATTGTTTGAAATTTTTAATAAAATATTAAATAATATAAATAACAGTTTTACATACCAATGAAAAAAATAAATAAAGGGCAGGAAATATAGCCAGAAGTATACAGAGCTTACAGTGCCTGTTGTCAGTTCAGTTAGTATTCAGACCCATAATGTGGTTAAGTGTGTTCTGGTTTGTGTTATTTAGAAATGTTGAATTTGACAGGCATGTTTATGGCCCATTTCCATTTGGTTTGCAATAATCTAGACTTCCTTGTGACTAGAAGCTGGAGCTAATAATATTTTGTCTGATTGAACGGCAAAGACAAAACCTTTACTGATTGGTTTAGTATTGTCATTGCTCTGTATATATAATGCAATTTACGTTGAAAGTATTTCATTTTTATGCTTCAGATGTTGAATTATCATGGTTGGTTCTAGGACACAGTATGTATCAACATAGTTTTTTCTTTGATCAGTACGAACCAGGTCCCGTAGTTCAGAACCCATCTTTTTTCTATTGTATTTATCTAATGCTTTTAATTTAAATTTCTATGTAGATTCACTGCTTTACTGAATCACTCCAGGCATTCTAGAATGATTCTTTCCAAATAGAGCTATTCAAGTCATCTGAAGTTGTTTTCATATTGCAATATATACCACAGAAAAACAAAATATCACAATTTCTGTTTTTTACCCCGCAATATCGTAAGTCCTTAATTTGGTTGTTCGCTCTTAACAGACGGTTGACACGACTGCTCAGAGATCAGAGCCCCAAATCGTTTCTCAATTTCATCCTAAGAGCTCTGAACAGATGTGTGCAGTTTGCGCTCTGCATGTATCCCATAAAACACAGAATCTGTCGGTTCATCTCCCAAGTTGTCTTCCCTTTAGAAACATCACAGATCTCTTGTGCTGGTGTGATCAAAGTAGGGGTGTAAACGGTTCAAATTACTAATGGTTCATGTTTTATCATAGTTTTAGGGTTGTGGAACGGATCGATATGTGCCGTTTTCAGGGTAAAAAAGGACTAGTCAAATAAAAATAACAAGCAATCAAACTATAAGCAACAGCACAATCTACATAAATATAGTAGAGCAAAGATGCAAATAAAATAAACAGGTTTTTCAAGTACAGAAATTAAATTAAATGATCAAATGAAGAAAATTATGTAATATTCACTGTAAATAAAGGTTAATCAATACTGAAGTTAAAAAAGCTATACAGTGAAGAGCAGTGAGTGATTTCCTTGTCTTTTGTTGTTTAATTTTACAGACAGCAGCAATATTAGGCCGCTGTCACTTTATAGACATAATGCACGGATCCTGCATGTGCGTTGTCTTTCTCCACTGTTTATGTTCACTTAAGACATAACCTACTGTGTTTGCTAGGATACTCGCCATGTTGACATTTTTTGTGTGAATTGTCAGTTCAAGCGCAAGACCTGAAAGAGAACTATATTTGCACAAATATTTGCATGCTTGCTTTCCTTATCCGTGCTTTAGATGAGTGCACACACACCTTCTCTCAGTGAGCGGTAGTTCCCATTCGTTTCTTCTTGCGCTTGGATGCTTAAATTGGCAAGGCTTAAATGAGTTTAGTTTAAACACAGATAGCAACGTGTGCTGTTCAGGTCTCACCAGCACTTGCGCGCTATCAACTCCTGGGTGATGAATGCGTAAATGACTGGTCGTATTAGAGCTTAAGGCACTCACATTGAACAAGGTTTAAGGGGAGCCAGGATTCTGTATGTTTTACGCAGTTACATAAGATTTGAGATGAACCGCAGTACAAGTGCTTGCCGGACGTGGGTAGAGAACGGTTACACCCCAAGACCTCTGGCCGTTCCTGCCCTGGTAGTGCATTCAGTCAAGAGTTGAAACATGCAGAGCAGCCGCATCACTTTTCCCACCCATCCAAACATCTGGAGCTGCTTACAGCTGAACTGATGGCCCTGGAAATCTGCACCCACACCCATTGCATAACGGTTCATACCCCCCCCCCCCCCCCATCTCTCATATACACTCACTTGTTCCTACATACTTGCTTCTCTCTCTTTCCTTTTTTCCCCCTCTCAATTCCACATGGGATTCACCTCTCGTTTCACTGTCTCCTCCTTGCCTGGCATAAGGTCCTGTTTACATTTCTGTTCCGTTCACCTTCAAACACAGCCATAGCTCAGCCCACATGGAATCTACACAGGTTTTACTGGAATTCTTTAAATATTTTGAATACATTTAAATATGACAAAATGTTAAACTTAACACAGCTGGGAAAATCATATTAACAAATAGATGTATAATGTAATCATAGGAGTTAGGGACGTGTAGAAAGGTTTGAATGAAGGAAGTTCAAATTCTGCGGTGATCTTGTGGAGCTTTCTTTCATGTTTCTAGATTCAGACCAGTGGTTCTCAACCATTTTGACATCTTAAGACCTCCAGAACAAAAGTCTGCAACAGTATTCAACAATAGTTTTAAAACCTAAATGTTCTACAAAGTTTCCTCTCTTTTTAACCAATGAGTTTTCCAGTAATTTGAGATTTACTGGATAAAGATTTTAAAATAATTGTTTACTCACAATTTCTACCCAATAAATATAACTAGAAAATGGATTTTGTACTAGATTGAACTAGATATTTTTTTTTCTATTATCATTTTTTTATTGTTAAAATTGCCCATGGATATTCCCAGATTTAGAAATCACACATTGAATTTTGCTTAATTTTGGGGGTGAATTCAAATAAAACTTTTTTTTTTTCCCATAAATATGTCATCCCCTATGTAAGTTTGGTGAACCAGTCATTTAGACTAATATTATCACTTAATTACAACAAACTCATCGCAAAGCTCTGGAGATCTCTTATAGATGTGCAAAACCATTGCATGTTTCTGATTTCTGTTGACAAAACATGTTGCAAGCTTGTAAACCGAATAATTCAGATGCGGTAACTTGCAGGTAACTTTTAATCACTGCCGTTCGAAATAGAAAATAATGACATACGACAATATATAGTACAACAAATTCAGCATTGCTTTGACCTCATCACTATGTACAAATAATTCTCGTTTACATAACTAGTGGCGTGTTTGTTCAAGTGGCTGCATGTTTAATGTCAAACTGTTTATGCAAAACTAATCTCAACATGCAAGAGTTTACATGTAACCTCTATCAGTAAATGAAAGTCCAGATGGCTGTTTTCTTTGAAATTCACTGGAAATATTACATGTTTGGGGTTATATGTTGCAATCATCATGTCTGTACTTGTGCAGCTGTGATCACTGATCAGCTGATCATGACATACTCTGACCTGTAGTTGTACCTGTGGAGATTATATTCTTGTTGAAACCTGTGATTTGTTATTTGGAGTTATATATCTTTAGTGATGCGACATGTGAGTGTGATGTTCAAAGTGTTTGGACAAAGGGCAATTGAATGTTTATTGTTAATCAGGAATGTTCAAACGCTAGTCGGAGACTGTTTTGATGTTCTATATTTACTGAAGTTAAACATCAGCACAGCAAACTGACCTCAGTTCTTTTGTTGGCATCAGGCGCCACATTGACCCTTTTGTGGCGGGAGCGACGGTCGTTGTGTGTTGTAGTCAACAAGGAAACATGGTTATTATCAGACCCTCCAGATCCTCCTCTATCAGTACTTACACCCCCCACACATGACTCGTGTTATTTATGAGTTCACAGCGCTATCTAGCAAAGCATGGACTCCACTCCCACATCGAGAACGGTGGGGGGATATATGGGAGAGGGTTTGGGCATCTGGTCGGTACTGTGGAAATCTGCTGACTTACAGTATTGCACTGGGAGCTGGGATGAGGGCTCAGGCTTTCCATCCACAGGCCCACCATCCACACATGCCACACATTCCCATGTGTAAAGCTGACTGCTCTGAGTTAATGGGGCGTGGTTTATTGAGATGATATCTGTGTATGGACTTATGAATTATGAAATTGGTAAAATATGTTTACAAAGTACTGAGAGTACTGTCCTGTTGATAGTTGCTGAAAGCCTAGTCAAATTAGCCAAAATTAGCAACAAACACGCAAAAAAAGTGTAGAGTTTGACTAGCAAATCAATGCATTTTATATAATGTGTTTATATATATATATATATATATATATATGTATGCATTTAATTTAGGGCTGGGCGATTTTATATATATTTTTCGATTAATTTCATGGTTAGCCTCAATTTTATTATTGACATTTATTTCATGTTTGCATGATGGTGACAGGCTGAAAGCTGCTGTTATTTTCTGTTTTTACAATGCATTTGCTGTTAATGATAGCCTATTACTGGTTTTATTTATTGCCATTTACTTTTTGCCTAAGCCATATTATCATTTTTCCTATTTTATATTATTTCTGAGTATATTAGATGTTTAAGATACGTTTGTACATTTCCATTTACACATGCTTTTGTGAATCAATTCAAATAAAACAATATTAAAGTACAAAAGGAAGATTTAGTTGTTGAAATACAGAAATAAACATGGTTAAAGATGTTGTCGATAATGTTATTATGCTGTACTTTGTCTTCATACTTTGTTAAATGAGTTTCTTTTGTGTATTAAATGAGTTAATTTCATCTCCATACAACTCCCAAACAATACAATTAAAGCTATCTTAAGCATTCTTAAACTATAGACATGCTTTAAACTCGGCATGCCTTTTCTTTCTTTCTCTTTTCATTCTCAAATTTTTCCTCTTATTTTGCTCCATGTCTGGCTCCTACCAGTCATGTGACCTTGAAGGGGGTTGGACTCACTGTCTCTCTTTCTCAACTCTTTGTTCTCTAGACGACGCCCATATCATGTCTGCAGTAGAGCGGTGTTGTCCCTGGCCTTGAAGTCAGCTTTCCCTCTGCCCTTCATACACATTCACACTTTCTCATTTTCTTCTCTAAAAATGAGTTGTATTTTGAGCGTGCCTGACAGTTTTACCAGTTCGTTCTTTCTTTCATCTTCCTGAGCCACCTTAACTCTATTCTAAATTATTGTGCTTGGATTCTCAAGGTTGTTGGTGTTTACATGCATGCAGGTGTGTGCATTCAGTCTTCTCGTCTCAGCTGTCTTCATGTTACCCACATAATGATCACCGCAGGCTTGATTTCCTGTGTTTTCATTTAGTTCCTCCACCTCGTTCTGTCATTTCCTGAAAAAGCAGGGTGTGTGTGCATGCATACGCTTGTGTATGTGTCAGAGGCAAAGGACATTATGAAGGCAGTGATGTAGATACGAATCCATCCTGAAAATGTAGTAGGTTTATGGTACCAATTTTTCAGTAGCAATATCAAATGAAGGTTTTTGATACAAATTGGTGGGGGGAGTATGCTTTGTATTTTGGCTGCAGCCATTTAAACAAATTAAATTAAAGCAGTGCCATGTAGCCTTCAGTTTTCTCAATTAAGTCTTCAGGTTTGTCCATGTAGTCATTAAGGAGCTATATGTAAGATTTGTCTTGTTGTAATCGTTTTTTTGTATTGCCGATGTGTGAAGCACTTTAAAGTAAACTTGAAAACGAGACCTTCCCTGACTTGCTAGGTTGTCTATGAAAGCCTGTCGACTGATTTTTATGTGAAGGATACATGCTCCCGAGAGCCCTCTCTTTCGGACACACGATATAAATGCTTATACATGTGTTCAGGTGGATGTCAAAAGATCTATTCTGTACTTTAATGTCAGTGTCATGCAAAGAAAAGGGATCAATTCAAACTGTAGATCAGTCTCAAATATACATTATAAACTAACTGTCACAACAGTCTAAATTTAATTCTCTCATCTGTCGACTTGATGCCAGTGAATTGACCATTGGCAAACAAGTTTGATTGACAGGGGATCTAACCAATCATAATGCCGAATCCGCCATCTTATCCGACAAAGCAGTCGGAGTAGCCTATAGTAGATTAACGTTGTTTAACTTGAAATATTGTGTGTACTCACGTCTTTCCGCGGTTGAAACATTCCTTCTGATGTTCATTCATGTTTATTTGATCCTATGAATGAACTAGTATGAAGAGAAGATCGGTTCACGAGCCATTTGAAGGATCTGTCTCGACACATTAAGGAGTTGGGTATAGCAAAAGGGAGCGGGTTTTGCGAAGGGTCAATTGCAGTGCGTGTGCAAGCATATTCACATCGCTATGGTCAGATGCTTTCTTACCTGCGGTTTTCTCACTGCTGTCATTTTTGTTGTTTGTTAAAGCGTGAACTGCATCGGGATGTTCATTAATACATCACTGCAAAGATATTTTCAACTTCTCTTTATTCTAAGCAGAAATGTATGTATTTAGAATTGTTTTTGACTAAAATATGCTGTGGGGATCGCAATCTTTTCTCATCTCTGTACTGCTTTATTTGACGAAATCCCCAAGGACTCACAGAGAGATACTCCTGTAGTGTTTCTGACCTTGAGGTGGGACGCCCCTGTCCTTCCGCATTCCCACTTGAGTTTGTCTGAGACTGTGTCTTAGCTGAAGTGCTAATGTTGTCATGGTTTATTCTGTACAGGGGTCACAGTTTGTAAGAGTCATCAGAGGAAGAATCTTTACGCATTTATGTCTCCCTTCATTTCTGTTGATCATCAGCCCTCTCTCACTGCACATTTTTGAGTGGTGGTTCTCTGCTTGCAAGCTATGATTTTAAGTGCTCCTCTGGATAAGATTGTTGCTATGTGATGTTCCCATTGATTTAAAGGAGTTGTCGTTGTTGTTTTTTCCCCCAAGAAACGGTACAGTTTGAATATTGTGTACTGGTTTCATTGACACAGCTGAAGAAAGGGACGGGGGATATAAATGCCTGCTTTAAGGTCGTTTATGACTGTTTTCAAACAGATATTCCTGCCCCAAACTCGAAACGTTTGTGTGGAGATGCTCAAAAAACAATACTTTGATAGTGCCACAGCAGGTCTGCATTTTAAACTGGGATAGAAAAAAGTACTTTATTATTTTTAAAAAAACTTCACGTAGAAATTCAGTGATGATTAGAGCATTTTTCACTAAATTATGCAATGCATCTTGAAATCCAGTCATCTGAAAACTGTTCTGTTAATTTGCCATTTTTGTTTAATTTATGAAGGTTTTTTTTTTTCAGGTTGCCCTGAAAAATACATCCTGAATTTCATTTTGCATTCTAAGTAAATGTATAATACACTGACTATAATTTCATAATTATAGAAAATTATTAAACTCTAATCGGCGCTGTTTTGCACATCTAATTGGAGCTCTTTAGATGTTACTGGCCCTTGTGTGGTTTTGTTTTTTATTATTTATTTTTTATTGGTATGTTGGTTTGAAATACTTTGGCACAGTCTTGTTCTGTGTTAAATTTTGAAGTGTTTGTTGTTCTTCCTTTGTGCCCATTTATGTGAATGTGCTGCTTTTCTTATGATGAAAAGATCTTGATCTCCAGCTGAAGGTCTCTGGATTGTTTGGCTGTATGTGATTGTCATTTCTGTTCCTATGTGTGTGAGACTGAGATCAAATCTCAGCCCATTTCCCAAATAAACCACTTTTGATATGGTTTTTAAATGCTAACTAGCTGGATTTTTATCACCAACAGAATATTTGATAGTTCGGGATGTAACAATTCACTCAACTCATGATGAAATACGATTTACGATACCAGTTTCAAGATATGATTTTCTCAAGAACAAAATAAGATTTAATACAAATAATAAATGAGTGTCTTTTTATTATTTCTCAGACAAAATGCTGAATGTTTCTTTGTGAAATTGAAATCTTTATAATAAAATTAAATTGAAATTTTAAAACATCCTAAATCAAATAAATGAATAATACAAATAAAAGAAATCTAATGCGAACGTGAACAAGATGTTTATTTGCTCGATTACAGGCTGAAATATCTGTAGCCGTTTAAAATTGGATCCAGCCAATGCATTTTAATCACGATCCCTGCAAGGATGCTTTTGATTTAAATTAGATGGCCTAATTTCAACATTTTAAGCAGAAACAGAATAATCTGACTTGACCTTTGTGAAATTGTTACATGACGCTTAGCAGACGGGCTGCATGAGAATGCATATGGAACAGCGGCAATAAAGCGCTTCCTTGGTTACCACCGTAAACAAAGCAGCACTGCACGCTTATAAACACTACTTTAAAAAGCATTGTACGGAGGTAAGGTAAAAGAAATGCAATCGCGATTCATTTAGCATCTCAACCGAATTGTATCGTTACATATTTTAATCGACTGGTTCGGGGTGCATTGTTTACATCCCTATTGATAGTTGAAAAGTGCCGTAGTCTTGTGGGTTTATTGATTTGAATTGTTTGTTTTTGTTTAAATTCCCTTGACAAAGGCATTTTCATTTCTGTCTTGACATTTCCTAGTGCGTAGGAGGTTTTGATGGGACAAATCGAAAGTCTTGTCCTCCGATATTTGAACATTTAAATAAAGTAGTATTGAATTAATACTTAGTAGTTTTGCGTTTTATTTATTGTACATCTGTCATTGACACATGGCTGATTTGAAGGTTTGTAGGCCATTGAGATATATTGTAGATCATGTATGCAAATTTTCCTCACTCACACCAGCCTAGGTGTGTGTGTGTTTTACACAGCATGTCTACAGAAGCCTCAGTTCTGTCTTTGTCTGTCCCTTTGGAATAGATCGTAGTTATTGTTCAAATTAATATACACGTCTTGAAAAATCAGTTGTCTGGTTACATTTTAATGCCTGTATGTAGTATTCTGCTTTTGATCACTTCTTGTCTTCATTTTGTGGCCTCTTCCTGTTTGTTTCTTGCTTCCTCTGAGGGCAACAGGTCAGGACCTAGTTGCATGAAAGCCCTCAAGTTAAGAAAACCCTTAGTTATAAGGTTATGGGTACTTTTAGTGAAAGATGGGTTGCAAAAAAAAAGAAAAAAACTTCTGTTATGCTATGCAACAAAGTCTTTAGTAATCATTTTAAAAAAAAAAAAAAAAAAAAAAAAGGGATCTCTTTAAGTCACTCTGCTGAACTCAAAACGATGGATGATTTCCCATTAACTGAGGATGAGGAAGAACTGATGTCTTGTTTTAGCGATCAAAATAAGCCTGTTGAAAGTATGATGTGAAACCGTGTGTAATGTAAAAAATAAAATTGAATGAACAGGCTTGTCTTGTGCGTAAGAATGACTGACTATAGAAGCGGCCCCCCCAATTCCTTTTTTTCTTTTTCTTTTTTATATATAAAAATAATAGGCTTTTTTTTACTTTTGGTACAGTTTGGTTTAGATTTCGGTTTTTAGCGCACAGGACTAAGTGTCGAGCCCTGCCGCATATAGGTCACCGAACGCATCATTCAGTGAATTATCACCAAACAGGCAAAGTGGCGTTGATGCGCGAGTACAATACAATAAGTCAAGTCACCTTTATTTATATAGCGCTTTTTACAATGCAAATTGTGGCAAAGCAGCTTTACATTAATAATTGGCAAATAATTTTGGCTGCACAGCAGCTCCCAAAGAAAACGGTGTCATTGTCCAGCTTATTCTATACATTATTGATTAATTCCGTTGCAAAGATCAATAGTTATTAGTCTAGTTAATTTATGTATATCAGCACTGGAGAAAACAGTGACATAATCGTCCGGCTCAGCTCAGTTCGCATACAACGGCGCCAATGCAGGCGTACTAAAAACACTGCTGAATATCAAGCAAGTGTCCCCAACTTAAGCAAGCCAATAACAATGAGTTGGTTTATTATAATGTAATTTAATGGAAAACTATGTTAGTGGAGCGGCAGGATTTTGAGTATGCTCGGGTGTCGGAGCTGTACTCGTAGAAAAAACGATGTGCTTGAATTTTAGTATGCCGTGTCGCCCGTCAGGCTGCCTTTAATAACCTCCATAACTCAAATATTGTAGAACAGTTGTTTAGCAGATGTTAAACTTGTTTAAAAGTCAGTGGTTCGCTGTGTTGTTTATTATGGGAGATTTCATAACTATAGAAAATGCTTCTCCGTTGCCGTGTTTTGCCAGAAAATATTGTGAAATGCTCAGTATAAACACTTAGGTAAGGGTGACAATTAAGACGTTTAAGATGTTGCTACACTATTAAAGAAATCCTTGCCTCAGGGAATTTTTCCCTTCAGGGATACTTAATGGGTTTCATGCAACTGGGTCCAGGAATCTCATCTGCACACATTCAGTCTTTGTACGACAAACGCTTACTCAGATCAGGCTCGTCACTCGGTTTGTTCTCTTGTGAACATACAGACTGCATTTCAAAAGCTTTGTTTTCTTAGACTGAGAATCTTGTCACATTCCTCTTTACTAGTGAACATGCTCCATAATCATTAATGTTCACAAGCTGCCTCTTGTGGCCAACTGTGTGCATTACAGTATGTCAATCCCTCCCCCACCCTCAACCCATGTGGAAACATTTTGAATGCCCCAAAATACAAAACACTCATCTGAACTGGCATGAGTGGAAACCTGGCATTTCAGTGAAGAAGGCTGGTCACAGTCTTTAAGCTCGTTCCAGGGAATCAGTGTTTACAGAAGCCTCTTGTAGATTTTGTTAAAATTAATATGTACATTTCCTGCAAAATCAGTTGTCTGATTACTGCATGTATGTAGTGTTCTGATATTTTTAGAATATTAATAAGTTACTGTTATTATGAATAAAAACGTGTATGTAAATATGTGTACATATATGTATATGAGTGTATGTATGCGTTTATTTTCATAATATTAACAAAATTATATTCTTAAAGAATGAAACTGAAATGTTCATAGGCCTTTTTTTAAGTGCAGCAGAGCATGATTTTTTTTTGTGTGTGTGTGTGTGCTGGTTTTAGCACGGACACATTACCAGATCTTCTCACGATCACAGATTGCCTGCTCTTATATGAGCTGGTTATCTTTCCGCCCTCTAATATACAATTAGGCATGTCAAAAGAACTAATACTTCAAGAACAAGTCAATAAAATGAATAAATGTCTTTCTTTGGGTGTTGGTAGTGATGACTGAGTCAGGACCCATGCACTGCCTAACTGACATAAACAAGCATTCAAACATACTCAAACACTTTGCATGCTATTTGCCGATAAATAGTGCCTTGCTGCAGTGTTTCTTTGACTACATATGAACAAAATGTCATTTGATTGGTTGTCAATGTCACACACGATTGCTAAATGACATGCAGTGGCAAATTTTTTTTGTCCTGCTCTGTGTGAAGAAGTGGCCGGATTGCTGTGCGTGAGCTTGATGAGCAGTGATGCCTGCTGCTTTTCTCCTTAAAACAGAACTGTGAACTTGTGATTGGTGTAATATGACCTTAAAAAGTTGGAGCCCTGTCTACATCTGAGAGTCAAGTGAAGCCCACAGGATGTAAACACAAAAAATCCTAAGGGTAGAAATGAGGTTTGTTTGTTGAGTTCAGTGATTTGATATTCTCTCATGTGTAAAGGTGAATGAGGCTTCAGACAAGCTTTGTTGTTGTTGTCAGGCTCATCTGTAGCAGAGCTGAGTGATTCCAGCCTATAAAGAGTGTTCTTATTGGACTGTTAAAAGAAAACAAAAAAAAGACAGTGATGTGTGCACGTTTCTGACTTGAGCACAGTTTTTATTTCTCTTCCCGTCATTCTCCGCTGTGGTTACAATGGTGCTTTTTCTTTCACATTTATCTCTTGAGTTTCTTGCTCTTTCTCTGATTCAGGGAAATCTTGAGTCATGTTATTGTGGTTCAGATGAAAAAGGTGCTGTTTATTTCTCCCCATGTTTTGGAATATTTTTTTATTTTCAGTGATGTGCTATACTCTGTTTATGTTGCCTCACTGCATGAGCTGAGAGACCAGAGGTTACGCAAGATTGTACTGGGGCTAATGTAAAGAGGTCAGAGGTAAATTCAGTGCATTTTCGAAATGGTGCTTGATATTATTTTTATTTGTATTAACAGCACACTATATTTGAACTATTACTACATTAAAGTTTAATAGGAATAAATCAAGTGGATTTTCAAATGGTCTGGAACAATTTCTATTAGGGGCGTGCCATATCATACCGTCCCCGATAATACCGGCATCATTTTTAAAAAGTTCGACCCAAGGTATGCTGCTGCTGCTTCATTATGACAACAGATTTACACTTCGAATTTGGGATTCTGTCATCAGTGACAGTAGCTCATTGGAAAAGGATAGAAAACACCCTTCATTTTGTTTGCAACTAATTAATGCTGCTGCCAGCCAGCTGAAATCACCAATAAAAACGTTGTTCCATATATTCTCTATATCGTCATAAATATTATTATCGCAAATATTCTGGAAATATCGGGATTTTGAGGCAAAAATGGCCCAGCCCAATTCTCACACACTCAAACAGCTAGAGGAAGTTTTGGATGACACTAATTTTCTTGGTGGACTTATTGTAAGATTTTGTTTCTTGGTTTTGTTTTCTCACTTCCATGTCACCATGTGCTGTGGAGAGGCGATAACTATCAGACCAAAAGGTTACTTGATGTTTTTTACTCGACGTCATTGCACCATACTTTTTCTTTTTTTTTTTTTTTTTATAAAGTCATTTTACTGAAAAAAATTATTGGAAATTGTGAGGAACAGAATCTGCAGATGACTCAAGCCCAATTAACTTGTCTTATTTGGAATGTATGCACTAACTGTTTAGCTGGATTTCAGAAGCAAAGTCATTGGGATGCGTTTTTGCGAAACTACAGTGTGAATGCAATTTACTCTGACAGATATTTTGTTAATCCATGAATGAAAAATGTTTGTTAAACTGTTGACCTAAATTGTAAAATTTCTGTGTGTTTTCCAGATGTAGGAGAGCAGAAGGCCGTTATGCTGTGGACAGAGCTGCCATCATCAGTCACTGGAACTGGCTACAGGCCCAAGTCTCAGACCTGGAGTACCGTATACGCCAACAGACTGACATTTACAGACAAATACGCTCCAGCAAGGTGTGCACAGATACACAAACATGCATATTCACACATGCTGTTTTTATTTTCAATCATGGAAGTTTATTTCATGCTGTTTATGCCAGAATCACTAGTGTAGTTTAAGTTTTAATCCAACAGAGGTGGCGTCTGCCTCTGGTAGCTTGGCAGCGCAGGTTCTCTCTCATGTTCCCGTGGTGAAGTGTACTCTTGTGGGATTGTTGTTTCATGTTTCTTCAGCTCACTGTTTTTGTTTCAAAGCACTACTCCCACTTGTTGTCCCTGTGATTTAAACACGAACAGATCATTTTAAGAATATCATCAGGTCTTTCATCTGACATGTGAAGTGATAGATGTTTTTTAGTCTTTCTGACACAATATGAAACTTCAGAAATGTTTTGAAACATTATACGTTTTTGTCTTTCTTTCTTCAGTTGAAAAGGCTTCACAAGGGTACAGTGGGTTGAAGGTCCAAATTGCAGTTTCAGTGTTGTTTCAAAGGGCTTTACATGATCCCATCCGAGAAATAAGGCTTTTGTCTAGCAAAAGGATTAGTCATTTTCTAAAATTGAAAAAAAAAAACAAATGTATAATTTTTTACCACAAATGCTTGTCTTGCACTGCTTTGTGCCATGCATTACGTAATCACGGTAGAAAGGTCACATGTGACATAGGCGTATTTGGACCTTAACGTATTTGGAGAAAAGTCCTGGAATGTTTTCCTCAAACACCTTGATTTCCTTTCGATTGAAGCAAGAAAGACAAACATCTTGGATGACATCGGTGCGAGTAAATTATCCGGAAATTTTAATTCTGAAGTGAACTAATCCTTCAAATTGGACCAATACTTTGCAAATTGCAGTTTTTAATGTATTTTTTATCAAATAAATCTGATGCCAATGCAAATCTTAAAAGTTATTTTTTTTTTTTAATTAAAACAAGTGCATGACATTAACTCTACCATCAGATTCTTCTTTTGTTTGTTACTGCAGAACATTTGATCTGCTGTCTTTGCAGTAAAGAACTTTTTTACCACATCCAAAAGAAAAAGATTGAGAGGATTTTGACACTGAAAGAAAAGCAATGTCTCCCAATTTTATTCTTTAATTTGGGTGTGTGGTGGTTTGTTTTCTAGGGCTCTGTTGTACTTGGGGTTAGCTCAGTGTGTGAGTCTGTACCAGAGGACAGCAGTGATTCAAGGACAGAGACCATTACCTGCCCCGTGGCACGGGTGAGACCAGGAGCCCAGACACATGACCATACTAAAAAACAGGAAATAAACTACCAACAGAGTTAGTCTAGTCCTGAACTTGATTTAAACCATAATCTAAGAACAATGCATTTATTTACTGTCATTGTTAGATTGCTGGTGATCAATTATCAATCCATAAAACAGTATCTTATACCAATTAGTGTGTTTAAATCCCACACAATCAAATAAAATGCCCAAGATAGGGGCCCACGCACAGCCCAGGAGAATGCTGGGACTGTTGAGTGAGAGGATTGAGAAGAGGGGCTGCAAACACTCAGTCTCTTTGTCTGTTGTATGCAAAGAGCTGCTGACCTTTTCATCCATTCAGAGTAGTGAAGAAATGCAGCAAGAACCATTCAACTCATCCAAACCAACTCTGGGGGAAAATTGGTGGGATGTCCCTTCCAACATCACATTTTGTTTTTTGTTTTGTTTTATTCGTTTTAGGAGCGTGATGCTGTTGGAGTGGATGCGTCTGTATCGTCCAATGGTATCGTCACAGACACTGGCTTGAAGAAAAGCTGTGGACCTGCAAGACAGGTCAATGGTGTTATCAACAGGTACGATAGAAATGATTTATTAGTGCGTTCCCTCATTAAAACGTTTACCCCAAAAAGAATTGTCACTGCCATGTTTATTCATGCTTATTTCCTCTCCTCATCCAGCTTACGGCCCAGTTCCCCGGTCACCTCCAACCCAGATGAGCAGAGCGCCTCTGAGTCTCAGCAGAAGCTGGAGCTGGGCCCTCTGGCTTCCTCTGTGCATGACAACACGTGTGTGGCGGCCCGCACACGGCCACTGCTCTCATGCAGGAAACGCAGAGTCCTCCGGCCCGGTTCGCTCATCAGTCTCAATCGTAAGGTAAGGAGAGGTGTTTCTTCTCAAGATCCAGTGGCTGGTGTAGCTCAAAAAGGCCTGTTCACATCGAGTTTGATATGAATACTTAACACATAACTAACAAATTTGCAAAGAAATTATTCACTAATGATGAATTTTTAACTTATTTGAATCCCCTTTTTGTCTCTGAATAAAAACAGGCAGATCTTTGCAGTAAAATGTGTCATGTTCTAAGTGAAGGTCACTTGGTGTGAATGGGCCTTGAAAGCTCTAGTGAGAGATGTGTGAGACAGAACAAACAAGCTCTTTCAGTGTCACCTGTGGATGTGTTTTACTGAAGATGCACTGAGCTCCATAAGGTCCCTCCAGGCTTCTTGCAAACGTTACAGATTAAATAGAGGTGACACAGAAACTGCAGTGTTCGAGAGATCACAGTGCTGTTCCAGAACTGGCACTACTGTCATTTATTGTGTTTAAGTTACTATGAATGACAAGTGGTTGACTGAAGCAGGGCTTTTCAAAGTTTTGTTTACCCCTGAACATAATTTCCTTAAGAGCTATGTTTGGTGTTTATTATACAGGATCAGTATTTTGGTTCAGTTGTTTTTTGCTATGTGAAATAAAATTGAAAATGTAAAAAAAAAAAAAAAAAAAAAAAAAAAAAAAAAAAGTTAAAAATGTAGTTTGGCTGATTAGGACGGAAACTTGGATTTACATGGAAGCCAAAACCTTTATCATTTATCATCTCACGCAGTCTCTGTCCAACAGGCAGCTGTCCTCTGAATATATGTCCTATTCATGCTTGCATTGTGCTGCATTCATAAGACGGCTACAAAGTCACAGCACTGCTTTTGTAGATCTATTTGCTTTCTGAACAGCCTTTAAAACTCAATTCCTCCCATAACACAGGCCCACTGTGAGCGAGAATGCGCAGGCATGTGCTAAAACAATAAGCGCAACCCCAGTCGATCTCAGTTCCATTACAAATAACAGGGCTTGGATGTCATTCAGAGACGGCGCTCTTGAAATGTTATGAGAAATGCTGCCAGTGTCATCAATGTACTAACAGCCAAATACACTCACACTGCCAGTTATAAACTACCTGCTAACTGACGTACAGTCCAATCCTAACGTTACAACAAGCACTCCAGATGAACGCTGCCCCAGTTAGAGGCAGACACTCAGTGGCTTTTAAAATTTTAAAATTATGTTTGCACACCCACAGAGACAGAAACATACTACTAATCTGTTTAGCTTAATCTCATTAAGTGAAAGCGGTTTAACATATAAAAACGTTATGTTAGGTCATTAGTTGATCTGTATTGAAATGTTCAAAATGGATCACGAAACACTGCAGAATGTGAATTTTGTTACAACCAAGAAAGCAGATCAGTTTTCTAGTTCCAGGTGTTTTTTGTGATACCAAAGATGATGGTCCCTGTACAAACTGTCCTGCTCTAATGTGAAGCACTCTTGTTTGAATAGGCTCGGAAAAACCGGCACAGTTGCCAATAGCAACCCTTTCTCTCCGGTGCTGTGCTCTGGGTTAATGACACGAGCACATGAGCGATAGAGAATCTGCCACATGCAAAACTGGGTTGAGCAGCTCAGGATCCATGTGTGGTCAACTGATGCAGAGATTTGTATGAGAACATCAGACTGGAAGGGTTGACTCAAATAAATGGAAACGAAATGGAAAGGCTGATCCCTAGCTGACATAAATTTTGGTTGCTGATGCTACTGAGATTTCATTAACAAAAGCAAGATCACAGTGGAAGGCACTTGAAAGACTTGTTTTAAGATTAATAAGCATATTTAATGACAATCCATTAGGGGTGTGACGAGATCTCGTACCACGAGATCTCGCGAGACTAAAACGTGACGAGATTTCTCGTCGAGGTGAAAAGTTGTCTCGTGGTGCTATCAGTGTGAGGGTGAAATTATTATTCAAGATGCCCCCGCCACTTTCAAATCCTTTGTGTGGAAACATTTTGGTTTTTAGCGCAAGAATAACACACAAGACACAAACAATGTGTAAACATTGTAAGACAACTATGCCGTACACCTCGGACAAGGTTGTACAGACTCTTAGACTCGTTCACATATCGGGCGCATTTTCATTCTCGCAAAATGGAAGCGACGCGGTCACGATGCGCATGCGGTGCGGCGCGCTCATTTTTTCCTGGCGCCCTTGTGCCGCAGCGAGATGAAAACATCTCAACATTTCAGAATGTCTTGTCATGTGACAAGAACCAAGCGATGGTCGTGGAGAGCACAGTTCATGGTTGCATTGCAACGACAGACGCTACGGAAGCCCGAGCTCCCGAACGCTTGCAAAAGAAGGAGGAAGCGTCGCGGCCACGCTTTATTAGGCGCGATATGTGAACGGCCCCTAAAGAGGCAGAAAGCATCGCTATCACTGCTGACGGTTGGACTTCTCAGAGAACGCAGAGCTTTATAACAGTTACAGCCACACAATCAATAGTGACTGGGAAATAGTCAACTTTGTACGGCAGTTAAAGTGACACTTAAAGTGTAATTTGAATTTTTTTATGTTTATTTTATTTATACTGTTTAATTTATGCTCAATCTGTAGAAAGAAGTTCAGTGAGATTTCTCATGTGAAATTATACAGGGCAGAAAATAATTGGTTGATTATTGTGGCAAAACATTTAGCAGTGTTTGCATGTTGTTTTACTGCAAATAATTCATTAAAATAGAAGTAAAATGACACGCATTACAAGTTGATTTCAAAATGCACCAACATTTTTGCATTTTATTATTTTCAGTTGAATAAAAGACTATTTTCCCTTCATACGTTTCAATATTGAGGATTTCTTAAAAATACTATAAAAATCTCGTCTCGTGAACCCAATCTCGTGTCTCGTCTCGTCTAGTGGGATAGTGGTCTCGTCACACCCCTACAATCCATGGATGCTGTTTTTTTAAGTCATGTTTTACACCTAGTACAACGCTGCTCTTCTTTTTGTGTATGTGTTCAGACCGCTTGTTTGCTTATTTTCTTGTTTATTTGATATTAAGGCTCTTTCTGCAAATCTTGCAAAATTCACATTTTAAGCTACCAAGGTTAGGGCTGGGATTGCTGCCAGACACAAAAAAGTGTGGTGGGTGTTCACGGATCCTTAATATCTTAAATTCACCATTCATTATTTAAGGCTCCAAGCAGTTTAGCAAAAAAAAAAGTCTTCTGTTGTTCAGTGATATCCTAAATTTGGTCCCAAAAAGGATCACTCAAAGGTGTTGTCATTTTGATGAATTGAAAAGTTTAATTGCGTTACTACTGTAAATACTGTAATATTGTGAAATGATAAAGGGTTAGTTAACTCAAAAATGAAATTTCTCATTAAGTACTCACCCTCATGTTGTTCCAAAGATATTTTTCATGAAATCCAAGAGGTGTTTTTATCCTCAATAGAAAGCAACGAAATTACCACATTCTAGGTCTAGAAAAGTAGTAAAAATATTGTTAAAATAGTCCATGTGACTACAATGGTTCAAACTTATGAGAATACTTTTTGTGCACCAAAACAAAAATCTCTCATCTCTCATTCATATTATATCTTTACCGTCACATTTGGTCAATTTAATACATCCTTGCTGAATAAAATTAATTTCTTAAAAAAAAAGATCATATATGATGTATATGAATATCATATATGAATGCAAGGCTAATATGTTTTTTGTTTATCAGTTGGGTTTGTTTTTGTTTTTAACGGCCTATTTCGGACTGGTCGCCATAATTGAAATTTATTCACATACACTAACTTTTCTCATTGTTCTCTCTGTCACGCTCAGAGGTCAGTGGCTCCTCGATGTGGCTGTGAGCTGAACGCTCAGTGTGTGATGTGCAGTGGATGTGCTCTCCCTTCTGCAGACACCCAGCACCAACTGCCCCTACTGGACAGACTGGCACAGTTCGACCCCTGCGTTCATCCCATCCTCTCCTTTCCAGACGGTGAGGACGTACACCGGTCCTTTATCGTTTACTCTCGTTTTTTACCGAATGCACACGTTGTACGAAGGCATGGACAGAAACGGTGACGGCATCGCACGTGACTAGCGCATCTCTATCGCCGCTGTTTGTTTCCCATAGTTTGCCTCAAGGATTAGTGTTAATAAGATTTTTTTTTTTTTTTTACTGCATAACAATTAGGTGTTAATTGCACTTCTTAAAATAACCTGCAGGCTGCTCTGGGTTTGGAGCAGGTAATTAGTGCTGATATATCAGAACTGTTTTTGAATTTCATGTGTGTGAGAATTCAGTAACATTAAATTTGAGGAGCTGATCTTAGATCAGCAGTCCTTCTCTCTGCTGGTCATATTAGCTGATCATGCATTCATCTGCCTGACCTTTGCAGTGATAACCATTTTAAAGAGCAGTGCAATCTGACTCTGGCTAACTGTGCCAGCAGCAGCTAGCTTTATCAAACTAACTGAGACAGACGTAGTTTCCCTCATTAATATGAACCTGTTGTCCTCTCTAATCTAGCATCTATTGTGCAAATGAATAATGGGCGTAGAAGAGGCAGGTGACACCACTGGTGAAACTCGAGTAGATAGAGGAAAAAAAGGAAGAGGAACCTCAGTACAATGAATACTACAGTCAAGCTCTGATTCCCCCTTCTGGAGAATTGCACACATGTCTGGTGCAATTTGTGTCTCTGACTGATTTAGATGTTAGCAGACCATTAGTTCGGTCACTATTCACAGTAGTACAGTAGATCTGAATGCGCAATTTGTCAAATGGTGTTAGCAACACCAGGTCTTGGGTTTTGATTCCCAGGAAATGGACATTGTCTTTTTTTCTCATTTATTTTATTGTGTGCCTTTTTTCAAATGAATTCTTTTTAACTTTTTTATTATTATTATTATTATTTTAGTTATTCATTTTTCTAAATATTTATGTAAAGCAATTTGAATTACTACTGTTTATGAAATGTGCTATATAAATAAACTTGCATTGTCTAATGATTAAACTCATTCCTTAAATGCATTGAAAATCTGGAAAGTGCATTTAGATGCTCAGACGAATAAATGCAAATATATAGGTTAATGTAACACAATCAATATAAGTTTATATCTCGCTCCTAGCCTTTCTTGTTCCCATTCCACCTTCCTTTCCCCAAAATGTCAATTTCTGGCCCATTTATAAAATTGGCATCAAATAAAAAAAGTCAGCATGAGTCTGCCACAACCCATTTTGTGTACACAATCTGATGTATTTAAAGTGAAACGAGATTCAACAAGAAAAATGTTGTGTAAATTTTCAGATTTTCAGAGGTGGTGAAAGTTATTACATTTAGATGATTAGGCAGAGAAACGGATTTCATGAACCTACCTGAAATGATCTAAGCCAGTGGGTCTCTTACAGTGCAACATCATGTTTTTTTAAATGAACTAATTCTCTCTCTCTCTCTCCCTCTCTCTCCCGCTCTCTTTCTTTCTCCCTCTCTCTTTCTCTCTCAGATGTGATGATGAATCTCCATTTGCAGCGTGTGCTGAAGGGACACTGGCAGAATCGTCCTCTAGAGAAGATCAAGCCCATCAAAAAGATCTCACTCAAGCACAAGTTGTGTTTGGGTAGCCGCATCTCAGACCCTTCCTCCAGAGACAAACACAGGCTTGCCAACTCTCTCCTCTCCACAGTCCGTAAGTGTGAAAACAACAAAAGACACCTAAATATCTCTCTTATTAGCCTTAAAGGGCATTTCCTCCACTTTCATAGACATTGAAAATACAAAGGTTATAGGAAATGGCATCTAGGCACCTAGGCCACAGCTCTGGCAGTCTACTAAATCGTGAAAGAAAATTCCCTGCATCCTCAGTGTCTGAAATTTTTTTGTAATGGAGGCAAATTCTCACACCTTTAGGAGAGTCTAAATTTGATCTAAACGTGATGGTCCCTGTGGGCAGTTAAAGCGACCTGTGAGTGTCTGGCCGTCATTAGCTACTCTCTGCCAGACGCTCTCTGCAGTGACTCAGCAGTTATTTCTGGCATCATACAAGTCCAGCCATGGATGCTTGCTTACTTTTTTTTCTTTCTTTTTTCATATTCAGTATATAAATTGAGTGTCCAGATTTAGTGGTCTGTAGCGTAGAGTTGAATGATTACTATTATTGATTGGGTATTTTTAACTTTGTCATGTCAAAATCTCAATTTACTATTTGAGATTTTGACATGACAAATATTTACATTTATTACGTAAAATAAAGATAATGTATACTGACTAAGAAAGGTTGACATTAACAAGTTAAAAATGAAAATAAAGATGATAAATGTCTGAAACAATAAGCCTGAAGTGATTCTGTAAAAATAATCTTTTTGATTAAAACCGATTACAATGAAGATTTAAAATGAAGTTAGGAAAATGGGTACCTGAAAAAATGGTTGAAAAAAATAAAAAATTATTGTCTAAAGCAACAATTAAATGATGTAAAATAACTAAATATATTAAAACAGTTAATGGTAGAGATTAAAAGAGAAGTTTAAAAATAAAAAAGCAAATCAACACAAAAAAGATAACCAAACACACAATGTCAAGAGTAACTGTAAAGGAAATGTCAAACGGATAACTCTAACAATTGAACATTTTAGAAATAAATGGAAAAATATAATGGGGAAAAGATAAATATATAAATAATACTGCAAAACAAAAACGGCGTATATCATTGTTCATACATTATGTAAAGTAACCCAAATATACAGAGATTAAGAAGTTGTTAAAAAAATGTAAAGCATAGCGGTGTGATGAGATCTCATGCCATGTGATAAGATTTCTCGTCAAGGTGAAAAGCTGTCTCGCGATATTGCCATGACAGAGTTTGAGGGTGAAATAAGGATTGAATATTCGACTGCTACGTTTACGTTATGCCGCCACTGTCATTTTTTTTTTTTTTATAGAAATAAAAACCATTAAATTCAGTTGGAATTTAATCGGTGGCTTTAATCCCATCCAGATCATGCAACATGACCAGCAGAGTCGTACGTAGTGCAACGGGAATCAGAGCTCACTGATCACGTGACAACTGACAAGACCATGGCAGAGGATTCATTGCACAACAGAGCCTAAGCGTCTGACAAATGTTTTATTTTGTAGAATACATGCCAGCATCACCACTCCCTATTCAGAGTACGCTCGATCGCGATCAATATCCCGCAGTTTGAAAGCGGCTCCCTGATGCATGCAAATATCTCCCAATATGAAAGCTATCTTAGGCTGGGCTGTGTAGTTGTAACCATTTCTCATTTCTCAGTTCTGCATCATGCTCGAAGAAAAATTTGGTCTCTATTTGCACTTTGAAATTTGAGAGAGTACCTTGATTATGATTGTACTTATTGTTTGCATTTTAGACAGACAGAACGGTGTTATTCATTTGTATGTATACTGTTTTTATTTCTACGATCAATTTGTGGAAAGGAGTTCAGTTAGGAGGTCAAAAGTTGTAGAAGCTCATAAATCATGTACAGTACGGTCTGAAGAGACTCGTACAGAAGAGAAGCCTGTCAGTTGAGTTTGTGGTAAAATCTTTTACAGTGCTGGTATATTGTTGTCTTTCAATGCATATGATAATTCATACTCAGAAAGCAATTTCGTCATTGAGGATTTCTAGAGTACTATGTAAAAAATCTCGTTCTCGTGAACTCAATCTTGTCTCGTCTCATGAATTAACTGTCATTCGGCAGGTCTTTTCTTCCTGCTGCACAATAAACAAGCACTGCTAACATACAACTATTTTCACTTTTGCAATATTTTGTACAAGTAATGTGCCGCTTCACTGTGCAATTTTTGAAACATGCAATATTTTTTTGTATAGTCTATTTTAGGTTTTCTGTTTTTATCTTGGTGTTCGTTATACTGCCATTTTACCACTGTACCCCTGCTGTTGCTAAATGCAATTTCCCCACTCTTCCTGTTTGCTTTCTCTCTCAGGTTTGTCGCATCATAAGATGCGCTCAGAGAAGGTGTCCCGGCAGCAGTTAGACATCCAAATGAGTGCCAGTAAACTTGACTCGCGCCAGCATTTCCGGCAGAGCAGTTCTTTTGACAGGAGCCACAGCCGCAAGAGACCTCGTGAACCCTCGCTGGACCGTACAGAAAGTATGTTCTTCATTATTATTTTTCCCTCTCGTTCATTCTCTTTCATTCGCGTCAGTCACTCTTAATCAACACGGAGTTCAGTCTTTTAACACAACACTGTCTTTGATTTTCTTTAGATGCCCCAAAGTTGTATATGGATTTAGGGAGTCCATGCCCATCTCTGTCCGCTCTCAACACACCCTCCCACAGCCCCTTGATGAGACAGCCATCGGCCTCTGAGACCTCCACACCCCTCCACCTCAACAGCAGCGCTTCTGTAAGATGCTCTTGAAAGCTTTCCATCTCTGGTTGTGTAAACGCATGAGAACCAAGTTAATTATGTCTTGTGCGGGACTATTACAGACTATTCGCAGACGGAGAGGAGAGAGCCCGTTTGACATCAATAACATCGTCATCCCCATGTCTGTGGCTGCCACCACCCGAGTGGAGAAACTACAGTACAAAGAGATCCTTACCCCAAGGTCAGTTTCTTGACCTGTGTGTTCATTAGTCACATGAATATTCAAAGATTTGCTCTTAAATTGCTAATTATTTTGCTTTTTAATTGTAGTTGGCGTGAAGTGGACGTATTTACAAAACCAATAGCTGAAGAGGATGACGCAATGGAGGTATGACCATGCTGTTGGCCACTCAGCAGTTATTTTAGGCTGAATTTTACCTAGAAATTTGGGGTACTATAAGTTTGTTAAATTTCACATACAAGGTTTCGAATGTGACAGTAATGCCCCTGAATGCTTTCTTGGTAAGCAGCTCAATAGGTTTTGAACTAAAATGCCTGCAGATGTGACATGTGCAATGCTAATTTAAAATCTAGACAGTCGGGAATTTTTTTTGCATTCATATGCAGTTTCAACAGATACAGAGTTTGTTGTGGCCGGCAAGGGAAACGGTCACACAATGTCTTGATTCCTAAAAAAAATGACTCTTTCTAACGACTCCATATTCAGTTTGTGTTTTGAATCAAACTTATGGAGTCACATTTCTGTTATGTCAGATTCAAGATGTTTTAATGTAATAAATTTATGATGAAATGAACACATTTGCATTCAATGAACTGAAGTGCTTCTGAACTCCGTTAAAGATGAGCAATTCTGAAAGCAATTTGTTTTTAATATAGTTTTATTTTATTTATTTTTTTAATATAGCCTGAAGCACCGAATACTATATTGCCTGATGTATTTAATAGTCTTCCCTCATTCTCTCAGGTTGAGGATCTCTCTGACGTTACATTCTCTCAGCTGCACCTTCCTTATGAGGAGCAGGAACGCTCTCGTTGGAGTTGGACTGCCAGCAACATCGCAAAGAGAAGAGGCAGCAGGTGAGGAAACACAACTTGCACTGCTTTGGGGACAAGTGCAATTTCTCCTTTTTTGCAACTTTATGGCTGTTTAGCTGACCGTTTAGTTTTGTACGTCATGGTGATAGATAAGGTGCAAAAAAGAAAACTGCCAGTTTCAAATGCGAGAGATAAGAAATCCAGTGAATAATGACACCAGACTGTTCACTTCCATCAGCAGTATAATGAGAGGTTATTTGAAGCAATAAGCATTAAACTGATTTCTCTACAGCTGCACTGCTGGTCACATGATAATCAGCACCAATCTTTTTCTCCACAGGTCATACAAGTCTGTGGATGGACGGACAACCCCCTTGCTGTGCGGCACCAACCCCTCCACACCGCAGCCGTCGTCTCCAGACACGCCACATTTCCACCAGCTGCACGAGTACAACTCAGTGGCGTCTCCCTCCAGCCCCGTCAGCCCGGAGATGCTGATGCTTTGCGGCCTGCCCACGCCAGGCCCCAGAGACTCCCACCGGCTGCTGTCCAACGAGGACACGCGGTGCTCCACCCCAGATACCTGCGAGGAAATGGTAGGCCCATCATGGTTATTAAAGTTGTCACTTGCTTAATATATACATTTTTTAAATTCCATTTCAATAAAAAAAGTTTATTGATTACACTGTACTACCTCTTGGGCTTCGACAGTAAATCGATTCATCTCGATTAGTGGATCGATTCTGACATTTTCTGAATCATTGACGTTCTCTCTCACATTGATTCTGAGCTTAGTTTTTAACAGCAGATGGCACTCTTGGCTAGTTTTTAATCCACAGCCCACTTCGCTTCAACCTTTTTCAAACTTTATGAATGATTATTTTGTAGAAGGTTCAAGTGGTGTGTGTAATGAATTGGAAGAGAGTAGTGTATGGCTGTTTCTAAAGCGCACAGTGCCATCTGCTGTTAACTTTTTTTGCTATTGGAGCTAATATGAATACACAAAATGTTTTTGTCGTAGTTTCCATTCACCACTTTAGAGGTTTACCTAACTATGACAACTTCCACTTCTGAGAACCTCAGAAATGTGAAAAGGCTCCATTGTTGAATTTTCTAGAATTTACGTTGGCCAGTGCTCCAGATAAAGCTAGAGGCGTTATTGTAACACCATGTCTACAACAGACACTGGAGACACTTTAGACACTAAAAGCTGTCTACGCTGGATCGGACAAAGCGCCTGGTGCAAAGCATTTGTCCTTTGTGTCAGTACGTCATAAATAGAACGAGGCATCAGTTTACTGAGATTTGTCGCTCGTGTTGCGTCACATCTAGTATAGACAACATAACTGATTATAATGGGTTGTATTATATTGCGTCGTGTTGTGTTAGTTCAAATTCACACATGCTCAGTTTTACACCACTGGCAGTTGTTGTTGACCTATAGGTGCAGTTGTCTTTTGATTCTGTGTGCAGATATTTACTTAATGTGTCTCTGTTTGTCCCTACGGGCTCCCCAACCGGTACAGCCATGGGAACGTCGGTCCTTTCCACTGGACGTGGACCCGCAACAGGAGTGCGAAATCCACCTCAGTCCAGCTGGCGAGAGGCCCTGTAGGACCGTTCGACGCGTGTCCGGCTGCAGGACTTCCAAGTCAGAGTCCGACGCTGGGCCTTCGTCACCTCTCGACGATGACTGCGCCAAGCAGAAACAAACAAACCCACCCAAACCTACTCACCGATGAAGCCTAGACTCTGCCCATCCATCAACCCCCCTTCCCCCATCCACCAGCTTTCAGAAACTCCTGAAACAGCAGCAACGTAGACGGAAAGACAACCAACAAAACGAATGAAAGTCCCTGTTGTTTGATATTCAAACATCAGTAAATTCTTTCACAGTTTTTAGTGAATTGTATGCCGATATATAGAGACCTGTTTTAATTCAGTCTTTCTTTTGGGTCACTGGAGGATAAAAATGTTTAGGACAAAAAAACAAAATGTAAAAGGAAGTGAGAGAGATTAGCTTGAGGGCTAAACCAAAATAAGAAGCTCTGAAACGTATCGGATATCGCAGAAGAGCACTTCCCCCTTAGCATGCTGTCATACTGAGGGGCTCAGCTTGCATTGTGTGTTGGTACCCTTCCAGATTTTTCCAAAATCCCACCTAAAATTACCTTGCAGTTTATACTGGAGTGATGAAACGCAAAAGTTAAGCCAGTAATGGTGATAACAAGAGACTTCTCGGACGTCTATGCTTGTCTTTGTTTGTCTTTGTTTTCTCTGTGTGAAAGCACTTCATTTTCCACGTTAACTTTCTGTTATTTTGAACAGACAAACTTCCTCATATTTAATACCCGGAAATTGCATAAATCCAAATTTCTGGTTTCATTTTGTCCCATGTTCTCTTGTGTACCGCGGTCCATCTGTGTCCCATTTCTGTCAAAGTGACGGAGAGAGCAGGTGCCTTCATCGCAGCCAGGAAATGAAACTGCCATGTTGCTCTCGTGCGCTTTTTAAACGCCACCCAGACTGATTAGAGCACTTAATTGGTCTCTCTTGCATGACGGTATTTCCAGTTAACCTACAGTCATCACCCGAATAAACATGCGCAGGCCGCTAATATCGGAAACTCGACTGCACTCGCTGCAACTCGTGCTTTAGCATTGTGGCCCTTCTCATTTGGCCTTGAGTTGTGTGATTTTTGAAGCACTTGACGTTACTGTGCATGACCAGGTCAGTCCAAAGAACATGCGGTCACTCCAATATAAACTGAAATTTCCTGCCACTTGTTTCCCTTTTAGCGTGGTTCCTTTTTTTCAACTCCCAGCCCCGTATGAAAGAGCTCTTGTTTGGTCAGGGCGCAACTCTGTCTTCGTTTAATAAAACAGTCTGCAATACCTATAGCCATCATCGAATCCCGTAACTTGATTTATGATGAGTAATAACCGAGCTTGACGAGAAAGGACTTGGCAAATTTTCATTCGTTGGCTCCCTCGGTTGCTGTCAGTCACAGCCCCGTTGTTTCTTTTTCCATTGTGTAATGATGAGGAACGATTTCTGTTTGTTCCCCAGTCAGTGAGTCACTGCTTTCAGCTCCTTCCTGTTCTTTTAACTAATACGAATGTAATAAAGTCTAATAGCGGACACCAGTTACTTAAGATTTTTATAAGTAGCTTCTCTGTATCTGTTGTCACACGAATCTAGCTATTGTAGCCATTTGTTCTTGTTTAAGGGATGTCATGTAAACCAGAAATCCTTAATATATTCCTTTTTATTGGAGCATAACAGCATTCATAGTGTCAGAGAAATCTCATCTTTTGAGGATGTGTGGCAAATTGTAAGGGGACCATCAACGACTGTCCCATTTCCTGCTGAGAAACCCACCTCCCCTTTCATTCTTAATATCATTAATTATGGTTTTATGTCTCTCTCTGTGGGGGTCTGTGTACTTATCAGGCAAATGTACCATAAGGTTTGACTAGCTTTCAAAAGCCAATATTGTATCGTGTGAGTTATTTTCATACTTTGAATTTCCAATGTGGTGAATGAGGGTTGGGTGAGTCTGGTATATCCTTTAGCATGTAATAGTTTGTACAAAACAACAAAAAAAAAAAGTTTATTTTGTACATACCTTGTTTGATTCTTTACTGTGTTTGATGTTCAGGCTGTAGCTGTCCTGGTTGTCTAGGGAGAAGACGAAAATATTTAACACTTTCTTTGCAGAGGCAACAAGAAAAAAAAAAGTTTATGGATAATTGGCCAATCGGACAGACAGGCAACGTTTTGTGCTTCTCAAATTAAAAGTGAATTATATTGTACTCGGATGTCTTCTGTCTTTCTGTTGTTTCTATCAGGTTCATAAGAAGCAAGATTATTCATTACAGGCAGTAAGGATTTGGATTGGACTTTGCATTATTGTTTTCAAATGTATTTATTTAAGGTTAAACTTAGAAACCCAGACCCCATGACAATTATAATCAATGTTCAAGGACAGTGGAGAAAGGTTGGGTGCTCTTACTCATTTTGTGCTCTGTAATTATTATTATGTACTCCACATATGGCAGGATAAATGGCATCAGAAACCATATGAAAAGAAGCTAAAGACCAATAATAAATGGGGGATAAGAGCTTTTTAAAAAAAAAAAAAAAAAAATTACTGCATAAGGTTTGTGCGTTTTAGCTGAGGCAGCCTGAGAAAAAATGTCATTGAATAAAAAAATATAAAAAATATTTTGCCCCTTTCAAATAGGTTGGTGCAGTACTTGCTTGAGGGTGTGAACATACTTTTAAGGTGCTTAGTTGGAAGGTACAGCTAATTACAGTCAGTATTTAGTTTATTTCAGAGACTAATTACTGGCTCCTAGTGGCGATAATGCAGTATCATGCATAATCAGTAATGGTTGCCAAATGCTTTTGAAGGTGCAGTGAGTAAATTTTAGCGGCATCTGTAAGGTTACGAATTGCAAGGACCAACGGTGACCAACATAGGACAAGAATGTAGTCTGAGACAGCAGAGACACAAGTCAAGCAGTTTGTCCGCTTAGGGCCACTGTAGAAATATGCCATCGATTTAATGTAAGGCGACCTGTGGTGTATGTAGACTTAAATGGCTCATTCTAAGGTAATAAAAGCATAACAGTTCATTATGTAATGTCTGTATACACCACTGAAAACAGTTATATTATATTGCATTTTTGTCAATAGATCCTCCAAAATTGCACATTGAACCCTTAAAATGCATTCTATTCATCATGAATGTACTCTAGTAATAGTCTACTGACGTCATCTCTTCAGACCCTGCGTCGATTGTTATTGACATTATTTGTGTGTGTGTGTGTGTGTGTAGGCTAAACCATGGTGCAGAGATGACGTCAGACCCCGGAGGACTAATTGGCTGCAGGTTCCTTTTGAGATTTTGATTATTTTTTTTTTTTATGTATATATATTTTTATTTATTTATTTCCAATTTATGACATTTTCGTTCCTTGGAGCGGTCAAAGTCTGGTTGTGTGCCAGTTTGTGAAATTTGTCCAAGCATTTCAAAGCCTCAAAACCGCTACAAATGTTAATGTTTTATGAACATTAATGTTCATTAATTATTCATATTAAAAACAGCAGCCGTTTTTGGTCAGCAAAAACAATGTTGTGACTAAAAACAGCAATCATCTGAAATGAATGAACACATACTACACCCACACTGACGCTATATACAAACAATTATCAAAACCAGCATGTACACATAAACACCCACAGACATCACCAACAAAAAGAATCAAACATGTTTTTGAGACTTCATCCTGTATCGTCTTACCTTTTTTTCTACATTCTTATTGCATTACTCAGTTACAGTGTGATCAAAATCTTTAACGATACTTCATAAGGTTAAAATATGTGACCCTGGATCACAAAACTAAGTAGCACGGCTGTGTTTGTACCTATAGGCAACAATATATTGTGGGTCGAAATTATCGACTTTTCTTTTATGCCAAAAAATCAATAGGACATTAAGTAAAGATGTTCGATGAAGATATTTTGTAAATTTCCTCCCGTAAATGCATCAAAAAATTATTTTTGTGAGTGGATATGCAACTTTAAAGGCGATTTTCTCAATGCTTTATTTTTTGGCACCATCAGATTCCAGATCTCGAATAGATGTACCTCAGAAAAAAAAAATCTTTTTATTCTGCTTCAGTCATAGTGTTCATTGCTGTGGGCATGTATAGGAATGAGTTGGCAAAAACAGATTCAGCTCTACATCGATGAGTAGGTACAATTATTTTGAGAAAACATACGGTTTGAAATGGTTAAAAAGATTTTTAGATTGCTTTTTTTTTTTTTAATTAAGAAAAATGACATTTCCTGGTGAGAAACCCCCTTTCATTCTTAATATCATGAATTGTGGTTTCATGTTTCTCTCTCTGTGGGGTCTGTGTTCTTATCAGGCAAAAAATCTAGCTTACAAAAACCAATATTGTTTCATGTGAGCTGGCAAGACAAAAAAGAAAAATGACACCGCACCTTTAAACATATCTAACGCATCACGTCCATTCAACGATTTTGAGGACAAAAAAAATACAGGACACAGAAAGCTGTTTAATACGGACTTTATTTCCAAATTCACTTTTACAGCAAGGAGTATCAGTGTAAACCAATTAATAAAACACATTACGATAAGGACAATCACAACCGTCAAGCTAGAATGAAGAACTGCGATGAGAAGAGAAGAGCAGAGGCGGGAAATGAAACTGAGGAGAGAGAGTCCTCTGAACTGGTTAACAGATTACAAAACCGTTTGAAACACATCTAAAGGGTAGAATTACTTAGAAGGCCTTATCCTGTGCCATTTTTAAACATTTTATCTGATAAGTCTGTTCTTCAGCTGAACCCACACGTCTAAATGCTCAGGTTTATGTTAGCAGCATGCTGTAAAGAGGACGCAGTGTTGGGTTTACAGCAATATAACGCTTCTCACAGGGTCGTGTAAGATGCATGTGGCATTAGGCAAGTCTTTTACTGACATTGTGGATTCTGAATACAAATTTTACCCCTATTTGTATATTTTTTTTATGCGAGATATACATCTGAGTAATGTAGTTTGAGGCAGCTCTTATGTCAAATCAGTGCATTCACTTTAAAATGCGCGAAAAGCCGCAATGAACTGCAGATATTAAATAAAAAAAAAGCTCAGATCCAAATCAGATCATATGAACGCATTCGTACATTTTACATCGTCCACACAATATAATTAGAAAAAAAAGAGTGCAACATAAACCTGGATTTTAGCAGGTAGCTTTGTTCCTTGCATCTTCCTCCACTTTTTTTTTTTTTTCTTTCCTTTCCTTTTCACGTTTTAAGATGAGTTCAACACTTTTAAAGTCTAGTAAATTTAGCTATCTAAACAGGGATGTGGTGACCGTGACTAAGACCGTGGGTGGAGTCTATTGCATGCTGGGAATGTGCGGCGTGCGAGCATTGTGGTTTGGGTCGAAGGCTTTAGTACTGAGGGAAGCTTGGCTTTGTGTTAAATGTTCTGTTTTGAATTTCAGACCAAATGAATGAGCTCTGTGCTGCTGTTACATGACTGAATCTGTCTTACACCAAAGAAAATCTTCACAACATTGACAGTTTTCAGAAATGTAGCTGATGGACACTTGGAGGCACTTTTCAATATGAGATTTCCTGTAATGATGTTGTTACAGTTATTTTATTGAGTGCTTTGAAATCCTCTCATGTCTTTTGCATTGGTCCATTCACACATTCTTTGGAACAGCATTTTACAAGCAGTGGCTTCGTTACCATAAAGGGAGGAGAAGGTAATGAAAAGCTGAGGGGACGCGTCCAGTGATTTCAGTTCGATGGTGCTTGTCCAGGGTACACTACTTCAGAGCTCAACTATAAGGATGACAAAGTCATCTGTGGCTGCAGTTTCAGCAGTTGTTTTACATTTGGTGTTATACATCTACACATAATTATTTAACACTTTGCCTTGAATACTCAAATATTAAGTGATGTATTGGACGTATTGAAATTGTAATAATAATGCATTGGTGGATAGATGGTATCCAGTAAGGTTTTGCATAAATAATTCCATTGTTTGCCAACAAAAGAAAAACATAGCTTTCTTTCATTTTTTTTTTCTTTATTTCCATTAAATAATTAAAAGAAAAGGTAATCTCAAGTTAATGTTCTAATATTAAGTTGAATGTTAATCTTTCTATTTGCATTAAAAAAAGATCAAAATCACATTAAATTAAAAAATGTAGCTAAAAAATCGAATTAAATACTGTGTACAATTAAAAAAAAAAAGGCAAAATCTTAACTACAAGCTGAATAGCCGGGGGGAAAATCCTTATTGTTGAGCCCTGTACAACAGTTGTTACGTATGATTTTGTATGTTGACATTTGCTTTCTTTTCTGTCAAATAAGTCACTCGAGGCCAAGCAAGACAATTTCCTGCAGCGATGCAACTTCCTGTGCATTCATCATCAGGACTGACTGGCCTGGAAAATATGCTGTGGTGAAGGATGGATGTGGTACCAAAATTTCCAATTCATGATATTAGAATTAGCCTGATCTGAATAATTGGTTATCAAAGTCTTTAATGTCTTATTTTTGTTTTTACGGACTGTAGCATGCACTATAGCGCCCGCTGGTGGATTTAAGTAATTATACAGCAGGCTTCTATTATTCTTAAATATGTGTCCTCTACAGCCGGATTGCCTCAAGTTTTACCTACGAGCTACGAGCGTTTGAAATGTTCCCTTCCTGTCAAATTCATAGATAATATCATTAACTACACATTCCAAGCCATGTAGCATGTTTGCCTTCCCTACTGCTGCATGTCAAAACAGGAGTGCGTAAGTTATGGAAAAGAAAAACATTCACAATAAGGCAACGAAGCAAATACAGCTTTGAAAGCAAATGTCATTTTTGTTTCTTTCCAAACAAACGGCATTAAACGAAACAAGTCAGGCTACTCAGTGCTGTAAATGACCATTTGGATCAATACACCACCAGCTCCTTTTAAATTGTAATTATTTTTTTCTTTTGATGATACTAAGCCAATAACATCGATACCTGTCCCTCCGTGCCAAGAGGCAAAAATTATTTCACAAGCAGACAAGCCGCTGGGACGACCTTTAGTTAGGAGAAATCCGACAAGCACCTTATTTGAAAGGACTGAAGGAGATACGTTTTGAAAATTTTTTCGGTTTGTCGATCTTCGACACGTTTCGGAGGGCAGCTCACAGGCCTTGTTTAGCGAGGGAGGCTGACACTTCGTCAGCTAGCGTGGACAGTTGCGGGGAGTCGGTCATGTTGATGCTGCCGGAGGAAGACACGTTGCTGAGGCGGCGGGGCGATCCGTCTGTGGAAATGTTGGGGGATTTATACACGATCTCAGCGCCGTGGTCGGTGCGCGCTTTGGCTTGCTCTCGGAAATTCAGCTTGTGGCTCTCAATCTGATGGGAGGAAGCGTACAATTTGGATTTAGTTGGATGGATATGAACAATTATCAGTTGTTTTCATTTTTTTTTTTTTTTTTTTTTTAAGGTAATGCATACACATAAAATAAAACTAAAGATATTTTTTAGGGTTGGTAAGATGTTTTTTTTTTTTTTTTTTAAATATTCATTTATATTTGAATTTATTTGTTTATTTGATCAAAAATACAGTAAAATCGTTACACTTTTCTATTTTAATGTATTTTAAAATGTAATATATCCCTGTAATGACAAAGCTGCCGTTACTCCTGTTTCAGAATCACATGATCCAATGATCAAAAAAAACATTTAATAATATTATCAATGTGAGGATTTCTCTGATCGTTAAAATAAACAGCTTTTTTTTTTTTTGTACCATTACAATTGCCTTCGTCACATTTGAGCATTTTAATGTTTTCTTCCTCAATAAAAGTATTAATTTACAAAAAAAAAACTTACTGAGCCTAAACTTTTGAAAGTTAGTGAAACTGTAAGGCTGCCCTCTAGTGGACCTACTGTACATGGACAACTGGAGGCAATATGGTGAGATGGGTCTTGTATAATTATTATATTTAATATAAACCTGCAGCATTAGTCGGGATTTGTTTATACCCTTTGCATCCATCCCATGAGAGGGTATCAAAATATGCACAACTGAACTGAAATAAGACATGCTTATTACAGCGCTCAAGAAATTATAGCACAGCAGGACATAATAAAAACCATGTAATGGTGACAAGTCAGTTAAATTGACACTTCATATACTTACTGAGGCCCTCTGACTTAACCAGACTGTTCCCTTCAGTGGAGGAAAGGTCAAAGGTCATGTCCACATCATTACAGTGAACAGCGTCCCCATTAGAGGAAGCATTTGCGGCCTGCGGCTCTGCTTCCTTCCCCTTCTCCCTCTACAGCGTGGACGCCACACAGTTCAGAGTTTAGTTATGGGTAAACAAAACAAAATGGGTTGGGATGCAAATTATGAAATACGGAGTTTATGAAGGGATAAAAACACACACTAAATAACAGAATGCTGGGAGAGGGGATGAAGCTGTCTTAATACTTATTTATTATTATTTCAATATTTCCAGGTAGCGGTGCGACAGATTGCTGTTGATCCACACGAATCAGGCCCCACGGTTCGGATCTCGTGCGATTCGTGGATTAACTGCATTTAGGCATTATATAGTGAACGTTTATTATTTGCACTTGTTTGTAAATCTGAGTAATTTAATTCATAAACCAATCAAATGCTAGAAGAGGCAAAATTCGCGATCACGCGTTATTTTCTGTGCACACAGAGCATTCAGATGGCGCGCGGACACGGAATCGAGCTCTGTTTCGTGACTCCTTGAGCTTGAATGGAAACATGCACACAAAATGATCTCAGAATCCCCGTCTCGACAAGTATTCTTGTATACAGTCGGAATACAAGAACCTAAACAGTTGAGAAAACTAAAAAAAAATCCAATGCGTGTTATCATATTGGCTCTGTGCATTCGTACATGGTTCCATACATTTAGTGACAGCAGCCAAAAAATAACTGCTGTTATTAATTGTCAAACCACTAAAACAACTTTAATTCATACAGTGAATACTTTGCATGCAGTGTAATTAAAATTATTTTTATTAATTACATTTCTGTATCTGAATACTACTGTTAGACCTAACTGTCTGTAACGGTTCTATAGTATTTATCTTTGTTTTTATTTTTATATTCTTATTTTTACTGTCTGTTCATTTGTCTTTAATAATGTTTGAACTTTATTAGTCCTAACTTTATTTGTTAGGAGTTTTTGCTGTGATATCAAAGTACTTGAAAAGTAAAAAACTTAAAAACTTTTTTTTTAAAGTAATGAATGGGAAGCAAAGGTGCATTTTTCTTTAAAAAAAAAAAAAAAAAAAATTATTTGTATTTTATTAATTTATTTTATTTTTTGCTCATCCAAAAAAATGATCTGATCCATGACTCGAAATCCGTAATATGATCCGAACCGTGAGTTTTGTGATCCGTTGTACAATTTCCAAGTAAGAGTGCCGATCCGTCATCTTCCTTTGGATCAAATAATAATGTCCATCAATTAGTGAAGAGCTAAAACTGTTTGTTGATCAGCAGACCAAAGCTGATTTATTTATCCTCTGAATCCATATTTATGATGTATCTAATGCTAGAAAATGCAAGAAATTTGTTTTCCCATCTGGAAAGCGTGAAAATCTCAGTTGTGTAGCTGTCTATGGAGGGAAAGAAAGCTCTCAGATTTTCATTTGTGTTCCGAAGATGAACAAAAGTCTTACGGATTTGGAATGACATAAGGGTGAGTAATTAATGACATGATTTTCATTGAGTAGACTGCCTGATTAATATCTGCTAACACTTCACTTTGATGCTCACCAACAGACATTCTACTGACTAGTAAAGTAACTTTGCAACTACATGTTAACTTATTCTACTAACCCTAACTCGAACCCTAACAGTATAGTAATACTCTAATGAGATTTAGTTGACATGTAGTTGCAAAGTTACGTATAGTTAGTAGAATGTCTAAAGTGGACCGTGGAAATAAGTGTAGCCATTAACTTTTATCTGCTGGAAATCGTTCTTAGATGAGCACTCCTACTAGATTCCTGAATGTGAACACATGAAAGCAGCACTCAGCTAGCAGTTTTAGGTTATGTGTGATAAAAACAGAGACAGGAGCAGAAAATTACAGAATGGAAAAATAGTTAGCACTAAGCAAGGCAGTTCTAGAAATTGCAGTGATCTTGAAAATGACTGAAAATGTGTTCAGTAGAGAGAGAAGATGAAGGAGAGCAAGATGCCCAGCTGCTGTTTTATCACTCAGAAGATTCTGTGCTGTACTTTTATTTCATTTATTACAAATATAAAATCATCTTAATTCATTTATTATATAATTATATGTAATTCGTTAGCGTCTATAGACTTTGTTTTGTGTTGCGATGACTAAATTCAGATTTAAGGACGTTTTCATAAAGCTGCTTTTCATTTAAGGAAGTTCATCATTTACTCACTGTCATGTCATATGATTTTCTCTCTCAGTGGAACACAAAAGGAGTAATTTGGCATGTCTTGGCTGTTTTGAACCCCATTCATTAAAAGGAGTAAAGCAGCCAGAACATTTTGCTAAATGTCTTTTTTTTATGTCCCACAGAAGATAGAAAGTCATGCAGGTTTGGAAAACCATGAGTTAAGTAAATGAAGACGGAATGTTACATTTTGGATGAAATAAACATTTAAATAGATAGTTAGTTAATGGACCATGGGATAATAACGAACAATTGCTCTAGATAATGTGCTTTTCCAACCTTGTATTCTGTATTCAAACAAACAGTCCAATTAAAAACAGTACATCTAAAAGGCAACTCAAAGAAGTTGGCAAAAAATCTGTGCAAAAGAAGTACACTGAAGTCTGCCAAGCAGGAGGAAGCATGCCGACCATAACCAGATCTAACGTGAAAGAAACTTTTAATTGAGTAGTGCAGATAGATAAGAAGTCAGAATGTATCACGAAGCACATTCTAACATTTTTGTGAATTATACTACATCCATATTTCAAATAATTCAACACAGTATTGCACATTTGTGACTCCTTTAAAACTTATCAAGAACATACCCTCTTCTGTCCACCCCGAGGAACATGTCCAATGTTCTCCAAAGATCCAACCTTTGACTGGGCTTTGAAATCCAACTTCTCGGATTTGATCTCCACATTTCCACCTCCTAAAATACAGATAAAAAGTGTAAAACCTCTGTTTAAAACAAACCTTTCCCCTCTGTTTTTAGTTTACTGGAGGTGAAGAAGAAGGTAGGGATGGCATTTTCAAACCAATAAGGTAAATACAATTTGTAAACGATTGTATAATAAAACTTTATGCATAAACATTTTATAATAGTTCTACAGTAATCAATGTTGGTTGTCACGTTTCTGCTAACATGCATTTTTAATACATTTCTTTATATCTGACTTAAATCTCACCTGGTTTGTGATGAATGTTGTCCTTGGATCCGCACTTTGCTTGGACGTTGCTTAGGTCGATCTTTTTGTGCACTATCTGAACCTAAAGCATGAGGAACAGAGAAGAGTCAGTCACCAACCAAAGTAGTTAAGGAGGAAATGAACCACATGCTCAGGCACCGGAGGAGCTGATGATCTGGAGTAGGAAAATGGCCATTAATCACAAAAACAGGGTTCATGGGACAGAGAAGAAACTTCCTTCCACTGACAGGCCACCACAAAATGGATATAAATCCAGATGACTATTTCTGCTCTTCATGAAAATTTAATGGAGTGATGTATTTCTATTTGGGAGAAGTGAAATCTACACACTGTATGTACAGTTGACGTCACATCTTGTATACAAGTGATTACGATCGATGAGAATTTATCATAGAAGGCATTTACACTTGTTCTTTTCATGATCCGATGTAAAAATGTGTGAATACCTTCTCAAATAAGATTCAAGACATGGAAAATTTCCCCTCTGTCCCAGATGTTGAGTCAGAAAAGAGATTCACTCATTATATGCATCACTCATATACTTACAGAGGGAAGAGTCTGTAATGCAAAAAAAACATGTTATATCTGATTTACAGACCAAATTCAGATATAACTACATTTACATCTGAAGGAAACACCAGCACTTGAAAGGAAACAAAACAACATTTTTGGTAAAATTGTCCCAATTAGGAGAAACAGAAAAAGGTAGCACAACTAAGGATGAAATTATCTAGTCTGGATAGAGTCTTTAAGTCAAAAAGAATTGTAAAAAAGTGTAATTAGACATGAGGGATTTGAATTCAGATTGATGATTTGAATAGACCTCGCAAGCGCTGTAAAAAACAAAACAAAAAAAAACGCACATGCTCCGATTCAAGCAGTCAAGTGAAGATCCATATCCCTTGGAGTTTATTATGCATATCTGAGACTACCCTAACAATCTTCACCTGCAGAGGATTTTTGTTCCATTCTCTACAGTGGAAGAAACATCTCTCTCTATGGTAAATGCATGCAAACTCCACAGCAGCACATCTGCAATGCAGCAACACCAGTCAGCAATCCAGGTGCATCACCAGAAGGAACCAAGAAGAACACCAGGTAAGAGGAGATACTAACACTGGGGAATCAGGCAAAATAATTGAACCTAGTTTTGCAAAGGCATCTAGATGGATGTCTTTTGTAAATGCATTGCCCGTGAAGGAATGCCGGAGACCCTGAACTAGCCACCTTCATTCACCATTCAACTCTGGCATCTAACAGCACAGCTCATAGCTAAAGCCATCAGAGTCAGTTCGCATTGTAACGGTTTGTTTTAGTAGTCACCTTTTACAGACATGATGACTACAGCAAGGACATAGGAGACAAAGTTAATATGATAAAATGTATGATTATACTATATAAATTCTATTTACATGTAACATGTATTTACTGAGTTAAATTTTAAATATGAAACTTTTTGGTCACTTATTATAAAGATAATAATAAAAAAATAAATAATATAGCTTTCAAGTAAAGTGTGGATGTTTTAATTGTGGATGTTAAGGCTTGGTAGTAAATTTAAAAAGTTTTTGATCTAACGGTTTAAAAATAGAAACAAATCACACTGTCTTTTTGACTGTGAGGCTGAAGGTAATACTTTACTTGTAGATGTAGAGCTACTTAAAAGCTTTGACTGGATATTTGTGTCAGGGTTTCATTAGTTACAAGAGGTAACTATTGACAGTGAGTGTGCAGAACTGTCTTTGAGAGATTTACTTTGAACTGTTAGAAATATACAGGAGTCATAGTAAAAGTTTGAGGGGTTTAAATCGCAAATTTTTGTCCATTTCAAAATAGATCAAGTAGAATATCTCATATAACTTAAACATAAATGGAGCAATATCCTGAGGGAACTGTTCCAATTCCAATTCCAAATCATTTTGGAACCAGAATTGGAACCGATATATCATATACATTTTGTCTGTATTTTCAGTGTTAATGCTATATTTGGTTGTTCTTCACTTTATAATTTTCTACATTATTTCACAACTATATCTACTGTTAACTGCTTTTAACTACACTGTTTTTTTGAGTGAGGATCTCTAACCCTACCAGTTACTCACATTACCACCTCCAGGAACATGCTTCATATTGTCTTTGGATCCACATCTAGACTGAACATTAGACAAGTCGATCTTCTTATGAACAATAGCCACCTGGAAAACGACAAGCAGAGTCAAGAATGTTAACCTGGCTCTTTGAGTTGAACTGCAGATCCCAGGCTCTGCAAAGGGGTTTGTTCTACTGTTAAAGACATAAAATTGCATTTTCTTCTCTGTGTTGACGTACTTTCATTTTACAACCAATTTTCCCCGACATGGATGAGCTTGATTATTAGCTATTCAGTCAAGTATCTTCCAGAATCCAAATATCCACTAGACATCTCCACTCAAACATCTGTGATGATTGGCCTACTTCCATCAGTTGGGGTCAAAGTTTTCTCTTAGAGCTTTATTATATCAAACTGTAAACATTCCAGTCTGAGTCTTTTAAATCCGCACTAAATGAGTCCCAACCAGCTGGTTTTGTTTTCAGACCTTCCAGATGTTTGATTTTAGCAGTTGAAAAACATGCTGCCAAACATGCATGACAGAATTACCTTCCCGCCTCCAGGTTGGTGTTTGAGGTTCTCGGTGGAGCCAATCTTGGACTTGACGTTCTTCAAGTCAGGCATGGGTGCTACAGGAGCGATCGGGGCACGAGATCTCAATGAACCAGGTGATTTGGGAGGGGTGCGCACCACCGCTACTTTCTTCACCTGCTGTCCAGGGGTGGAGGACCGACTGGCCGGGCTGCTGCAACCACTACGGTCTGGGGTTTTTGGTGAGTCAGCTGATGGTGAAAAACAACACAAGACCAGAATATTTTTTTCTGACTTTAATTTACTCTGTAGTTAATTATCCTAAAGTAAAGGTTTTCACCTTCCAGCCTTTCTTTGGCATGTTAATATATAGAAGCTTTCATGGGGTTTTGTGGAGTTTTATTATTTCAGCTGTGCAGATTTTTGGCAAGGCCAAACTGTATTTTACAGTAAAACTTTCAATTGGCTCGCACACAAAAGAGGCTTTTTTTTACCTCTTTCAATGGACCCTGGTCCTGTCTTTCGCTGCTCCATCCGTGAAGCAGCTGTATTTCACAAGTCAAAGTGGAACAAATCAGTCACGTAAAATCTCTATAAATAGAGAATCATTCCCTTGGGGTTTCACAACCCATATCTAGTAGGAAAATATTGTATACTTCCTGAACACTAGATGAGTGACGCACAGTGAAATGACAGGAAGGTGTGCCATGCCGTGAATACACTGAACCACAAATACTTCCAGAATATTATGAATTTATAATCAGACCACTTTTGTTTGCATACAGTGCATACTGAATGTGGAGTGGGATTATGCCATGGGAGAATGCATTAAAAAAAATTAAATTTGTTATAAATTTTAAAGACTACATTCCCTGAAACTGCTTGGCTCACATAATAACATCTGATTTCCCTTTCAAACTGTCAGACAGAGGAATTAAATGTTGAGTCACTAAATATCCATCCTTTTCATCTCTTTTTCAAACATTCTTGTGGAACCTTGAAAAGATGCATGAAAAAAAAAAAAAAAATCACTTACCAGTGATTTTGGTGCCAACTCCTTGGGGTTTGGCACCCATTGTCTTTGTCTTGGCATCTCCAGCCTTAATATGAACAATTAAAGCAAGAATCAGCTAATGGTAAATCTTTCATTTTTAAAATTACATCACCTTTTAAATGCAATATTACACCAAAACATGACAGAAATGCATTCAATAACTTCTCCTTCTGCAATGGTAATAAGGATGTTGATGTTGTGAAGTGTCTCAGTTGCTGTAAATTCCATTGCTTTGTATTTCCTATTAAGGTGGGATCTTAATGTTGTGAAATGTTCATAAACAAACCCACTGACAGGCTTTTTCTTACAGAACACAAGCTCTTGGCCGATTATTAAGGATGGGCGCCAGTACTTACCGTGGCCCTGAACTCTCTTGCTCCTGCACTGTTGGGCGTTTTTACAGAGTGTGCAGAACCTGGACTGCTAAAGCGACATGGTGGAGTTGAGGAGGCTGAGGGCTTTTTTGGGATGCCTGAGACTGAAGACCCTCTTTGGGGGGCAGAAGTGGGTCTAGCTTTTGCATGCAAGGTTGTTGTGGGTATCTTATGTATTTGAGAGGGTGATAGAGACAAAAATGTAAAAAGCAATCAGTAAATTAACTTAAAAAAAATAAAAGATATACTAAAATCAATTCGAAATAAAACAGAAATACCAAATAAAATGCTAAAATAAAATTGAAGATGATTTAGTTTCTGGAAATTTAAAGAAAATTAAGTGTAAAGACAAATTATCTATTAAACAATGACTCCTCTCAGTAGTGGTGTATTTGAACTAATCTGGCTTCAGATTTGTGGATGTTTTTCCCCATGAATCATAATATCCCCCACGATAACAGTACCTTTTTTTCAGGAGTTGCCCCTACTCCAGCCTTGGCTGTAAAAAAGAAAGGAACTGTAAGTACAAGCTCATACACTGATGGTTTTAGTTGCCTGAAAGATGTCGATCTACTTGATTCAAAGAAGGAAAGTTGATGTTGATGTGTTTTTACATCAGTGCTCAATGTGATTTACCAGATGTGATGTTGAGAGTCCTGTTCTCAAAAGCACAAATTCCAGTGTTTCAGTTTTTTTATGTTTGTTTCTCATAAATATTCAGAAACAAACATTTATTCCGAAATGAAAATTCAGTCATTGTTTTGCTCACCCTCATGTTGTTCCCAACCTGAAAAAGTTTTTCTTCTGTGAAACACAAAAGTATATTCCAAGTTTTCTGAAGCCATTCTAGAGATTTATAGGAACAGACCAAAATATAACTCATTTCACTCAAAATTCTTGGTGGGTTCATTATGAGAGTTCACGAGGGAATTCATTAGGAGTGATCTCAGATTCATATTTTAAATAAACTGAGACAATTCTGCTCACACAACAAATTTGAATGATTCCTTCATAATGTAAATTGGTCTGGTTTTTGATGTCAGTTCTCATAAGTATCTGGCTGCAACGGTAAATAGTCCATGGGAGTTATGAAGATATTCCTTGAACAGAGTCATGGGTTTGGTACTATAACAGGAGGGTGAAGAAAATGATGAACATTTTTGGGTGAACTATTCTTTTACAAAGGATCTTTTTAATTGCTTTGTGCAGGACCTTGTTTTTTTATTGCAAAATGCAAAAAAATTAAGAATGTTTTAACCTCGTGCAGGAAAACCACAGTATTTTTATTTTCCTTAAGAAAATAGCTGTGCTTGCAAGGCAGCAAAAAAGTAGTGCTTAAGTTTTAGCTTAGGGTTTAGGTTTTGGAGCTATGTAAATAAAATGCACAATAAACCCATCATTGTCGCTGTCATGATAATGAATGCACATCTCATTTTCTTTGGTTTTACATATTTTGTTTACATAACACAAAACTTGACACCTTCTCCACATTTGCTAAAGCTGGTTAAATAGTCATAGGTAAGAAAATACCAATTACAATTCAGTATAGAAGTTCATACTAATATGCATTTTATTTATTTATTGGTATATTTCTAAGCTTACCAAGTTAAAACAAAAAAAAAGATAATTGTAGATGGATAAAATAAAGACCAAATATTTTTGGAGAAGAAAGAAGTGCAGAATGATTCAGGAATATCAAAGTAGTGTTGCCTTGCATGCACCAAACTGAGCTCGCTAAATTGCTAAAAGCCAAATGATTGCCTTGAGATGGTTTTCAAAAATGAATGTTTCTCATTATTGAGTGAGCTTGTCTGATCTTTTTGTAGGAGATGTCTGCACAGCTGTGGGAGACATTTAGAGGACGTTTGTCTTAAACCCAGCAGCAAATGCTGACCTTCTCCTTTCAGGATGTGTTACAGTCAACCCCATCAGCATGGGCATCTGAGTCCATTTGGTTGTTTAATAAAATAGACATCTTGGAAAGGGGTAGACCCACAAAGGTAATGCACAGTTCTGTGAGTGATACATTCAATATACATCATGCACAGGTGACATGCAATACACAGGGGCAGGTGAAAACAGTGCCAGCAATAACAGTCAATCAATGCAGTTAGTCACAGACAAAAGCGGAATAACACTGACCACACACAGAGAGGAAAGGAGGAGAGATAGACACACAGGGCAAAAAGGCTCAAGAGAGAGAGAGATTTTGTGGCTACAAGCAGCCCGTTTCTTCAACCGAACACATTCATTTCGTAGTGTGCGCTTATCAGAAAGGGTGCTGCGTAGTTCTACTAATCTACTTTAAAAAAAGAAAAGAGAAGGAGAAATAAAAAGATTTGTGTGGAGTTTGGAGGAACAGAACGGAAAACAGACCTTTGGATGGGACACTTGCTTTTCTGGCCGGAGCAGCATCTTTAGAGGGGGTTTTCTGAAGTTTAGGAGCAGATTGAGGGGAAGGAGTGGCAGCAACCGTGGCGACGGGTTTCTTTGTTTTTTTGGCAGGAGCTTCTTTGACAGGAGTTGCTTTGCCTGGTCCCTTTGTGGGCATTACTTGGGCACTGGGTTTAATGGCATCTTTAGCTGTGGCAGCATGAGGTTCTGGTGTGGCAACCGACTGGACCGTATCGATGCGATCGTTGTCACTCGTCTCCAAGTATTTCTCCTGCTTTATCTCTTTTGCTTCTTTAGGTTCTCTATGTTCCTCGGCCTTGGGCTCCATCTTGGGTGCAGCATTTTCTTGGGAAAAAGGAGGAACAGTGGTCTCATCTTCTCCTTGTTCTGATTCTGGTAACTCTACTTCCTCTTCTTCTTCCCGTGCATCCGTTTGGAAGTCTGTAAAAGATGATTGCTCTTGAATAGGGTCGGCAGCAGCAACGGGGGAAAGAGGTGAGCCCGGATCTGCCCTGCATGAGTCAGGGCTCTTGCTTTCCGGCGGCGTTTTATCAGAGCTGCACTCCCAGCCCACAGGACCACTTTGATGACTGGGATCCTGAGGTTCTGTGTAGTCAAATGATAGGCCACGTTTTTTAGCTTCCTCTGGGGTCATGGGAAGATGAGTAGGGGTATCATGTTCGTCATCAATGTTGTTGTCTTTTTGGTTTCTCAAGTCTGGGGTCACAGAACTGTGCACCAAGGAAACTATTTCTTCCTCCTCTTTGTCACTAACTTCTTTGTCCTCTTCTTTATCCTCTTTCATGTTGATAGCGCTCCTAGGTGGTTCTTCCACAGAACTAGAAAATCTTTTTTCAAACTTCTCCATTTCATTCTCTTCTTTCTCCTCCTCCTCCTCAGACCCACTGGGACTATGATGGTCGGACATCTTATCTGAAGGACTCCTCTTCAGCTGACTGTCAAAGCCTGTGATCCCGGAATCCAAACCATGAGCAAGGTTTGTCGTCAACGGATGTGGAGACATTGGTGATTCCCGTGGACTGACAGAGCTCTCTCTTTCCCCATTCTCCTGCTCTCCTTCCCCATCCACAGATGCCGCACTGCTCCGGCCACTCTCTGGCGGACTTCCGGGTGTTAACTCTTCTGATGTCATGGTAGGCAGAATGATAGGAACAGCCACAGACAACACTGCAGAATTAGCAACACTCAACCACCCTCTCTCTACAGTCAACATTAGAGGCAGAGAAAGAAAAGGAATCAAGGAACTAAAAGCACAGAACCACGTAAGGAGCCCGAACACAACACAAAAGACAAGTTTCTGTTTTTATCACAAAAGTTAAACAGTCCAAATATCTGATTTTACACACTAAACTTTGAGTTAAAGGCACTTTTACATAATGCTTGCTAATCTAAATTAGCAAGCAGTGGGTTGCAACATGGATTGTACCAAAAAATGGATAACTATATTGACAAAATGAGGGATCAAGAATAGGCTCAAGGGTTATGGGATCAGTACTTATAAAAGTGCCTCTTCACTCATTCAGTCACAACAAAAACAATCAAAACCAAGCATAATGTAAATATCAACTGGCCATTCAGACCGCAATATCCACAATGACCCACAACATCTCTGTGAGCTTCAGTGTGTAAAGCATTGATGGCTGGTAGCAAAATGGCCAGTGAAGCAATGAATTGGTGCATTGTCGATTTTCAAGTATCATTTAATACACTGATAGAAACTTTTGCATCAGATCTGAGCAGTAAAAAAAGCATTGTTCTGTGAATGCATTTGAATCACTTTTAATGAATTCAGTTATAGCCGTAATTTTCAGAATTCAATTATAGCTTGTATTTTCAGACTTTTCATTTTCTCAGATACAGTGATGCAATATAGAGCAAAAATGAACAGATTTAGAAAGAATATAGAAGTGGTTCCCATTGAGATCACATATTGTTGCATGTATGCGCAAGCAATGAAAGAATGAAACTGTGGTGGTCATGTGCCCATTGTGTTTGTTTGCATGTAAATCCACTGAATTTTAACACTACAGGTGGATAAGGGGGTGGTGAGCCCACCATACCTTCTCCAGCTTCTGCTGTCCTTCCTGAACGGTCAAAATTGTGTAATCACATGGAAGCAAGTTAAAAACACAGATGGGATACAAAGAATATTAACAGCAGTACTAGGATTCTTTTGCCCCATTCGGTAGGTTTCTTATTACAAGAAATTCAGTAAATATATTGTCTCTTAAACATGCTGAATTGTGAATTGAAGTAGCTGGCAGAAAACACAATACCTATCTATACATCTTGGGAAACAGCAAGATGTTTTCATTAATTTAATCCTTCCCCTAAATCTTTAAAGTGAAATGAGTCTATCATATGACATAAATGCGGAAATAAGTCTACATTATGTATGACTTGATTGACATTTGATCTCTCTGCAAGTTCATAACAAACATGTTAAGTGAACTTTGTAGCAATTAAAGATGCAGACCCATTTCAGCTGTATTGCAAACATCAGCAACATGTTCTCTAGCATTAAATATTCAGCTGATGACTAATGGTAGCCTAATCCATTTACATCACTCCCAACTTCATAGAACAATAGCATACAACATACGAAACGCTATCTTAATGCCTTTGTCTCAACTAGACGGATATTTATCTGACAAGATCGATGATATCGTGGCATTGGAAAGTAAATGATAAATGAACTCCATTCACTCAGACCTTGAACATTTGTGAGGTAATTATGTCCAGTGTAATGCCAGAAGAAGGCCTTATCGTTCTTGTTTTGAATACTTGACCAAATGGCATTATTTTCAACATATGAGTATATAGGTAATATGTATGTAATATAAGTATTAAGTATAAATGTTCACGCAATTCTAAATATTTTTGGTTGTTAAAAGTTGGATTCCTAAAAACAGCAAATGACAGTAAAGGGTTTAGTTAAGTGACAGAAATATATTAGCACTATAAAATATTGTATAATATTAATAACAATAATTAGAGCTATTATTATTGTTAATATTATTATTATTATTCCACCCAATATCATGCCTAATTCATGGCATCAGACAGGTACATCCATCTAAGCCATTAGCGATTTGAGCGCTTATCTAATTTATTCATTTAGCAAATGGATGTTCTGGGCACTACTATTTAGTCTAGTACTCGCACTGCCCAGAACTGGCATTATTGTCTTATGCAAAAAGGAAGGGTAAAGTAGACCTGCCTAATTACTCTTTGACAAATATTCTGAGCTTTTACTGGCCTTGAAAACTTTAAAGAGTTAGTTGTTGTTGCTGGGGAACACTACTTCCTGTTGCCGCTGCATTTGACAACCTTGAAGGCATGCAATTAGTTTTTAGTGATTTTACATCAGCATGTCATAACCTCAGTGAAAAATCAACTCAACTAAGTTTTCTAAGCTTCTACGAACATGGCAAAGTCATTCCTGAGAGGATCCAGATTTATTGCTGGTCCAAAAAATTAAATTGTCACTGTTGACAATGTTAAAAAAGCACTGCTTTTTGGAAACTTGTTACAAGCAAAAGCAATTCTCTGATTTTTTCCAAGGTTTCCATGACTGTGGGAGCCCTATGGGCTGCAATTGGGAGAATTTTAGGAGAAAAAAACTTTTATGCATTATGCATTAAAAATAAGAACTGCATAACTACCTGAAAGGGCCCTCCATCAGAAATCAAAGCATAGTGAATGGTGAAAAGCAGCAGGTGTGGATGATAAATGACTAAATTTGTATCTAGCACTCTCATTTATCCACTGTCCAAGGGGAAATATGAGAGGTTGGCTTTTATCACAAAAATATATATTTATTAAATTAATCATTTTAATGACAGTTAAGCAGAAATTTTTTGATGAGTACAATATAATTTGATTTGTACAATATAATGGTATTGCATCCTTGGAAAATCAAAATTTAATGGTTGAACCAGTAGTGTAATAGAGAGTCAAAGCAACTGGCCTTATGAAGCTGAGCAACAGGCAGTATAGTACAGTCGTGGCCAAAAGTTTTGAGAATTACATAAATATTGGAAATTGGAAAAGTTCCTGCTTAACTTGTTATAATAGCAATTTGTATATACTCCAGAATGTTATGAAGAGTGATCAGATGAATTGCATAGTCCTTCTTTGCCATGAAAATGAACTTAATCCCTAAAAAACCTTTCCACTGCATTTCATTGCTGTCATTAAAGGACCTGCTGAGATCATTTCAGTAATCGTCTTGTTAACTCAGGTGAGAATGTTGACGAGCACAAGGCTGGAGATCATTATGTCAGGCTGATTGGGTTAGAATGGCAGACATGTTAAAAGGAGGGTGATGCTTGAAATCATTGTTCTCCCATTGTTAACCATGGTGACCTGCAAAGAAACGCGTGCAGCCATTATTGCGTTGCATAAAAATGGCTTCACATGCAAGGATATTGTGGCTACTAAGATTGCACCTAAATCAACAATTTATAGGATCATCAGCAACTTCAAGGAAACAGGATCAATTCTTGTAAAGAAGGCTTCAGGGCGTCCAAGAAAGTCCAGCAAGTGCCAGCATCGTCTCCTAAAGAGGATTCAGCTGCGGGATCGGAGTGCCACCAGTGCAGAGCTTGCTCAGGAATGGCAGCAGGCAGGTGTGAGCGCATCTGCACGCACAGTGAGGCCAAGACTTTTGGAAGATGGCCTGGTGTCAAGAAGGGCAGCAAAGAAGCCACTTCTCTCCAAAAAAAACATCAGGGACAGATTGATCTTCTGCAGAAAGTATCGTGAATGGACTGCTGAGGACTGGGGCAAAGTCATATTCTCCGATGAAGCCCCTTTCCGATTGTTTGGGGCATCTGGAAAAAGGCTTGTCAGGAGAAGAAAAGGTGAGCGCTACCATCAGTCCTGTGTCATGCCAACAGTAAAGCATCCTGAGACCATTCATGTGTGGAGTTGCTTCTCATCCAAGGGAGTGGGCTCACTCACAATTCTGCCCTAAAACACAGCCATGAATAAAGATGGTACCAAAACACCCTCCAACAGCAACTTCTTCCAACAATCCAACAACAGTTTGGTGAAGAACAATGCATTTTCCAGCACGATGGAGCACCGTGCCATAAGGCAAAAGTGATAACTAAGTGGCTCGGGGACCAGGACGTTGAAATTTTGGGTCCATGGGCTGGAAACTCCCCAGATCTTAATCCCATTGAGAACTTGTGGTCAATCCTCAAGAGGCGGGTGGACAAACAAAAACCCACAAATTCTGACAAGCTCCAAGAAGTGATTATGAAAGAATGGGTTGCTATCAGTCAGGATTTGGCCCAGAAGTTGATTGAGAGCATGCCCAGTCGAATTGCAGAGGTCCTGAAAAAGAACGGCCAACACTGCAAATACTGACTCTTTGCATAAATGTCATGTAATTGTTGATAAAAGCCTTTGAAACGTATGAAGTGCTTGCGATTATATTTCAGTACATCACAGAAACAACTGAAAAAAAGATCTAAAAGCAGTTTAGCAGCAAACTTTGTGAAAACTAATATTTATGGAATTCTCAAAACTTTTGGCCACGACTGTACAGCGAAAGTAGAGCAGCACGATTGTAGTTTAAATTGTGCCTACCCAATGGCACATCTTTATCAAACAAGGATTTGGGTTCGGAGCCATCTAAAACAAGGTTTTGGGCTCTCACTTCAGGCATTGGTTCATGTGTCTCCTCTATGAGAGAGCAGTGAACTTTTAGACTGGACAGCAGAGGACTGTGGTGGTTGAGACGGCAAACAAGGCAAAAATTATATTTACTGCAGTCAATCTCCTTAGTTGCTTCTAGTCTTCTTCTACATAAAGGATGAAGTACAACAGGGCCTTGATGCATCTCTTAGTACGCTCTTGAGACGAGAGCTATAACTGCTTAAACGTCATTTCTTAATGGACAAACTCTCTAAAAGTCAGTGTCATGTTGTTTTCCAAACTATTTTTTGACCAAATTTGCCATTTTAGAGACTTTCTGCTTCACTGACTTCTGCCAGCACAATTGAGCTGCACTTTCAGGTTGCTGGTTGATAAGAAGGTTTCATCTGTGTTCTGTGAGGGAGCCTAGGGCTTGCTGAAAGCTTGTCAGTTGTACCAGAACAATCCAAAGTGGGTACGACAGATTACCCTTTTTTGTAAACCATGACCTATTTCCTCACATCTGAGCCTCATCCAACTATACATCATAAGAAACATACAAAGAACTAACCTCCGATCAATGTTATATGCACAAATTTATTTTTTAAAACTATTGTGAACAGACAATGCAGGCAGGACACATGTCTTATAGAAGCTATTTGTATATGAACTTTGTTTTCCAACATTTGAAGACATCTAATCACTTATCCATATGCCTTCAATGGCTATCCGATGGTGGCATGGTCCTCCCAACTTTTTAACAAATAAATTTCCTTAATTGTTCCATTACAGGAATTTTTAAATTAGAATTTTTCAATCATTGTAAATGTAAACAGAGCAGAGAGAGAAAGAGAGAGTGACTGACTTTTTCATATAGATATTTCCAGTATTTTTATGAATTTTTAAAAGATTTCATTAATTTCCCTGACTTTGAGAATATCACATCGTTTTTTTTTTCAGGTTTCCATTGATAGTATGAACTCTCTGGTGGGGATTCCTTAAAATTGCAATGTTCATTAACCACATTACCATGAGACTCACAATAACTGTGTAAAATGTCTCTCTAAAGGTTTAAATTGTGATTGTGATCTCCATCATCATTCAACAAATGGAAAATAAAGTCCAACAAATAAGTTCTATATGACATTTTGCAACTGACCTGAATGAATGAATATCTTCACAGACATTTGAAACCAACACATTGCTGAGTGGTGTCACTGTAAGCATGTGTCAGGTTTCTCAGAATGAAACAAGACATACGTGAGAAACGCACTGCCATGAGTATCACTCAGCTCTTCTGCGCTTTGTGGGGAAAAGGGGACTTTCAATTTTTTTTCTTCTATTTAGTACAGTAACTAAAGTATTTTTTCCTCTTTATACAGACCTTTCACTAGACTGTCACCTGCTCCCATATGTGCTGCTGTCCCGTTCTTCATGTCTCGTTGATGGCCGTCATTAATGGTCATGTTGGCTACACCAGATGCTATGTTGTTCCCAGGGGAGTCACCCACCTGTCCGGAATTCATGTGGTCCTGATGGTCCATTTTGAGATGATTTCAGTCTGTGGAGTTAAAACAGAAAAATAAGCATCAGAGGTTGATGTGTCAAAGTGGCAAACATGTGCTGCATTGCCTTTTAACCACAAAATATTATTAGAAGTATTATCAAAGTACATAGACTTGCACAGACATACTGTATATTACAGGGGTTGGACAATGAAACACTGGCCAATACAGTTTCACACCTATACATGTGCAGCCTGGTGGCCAATATTCACTGACTTTACATTATATCAGTAAGAGCAGAATGTGAAGGTTGAATTAGCAGTGCAATAGGGTAGGACTGTTAGTAAAGCACAGAGGTGGATCAGTGATGGTTTGGGTTGCAATATTATGGCCTGCTCTACTTGATGGGTGCGTCACTGTCATTCTCGAGGACTATGTGCACCTAATTGTTCAAACAAACCCCTGAAGGGGGTCCCAACACACACAGCAAGACTCGTGACAGAATGGTTTGACAAACATAAAAGTGGCAATGGCCTGCACTGTCACCAGATCACCAAATCAAGTATTTTTCGAGCCACTTATTTTGGATTTTGATGAAGCAAGTCAGAAAATATTTTCCTCCAGCAGCATCACATAGTGACCTGGCCACTGTTCTGGAAGAGAAATAGCTCGAAATCCCTCTGGCCACCGTGACGGACTTTTATCTGTCATTTGCAAAGATGAATTTTTGGACATAAATGGAGGCCCATAATAATAAATTATTGTGGTCTAAAACCAAGTGTTTCAGTTTCATTGTCCAGCCCCTAGTTAGTTAGGTAGGAAAATGTTCACAGACTTGACAGGTTGTTGGTTAAATTATTGTGGGATTGATGGCACAGGGATTTCCTTTTCTCTTAAAGCACACCCAGAGGAAACCGTATCCTGTTATTTTACTTATGGTCACTGATGTGCTGTGTGTGCTTCCTGTTACAACTAAGAATGTGGTTTTCCTTTTAGCAGTTCTGCTTTATATTTGGTAAAAAAAGAAGATCAAGGCAAACTTATGTATTCCCAGCAGAGCTATTAGTAAATTCCACTGTAAACTGAACACTCTCATCCATCTTCCCTCACACATAGGACGCCCATAAACATGAATTCCATTATTGTCAAATGGAATAGATGGCTCACATGCAACATTTTCACATCCCATAATTCCTTTTTAATCAATGACCCACGTGTATGAAATCGGACACCAGAATGCTTCGCTTGTGCTCTGAGATTGTAAAGCAAGGTCATCTGGATGTGGGGGTCAAAATGAAAACCCAGTTGTTTTGTGCAAGAAGTGCTGTGGACCTGAAAATAGTGCCAAAGCTTCCCGTTTGTCAATTACATCATCTTCAAAGTAAGTGAAACCAAGAAAGTGACCAGCAGTGACCAACAACTTCAGAAGCCAAAATGGCTTTTTAAAGGTATAGTTCATCCAAAAATCTGTTTTCATTTGTAAACCCATATGACTAAGTACGAGTGGAACAATTTTATTGTTCTTTTGTAGCCTTTTTACACTTGGAAGCTTCGTTTCCCATTTATTGTAAATGCATGGCAAAGAACATGGAAAACTGCTGTCAAATTTTTACCTTTCGTGTTCCATAGAGTCATATGGGTTTGAAACAACTCATATTTTTTCCAAATTCGGAAAGGCACTGAATATGAATAACACATTCTACGGAGCCTCTAAAGGGACATGGTTAGGTTTGATGGGGAAGTTAGTTAGATTACAGTCCAACAGATCCTGAACATCATTGACAAATAGTATTCTATTTTGTAAAATGTGAGGTCATTACTATTGCTTCAGATACATAGAGTACGTGTGATGGTGAATTGGAAAGCAAAAGTAAAATGCGAGCATGCATTCAAAAGCCATTTCAGTACCCTGCATTTTGATATCGGCTCCCTGAGGCACTGTAGAATGCGCAATTTCTTTTCCGAACATAGTATTCGGCTTTGGGTACATCCTTAGTCCCCAGTACCATGACTACACAAGTGTGGCATCTTTCTCAAAATTCCCCAGTTGAAATCTGCCACCTTCATAATAAACTCACACAAGCTGGGTTTCCCTGAGGCAGCAGTGGTGCAAAATCAACCTGACTCCCGCAGACTCCTCATGCATTATTCAGAGTGGGCTGTGATATCAGTAAACAGAGCTTAGAAACCATCTGCATCCCCACTCAGTCCAGAAATAAGCCATGGACACCATTGCTACATCAATAGGGACTGATTTATTTACCAAAAATGTTAGTTGCAAAACACAAACAGGGGATAAACAGCTGAAATGCTCAAAAATGGAAAAAAATAAAGGATAGCCCAGCAGCTGGTCCTCAGCAGATGGTGCGTTTTGAATGATGGTAAGCTGGTGTCCCTATCAGATGTCCATTTTGGCCTATGCAGACCTTGATTTAAAAATTGTATGGAATATTACAGTGTTTATGGTAAATTGTTGTTTTAAATTTGTGTGCCTTGGTAATCTTTAAACAAAAATATTATTGTCCCCTCCCCCACACAATAATATCTCTTAATATCTCTGATGACAGTTCTCCCTCCCTCCCAGTAACCTGTCATTCACATGATTGCAGCAGTTAGCAAACAAAAACAATCCAATCAGTTCCCCATCGACAAAATCAAGTCTTGCCCTTCATTTTTCTCATTCTAAAAGGGTATATCACAATACGGGAGAAAAGTTGATTGTAACAAGTGTTTCATTGTGGTTTGATGACTTTCACCAAATGCCATGTTCTCAAGACTTAAATTTTGTCTGTTCCTCACACACAGCTGATGAATTATTTATTTCCATGGTTTATGGTACTTTAAAGAGCAATCTTTTACAATTGTTTTCCTTTTGTGTTCCACAGAAGAAAAAAAGTCCTACAAGTTTGGAATGACAGAATGAGTAAGGGGTGAGTAAAAATACTTATTTTATGTTGAACTTTGCTTTAAATACTTTGAATCAGTCCATCAGCTTGACTTGCCAACCAAGTTTTGCAGGCAAACAATGTGGCTGTGTTGGTTCACCATCTTAACCATCACCAAATGGGCATCAACTGGGAAAAAAATAGCCTGAGGAAGCACATGCTGGTCTGGACAGCAGAAAAATGTGTTTACTTGATGTTTGATTCCATATTTGCTAGAAGGCTATGAACCCATGGTTATGAAAAGCATGTCAATTTCCATCAAGTCAACACTTGATCTTATCCATAGGGAATCAACTCTGGAAAGCGGGCACCAGATGGGGCTGAAGAACAAGAGGGATTGATGACGTCAATGAAAAAGTCAGTCATTCTGTTGGAGGTGAAAGGTATTACATCTTGATAAAAGACTGCAAAGACAAACATTCTGTGGAATTATGTAGACAATGAATATCACTAAGACGAGGAATGTGTATTAAAAAAGTAAACAATGCAATAGCAGATTTCGTGTTGTTTTGTCTTTTCAGAAGCAGTCTGTTTTGAATTTTGCTGCCCGAGTTTTGAGCTCACGCAGTTCGGTCTCCTCTGGCTGGAAGTCAGATTTGCAACAGTCGTTGTTCACGGTGCTCAGCGTGCTGGTGCACTTGACCTGAATGATTGTGATCCCTCCTGGGCAGTGCAGGCAGAATGTCAATGCCCCTTTAAGAAGCCTACGCCTTTCTGCCTAACGATGAATGTCTCTCTCTCTTATTGTGGTTAAGGGGTTGGCACAGAGCAGAAAGGGCAACGCTGAAATGAGATGGAGGGTAAAGGTGGATTTATGAAGAGTAGACTTGGGAATGCAGAGGGCTCTTACAAGACAACACAGGGTTGGTTACATGTGGCTGATCTGAGAAAGGGGTGGCCCTTACTCAAGTGGACAGGGGTGAGGCGGAGAATTGGAATATGAGTTGGCCAGCGGCCAGGGACGGGCAACTCTTACCTCATCAATATTCAGGACACATTACTGCAGAAAGCACAAGAGAATGAGAGAGCAGTGAAAGGGTAACAGAAACTGAGAGAAAGAGTCGGCGGAGCGGGGGGCGGCAGTTTTGGGCCAGTACTTGCCTGCTATTATTTCAAGTTTATTATAAATTATTGTTTTTAAAAAAATGTATTTTTCATTTAAATTGTAATATTTTCTGGTACATATTTTTTATACACATTTTACACTATTTCATGCAACATTTAATATGCAAAATGAAGTGCATAGTTATTGGGGCTGGTGTGTATTTTTGGAAGAGAGGGTACAAATCTGAATGATTTGCCCAGAAACGTATTGCTGAGCCTTGCTCTACCCTTTCAACCCTACAGTAAAGAGTGAGCTGTGGAGAGTGAGTGATGAGGAAGACAAAACAGAGAGAGACAGAGAGGGAATGTGTGAGGGTTTCTGAGCTGAAAGGACAAGAGCGAGTAGGCGGAAAGGAGAGAGAAACAAAGACGAAACAAGCAGGAGGAAAGAATTCAGCGAGCGTGAAAAAGAGAGGGAGAAGGACGGAGAAAGAGAGCACTTCAGGGATGAAAGGATAAAGGAACTGCAGGCGAGAGAACAGAAAGAATGAGAGACACACACAGACAGAGCCTGCAACTGTATGATACAGCAGATTTCTAGAGGGACTTTCACTGATTTTGCCGCAACAGTGTAATGGGCTGCCATCACATCTAGAGGACTAGGGCATCGTGGGTATTTTCACTGCACTCAGCCCTGTCTTCTCTCATCAAATCATGTCATTTTGTCTGAGCACACTGTGCTAAATGATCCTGCAGCACTGCAAATCTGAAAGGTTTCTTGAGGTCGTGTTCATCGACATGTATCCATGTGGTAGTTTGGTACTAGTCTGAGATGGCACACCTACAGTCCATTCACTGACCATCTGATGACCTTCTCAGTTTGGTTTGCTCTAATCCGATTGGCTACAGAGCCCTTAAAGGGACATGACAATGGTTAAAAAAAATTTTGATAAGAAAAATATTATTTAAATGATTTTGCATTCTCTCACAAAACATTTGTGTTTCCCAAAAAACCTTTGCGTTTGCTCGCAAATGCGAGAGACCAAATCAATTAGGTTTTTTTATCAATCCAGAAGATCCTAAACTCTAAACCAGCTTGATACAAGAGGCGCTTTTTGTATAATCAATATTATTCATTTACATTTAATCATTTAGTCAAATAATATAATGTGATAAAATATATCATTTACATAATCTACAGTAAATTCCCACCATAAACAGAATTTAAAACAAAACAAACTGTGTTTGGTCACATGGCTGTCATTCTGTCTTGTCCTAGCTAAATTGATTGTTCTTTAACACAATAAGCTGCAATGTGGATGACATTTTTTGGCAGGGTCTTTTATTTGAGCCTTTTCAAATCAAACAGTTGTTTTGTTTTAAAGCTATACATAGTTGGAAAGTTTAAACCTGTCCTCTTTTGATCGGTTGCTAGGTGTTCAACATCATCATATATTGAAGAACCAGTGACCAGTTTTCAATAAGGCATGACACTGATTCAGTGATGCGTGTTAAACGTGACGCTATGTAACCTGTCAGTGGTCCTGGTGTGGTGAGGATTGTCCGTTTTTCTGCTAAACTGACTCGACTTTTGCTCATTCAATTGGAAAAACGGCCATCTGTCAAATCCCGCACACCAGATACCAGGAGTTAAGGGTGTGTGTGTGCCGCAACTTGATGACATGGCGATCCATAACCTTGTGTAACCTCATGTATGTCCGTTTCTGTAATTAGGCCTCGTTGGTAAATGTACAGCCCTTAGCAAGGGCAGAAAATGAGGCAAATGTCCTGCTGGCCTAGAGAATCTGAAGAAAGTGCAGACGTTTACAGATCGCAGCTGATAGAGTTAAAGGAGAAATCAATGGAGCGGCCAACTTCAACAAACAGAAGAAAACCTGGTGAGTATATGAACATCCATAATGCTCTCAAAGACATTTCTTGCTTCCACGGCAACCAGTCCAGTCCTAACATGGTGAATTCCCATATACAAACACGCAATGAATTCACCATCATTTCCCTAGGTTTGTCACTCAGAATATTTGTACCAGCTTTTCTAGCACAAAGAATCTCAATATTTGCTGCATAAGAAAGGTTAATGACTTGTTAGCCCCTTGTGGCTTTAAAATTCATTATTTGTAATCCATCCGTTTGCAGTCTTCCATTACCTGTCTATGTATTGTGGCTTGTCTACGTTCCAAGCCACTAATCCACTGAGGTTTTCATTTAATGAAATCAAAGTTAACCATCTATCACTCCTTTCTTAATAAACATTCCTGGTTTTATTGTGAACAATTAATCTGGTCATGGTATTCCAAAGGAAAAAATCTCCTTGAAATCTTTTAAAATGTAATAACTTGCCTTCCCTGAAGACTTTATGGACTGGCATCTCAAAGCTCTCTAATTTTTCATCTCCTCCCCTCCAACAATCTGTCATAGAGACCACTAATCACTATCCAATCAATAAAATCAAGTCTTGCCCAACTTTGTTTTTGTAGGGATGCACAATATGTTTTATTTCATTTACCTGCTTTACCGCCATCTAACAGTCACTTAATGGGATACTCTACACAAAAATCTGCCTGGTCTACATCATAATAGTTGCTTTATGTTTAAGTTAACAGAAATATACACACTAGGCTGGTTTACTCTGAATGCAGTTCCATATCTGGGTGGCCATTGCCCTCCAGTAACTAAAATACTTAACTTGTTTATCATCCATCCCCTTTAACAGCCCAGAGAGACTCTCAGGGTTAAATTAACAAGACTGTCGTCTCCAGCTCAGCGTTTCTGTTCTGTTCACTAAATTTATGAGTCTCTCTTAGTTTTTCAGGCAGACCAATTACATAAGTGCCCTGTGCGCCGTGTAATTGAAGTGTCCGGGAGATGGTTCTGGAATGCCTTGGCAACAATGCAGGAGCAAAAGCAAACACCAAAGTTAAGTCCACTCAAATGAAAGTACGTCCTGAGGCCAGCTCAGCACTAAATTGTTGAATATTTTTACGAATTGTAGAGAAGCAAATATTGTGTTTGCACTTTGGTTGTTATCGAACGGCAGCGACTCTGTTGGATTCCTCTGCCTCTCTGGGTCTGACCTAGTTTTGTCCATCCCATCTAGCGGCGCAGATTGCAGCATCACTTCAGAAGTGTGCAGCCATCTCTCCGTCTCATGTCTCCACCCTTTAGTCTGTCTCTTTCTTTCTGTCTGTTCCCGCAAAGCTCCAGCACTGGGCAGCAGGATCAGAGAGAGTGATGACTGCATGTCTCCACGTGCCAAGTGCGTGGCAGGTGCGGCTTTATCAAGAAAATGTTCAGCATTGCCTCAAGTAATGTAGCATGCTTGCAACAGCCTGTGAGCTCAACTGGTAAACAATAAATCCAGTGGTTAAGAGCTTATCCTTTCACTGTCCCGCCGAAAAATCATGCTAATGTGTTTAAAGGGATAGTCCAGCCAAAAATGAAATGTCTCACCCTCATGTCGTTCCTCACCTGTAAGACCTTCGTTCATCTTTGGAACACAAATTAAGATATTTTTGAAATCCAAGAGGTTTTTTATCTCCCATAGAAAGCAACGAATTTAACAAATTCAAGGTCCAGAGAAGAAGTAAAGACGTTGTTAAAATAGTCAACATTACTGTAGTGGTTCAACATTAATATTATGAAGCAACGAGAATACTTTTTGTGCGCAAAAACAAAACACAAATAACGACTTTACTCTACAATTTCCCTCAGTCTGTCACGCAGTTGGCTCAGTAAATGCATTCCAGAACTTCCGTGTTTGCATCAGAGCACCAGCTCAGCATTGTTTTTGTCTTTTTGAGTTCCACAGAAGGCAGAAAGTCTCACAGGTTTGAAATGACATAAGGGTGCGGAAATGGTGGGTATTTGTGTGAACTATCCCTTTAAGAGAAACACAAACCCAAAGCGTCATGCACACAAAGTGCTCAGCACAATATTATTAGAATGAATAAAGTCAGGAACATTCTTAAAGAGAATGTCAATAATATGCATTACTATGAGAATGCATTAAACCTCATTTATGCATAAACAGAGCTGCGGTGATTTGCCCGTGTCACACCTGCTCAAACAGCAGAGATGTCCTTGATCTAACCGAGAGACAGAACCTTCCCATCTGCCATGTGGTTTCTGGACCCGCAGCCCAGACTCTCCACAAGAGTTCAGATCACACCTCACTGAACTGAATCTGGATGTTAAATTAACCGACTGGCAGAGGAGTCAGTGTGTGTTTGACTGTTTGTGTGCGCAGATTCTGGCCGACTTGAAATAATGGTCATGCTGCCAGATGAAATTGCTGCTGATAACAGCATGATCCACTTAGCATATGAAAATATTCAGTCCCCGAAAAGGACAGTTGACATTTACGTGAACATGTGTCGTATAGATGCTAGCAAGAAGAGTAAAATGTCAGTCTGGTGATATACATCCAGCGACGAAATGTGTGCGAACGCAGATAGCTGTGAGGCACAGACATTCTGAACAATTCAACTGGCTTCATTGCAGAGAATACAAGATGCATTAGCTCTATGAAATCAGCGTGTGTGTGTGCAAGACCGATTTTTGTAATCTTTAGCCGCTGCACACAGGAAGTTAGTCATCTGTTGCCATGGTGCATCAGGGAGTTCAGGACTGCAGTGCACACTGCATGGGATCTGGACAACCAGACCAGATAGACACTGTCTCACTGTCTTCAAGCAGCAAAAACATGTTGAATCTGATTTGTCGAATGCTGTATGAATGAGCAGTTCCGGTAGCTCCAGATGTGTATTATATCCTCGGAAGTTCCCAAGATCTGATTGGGCGATAATGGCTCTTCAAAATCAAATTAAAGTGGTCCCTAATGCTCACATCCCCCTTGTGGAGACCCTCTAACAAAATATAGAATGAAACATAGTCTATCACCACATACTCTAATGCAATTCATCTTTTTGGAGGTCAAAATTTAATGACAATGTTGATTCAATGACTTCTCGTTCCAACTTTTAACGAACTAAGGTAAATTATGATGCAGTCATTTTGATGATAATCAATTAAAATAATTGACTACGGTAAGGCCGTTATAAGTGAGGATCCAAACATTTCACCCAAAATTACATACTTGCATCATGTGTCCGTGTGTGTCTCGTTGTATCCGTAAATAGAGGAAAGTGGCTGCGACTACTTTGATGCATGTGGGAGTGGTTTAGGTTTGAAATGTTGTAAAAGCGACACAGAGATGCCGTTTTATTTACTCGATGGGTGAGTAAGATAAAGCATTATCTATTGTGAAGGGTCATTTCATTATGTTATTGTGGCGCCATCCTGGAATCTATTTTCAAGGGAGTAAAGTCTTTTAAATGGGAGTAGCTACAATAACATCTTCAGCTAGTCAGCTTGAGATCCTTTCCATCTAAACTGGTAATATCTCTTTAGCCTAGTAGTGAACGCTTCATGAGCAGTAGGATAACCATATGTATCCGCGCAGAGCCAAAGCACAACCAAAACAAAGTTCTTCCACAAAATGCATGCAGTTTTGTTTTTAACCACTAGAGGGCCACAAGTTACATAGTGTAAAAGAAAAGAGAAGAGAAGCAGTTTTAACTGAATCCGTCCTCTGTTCTAAAATTATACAGTGATCAGCAGTGTGAAACTGAAGCAAGTAACAGGCAGGCGAAACACACGCTTCATTGCATGGTCAGTAAACTGAATCATATTTACCAAATGTTCCATGTGTCTCAATTGACCCTTCGCAAAACCCGCTCCCTTTTGCTATACCCGACAACCCATGCGCTCTCACGCCACACATCATGTTCTCCCGCAGTGAAAAATACATCGCGGAGCAAAGAGGACACTGGCAACGTATGAAACAGTTTCATATTTAAAATATTGTAATTTTTTAAAGCAGTTTAAGCGCTAAATACTGTATAGTGGCTCCTTAATGTGTCGAGACAGATCCTTCAAACGGCTCGTGAACTGATCCTCTCTCCATACTAGTTCATTTATAGCATCAAATAAACATGAATAGACATAAGAAGGAACGTTCTTTCAAGCGCGGAAAGATGTTAGTACACACAATTTTTCAAGTTAACCAACGTTAATCTACTATAGGCTACTCCGACTGCTTTGTCTGATTAGATGGCGGATTCAGCGTTATGATTGGTTAGATCGCCCGTCAATCAAACTGCGAAGGGTCAATTGCGACCGTCAGAATAATACTAATGAGGTTGTTTGTAATTGTAGTCTTCATTAGGGCAAATTCTGCATCTGTATTTTATGTATGCAAAGCAAAACCCCTCCATCCAGACCGTTAAATATTAACCTTTTTTAATGATTAATTCTATACATGGCAGACTGCAAATGGCATCCTAAATCTAGGACCTGAGGATTAATTTCAGTTCTACAAAAAAGTGAAAATCTAAAGGCATTTCCTAAAAATAATATGTCTAGCAACTAGGTTTAGCTAATCTGGACCTATCACGTGTCATGATACGCACAGACAGGTATAGCCTACTTTCACTGACAGAATACCAACCGACCGTTATAAACGGTTGAACTTCTCCAAAAAAGAACCACAGCGTTCTAATAAGCCATGGTGAAATACCACCAGCAAATATCATTTCGTAATCTTCAAATTGTGGGCTATAAAAAAAAAAAAAAATCCATAATGAAGGCGACAGTCGTTGGGCTAAAGACAGGCGGCATGTTCGGCAGAGATGGGCGTGGGGGAGGAAGTGGTGAAGATGCAGACGTGAATTTCGACCGTTACGTTCCAAACGCTACAGTAAAGATTTTCAAATATATAATGTTTATTTTCAAAAAGAGACAGTACTTACGAAGCGAACAATGATGAGAGTGTGGCAGAGCAACAGCCGTGATGTGACAGAGAGAGAGAAAGGGCGCGGAAGAGAGAGCGCGAGCGAGAGAGACGGGGAGGGCGGGGGAGCAAGGTGTGTCCGCTGCCTTGAAAATGCAGAATTAAGTCTAACCATCCTCATACAAATATTAAAAATGGGAGAAAAAAAGTGGTTTTTATGTTTAATGATCAATTACCTGAAGCAATACAAAACAGACTAGAGAAAATTAAATATTAAATGTTACGATCCAGGCGTTGCCTCAATTTTTCATCAGCATAGTAAAAGTCGTTTTGTGTAATGTCACACCATAAAATGTCGTTCTTATTATTGTATGATTCGAAAGACTTGCAGAGTCGCCCAGACAAAAGCACCATGTGGTGTTACAAAGGTCAGCATCTTCAATAAGCGGTCTTCCCGTAGGAATAAAGAAAGGGGGATGTTCTTTCTTAAAGCTAGCGCTTTAAAATCAGTTTAAATTTACAGATAAGGGCGAGCCTCGCAGATTCTAAAGTAACCATGACAAACCATCCACATGCAACATCAGCACCATCTTCAACAGAGAGCAAACTGCGAAAATCCCTTCACACGGGAGGATCAACGACATGACGGATCCGGTCCGAGCGCAAAAGATGCAAAAACCCCGATTATCGATTTGTCATTCGCTATGACCACAAAATACGTCTATAAAAACCTGGCCAATTTCATCTGGACTGACTTAACACACCGGCGTATGCTCCATCAATGTCTCACACTTCTAGGTTTTTCCACACCGGCAAACCGCGTGCACGTGAAGCGTTGCATGCGTCTGTCGCCACACCACCTCGAGATTTCTACGATACAGTGCACATCATGCATAAATGGACAAATACACTGAAATATATTATAATTTGATTAAAGATAAATGATTATTGTGCATACTTAAAAACAAGTAGCTACCGGTAGATACAAAAGCAATCAGATTTATTTGCACTTCCTTATCGATGTAATCTAAGTGAAATGACATGCATGATTTTTTTTCTTTAAAAAAAAATCAGTCTATGAAGAAAAGCAGGCCCATGATGTCTCAGTCACACACCCAACAGTCGGATTCACTAACATCCTACGACTAATACACTTGTTAGAGGGAATAAAATCTGTGGTAAGGTTTATGAACACAGTTTAACTTGATCAATGATGAATCGCTATTAAATACAAGTGTTTTGAGTTTGTAAACCGGGTTGACTTACCTCTGTGGCACACTGAGTTATTGTCTGTCCAACTGCAGCAGTCAGCCAGTGAGCAAACCCTGACAGATTCTTCAGCGTCCTGCTAAGGGAGGATGGCGCTAGAGAGCAAGAGCAAGAGTGATGTCAGGAGCATTTGTGTGATGTTTGCACACAAGTACCCGCATGCTGTGCTTTGTATTATGTCTTATTTGACATCGTATATATAATAGATATATCATTTTATTTATGGTCAGATGCTTTCTTACCGTATGATGACAAAAACACCTTCAACTTTTTAATGCCTTAAACGTAAATCCTTTTACAGTGACCTTTAAATACTGTGTGAAGGGGCAAATGCTGTTTTTGGGGGGGGAAATGTATATATATATATAATGCATATTATATATGTATATAAATTAATGAGCCCCCTTAGCAGCTCTCTGGAAGTTCTTCCCAGAACTCAGTTTCCCAAGATTCATTATTAAGATTTTGTCCAAAATTAGTTAAGTTAAAGTTTGCTGATGTGATTAAACTCAAATGTGATCATAAAGGTCAAATGTGGCCATTTCAAAGCTCATATTTGAAAATGTGCGCTGAGGGATCAGTATTTGTCTGTTTATGCTCTTGGTACATTTCTATTGTTCCCTAAAGGATATTATAGCTTAAAGAATACAAGTGCCTTCGCTAAAGGTTCTCTAAGATGTTTGGGTCAGTTTGACTGCTCTCAATAATTCCAGATTCTTGCTGATTGTAATATAATTTCTGCAACATTTCTGTTTATAAACACTATGCTTTATTTGTACAAGGCCCATATATTCTCACAGTCTACACTGTAATGAATTGCTGTAAAAATTACAGTATTATTTTACAGCCGCTGGCTGTTTTTTAATAATACAGCATATTGCTGTAAACTGCAGTGCATTCTGGGGTCACGTGTTGGTTTGACTCAAATTTACAGAATATTGTTGTAAAATGACCCATCGTAATTAAAAAAAAAATACAGTTACTGTAATCAGAGAATACTGGGAAATTCTGTAAATTAAATTACAGTAACACTACTGTAAATTTTACAGTAACTGGCTGGCAACCCCGCTGCCAGTATTATACTGTACAATTTACAGTAATTTTTTAACAGTGTAATCTTAAACAAACATATGATAAACACACAAACACTGCATCATCCACCCCCCAAATTCATCCCTATTCCCCAGATTTACATACCAAGCCAAGTCCTTCACCTGGACACCTTCACATAAACAGCAGAGTCCTTGTGTCTTTAAGAGCTCCTCTGTTTAACCGCTGCACAACCTGCTGGTGTTTCCTCCAAAAGACAGAGAAATTGCAAAATCAAATGTATTGTAAATTCTCCTCCTTCCTAAGCAAGTACCTTCATCTCTTTCAAGCACAAATACGATAGATTGTTGGCTTTTTTAGAATATGAAGAAGAGTCAACTCTACTGATGTTGTCAGTGTCCTTGTGTTCTTCAGAAGTGTGAGATGCTCGACTGAATGCCAACAGATTGCTTGGTTGAGGTTGGGCTTCGGTGGGAGTTGCTCAGCAACCAGCCCACTTGTGAATGAGTTGGCATTTTTCGTACATGATATGAGAGAGAAAGCTGAAGGCCGGATTACGTTTGTTGCATTGACTTGTCTTCCTTTCTGTGTCGGATTTTTAAACCTTTCAATTTCAGGATGCTTTAATACATACACCTTTGATGTTTCAAATGATGGTTCTTTCCTACATAAGATAAAGTCTGGCTTTCACAAACACTTTTGGCCATTAGATGGCGTCTCAGTTCTGCCAGTGTGACTGGTTGTATGATCTTCCTCAAGGTTGTATCTAATTTTTGTTCTTCAGCAAAAATCTGACTTTAATAACATTACTTGTTTTGATATTAATGAATTCCCACTGGCTTAATGAGAAATAAAATCCATGTTAAATAAAAATATACCTTTTATTTTTTATCTAGTTAGTTTTGTTTACTCTACTTCAATTCTGTTCAATTAAAACTGTAATAAAATAAAGTATTGTAATATATGTTTGAAGTAGTACTTAAGTAGATTGTTGCATGTGTCTTAAATGTTGTAATTTTGTGTAATTTATAAATTACAACTTTTTGTGCTAGTTGCCTATTTATGTTGTTGCATAATCATTTTGAGTTCACAATTCAATTCTTTTCAAGTCAGCTCTTTTCCAGGGCAATAGGTTAAAAATAAAAAGTTCATTTTGACCCCTACAATGCATTGTTGGCTATTGCTAAAAATATACCTGTCTGACTTAAGACTGGTTTTGTGGTCCAGGGTCACATTTTAGTTGTTGAGGACTAGGCTTTGAGCCTAGCTTAAAATACTTATTGTAAAATAATTTAATCAGATGCTGTAAGATTGTTACTCAAGACATATAGGAATTTGTGACTTGTGACATGGAGTCATTTTTACTGTAAGGTATCTGAACTTTTTTCTGAAGTATGGTCTTCAGGTATTCTTTACTCTTAACCCCAAACCTAATAGGGTTTGGGGTTAAAGTTGGCATGAAACGGAAGTTGCAATAGTTTTTTCTTCCATCTTGTGATGTATATCCGAGCGAAAGAGCTTCACAAACAAGAAAACAAACATAGGCCGGGGATTTTGATTTTGTCTCGAGAATTGATTGAATCGTTGCAACAGATAGTAGTGGTTTGCTATAGCTGTGATGTCATGTGAGTGACAGGTTTACCCGCCCTCACGACACTAATTAGAGAAGAGATATTGCTGCAAATGCTGAAATTATTTTGATGAAAGATTATGAGGCCAATGAATTTAAAAAAAAAGTGTGCACAGATGAATCTTTTATGATGATACTTCAATATAAAAGGTTGTACTTTTTAGCTCCACTGATTAGGTCCAGAAAATTTAAATGAGCTCCACCCATTGCCTCTGCAGTAAGCAGCGTCTTGTTTCGTGTTGTTGAAAATCTGTTTCCTGAGAATAATACACCATGACTACATGATAGTGTAGGGCCCCAGTCAGACAAAATGAATTTAATATTGTTATTCCAACTGTGGTTATAAAGGTATCCTGGCAACCTAACAGGAAGCAGCAGTTTATTTCAGGCTGTAGGTATATTTAGCATGAAAATCTTCACAGTGATAAAGTACTTCTTCTTGTACTTCTGCTTATAGACTGTTTTGTGACACTCTCCATGTGTCGGTAACACAATAGTCTGCTCTGCCTCACTGCTTCTCAATCCTACAGGACACAGCTGAAGTTAATATGCTATTTATTCATCATTGTGTTGAAAAATCAAAGGAGATGCTTGGGTCCCAGTCGAGCCCAACAATAAGGGAAACAAAATGACAGCATCTCCGTTGCCATGAGCCACAAGGACACACAAGGAAAATACAATAGCCTTTAGAGAACTGTTCTGGTCTGTAAGTCAACACTTGTCAGCTGTGGACCCATACATGTCCATCACTAATCCGTGAGAATGAGCTGTCTATAACATTACCAAGTGTGTTTACAGATAAAAATCAAACCACTCTTGAAGAGGTTACCAGATTCTGATCTGGTCAATCGAGGCATCTGGTGGTCAGATATTTCTGAATAATGGCACTACTTTCTTGTCTCTTGTATCACACATTGGACACACTTTCTTGTTTTATACAAACAGATATTTGTTGATAACTTTGAGAGAAACTTTTTCAAAATATTGATCAAAATTTTGTTCCCTGTTAATTGGGTGAGCATCTGTAAAAATACAGTATGATCATTCTGGCACAATCAAATGACAAATACAGTAATCACATGAAGCTCACTAGCAACAATAAATAAATAAATAAATTACTCCAGTATGATCCTTCAGAAATCATTCTAATATCCTGATTTAAAGCATTTATGTATTCCCAAGAATCATTTATTATTATCAATGTTAAAAATAGCTGTGCTGCTTAATATTTTTGTGAAAATCATGATACATTTTTAAGGATTCTAAGCAATCAAAAATAAAAAAAACAGCATTTTTTAATGGATTTTTTGCTAGCGATGTAAAAATCTTTACTGTCACTTTTGATCAATACATCCTTGCTGAATTACCTGTGTCTGTGCGACATTTCTTGTGGTGGCAAATAAAATGATATCACTGGATAAGAGACAAACACATCCAATTATCTTTCAAAAGTTTTATTTTCTTGCAAATAAAGGTCAAACAGTCACACAGTGACTCTCTGTTGCTGCAGAGTGTGTGATAAGGAAGAGAGGGCTTCCTCTCACTTTTATATCTTTATAACTTTCAAGGCTGATGCCTCTGTCCAATTAAAGTTTCTTTTACCTTATGAGGATCATGTATACCATTGTTCTATACGAGTGTATTCTTTCTCTTCTCATATAGTGCACATTTCTTATTGTGTGACACAATTATTATATATGTCTAAAAAAATCAATAACTGTTGTTTGTTCAAGCAAAAGGTAGAGAGGCATGTGAGATCGCATGCAATCCTCATAAAAATGAACTACATCCATCACTCTGAACACTACAAAAATGCAAACATAACACAATGTTCCATAAGTATAACATAGTAATAAAAAGCATACATATCACTAAAAGTAATTCCACACATTGAAGCTGCGAGTTTAATTACTTCAAAAACAGTGATGTTACCACCACCTCCTTGCTGAGTAATATAATGTATCGATTCAGTATAGTGAGGCTAATTTAGTAATTCAGTGACAACCAGTTTCTGTGCTACTGAATGTTTCTGTGTGAGTGACGTACGTGTGTGTGTGTGTGTGTGTGTGTGTGTGTGTGTGTGTGTGCTTGAATGAAAGCAGGGCATTAATACAGAACTGTGAATAAACTGACTTGAACTACCTGTGAATGAAATGCTTTTAATGCACACCTCCAGAATTGAATATTCACACCAGAGACGGAAAATGGTCATGGTCCTGTCTAAAAGTATTTAAAAGCATTTACCAGATGACTTCAACCAAAAATCAAGAATCAAATCAAGAGGATCTAAAAATGTACTCTCCTAGAACAGAAACCTTTAAAACATTTACACACTTATAATGTGAATTTCCTCTTGTCATTCATCCTGTCTGTACTTTGTAAATCTTTGTAAATTTTTCTTTCCAGCTGTTGCTGTAATACATTTTTATAAGGAAATCTACACATTCAGAGTTTTCTGGCTCCAGCTGTGTCTTGTAAAGAAGATGAAGTTTCAACAGAAGCGAGGTTGAGGTGAGGTCAATTTTAGTTTTGATGTTTGTTAATTTTTTATACCACCTGATTTTAGCCTTTGTAAGCACTGACACATAAAAGTCAATGACATAATTTCATGTGAAAAGATCTGTATATGCTTAATGTTACAGTTGCATTAACCAAAAAATTTGGAAGCAAGTGCATTGATTGTAAAATGGCAACCTATATTTTGGAAAGGGTTTGCTCTCATTTGGCTTGCAACATGAATACAAAAAAAAAAAATGCAAAGACTAAATCTCATACAGGAAAACTAGTTCAAGGGCATTAGAGAGTGGAGAGCTGAGCTGAAGGACCGTTGATAACTGCAGAGGACAGTCACATTAGTGCCTAGGGGGAAAATGTGGGAAGACATTCAGATTCTCACAGTAAACGTGGATGAGCAAAATATTATTGAATTTATCATAACCACCACTGACCTTATTTGTTTACCCAGCCATGATGTGTTTAACAAATGCTGTGGGAGAAAATGAAAAAAGACAAGATTATCAACTGTAAAGAAAAGACATATCGGAGGCAAATATATTTGTGGGAAAAAAAAAACGTCTTGTGTTCGTTGTTCATCAAGAATGATCATGGTAAAAATCATTAGTGATATTGAGATATATTATTACAATTTAAAATAACTGTTTTCTATTGAAATATTTTAAAACGTCATTTATTTCTGTGATGGAATAGCTGAATTTTCATAATTCCTCCAGTCTTCTGTGTCACATGATTCTTCAGAAATCATTCTAATATGCTGTTTTAAAACATTTATGCATTCACAAGAAACATTTATTATTATCAATGTTAAAAACAGGAGTGATACTTAATATTTTTGTGGAAACCGTGTAACGATTTTAAGGAATCAAAAATTCAAAAGAACGGCTTTTTTTTTTTTTTTTTTGAATAGGAGTTTGAAGCTAACTAAATTGCAGCTTTTCAAATGTAGAAAATGATCAGACCTTCATAGTTGACACAGCCATTTGCATCTTCCTGTCCTGCCATCAACTGTTCTACCTCTGATTCTGTCATCTTCTCACCTGCAGGCAAAACATTTGTTTCTGGTGGTGTTAATCTCAGGGTAAATATGTAAAAACCAGGTAAACACCTGTTTTAATCAGTTGCTTATGTTCCAATAAATCTCTTCCTAATTCAACAAAGCACTAACTAGGTTAGCTGTTTTGTATTTACCCAACGTTGCAAGTACATGGCGAAGTTCGGCACCCATTACAGTGCCATTTCCTTCCTTGTCAAAGACTCGCAGGCCCTCAACAAAATCTTCAAACGTGCCCTGATCTTTGGACCTGGACACGTGTTGGAACATAGGCAGGAAAGTCTCAAAGTCAATCAGTTTGGTGTTCATTTCTAGAGAAAATGAGAATAGCAAACGACATTAAAAAATTTTTATAAATTTTAATTGTTCTGTGACAAGCTCAGTTTATTCCTCTAACCCTCAGGTTTGGGTTTGCCAAGTACTTTGATGACCTCAGCATTTGTAGGATTCTGACCCAATGCCCTCATGACATCACCGCACTGGGCGTAAGTGATCTTCATTTCACCAGTAGGTGTTCTGTCAAACAGCATGAAGGCCTCTTTAAATTCTGTGTGGATATTACGATATTGTATTATATGAGGTGGAGCTATGAAAAATCAATTTAGGTCTGTTGCATTTTGCATATGTTTACCTTCAATCTGGTCAGCTGTAAACTCAACCTGGGGAGAAAAGAAAAAGATTTTAGGGAACATTTATAACAAAGTTGATTGATTAGCGTTGTAATTAATGTAAATAATAGTAAAGTGCTTTTTTTTCAAACACTATTATAATAACCACATAATCCAGTGTTGATCAATGATCAATCTCAATGGAAATACAGATGTTCTGTTCGGAATTCTCTGACGAGGCTTTCTGGGGTCATTCAACAAAAGTCAACTGTTCTCCCACTCATAGAGACTAAGAATAACAAACGTCTGTTCTAGGACCAGAGGGAATTACAATGAAACCCCATCCATTTTGTCCACAGGACAGAGAGACCCACTCAAACAAGGGGACTGGAATGCTAATCTGTAAGATGGGATACATCAGCGTGGAAGGCTGTATGACCACATGGAGGGCCCTTCATACTGACCTCAGACAACCGACATTTCTGACCATCAGGTTATTTAAAGTTGCATATGTGGTCTCAGATCAGTTTGAATAACGTCTTCACATAAGCACTCAGCTGAGACGGGAATAGGTTTTGTGTGAAACCTTTTAACCTTATTCATTGATTTGAGCCATGATGTTGTTTAGGGCACAAAATATCACATATAACAAGGTTAGACTAATTAATATCTGAATGTTTTTAACTATAATACATCAAGATGGGAATTTTTTAGTCCTCATAAATGCCATGAATAGGTTTTTTGTTATCAAACCAAGTGCAGTAATGACTAAGAATCTATGAAACATTTTTAAAGATCAGTTAAAGATCTGCTGATGAACAACACAAAATCAAAACTGTCACCTAAATTTGATTTTTGTGTGGTGACAAAAAAAAAGACAAAAAAAAAAGAAAATAAGCTTTGTGTCTGTGTCCTCCTTATGAGTTTTAGAATGTAGTTACTTCAGGTTTTTCCTGTGTTTACGTATTTTGATGATCTATCTAACACTGATCTTTTAGTGAAATTGCAATACAGACAAAACTGTAAGTGTACATACCTTGATGCTTTTTGGGTCAAACTGAGGCTCCTTGGGTTTCTCTGGTTCAGGAGGGGGCACTGGCTTTGCTGCCTCCTTCTTCGGTTCAGCTTTTTTAGGAGCCATTCTTGCACCAAGATGATTAGCAGGAGGGTGTGAGATGGGAAACAGGGATGATTATGAACTTCAAGAGGATTTATACCCTCCTCAACACTCCCCAACTGCATCAAGAGGGTTGGTCCATCCCAATATCCTCCAAACAAGGACAGGAAGCTTAAGTGTTCACAAGCCAAACCCCTGAGACAGATGCATGATGGTATTCGCATGTTAAAATCGATGAGAACCAGTACAGTTCATAATTATGCTCTCAAACTTTTCAGCAAGATATTTAACTAGAAACTTTGGAAACTGTTTCAATAAAGAACCTTTAACATCCATAAAACCTCTTTAAAAAAAGAAAAAGAAAAAGTTCTTTATAGTGCAAAAAAGTTTCTTCCGATTATTCTAATATTTTTTACCCAAAAAGTTCTGGGAACAGAACCTGCAATTGACTTTTCTTTCTTATTGTGACGTGTATCTGTGTGAAATGGCTTCTTGAACAAGAAAAAATGTAGGACACGATTTGATTTTGTCCATTGGGAATTGATTGGATGGTTGGATCATTGTGGTTTGCAATTGCTCTGATGTCATGTGAGTGACAGGTTGCTTTGCCCTCAGACCACTAAACACATCGCAGAGAAGCAATGTCGTTGCAAGAGGGAGAGGAAATTATTTTGATTAAATATTTTGAGGGCACATGAATTAAAACAATAATGATGTGCACAGATAAATGATTTATAGTAAATACTGCAATCTCCCATAAAATCTCATGCACATTTGTATGTATGGTTTACAAAGGTCATTTACTGATCATGTATGTGAAAGAATAAAATATTTATATTAAATATTAATAAGGTAAAGTGTGCAATTGGCAAAATCAGGCTTTTTTTAAACAGGCTTCTTCAACATTCCCTCTGTCTGTCCCTGGTAAGTCAAACAGATTGTCCCATCCAAAATTCATGCTGGTCTGAATGTTCAGATAAACACAGCAATGTTTTAAAAGACCCAGTTTTAAACTTTTCAGAGGAATCAACTTAAAAATGCCTTACTTAGTTATCTCTGCATATTATTCTGCGATAGGAGCATTTAAAATATTACGCACTTCACTTTTAGTAAGTCACTGACTACAATGATCAAGAAAACAACTGAAATAATTCTGTATACAGTTTCTTGTTTAGATATTTGTTGTTTCATTTGACAGCCCTCTCTCTCTTTATGAGTTTTAAGAAATCAAGGGAATTATTAAGGATAAACAAAAAAAGTTACTTTTAAAAGTAATGTATTGCAATATTGCATTACTCCCTAAAAAAGGTATCTAATTTTGTAACTTATTACATGGGTGACTATTGTTACGTCCTATGACGTTTTTGTACTGATTTGGGGGCAGTTGTCTGTGTTCTCTCCCTCTCCTGTGCTTTTGCTCTAACAGGTGCTGATTGCTGGCACCTGATGCTCGTTTCCCAGAATCAGCTACAAAACAGTCAGGAAAGAACAGAGAGGGAAGAAGAGAGAGACAGAGCCACTTTTCTCCCCATGAACCTTCCCTGCAGCCCCAGACATTTGTTGTCAGTTGACTTACTAGTTAATAGTTGGTGTAGATACTGAAACCTGTGGTAGAGTTCCAATTATTACTGCTGTTATGCTTTTGCTTAAACGGTTAACGTCAACTCTCAATGTTGCTGACACCATTTATAGCCTTTTTATTTTGTCTTTTGTTAAATATCCTTTATTTGTTCGGAGGAGGGTGGCATTTTTTCTTTAATCTTTTTTCTCCTGTTTTTGGGTAAGGTATAGGGAGTTAAGGAAGGTTTTTTTTGTCTTTTTGTTCCTTTTGTTTGTTATGATAGGCAAGTTAGTTTTAAAATTGAGGTAGTTGTGTTTTGTTTGTTATGTTGGCTATGCCCCCTCCTGAAGTCTTCCTTTTTGTGTTTGTAACAACATTCCTAATAATAATAATAATAATAAACATTTTGCAATAATTCTCGGATTGACAGAGTATTTAGTGCTGGAACTGGGAAAGCGAAGCTTCATGTGGTCTCTCCTCTCATCTTTTTTTTTGTCACTATTTTCTCTTTAAAACTGCAGTAAACCAAGGACAGTCTCAAACCCGTGGTTTCAAACCGCTGGTGTTTCTGAACCTTTCTAAAGGTTCAGAGTGTCTCTGTATATTGCTGCATTCATCTTTCCCTCGATCCTTACTTGTCTCCCAGTTCCTGCCATTGGAAAACATTCCTGTATGATGCTGCCACCACCATGCTTCACTGTAGGGATGGTATTGGCCAGGTGATGAGCAGTGCCTGATTTCCTCCAGACATGCTATTCAGGTCAAAGAGTTCAAACTTTGTCTCATCAGACCAGAGAATTTTGTTTCTTTTTGTTTTGCTTGTCCTCCTGGTGGGCTGTAATGTGCTTTTCCCTGAGGAGTGGCTTCCGTCTGGCCACTCTACCATTCAGGCTTGATTGGTGGAGTGCTGCAGAGATGGTTTTTCTTCTGGAAGTTTCTCCTCTCTCCACAGAGAAACCTTGGAGCTCTATGTGAGTGACCATCGAGTTCTTGGTCACGTCCCTGACTAAGGCTCTTCGCCCCCGATCACTCAGTTTGGCTTGGGAGCCTGCTCTAGGAAGAGTGCTGGTGGTTCCAAACATCTTCCATTTAAAGATGATGGAGGCCACTCATTGGGACCTTCAATGCAGCAGAATTTTTTCTGTACCCTTCCCCAGATCTGTGCCTTGATACAATCCTGTCTTGGAGGTCTACAGGCAATCCATTGGACTTCATGGCTTGGTTTGTGCTCTGACATGCACTGTTAACTGTGGGACCTTATATAGAGAGGTGTGTGCCTTTCCAAATCATGTCCAATCAACTGCATTTAACACAGGTGGACTCCAATCAAGTTGTAGAAACATCTCAAGGATGATCAGTGGAAACAGGATGCAGGTGAGCATAATTTTCAAAGTGTCATGGCAAAGGCTATGAATACTTATATACAGTACATGTTATTTTTTTCGTATTTTATTTTTAATAAATTTGTAAAGATTTCAAACAAATTTCTTTCACATTTTCATTATGGGGTATTGTTTGTAGAAATTTGAGGAAAATAATGACTGTAATCCCTTTTGGAATAAGTCTGTAACATTACAAAATGTGCAAAAAGTAAAGCGGTGTGAATACTTTCCAGATGCACTAACCATTCAAGCTAATTTAAGGCATTAAGAGTTTTTTTTTCATAGGAAAAACGTTTAAATATGAAATTTTGGTGACTTTTCTCTAGTCATGTAACACAGATCCCCACCACCACCCATTTCTACTGCATAGACAGCCAAGTTCTATTAAAAGCCCATCTTGCCAGCAGTGAATATTCCCTTTAATAATAAGTACATTTACAATTTAGGCACAACATTGCAAATGAAATGTCTATGAGCAACACAAAATGAACGAATACCTGAATAAATCATTGTGGTTGACCAGTCACTTGTTTTGCTTCTAAATAAATCAGTGTGGTTTAATTAATAAGAGAAATACACTAGTGTCAGTTTGAGAGACAGTTTCAGTTTAGAGGCAGCGTGAGTCTGAGAGGCAATGTCAGTCTGAGAGACAGTGTCAGTTTAGAAGTAGTGTCAGTCTAAGAGGCAGTGTCAGCTTAGAGGCAGTGTAAGTCTGAGAGACAGTGTCAGTCTTCGAGGCAATGTCAGTCTGAGAGACAGTGTCAGTCTCAGATACAGTGTCATCTCAGTGGCAGTGCTGGTAGCAGAGGTAGTGTCGGTCTCGGAGGCAGTGTCGGTCTCAGAGGCTGTGCTGGTATCAGAGGCAGTGCCAGTCAGAGAGGCAGTGCGAATCTCAGAAGCAGTGGGAGTCTCAAGCACTGGCAAGAGAAAAGAGAAATTTTATTTGTATCAGTATTGTGGTTACTAAGATTAAAGTAGTTCACATTTGGTTGATTGCTCTGTTGGGGGAAAAAATGTAATTCAGTTTGTCTTTAAATATCAAGCTTGCCCTTTCTTCATTAAATCATGAACCAGAAATTAGTGTCGAAGTTCACCATAGTTGAGTCTGAGTCTTTAACCAATCGAGTTTGATTCAAGTCTGAGTCAAAGAAGGCCAGTTAAATACTACTGTATGTCATTAAATCAATATCTTAGACTTGTTTTAACTTTAAAAACTTGGAAAAGCAATGTCAATTTAAATGTAACAACAGTAAAACTCTACTGTCTATTGCCATTTTTATTTTTGATTTTACATCATCTCATTGTTTCCTGCTGAACAATCTTTTTGACGTGGCTATGAGGGATAGACTTACAGTCTTTACAATAGCATGCAGAATGCAAAAAGCTCAGATCACACATAACTTTCAAAACTCATAACTTTAAAAAAAATTTTGCCTACTGAATTGTTTTTTTTTTCTGCTGAGTAAACCATTAAACATGTTTTAATTTAACATGTTTAACTTTACAGCCTCATTCCTGTCAAAAATTATCAAGGTAATGATCAAGGTTTCACAGCCAACAAACACTTTTGCCTGAAAATGTTGCATTTTAATCAATAAAGATCTTTGATCTGATCGAAATGTTGCTGTTTTATTTGGCAAACAAAAGAAATGGCGAAACGTATTTCATTGTTTTTTAGCATCAGAGATTCAGATATTTGAAATGTGCAAGAATCCAACGTCACAGTTTCCTCAAAAAGTGTCAGCAGTGCTTGAAGTAGACCAGTGTTGTTGACATCGGTGTAGCTACTGAATTTAATATATGCTCGTGTTGCCCTATCATTTTCATTTTAAACATTTTTCTAGTTATTGCATCCTTATGTGCATAAACGATGTTTATTAAATGCCTTTTTATATTGTATTTTTGAAATTGAATTTAAAAAATGACAAATCAAATAAATAAAAGTGAAGAACCGTCAGCTTTAAAACTTGAGTAACAGGTCTTTGGTAATTGTTAGGCAATAATTTGAATATCTTAATTAACTGAACATTTTATTGCTGACAGTAGATATAGTATTTCTTGTGAAATGTTTATTATATATAGGCCTACAAATTAAAATGTGATAGGCAAAATTAAATTGATCATAAGTGACAGCTGTTACATGAAATCACTTCTGGGTCGGGTCTTCAGTTCAAGTTCATAATAACATCCACAGCTAAATCTTATGTACAAAGAAGCGAAACAATACAACACAATCGACAAGACCCGACAAAACACAGGGACGTACCCTTAGTTACACAGTTGTGGTCAATAGTTTACAGACACCTTACAAAATCTGCAAAATATTGATTATTTCTTCTTTTTCAATAAAATCTGAACAAAAAAGTGTAAAAGGTGACCCCGTTCAAAAGTTGCCTGCATAATATTTTGTTTTGTGATGAGTCCCTTATTCGTCCTAAATAGTTTAACTGTCCACTTTTCCATCATCTTCATCTTCCATGCATATCTGAACCTTCTTGGGGTGACTGACATTTATATCATGGAGGACCAAATCATCTAATATGAAAATATGAATGAATAAATGTTTATACAAAGAAATGAAAAAATAAATTGTGCTTAGAAATAAATGCATACAGTACAGTCTACAAAGTCTTTCTCTCTGTGCTCCACATGAGGGCAGCATTATTGTAGAAGCTGCTAATGCAGATTTGCTACTGATTATTCAATTGGAGAAAAGTTATTTGAGAATTGAAGGTGAAACATACAAATTTACCTTATTATTTAGTTTAACATGGTGTACTAAAATATAATGTCATGTATGATTGAAATATATTGAAACTCTTGATTAGTTTAACTGTTAAAGTATTAAATTCGAAGTAAACATTATGCAAACTATTAAGCCTTTTTCAATACAGTAAAGTGGGAAAAAAGATGGGAAAGTGGGAAAAGCAGCTGTCGATATCAAACAAAAATAATATATTTCATTTGAAGGATCTAAAGATTTTCAATAGCAACCTGTGTGTTACTTTAAGAGAGCAGTCATATCTGTGTTGTTTTAATTATTTATTTGTTTTTTATATGATTTAATTTTATAATTATTTATAATCATTAGTCATTGATGTAGCTGCCATTCATTTATACATATTATTATTAGTAGTATTTAATTTACATTATTTATCATTGATTCATATTATTAATTTATATTTGTATATTTTATATTACTTATTATTTCTTTTTTATTGTTGTTTAAATCTTATGATTGTGGGGATGTTTAAGGGATGTTTGTCTTTTTGAGTTAGAAATAAGAGAATGTCAAGGTTTTTAATGTCACAGGAGGATGTTGATAATTTTCCATTGTTTTTTCCCTTGGTATAATAAAACTTGTTTGAATTGTACTGGTTAGACAAAGTCTGAGCATTGAAACGTATGCAACCAAGAGTATTCAATAACCTCTGCTCTTTTTATTATCATCTCTTCGTCTCCTGCTTCTTCTCTTCCCTGGCTTTCTCAGTCAAGCTGTCAGGCTGATAGGACACATCTTCTGGCAGGGATTCGCCATCCAAGGTCGGACCTAATATATTTGATATTTCTGCTATGGAGATCCATCTGATCTAACATTTTGACACAATCTAACAAATTTTAAGAGTTTTTAATCATTGTGTATGAACTACATATACAATTAAAATCTAACAACTACATGCCCTCTTGAATCTTTAATATAACAATTTGCCCCTGATGCGCAAATCTAGTGTTCTAGTGTATTACTGCAAATGACCAGTAGGTTGAGCCGTTGTGCTGTCAGTGGACTATATGAGATGAAATGACAGGTGTTGAGACAGGTGGATAGACAGCTTCTGTCTGAGAATTGGGTTCAAGCTCAAGTCTGTTAGTCATATCTCAATATACACATTTAAAGATCTATTTTAGTTTCCTGTAGATGCAATGTCACTCATACCAATCAGAACATTGCTTTTTTTAAATATATCAATAATTTGTTATATTATATTATATCATATCTTATTATATTACTTATGAGGATCTTTCTGAATTTGGCATGGCAAAATTCACAGTATGATAAACCTGACTTGTGTTTGACCTCTCGAGTAATATTAAATTAATGCTGGACAGCAATACATTATGTCACAGACTACTTCGTGTCTCAAGTCCATTACTGAGTTTTCATTGTGAATTACAACTCTGAATGCGCTATTGTTACTTATGATGTAGTAAATTCTCTACAAAGCCTTTTTGTATCGGCAAAAGCCTTTTCTTCTTCCAAAAATCTTCTGGAAATACACACACAAGACCAAATGAAGAAAGAGAACAGAGGACCTCATCATATGCATGAATGCAGTCTATTCATTTAATTTCCTGTTTTCATCTTCAGATATTCAGAATACATGACTTAATGCAGTTCATCATAGAACATTGTGAAACAAAACTCCTCTATTCTCTAAAAGACAAATTCCATAAAGCCTATAGGCCTGCATACTCTGAATTATAGCCCACATATGGTATTAACACATTACATTCCCTTCATGTCAGTATACGGTCAGCGTTCAAGAAACCTGTTTCTCAAAAGGGAATATTTTGATTAATCTCAGTGAGTTGAATCCTTTGACCAAATTGATTCCTTCGCTGATTCTTTCAGTGACTTTTTGTGTCAGGAGGGAGTCATTGAATTACTCCCTCAACCGATCATGACCAAAATGCCATCTTTTATTAAAATTGTGCATGTCGTTCTCGAACTAAAAAGTTCAGTTCCTCAAAGGACATTGATCAGTCAAAGGGCGTATTTGTGAAATGAAATGCTCCTTCAAAGTCAGCACTTTGTAACGATTTGCTGAAAACGCCGACTTGCCCGTGAACAAAACCCTTCCAGACATCAGAGAGTCAAGCATTGGCTGTTGTCACTTCTGGGAGGTCATAAATTAACGTGCTCTCAGAAGGCATTCTTGGTTACCTTTTGAAAGGGGATCATATCCCAACACGGGCAAGGAGAAAATCTACATCATGTTAGGTCATGGTGTTGTTGCAATCATTTGACAGATGGCATTTGAAGTAATAAACAAATTCAATACAGCTGTTTAATTTTAAGCCATATATAAAACAGTTAAGCAGGCTAATAAAATGTTCAAACAAGCTCTTTATTGAAATCACTGCCACTGTCCAGAGTTTGTCTGAACACAGTTGTTTATTTAATTCGTTAAATTCGATTTTTCTAGATGATTTCTAGCGTCCACCTACAGCATTACACAACCAAGACCTGCCTTAGCCTATTAGAAACTTCTTCCCTCCTGTCAGCGTGTTAAGGTATAGTAAACGTGACTATTATCCATCATAATGTTTCAAATCTAATTCAGTTTGGTCATAACCCAATTTCTAACCCCCAGGAGTGTGACAGTTGGGAGAAGTTGGCAGAGTGTTACAAGTTTAAGGCGAAGTGATGATCCTACCTGAGGCGTTTCTCAGGTTTCATACAAGACACCCGTGCGTAAGCGACAGCTGCCCGGAGCCTGGACTTTCTCCCAGACCAGCAAAAGTTTCAGCGTGGATTTGAACGAACACTAAACTGCGGACCTAGGATACAAGAAAAACCTTTTTTTCTTGCTGAGAAAGGTAAAATAAAATGGTCAGTTTTAATGGTCGGCTTGTACTGGCAACAGCTTTTAGTAAGTTGGTTGGTTGAAAGTGCTACTCTAGAATTTATTAGCCTTGAATCACTTGGCATTAGAGTTTGAACTGTTTGCGTTGTGCTTTTATGCGGCATAAACAGTTGAAAAAGCATTTGCAGATCTTCTGTTGGTCCAAAACCTGAGCTATACCTCACTTTTTTGCCGTTAGAACATTTTCTAAGTGTCACTTTGTCTTGTCAGTTTAATATTTCTTTAATTTTTCTGCTTCTATTATTACATATTCTATTTATATTATTGGAATAATCTAGCATTTACACAGTTCACCTCCTGAGCCTATTGGTTGAAATGAGTGCTCTGTAAGGCATGTTTAATATTTTTACACTTTAAGTGTTTTAAGTAAACTCCTCCAGTTGAATGGCATGATTTATATATATATATATATATATATATATATATATATATATATATATTATATATATATATATATATATATATATATAATTTTCCACAGAACTACTGATTATTATTTACATGGGTGCACTGAAGAGGTCACAGTACCCATTAACTGTCTCTTCGGTTCTGCTTCGTTCAACTGTCTGTCGGATAGTTTTCCTCCTAAAGATAATGTTATTGTAGTTTACTTGTATGTACTCACACTTAATTTTTCATTTAGTTTTGTTTGCATGGTTTGGAGAAAAGTGCACTGATGTACTGAGATAAGATTTGAAATCAGAGCTTCAGCTTCTTCTACAGTGTTTTTGCTGCTTCGCCACAGCTTTGCATGTATAGGTGAGATTCATAATCTAGAATCTTAGAATAGAATACTATAATAAATTATACATTGTCAGAAAAGAGTATTTCCTTCTGGGGTACAACATTGGGCCCCCTCATGGGCCCAGAGCATCATTCCTTATTGACCCCTCAAAATATGGCCCAGCTTGTGGGTGGTTATGTCTCTTATTTAGCAATGTTTGTGAGTGTGACTTGGATTGGCATGAATGATACTATGAAGTTCTGAGTACAACAGTTGAGATAGGAGGAATTAGTGGCTTTTTGCAGGTGTGTTAGCTGACATTATTAATAGAGCTATTTGATTTGTATTAGAGCCTATAGAGGAGGACACACAGGACCGTTTGTGTCAGAGTAAAATATCACATTTTTGGATTATGCATATGCATAAATCTGTGCTAGGCTAGTGTTGATAAAATAAGGAAACAGAGCAGACAAGGCTTTAATGCTCCGCACTACTGTTTTCAAATACGTGTTGTTCATCTATTCCTCAAAGAATCCTGAAAAAAAAAAACTATCACTGTTTCCACAAAAATATTAATCAGCACAACTGTTTTCAACATTGACAATAATAATAAATGTTTCTTGAGCAGCAAATCATCATATTTGAAGGATTTCCAAAGAATCATGTGACACTGAAGACTGGAGTAATGATGCTGAAAATTCAGATTTGCATCACAGAAATAAATTACATTTTAAAATATAAAATAGGAAACAGTTATTTTATATTTTAATAATATTTCACAATATTATTACAATGGTATTGTATTTATTATTTTATTTTTGCGTGTCAATTTACATGTCATTTTATTTTTACATATTATCATTGTCGTTATTTTTTATATATATATATATATATATATATTTTTTTTTTTTTTTTTTTTTTTTTTTTTCGTGTTAAAGTTTACAAGTTGAATTTGAAATCAACTTGACTCAAAAATCTGAAGGTGCATTCGCCTTGGGATTTCCAAATATACAGAACCCAGCTGTAATTTTATAAAAACATCAAATACCTCCAATATAAATAGTTTTTTAGCCAAATAATTGGTAGTTAAATTAAATTTCTCCAGAGAATTTTGTGGTTCTTGACTTATAGAATGGCTTGATTTTGTTTTCAATGTACAAATTCTCAAAACCTTTAGAGCAGTAGTCTACTAGGGACCATATGTTACAGTGATTTAACCATGGTCCAGAGGTGACGTTGGCACGGCGCCAAGGAGAGGGTAGGCTGTTTACCGTTGCCAGACAACTTGGGGCATGAATATAGAATTCATCTTTTATAGCCAAGCTTTATTTGTGGAGACACTTTGAGATGTTGAACTGCTGACCAGACCTGTATATACATATACTATCTCTCCCTACCCTTAGATAAGGTATTGAGACTCAGATTCACATTTCATTTCACTGCATGGCTGAGGCTGTTTCATGTCACTGCAGGATGTCCATGTAAAACTACTGGCGGGAGATCCCTTTGATCTGGCCATTAGAGCCGACATTCTGTCTCCCCTTGCGTCTCTCAGCATACATATTCAACTCCTGAGACATCCGGCTCTCTGGACTATGTTTACAGACATGCTGAACTCAGATGGTCTAATGTGCGTGTGTGTGTGTGCAGTCAAATGTCTGTATATATGTTGGTGTGAACATGTTAAATTATTGTAAGTGTTTTTAAAAGTACAGTAGTTAAAGACATGGACCCTAAAGTTATAGCTTTAAACTAAAAAAAAAAACAGGATTAGTTGCTTTATATTATATATTTGCTATAGATTAGGCAGTACTGGTGCCTACTTATTTAAGTAACAATACCACCTTTTTGTATAGAATTGAAAGCATCATCTCAATTCTTGTCATTTTGACATTACTCTCAAAATATTTCTAATTTAATCTTGTGATGTTACAACTTTATTCTTAAAACATTATTGCCCGGTTTCACAGATAGGGCTTAGACCAAACCATGATTAGGCCTTAGTTAAATTAGGGCATTTAAGTAGCTTTTTATACTAATAATTTTTATACCCTAGAGCAGGGGTGGCCATCGTCGGTCCTGGAGAGCCACAATCCTGCAGAGTTTAGCTCCAACCCTGATAAAAACTCACCTTCCTGTAGCTTTCTAGTAACCCTTAAGACCTTGATTAGCTTGTTCAGGTGTGTTTGATTAGGGTTGGAGCAAAAATTTGCAGGATTGTGGCTCTCCAGGACCGACGTTGACCACCCCTGCCCTAGAAAAAAAACATTACTTGTGTGCATCTTGAGATAAAACAATGGCACTGACATATTTTAAGATTTGTCAGCCCAAGTTGCTTTTAGTTAAAACAGCTTAAACATGCATTTTAGACTAGGACTAACTAGCTTAAGCCTTGTCTGTGAAACTGGTGATATGACCTTTTCATTTTACAATATGTTTCTGTTGTACAATATAGTATGGGGAAAAACATTAATACTTTTATTCAACAAGGATGCATATTTGTCAAAGGTGACAGTAAAGATATTCATAATGTAGCAAAAGATCTCTTTTTGACATTAATGCTGTTCTTTTGAACTTCCTATTTATCAAAAAATATAAAGCATCTGTTTTCAACATTGAAATCTTTCTTGAGCAAGAAAACAGCATATTATGATGAGTGATTTTTGATAGTGTATGTCAAAGGTTTGGTTCATGTTGTTAACATTCAGGGTACATATTTTGCCATTAAGATGACTTGGAAAAGGTGTCCTAATCAAACTGAATTCACCCTAATATTCATGAGTCAAGCCCTCTTCATAGTAAGATTGAAGATTGAAGATTGCAACTGAACTTGAAAATGCTCGCTGCTAACAGAACAAAAAGTTATTATTATTATTATTAAATTTTTATTTGACATGGACATCACAGTTACATTGGATGAACCATATACACTTGTTTAAGTGTTTTAGCACAAATGCTCATTTTCAACACCAATCCACGGGAGGCTTTTAAGAGAGCAAAAAAGAAGTCATGGGTACATGTCTGTAGTACATGAGGGGGGGGAAACATTTTAATAGCAAGTGTGCTTAATGCAATTTTACAGTTTGCCATGTTATTGAAACTAGAATCAAGAATCATTGAGTTCCATTTGTATTGGCACGTCATTGACTACTGATATCGTAACAACCCTACTATGCAAGCATCTGCTAAATTGTCACCTGCTCTCTTGCAAGTGAGATGCAGGGCTGTCTTTCGGCTGTCGATGGCTTCATCTGCTGTTCTTTGGAATTGAGAGGATCAAATGCATGCTCTTGACTTGAACCTCTAGGCCCTTCAATCCCAGATCTCCTGATACTCATTGCCAGGCCCCACCAAAGCTTGCGACATCTCTGCCAGGCTTATGCCATAAGTAAGAGAGCAAGACATCTCGGGGGGCCAGGTCACCCCCTGTCCCGCGGGCCTTCATTAGACACACAGATCAGGTTGGAGTCTCTGTCTCGTATTAATACCTGTCAGCAGCCCAAACTCCATTTAAGTCCCGACTCTGCTTCCTAGAAGAGACGCCTGCACATCAGACTGCAGACTTGCTGGACCTCTGCATTGACTCTGAAAGCATGGCAGCTTGTCAGGCTGGGATGTGCATGGGAATGGAAGGTTTGATAACAGATTCATTGTTTATAGATTCCCTGGTAAAAAGCCAGGCCATCGGGTCTTTGTGACATTTAAAGATGTCCAGTATTTGAGTTTTCTCAGTTTGGGAGCACTAAAGCAGGTCAGGGACAGTGGGTCATAAGATGACGCCAATACATGGGCATCTTGAGACTGGGGCACAGGGGCGATGAAGTTTCTCACCTCTGGATTTAATTAGTTTGCCCGTTCAACTCAGACGCATGCCTAGCACAAGGCAGATCATCACTTCCGACGCTGCCCTTCAGCACTGGAAATGTATACCATGATTACTTAATACAGATGCATTAATGGTATACATTTCTCCCTTGGAAGCCTCAGATCTTATGCCCACAAATTTTGTTGACGCTGAAGACGCATTCATCTAGTTTGGTTGTCTTTGCAGGGAGATGTTTTCATAGTGGTATAAATGTAGAGTGGGGTCCCAAACTCAGAGACCACTTGTGCAAGTGCAAATATTTTCTAATCTAACACCATTTTTTATATGTTATTATTATGTTATCAGCCTAACAATTTGAGTGAAAAGTTAAAGGTAGGGTAGGCAATTTTGGAAAGGCTAGTAATAGCAAGCAAGCTTTGAAAGCATAAGATCCCACCCTTCCTTTAGAAAATCACACCTCCTCCAAAACGCATAAATGCACACAGCAAGAGCAGAGCCTTAAGCTTCCTGAGAGACGATGTTGAATTAGCTCATGTCACAAAGCACATAACATTACAATAATAATGAACGTAAACAATTTACAGAGCTCTAGTTGTATCACCTGACTGCTACAGATTCACTTTGTGTTAATAGTGTTGGCACAGAAACGCATAAATCCGAGTCTAAGGACGTGAACGGCTCTGAGTAGAATGTCACAGGTTGCTATCTCTTTTGGTATGGTAATTAAATAATTGACCCTTTGCAAACAGTTTGATTGACAGGCAATCTGTCCAAACATAACCCCAAATCTGCCATTTTGTCTGATAAAGCAGTCAGGGGAGTTAATAGATTTACGTTGGTGAATTTGAACTTGAAAAATTGTGTGTCCTCACGTCTTTCTGCGCTTGAAACAACATTCCTTCTGATGTTCATTCATGTTTATTTGATGCTATAAATGAACTAGTATGAAGATATGTTGGTTCACGAGCCGCTTGAAGGAGCTACAGCGATCTGTCACGACACATTTAGGAGCCACTATATGCTATTTATTGTTTAAACTTCTTTAAAAAATTACGATATATTAAATATGAATCTGTTTCATATGTTTATCGACGTGTTGTCAGTGTCCTCTTTGCTCCTGGATGTATTTTTCATGATGTGTGGTGTGAGCGCATGGCTTGTTGGACAAAGCAACAGTAACTAAAGGGGGCGGATCTTTGCGAAGGGTCAATTATGGGATGACGTCAAGTTGTGAACGCACCATGTTTTGGTTCAGGAGGAACTGTAAAAGTGGCTTCTGTTTGTTTTTGGCGATCGGTGGCTGTCTGTCTACAACTCTGCACAGCTTTAAGCAACACGATGATGATATGTGATGTCTGATCGAGCAGGCTTCGCAAAGGTACGGAAATACATACGTTGGCAGGCAGGTAGAGCGTTGCATCATTGAATTCGAACTGAATGCAATGATTGGACGTACATTTTTTAGCCTTGAGACTTCCACAGATGATCATGAATGTTAGTATGTAATTGATTTGTCCGTCTTCTAGTTTAATAACAGCAACACTTGAGTTGCATGAATTCCACAAGTTTGTGTAAAATCTAATGATTTTAGTTGAATGTAAAAATATCTACACTGTCATTCATAAGTTTGGGGTCAGTAAGATTTTTATACGATTAATTGTAATACGTTTACTCATCAAGGATACATTAAACAGGATAATTCACCCAAAAATGAAAATTCTTCCATCATTTACTCAAGTTGTTCTAAACCTGTATGAATTTCTATGTTCTGTTGAACACAAAAGAAGATATTTTGAAGAATGTTTGTAACCAAACAGCTGATGGTCCCTGATTGCTTCTTTAGTATGGAGGAAAAAAATACTATAGAACCGTTGGGACCATCAATGGTTATTCTTCAAAATATCTTCTTTGGTGTTCAGCAGAAGAAAGAAGCTCATACAGTTTGAAAACAACTTAATGTTGAGTAAATGATGACAGAATTTGAATTTTGGGGTGAACTATCCCTTTAAATTGATCAAAATTGACAGTAAAAGCATTTATAATCCTACAAAAGATTTCTATTTCAAATTAATACTGTTATTTTGAGCTTTCAATTCATCAAAGATTCCATGAAGATCTTCAGAAACATATTAAGTAGCAACTGTTTTCAACATTTATAGTAATAATAAATTTCTTTAAGTTTCTTTAGCAGCAAATCATCATATCAGAATGATTTCTGAAGTCAAGTCAAGTCAAGTCATCTTTATTTATATAGCGCTTTTTACAATGCAAATTGTGGCAAAGCAGCTTTACATTAATAAGAAAATGGTGTCATTGTGCAGCTTATTCTATGTATTATTGATTCATTCCGTTGCAAATATCAATAGTTATTAGTCTAGTTAATTTAGGTATATCAGCACTGCAGAAAACAGTGACGTAATCGTCCGGCTCAGCTCAGTTTGTATACAACGGCGCCAATGCAGGCATATCAAAAACACTGCTGAATATCAAGCAAGTGTCCCCAACGTAAGCAAGCCAAAGGCAACAGCGGCAAGAAACCAAAACTCCAACAAATGGAGAAAAAAACCTCGGGAGAAACCAGGCTTAGTCAGGGGGCCAGTTCTCCTCTGGCCAACAGTGAACACTTGTCCGATACTCAGGCAGAGTTACGGGTCATTAAACCGATTTGGAATCGCAACAGTCAAAATATTTAATCTAGTTCCATCTAGTTTAAGATCTTTTTGATCACGCCGGTATGGGACGGTTTGTTGGGATATGTGCCACTGGCTGATGAGTCGGTAAGGTCTTAACAAAGGATGAGCTAGTTAACACAGTCTCCGCCGACACCACAGGGCCACATTGCTGCCGCACACAGGCACAGGTTCCCCGTCCGACCCGGACACGGCCCAGATCCAGCAAATCACGTTAATTGGTAAACCTCGGGATAAGCAGAGAGACAAAAAATTAGCGTAGACGCCATTCTTCTTCAGATGTAATGAGTACATCTGGTGTCATAGGAAATGTTCCCGGTTCCAGCTGACCTGATCTATGCAGCCTAACAATCCTTTAACGGATATGAAGACAAAGTTTATAGTGCGTCATGTGTATGCCAGGTTAAATAGATGCGTTTTTAGTCTAGATTTAAACTGACAGAGTGTGTCTGCTTCCCGAACAATGATAGGAAGATTGTTCCAGAGTTTAGGTGCCAAATAGGAAAAGGATCTACCGCCTGCTGTTGATTTTGATATTCTAGATATTAACAACTGGCCAGAATTCTGAGATCGTAATAGACGCGAAGGACTATAATGCATTAAGAGCTCACTCAGGTACTGGGGAGCTAAGCCATTTAGTGCTTTGTAAGTAATTAGCAAGATTTTAAAATCTATACGATGTTTAATAGGGAGCCAGTGCAGTTTTGACAGAACCGGGCTAATATGTTCATATTTCCTGGTTCTAGTAAGGACTCTAGCAGCTGCGTTTTGGACCAGCTGTAATTTGTTTATCACGCGAGCAGGGCAACCACCCAATAGAGCGTTACAGTAATCTAGTCTCGAGGTCATAAACGCATGAACTAGCTGTTCCGCATTTGTCATTGAGAGCATATGTCGCAATTTAGATATATTTTTAAGATGGAAGAATGCGGTTTTACATATGCTAGAAATGTGGCTTTCAAATGAAAGATTGGTATCAAAGAGCACACCCAGGTTCCTAACTGACGAAGACGACTTAACAGAGCAGCCATCAAGTGTTAGACTGAAGGATCATGTGACACTGAAGATTGGAGTAATGATGCTGAACATTCAGCTTTACCATCAGAGGAATAAATTAAATTTATATTAAAATAGTTTATTTTAAATTGCAATAATATTTAACATTATTTCTATTTTTACTGTCATTTTGATTAAATAAACGCAGCCTTGGTGAGACACTTCTTACAGACCCCAAACTTTTGAGCTGCAGTTTGTAAAAAGAAACTGCAAGTCTGTTTGTAGTGTGTGTACATGTGTGCCATCGCCTGTGACTGTGTGATGGCCGTATATTTGAGATGTTTTATCCTTTCCGTCAGTGGAAAATAAAACTCTGGGTTGCACTAGACCACACCATTGGATGTAAAGTGATCCCTGCTTGTCACAGCAGTAGACTTTAGCCTTAGAGTTTAGTGTGTTCTTGGCTGCTTGGGTAAGTTCTTGATTCTCATGCTTGCTTGGCTGCTAGAACTGAAATTGGAGAAATACAGTCCCGGCGGGTCTATCAGAATGATAAGCCATTGAGACATTCGAGTGCCTAACCCTGATAACATTTCTGAAGAGACATGGAGAAATGTTGTGTGTGTGTGTCCCCATATGTGTTTCCCAAAATGTCCCCACAAGGATAGTAGTATCAGTAAAATCAGTCATTTTTGACCTTGTGGGGGCATTTTTTGGTTAAACATTTTCTGTTATGTCTATTGAAAAGTCCCCATAAAACATGTAAACCAGTGTGTATGTGTTTGCGCATTTTTGTGATTTATGAGGACACAAACCACAATGACATGGGTATGACACTGGTATTACAACTTAAACGTGCAATATGACGACATTTCATGCGTCCTCATATTCCAAATAGCTTTAAAAACATACTATGTTTTATTAAAAATGTAAAAATGCAGAATGTTTTCTGTGATGGGTAGGTTTAGGGGTAGAGTTAGTGTAGGGTGATAAAATGTACAGTTTGTACAGTATAAAAACTATTACGCCTATGGAATGTCCTCACTTTGACAGGAAAACTGTGTGTGTGTGAGAGAGAGAGTGTGTGAGTGTGTGTGTGAGATGAAGACCACATTCTAGAATTTTATTTTATTTTATTACTTCTTGTGTGATAAACAACCAAACTGTATGAAATTCATCAACGAATTTTGAAAAACAGAAATGTTTAAGGTCTAGATAAAAAGTGTGTTCAAAAAGATGTTCAGCTGGTCAGTGATTTATTATTCTTTTGAAATAATGACTGTTTATAATGCAATTACAACTAAATTTTGATATTTAAAAAATGTTTAGAGCTACAACACGAAGAGCAAAAATGTGTATGTTTTGTTGTGTGATTGATGCTTTAGCATTGCCTCGCCACAGAGAAAGATGGGAAATGTAGTGTAGTGTAGTTGCATAGGGCCATCACATCATATCAAGCGGTCAAATGAGTATGATTTCACATAATCAGAAAGGCAAAATAGCTGTTGTTAAGGGTGGTTAGTAATGTCAGAGGTCACAAGAGAGGTGCGTGGGGATACTGCTATGTCCATAACATTTCTGGAGTCCCTTCTTAGTATCAGTGCAGTGTTGGCAGAATTCACCTGACGCTGTGGATCTTAAAATGGTTTTGCTTTCCTCATTAAATGTTCAAGAATAGGATTTGAGGACAGCAGTTGTAGATCAGAATATGTACATGGAGTATTCCGCTCCAGCACGTTGCAAACACACAGGGTGAGGACGCTAGACAAGAGGCGATCGGCAAGCGTCAGGGTGTCGAAGTGTGCTGGAGCAGATGTGAGATATGACTCCATGAGAGAGGGAAAAAAGAAACGAGAACACAATGTGTGCATGTGAAAGAGAACCAGAAGATAGAGGGAGACTTTAGTAAAAGCTGTCTGTGTCCAAGGCCCTTTAAAACCACATTATGGCGTCCCTTTATCAGAGCTACGAGTGGTTTTATGACAGGCCGCTGACGGATGAACGGTACTGTATTTCATATCTGAGAGAACGTTCGAGGCTGTGCGACCCAGCGGCGGCGGGGTGATGGGCTAGTATAGTGCCCACTTGTAGCTGTGACAAAGTGTTGTCATGAACACTGTTGTAATGCTCGCTCAAAAAAGCTCCCTTCGTCATGACTTGAACTAGCGGAGACATTATTCATTGTAAGTTATCTCTGAATACTGACTGATCTGATTCGTAGGCCCAGTTGTGTATTTTTTTGTATTGCTTTAGTCAGTCAGTTTTTGGTTTCTTCTCTTTTACTCTCCACTTGTTATCCATTTAAGAGTTTTGTGGCTCTTGATCCTTGTTTGTTAGCTTTGAGGCTATGCCTCAAAAGTTGATGACGGTTCCCTTTTGTGCTCAAAATGTCTTTCTCGTGACCATAAATATTGATGGCTCATGTTGCACTACACAGACTTCTGTCCAATCACATGCTTTCAATGGTGAGAATGTCCCTCCTCCAGCAACTGACTAGCAACTAGCAAATCCTGGTTAAGATGAAATGAAAGCCTATTGTCAGTTTAAAAAAAGCACGACTGTTCAAAAGTGTGTCTCATTTTGTTTTAGAAGTCTCACAACGGCTGCATTTATTTGATCAAAAATGCCGTTAAAATTGTGAGCTATTATTAAAATTTAAAATCATTTTTGAATATATTTTAAAATATATTTTATTCCAGAGATGGTAAAGCTGAATTTTCAGCATGAATACTACAATCTTCAGTGTGATTCTTCAGTGATCCTTCAGAAATCAGTCTAATATGATGATTTGCTGCTGGAAACTGTGATACATTGTTCAGGAATCTTTGACGAACAGCTATTTTTATCAGTAATGGTGAACTTTGTTTTTTTTAGCATCCTTGTGTTGTAGCATACTTTGTTTTTAATGCTTTAGATCAGTGTCTTCTAAATGCATAAATGCAGATTTTATGCCGTTTACGCTGCCATTCACTGCTGTGTTGTTAAAAATAGCCTTGTGGAGGAAACAGATATGATATCTATGCAATCAAATATTTCACTAACAGAGCTTTGCAGTAGTAGCTCACTTTTGCTTATGTAATATCTCATATTTGTAAGAGACTGAGAACGTGTGAGAGGCTCAGAAATATGGTCTGCCGTCAGTCCTCCACATGATACGGTACATCGGCACCTCTTCGCAAACATCCTGTTTTTAAACCTCCCCTCTTCCCTCCACCTCCACCTCCCTTTGAAATGGTACATGCCTGTGGTTTCCTTCAGAGCCTCTCAAATGATCCTTGCAATGGAGCCAAAGGCCTAAAGCCATGCAACTTTGTTTCCGGAACAGAATAGCCTGATGCTACAGTGACACCTGTTTCTTTGAGACGGTCTAGTGTTGTAGACGACCACCCCGCTGCCCCGCTCTACCCTCCCTCGTGTGGCACGTCCTGAGTCACTGCAGATCTGTCAATGTGTATGAACTAATGCATATTTTGTAGGCTACATGTCATTGGCTCTTCTATGTGTTTTGCTAATCTAAGTTCATTGAAGTTCTGCTGTGATGCATGCAGATGTAGACAAATGGGTGTTTTGTCCACTTTTATGTTCTATGGGCTGATGTTTATTTCAGAAAAAGCCAGTTTGATTGGCTTAAATTCTTTAACAGGAGAATTCCAATGTCTGAGCATTCCAGCCTACATTTTAGCCATTTCATCGCTGGTTTATTTTGTTTTTTTCCCACTCATCGCTATACTCAGATTACACTCGCACCATCCAAGTGAAGATGGCATTTCGAACCTTTACAGTATGTTGACTAAAATCTAAATGTTGTGTTGAGACAAGTATGATCTCCAACAGCTTTTGGAATTGTAAGGCCATGTTACACGGCACGACACTCGCTGTTACTGACCCAATTTAGATATGGTGCCCCTGTGGCATTGTCAGCACAGTGCCTAGTGTAAATCCTCATTGACCCTATACTGGCCCTACATAACGGATGCCTTGTATTGCCGGGTGAAAACACTTGTTGAACATGTTGCCATCTGGATCTTCACTCCTGTCTGTTTATTGTTAGGTTGGATGTATCAGACTTTAATGGCCTGTTTGGATTGCGTCTGTGTCAGGGAGACGCTAGTTCTCAGGTCTCATCTCGGCCCCCCTGGCTTCACAGTATATGGTGCATAGCAATTCTGCACAAGTAGAAATCGTGTCTCTGATCTGCTGACTTTGAGCTCTGGTGGCCCGGTTGGCTGTCACAAAGTCTGACAGTGACACAATCCTTTAAGAACCATTGATGGGACATTCTGTTTATGCCGTTCCTTTAAAAGAGAAATAATAAAACTGTTATAACATTACATTATAACATTGTTATAACATTTTTAAATATTTTTAATTATAATGTGTGCGGTCTGGTATATGCATCTCAGAATCTGAATGCTGAGTTTTTTGAATATGTGTGTGAATGTTGTACTTTTACTCAGGACGCATTAAATTAAAAAAAAAGTGTAGTAAATATATTTAGAATGTGACAAAAGATTTTTATTAATTATTTATTGATAAAATCTGTTCTTTTGAGCTCTCTATTATTTAAAAAATCTAGAAGAATCTAACATGAATATATTTTATATACAATTTTTGATTTTATATTTCTATTTTTCCCAAAATAATATTTTTGCAAAAATAAAAATACAATAAAATATATTATATATTATAATAAAATATATTATATATATAATATAATAAAAATATATTATATTTTATATAATATTGTGTTTAATATTTTATCTTTTACATATATATATATATATATATTATATATATATATATATATAGTGGTAGGTGATTAAATGTAATCTGGATTACATTATCAGACTGCAAAAAAAAAGTACTTGACGCTGAAAAAAGAGATTGTTGGTTTAATTTAAAAAAGTAAGTTACCTGGTTGCCTTAAAATTTGGTTTAATCAACAGAAACTGAAAAAATTATGTTATCTGAACCACATTAATAATTTAAGTTAATTTGGCAAAAGAAAAAATTTAATGATAACAAATCATGAAAATAATTTTATAATTAGATTATATTACATTTTAACATATTAATAATTATTTTTATAATAATTTATTTTTTAATATTTTTAATATTCGTAATCAGTCTACAGTTACATTTTTGATTACTTGATTACATATAATTCTTACAATGGATTATATATAATTCTTTCTTATATTATTGATTCTCTCTGATTCTTATTTTTCGCTTTTTAAATTTTCCTTTCTAAAATGCACATCACTTATATACATTCAGAAGGGCTTCTATTTGTTGTTCTAGCTGCACTGCGTAACAGGATTGACCACCTCACAGACTCTGTTGTTGCTCCACTGACTGTCGATCGCTCTTTTGAGAGAGAGAGACAGATGAAGAAAGGGAGAAATAGCAAACCAAAGTGTGCGTGATCAGAAGGAGCCCATTCTGGTGCAGTGAAGCCCAATAGTTGTGGGAAAATATCAGTCATCATCCATCTCTGGCAGCCTGAGATGAAAAATAACCTACAAGAGCATGTTTGGAGCAGGGAACAGTTGAGGTGGCTTGCAGTCCAGTACATGTAACCCAATCTAACGGGTTTACAGTCCCCTCGAAGGCCCTGTCCCAAATGGAGCACTTGATGTGCATTTGCAGTCTTGCAAAGGCCGTCGCAAGTCTGAGAAGTCCACTACACTGTAGGGTGTCCCATTTGACATTTTAGGTTTCAGAGGAGCGTTATGTATCCACAATGCAGTCAAAATGCAGACAAAGTGTGGAATTGAAGCAGGACCCAAAGGGCTCAGGGTGGCATTTGAGGAGGTGTCAGCTTGTGTAGTGAATCTGATGTGTGAGGTCTTGATAAGTCAGAGGAAGAACACGAACAGAGATATTATGAGCTGCAGTTTGTCCTGAACAAAAGGGTACAGAAAAGTAAAATGAGTCCTCATTGTTTTTTTTGAATCCAATATAAATTCATGTTCTAGTTACACTTAATGTTACAAATAATCATTACTCACACTATCAAAATAATCATTACACACACTAAAAGTGACATTTCAGATTTTCATCTATTTTATTTGTGAACTGTTCTTTTTAATAGTCAACATATTTTTAGATAATCAGTCATCAAAGCTCTGTTAAAACTGCTGGTGTCATGAGTTTAACAGACGCAGATGTGCCTTTAATCATCAACCTGATTGCTCTCTAAAAACCCCTCAGGTCATCTCAGGTGATTTTGACATGACATAAAGGGTGAGTTGTTTACTTTTTGATTTAGTCTTCCCATTACTGTCATTATTTGTTCTTTCAGACTGATTCGCAGATGTGGAATCATATTGCTATAGAAGCATTGCATCCTCTCATATTAATTTTTCCCATTCATTCTCAATTCATTCTGCACACACGCACACACACACACACACAGACATAAATATATATATATATATACACACACACACACAGGGCCGAACGCAGGGTTTCATAACACAGAGGTCACAAAATAGAGTTTGCTTGGGGAGACATTTTGATTCCCCTGGTGTACAAATGTGCATTTTAAGACGTTTGAAGGCCAAAAAATTGGGAAAAAATATCTTTAAAACCATGTCAATATAGCATACATTATTTGTCAAGCACAGCGCAAACAATGCAAAATTCACGTTTCAAATCACATTTGTTGCTGCAAAAATTACATATACCACATTAGAAAATACACTTATATTACCTAAATCACATAATTGACATAAAATTGATAATGTTTGTTATAGTATCTTTTTAATTTGTTATCAAAAGGTGTGAAGAATGACACAATCATGAGATTTTGTGTAGAAAAGAGTTTTCTGCCAGTACAGTAAATGTTCTCACTGTGACTGAATCTTTACTGTAGTTCACCTTTATAAGGGTGAGTTATAGTAATGTGGCAGTCTCTACCATGGTATTGCCTCTGTTTACAGTATCACATGGTATATGATGTAAAATGATGCCATCTGTCTCCCTTCTTCTGATGCGTCTCTGATCAATCTGATGTTATACAGACATTGACTGTTTCTTTTCCCTTGTCCCGTTCTATGTTCACAAATTTCAATGCTTCCATTGACATAATGATTTTATACTGTATAAACTGATCTCTAAACCCACCCATTACAGAAAACTTTCTAAAATGTATAAAAGTTTCATTTTGTAGGATTTATAAGCTGTTTTCCTCATGGGGACCAAAAAAATGTCCAAACAATGTCTAAAATGCCTGGTATTACCATCCTTGTTGGGACATTATGTTCACAACACAGTGTTTACTAGGACCACACACACACACTTTGAAAAGATCAATAGCTTGTAACGTAAAAAGAATTCATTACATTTGGTTATCCATATCGCAATTTAGTTATCCAAACCGCAAATAAGTTCTATTGAAACTGAATATGGAATCAATATCTATAGAAATCTATAGATGTACCAAATGATTCATTGATTAACCATTAAGTTCAGTTGGATTAAATAATAGAAAAATGTATTAAACAAAAAAAAAAAACTGTAATACATTATCTAATGTTTAAATAATAACAGTAGTTATTATTCTTTGTTAATATTAGTTAATAAAAATGCATCTGTTCATTGTTTAAATATTAAAACCCTATCTTTAACATTTCTATTGTAAATAACAGCAGACAAATATTAAATGTTGAGATTTTCTTGCACTTTATGATCGAAGCGTCGCGCTGGGATTCATGATCAGCATTCAGCAGCTTCTGTGAACATAAAGCCCACCTACTTTGATTTGATTGGTCATTTAATAATTTTTATATTAATGAGCGGTGTTTGACCGCTGACAGCTTAGATGAGGTCGGTAATCTTGGCATCGTTTAATATATCCGTACAGCACCAAAGTAGACTTAATATTAGGCATTATTATTTCACAACTTTTATTATAAACACCGGATAGATAGATAGATAGATGATAGATTGATAGATTGATAGATAGCTGAATAGAAAGCCAGAATGATCGAGCAGTGGGCGGGGAGGAATTTAGCTGGAGGCAGGACTTGTTTATCATCACAATGTAAGCGAGCAAACACACGGCAGGAATGAGTAGAGTCACCAGTAACCCGACGCCATACGGGGTGATGGTCTACAGCAGCTGCGGAGGTACCGCATGAGTCTCAGTCTTCAGTCCCTCCAAACTTCACAGAACGACGCTTTAAATCATAACAAATTCGTTAAATTCACTTTAGCACTATCTGAAGATCCCAAACACCTGTTTGCCAGAGGGTGACAGCTACATGAATCACCGGCAGGCATTCCAAACATAATAGGCCTCATTAGAGAGTGTAGGTCGTATCACATTCCTCTCAGAACAGGTGAGTCTGTGTTATGTAACAGTGGAATGACCCTGACCAGCGCTTTAAGGAGCGGCATAAACACAGGTCTCAACACCCAGCACATGGATCAGTGGGCAGATTCCAAAGTGTGTCAAAAGAGATCCATAGATGTTCTAAGTACATTTAATGACTAAAAGATGTTGGCATCACCAAACATTAGACATTATGTTTTAGTCACAGAAATGTTCTGTTTTTATGAGAATGATGCATTTGTGTAATTATGAGAATGATGCATTTGTGCAATTATTGAATTTGCAGTTTTATTTAATATTTAAATTTTATATATAAAATGGTCGTTAAGCAGGCAGTAGGTCTAGACAGGCAGCATATAATCACAGTCCAGTAAAACAGGCAAGGGTCAGGGCAGGCAGCAAGGAATCAAACAACAGGAAACAGACAGGGTCACGACAGGAAGGCAAGACAGGGATTAACGCTCAGAAATGCACACCGTGGTAATACAAGACCTCGCAAAGAAGACAAGACTGAATGCCACTTAAATAGTACAAGTAATGAGCTGCAGCTGGATGGGGTGATCAGTGTTAAGGTACGGGGCTGATGGGAAATCTAGTGTGAAGTCTGTAATGGGTCACTGATGGGAAACAGGTGAGTGTGTGATTAGTTCCGGTATGATTAATTGTGGGAAATGGAGTCCGATGGTGTGGCACTACTTCAAGGTGGAGTGCCCTCTGGTGGTAATCCTAACAGGTACATTATTTGTAGTCAACCTACCTATTATACAAATAAAATATCTACTCAGATCGTGTTCGATTTTTTTTTATCCATGGATATGAAAATGATGTGAAAAGTTTTGTTTATATAACTATGTAATTTTTGCCCCTAAGATGCTTAAAACTTTATACATTTGCTAAATGATAGAGGAATATGTTTAATGTTTAGTGTTATTAGAAATGCATAGAAATATGGATTTTTGAGGTGAGCGTTTTTGTTTTGTAATCAGTCTCATATTACTAAATTATATCAGATTTTGGCTTCAAAATATAATGATTGGTATCGACCAAAATGTTTAGATCACATCCCTATTTATTTTTTTTATGTTTAAATATGAAATCAAATATATTTCTTGGATCAGGGCAGAAAATAAAGGTGTGCTCAGGAATATACATCATTCTCTCAATATCTTTCAAAAATATGATAGCAAGGACACTGTAAAAGTGACTTTTTGGCTTTCACTCCTGTAAAGACAGGCAAATCAGATTGGGCCTTGCTGTTTAGATATTTTTGTGTGCAGTATTAGTCACATGATCATTGAGTTATATTTGATCAAATGCCATTGAAATAGAGACTGTATTTCAAAAATAGTAAATGTTTTTTTTTTTGTTAAGCAGCTCCCTGCTGGGTGGATTTGGCACCAAAACACACTTTCTGGGCAGTGCTCTTCACTCCATGTACGTTCATGTGCAGTGAGTCATTGCCTCGCTGAGAGTTTAGCCGGTGTGTGGAGTCTGCAAAAAGACTTGAGTGGGGCCACTTAAACTGCATTGATGCAATTTTATTGATTTTTCACATTATGATTTCTGTGAACAGGTGCAGAAATGTAAGCTGGCACATATCATAGCATTTGAAATACATACTCAAATAACAATAATAAATGTGGTGAATTACTAAAATCAGAACTTTTATAAATGATAAATGATACTTCTCAACACTGCGTAGTGTTTCTTCTAATTGTTGTGATCACATTTGACAGAGAGGGTTGTCTGGTGCAAATCCCTTGAAGTGGAAACTTGTTCAATTCTAGTTGAACTCGCCTTCAATCGAATCTTTGTGTGCCGAATTGTTTTCTTACACTGAAGGGGCAGGGTCTCATCCTGTTCCAGCTGGACTCAAAATTAAAAAAGCGGCACATAAACTTCAGCACACAGTCTGAATAGCATTCTTCAGTTTGCCGAGAGCTTTTAAACTGTACGCTGAAACTGGGGACACAGCAGCCATGCCTAAGCGAAAGATAAACCTGATGGAGGTTTGGCGTAGGAACCGTGCTGCTCACCCAAACAGAGCTAAGAACCTAAAACTATGGCCTCATCAACTGTAAGTTTGAAAACAGGTTACTTGTTGTGTCAATATATGTAACTTAATTGCGACAGATACTCATTTTTGTGTAGCTCAATCATAGTTTGTTGTAACGGTGCTGTGCAAATAAAGATAAGGTTTTAAGGTTTTATTAAGGTCAAATAAGGTTTTTATTGTCACATTTTTCACTTTGCTATGTTTTGAAAAAAGAAAAAAGATACTAGTATGTAAGATTATTTCTCGTAATCTTGACTTTTTTATTAAAATTATGAGGGAAAAAAATTCAAGCAAAAAAAATTAAGATGACTGTTTATGTATGTGTGTGTTTCTTTTATGAATATAAAGTTCAAAAGAACAGCATTTATTTAAAATAGATTCTTTTTTTAGATATAGATGTCTGTAATATCAATTTTATGAACTTTGATCAGTTTAATACATTTAGGTATATAATTATTTAATTTATTTTTAATTTAAAAATTATAATGATTAATTACTCTAAAGAAATCTTACTGACACAGATCTTACTGAAATTTTCGACGGTATATAAAATGTCAAATATTTAAACAGTTTCTGAATATCCTGTTCTATTTTTTATACAAAAAGGCGCTGTTTACATTTGCAGAATATTAAGACGTTATGACAAATGCTATTTATAAAGTAAATTATAATATTTTATGTTTAAATTTCATAATTAAATTTTTTAATTAGTAGAAATGTAATTAATTGTTACTTGTTTAGCATGACTAAATATGAATGCTGTACAAAGAATTACAGATGGTCTAATGTCTTTCAGAGAAGGTTTTTACGGTACCACAAACTTTTCCTTTTTCTCTTTTCTCTATCCCTGCAGGGCACAATTGAGAGACCCCGAAGTGGTGGCAGCCCTCGTTCAGCAGAATGTCAAGATGGCACGCCTACTCCCTCCCACAGGCACCGATGTGTTCCAGCCCTTCACTTTGGAGTCGCTCGCCGAGATCGAGCGGCGGATGGCAGAAGAAGCCGCCGAGCAGGAAGAGATGAAGGCCCAGAATATCGAGGTGGCTGAGGAAGATCTGCCCAAACCCACCAGTGATTTGGAAGCAGGAAAGACCCTACCGTTCATCTATGGAGACCCTCCACCAAAGCTCCTCAATGTTCCTCTTGAAGAGTTGGATCCATTCTACAAATCAAAAAAAGTCAGTAGCAAAAGCAAAATACTAAAGTGATGGTAAAAATATTTAAAGGTCTACCTTATCAGAATAATAGGTATTCCACAAGAGATGTTGTGTCCCTTTTTCTGTTTTGCAGACGTTCATCGTGATCACCAAAGGGAATACAATATACAGATTCAATGCTGAACCTGCCTGCTACATTCTAAGTCCCTTCAGCCCTGTTCGACGAGTAGCCATAAGAATACTCATACATTCATATCCTTCATATTCAATATAACCCATGAAAATAGTACATTATTTATATATATATATATATATATATATATATATATATATATATATATATATATATATATATAAAATAAATGTTCTCCATCTTTTCTTTGATTTCCATATGTTTTAATTTGACATCTCATCTGAGTTTTCATTTAGAGGCACAAATCATTCCTTCTAAGTTTCCTTTACTCAAAACAAATTGTTTAGCATGTTCATCATGTTAACCATCTTGTCAAATTGTGTGTTCATGACGATGAGCGACCCTCCAACCTGGAGCAAAACAGTAGAGTAAGAGTTGCACCATATCTCCACAATCTATTCCAACATTCCTCAAATACACAACCACAACTATGACACAGCTACTGTACCTACATTCTTACCTATCGTTCTATCTATCTTATCCATATATAACCATTATATTACATTATACATTATATATCTATCTATCTATCTATCTATCTATCTATCTATCTATCTATCTATCTATCTATCTATCTATCTATCTATCTATCTATCTATCTATCTATCTATCTATCATTCTCTCTGTCATTCTATTTTTCTGTCTATCATTCTATCGTTCTTTCCATCTGTCTGTCTGTCAAATTAGTTACATAATTTTTGTTGAATATCATTTACTTATACCTCTACTTCCTTACATTTGAATTTCAGTTCTGCTTCCTGTTTGGTACCTCAATTCAAATTTAATTTAAATTCAGGAATTCGAACTTAAAGGTAGGGTAGGCACTGTTTTTCATAAACACTTTTTGTTATACTTGTTGAAACTCTCTTCACATCCTGATAGCAATAGAAGTGGTCTAAATATAAAAAAAATGAACATATGTCTTCTGTAGAACCTTCTCAGGACCAAAAGTCTGTCCGAATGATACGATTTTCTACCTGCCTGTCAACATATGTATTTCCGTAACTCCACACACCCTGCTCGATCAGACATCACATATCATAGTTGCGTAAGGCTGTGCAGAGTTGTAGACAGACAGCCACTGATCGCCAACAACAAACAGAAGCCGAATTTTACAGTTCCTCCTGAACCAAAACAATGAGCTTATGCTCCGTTAACACCATGTCATAATTGTCATAATTAAGAGATGGCAACCCATGACGTTTTACTGAGAGCTGCTCAAGTCCTTAGACTTGGATTTATCCATTTCTATGGCAACACTATCAACGCCGAAATAAATCTGCAGCAGTCAGGTGGTACAGCTTGAGCTCTGTAAGTTGTTTACGATCATTAATATTGTAAAGATATGTGCTTTGAGACATGAGGTAGTTTAATGCCGTTCTTGTGACGCTTTGCAGACTCTGCTCAGGGTGTGTTTCCCAAAAGCATCGTTAGCTATGGTCGCAAGATCCATCATTATCAAAATAGTTCAACGTGTCAGTGTTTCCCGAAACCATAGTTCCAACAAACATTCGCAAACAGTATCGCAAAGTTGTGTGGTTGGAGCGACAGCTCTTGGCCTGTGGTTAGAAGCATAGTTTCTTGTTTTTATTACATGTGAACTAATCCTTATCTTGAGCAAAATTAGCAAGATGACGTTCAGTACAATTTATATCTTTTATTTTGAACATATACAAATGTCATTGATATATTTTAGTTTGTTGAGATTTAAATTGCGTTTGTGCTCTGGTACGTAAGAACGAGCCTATGATTGAATCTGGAAATAAAGCAAAAGAACTGAGAAAAAGGAGAATTAGTCCTCAGATGCCATGTACGTAATTCCTAGCAAAAACATCTAGCATTAATTCGATCTCAAACAGATTCATTAAAAGAAGTTATTACTCCACCACCTGCGTGACATCATTAACCAACATGACTGAACAACAAACTTGTGACAATATGGTTTCGGTAAACAGTCATGACTAGCTAGTTGATATTTTCAACGGTGCATCATACTATAGTTAAGCACCGAGTTATGTTGTTGTATGGGAAATGCACTCCTGGATTTGTGCGTTAATATGTTTTTGGAGGAGGCGTGGCTTTGGAGACACTCTGGACCTGTCCCAAATGGCACCCTAAACACTAGTCCACACTTTCATGACGCAACGCCACTTTAAATGTCGGGAAGAAGTCTGCAGCCAAGCTTGCGTCAGTGCGGGCTTGGCAAAAGTTTGCATCGAGGGCACGTATCATGAGCACGCTTCTGAAACCTAAAATTACAAATTGGACACCCTACAGTCTCATGGACTTAACGGACACTTGCACACGACAGCCATTGTAAGTTCACACGACCAAAAGTCCATATCAAGTGTGCTATTAAGAACAGGGCCTCTGAAGGGTGGGACCTTATGCTTTCATAGCTAGCTTGCTATTGCTACCCTCTCTGAAATTGCCTACCTTACCTTTAAGACATTCTTTAATGGTCTTGACATAATGTAAAATATGAACAAAACGAGCTGACCTGCAATGTAAAGTGAATGTTATAGAGACACATTTATAGACCTTGATTGTTTATTGTGCAATTTGGATTCTCGTAGGTACGTTTTCACTGGCATCTATACCTTTGAGGCATTGGTAAAGGTGCTTTCCAGAGGCTTCTGCATTGGTGATTTCACATTCCTACGAGATCCGTGGAATTGGCTGGATTTCATGGTCATCAGCATGGCGTAAGTATGACCCTGAATGAATATAACTTGAATATAAAATTAGTGGCTAAACAAGCCAGTGCAAACATTTGTTATGGCTCTAAATTTATTGATGAATGTGAAAATTGCATGTTAAGTCCAAAGTGTTATAAATTATAAATCCTTCAATTAGTATTGTGGATTGTTGTGGATGCAAATGGATTGTTCAGAAAAAGATTGGAGCTTTATTTTTAACAGTAGTTTCCGTAATCAGATGCCATTCCAAATAGTCAGCATAGTGTGCGACTAATCAGTTTTTGCTCCGTCAGGATATGTGGCAACCAAATTAGACACAGAAGCATTGTGAAAATACCCACTCAGATGTGAGAGGTCAAAGGTCAGTGTGTTTACAGCATCACCAATAGTGTAATGAGACTGGTCGCAGGTCCTGGTCCTCAGAAGACAGCCCTCCTCAGCTTCTCCATACGCCTCTCCAAGGTCCACCCACATCTCCCTTTACAATCACAGCCTGGCTGAATGAAAATGTTTATCCACTTGTAAATTGAGATCACTTACCAGACCTATTTTTAGCAGTTTCACACTTTGGTCCTCCTCAGGACACTAAAAGACTGCAGTTTGATTGTAACACTGAAGGTGTGCAAGAACTTTTGAGGTCCTGATACTGTTCTGGAAGACAGTTATTATTATTCCCTCTCTCTATTATGTTATGTTTCTCTCTGTCGTCATCCATAGTATTCATTGGCAATAATACCAAGTATTTTATATGTATATAGGTAAGTATGCATGTTATCAAAAAAGTGAATAAATGTTATTTCTGTTGTATTTCCCCCTGATGTCTAGGCAATTGAATCCTCAATATCAAAAGTGTATGAACAGGTTGTTGATGAATATTTTAGCTTCCTATTGCAGCTTATTTTCATTTTTAGATTTACATTACATTTATGCATTTGGCATTTAGTAACTTACATTGCCTTCAAGGTACAGATTTTTTAGTAGTTCTTGCTTTCCCTGGGAATTGAACGCATGACCTTGGAATTGTTAGCACTGTGCTCTACTGATTGAGCCACAGAAATCAGGAGTATTTAAAAATTTCACATTTCATTAATGCTTATATCTCTCAATACTTTCTTACTGTACTTTAGTAACTGTATGATGTGTTTCTCATGGCTCCTGTTCTGCTTTTTCATGAATTCAGTCGCCTGAAGTTCACAGACATCATAATTCAATGCTGTGATCCAACTGCCCCAACAGGCATCTCACTTGCTATTGGTCCATAGTATACACATAATGATGCCATTTGGCTTCTGTGATCGACTGTTGCACTCAAGCTAAATATAGTCTACACTGAACATATCTCTTACCCCAACAATTTCAACACTCTTCAGAAGACTCTACAAAACTGACTCTACAAAAATATGGTTTAAGAAAGGTCACGTCTATAAAAGAGATTTGAATGTATACTTTCTTGAACCATAAATACTCCTAAAGGAAAACGAAAAAAAAAAAAAATAAATTGCACACATTTATCCATCAAAAAAGAGTTTTTGATCAATGACTTAATAGTTGGGATGATAGTTCACGGCACATTAAAAAGGGGATTTTTGCTGCTTGTTGAGTTGTTTCACTTCATCCACAGTTACCTCACAGAGTTTGTGGACTTGGGGAATGTATCCGCTCTGAGGACTTTCCGTGTTCTTCGTGCCCTGAAAACAATTACTGTAATTCCAGGTAAATACAGCATGTTATTTAAGATGGCATCTCATTTGAAACTGAAATGTTTTGTACAGTTTGGGAATGCATCAGCCGAGATTTTATTTAATTGCAAACTCCAGGTCTAAAAACCATTGTTGGCGCCCTGATTCAGTCGGTGAAGAAACTGGCAGATGTCATGATCCTCACCGTCTTCTGTCTCGCCGTGTTTGCTCTCATTGGCCTGCAACTATTCATGGGAAATTTGCGGCAAAAGTGTGTCAGATGGCCTCCATTTGGCTGGAACAACCTGACCATGTTCAATCAATCAGACATCAATGGCACTGAAGCTGCCAACCGCACTTTCAACTTCCAGGAATATATTGAAAGTCCAGGTGACTTGTGATTTATTACACAAGTAATGTGATGTGATATGATATGTTGACCGCAATTTCTGCACAAGGGTATTATTATGAGTGGGCTTGGATACAGATAACGTTGCCCAAAATGAACGAGAACTTGTCGCTTACTGCAGTTACAGTAATTTTAAACTGTTCTTTTAGTGATAAGATCTCCATTCATTTTCCATAGAAAACTACTACTTCGTGCCTGGCCATATGGATCCATTACTTTGTGGGAACAGCTCTGATGCAGGGTATATTTTTCAAATATGAGATTTGCCAACTCAATGATTTGATCATGCTTAAGTAAACATCTAAAGAATGAACATTAAATTGGTGTTGTGCATTATCAACATGGAGAAACCTCAAAGAAATTTATGCAAAACAGTTATCAGCAAACTATAAATATATATTAAATGACCTGATGTTCACAGGAAGTGCCCTGAGGGGTTCATGTGCATGAAAGCTGGCAGAAACCCAAATTATGGCTACACAAGTTATGACACCTTTGCATGGGCTTTCTTAGCCCTTTTCCGGCTAATGACTCAAGACTTCTGGGAGAACTTGTTCCAGTTGGTGGGTATATGCATCCTGTTAAAGTCACATCGATCTTCTTCTTCTTGCATGTGCTAATAAAATGGCATACTGTTATATTTATTATGATTAACAAATTTACTTGAATTAATCCATAACAAAAGCCTAAGATTGTGAGATTCTTACAATTCATTCCAGTAATGAACACAGCTTAACATGAAGTGTGGATGCTTGTTTTACTTTCACTGCAGTTTAAAAGCTTGGGGACTGGGTTTTTGTTGTTGTTGTTGTTGTTGTTTTTGTTTGTTTTTTTGAGAAATAAATACTAATTATTAATTCATAATTAATATGTTTTAAGAAATTAATACTTATAAGGACATATTAAGTAAACAAATATAATTCAAATAAATTCTGTTCTTTTGAACTTAGCAAAGAGGAAAAATTTGAATCATGTTTTCCATAAGGTTATTAAGCAGCAAATAAATGCATCCTTGTTGAAATTTAGATTCTTTTTCAAAAATGTTCAGAATTCTTACAGACCCCAAACCTTTAAAGGGTTAATTCACCCAAAAATGAAAATTATTTATTAATTACCATCATGTCATTCCAAACTTGTAAGACTTTTTTTGGAACACAAATGAAGATATTTTTGATGAAATCTGAGAGCTTTCTGTCCCTCCATAGACAGATACGCAAATGACACTTTGAAGCTTCAAAATGTTCATAAAGAGATCATAAAACTAATCCATATGAATTGAGTGGTTTAGTGTGAAGAGAGACTTTGTGACAAACAGATTTAATTGAGGCTTTTATTCACTTTTTTATTCATTAGAAGCTCAACCGAACCTACTTGATGTGGGAGAACAAACCTTTTGTCGAAGCTCAAACGTGCTGCATAGCACGAGAGTGAACCTCATTATTTCTTGCACTTGTCAAGCAAAAATGCTTGAGCTTCCGTTTACCACAACTGATGTGTGAGTTGATGAATCTTTATATGTGATTAAAAGCCTAAATTCAATCTGTTCATCAAAAAGTAATCGTGTCTCCTCAGAATATTTGAATTAAACCAATCAGTTCATATGGATTCGTTTTCCAAAAACTTTATCTTTATAAGCATTAAATTATCAGTTGTGTAGCTGTCTATGGAGGGAAAGAAAGTTCTCACATTTCATCAAAAAGACCTTCATTTGTGTTCCAAAGATGAACGAAAGTCTTACAGATTTGGAATGACATGAGGGTGAGTAAATGATGATAGAATTTTAATTACATGGCAGTTTTTATTCCTCTATGCTTTTGAGGCTTGAGCAAGAACATAAATGAAGCATAAAATGCCATATGTATGCAAAAAAGCACCACTGAAAAGTGTCTTAAATGTTTCAGACACTCCGTTCAGCAGGGAAGACATACATGATCTTCTTTGTAGTCATCATCTTCTTGGGTTCGTTCTACCTCATCAATCTGATTCTGGCTGTTGTGGCCATGGCGTATGCTGAACAGAATGAGGCCACCATTGCAGAAGCTAAAGAAAAGGAGGAAGAGTATGCAAAAATCCTGGAACAGCTCAAGAAACAAGCTGAGGTTTGACCAAGCCTCAGCCGTGGATCATTTGGTTTGTAAAATACTGTTAGTTCTGATTTAATCTGATTTATCTTTTTCTCTCAAGCAGCAGAAGAATGGGATGGTAAATGGCAGCAAGACATCACTATCCACCAAAAAGAAAGGTGATGATGACCAAATGGAGAGCGACTATGATGGGATTGCATTGAAACCCCTCTCAAAATCAAATGGATCCAAAGGCAGTATGAATTACTTGGAAGTCCCTGAATCGCAGATGAGAAAACCGAGTGCAGTGAGCGCTACAGACAATGCTTTAGATGGTAAGTTTACAGTTGTAGTTTAAATGGTGAGTTCAAAAACAAATAAAGAAAAAAACGTATCGTTTATATATATATATATATATCAATACTTTAATCAACAGAGCTGGACAATATTCAAAGGCCATGTCCTCCCTGCTGGTACAAGTTTGCGGACATATTCTTGAAATGGGATTGCTGCGTGCCATGGGTGAAATTTAAGAAATTAATGTACTTAATTGTAATGGACCCTTTTGTGGATCTGGGCATCACCATCTGCATTGTGCTCAACACAATGTTCATGGCTATGGAACACTATCCCATGACTCCAGAATTCGAAAACATGCTGTCAGTTGGAAACCTGGTAAGTACATCTACCTATCAATGTTAACTCAAACCAACAAATGTATACAGGGAGTGCAGAATTATTAGGCAAATGAGTATTTTGACCACATCATCCTCGTTATGCATGTTGTCTTACTCCAAGCTGTATAGGCTGGAAAGCCTACTACCAATTAAGCATATTAGGTGATGTGCATCTCTGTAATGAGAAGGGGTGTGGTCTAATGACATCAACACCCTATATCAGGTGTGCATAATTATTAGGCAACTTCCTTTCCTTTGGCAAAATGGGTCAAAAGAAGGACTTGACAGGCTCAGAAAAGTCAAAAATAGTGAGATATATTGCAGAGGGATGCAGAAGTCTTAAAATAGCCAAGCTTCTGAAGCGTGATCATCGAACAATCAAGCGTTTCATTCAAAATAGTCAACAGGGTCGCAAGAAGCGTGTGGAAAAACCAAGGCGCAAAATAACTGCCCGTGAACTGAGAAAAGTCAAGCTTGCAGCTGCCAAGATGCCACTTGCCACCAGTTTGGCCATATTTCAGAGCTGCAACATCACTGGAGTGCCCAAAAGCACAAGGTGTGCAATACTCAGAGACATGGCCAAGGTACGAAAGGCAGAAAGTCGACCACCACTGAACAAGACACACAAGCTGAAACGTCAAGACTGGGCCAAGAAATATCTCAAGACTGATTTTTCTAAGGTTTTATGGACTGATGAAATGAGAGTGAGTCTTGATGGGCCAGATGGATGGGCCCGTGGCTGGATTGGTAAAGGGTAGAGAGCTCCAGTCCGACTCAGACGCCAGCAAGGTGGAGGTGGAGTACTGGTTTGGGCTGGTATCATCAAAGATGAGCTTGTGGGGCCTTTTCGGGTTGAGGATGGAGTCAAGCTCAACTCCCAGTCCTACTGCCAGTTTCTGGAAGACAGCTTCTTCAAGTAGTGGTACAGGAAGAAGTCTACATCCTTCAAGAAAAACATGATTTTCATGCAGGACAATGCTCCATCACACGCGTCCAAGTACTCCACAGCGTGGCTGGCAAGAAAGGGTATAAAAGAAGAAAATCTAATGATATGGCCTCCTTGTTCACCTGATCTGAACCCCATTGAGAACCTGTGGTCCATCATCAAATGTGCGATTTACAAGGAGGGAAAACAGTACACCTCTCTGAACAGTGTCTGGGAGGCTGTGGTTGCCGCTGCACGCAATGTTGATGGTGAACAGATCAAAACACTGACAGAATCCATGGATGGCAGGCTTTTGAGTGTCCTTGCAAAGAAAGGTGGCTATATTGGTCACTGATTTGTTTTTGTTTGGTTTTTGAATGTCAGAAATGTATATTTGTGAATGTTGAGATGTTATATTGGTTTCACTGGTAAAAATAAATAATTGAAATGGGTATAAATTTGTTTTTGTTAAGGTGCCTAATAATTATGCACAGTAATAGTCACCTGCACACACAGATATCCCCCTAAAATAGCTAAAACTAAAAACTAAAACTTCCAAAAATATTCAGCTTTGATATTGAGTTTTTTGTGTTCATTGAGAACATGGTTGTTGTTCAATAATAATATTAATCCTCAAAAATACAACTTGCCTAATAATTCTGCACTCCCTGTATTAAAAACTGTTTATTTTCTGAGAATATCTTTTGCCAACATGCAGTAGCTGATGGCTTCCTTGAATCATGTTCTTTTTCATTTCCTATGCAGGTTTTCACAGGTATCTTCACAGCAGAGATGGTACTAAAACTTATTGCGCTGGACCCATATTATTACTTCCAGGTTGGCTGGAATATTTTTGACAGCATAATTGTGACCATGAGCCTGGTGGAGTTGGGCTTAGCAGATGTTCAGGGCTTGTCTGTGCTGAGGTCCTTCCGTCTGGTAGGTGAAACTTGATTGTATGGCCAAAAAATTCTGTCATCATTATTAAGCTGTCATCTTAATATTTTTGTGGAAACTGTGATACTCTTTTCCAGGACTTTTATTTGAAATATATATATATATATATATATATATATATATATATATATTTTTTTTTTTTTGTAGCATAATTTCATGTATCCTTGCTGAATAAAAGTATTAATGTCTTTAACAAACAATACTTATTGACTCAAATGGTAGGTATTATATATATATATATATATATATATAATATATATATATATATATATATACAATGAAAAATACATAGACTGAAATTGTTGAAAAAAGCATTGTTGCTTTTGCATTATAATAAAGAAATATAATACATTTAAACAGATTCTATGTACAAAAGTTGTTTACTGGACCAAACTCTTCATTGAAATCATGACTTTGTCGGTTACAGATGCGTGTATTCAAGCTGGCAAAGTCTTGGCCAACCCTAAACATGCTGATAAAGATCATCGGTAATTCTGTGGGTGCTCTTGGAAACCTGACCCTTGTCCTAGCCATTATTGTCTTCATCTTTGCTGTGGTGGGGATGCAGCTTTTTGGAAAGAGCTACAAGGATTGTGTGTGTAAGATTTCTGAGGATTGCCAGCTCCCTCGCTGGCACATGACAGATTTCTTTCACTCGTTCCTCATCATTTTTCGTGTTCTGTGTGGGGAATGGATCGAAACAATGTGGGACTGCATGGAAGTGGCTGGCCAAGGCATGTGCATCGTCGTCTTCATGATGGTCATGGTTATAGGAAACCTAGTGGTAAGTGTATTAACTCCATCTTTGATAGATAGATAGATAGATAGATAGATAGATAGATAGATAGATAGATAGATAGATAGATAGATAGATAGATAGATAGATAGATAGATAGATAGATAGATAGATAGATAGATAGATAGATAGATAGATAGATAGATAGATGATTGATTGATTGATTGATTGATTGATTGAGGTTAATTTTATTTACTCCATATATATACAAGCACTAAACAGCCACCAGTGGGATTTCCGTCACACTTGTTCTTAGAGCAAAGGCCTTATCTGATGAGATAACAAAAGCTGGGTGTCAAACTAAGAGGAACAACCAGCAATGATTTTTTGTTTTGAATCCCAAGAGTTCTGAATTGCAAAAAAACAACAGCAGCAAAAACCATATATATCTGTTTGGTAAACATTCACATTTCATGCAGTATGTTCTATTAACAGTTTTGAGGTGACCGACATAAAAAAAGCTTCTGTTTTGGATCTGTGATATCCACCCACAAACTATAAATCCTCAAAAAAATATAAAAAATTGTCAATTTCTCTTGAAAAACTCGACATCTGCGTTTTTTTTCTTTGTGGTAGCCATTTTAAATTTTAAATCCCACAGGAATAAAAACTCAAATTAAAAAAGGGGACATTCTTATTTTTTATTTGTATTTTTAATGACAATAAACTGAATCAGGGCTATTTTCATACTCTTGCATTCTTTAATGCCACATATCCCTATTGCAACTGTACAGTTTAGTATGTCATTGTATTTCTTCTTTGCATTATTACAGTTTTTCTCATTCTCTTCCTGAAGGTGTTGAATCTCTTCCTGGCTTTGCTGCTCAGCTCCTTCAGCGGGGACAACCTGTCAGCGTCTGATGATGATGGGGAGATGAACAATCTGCAGATTGCCATTTCTAGAATCACAAGAGGCATTGACTGGGCAAAGGCCTTCATTATCGGACATGTGAGACAGTGTCTGGGCCTGAAGCAAAAGGAAGCAGTTGTGGACGCAAATGAGGAGGGTGATTCTAAAATGGCCACCATGAATTCCAGTCTGTCCTTCATCAAAGTACCAATAGCCAATGGTGAATCGGATTATGATGATGGCAACAGCTCTTCTGAGGATGAAGACGAAGAAGGCGTCAATAAAAATACTAAAGTGAGTTTTGTTCCGTGAAAAACTCTGATACTTAGTGTTCCTAAAATCTAATATGAAAGTTGACTCAAATTCAAAACTGGTCACCAGAGTATCACTGACATCCGTCCATCAACACCTCTTGACACCTAGACATGTGTCCCAAATGCTGCGACACCTGCAAAGTCCATCTGGAGCCCCATGGGTCATCTTGTTTAGAGAGTATGTCTATGGAATGGCAGAAACCATGTGACACAGTGACGGGGCGTGGGAAAGAGAACGGGCACAGCATGAGTAGTTATCTTACTGAACAATGTCCTGAAGAAGAACCAGCATAAAGCACATCCATGCCTATCAAACTTTCTAAAATGAATGCACTACATCAGTGCTAATTAAAATGCATGTCTTACCAATTCAAGTCGTACATTTTCTTTCATATTTGTTTCGTTTAAGCGCGCTGGCCCTAAGTTATTAGGCGACTGCTTGTTGGCATGCCACTGGATCAGGTAACACAGTTCATATGTCATGCCTTCATGTGTCACACAGCCCGGCATTTCACATCCAGATATGTATCAGAGAGAGGGAACACGAACGCAGTTATACTCAAATCTCGTGTGAACAATCAAATAAGATCTGTAGTCAAATCAGAACTGTAAAGGTAACTGAAAACATGATTTAATGTTAGTTTTTTCTTCCTAAAGCCTAATCTTGGAACTTTTAGTCAGGTTAATTGCTTTTTACACACCTATCAGTGACGGGTAAATTGAGAAAAAAATATTCCTTACTGGTTTGAAACTGTTTTTTCATTTGCATTTGTAGTGCCGAAACCCTATTGTAATTGTTCAAATTTCCAGGAATCAGCATTTTTCCCTAAAAGTGATCGGGCAGACCAAACTGTAAGTCGTAGAGACTGGTAGTACTCACACCACCTACAATATCACCAAAGCTCGCCCCAATCGGACTGATGGAGGCGCTAGAGCAGGGGTCTTCAATGTTTTTCAGGGCAAGGACCCCTTAGATGAGCGAGACACGGAGCAGGGACCCCCCACACAAAATATGTCAAACAGCTCGCGATTCGGACTTTATATCTCGCGATTCGGACTTTATGGCTCGCGATTCGGACTTTATATCTCGCGATTCGGACTTTATGGCTCGCGATTCGGACTTTATGGCTCGCGATTCGGACTTTATGGCTCGCGATTCGGACTTTATATCTCGCGATTCGGACTTTATATCTCGCGATTCGGACTTTATGGCTCGCGATTCGGACTTTATATCTCGCGATTCGGACTTTATATCTCGCGATTCGGACTTTATATCTCGCGATTCGGACTTTATGGCTCGCGATTCGGACTTTATATCTCGCGATTCGGACTTTATAGCTCGCGATTCGGACTTTATAGCTCGTGATTCGGACTTTATGGCTCGCGATTCGGACTTTATGGCTCGCGATTCGGACATTATGGCTCGCGATTCGGACTTTATGGCTCGCGATTCGGACTTTATGGCTCGCGACTCGGACTTTATAGCTCGCGATTCGGACATTATGGCTCGCGATTCGGACTTTATGGCTCGCGATTCGGACTTTATGGCTCGCGATTCGGACTTTATGGCTCGCGATTCGGACTTTATAGCTCGCGATTCGGACTTTATAGCTCGCGATTCGGACATTATGGCTCGCGATTCGGACTTTATGGCTCGCGATTCGGACTTTATGGCTCGCGACTCGGACTTTATAGCTCGCGATTCGGACATTATGGCTCGCGATTCGGACTTTATGGCTCGCGATTCGGACTTTATGGCTCGCGATTCGGACTTTATGGCTCGCGACTCGGACTTTATAGCTCGCGATTCGGACTTTATAGCTCGCGATTCGGACTTTATGGCTCGCGATTCGGACTTTATGGCTCGCGATTTGGACTTTATAGCTCGCGATTCGGACTTTATGGCTCGCGATTTGGACTTTATGGCTCGCGATTCGGACTTTATGGCTCGCGACTCGGACTTTATAGCTCGCGATTCGGACATTATGGCTCGCGATAACTATTGCTATAACTAGTGACCAGAATGAGATAATTTCACCAAACTCGGCACATATATGTAAAAGCTCCTTCCGTGTAAAACCACTCAAGATATTTTGCAAAAAATTACATATTTTAGTTGACAGTTTGAATATCTTTGATTTGCTTTTTGAGTGTCCATTCAGCTTAGTTCAAAAAATTAAAATTTCATCACCTCCATGTCACCCAAGTTGTCTTTCTTTCAACAGGCGAAAAGAAATTAAGGTTTTTTAGGGAAACATTCCAGGGTTTTTCTCTGTATAGTGGACTTCAGTGGGGTTCAATGGGTGGAAGGTACGAATTGCAGTTTCAGTGCAGCTTCAAAGGGGTCTACACGATCCCAGACGAGGAATAAGGGTCTTATCTAGTGAAACAATCAGTCATTTTCCAAAAAAAAAAAAAAATTAATATACTTTTTAACCACAAATACTAGTCTTGCACTAGCTCACTTATTCTTCTCCTTCTTGTATAATTCCGGCAATGTAGACGCTGCTAAGTGTATTACTGCCCTCCACAGGTAAAAATTTGAACTAAATTGTACAATATATATAGAATTAGTTCAAACTTTGACCTGTGGAGGGCAGTAATACAAAGGATATTTATTTGTTTGTAAAAATTATATTCATCCTGGAGACAGAATTAACCTGCAGTGTTTTCATCTGTACAGAGGACAAATGGAGATGACTCATCAACCTGCAGCACGGTGGACAAACCTCCTGAGGTAGAACGGGTAGAAGAGGTGGAAGAAGAGGACCCCACCATCCCTGTGGACTGCTACACAGAGAGTAGGCATGAACAATGACTACCTGTAGTAGTGAGTTGTATTCTTGTTAATAACATTTTTGTTTGTCTGCATTTCCAGACTGCATCAGGCGATGTCCTTGCTTGGAGCTTGATGTTACCCTGGGTAAAGGGAAGGCATGGTGGAACTTTCGTAAAACCTGCTACGCCATTGTGGAGCACAGCTATTTTGAAACCTTCATCATCTTCATGATTCTCCTCAGCAGTGGAGCTTTGGTGAGTCAATCAACAAACAATTATTATTTGTTTAACTGAATTTAAATATTTTACATGAATGTTTTTTTCTTTAAATTAGGCATTTGAGGACATATATATTGAACAACGGAGGATGATTAAAATCATCCTTGAATATGCAGATCAGGTCTTCACCTATGTGTTTGTCATTGAGATGCTTCTGAAATGGGTAGCCTATGGTTTCAAGGTCTATTTCACAAATGCATGGTGTTGGCTGGACTTTCTCATCGTTGATGTAAGTATTACTCCATTCCACTTCAACAGTAAATTTCATTTTAAAAGTACAAATAAAATTCATATGCAAATGTTTTACCTTTCATCCGTCTGCGATCCTTGTGTCAAATTTGACTCACACTGAAAGCCATTATAAATTATGGAATTTTTAGTGTACATTTAGTTTACATTACAGTTTATTTCCATGATATCTGTAATATCTTATTTTATAACAGCTTCAGCATTATTCTGCTAAGTAGTTGGATGGTGTAAATCTTAAAGGTAAAATTTTGTTTCACATGTATTTCACAATTAAATTTCAATCAATGTTACTGGAGTAGTGAATATGTCATAACAAATACACTTTTCTCCACTTATATAAAACAATTTGTAGCAGTATTACAGATGTTTGATGTAGTCAACATGAAGACATTTCATGTTATTTTGCACTACTCTGTCTTTTTATTGCATCCCATTCAACACAGGCTGTGAACTCACATTCATAACTCGGGTAAAATATGTTTTCTTTTGCTGTGGCGCTGAAGATTAGCAGCTGTGGAGCACTATTTATTGAAAATATATTTTTCATTATATAGTGCTTAACCTTTTTTTAAAGATTATCAACAGAGTCCGTTAGTTCCTCAGAAAGCATGTCACAAAAAACATTTGAACAAAAATTAAATATTGAAATAGAGTAAAAGATCAATGTTGGGATTTTAAGAATCACTATTGAGATCATTCAAATGAAGATCAGAGTTATCGGAAAATCTAAGTCTAAAATATAGATCTAGAAAATGTACTTTCTTAACAATGTCATATTTATGTAATATTTAAATGTATATTATTTACTGAAAATGAATCAGATAATTCTCAACATATTTTTGGTGTAATGTGTATTTAAAGACAACAGAAGGGTTAATTCACTATTTTGAAAATTAGGGCTTCAAGATGTGTTATTGAGGTGAAAATAACCAGTAATATACTTTATACTTATGCTTTGTAATATACTTTATTTAAATGATTACTTCTGCAGGTGTCCCTGATCAGCTTGACTGCAAATATCTTAGGCTACTCTGAACTGGGGGCCATTAAGTCTCTCAGGACTTTGAGAGCGCTTAGACCACTTCGAGCGCTCTCCAGGTTTGAAGGAATGAAGGTAAGTGTGTGTAGTTTTCTTCCTGTCCTCCCTCAGCTTAACATCATTCATTAATTAGCAATCCGTAATACCTACTATTAGTTCTCCTTACTCTCTCATTTCTTCTCGTTTCTTCTCCTTTTGACTGTTTATCTTATTCGTAATATTCATGTGACATTCATATTCTGGGCTCATCTGCTCACCTATATATAATATGTATCATCAATAAGGTGTATACTGAATTTTTAATATCACTTTAACATATGAAGCCACTTTTCACGTTAAGCGTTTTAGAATGTCCCACTGCATGTTTCAGTGATTGAAATTCCACAGCAGGTGCTGTATATGGTTCACAAGTGCCCAAAACGTACATTTTGTTCACATATTTTTGTTTTTCGTCTTTTGAGAGATGATCTACATATTTGTGGTTTGAAACAGCCTGTGTTGCTGTCACATGACTAAAAACTAAGCATAATTTTGAAAGTTAAAAACCATTAAGTTGGCTATTCAATACTAGTAAATGTTAACGATTGAAGGTTGGGTTCCAAACTCTCACGCTGTCAATATGCGTAGGTTGTGGTGAACGCCCTGGTGGGGGCCATCCCCTCCATCTTCAACGTTCTCCTGGTGTGCCTAATCTTTTGGCTCATCTTCAGCATCATGGGAGTCAACCTCTTTGCTGGAAAGTTCTACTACTGCTTCAACGCAACCTCCGAAACAGTTTTCCTTCCCACTGAAGTCAACAATAAGACTGAATGCTTGGAGCTCTCTGAGGCTGATCCAAATGTGCGATGGATGAATATGAAGGTCACCTTTGATAACGTAGGCATGGGCTACCTCTCCTTACTGCAAGTGGTGAGCATTGATATTAATCGTCAAATGTCTGCCCTCTGTAAACCGATGTGCACTGATCTGCAATGTCAAATACGCTTAAATGTACACTTTGCTTTCCAGGCAACATTTAAAGGATGGATGGACATCATGTACAGTGCTGTGGATTCCCGTGAAGTAATGTTGATTTTAACCATTAATTAAGCGAATAAGAGAATCATGACTAGTTGGTTTCAAGTGTGTCATCTCACATTTTTGACCACAAATGAGTCAAATATAGTTTTCCTGCAATACATGTCTGATTCCTTAACATTGTTCTCTGTGCAGATTGAAATGCAGCCAGACTATGAGACAAACCTCTACATGTACATTTACTTTGTGATCTTCATCATTTTTGGCTCTTTCTTCACCCTCAATCTATTCATTGGTGTCATCATTGACAATTTCAACCAACAAAAGGCAAAGATAAGTGTCGGCAATGGGTGTTCTTCATCTGTAGCGACACTAAAACACTTTATGCCCTAGAATAATTGTCTCTGTGGCTATACTTAGGAGGAACGGACATCTTCATGACAGAAGATCAGAAGAAATACTACAATGCCATGAAGAAACTTGGTTCAAAAAAGCCACAGAAACCAATTCCAAGGCCTACGGTTATATATACCAACTTTTTTCTCAGATTAATCCTTGAAATAAACAGACTTGAATATGATATGTTATTATTTTTAAAGTATACTAACTGCATCTTCTCTTCCTCGGGATGCTCTTCTCCCTTATATGCTGTCTGGATATATCTGATGTCTGAAGAACTGCTTCCAAGGCTTGGTATTCGACCTGGTCACCAAGCAATTCTTTGACATCTTCATTATGTTGCTGATCTGCCTGAACATGGTGACCATGATGGTGGAGACGGATGAACAGAGTCTAGAGATGGAAAAAATTCTGTTCTTTATCAACTTCGTCTTCATCGTGCTCTTCACCGGGGAGTGCATTCTCAAGATCATCGCTCTGCGTTATCACTACTTCTCCATTGGGTGGAACATTTTTGATTTTGTGGTGGTCATTCTTTCAATTTTAGGTAAGGCTACCTTATTAATAGTAATTAAGCAATCATGAAGTAGAAAAATGTTAATTGGTCAATGGCAGGATGCTATTTTTTATTCCTATATATTAATTTAAATTCAAATGGAATTCATCTTCTATGATTTTTTATGATGAGCATTTTTAAAATTTTTGAATTAAAATTCTTTTTAATATCATATCAAGCCCCATTAATGGAATTCTTGAATACTTCAACAAAACTGCTTCACTGTATATTAACATTTTAAAACCATTATCTAATTCATGTGAAAAACAAAAAAGGTTAAACCAGTAACATGACTGTGTGTCGAGCTCTATAAGCCTCTTAACTTGACTTTTTATGACAAGACAAGGTTAGTTTAGATTGTAAAATGTCACGTGGTGTAACTTCCCAAAAACGTGAATATAAATAGTTTTTAAAAAAAAAAAAACATTTATTAAAAAATGCTATTACTTTTGACTTGATTTACATGACATTTTTAAAGGCTTTGAAATGCCTTTTTTTGTATTATTATTGTAGATTATATAATTATCTAATTGATTATAATGGATCATAATATGTCCTTGTTAATTCTTTGTCATCTCACAGGTCTTCTGCTGGCAGACCTCATCGAGAAGTACTTTGTGTCACCTACCCTGTTTCGCGTCATCCGATTGGCCAGAATTGGCCGCGTCTTGCGTCTCATCCGGGGTGCGAAAGGAATCAGGACGCTACTGTTTGCGCTGATGATGTCACTTCCTGCCCTCTTCAACATTGGCCTCCTCCTGTTCTTAATCATGTTCATTTTCTCCATATTCGGCATGTCCAACTTTGCATACGTGAAAAAAGAAGCAGGCATCGATGACATGTTTAATTTCGAGACCTTCGGGAACAGTATCATATGCTTGTTCATGATCACGACGTCCGCCGGCTGGGATGGACTGTTGTCGCCTATTCTCAACAGTCCACCAGACTGCGACCCGGATGTGGTGCACCCGGGATCGTTTACCCGAGGAAACTGCGGGAACGCCATGGTGGGCATCGCCTTCTTCTGCACCTACATTGTCATGTCGTTCCTCGTCGTAGTGAACATGTACATAGCCATTATCCTTGAAAACTTCAACGTAGCGACGGAAGAAAGCGGCGACCCCTTGTGCGAGGATGACTTCGAGATGTTCTATGAAACCTGGGAGAAATTTGACCCCTCTGCTTCTCAGTTCATCGATTACAGTAGACTATCTGAATTCTGCGACACACTGAAAGACCCCCTTAGAATCCCAAAACCAAACACATTGAAGTTGATCACAATGGACCTTCCCATGGTCCCTGGTGATAAGATCCACTGTCTAGACATCCTCCTGGCCCTCACTACAGAGGTGCTGGGCGATTCTGGCCAAATGGATGCTATGAAAGCAACTATGGAGGAGAAGTTCATGGCGAACAACCCTTCAAAGGTTTCGTACGAGCCCATCACCAGCACTCTCAGACGCAAGCAAGAAGAAGTGGCCGCTTCAACCATTCAAAAAGCCTACCGCACACACGTTCTCAAACGCTGCCTCAAACACGCCTCATATATTTACAGAGAGAAGACGGACTCAAAGAGACAAGACGAAGAGGTTCCAGAGAAAGTGGGGATGATTGCTAAGAAAATGAGTTATCTTTATGGAGATCAGGCCATTGAGGAATACAAATCTGTGGGTTTCTCTTCTCAACGTGGGAGTGTCCCCCAGCGTCCACCGGTGAAGGTTCAGAGCGACGTGGTCTTGCACTCAGCCCCGTTTCCCGTTCCTGACTCCTCAACCACTGTGGAAAAGTTGACGGAGTCTATTGTGTAGCATGTTCATGCCATGGTGTACACTCAACCTTTGGAAAGTCCAACAATACTGAGACCCTTCAGGAGACTGTTTCTTCAGAGTTATACTTTGGCACACAACAGCCAGTATGAAAGAAATTCATTGAGTTAGTATGGCGAAGATTCTTTGCGAATGGCTAAGAGTTGTAATCAATAATATTGATGCAATCGATGGCTCCTCTCAGTACAGCCAACTGTTTGTCTAATAGCACTGGAAATGATTGGGCTCTTAGCGAAGACATCAATGATTTTGACGAACCTGAAATGACAACATTTTTTAAAGAAAAATTGTCAGTGGTAATGATTACTAATCATTCAAAACTAATTTAACAGGAAAGGAAACCCCATGACTTGTCATAATAGCCAGAACAGACCTGGCATAAAATAAATCCTGTTTAGAGTATATTACAGATAATTTTTGTAGTATCTGACTTAATTGCATTTAACAATTAACACATATTTAAGATTTATTTTACTTGCTTTTAACTGTAGCATTCAAAATAAACATATTGCTCTGATTTTGCACTAACAGTTAAATAAAATTAACACTGGCAACCTGTTCATCAGAATTTATTGTATATTAGTCTTAATACTTCACTGTAAAGACATGTAATATTTTGTCTTTATACAGACTTTACTACAGCAGTACATTTGGTTTTGGACTCTGGTAGTATTTTAAACCATTAATCTTATAAAAGTACAATCTCTAGTTTGCCCAAAGACAAAAATGTCACTATAAGTTTAAATTAACCAAGGTTATGACTCATTTAAGACCATTAAAAATATAGAACAGATTGTAAATATGGATTCTGTAGTGGTTAAATTGTGTAATGAGCCTTTTTCGTGTGGAGGGTATACTTACAAATTGTTAATTGCAAGTATGTATAGTCTGTGAAATCCTTGGTTTATGTATGTAGGTCATTTTTACTTTATTTTGAGCCAGATGTGCCATTGTGTCCTGAATGTCAGGTTGTTCAGCCCAGCCATGATAATGGGCATGATGACACAATATACAGATAATATTCTATGCAAATTATGCTTTGAACAGGGCATTGTATATTGGAAAAACTACATGTATGAATGGAGGTATCAGGGTCAGAAGGAAAAAGATGTTCAATGGACACAGTCTGCTAGAATGCCTCCAGAGAGTCAGACTAAACAAGACTGACCAAATGTGCCTTGTCAGACGGTTAGTGTCCCAATGTTTTTCTCTCTACCTATATTCATCTGGCATTTACTGTTACTCACTCAAACGTATTGCCATTTTGATGAGCAACATTTAATTGCAACATTAACAATTTATCTTTCTTTCACATAACCAATTTAACTGCATTTAAAATATGCTAAAATGTTTTAGGAAGTATCTTCATTTACTTGACATTTCTTATCATTTTGTTAATTGAATTGCTTGAACATTTTGGCACAAGTACTGGCTGTTGAAGCTACCAGTTTAATTAAGCCCCCAAGCTGAAAGTTTTAGAATAAGCACTTAAATAAGCTTCGGTTGCTTACAAACTCTTTATTTACGGCATCACTTTTTATATATATATTTGTGACTTGCAAACCAGCAGTGAGGGTGTAAGCCTATTCATAATTCAGTTTGTTCATGCAGTAATAACGCGATAATGATTCAAATAGAAATGCACAAAGCGGAATAACTGCTTTTCAGAAAAACCTTTTCATTTATCTCTGATCTTTTTAATTAAAGTAAGACAAATGAATAGTGATAGAACATGAATCAGAATCCACTTCTTAATGTTTTGCATTGGTAAAATCCTTGTTGGTTTCATATTTAATTTTATAATTAAATTACAATTAAGAAAGTTTAGTTGAATCTTTTTTTTAGATGGTCTTTAAGTACTGACACTGTTTACTGAATGTATTGACACCTCACATTATCTGTCACTTGCTGAATGCATGTTATGAATAATGTAACATTTTTCAAGTACTGAAATATTTGTAAATTTTATTGTATATTCTTTCTCTGTTTACATGACTGAAATAAACTTGTTTTTTTTGAGTCTTTGAGTTTTTTAATGGAGTTAAATTGAATATTAAAAAACAGCTATTTTTTATACTTTTTTTCTTTTGCTGAATTGTCCAGCTGATATGGCAAACATGCGCCACTCTGTGGTCAAGGTACTTTTTATTTATAGTTCTGAGTTGACTTAAAACAGGATACACTTTATACTTATATAAACTGCATATACTGTATAGGTAACTTAAGGCATCCAGTGCGCTACATACACTGCTCAAGGTATATCTCATACACACATTAAACTCATACATATAAGAACACATGCCAGTCTCTGGACGTAGTATAACTACCGCGGCATCCACTGGATCACAGCCGCCCAAGTTCCGGGCATGCAAATCAGGTCAGGGGTCAGCTGGGAATCGTGACCTTAAGACAGACGGTCAGCGCGTTCTCAGTGCATCTCTTTCGCTGATGAGTGGAAGCCGAGTGGTGTGAATATGCTCATTCATTCTCACGGCAGTCTGAGTGACGCTCTCTGTGCTGAGGGTTTATTACTGGAAACAATATTCTTGAAACAAACTCATCATTACTAAAACTAGAGGTTTTAAAGCACTTGTGACTAAATGTATGTTTAGAGCTTTGTGTCATAGTAATCATAGTTTCAGCATCTGTAAAGAAATAACTAGAATCATAATACTCTTAAAATAACCTATTTTATATTTGCTTGCTTTATTTTTCTTTCCTTTTAATTCTATTCATATTTAATAAATATTTATGTACATATTTCATGATTATGTTGTTTTCCTATACCTTATTTTAAATAGCCGAAATCTGAATATGTTAGTATTTTTATTTATATTTATATTATTATATGTATTTGTATTTTTTTAGGTTTTTAAATGTATTTATTTATTTTATAGATTTTTTATTATTTATTTAAATTATATATTTATTTATTTTAAGACTGTTTATTGACAGAAATATGGGACAGGATATTATTATGGGTTTTTCCAGGAGCCAGTTTGTCTGGACCATGTGCAGAAACAGAAGTCACAGATGTTTGGTAACTTTTCACAACAAACATGCGGGAGATTTTTCATTAACTCTAATAATGAATACATTATATAGTGCTTAGCAGTGTCAGGATGACACACTTGACCTGAACAACCATTGTTGGCTACTTTTACAGGCTGGATGGGAATGTGAAAGGCCTGTTGTGGGATTCAGCCTCTATGCAAGCTATAAGGAAGCACTGGAGAAGCTTGTCCCATCAACGAGTGGTGCCTCCAAAGCAAAGAAGCCACAGCTGCCCAGAGAGACGCAACATGAGACGACTCGAGAACTGTGACGAGCAGCTTGTGGAACCGGAGAGTGGGTGGGATGGAGTCGGTGCATTCCAGGGTCGATGTGTAACATTGCCCCCCTTTGAAACAAGAGTTGATGAGAAGTGGGAACAAGGTGGAGTTTGCTTTAAAGGAAGAGAGTTTCCTGAGCACAGCTTTCACAGGTCTCTAAATCGTTTAAGGACACAGAAAGACAGGTCTTGTCTTTGTGCAGAAATGTTATGGCTGCAAGTGCATCAACGAAGTCAAAAGTTCAAGAACAGTTTACAACGAAAGGGTCAAAGGTTATTGTGAACATGTAGCAGGTGGCGTCAGGGGCAGGTGCCTCTTCTATGCCTAAAGCTTGTCAAGTTTATAATGATGCTAGCAACATTGTGGGTTTAATCTTTCTCTTTGTACAGACCAGCGGCCAATAAGCACATAATGTAAATATTCTCAAATCATTCTATTTATAAATAGAACACACACACACCTGGGATGATATCCCAGTTCTGTCCAGCCGGCAGGGTAAAGCGGAAGCGGGTCGGTAGACGGTGTTCTCTTTATAGAACTTGTCATTTAAATGTGTCCGGTATGTAAAGCTGTCTACTTGGATATATATCAGCATTGCGCCAACTAACCTTAACTTGAGATCTCCGTTTACTCCATTAGAATCAGTGATATGATACTAGCTAAGCCATAAGCTCAAGCTAATTGTTAGCATTCTCTTAATTGTAAGATCTTTAATGCTTTGAACAACATTTCAAGGGGCTTAAAAGTTCTATTCACCTTAGAAATAGAAAAAGCTATTTCCTGTACATGTGCAGGATTTACGATTAATTAGTTGCTAACGGACTGTATTTTCGTATGACCAAAAAAACTGGAAGCAGCACGGAAGGCCCACTGAAATGCATAGGTTGCCATTATCCAGGTGGGAATCATGTTGCGGGAGGGGAAAAAAAATCAATGTTTTTGGCAGGGTTCCCCTTGTAAAATTCACATTCCAGGGGCTAAATAGTATCATGTTATTTGGGGTCGCTTCAACCCGCGGCAACAGTGTTGCAGTAGCCCAATTCTGTGGGAAAAACACGCACTGGCATTATTCAATGTGTTGATATAATTTCAAGTGTAACAGGAAGACAGGGTGGGACATGCTGAACAGCTCATCCCCTTTTTTAAAATAGCAAATAGTGTTTCATTTATATCACAGCTGGGCTAGAGCTATTAAGCCAACCTCTTCACTTTCCTTCTTTCTCCTCTTAATCTACTCCATATTGCTTTAAAATACAGCATTCTGTGCAGAATTCAAATGGGTCCGACTCGCGCATATGGTTTGCTTTATGCTATCGTGTCTTTGAACCGGAGCAGACTGTGCGCTGCGGTTCGTGTGACACTAAAATTAAACCAATATAAAATAAAACTTCATTTGCATCAATGGAAAGCATATTTACATCGTCTTAATCGTTCCCTGTCCAATATATAGTTCACTATGTGCCATTCAGCATTTAAAAACTAGTAAATGTTTGAACCGATTTCAGCCAGCTTCAGTGTCTTTAGTGTAGGAGGGGCGGGATGCTTTAGAGTCTAGAGAGCATTTGATTGGACAGAAGATTTGATGAGAAGCTGAAGTCCACGGTGATGTCGTGAAAATCCGTGATCCATTTTAGCAGAAGTGAGAGACTAGGTTTTGAATGCTGACATCTCTCAAATGCAAATTTTGTCGTTGTTTTAGAACATACCAGCTTACTCATAACCTTATGGCTTACATATTTATACTAAAAGCTAAAAAATATCAAGGGACAGATTCCCTTCAAGCGTGAATACAGCCTCTTTAAAAAAAAAAAGATCTTGAATTTAGTTGCTAGAAATGAAATTACAAACAAAATCTTGTAATAGGCCTATTGGTAATTGTATTGGCAATTTATTCTCATACAAATCTCTTTTTATACACATGATTATTAAGTTGATATTTAGAGGAAGGATGCAGTTCATAAATGCACCTGACAGGGCTTTCTTCAGGGAGTATTGGTTTCCCACACTTAACTGACAGGTGCCAAGTTCAGGCGGTAGGCAGTCATCAGAATGCGCAGTATGAACAGCTGAGGCATCATGGGGGATTTACCTCTGGCACCTGCTTCCATTCCATTCACAACCACAGGGTGGAAGTAAGTTACAGCCTTCGAATGCTTATGGTGTTAGTCTGTTCTGTTCTGTTTGCCTGGCAAGCTGATCTGAGTACAGAATCTGCAAAAAGAGAGATTTTTGTTAAACCAAATGCAAAAAACTCAGGAGCTTATGGAAACTCAGGGCATAACTACTCATTATCTTATATGGAATAAAAATTGTATTACTTGAATGATGTGTGAATTTCTCAAAGAGGTCATATTTTACTCCAAATTCAATAGAAAAAAAATATATGGTCCCATATTTGGCATACAAAATTAAGCTTATTTTAGGACAATTAAGATTGCGACTTTATTTTTATTATAGGCTAATTAGGAATATTTCCCTCCAAAATTTGAATTTGTTTACTTCAACAAAATATTACTTTAATCTCACTCTCATCACTTTAATAAAATCATGTCTTTATACACAAAAATATAATCAGCAAAAAAATTTGCAAAAAAACCCCAGAATGAAACGAAAGTTGCGACACTCATTTCCTTATTGTGACGTATATCCGAGTGATACTTCTTGAACAAGAAAAAAATGTAAAATGTTTGTCTATCGGGAATTGATTGGATGTTTGTGGTTGAATGTTGCTCTGATGTCATGTGACACATCATCAGAGAAGAGAAGAGTCACTGCAAGAGGGAGAAGTTATTTTTATTAGAGCTTACGAGGGCACATGAATTTAAAAAAAAAAAATGATGTGCAAGGATAAATCATTTATAATACTGAAATATTCCATAAAAACAAGAATGGTCAAAAATGGTTTTTGACAGATTTGTGAGATTCACCATTCATTATTTTGTACTTTCAATATGGGTCAAATCTTTTATATAGCTAATGAATTAGCCAACTTTAACTGTCCTGGACACACAGCCACTCTTGGGTCCTCATACCGCTAACTTAAAGTGACACACAAAACAGCTATGAGGGTCAGGTAACTGATTGCATTCTGTTTTTCCCCGAAAAACCATTAAACTATTAATGTCACACTGACATTTCGCAACCCCACTGCTGCTGAATATTACACAAAGGGCAACAACACGTCTGCATATAGGAAAATCCTCCCACATCCCCGCAGTGACACGTATATGACCTGATTCACTCTCATCATTATTGACAACGTGTCCTTTCAGAAGGACATGACACCTATTACACGTTATGTGGTGATGCTACACACATCTTATAGCGCTGTGTGAATGTCAACCACTATAGTGACTGAAACATTTAGCCTAAACTCTGGCTTATTTTCAGTTCTTGTATCTGTTGATTAATTTGTTTCGCATTGTCCCTGTCAAATAAATCAATTAAATTAAAAATAACTACAACTATAAGCTGAGTTGATTGTAAATTTTCAGAATATAAGGACCACAATATTTTCCATAATTTCACCAGATTTTCACATGGACGGAAATATTGCTTATGTGTTTCTTTCATATTTCTTTAAAACGATACAAAGGATTCCATTCCTATTCAATAAATAAAATGATGACCTTTCAGCTTTTTTTTTAGTGCCAACAACATCATGGAAATTGATATAAATGACCGGAACCACAACACTAATGTATTTTGTCTAAACACATGTAGCATGCATATTAAAGCAAGGAAACTATCATGTTTCTGATTAGGATGCATCAAAACATGTTCATGCCACATATAAATATCAGTTTACCTGAGCCAGGAAAACAAACATTCACAAGCCTTCAACTAAGACCCCAAGAATCTGTCTACCCTGAGCGAAATGGCTAGAGGTATGGATGTGATGCTTTCTGTTGCATGTCATTTGTAGATTTATTGTATAGACAACTCCTTATTTAGTTCAGATGTTTTTTTGCTTTCCTCTTACCTGTAAAACTAACGTAATTTCATAGTTGTAAAAGAGTTTTGAGCATGTAAAACAAATGTATTTGATCTCCAAAATCTTGATTTCATTGGTTATTTGGCTATTTTGTCAGCAGCTTTGAATCAACGATGTTGCAGATGATAAACAAACCTCTTTCTTTTCTTCTCCTAGCATTAGTGCTGTTGTCGGTGGTGCTGGTTAGTTTGTTGGTGAACCAGGGGACAGCCTCAGAGAACCAGCGGCTCTTCAACAACGCAGTCATCCGTGTTCAACACCTGCACCAGCTGGCTGCAAAAATGATCAACGACTTCGTAAGATTCCCATTAAAATCCATTCAAACCTGTCATTTAGAACAAAAACGATCGATCACACCTATTCAAGTGAAATATGAGTTTAGAAGGGATAGTTCACCCAAAGATTAAAATTCTGTCATCAATTTCTCACCCTCAGTTTGTTCCAAAGCAGGATGAATTGCTGTCTTCTGCTGAACACAAAAGAAGATCTTTTGAAGAATATGAGTAACCAAACAGTTGATGGGCTCCATTGACTTCCATAGTATGGAAAAAAAAATTCTTCAAAATATCTTTTGTGTTCACCAGAAGAAAGAAACTCATACAGGTTTGGAACAACTTGAGGGTGAGTAAATGATGACAGAAATTGTCGTTTTTGGGTGAATTATCAATTTAATAAGTGTTCTTTGCATTTCTATCAGATGTTTTTATTGATTATGTTATTATGAGTAAGTGAAATGTTTTGTACTAAACATTATTTTTCTTTTGTTATCAAGGAGGACAACCTGTTGCCCGAGGAACGCAGACAGCTGAGTAAAATCTTTCCTCTGTCTTTCTGCAACTCTGACTCCATTGAGGCACCCACTGGAAAAGATGAAACACAGAAGAGCTCTGTAAGTACGCAATATCCTTAAAAATGAAACCCGACCTCAGAACTATGAAACAAACAGTACATGGATGATGCAAGTGAAATATTTTTGCTCAAAAATCAGATTAAAAGTTCCATCATCACCAGTATCTTCTTGCACATTTTGGAAAACAGACCAAATATGCTCAGCATAAACATCAAAAATGGCTAGTGGTCTGAAGCCTCCGGTATTATTTGCTCTTTCTTCAGATGTTGAAGCTCCTTCGCATCTCTTTCCGCCTCATTGAGTCCTGGCAGTTCCCCAGCCAGACCCTGAGCGGAACCGTCTCAAACAGCCTGACCGCTGGGAACCCCAACCAGATCACCGAGAAGCTGGCCGACTTGAAAGTGGGCATCAGCGTACTCATCGAGGTAAGAGAGACCAGATTTAATCTGGGCTACACTATTCTTTCATTCAATGTGTCTAGTGGTCATACCAGGATGACATCTTTACATCTTCAGGGCTTATTTGGAGAGCAATGACATAATTTGCCATTTGTATGTGCACAGGGATGTCTGGATGGTCAACCAAACATGGATGACAACGACTCCCTGCCACTGCCTTTTGAGGATTTCTACTTGACCATGGGGGAGAGCAGCCTCAGAGAGAGCTTTCGTCTTCTGGCTTGCTTCAAGAAAGACATGCACAAGGTTGAAACTTACCTGAGGGTTGCAAATTGCAGGAGATCCCTGGATTCCAACTGCACCCTGTAGATGGCGCCAATGTATTGCTAGTCAAAGCCTGTGACACGTTTGTGCTTTGCTGCAAATCTAAAACCAGTTTAAGTCCTCAAAATCTCCTAAAGTAATTATTATCTGGTCTTATATATGCAGGAAATGTCAAGCAGGCATGACTAGGTCTGTTCTCTAGTTTCCTCCATAAATAAACCCTATAACACTATTGTATATTCTTCTCATTGTGGAGTGCTCGCAAATTAAAGACATTCAGTTTGAATCTGATTTAACATTTCACAGTGGTGCTAAGCAATTTATGGCAATATATTTTCAAATGTGCCCAAATCGCTTTTACTCTACTAAATTATGGCTCCAAAAATGGCTAAAGTTGCCTGTTTTGTGATTTGGATAAATGGGTTCCCTCCCAAGTGTTTGAATGTAAACATTTGTCTGTTTGATAGGCTAGATTGGGCTCTTATTATTAGCTCATGCTGTTCTCTTGAAGCTGTGTGTCTTTATCCATTAAAGTTTTAAACTGCATCCAATGTGTTTGCTGTATAACCTGTGTGGTTTCATTTTTCTACCAGTCTTGTTCAAAATGGACCGAAAAAATACAGTATGTTGTTGAACCAGGATCTGAATAGGCTAAACGTTTATCATCAGTTTAATAAATAAAATGAAAAAAAAAAAAGATAATAAAAATCTGTTTACATTTAAATATTGTTCTACGATGCAGTATTGCCGGTCTCTACATATTAAGATGATGCAAGATTACATTTTGAAATGTTTATAAACTATATTGGTAATTATTTCGAACGCTTCTAGAACGGTTGGAACGTTCTTAGGCACTGAAACATCTAATTTGTTAGATCCTTCCGCTGATCCAATCACAGTGCGCCACGTGTTCTGACGTCTAAGAGCGCGAAATGCAATTCTGTTTACGGAAGTCGTAGAGGGGAGCCGTGTCAACTGATTACTCAACTTTTCTAGCGTTTTAAATTCATTTAAATGTTCTTTGAGGCAACAACGCCGTTTTCGCGTGGTAGCTTTATGTAAAGCTATATCTCAATGGATATTGAGGTTGATATAATTGAGTTTAAAGTCCCTCTCGAAAACAACAAAACTCTTTTTATTTGGGACATTCAGCCAAGATTTTCAGAGGCCTACATTTATGTAAGTTAAAACATGTGTTATTAAATTTCTTTTACTTCTTAATTATAATATTATTATTATCTTTTAAATTACTAAACCTGCTCTTTAAGTCAGATTATGTTTAGTTTTTTTTCCCAGAGATGTACATAAGCATTATATTGGCATAACAAGACCTGAATTGCTTAACTTTGGACTTTAGGGATTTTTAGTGCAAAATCTCCAGTAATAGCATAAATGTGCCCAACTTTAATCGTAGTTACTGTTTATTAACCCTTGTGCATAAAAAAAGTTACACATAGATGCAAAATGGACAAAAATGTCCATGCCAAAAAGCTGTCATAGAAATATTATTTATTAATATTTTTTTCCACTTTCACTGATGTCAATTTTTTAACCAGCATCTGTTCTATCCATAGATATCAAACATTCATTAATTTTAAGAATTGTAACCCTTTAAATGCTGGTTTGTTTACATAATGCTAAAGGTATTTTTTATGAAAAAAATTAAAATTGTAGTTTATTTTATCAACTAAATGCTAAGCAGATTTTTTTCTTTGCTTATTAGCTTCTTTGGTATGTCAATGAAAAACAACAAATTTAATTTTGAGTCATTTATATTTTTTATTATGTTGTCAGATTTAAAAAAAAAACAAAAAAAAAAAACAAAAAAAAAACTAACACTTAGGTCCATAATGGACAAAAATGTCCATGCCAAAAAACTGTCATAGAAATTTGATTTATTAATATTTTTTCCACTTTCACTCTTTTCACTCTTCTATTCATAATTAACAAACATTCATTCATTTTCAGAATTTTAATGCTTTACAAATCATGGCGCACTGTGATTGACATGAGGGTAAAATATTAAAATTCCAGTAAAAATAAATACCTGAGCCAAAATTCATGTAGTTGGCATTAACAAAGGCACACTTATAACAAAAAACAAAACTGAAATGGACAAAAATGTCCTTAAGGATGCACAAGGGTTAAACTTGTCACTGTATACCCTGACTTCTCAGGAGTCCCTGTGGAGCGTGTATTCAGCATTTGGAGCTCTTTACCTTTTGAAGGTGTGTCCTAATGCCACGGTGGCGGAGCCTGGGTTCTACGCGATGGTCAAGTTCTATTCATCAGTACAGGCGTCCAAAGCTCAGCGGGCCACTGATAAACTGTGTCTTTTCCAAAGCTCTCCTTTAAAGGTAGCCTAAAGTATTACAGTGATTTTTAAAAACTGATTTTTTTTTAAAAAAGTATTAAATTTTGCATTTACAGGGAGTGCAGAATTATTAGGCAAGTTGTATTTTTTAGGATTAATTTTATTATTGAACAACAACCATGTTCTCAATGAATACAAAAAACTCATTAATATCAAAGCTGAATATTTTTGGAAGTTTTAGTTTTTAGTTTTAGCTATTTTAGGGGGATATCTGTGTGTGCAGGTGACTATTACTGTGCATAATTATTAGGCACCTTAACAAAAAACACATTTATACCCATTTCAATTATTTATTTTTACCAGTGAAACCAATATAACATCTCAACATTCACAAATATACATTTCTGACATTCAAAAACCAAACAAAAACAAATCAGTGACCAATATAGCCACCTTTCTTTGCAAGGACACTCAAAAGCCTGCCATCCATGGATTCTGTCAGTGTTTTGATCTGTTCACCATCAACATTGCGTGCAGCAGCAACCACAGCCTCCAGACACTGTTCAGAGAGGTGTACTGTTTTCCCTCCTTGTAAATCACACATTTGATGATGGACCACAGGTTCTCAATGGGGTTCAGATCAGGTGAACAAGGAGGCCATATCATTAGATTTTCTTCTTTTATACCCTTTCTTGCCAGCCACGCTGTGGAGTACTTGGACGCGTGTGATGGAGCATTGTCCTGCATGAAAATCATGTTTTTCTTGAAGGATGTAGACTTCTTCCTGTACCACTGCTTGAAGAAGGTGTCTTCCAGAAACTGGCAGTAGGACTGGGAGTTGAGCTTGACTCCATCCTCAACCCGAAAAGGCCCCACAAGCTCATCTTTGATGATACCAGCCCAAACCAGTACTCCACCTCCACCTTGCTGGCGTCTGAGTCGGACTGGAGCTCTCTGCCCTTTACCAATCCAGCCACGGGCCCATCCATCTGGCCCATCAAGACTCACTCTCATTTCATCAGTCCATAAAACCTTAGAAAAATCAGTCTTGAGATATTTCTTGGCCCAGTCTTGACGTTTCAGCTTGTGTGTCTTGTTCAGTGGTGGTCGACTTTCTGCCTTTCGTACCTTGGCCATGTCTCTGAGTATTGCACACCTTGTGCTTTTGGGCACTCCAGTGATGTTGCAGCTCTGAAATATGGCCAAACTGGTGGCAAGTGGCATCTTGGCAGCTGCACGCTTGACTTTTCTCAGTTCACGGGCAGTTATTTTGCGCCTTGGTTTTTCCACACGCTTCTTGCGACCCTGTTGACTATTTTGAATGAAACGCTTGATTGTTCGATGATCACGCTTCAGAAGCTTGGCTATTTTAAGACTTCTGCATCCCTCTGCAATATATCTCACTATTTTTGACTTTTCTGAGCCTGTCAAGTCCTTCTTTTGACCCATTTTGCCAAAGGAAAGGAAGTTGCCTAATAATTATGCACACCTGATATAGGGTGTTGATGTCATTAGACCACACCCCTTCTCATTACAGAGATGCACATCACCTAATATGCTTAATTGGTAGTAGGCTTTCCAGCCTATACAGCTTGGAGTAAGACAACATGCATAACGAGGATGATGTGGTCAAAATACTCATTTGCCTAATAATTCTGCACTCCCTGTATATTCATTATTCTCTCTTTCAACCAACCCCTCAGGTCCGATTGAGCACAAAGCAGAATCTGTCCTTCTACAGCACTAAACCTCTTTGCCTTTCCAAATGTCACAACCTGGCTAATCACTATCTGGGCTTCGGCGGCTGGTCTACTCGCATTATCACTGTAAGCATCAATATGGGTGATGTACGCTGAACAGACTCTTCATCCCCCCACCCCCACCCCCCGTTCCTGGATGCTTTGTAAACAAATATTTTTTTGTGCTTCAACAGTTGAAGGACATCTCAAAGTGTGTGGATGCCGGGTGTCAAGAAGAAGCAGATGATCAGGGTGTACTTTTGAAATATGGCTGCATAGCAGAGTTGACCTTTCCACAGCATGGAGTGAGCTGTCAGGGGGTCGGTGTGGCAGAGGAAATCATTGACAACGATCGAGGTGATCTGGCTTGAGTCGAGCAACGTGCTTGACCTAAATGCTTTTTAACATAATGGAACATAACTATAAAAAGTGTTGGGGAAAGTTACTTTTAAAAGTAATGAATTGCATTACTTAGTTACTTTATATGGAAAGTAATGCGCTACATTACCTTTACTTTTCTCAGCTGGGCTGGGATTGCTTGCTTGTTTTGTTTTTTTAATAACAAAACAGACAAAAGTTCTATTTTGGCAAATGTAAAGGCCCTTTCACATCAAAAGTGACATAATTAAGTTTCAGGCTGAAGGAAATACAAATGAAAGTGTTAGTTCACCATTAAATACTCACCCTCATGTCGTTCTACAATACGTCACGACTTCACTTTCAGTTCTACACCCTTAAGACCTTCGTTCCTCTTCTGAACTAAAATTAAGTTATTTTTGATGAAATCCGATGGCTTAGTGGTTCCTCTATTGCCAGCAAGATAATTAACACTTTCCAGAAAGCTACTAAAACATATTTAAAACAGTTGAGAATGCTTTTTTTTTTTTTTTTTTTTTAAAGCGATGAGAATACTTTTTTTGCACCAAAAAAAAACTAAATAATGACTTTTCAACAATATCTATTGTTGGCCGATTTCAAAACACTGCTTCGAGGCTTTACGAATCTTTTGATTTGAATCAGTGCTTCGGTTCGCATATTAAACAGCCAAAGTCACGTGAAGTACAGAAACTGCGAAACACTTATGATGCAACAAAGCCTCGTTTACTGAAATCACATGACTTTGGCACTCCAAACCAATGATTCGAAACAAAAGATTCATAAAGCTTCGAAGCAGTGTTTTGAAATCGGCCATCATAGATATTGATGTTATTTTATTTTTTTACCGCACAAAAAGTATTCTCTTTGCTTTATAATATTAATTAATTAATATAATATTATTCATTTGTGTTCAGAAGATAAACGAAGGTCTTACGAGTGTAGAACGACATGTTTAGTTATTGCAGGTTTGTGTAATATTCTGAGTTTGAATTTCACTGTTTTGATTCATTGAGGAATACTGAATCTGTTTTTGTGCAAGTGAGATGAGTAAATGCATGCTCACATTTAGTCTAGAATTACAATAACCGTCCTATTTACACAGCGGACACACAACATCTCTTCACTTTATTTCTCTCGACATGGGAACAGGAGAGATGTCAGTCAATAAATGGCAAAATTTGAAAAAACTTATTTGAAAAAGTAACTGATATTTTGTTGTACATCTGAAAGAAATGTATTACTTTTCTAGTTACTTGAAAAAAGTAATCTATGTACATAACTCTCATTACTTGTAATGCATGACCCCGACTCTGTTTATAATTATAATGAATATAATAATACTAAAAATATTTAAATTAAATTATTTAATTAAATTCTTAAATTCACTTAAATTCTTATTTTAAATGATTAAAATAGTACTTAAATTATTTCTCTTCATTTGTTTATTTACACACACACATATAATAATATAATTTTATATATAATACACACACACACACACACACACACACACACATATATATATATATATATATATATATATATATGTATGTATGTATGTGAAATGTTATGAGTTCACAATATGTGCAAAATATTTTAGATCCGGAAGAAAAGCTGAGAAAAAGAGGGATACTAATGAAACGAGCTAAAGACAAAGCTGTGGTGGTTGCCTTTGAAAAAGTGCTTCTCATGATATTGGGTAAGTGTAACACATCCTATACAGTCATTATACAATAAATTGCAGTCTGTGGTGACATAGATTTCATGTAATTAATGTCTTATAGGAAATGGAAAAGTAGCAATTGAAATCAAGTATGATCCAGATGAGATCCTTCCAGAGGAGAGCTCAGAAGGACTCATTAAAGTAAGTGTTTCTTCAAGATCTTTGAACACTCCGTTCGATGACTTATCAAATTTATTCCATTTACAGAAAACTAAATTTTAAACTTCAGTCATCATTTTGCCGTTTTATTTGAAAAGTTTGTCTTGTAGTGTCTGGACTGGATCACTGATGATCAATTCATTTTTAGGTTTTAGGAAAAGCTTTTAACCTTCTGACTTAACATAAGTAAATCTTAGTTGGCTCCATCAAGGGCAAGTGACGTTTTAATGTGGCTAGGTGTGAGGTAAGGCAGAATCTCTTTGGAAGTCTCCCTGACTTCAAAAGATTGTAATCAGCTCAGACCAAATTCTTTCCCCCACACAAGACCAGTGCTTGTGGGACAAGGAGTCCACGCACACACATAGAGACATTCATCAAAATATGAATATTCCCAAGTGTTTTTCCTGTGCTTTTCTTTTTGTATGCATGTCTGTACTACCCCCCCACTTAGTTACATATTGTAGCTGTGTTAGTTTCACTGTAAAATGCTCATAAACAAATGTAAGAATGTATATGTCCTAAATAGAGTCCGAAACGCATGATTCTTGGATCCAAATCATTCCTCTGTGAATTTCATAACTAGATATTGGTGTTATATCATGATAATATGCATTAATCTACTTTTAAGGTACTTTGAAGGAAAAGGGACCCAGTTTAAGCACCTCTGTGGATAATGCAAATTAGGCCATAAAAAGAAACAAAGGAAAGTTCTCCCGCTAAAAGTCCATGTTCCCTATTGGTCCGTACGACCAAAATAGGTGTGACCGGATTTATCTTTATAACACCTAAACACGAGCTCATCTGCGCTCAGTCACTTCATCCTAGACGAGACATTCTTCCTCTTTTATTTTCCGGCATTTTACAAACAGTTAATTCCGTTTTGAAATTCCCGCTGAAGAATCACTCGAGAAAGAAACCAATTGAAGCTCCAGCTCCACGCAGAAGTTTGAACGGCATTCACCACAGCACAAAGTACAAATACAAGTATCTGAATTAATTTCGATGCTGGCTCTCAAAAGGTTGAACTGTTTGGAATCTTGCTTTCTTTGATCAACTTTCCCTTTCTTTCCTTTCGTTATTTTATTGTGTGCTCTGCTTAGATTTAGTTGTATGTATTTGTGTATATATCATATATTCATATGTTAAACATTGTATTCACACAGTTCATTGTCTCTGATGGTAACTCATACATGAACCAAGTCACTTTAACGTTTGATTTCGCTAGCTATATGCTTTTAAGTACTAAATAAGTTTCCTTTTTGTGGCCAGAGAAGAAAACGTCCTTTCTAGAATTGATAAGAAAATCGGACTGATAGTTTTGCTGGACAAAACAAACCAGTCTTTCTAAATTAATTCTAAACCTAGAAATAATTTTAGACCATATATGTTCATGATTAATTATAATTTGTTGTAATTGATTATCTATAAATACCTTCGTGGTTGATTCATTTTCATAATTAGTCATAACGTGTTATGATTCAGTTGTGAATATATTTCATCCATTTGAGCAAATTACAACAGTATTATGTATTAAATGTATTAAAATGTACCATATTACTCTAATTTCAGTCTGCTGATATCTGTTTTGCTATGAGGAACTATTGCAATAAGGAACTAGCCAGTCACTGGGTTTTGTCCAGTTACAAAATGCAAGAAGTGGCACGAATCTCTAAACTAATTTTCTAGACAAAAATTGACAACTCGGTGTTGCTCATGTATATCACGTGACATCTTACCTGTTCTTTATCTCTTTCCCGTTTTAATAATCTCGTTTTATCAGTCAGATAACAGAGAGAAAAGATCGAGTGACAATTAACACTGATTTAACAAAGAACACAGAGTTAACTAATAAAGATTAATTTTGATTAAATAAAGATTAAGATGCTCTTTAATCATCAACATCTAATCAGAAAGCTAACTAATAATTATTTTATTTGCCAGGTAAATGACATCTCCTGGAATGATTTTGAAGGTGCTGACAGCAATGCTGAGGAGGATTTCCCATGGGACCTCACTGTGGACCTCCCTCATTGACACCCACTCAACTTTCTCAACCCACACAGTTGACAATATTTTTCAGAGAAGTGACCATCGAAAAAAATACACGTTTTCTCTTTAAAGTGTGGTATTGACCAGAATGTCAAACGTGTGCAGTGTTAAAAGTCATACTCTGTGGTTAACCTCTTGATTTCAGTGCAACTGACCTGATTCCTTTTCTCTATTTCCAAAGCAATTTTCTGTTTTTTTATGTGGCTGATACACTGAGGCCACATAGTTTTAGGTCTGAAGGTCAGGTCAGATGTCGAGCTGAAGAAAGTCATGTCATTTCATAAGGAATTGAGGGAAGCCAAAATGCTTCACTTTATAATTTTATAAACCTACTGTGAACTTAAAAATACATTAAGACAGGTTGTAGTATGTTGTCTTTAAAAGGGGTTTTGTGTGTTGTGGTGTATTATGATTTTTCTGCAGTATTAAATAATTTATATATACAGTGTATCTTAATCGTATGTGCCTCTCAGTCGTTGATTTTGCTTTGCGTCTGTTGTTCAGTTGGCTGCCTTTTCTTTGTAGAATAGGTGTTTATCATGTGTTTTGGGTCTTAGAAATGGAATTATCCAGGTTTAAGAATAATATCAGTAGTTTGAATTCATAAAATCAGGTTACTCTGTTTACCTACACTTTCTTGTGTCTTTTTGTTGCCGTGATTAGAGCTGATGTGCTTGTTTCTCAACCACCACTAGGTGGCAGTGTCTGTTTCAATTTAATAGAATTATTCAGGGACTTTTTTAGTTACAAAAACAGTTCTCTCAGCAAGCCATGGACAACAGTGGAACCCCTGTAGAAAAAAAAGACCCTTAGATGGTAGCTTAGGATGAGGGAGAACCAAATCTCAGCTGGAAACACCTTCTCAAACTGGGACACTTTTGATCTACGTATTTATGGTAATATTGACTAATTTTGTTGAGCAAAAATGTATGTACGTCAAGCGGGCAAAAAGCTCGATGAGGGTGCTTGACCACACATACACAAACTTGAATATGTGGTTTACAGGGACTCTCCATAGACGTAATGGTTTTTATATAAGCAAACAGTATATACGATCCCCTTACACTACCTACTCCTAAATATTCTCCTCACAGAAAACCTTTGGCATTTTTCGAATTTTTTTTTTAAAGCCATTTGGTTTATGAGGACAGAGGATGTGTAATAACCATGTTATTACACATTTGTATCCTCATAAACCATATTCAAGAACAGGAACACACAATTCTGAAATTTTGTTACCTTTATCTGCATGAACTGAACATGTATACTACAAAAATCCATTATTCCAATGGCAGAAACAGTTATAAATAGGATTATTTTAAAAGGGATAAAGATTTTTGGTAACACAAGGTTCCTATAGTTAACTCAAAAAGTTAAGTTCAATAATGCCTTAAATTTTGAAGTTGAATCAGGGGGACATTTTTGATGTACTAAATTAAAATACTTGAAATTCTAACCCTATAAGAATGTTTAATGTCCCATTAAGGAAGGTTTAGAAGAAAGAATTCAGCTGATTAAAGCAGTGAATTTCCATATTTTGGCAAGTTAAGAAAGTTGATGTTTGTCTTATACAAGGCGTGACACCGATAACCTCTTGTTTTGTCTAAGTCATAAACTCGTGTTGCTGAGTGTGATATTAGCTGTAAGAAGTTTATTCAGGACTCAGGAATGTCTGATTGTATTTCTCTCTGCTCTTAAATCTCCCCCCGAGGTGCTTGGCAGAACCACCAGCTCTGCCCTCAAACAACCTCATGCTATTTTTTACGCCAATTACAACTTGGTTACACACTTTCAGTTCCCCGTCCTCATTTTCACTTTCCAAGGTATAAGTGGGGTTATCTCCATATACCCACGAGATTGAAATATACCAGTCATTGTATTTCACTAGAAACAAACCCGTGTAACGATAAATCTTTTCGTTTTACTTCTTCTTGCGTAAAACCACAAAGATTAAAACAAACATGCCATCTTGAGCAATCCCAGTCTGCTATTGTTGCATAAATCTTTTGTTCAGCTCTCAAAATTAAACTAAACATCTGGCATTTATACTATCAATTTGACTAAACAAGAGCTACAAGAAATTGTTATAATAATATCTCAAATATTTTTTTATAATAATTTTCACAAAAAAATAAAAGAAATCTAAAAAGAACCCTAAAATCAACATCAGTCAACAGTTGTTGTTTTTTTTTTTATCTAAGAATTAAAATAAATAATCTGAGAGCATTTGTGACAGTGGTCTGGTTTAATACGGTTTAATACCAGAGGCAAGAATCCTGAGACCAGAAATACCAAAGAAAGGATTTCATTTGGCAATGACCGTACAGTATGTCACCAATATACAGTGCAGAGTTATGAACATAATTCTATGGTTATGGTTAACCTCCTAATTTCAATACTTAACTTTCCTCTTTTCACTTTTTCAGTCTTTTTGAGGCTTTTGAGTGTCTGATACTTGACGCAAGGGAAAATCTGAATAAAAAAGTCATTCTCATCACATTGAGAAAATATAAGCCTAATTATGAACACGTGATCTGACGACACAATCTCACGACAATTATAGCCTATTTTACGAATTGGTTACGAATTATTATTTACCTTGATCATATTGGATCCGTTTGAAAATGTTTTTAGAAATGCAGTTTTTGTCGAACAGCTTCATCTGTGACTAAGCCTTAAAATGTACCACGTGAACAGTAAATTATTTCTCGTGAGCATAGACGTGTGTCAACATGCCACAATGTGAATGCTTTACCTCAAAAGATATCACAGCTCATCTATTATAATTACAAATAAAATGGAATGTATTTGTTTATTTCATTTGGTTTCGTTTGCACCTTGGGCTCTTAGATACCATGTATCTTAAATCTATTTAAGAAGAGTTTATAACACATGTCTTGTAGCTTCATTCATAAGGGGAAATCTCATTTTGAATCTCACTAGAATGAAAATTGGAAAAGTTCACAAACCGCAACAAAGACAGTTAACAGACGTCTCGAAAACAGAAAGTAATCAATTGTCCCAATTCTATGAAAATAATAGCCTACGTTTGAAATCACGCTTGTACTTTTCGGTCAAAATCCAGTATATAAACTGGATAAGACCTACTGAGTTTATCACATACCAACAAACACAACTTGCAAAGGATACAATTTAGCGAGGTAAGCAGTAAAATTAGTGGCTTATAATTAATCTATTTATTGAATCATGTTGCTTTGATCTCATAAGTCTTTGTCCGATCCTCTATAGGCATCTGTCAGAATGGACTTTCACCGTGTGGCCTGGCTGTGCACCTTTTTCTGCTTTGCGCAGGTGTCTTCATTCCCAACCATCTGCATCCTTCGGAAGGACTTGATGGAGAAGACCTGTGCGTTTATTGAGACTGCGGTAAGAATTGATGCAGAGAACAAGGTTCAATCGAAGGAAAATATATTCTGTAACTAAATTAAATTTTGTTTTAGGGCGGCCTTTTCCCTTCTCAATGCCTGGACGACCACGTTTCCATATCTTTCCCGCAAAATGCGTTGAGTAAAAATGAGTCCAACAACAAGCATCAGGTAAAAACTTTGAACGCCCGTTCAGATTTGCACTGTTGTAGCATTGGTTGTATTCGTGAACATGAGTTTACTCTTCAACTCTTTCTCCTTTTGAAGGTTACTGGTGTTGAAAAGGCTATTTACCAGACACTCCAGACTATTGATGCACTGTTTGAAAACTACACTGTTCCAGACCAGTGGGATGGAGACAAAATGAGTGACTTTCGAAGCATCGTATACCGGCAGATTGTTGATAGCAAATGCGTAAGAAAACAGAAAACTTTTTTTTTTTTTTTTTTTTTTTTAGCTTAATGCCTTAAACTTAAGAAATCTCTACTTCGTGCAAATTAGGCTATATGTGATTAATTTGAAAATTAAATTATAGTTATATTCAATTATAAAAGTACTTCGTGGATTTGAAATATTGATTCGAGTTATGTTGTATATTGTCTTAAAGCTGCCACTACGAAAAATAGTCCTTTGCAACGTAGAAAATGGTCGGAAATATACCTATTCCTGAATTTTCAGTATCGAAAGCTTTATATTCAACATAAAATTAATAATGAAGTTCTCTGGACACTTTCAATATGCCAAAGCACCGGCCATTACGCTGCTGCCTCAACTGACGAATCAGAATCAAGTATTTCAAGAGAGCGATGAATATGTATGTTACAGAAATGCCCTTTTAAGAACAATGTGCATTTACTTTTAAATTGTAAATGCAGTTAACACTAGTACTGGGGTGAAATGACAATATTTTATCTCATTTTACTTTTCACTTCAAAATAAAACTATAGTTTTTATTCCACAAATTCTAAAAATCGTTAATGTGTCCACAATTCACTCATTAACAAATGGACAGAATCACATTGATATTCAATGTAGTACAATGTAAAGGATCGGTATTTAGTTTCAACTTACTAAATCTAATAAATGTTGTTATTCTGATGAAATGACAAAATTAAAAATACTATAGCCAGTCATAAAAGGCTTTGAGACAAGATTTTGTGTAATTTATTTTAAAGAAGAAAGAATGATGGTCTTACCCATGTGTATAGGCTATGACTTTTAATTCATTTGCATTATTTCATGTTTTCTGTGTCTTCTCAAATGTAGATCATGAGCAAGTCTGAAGCGGCAGAGGATTTTCCCAGCAGAGATGCCTTACTTAAAGTGTACTTCGAGGCTATATCCTCAACTCTGAAAGAAAAGGTATATGCTTGTGTCCCCAACCTATAACTGTAGTCATATCTCTTGTGTTATATATTATATATTATATATGCTGAATGCTGTTTTTCCGTGCAGGATTTCAGTTACTGCGCATGGGAAATCGTGAGAAGTGAGATTCTCCGCACCCTGAACTTCATATTGAAGCACAACTCTGACATCATGTATTGATCTCCATAACTGTAGATGCTTGTTAGCATGCTTATTTATTTATTTATTTATTTATTTATTTATTTATTTATTTATTGTCTCTTTTGTGATTATAGAGGTTTACTTTCACTTTTGAATTTGTTACTGTAAACATTCAGCACTGGACAGTTCACAGTTTGAACACATTCAAAATGTTCTATTTTTGTATGTTTTTCTTATAATTTCTTAATAAAAGATATATTTTGAATACACTTTCCTCTCAGAATCTTGTGTTATCAAAGTATCATATCTGGTGAAATTAGCTTAAATATCTGAATGAAAGAGATCAAAGCAGATGAAAATCTGCTCTCTCTCCTCTCTCTCTCTCTCTCTCTCTCTCTCTCTCTCTCTCTCTCTCTCTCTCACTCTCTCGCTCTCTCTCCCTGTGACCTTACACGTTGATGAGGTGACCTTATATATTTGTGCATCTATGCAGATGTTTGTTCCACCAATAGTTAAAAATAGATTTACATTATGCTATATGAGATCCTAATAGACCTATCCACACTTTAACCACATATCCTGTTTTTGCAAAATAACATCCTGTTTTTGTCTGTTTCTAAGTCTAGCGCAAATGCAAATCTGTTAAGTTACAGTATGATATCATGCATAGTCACACATATAAAATGCTTTATAGTTTGACATTTTTTATTTCTGTAAGCACCCAGATGTCAGTTGAGATGATTGTTGTTGTTTACTATATATTTGTACTGTTTAACTGTTCACTTTGAGCAAACTTGGGCAGAAAAGGGACAACTAAAGAATAAATGTTCACAGACATTCAATTTAAATCTTTTTAACATTGTTCTTTTTACACAGCAGTGGTAGTTCTGGTTAAGCATGAATGTTTTGAGATCAGTGAGCATCTCTATTATGTTTAAATGGCTGTGAAATGGAGAATGAGGGAAACCATAGCTATATATCACACTTTTAATGAACAGATATATCAAATTGTTTGGGCCAAATATATTCTAATTAATAAATTATAAATTCATGAAATTAACAATAAAATAAAAACTGACATCTAGTTTTAATTTGGCATTCATTGTTCAGGGAAGACAGCAACTAGGGCCTCATTTATGAAATGCGTAGAAACCATCCCACATTTGATCTTATGATAATTTCTCAAAAAGCTTGTGTAAAACTTCCAATCTCTTCCAGATGTGAAATTTATAATTAGCTAATTGTTTCTGCACAGCAGAACGCTTTCAGAACTCCGCCTAATTAATGTCATTAACAAAGCCAATAAAAGATTAACATCAACATCCAAATCCTTTATTTAAAGGTGCACTATGTAGGTTTTTCATCCGCTAGAGCAGGGGTGGCCAACGTCGGTCCTGGAGAGCCACAATCCTGCAGAGTTTAGCTCCAACCCTGATAAAAACTCACCTTCCTGTAGCTTTCTAGTAACCCTTAAGACCTTGATTAGCTTGTTCAGGTGTGTTTGATTAGGGTTGGAGCAAAAATTTGCAGGATTGTGGCTCTCCAGGACCGACGTTGGCCACCCCTGCGCTAGAGGTTGCCTTTTCAAACTAAAGGCGTAGCTTGATGACGCCAAGTTTGAGTGAGGATTCTTGGGACATGTAGTCTTCACCTCACTGCCGGTGGAAAAGAATCGGGACGGGTCTCGGCCAGAATCATGTTCATGGATGCTCTTATTAATGTTACTGTAGTATGAAGCAGAGTAGGTCCGAGTGTTGTATAAGCACAACGAAGCCGCTGGAGCGATTGTTAATTGCGAACAGTGGGACTTTTATTATGCCACAGTTGCTGTAGATTTACAATTAGTTGGAAACATTTGGGATATTGTAAGTACTCAACGGAACAAAATATATAACACTAGCCTAGTGGTTTTTGGATATTTTACTGCAAAAATTTTACATATTGCAGCTTTAAGAATGCTAAGATGCACCTGCAGTACTCCTCTCTGCCACACGGAAAAGTGCGTAAGTCGGCATAGACCCTGACGTGGTGCTAAGCACTTTTCCACGTCAGAGACTGTTTTTATAAATGGGCTCATTTGAGATCTGTACAACACTGATCACCGGTGATGTAGAAATCCGAGTGTGGTACGACTTGCTCTAATGTCATGCCGGCATGTCAAAAAAAAAAACTCTCTCGATGGTGAGGTGGCCGTGTCTAATTCTGTAGTCAGGCACAGTTGCTCTTCACCAACTGAACTGATAATTTAACTGATCGCTGATTAGGACGGTTCTAAGGGCCCTGGAGTCTGGACAAACAGGGGGCCCAACAGAACCCCATACTTTCCTGTATGATTGTGATATTTAAGTGGTCTCTTCGCTCAATAATCTATTAAACACGCTATAATGAATGCCCTCGGACTGTGCCAAGTGCGTGCGTGTCGCGGGCACTTCAAGACTTGTCACGCGTCAAGAAGGTGGCAGACAAACTAGAGATATCCAAAGAGGAAAGTTAAGTGATATGTGGACAAGTATGGTGTCCCATACTAGGAATTTGTTCACTGCATTTCACATCCAAGTGTAAACACTGTTGTGGCAGGTCTCAAGAAAAACTCTCAGAGTCAAAGTTCCAGGTCCAAGGAGTTTAACTTTATTGACAAGCAACAAAGTGAGATGCCAGCTTCACATCTGACTCTCTTCTAGCAAGGGCACAGTTTTTTTTATATATTTTTCTTATCTGTTAAAACACAACAAAGTAGTATTATTCTCTGGGATGACCCACCCCTGCAGTTCTTTTCCATGATCTCACTCTTCTTGGAGCCTCCCAAGTACTCCTCAATATTTTCACCAAGGTCATTTACCAATTAATCTGCAGAAGTTGCTTATGCAGGTGATAATTCTCTTTGTAAGGTTGGCCCACTGCCAACTAGTCTAAATCTTTTGACTTAACTTCTCATGGAGGAATTCTGCCAACTGATAGTCGGCCCTCTCTCATTGGCGAACTGAAACTCTGTATCAAAAACACTCTTCCCTCCCTGGAGGCAAGAGACCCTCATGTGACACCCTTCAATAATGAGTGAGCTTTAGGTTACAAGACCGACTCTCTCTAACCATTAGAGAGTCAGGCTTGTTTTTAGAGAGATTAAACACCGTCTTTTCAAAAAAGGTGATTTATTTTTCCTGTTTTGTGCTATGATTCTGAATCTAGCCCGGATGAAGCTGTTATAATTAACATTTATAAAATAGATATTCCATAAATCACTCACACCTGCATTTATCCACTGGAAGTTGTAATAATATTTCCAAGAATGTATGTTTTTTCTATCCAGTCCAGCAATAGTAATGGAGCACTGAGCTTCAAAAAAGATGGAAAATGACCAAGTTGCAAAAAAAAACTATCTAGGCTATTTCTGAAGCCTTAAGCTTTCTTTGAGGAATCAATTGAAATTTAATCTGGGTTCATTTTCTTGGGTGAGTTTGTAAGCATTGTAAGGATGTCTGATTGACATGAGTGAATCACTCGTTTGAGTTGGTTCATTTCAACAGGAATTTTAGAATTTTTTTTAGAATTTAGATTTGATTTATTTGGTTCTCAAATTCAACTCACTGATCCAATGTACTGATTCAATCCTGTCACTGTTTTAGCTCATTTACATTCTTCTTTCTAGAGCTGCTGATGTGTGAAACTTAATATTCACTCAGTGAATAATAATAATAATAATAATAAATTTAATTGGTTCTGTCTATATTTTATTGAATATTGTGCAAAGACATCCAGACAGTTTCAGTTGTGTCTGTTTGAGAGGGAAAGTTCAATGGTGTTAATTACTTGTAGTATATATAGTTGATTGAATAATTATTAATGCATAATTTCAGTTTATTTATTAAACAGTTCAAATTTATGTTTCTCTTATATGCAGTAATTGTTATGCTCATAGGTTTTTTTTTAATGGTTTTTTTTATTAATTAGCAAGTGGAAAAAGATCTGTATTAAACATAACTTGGCCCTGGGTGGAGTCTTGGGGCCCAGAGTACAAACTAGGGGACCCAGAAACCCCATAGCACCCCTGCTCTCACGAGGAGCATCTCAAACAAGCTTACTTGTGTTCTCCCCTCCATGGATGTGTTTATGTTGCCAACGTTTTGTTTTGTTTTCCCTCTCTGTCTCTGGCTGCGTCGGAAAACTGGAAAATGCTGCCTTCTGAGGACACATTTCAAGGTAGGAAGGCATTAAGGCAAGTCCAAATCCAAAGTTTGCTGCACTTCCTGTTTTCTGAGATACCTTCACCTGATCGATTTTTGAATGCAACATAGATGTATCCTTCACTGCCTTTGATATCCCACAATCCTGTGCTTCCATTCTGTGACAGTTGAACTAGAAAAATAAAGATGGCATCGAAAAGTTGCATTTGCTGGTCAGTTTTTCCACTTTTTGTCATTTCTAGCAAGAAATTACTACCGCTATAGTAATTAAATATTTGTTTAGTGCTCACCAAAGCTCATGTTATTTTGCTGCAGATAATTAAACCGTTACGTTGCCTCTGAAGTCAGTTTCGTGAGGTGCATTCATGCACACCGTGCATCAGATATTATTTTGAATATTAAAACAAGCACATATTACTAAGGATTGGAATTCAACATACATAACTTGTATTTCTAACAGTATGAATGCAACTGTGTAGCCATTTTTAAAACAGGTGAATTGCTATCATCAAACAATTTAGTTGCAGGCTATTTTTATTTTATTTTTAAAACGGCACTTAACTGAAGCTAATGAGTGTTTGGCATACTAACCTCAATACAAATTCTCCAATTAGCCATAACAAAACAGTGAAAATTGCACATGTGCCCAGCCAAGCCATATCTAGGTCAACTGTGTCAACTATCTTCCACACTTGGCCTAAACGTTATTGCTATCTGGTCAGGGACTTTTTAGCCACTTGTGTTCTTGACTGGCTTTTGGTCTGAGCTTTACGTATTAGCCTTGATGGGGGTGGGAATTTTTTAATGAGCCTTTTTGCAAGTTACACCAGCGAAAAGTGACTGTCTCTATGAGTGATTTAACCTTTAAATGCATGAATGTTTCACCAATCAATATTACATATTCTAAATGTATTATAATTTCTAACACGGGTGAATCTCTAACTGCCTCAATAGAATAAAATTATCCTGGTAACAATTACAAAAGAACAAATAAAGCATATTTCATCACCTTTACGATCTTTGAAGGGTTCAACTTCGCAGATGTTTTTTTTTTTTTTTTTACCATTATCATTGTCCTTGTCATTTCTCTAGTACATTTAGCATATGGCTCATATTCACAATCTTAGGCATATTCTCAAAACTATCATTTTCAATATTTTCCTCGCTGACAGCATCTTCACCAGATCGACAATCAAGCAACACTAATATTTGATTTCGTATAATGCGTTAATTATTTGTAAAACATTAGGTCATCAATGCATCAGACATTGCCATCTTGAGGAATAAATGTGAAACTCATCAGAGATTGAATTAAGACATTCAATTAAGTCACTAGCGACCTTATACACTTTTTACAAAAAAAAGAAAATTCTTTTATAATTATTGTTTTTTTTAAATATTAAATGGCCTAATTTAGTGAGTTTTTTTTAATAAATATATCAATTAAACATATTTACAAATCAGTAATATTTTTCAAAAATTTGAGTCCTACGTGCCTAATACCAGGCCTACACTCTAGGAAACACACAAAATAAATATATGGTTGTTGCTATGCCACCACACATGTTCTCACGGAGTGAAAAATACACATGCCGAGAAAAGAGGACACTTGCATACGTTGCGTATGAAACAGTTTCATATTTAAAACATTGTAATTTTTTTAAGTTTAAGCAATAAACACCCTACAGAGCAGGGGTGTCAAACTCTATTCATGGAGGGCCACAGTCCTTCAGAGTTTAGTTCCAACCCTGCTCCAAACACACATACCTGTAGTTTTCTAATAGGCCTGTAGGACTAGATTATCTGAATCAGGTGCATTTAATTAGGGGTGAAGCTAAACTCTGCAGGACTGTGACCCTCCAAGAATAGAGTTTGACACCCCTGCTATAGTGTCTCTTTCATGTGTCGTGACAGATCGCTGTAGCTCCTTCAAGCGGCTCGTGAATCAACATATCTTCATACTAGTTCATTTATAGCATCAAATAAGCATGAATGGACATCAGAAGGAATGTTGTTTCAAGCGCGGAAAGACGTGAGTACACGCAATTTTTCAAGTTCACCACCATTAATCTATTAAGGCCCCTGACTGCTTTGTCTGACAAAATGGCAGATTCTGGGTTTTGATTGGTCAGATCGCCTGTCAATCAAACTGTTTGCGAAGGGTCAGTTAGAACGTTTCACTTTTTTAATTGTGGCCACCAAAAACATTTTTTAGAATTCCAAATGACGAGCAGCTGAACTGCCAATTCCATGCAATTAGAAATTTTTTTATTATATTAAAAAAATTTGCACTTGCAATCTACTGTCTGCATATCACAGCTTCAATTTTTACAGCAGTGCAGCATGATATTCGAAACAAGGGCACACTTTCCTTTTGAGATATTGGTCAGTTGTAAGTCACAGCTTGTAAATTATACTCAGAGATGAACTTGTCTTCAGTTGTTTTGAGTGTTTTATTAACAAATCAATCAAATACATAAAAAAATAAATACACAAATAAATAAATACACAAATAAATAAATAAATAAATAAATAAATAAAACTGTCAGTATACGGAAACTACATTTTGAATGATTTAAGCCTGAGGATCACGTTGAGAACAAGCAGGAGCTCCTTTCGAACCACTTCCCACGCGCAGAAACTGTCGTCCTGATCGAGGAAAGCAGTTTATACATTAGTAGGCTAAGGGATGAAGTCACAGACCCTTAATGTTTTATGCATACTGAAATCTGCTGTGGCCTACCTTGTTTCTGAGGAGAGTGGCCAGTTTATCAAAGAAGGTTTTCAGAGCATCAACTCTTGCTGGAAAATCATCCAGGGGTCCGTGCGTTCTCTCCATGATCTACCCACAGATCAGAAACATGACATAACCACAGGCTCGTTCATAGATTCGTCTATAATAGTGTATAACAATAAATGTATTTTGAACTTACACATTTGTTCTCCTCTGTTAAACGGTAAACTATGTTTTGGAAATCCTCCACCTTCTCCTGGTTCCAGGACTCTGGATAACTGTCGTTAGCAAACAGGAAATCAATGTGCTCCATAATTTTATAGACTGCCTTTGCTACACCGATGTCCTGAAAATTAAATGAATAACGCTTTAGCAAATATTTCACATGCTGTCCCTCAGAAAGATTTTGGACCAGTGCTTCCCAAACTGTGGGCCCCCGGTGGGCCGTAGCGGTATTGCAGGGGGGGGCGTAGCTAGTCCAAATCAATATATTAAAATAATTAAAATATTCCAATTGTTCTAAAATGTGATGTTTTTGAAAGTATGTTAGGTTAGTGTTATGGATTTAAATATATTTGTAAAGAATGTTTACTTCATAGTTCTCATAATTCACATGAAATTCTTACAAACTTGTTAATAAATGTATTTGTAGGTAAATGTCGGTATATATTTTTTAACGGCGGGGTCATGGAGCTTTTGCAATGTTTTTGGAGGGCGTTACCCCTCTTAAGTTTGAGAAGCTCTGATTTAGACCGTTATCTGGAATAACTGTGTTGTTTGTTCACCTGATTGGAGACATTTGATTGCAGTGCAGATATCGGGAAGGTTATTTCGACGTTTTCTTCCAAACATTCACGAGGAAAAAGACCTCCCTATAAGAAAAGACGTAAATATGGACCACGTAGGGAAAGGAAATAAAAAAGAAACCGGAAAAAAGGAGAAAACTCCACTTACCACTTTCTCAAGTAGACTGTGAGTTTTTTTCACAAGTGTCCGCCGCATGATGCACTTTGTTGGCATTGAACTAACTTGGGAGAAAAAAAGGAATGTGCTCAATAAAGCGATATATTTCCAAAGTGCCATTCTGAAGCTGTTTTATGAGTCCACAAATCAGAAAGATGATGTTAAGTGTCCAAGTCAAAAAAAAAATAAAGCCGCTGTAAAATAGCTCTCAGTCACAACCGGTGCTGAATCTTCTTGAAAATCTATTGCTGAAGACATGGATGCCCGTTTTATACTAAAACTGAGTCGAGAATGGAAAGAAAAGCATAATCAAAACGTGGAAATTTTTACAAACCGCAGCGTCTCTTTTTCGCTTCGCATCCCTTTCCTTTGTGGTTGTGGTTTATCTCTATCAATCTATCTATCTATCTATCTATCTATCTATCTATCTATCTATCTATCATCTAACAATATATCCATATATTATCTATCTATCTATCTATCTATTTATCATCAATCTATCTATCTATCATCAATCTATCTATCTATCTATCTATCTATCTATCTATCTATCTATATATCTATCTATCTATCTATCTATCTATCTATCTATCTATCTATCTATCTATCTATCTATCTATCTATCTATCTATCTATCAATCTATCCATATATTATCTATCTATCTATCTATCTATCATCTATCTATCTATCTATCTATCTATCTATCTATCTATCTATCTATCTATCCATATTCTATCTATCTATCTATCAATCTATCCATATATTATCTATCTATCTATCTATCTATCTATCTATCTATCTATCTATCAATCTATCCATATATTATCTATCTATCTATCTATCTATCTATCTATCTATCTATCTATCTATCTATCTATCCATATTCTATCTATCTATCTATCTATCTATCTATCTATCTATCTATCTATCTATCTATCATCTATCTATCTATCCATATTCTATCTATCTATCTATCAATCTATCCATATATTATCTATCTATCTATCTATCTATCTATCTATCTATCTATCTATCTATCTATCTATCTATCTATCTATCATCTATCAATCTATCCATATATTATCTATCTATCTATCTATCTATCTATCTATCTATCTATCTATCTATCTATCTATCTATCTATCTATCTATCCATATTCTATCTATCTATCTATCTATCTATCTATCTATCTATCTATCTATCTATCTATCTATCTATCTATCTATCTATCTATCTATCTATCTATCTATCTATCTGTAACGGAGGCCAGCTAGTAGTTGCTGTGTGAGTAAACCTCACTCCTCTGACCTCAAGAGACGCTCTAGCGACAGACGCTAGAGGTTGCAGCCTTTAGCCTCCTTGGTAGAGCTAAGGAGAAGATACCCGAAGACTCGGGTACTAGGCCCGCTCGGAGCGGGTAGAGTGGGACCCAGTGGAGGAGTTTCATATCTATCGATCGATCTATCTATCCTCTGATCATGCACGTTTCGTTTATGTTTGACATCAGAGTAACCGCACAAATTTAGCTATGTTCTCAACAAAGACGAAGTCGAAGACGTTTCATTTTGAACAATATTTCTATATTTGAAATCTATAAAACGTTTTGAAATTGCTTTGACTGAAAAGTGTGCTTTTATGCAATATTTCTTTCAAATAAGTGCCACTTGTTTTGATAGTCTGTTGTATAGCCTAATGCGTCTTTGTTATATGCATCTAAGCTATCTTACATTGTTCTCTCAGACAATTATACACAGCACTCCTGGTCAGTTAAAACATTCCTTATCTTATCAAGAAAACAGTATTTAGCATATTTAGAATTAATTAGTTCGTTGCCATCTTGGCTTTTCTTATAGGTCAACCAAAAGCACACCACAAACAGTAAGAAATTGAAATAAAAATCCGTTGAGTTTCACGTTGCTGAATTAGTTCAAAACTAAAAGTAAATGCAAGCGTAATTTGTTAATTACAGAATGCATTTTAATTACAGTGATTATGTGCAATTATAATTGCATCTTTATCAGGAGACCGAAGGGTGGTACACGAAGTCGCATTTTCACTTTTCACTCGAAAAGAAACTGGGCAAGTCCCGCGTCTTTCAATGAATGATCAGGTGTTTTCTTTCATAAAACTGATGAGAAAAAAAAACAGTTTCTCAGATAATGGGAAAGGGGAGCACCCATATGAGATGCTTCAGCAACCCACATCAGCGAATCATACCTACCAACGATCCACCGCATGCGAGTTTTCTCCCCACGCGCTCGACCACACGAGCGCACAGTCTCAGGTCCTCGCGCTCTATGAATTCAGTTCTGCAGACTCAGCGCGTGTGGCAGCTTGTGTTCCATGTATCACTAATAATGAGTGTGCGCTATATTAATAATTCCCACACCGTCATCATTCATTAGCGGAAAATTCCATCTTCACCGTTGTCAACGTAATTACGAAATAAGCTATTATATTCATTTAGCCTTTGCTGTTGAGTATATCTGGAAAAAAACACACGCTGAATATCATTTTGTTTGTGCTTCATTATGGAACTGAGCCTGAGACCAACTGATTTAAAACAAACAAACAAAAAAAGTTTCCTTTATCGTCAGGAAATTATTAAAATAACAACCAAAAGAAATAAAGATTGCTTGGTTCTGTGGATATCCGTGTTGTATGAATCTGCCACGCGCAGAGGAGAGGGCTTTGGGTGCCCTTTTTTAAAATGAACCAAAAGTGCCCCTCTCAGACAAATAGCAATGATAATATTGTGGTGAAAAAAACATAATGCATTTGAAATGTAATTAACTTGGCAATGTTTACAATAGTGACGTCATTTAGTCATTTAACGTTTCTGTATTAAATATTTTTTTAACTTTTTTTTCATCAATAATCAAAGCCAGTGAGTTGAAATATATCCATATATATTTTAAAATATTACATAATTCATCAATCCCCGTTTGTCATGAATCTTACTCCAACCAATCGTGAGCTGGCACAACAATTTCAGATTTCATTGGACAATGTGAAGTGGAATGGTCATTTTCCGTTGAAAATTACTTGGTTTTGGTTTCTGAGGGTTTTCTCGTTTCATAAATCAAATGGCATCGCTGACTAAATGAATGACAGCAAAACCATGCAGCAGCAAAAGTCGCATTATTGGTTAAATTCACTTGTATTTATGTACATTGATACACCGTTTACTATTTGATGAAACTATTATAGATAATGAGGCCTACAGGCCTATTATGTGAAGTGTAGGCTGGCTAAATGGTGACGTGAAATTACTTTATTATTGTAATGATTAGGGGTCAGTGAGTAAAATCCAAGTGCAGCTTTTATTTGAAAACATGGTCAGACAGGCAAAGGTCAACACAACGGCAAACAATATCCACGGGGAACAGACAGGCTCGTAGTAGTATCCAGGCGGGAGATCAAAGGCAGGCAGAAAACAAGGAACAGGCAGGATCAGGGAACAGGGAAACCAGACAGGGAAAAACACGCTGAGAATTGTAACACTAAGGAAAGCAATACTTCACAAAGTGGAAGTGGGTGAGTGGTGCTTTTATAGTGGAGAGATAGGGTGCAGCTGGTGCGGTAAACATTGATTGGTGAATGAGATGCAGCTGGTGCAGTGATCAGTGACTGGGTGAGGGGCTTATGGGAAATGTAGTGTGGTGAGAGAGTACGTGAAAAGGAAGGGCGACATCTGGTGGTAAATGGATGAAAATGACAGACCGGATTCATTACAATTATATTACCATTTTTTATAATTATGCAGCTTTTAAATAAAAAAAAGTCTCTTATGCTCATCAAAACTGCACTTATGATGATTAATTAACAAATTTCGGGAGGATCAGGTGCAGATAATTAATAATTTAGTGGAGAGCATTCAATTAATCACCTCAATCAATAACAAGAGGAATCAATACAGCAGACTTACCTCTGTTCGTCTGAGAGTTTACCAGCATCCCTCCTCCACCCCATCTCCTCACTTCTAGTTTCATCTATTTATATATGTGGGGGGTACATATAAGTTTGAACAAAATATTGTGAAATTTTTGGATTTCTGAAGCTTCATGTGACACTGAAGACTGGAGTAATGATGCATGAAATTTCAGCTTTGTATCACAGAAAAAAATTATATTTTGAAGTATTAATATAGAAAGCTATTATTTTAAACTGTAATAAAATTTCATAATATGAATGTTTTTGTTGTCATTGTTTGTTTGTTTTTTCTTTTGTTATTTTTTCGTATTTATGATCAATAAAGGCAGCCTTGATGAGCATAAGAGACTAGCAACATAAATCCAAATTTTTTTTTTTCAATTTGTTTAAATAATAATTTAGTCAGGAGCTAAGAAAAATATATTTGTTGTAATAAAATAATTAGCCTATAAAGGACTGTCAATAATCTTTAAGTGGTTCTGAAATGAGAAGAGCACATGTGCATGTGTTGCATTCACAATTTCTGCCAGTAGTGCTCGCTGCAGAGTTCTCTGGAGCTGTTTAATGGGTGGAGAGATAGGGTTATGTACAAAGAAAAACAGAATGTTTTCACTGGCCAAGTTAATTGTATTTTGTGAATATAAACAAATTTTGATTTTGATGGCTGCAACATACTCCAAAAAAGGTGGGACAGAAGCAAAATAATAGTGAAAATATTACAGAATATCCAAGTTGACCCTTCGCAAAGACCCGTCCCCTTTAGTTACTGTTGCTATGTCCGACAAGCCACGCGCTCACGCCACATGTTGCCACGCAGTAAAACATACATTGTGGAGCAATGGACACTGACAACATGTTACTTTTGATATGAAGCAGTTTCATAAAATATTAAAATATTGTAATTTTTTAAAGAAGTTTAAACAATAAATAGCGTATAGTGTCTCTTTCATGTGTCGTGACAGATCGCTGTAGCTCCTTCAAGCGACTCGTGAATCAACATCTCTTCATACTAGTTCATTTATAGCATCAAATAAACATGAATGAACATCAGAAGGAATGTTGTTTCAAGCGCTGAAAGACATGAGGACACACAATTTTTCAAGTTCACCAACGTTAATCTACTAACTCCCCTGACTGCTTTGTCAGACAAAATGGTGGATTCGGGATTATGATTGGTCAGATCGCCTGTCAATCAAACTGTTTTGAAACAGTGCCACAATTAGCAGCTGAATTGGTAATACATAGGCGAGGGTCATGATTGGGTATAAAAGGACATTCTACCAAAGGCTCAGTCTTTGCAAGCAATAATATGGCCACCTTGTGCCAAATGAGAAAATTGTCAAACAATTAAAAAATCATTTATCCAAAGTATTTAGGTCTTTAACCACATACATACTATTGTGAAAAGATTCAGGGAACCCAGAGAAATGTCAGTCTTAGCACCAAAGATGAAAGGGACCATCCAGACATCAGTGACAGGTGCAAAACATCTCTCATGGTATGAGGGTGCAATTAGATTTTACAGTGTGGGCCACAGAGTGGCTTCTAGTCTCACACCATAGGTGGATGTGCTTGACTGACTTGCCACCAGTGCAGTCCGTATCTGTCTCCAATTGAAAATGTGTAGCACATCATGAAAAGTAGAATCAGACCACAATGACCACAGACTGTCAAGCAGATGTCTTGTATCAGGCGAGATTGGGCAAAAATTCCACTTGCAAAACTACAGCAATTAATACACTCAAGTTGGTGAGTGAGAGCATCGAAAAAACTTTCATTGTGCATTTGTCAGTTAAATAAAGGTGCAAGAAAATTAACATCAGATTGTTTACTGCATTTGATAAAATGTTCTAACTTTTCTTGATTTGGGGCTGTGGAATAGTAAAATGGGTTTGCATTTTGATCCCATAGGCATTTTAAGTCTAGAAAAGTAGTATAAGGAATGGTCAACTATCTAGTACTCGTGGTGTGTGACAGCTCAATGGATTTAGTAAACTATATGAAAGAAACATTTTAGTTTCAATACATTTTTTATTTAAAAGTACAAAAATATTTTGCGAGCAAACAGAAAATAAATAACTCTAAAAAACAGTGCATATGAAAACAATAAATATTCTTGGTACAAAAATATGTCCGTTAAATTAAATATAATACCTGAAACATTCGCAAAATATATCTAATATTCCTGCGCATCAAAACATAACAACTGACTGACAGTTAATAAATACATAATTTGATACAGAGGCCTATTTGCACCAAAATAAATTAAAAGGTTTCACAGATATTTGTAAGACATTATTAGCTTGCTTGATCTGATTACTTCAAGTTTTCATAGGAAACACAAAAGGTAAACTCTATGTTAAAACACATGAGGCAAAACATACAACTCTAGGCAACATTCATTGCAATGAAACACAGTCATGTAAATAAACACATTGTTACATCATGAAAAAGTTTTTGTTTTTAAGGCATTGTTTGCGGTACATTTTTCACTTCTGGAATGTGTGACAAGTTATATCATCTATTAAACTTTTATGAAGGACTTGGCGTTGCTTGCGATGATGTCCATCCTCTGAAGGTGATGTTTCACAGCTCTCCGGATCTGCTCCCATGCTTGAGCACTATATTCCTGAAAACACAAGAGGAACAACTTTAGCTGTGTACAGCTGAACTTGCATTTTATATGGAAGGAAATGATTCGGTTACACTTTATTCTAAGGTGACGTATATTTACATTGTACTTGCTCAAATAAGTACTGTCGTAATATTAATTAACTACATGTACTTACTATATTCGGTTAGGGTTTGGTTTAGGGTTAGTAGTAATATGCATAATTTACTGTTATTACTAGAGTAAGTACATGTTACTATAAATCACCTTAAAATAAAGTGTTACCAATAATTCCTTTTGCTCTTTACAAAGTAACATTTACATCACAAACACAATATGCCTCTTACGGCACTAAGAAAACAAAGCTGATGACAGAAATAATTTGACTAATTAAAGAGTATAAACACTCATATTAACAATGTAACAAGCTGTGATATAATATTATGCAACGACACTTACTTTTTTCTTTAGAATCTTCTTTAAAGTCCTGAAGTGCTTATTTATCTTTCTCTCATAGAACTCCTTATGTGATGGCTTGTGGTATCGATCCACCTGAAAAAAGTAAGCAAAATGTAAACAATTAGCAAAAATGATATTAATGACAAATTATTTAACATCAACTAACAATGAAAAATACTTCTACACATTCAATATACGTCTACAGTCGCATCTTGAGTATCTTTTTAACAGTCTCTAAATGTCATATAAGTGCATTTATTGAATGGCTATAGGCTTGTATTCACTTAGCCTTTTCATCTGAACATCAACATTTGTAGGATTCATGCAATATTACGTTAAATGATTGAGTCTATTATTGTTATGACAATACCTTCAATTTAAAAAATGTAGGATTCTATGCAATGGGATTGTAAAAAACAGTTTCCATACACACAAGACTTACGCATTCTTTAAGATCAGATGACTGCCTGTTCAGGACAGTTAGAAAATGCTCTACAGTCTGTAGGTTCCATTGCACTGAATTCATGTGCTCCCTGGCATCCATCAGGCGGATGATATGATCTAAGGTCAGGACAAGAAACTTCACCTGGTCCTCCACCTGTAAGGAGACATAATGCCTGTGTGGGTAACTACATCCTTCAGATTATAAACACTGCATGCAAGTTTTCTCTGGTTCTCAGTGTTATTTATGTGATGAAATGTCCACTGTTAAATATAAGGAGAAAAGTTCTGCAAACCTTAGCGTTGTCTATCATGTGGTACAAGCGCCCTGGAAATATCACTTTGGTGTCCTCAGGATATTTTCCACCCTATAAGACAGAGTACAGTTTGTAATTTTTGAAACCACATGCTGCATATTTGATATTTCTATTACAGACATCAACCTACAAAAACGGACACTTAAATTGCCGCCTTAAATTTTTAATAAAATCAAAGTGGTGCAATCCCACTGCGGTTAGTTCACTGCACTTTGGCAACAGCATTGAATTACGAATGAATATTAGAGCATGTAGAAACACATAAAAAAGAGTGTAAACAACAGAAATTACTGTGACAAAATAAAAGGATATAAGCAAAGATGTAACATAATGATGAAACATTTTCATGGTGTACTGTAAAATGTTTTTTTTTTTTAAGTTCAAATGATTCAGTGACAGCATCTCTCGATAAAAAAACTAAAAAAAATAGTTTTTGTTTGGTTGAATGAATAATTGAATAATTGAAAATGTCGCACAAATCACTGAAAATATCACAGCATTATCTATATAGGCCATCTGTTGTAATAATAATTTACATATAATGCATAAAGGTTTAAAGTGTACTAACCATTTCCTTCAGGAGGCTCAGAGATTCGTTGCTTATCATCCTGTATCGGCCGAGCCATTCGCAAGCAGAGCTCTGACTCTGCAGAGTTAGAAATATTACAAAAATATACGTCCACATTTGAGTTTTCATCTTTGCAGTCATGTAGTAGTTTTCTACACTGTCGCTCGAGAAAATGTTGTAGAGACATGGTGAAGTGTGCTGGATTTATTCGGGAGTTTGGAAATTGGAAACAAAATCGAAGCATTGTGGGCATTACCCATCCACTTTCACTTTCGTGAAGGCTAGGCTCCTTCACAAACTACTCGATGAGCTACTTACTAACTGCTTTAGTTAATAGAAAATGCTTTTAAAAGTCATTGCTTCTGCATTTAGAAAAGAAGCAACAAATTATAATGTAATGTTAGTAATGGTTTAGCCATCTTTCGCTTAGACACCAACGCAAAAAGTACATTACGTGCAATACAACAATCAATACTATAGGTTAAAGCAATCCCACGGTTCACAATAATTACCTGTAATTCCAAAATAATTACCTGATTCCAAAGAATTTCAAGGTCTCTGACGTTTCCAAACTAGGAGTGCAGGCAAGAAAGACATTTTTTCATTTTCTTTTTGAGACGTCATGACGCAACGTGATGACGTGACCTCAGACTCTCACTGGATTTCACCGCACTTTCTCATGGTGCAATGATGTAATTTCACAGGCCACGCAAGAAAAATTGGTGTAGTGAAATGTTATTATTGTTATTAAAACTTTCTGTTTAATTTTAAGCATTTTCTTATAGAAAATAATATATTTAAGAACGAATCCAGGTATAATCTAGTTTGACCGATAGTGTTTTGCTCATTTCGAGCTTGTGAACAAAAAGATTTTTTAGAATATGATGGTCTATAATGACCAGATTGCACCTAAATATCACTAATGAAATGGTATGACAATTACAAGATAATAAAATAATTTTAAAAAGTAGCCTGATAAACAGTTGTTAAGCAATTATGCTAATGTACTAATTTAATCAAACGAATAATACTAATATGTTTAATTTATATAGCGCCTTTCCCCAGATCAAGGACGCTTTACAAAAGCAGTAACATAACAGACCATCAATTCACATAATCATAGACAGTCATTGCATATAATCAATAAAGTCTGATAGATCTAAACAAACCTATGAGTGAAGTAAGAAATCTACTCCACTAAAACAGGAGTGTCCAGTCCTGCTCTTGTAAGGCAACTGTTCTGCGATGTTCAGCTTCAACCCCAATTAAACACACCAGTTAATCAAGCTTTGCCTACTAAAACCTCCAGAGAGATGTGTTGAGGCAAGTTGGAGCTAAACTCTGCTGCAGTTGCCCTCCAGCCCTTACGAAAAAGAAGTATACTTAAGTAATGTTCAAGTATATTTTTAAGTACACTTTTATGTAGTAAGTAGTGTCTAGTAAGTACACTTTAAAGTGTACTATTTCAGTAGAGGTTGGCGCTAAATTGGCACAACTGAAGTAGCCTATATGTTTAAGTGTAGCCTACTATAAGTAGTAAACTTAAAGTGCTATAGTTCACAGCTATGTTTATATTTGTACTCCATCTGTACTAAAAGCGAACTTATAAGTAGTTTATTGTTTTAATAGTAGTTTTTAGTATATGAAAGTACTCTTTTAAGTATACTTTTTTAACATTTTTGTCAAAGAATGAGTCGAATGAATCAACACAGTGTTATAGCTCGGCCTGAGTCGACATTTCATTTAGTAACGTTTGGCAGTTTTGATTTACATGCTGTTTAATGATTGATGATTGCGTTATTTTACATTTGCATAAACAATATTCTATAGTTGTTTCCGCTTCTTCTTCTCCCGTGTTTTGATCCGGAGAATCTGTACTCTTTCAGAAGATGAGTCATAGCGCCCCTACCATATAACATTGAAAACACAGTCAAACATAGTCAATAGACTAGTTGCACGGAAGCGTACAAGCGTACACTCAAGAAAGCGGAAATAGAAAAACGTCCTCCCGTGCAACTAGTCCATGGGGGTAAAACATTTAGATAAATTCGCATGCACAGTACCAGTGGACTAGCTTACACAAAAAGTCAGATACTCAGAATAAGAAACATATCTGTTTTCTTTATAAAGCAATATTTTAAAACAATGCAAGTTTATAAGACAGTAAATAAAACTATGTTATTCAATCAAAAGATTAAACAACTACAAGCCGCATACTTAGAATACGTAATTATACTTTTAAGAATATCTCAAACAAAAGATTTTGTACAATGGCAGTACTGGTCAAATGTACTTAGACTTTTCTGTCAGTCTAAGTCAAGTATTCTTAAGTGCAATTTTAAGTTTATTTCTGAGAAGTACATAAAAAGTGGACTTTCTTATTTTTAGTTTAAAAGAAGTATAGTACACTTGAATAAACTTCTTTCTCGTAGAGAAGGACCGTGTAAAACTTTGCACCCAATAGATTAATCAAATCTAATTCTATACGATTCTTCAAAATCCGTGTTTTGTTCTGATATATTTTTTTTTAACACATATTCAATTTATTTTCCAATTCATTTGTATATTCATATTCGCTTCATAGTAATTTGGTTATTACTGGGTACGAAGTTGTTGACACTTTTTGTAAGATTAAATAAAACACTTAGGCAATATAGCCTACCCACGCTTTGAAGATGATGCATGTATTTGCCTGTATGTGGGAAGATTAATAGTTTCTAAAAATCACTTTCATAAAGAGCCGCATAAATTGATACAGACTGAAGTAAGTTTTATGTTTTGACCACAGTTTGTTGACGTGAGATGAGGAACAAAAGTTACAGCAAAGAAAGTCTTTACAGCACACATTTTGCTTATCTGTCTTAAAAGTGTAATAAAAGTGAAAGAAGAATAATAAAAAAAAAGGTTAGGGGGAGAACATCTTTGTGTGAGAGTGGGCTCCTGGTTTCACAGTTCACTCATCGATACCTGCGTTGGTATCTTTCGACCACAGCTGTGTCTCCTTCATCTATTCTGTCGAATATCGCATGAGGTCAGAGCCCAAAGCAAGGCAGACATTGAATAACAATAATAACCACTTCGTCGTTTTCTTCTCTTTGTAAATGTTCAAAGTTTTTGTTTTTGTTTGTGCCATAGCCTGTGTGTACCGAAACTGTCTTTCAAAAATATACTCACCCCGAAAAAAGGGAGTACAAAACGTGACAACTTTGAATAGAGGTAACATAGTAGATTCATGATTTCTTTTAAACTGTATATTTTGATATAAGTTAGCATGTGCTGGATAATGATGCATCAGCCAATGTATTATTGTATAGGAAGTAAATAGAAACATTTGCTAAGTTAGCTTTAGCACAACATGTGAAATATTAAGGGGTAAGGTGGCCCGTACTGTCCCACAAACCCGATTAACCTTTATAAAATCTATAAATGACTTTTAATATAATTCTTATTCATGCATTTCAAAAAGTGTCATTAAATACTAAAATGCTAAATCAGCTACTCGATTTAAAATGTTACTTCGACAATTTATTTGAATAATTGAATCACCGATGACAACGCAGAATCCCATAAAAGAGATCCTTTTTCTCCTAATAAAAAACACCGATGTGCACAAAAAACCGAGACAAAAAACATCGATATTCAATGTCATCTCTATTTTCCAGTGACAAAAAATGAGATGAATTAACCTCAAAACTGTTCCGACTGTCTAAATCTCACAAATGCTGATATTCAGATGAAATAGAAAAATTTCGAGTCGCCTTTCATGAAAAATACCGAGAAGAGATTTTGTGTTCTCTATAGGTCAAATGAAAAATAATAATAATAATAATAATAATAAAGAGGAGGAGGGCTCATCTTGCCACAAGAATGATATGAAATATTATGAGACAAGTATACATTTTGAAATGAAAATTTATTTTTAAGTAACATAGCTGAAGTGACAGATTCACACACGATATTAAAATACATTCAACATGTAAACGAAACATTCCTTCATCACAAGTCCCGGATAAACAATATAAATGTATTATTTAGTGTAGTCTAGATTAGTTATTCTATTCTAATAATGTGTTTCTAAATAAGTGCAGAGCCAGTTTAGACAATGGCATTTTGGCATATTAATCTGGAAATACATTCATTCATTCATCGTACCAAATCGACTTCAACGAGAATTGAAAAGTGCAATATAAAAACAATAAAATAGCATATGAATAAATTATGGACAACATTTCATTTACTGCATGTACTATAGCCTATATATTAGGCTAAATATGTCCTTCTATGTGCCGTCATTCTGCTGAAGTGGCCCATGACGATAAAAATGTCATTGCGCGCAATCTCCCACGAGCAGCGGCTGAAATTCTGCAGGAAAGACAGTCACACATTAATCAGTGCAGATTTGAACTACAAATAGTCCGCGTTGTTTGCTGAATATCTCACCTGCTGTGTAAGAAAATCATCTAGCAGCTTGAAGCCCTTGACCAGCGTCTCAAGTTCAGAGCTCATCCCTGAAACCTAGATATTAACCATATATTACACTCTTGAATTGCAGATAATAAAAAGTAGACGTTGATTCAGCCTATAACCAATGCCATGACTTACGCTATTTGATTGAGCTTGCTGGTGGAGGAGGCCCATTAGATTGTGGAAAGCATCTTTATTCCAGTGACCATGGGTCTTTTTCTTTTTGAAGAGCTCAAAGGTAGAGTTATATGATATCTTCAGTGCCTGGGGTATTTCCTGTCCCTATACCCATATGAAAAAAGACAAAACATTGTCAAACCCCCAGGATGCTAAAACAATAAGTCAACAAATGTTAAATATTCACTGCAGAGTTTTATCACGACACACCTGAACCAGCAAATCAAGTTTTTTTGGGCTCGTTGGAAAAAATCATGCATTTGAGTAAGGCTGCAAATAAAACTCCGCAGGAGATATTTAACATTTCTGTGTACTCTATCTTCATATATATTGTGTACCTTGGGAAGATTCGTGAAACGATCAGACGTCGCCTGTTCCACCTCTTTTAGGCATTGTTTTGGGCCCTTTAAGAGAGAGAGAGAGAGAAAAAAACATGTTGTTGTTCAGGTTGTGTTCTTCACCAGGTTATTAAATATTGCGGTCACACTTTTGTTTACGTTAAACCGTTAGGTGACATGAACAAACAATGAACCGTAATATTACTTCAAGTTTTCACAAAGTATAGGTCTACAGCGCCATATTAAAACAAGTCCTTATAATTGATTAACACTTATTAACATATTGATTAATATTTAAGGCTATACATTAACATTAATCAAACAAACAGCATGTATAAATTAACATTAACCTACATTAATAAAGCAGGTCTATGTACTTTTGTTGTCATTATACAGTTATATTGTTAATCCAAAAAATCAGTAAATATTAGCAACGCTCATGTTGTAGAGCGTGCGCAACATATTATTATCATTTATTTATTTATTTTAAATGAAAGATAAATAAAAAAATAAATGAGACTACTCACCAGTGCACGCAGAAGTTTAAGTGTGTTAGATAAACCCCTTTTATCCTGAATAGAGGATTCTGCTAGGGTCATAAAAGCGATAAAACACACAAAAGTTCTCATAATTGTTTTATATTGACAGCAGTATACAACGGAGTGCTTCAGTTCAAATGATGTGAATACTACGATATGGATACAAGTTCATGGCTATATATTGTCCTCCAAGAGAAGAAGAAAAATACCCTATAGCTTAATTTGCATTCCCTTGCAGCGCGGGAAGCCCAGTGGCCTTATTACAATTGGAAGTTTCAGAAGGAGAAAGTGAAAGAATCACGTGATTCTTTCTGTCTTGGGCGTTCATTATCTCACCTTGAAAACGCAATGAGATGTTCAGGAGCAGTGTAGTTATCTTGAAAACACCGTGAGAGATATCTCAGTCAAATTGGGAATTTCATAATCACTATCACTATGTAAACGACGCAGTGACATCCTCAAACAAGTGATGTCAACAAATGGTGTCAATATTAGGCTAGGTTATCCGTATCCCTATCTTTTAATTCTTCCTTTGGTAAAATCTCGCGTTATCTCTTTTATTTGTCAAAAAAGAGTTTCACACTTTGTTGTTGCGCACTTGCATTTTATTTATTAAAATAAGTTAGTTTTAAATGAATAAAAAAAATAAAATAAAATTTCAAAATGTGCAAAAATAATTTTTAAAACAAGAGCATCCGTTCCTGTCTAGGGTGACATCATCAAGCCGTGAGGTGATGACACAATTCGGGCTATTGGTAATCCCTCATTGTTTACATAGAGAATTTCACTTTCAGTTTCCAATGTGACGAGTTCCTTTAGCAATTCCGGCCCCACTTGCATCATGACGCAATTTTCCATACTTTATTGAAAACAATCCTTGATTGCAATAATGTAAATTTCCTTTTGTTTTATTTTTTTATCTGTGAAAGAATCATCAAAGGATGTTAATACAGAAACATGTGCTGTGCAATTCACGTTCTGCCTCAATGGATCTTGTAAAAACAAACAGAACTGCTTTATACCAAAGCGTAAAGAAATACTGGCCACATAAATCAATAATAAATAAATACAGGCCTAAGTGTATATGTCAGATCAACGAAAAAATATTTAATTAACCATGGGCTATCTCTCGTTTTGTCGGGAAATTCATTCCAAAATCCCAGGCAGTTTCTTATGCTCAGTTTAGACAAATAAAAAGTCTAGGCTATACCATTCATCTTGTTGAGCCAAAACATTGTTGCTCGTTCCAATAAAATTACCTTATATAGGAATAAATTATAAATTAAGAAGGACCTTTAGGCGACAGCACTAAATCAGTGTTAATGTAACCTGTAAATGATTGAATTTTTGTATCCCTGCGTTATTGCAATCCGTCGGTAGAGGGCAGCGCAACATTGCCATCGATTATACAAGTCTGTGAGATTCGCAGCTTTAGTTTACTTTTGGCTTTTGCTCTCGAGAAACTGCCTTTTGGGAGATAAATATCTCCATCTATTTACCTTTTGTGTTGTTAAGTGTCTTCTTATCGTCGTTCAGTTACAGGCCTAACTGACAAATAAGAAACGTTAGCCATAAAAGTTGATGTTGTGCTCTGCTTGCCTGGTCTAGTTTGTCCTTATGGCTCAATTAAATATTATATGAGTATTTGAGAACTGCCTGAATTAGGAAACTATTGTGTCCAGTGAAGTGCAATATTGATCTGACTGAGAGGCGAAATGTACTTCAGCCCGGGAAAAAAAAAAGGTGTTTTGCCAGGTTACAAAAGATTATCTAGCCTGGCTACTTCAAAGGAAAAAAAAACATTCACAGATACAGACAGACTACTGGTACATGTTCATACTTGATCAAGAGATGCACACACCACCTGCATTTGTGATATGACTGTGGCATGTCTCAGTATGTCACGCACAGTCCAAAACTCACACACTACCTGTCCTCTGCTCCAGAGTGTGTTTGGGGCAAGGACATGTGAATCCTCGCAGGAAATGAGATAGTTTGAAAAGAGGAAACTTTATGTGGCTGGCTTACTGAACAGGAAAGAGGGGGGTTCCTTCCAGAGGATGAGGAAGAGGGAGGACTGCAGGGAGAAAGAAAGACCGACAGACATGTGAATGTTTCTAGACCTTGACAGGGACCGTGTCAAAAATATCTCCAATCACTATTCAATGAATTTGAGCTTTTCTAGCTTTTGTAAATGGTGTTTATAAAACATGTTTACACTTTTATAATAATCAGACTATAATAATATATTTTGATAGAGACATTATTTTGTATAGTTCAAATGGTAACATTTACAAGTAAGGTTCATTAGTTAAATATTAGTTGAACTAACCATGATAAATACTGTAATCTTTGTTAACGTTAGTTAATGAAAATACAGTCGTTTGTTGTTTGTTCGTGTTAGTTCACAGTGCATTAACTAATCTTACAAGACTTTAATAATGTATTAGTAAATGTTGAAATTAATAAAGATTAATAAATGCTGTATTAGTGCAGTTCATTATTAGTGCATGTTAACCTTATTGTAAAGTTTTACCGTTCAAATGATTTGATCAGTTTAAAATAAATAAATAAATAAACTGATTGCTTTCCCTCAAATGGTGTCATCAGTTATGACACAAATTACATCATAATGCACCTCCTACAGTCATCACCCTTCCAAAACACAGGTGCCACTGACAACACTGACACTCAAAAGTACGTCATTATGGAATGTTTATGGTTGCTCAACAATTAGTTTGCCAAAAATGTACTTCTTGGAGTTGTTAATTCCAGGGAACAGAATATGTCCCATATACCTGACAGACATGACTAAATCACACCTGTATTAGTGACAGCTTTAAGCTCTGTAAAGTGCAAGAACATGTCAGGGGAGCGGCCAACACTATTTTAGCCAAATCAAAAAAGTTAAAAACTGCCTGTGAACCATTTTGCTTATTTAGGCAAGAAAATTTTTTTTTTGAAAAGTTTTAAATGGCAATAGCAGCACCTTTTATTATTACAATCAAACAAATCTATGAAATTAAAATTATTATGAATTATACAATTAATTTAGCAAAATGTTTCAAAGGCAAAGTCAAAGTCAACTTTATTGTCAATTCTGCCATATACACCACTTGCATACAGAGAATTGAAATTCCATTACTCTCAGACCCTAGATGCGTACAAGTAACAATTGACAATAACAAGAACAACAACAACAAAAATAAATTTAAAAAAGGCAGTACGATATTTTGAAAATAAATAAATATACAAACCCAGAGGAAACTATAACATGTATACATGTTTGTAACAGTCCTGAAAATTTAAAACAAACTAGCCGTTCCAACCATGCTAAATGCACCATGTGACAAGTGACCACATGCACCATGTGTTCACTAAACAATGCTGAGTAACTAGAACTTTGTTTTATGACATAACTACAGCTGATTCATGTCAATATCCAAATAAAAATTTCCATTTGTTTTGTTCCAGGAAAGCACTATACATTCCAAGAGCATGCCAAAACGGCACATCACTGAAAGTACGGAGTCCAAAGGCAACAGTAAATCTCGCGCCCCACCCAGAAAACACACTTTTTCCTTCAGGGGTGGGGCATATTTTCCTGCATACACATCTGAGGATGAGTATCAACCACTTGGTTCCTTGTTCGCCCTCAGTGTTCAGTGTGAGATTTCTTAGGATTTATATTTAGTGGTTGTTCAGTTTTATGCAGCCTAAAAGTGATCAGAGGTTGTGCAATCTGGAAGGGAGGGAAGAAACCACCAGAGCCCAAATGGGTGTGAATCAACCACTGCGTGTTATTCATAGAAACTGCATGGAGAACTCTTGCAATAGCTGATGTTTTTTCATACAGTAGTTGATGTAAGGAGTGCATGAAACTGCCACGAGAGAGCCTGTACAAGGTAGCATAAAAATACCTTTTACTGCTCACTGGGACCTAAAAGATGTCAAAAAACAGGTATTAACATCAGATATGAAAGCCGAACTTTCTGTTTGCAGGTATGGAACCTATTTCTAAGTTAAAACATGCTGTCAGTCATGTGTTCCTGTCTGTTTTGTTGATTGATTTCACCCACCAACTTTCCGTGACCTGATTTGTTGATGAGGCACCACACATCTTGAAACACATAGTAACATTGCAGAACATTAGACTGTTGAGTGTGTTTGATAAGGACCATCATCTTATCAGAGTTAACTGCGTAATGCTTTATTGCTGTTGTGGAATAACAATTGGTTTTGAATTATGAGGCTTTTCTTTATAATGATTCAGTTGAACCATACCCTCATCTCTCTTTCTCTCTTCCTGTTGCTAACTGTCTGAACCTTCTGAAGCTGTGATGTGTGTGCTGGAACAGGAAATGCATGCAGACAGAGGAGGCAGGCAAGCTGAAACTGGCACAAAGAACTAGCGTGTATACACACCCACCCACATACAAGCACACAGACACACACACTGGCCCTGAGCAACTGTCAGAGCTTGAACTTTGAGCTATAGGTGGAATGACAAAACAGTGGCGGAAAAAGACAGAAGCCTGTCTAAGACATTAAGCGGAGTGAGTTTCTGGGAAAGGAAAAGAGATTTAAAGACGAAGAAACACAAGGGACGGATCGTACAAATGTAACTTGATCAAGAAGAGAAGGAAACAAAGGTGTGGAGAAGATGGTGCTCCGATCCTGCCTCAGCAGGTAATCTTCTATGAATTTGTTTGCTTTAGATGTACATTCTTTGCATTTTATTCTTAGCCTTAAAATCTGTTTGAGATGCCTACCTTCCTTTTTTTCTGTCTTGTTTGCGTGACAAACAGCTGTCTGCCCACATAAACAGCAACTTGTTGCAGTTTACAAAAAGAAGGCACAGTGAGCCATCTTACGCTGTGACGTGAGACCAGACGATCAGAGCATACTATGAGCAGTACTTGATTTTTGGTGTTCAGTTTTGCTTTGTGTTGGTGGCACATGTTGATCAATTGCAACTATCACGCTGACTGGTGAAATGGAGATAAAAATATTGTGAAGTGAGTAACGTCGTCATTCAATGTCAGTCTTTGGATCTCATCATTCTCCGACCTTAGTAATTCAGCTTCGTATGCTCAATGCAACCTGTGAAGAAAGATAAGAATCATTTTGTTTGCAAGCTTTATCCATTTATAGTGTGCACGATCAAGCTGTCCCCTCTGAGGGGAAATGTTTTAAACATTTTAGTGTGTAGACTTCAGAGTGAAAGTGCTCTTTCTGCATTCCTGAGGTGACTGGGCTGGTGGGTGAGGGTGTGGAGCAAAACTGGAACACCACAGATCTGGTACAGCTATCCGAGTACACGGCACATTCCGAAGAGAATCTCAGTTCTGCTTCAGGTCTTCGCTGTGCGCGCACCTCGAAATAACCCCTCTGCTTTGCTTGGGTCAAAATTTGAAAGCACAGCAGGTTTTGTTTAGAATCACACTTTACTTGTAAACATTTTCACTGTATACATCTGAGTTTACTGGTTAACTTTTAAAAATGAAAATTCTGTCATTTACTCACCCTGTCTAATTTTCTTTCTTTCACGGAACACAAAAGGCAATGTTAGATAGAACATCCAGGTTTTTCTATTCCATACAAAACAAAAAGTAGCTTAAAAATAGTTTTAAAACGATCATTAAAGTAGTCCATATGAAAAGGAGGACTAATTTCCAAGTCTTCTGAAGATACAATAGCTCTGCATTCGACCAAAGATATTGAGAAATCACGTCCGTCATAGCGTTCACATCTCATTGCATTTATAGCACAATTCATGGAGGCAGTGAAGCTCATTGACATCAAACCTGGTGCGCGTCAAATGCACACGTGCACAAATTAGATTTGATCATTTTCAACAAATAACAAGTTAGTCTGTTTATCAAACAAAGCTATTGTGAATTATTTGGTTCCTTAATTCTTTCATCAATGCATGTACACAGTCTCTGGGAGAATCTCAAATGTAACAAGGAAGAAGAATGGAGGACAATAGCTTTTAATATTTCTGCTTTTTTTTTTTTTTTTTGTTCTTGTATTTTTATGTTCCATACCTGACAGGCTATGAAAGATATAAAAAGACTATTCAAAACATAATGAGGATGTTGAAGACCTTGGACTGACAAAATGTAGCAGGAGATAATATGAAGTGTTAGGACAGCCCTAAATCCAATTCTAAAAATGACCGGGTGCTGCAGGGTAAGTGACACATCACACAGAGAACCATTTTTCCCCCCGCCATGAACATCCTGTGAGAGATCCAGACAGCACAGCAAGGTCAAAGCAAGTCAGGCTAGAGAAAAACAAGGAGTTTCCGTGTTTAAACAGTGTCTAAATGGGAACGGCCTCCTCCAATTGTTCTATACTAACAGCCATTTTCAACTGGAAGGGCACCCCTCCCCCCAAATACAGCTTGTGCAGATTCCAAGTTAATTTCTATTTAAACTGCTCCAACATGATGAATCACACATTGATGCATCTGTCATGTTGCTTTGCTCAAAAGTTGTCAAGCAGGTTCTGACTCTATCCTTCAAAGGTGAACTGTTTGTGAAACAAATTAAGTATCCAGTCTGAGATCTAAGTCGGCATACTGTGCATATCAGTATGAAGAAGATATATTCTCAGAATCAAATGTACGACAGTGTTTTTCATCATTCCCTCCTTGGATTGTGCAATGTGCCCCTTTGGATTTATAAAGTCAGAAGGTGGTCTAGTCTTCCATTTACTTCCTTATTTAAGTAACTGTTCTGTTTGTCTACAAACTCTCTTGGTAAGCTTTTTCAAATGTACAAGGGTGGTGTTCTTCATCTGGTTTGTCTCTCAGGAGACATGTCTTGACTTGTTAAAAAAATAGCAGCTGATGTTGTTTTGGCAAGAGGCTGATAAAGTCTACTGTAGACCACATGGATTTTTCTCATTTTCATATTGCTAAAAGGAATTAATTTCAGTTTGCCTAATTTTTTGTTGGGAGAAATCAATTTCCGGATTCCTATGGTGTGATGCAGGATCAGTTAAAATAGTTAGTTAGTAAAATAGCTTTTTGACACAAATGAGTGGCTATTTATTTATTTAAAAAAAAAAATACAATCATTTCAAAGGTAAAGCTGCTTCAATTTTAGCAGACAGAAAATGTGTTTTACATATCCCACAAATGAACTGCTTTTTAGAGTTTCTCAGACATTTTAAATTCATAACTGAAGAACAGGCTTCTTTTCAGTTGATGAGTTGGAACATGAATTTAATTGGCCATCCCTCAAGGAAGTTGAAATTTGAATTACATGAAGAGAAATTTACTGAATTGCAGAAAGGTAACACATTCTGGGAAAATAAGTGTTGTTCCACCCTGATCCACAGATTCCTTTATTAATTATAATATCAACTAAATACAAATGTACCAGAAAGCTCAAACTTGAAAGCTTTTTAAACTTTAAAATCTCATGAGTATGACAGCTGGCTCTATCACTCACTCTAATACAAAAAAACTAACAAACAAAACATCAGGTCTGACAAGAAATTCTAAAGCGACGGCCTTTTAAAGTGACTAAACAAAAGCAAATATATAATTAATCAATACATAATACATAATCTGATTATATATTTTGACCCGATCGTGTCTGAAATGCTGCTTATCTAATGAAACAGTCCCATAGAACATGTGTTTACTTTATGGTTTCGAGTGCTGTAAACTTGAAATAACTACATACAAGATCCTTGGAGACTTTTTTTTTTGATTGAAGAAGCAAGCTTGCTTTGATTTGACACAGCTTCAAACAACTACAACACATCGGATGTTTAAAAAGAGCATGCACACAAGGGGTGAGGGACTTGACATCTTACGAGGCCCCTGACCAACCACTGGAGTTATCAAATTTATTTATAAAACCAAATATATACTTATATATGACCATAGCCATAACCAGAACACGCACACAGCTCAAATCTGTGGAAAGCAAATTTGTGTTGCTGACAATGCAGACCGGTCTTCCTCTCTCCTTGTCAGCAAGGGGAAGGAAGTCTTTTAAAAAGAGCCACCATGAGAACCAAAAAATTAAAAAATATTAAGTGAAATAGTGGTCATTAGAAAAAACAAACAAAGGTGCAACAATGTAATATTTGTATTAGAATTGGAAAATGCATCACCTCTCCAGTACTTTAGCACCAGATCAAACAATGTTCCTTAGAATGAAAATGACATAATTTCCGGTCGACCTTAATATCTGAGATGAATGTCTACATAATTTGCTGCTGGTTGAATCCAAATAGCACTTTGATTACTGACACTATGCTGTTATCTGTATTTTGCATTACAATAAACTTCCTTTCCAGTAGTCAAACCACATAAAGATTAACAAGTGATAAGCAATGCTTAGCAAACATTTAACAACCACTTTTGCGTCACGGGTGAATCTCTTCAAAAGTACTTTGAGTAGTGAGTAAACAAATGAACTGTCAATCAATATAATACTATAAACGTATGTAATTTTACACTGTAAAAATTATTTTCATGATTTGTAATAACGTTTTTTCTTTCGTCAGATCAACTTCAGTTATTAATGTGGTTCAGATATGGTTCAGATAATATTTTAAGTGTCTGTTGATCAAACCAAACGACTTCATTGTATTAACTCTCAATGAACTTACAATTTTAAGGCAAGCAGGTAACTTACTTTTTTTCAGTTAAACCAACAATTCTTTTTTACAGTGTAATAATAATAATTATAATAGTAATAATATGTATATAATCCGATTGATCTGGGCTTTTGTTTCCCAAAAGCATTGTGAGTTAAGTTGATTATACAATTGGTAGTCTCTTTAAATTCAACAATTTTTCGACAATGTTATCCTGTTTATTGAAACTACTAGCATCACAAACAGGGGTTTGTGCTAGATTGTTCGCTTCAGGTCACTGATCAGAACGATGGCATTTAACCTCGGGTATTGGTCCATATCAGTGCACTACATCACAGTTGCTTGCCTTAAATTTTCTTAAGTTAAACATCAGCTGTTGACAAAAGGTGGAGGTTAATGATCTCCACTGTCAGTTTAAAATTATGCAAAGCTCTTGGAATGTGATACTGTGATGTACTGAAATACTGTGCTTGCTTTAACTGCAGAATGCATTGCAGAATTTGTAGTGATTGCACCTTGACAAGACAGTCACGGTTCATAAAACTGTAGATATAACTTTGCGGAAGGAGTATATAATCTATCTCATTTTGATAGAATCAGGCTTGTTGGGCAAAGTCTGAACAGCTGGACCAGAAGAAAGGTCAGCCAAAGTACTGTTGTTTTTGCACTTATAGAGCAGGTGCTCTTTGTTTATGACTCAGATATGAGAACGGCTATTGAACAGTAATCTGTGTCTTGTGCTCAAACTGCTTCTTATAATCCTCTCATTTGTTTTCGACCCACAGGAGGGCCTTTCCTGAGCCTTGATTCCAGCTTGACTCCCTTAAGGGGTGAATGGGTGAGACGGGTAAGATGACGTCCTTACACAGTCTGGGCTTGGTATTGGTGGAGTTTGAATATGAATATGAAGGGCGGGATGGCCACATGGTGTCCATTAAACCCAACGAGCGCTACATCCTCCTGTCCAAAACAAATGATCACTGGTGGCATGTGTGCAAAGATGAACAAGCCAGGCCATTTTATGTCCCTGCTAAATATGTAAAAGAGCTTCCTCCCAACATCCCTTCACCTCTGGACTTCAGAGCGTCTTCAGCCCCTGCGGTGAGGGTCGCAGTGCCTGACCTCGCAGAGACACGCAAACCAGATGAGGTGACAATTAGACTTCGCTCCAAAGGGAATTACCACAAGACAGAAAACCGCATGTCAACATTTGGTGTTCCTCTGGATTTACATGAGCCCCCTTCTTACAAACATGGCGGACCTTCAGATTCTCTCATCTCCCTGAACACCGTTTCTGCCTCAGATTCATCCCAGCAGAAGAAGAGGATGAGTCAAGCAACTAATCTGCTGTTCGGCTCTCGTGCTGCTCCAGCTGAAACGGTGCCTGATAAGTTTAGAGTTCCCAGCTTCAGCCCAGCCGACCCTCTCCATAGACCTACCCCTGCCAAACCTGTGGAGCTCCCTGTCATCAAGAACCTAAATGAGACCAAGCCTCACAGGAAATCTCCTGAGCTGGAATCGCCAATAGAGCCTGAAAGTGAAAGTTCCAGTTCAGAACCACTGCCATCACCAGACTCTGAGAATATTTATGAATCCATATCAGACCTGAATCTAGACCTGCTGTCACTGACAGACAAAGCACCAGCTGGATTGCCAAACCCTCAGACCAACACTTCATGCTCACCTCCAACAGTACAGGTATAGTTTTACTTGGTTATAAGTGTTGTGCCCCTTTCAGACCTCAAACTACTATTAAAATTTAACTAACATATAAATACATATAACTGTAATAAGTGTAATTTTAAATTAAAAGTTAAACATTGAATTGACTTTAAAGACCATAAAATGTCTTGCAGTTTACAGCCTTGGTTACTCTGCTAGAAACAAGAATGTGTGTTTTCAAATCCTCTTTGTAGTATTTGTTTCCCTTTTAAAATTTCACTTCTGACAGTTCCTTAAATGATACTGGCCTATTTATGTATAGACACAACTAATGCTGATGCTGAAACATGTGAACAACCTTTTAAGCACATTGACGACTTTGCCTTTTGCACATATACTGTAATGTTATTTCAAAATTGTGGTTTCTATCTTCCTTAGAGAAAAGTTAGCTTTAAAAGAGCATCTTCATTCTACAGAGATTTGTGATCTGTTTCTATTATAGAACAAAAGTGCCTTTTGGATGATATAATGACTTTTATTTTTTATAAATATATTCTCTCTGCTTGGTAGAATTGGTAAGCAACATCAGACCATAAATCCTTATGAGGAAAAGCAGCAGGACAGAAAGTGTTTAATGAAATGATTTAAAGGAAATGTTTGGGTATGTTATCAAAATGGGCCACTGGGAGGCGATGTTGGCATGCTGCATTTAGCTCCAACCCTGATAAAAAAACTCACCTTCCTGTAGCTTTCTAGTAACCCTTAAGACCTTGATTAGCTTGTTCAGGTGTGTTTGATTAGGGTTGGAGCAAAAATGTGCAGGATTGTGGCTCTCCAGGACCGACGTTGGCCACCCCTGGTGTAGACTAAGAATTGAGTTTCACTATAAATGATCTAACACTAAGTATACCGTACAGATTCAGCATTACTTGCATCCAAAATCATACAGAATTTTGAGACAGCCATGATCTTGATGCGATTAAGTCACCATCAAAGTGACAATTTGTCCACTTAAGAAGTAGTTACTCAGCTGTTTTGGAGACAGATAAAATAAAGCGCAGAAAACAATAGGAAAAAAAGGACAGCCGCTTCACAATACGGCCTTCCTACATGACATCAGAACAGGATATTACAGCTTTTCCCACAACGAGGTAGCCTAAAGCTTGTGTGTTTTAGCATCTGAAATACATCTAGAGACACTTTCGTCCAATAAAAACTTATGCCTTCAATATCCCGTGATAGTCACGACCCTGTAAACTGACAAAGTGTATCCAAAGAAAACATTAAAATCCATTTTCTGTTTGCATTCATGCTGTAATGCACTTACTCACGTCTCTTTACAGCTTGTCAGAGCGCCCATCCCTTTTTTTCATGTGTGTGAACAAATTTTAGAGGTTTGAACACACCGTGCAACAGAGTTCAGTTAATAAGAGCTACACGGCCACACAACAGGGTTCAATTTTCTTTAGCTGTCTCTTAAAAAATAGGGGATAGACATGCATCTCACTTCTAGCAGGTAATAATATCCCTAATTGTGTTATTTGTTTCAGAATACAGCTTTGGAGGTAGAGTAAAAAAAATAATCATTTAGCTTTTTGCATGAACATTTCAAAGGGAACAAGTTAATCTCCTGAGACACTGTTAGCAGGGATCTTGGGATCCGAGTCAGGTTTGGTGTTGTAGCTGCAAGGATACTATTGTTAGCACAGATGCTTTCAGCTTCTCAGTTTCAAAAACAGTAAATGATCCTGAAGATCAGAAAGTGAGGGAGGGAAAATGATAAAGACTGAGATCGAAAGAAAGAGAGAGGGGTTTTTGTTCTCATTTTTAAATTGTTGTCTCGTTCGCTAATACTTTGCTCATTTAAATAATTATATGCCATAAAGCCACTGAAACATTGAAACTAGCAAGGTGTAGAGTGAGAGTGAAACAGAGAGGCTTTTGGCTTACCTTTTAAAGAAATAGCTTTCCTAAGAAAACATGTTTCATGTAAGATGTTCATGCTCATTTCAGTTTCATCACAAGGCATTTTTACAAAATTCCAGGGAAAGTTCATTCTCATGTTCTCGGTTTCTCTGAACTTTGCCTCATTCCAAAGCATTTGAGCTATAGAGGACAGTGCCAACAACGTTCAACTAAAACGTGATGTTTTATTTTTTATTTTTTTTGTCTTTTGAATAAACATCACAAGAAATAGATGAAAGCAGTTTGTGTCAGTTCGACTATTGTTCGGGAATAGCTTGGAATTTGTTTGGAAATGAAGGGGAGAGGCACAGTGGGAGTGGAGCTCACAGTGCACCTGTATCAGGTTTCAAAGCCATTGTTAGTCTGTCTACATCAGTGTATATGACAAATGTTACACACAAAACCAGTACTGTGTGTGAAGTTTTAGATCTGAAGGTCCTCAGATGACTTTATGCTTCTATATAGTGTGACTTAAAACGTCTTTTTAATGACTGCAAAGTCAAGGTACATGGTTCTCACCATATTTAAAGAATGTCCATGAGCTCAATTCAAGTTTTGAGGGATAAAAATGATTCTTTTAATCACTTACTTAGCTATGTGTAGGCAATTGCACCTCTATTTGTCTACTGGCAACGACCATGACAACAGATGACAGCTGGTCCATTCTTGCTCAAATGCTTCTCAGTCACCAGCACGTTTACAAAACAAAGGAGGAGTTCTTCCTGAAGGCCTCCAAATCTCATTTTACTGCTTAAAACCCAAACAAAGTTGAGAACAACTCCCTCCCTAACCAACACCACCCAGCTCACCGTGTCCTCTCCTCTGACCCTCGGCGGGACAGATGGCTGTGAAGAGCTAAATGTAGGAATAAACTTGTGAAGTATACACTACTTTCGTTTTACGTCGACCCTTGTGTTTGGTAGAGAAAGAGTTAAAAAATAACCGAAGGTAGGTCGACGCTCCCTTAAACCTGTTGTGTGGTAGTTCACCTGCTCGAGCGCCACTCCAGGGAGGCGGACTTGACTCTCTGCTAAGGAGTCGTAGAAACAGGTGAGATCCGCCGACGAATCAAATACAGGTATTATTATACTTTACAACTCATTTACTTAGTAGCAATGGAGGTATAACTTACATTTTGGACGGCTTAGTTGATTGTAATGAGCACTCGCGAGACTCCACGGCTCTACGCGCGAACGATCACAGCGCTCGCGCTGCCCTGCACTCCCGGGATATTGTCACAAGAGAATCAAGTCATTTTTGTTTGTTTTGAACGTTTTACTGTACATACTGTTTCTAAGCTGGATATGCCTTAATAACTTCACCTTTGGTTACTTGTAGCTGTAAAGTATGTTTTTGTGTTTTTTATTAGAACCTTTAGGTAGCCTATAAAATGTTTAACCGATCTATACCTGATTTCAGAGGCTGTTTTTTTTCTGTGATGTGCACTTTCTGAAGTACTAAAACTTATTTTCTCTGGTTTTCTTTTTCTTTTTTCAGTTTTTTTTTTTTTTGAGAATTGGTGTCTGTCCCCTCTATTCAGTCATTTCTTTTTCTCACACTTGTACACACAGACTCAGCACTGTTTTGCCTTCTCACTGTAGTGAGCTATTATGTGCAGATAAGGCTACTTGCTCTCTGAACTGCTCAGTGATAAGCTGTAAATCAGGCTTCATTGATTGATAATATTGGTGCAAATTGTTTATTTATAGCCCTTCTGATTATTTTTTTGCACAAATTTTTTTTGTAAGGTTAAATTTCAAGTTGATTAAAGCTGCCTCTTTTGGATATGAATATTTTGCAAGTACAACATGTGCAAACCAAAACATTCTCAGACGCAAATGTGATTTAAGTCTAGCTCCGTGTCCTCAACTTTAGATAATTATTATTTACCTGCATTTAAACTTTGATAGGGAGTCACCGCTCTTCATTTTATTTAACCGAATGAATCGTTGTCCATGTGATTTATACTGTGACTAACAGTTATCTGGTTTGATATGAATTCCTTTACTTTTAATCGGATGAACATATTCATTTAGGTTTGCTTTTAGTAAGATCTAAGTAATCAGGAACTAAGAAATCTCTGTTTAAAAGATTAGGACTTGGTTGGATTCCTGGTTTTGTGTTATTGTTTGTCTTGCAGGAAGAACTGTTTGAGAAGTGAATAATCAAGAATGGGGTCAAATTACACTGGAATGTCACGTCATAAGACTATTTCGAGACTTTATGCAACATAAATGATTAACCAAACATCCCACTCAGTGAACATTGATTTTCAGCAGTTTAAAGTATGTTGAAAGTGTTTACATGAAGTTTGCTTAATTTCCTATTACCTGAGGGAGTTTATTTAAAAAATCTAAGTGTTAGTCATTACTTATTAGTTTTTCTCTAAAATATGAATGTAAACACAATGTTAATGTAATTAAAACTCAAATGCAGTTTCCTTGACACCAATGTTGGTAGACTGCTCTGCTTTGAATAAAACTACTAGCACAATTATTTTTACATTTTCATTGCTTGCCTGTGCAAATCATCCAACCACACTATCGTAGATATGGCTCAGATCACCTCTCCTCTACAAGCCAGGCAATTTTATACACAAGTTACATGCCAAAGTTTAATATCTTGAGGTTTAGAAACATTACTAAAATATGAGCATTAGTAATAGTTTGTGATATGAGTTAAATCTGGCCTGTTTTCACTCGATGTAAACCTGATGATTCTGATTGCAATGTTGGATCTGTGTTTGGAAGAAAAGGTCTGATCCATTAACACTTTTGATTGAGATACAGATGAGGCCATAACGCCATCTTTAAAGTGAAATCTGGCTTTTGAGGTTTTATTTGAATGGCAAAACTCAGCCTGTAATCTCTTACCGCTTGATTTGATTACACCAGAGGCCTTTCTCACCCAGTTTTTCGCACACAGCTTTTTCAGTAGGAAAGAGGAAGTGGCCTAATGGGAGACTAAATCTGTGATTTCAGTTTGCAAGTACTGCTTTCCCTATTGATTTGAAGGGGCTTTGCAAACACTAAAGCGTATTACTTGGAATTTAAAAACATAAAATTGCAAAAACCAGCATTTATAGCTTTGGTTTTACTTCAAACGGTTGCTATGACAGGATGTTTACTGAGCCTATATGATTGTTTGTTTATTTTAATTAGCATTACTCCACCTCAAGAGGAAATGATAGTCCCTCCACCCACAGCAGTTAGTTTGCGTTCCCAGTTGAGCTTTCTGTGTTTGTGTTCTTAAACGTGTGTGTTGGACCCTTAGAAGATCATCTTTAACTTTCCTGTCAAATAATCTGGAGTGCTCCTCCCCTAAAGCCTGATGATAATTCACAATTTTCTGTGAATTCTCTACTCGCTGTAGACCTGCTGATAATGTACTCTTAGCCAGCAGCTGAGCTTTATTTTCCAGATTTTGTGGAACTCTCACTCCTTTCATATGTGCTCTGAACACAATAATTATGCCCTGAGTATCAATGGTGCAAGGACCCAACTGGAATTGCTCCGTTCTTGAATTTTTACATGCTAATTTTTTTATGAAAGGAATTTTATTTTGATAACCGTTCAGATGGAAGTGAAAGAGGTGATCCTTAAGGCTTGCCGTACGCTCATGCCCAGGCTGCAGACCTTTCTGAGGTTTCGTAAGGTAAGCGGTAAACACAAGGTAGCATTGTGAAGCTGAGACTGGGTTTTGTGGGAATGCTGTGACAGGTAGGATATCATGAATGTACTGATGGGATCAGTGCTTGTGAGACTACTATTGTACTATCATAAAAGAAACCGTTGTATACCCATTAAATATTTTCTATTCAAAGTTTGTTACTGATAGAGAAGAGGAGTCAAATGATTTGCTTTTGTTTTGCTGCCCTGAACTGACGGCATAAATAAATTGGAATTTGTACTTGGTCATTCCTATTTTCATTTAATTAAAGAGATTTTGGATGACAATATAATCTGCATGGATCCAAAATTGTCAATAATGCAAATCCATTAATTATACTTAAGACTTTTGCAGATTTTTGCTGTACAGTGTTATGAATGTTATGATAAATAATGACTTGTCAGCTTTTTAAACAACATTTTTCTATTTCTTGTACAAGTATCTAACATGCATTTTTTATGATAATATTAATTAAGAGGTTAATACATTAATTATGTCCACTTAGTCGCACAGCATTCTGTGCGTATTTACAGCACTTGAAATATACATGTCTATATTGCGCACCAACACATATGGTCTGTTTACTGCATTATAAACATATCTTTCAGATGTCACACAGAGACAGAGTTGATTCATTTTACTTTATTTAGACATAGCTTTTTTTAGCTGGCACGTGTGATTGAGTTTTTTTGTGAGACGACTGTATATTTTGGCAGTTCTCCACACCATTATGAGTGTATCAAGCTCTTCTCAAACATCCAGTGTGCAGCGGAAACCTTTCTGTTTTGATCTTGGCTTCCCTTCCCCAGAGACTGTGCTGTGCTTTGGAAAACACATTATCTGGATGCATCCAAATTTTGGAAGGACGTGGTATCCAGAGAAACTTTCACTTGAACTAAACAAACACAGGCTTTCATTAAGAGGGCCTGTTGTTGATGTTTTTCAGACCTCACATCGTGAATTCGAGTGAGCTTTCACAGGTGTTTGGGTCAAAAGTCTGCAGCCATGCTGTGACTGTTCTAACACAAATTCATATGATGTCATCTACTCACCGCTCATGATGTTTGAAATGCATATGATGCCTTTTTTTTCCTCAAGAAGAGTTGGGTAGAGCAGAATGTCCAGGTAGCTTTTTTCCATGCAAATATTTGATTATTACTCTCAAGTAATCATACTGCATGTTGTCCATGCAACTCATAAAACATCTTGTAAACGAGACGAGAATAATACATTGGACAAACTTTCCATTTAAATGCAGAAATCTGTTCTGTTTGATTGAAGCTCTCCGTAAATTGGAGAAAGAGTGAAGGCCTGAATAGGAAAGCTGGCAAGAATTTGATTCCGCATAAACGTCTTTGTGTCTTTCCTGAATCGAGGGAGCGGTTCCAGCAGGATTTTCTCCTCATAGCTTTGTTTTCATCAGGTTTCTATAGATCATTGTACAGATGAATAATGGAAGTTCTTGCATGGGAACATGTCATGCTGGTGCTGTGTTCCATGGGAACTCCATAAACGTTAATTTAAAAATAAAAGTTCCAAATGAGGGTACAGTTGTGTTCAAAATTATTCAACCCCCACTGAAATTGATTGTTTTGGCCGGTTTGACATTGATTTTGATCATTCAGTCATCCTGCTTACAATTAAATCAAAGAGGCACGTGTAGGTCAGACAAATATAACATAACATTTATAATGAAATAACCACAAATGTCTTTTCTCTGCTCACATCATTATCAGTTTTATTCAACCCCCAAGTGACATTCAATCTTAATACTTAGTACAACATCCTTTTACAGTTATAACAGCTTTTAAACGTGAAGCATAGCTTGACACCAGTGTCTTGCAGCGAGCTACGGGTATCTTCGCCCATTCATCATGGGCAAAAGCCTCCAGTTCAGCCACATTCTTAGGCTTGCGCACTGCAACTGCTTTCTTTAAGTCCCACCAGAGGTTCTCAATCGGATTTAAGTCTGGTGACTGCGATGGCCATTTCAAAATGTTCCAGCCTTTAATCTGCAACCATGCTCTAGTGGACTTGGAGGTATGCTTGGGATCATTGTCCTGTTGAAAGGTCCAACGTCTCCCAAGCCTCAGGTTTGTGACGGACTGCATCACATTGTCCTCCAATATCTCCTGGAACTGAAGAGAATTCATGGTACCTTGCACACGCTGAAGCTTCCCAGTACCTGCAGAAGCAAAACAGCCCCAAAGCATGATTGACCCCCCGCCATGCTTCACAGTAGGCAAGGTGTTCTTTTCTTCATAGGCCTTGTTCTTCCTCCTCCAAACATAGCGTTGATCCATGGGCCCAAACAGTTCTAATTTTGTTTCATCAGTCCACAGAACACTATCCCAAAACTTCTGTGGTTTGTCCACATGACTTTTGGCATACTGCAGTCGACTCTTCTTATTCTTTGGAGACAGCAAGGGGGTGCGCCTGGGAGTTCTGGCATGGAGGCCTTCATTACACAGGGTGCGCCGTATTGTCTGAGCAGAAACTTCAGTACCTACATCTGACAAATCTTTTCTCAGTTCCTCAGCAGTCACACGGGGACTTTTCTCCACTCTACGCTTCAGGTAGCGCACAGCAGTCGAAGTCAGCATCTTCTTTCTGCCACGACCAGGTAGCGTTTCAACAGTGCCCTTTGCCTTGAATTTGCGAATGATGCTTCCTATGGTGTCTCTTGGTATGTTTAACATCTTTGCAATCTTCTTATAGCCATTGCCCTTCCTGTGAAGAGTAATCACCTCTTCTCTTGTCTTCCTGGACCATTCTCTTGACTTCACCATGTTTGTAACCACACCAGTAAATGTCTAGAAGGAGCTGAGTATCACAGTCATTTTAAAGCTGCCTAATTGGTGCTTATTAGGCTTTATTGCTGCTCCCTGACATCCACAGGTGCTTTCAATACCTGATTGAAAACACTTCAATGGACCTCTGTTCTTCAGAGTGGTAGTCTTTAAGGGGTTGAATAATTGTGTCAATGAAGAATTCACAAAATAAACATTTATTACTGTATTACAAAACCAATTGATGTCATTTTAGTTGCATATGCTTCTTTAAGAAGTCCTTGTAGGATTTCATTCTGAATTCAATTACAAATGTACTCTAAATTCTTTAAAACCATTTACAGCATTGGGGGGTTGAATAATTTTGAACACAACTGTATTTGAAGTGATGCCGTAGAAGAACCCTTTTTGGTTCCCCAAAGAACTTTTACTTAACAGCTCTTTAAAGAACCAGTGTGTAGAACATTTGTTGTAATCTAAAGAACCTTTTTCCAATATAAAGAACCTTTTGTCCATTGGAAAGGTTCCATGGATGGTAAAGGTTCTTCATTGAACCTTCAAAGCCAATCAAGAACCTTTTAAGTGGGCGTTTTCAGTGCTTATGTACACAACCAAATTAGGATGTTCAATCTCAAACATCAGAATTTTTCATTACCTTGGATTTCAGGACCTCCCAAAGTAACACATGGAACCTTTTTATAACTGAAATAACAATTCTTTGCTTTTGTCATCTCCTTGTAATTCAGTCAAAAAGTGATTCATTTAAATATGTTGACATTCCTTCATGTAAAAAAAAAAGGTCGGTAGAGGATGACTAAATATCTATTTTTCATCTTTAGTCTTGTAAAAGCACCTTTCTTCTTTCTTCTCTCCCATCAGACTGAGAATGACCCCACCACTGCAGTGTATGCTAACGTTTCTGACCTGAAGAAGACTGTTCCTCCTCGCTCTTCGAACTCCTCTGTCTCCACGTGCTCCTCACCCGGCATTGCCCTTAGTCCAGCCACAGACACCGTCTCTCCGCCCAACTCGGCTGGATGGCAGGTCCATACTGACCACGACAGCGGAAAGGAGTACTATTACCACACTGCCACAGGACAGAGCATTTGGTCGGATCCCCGTAGCCCCCACCCAGGAGCTGGTATGGAGTCTGTGACCTCACCTATGCCTGTGCCCTCTCCATCCTCAACACAGTCGCTTGGCTCTGACTGGGTGCAGCTTTTGGATGAGACCACTGGGAGTTATTATTATTATAATCATGCTTTGAAGCAAACCTCTTGGACTGCCCCGGAGCCATCGTCACCACCATCCTTCGTGGACGAGACAGACAATCATGGCAAGGGGGCTGATGTACCGGTAAGATTCTGCCTGTCTCTGTATTTACACTACCGTTTGAATTTTTAAAATAAATTAATCTTTTATTCAGCAAGGACATATTAAATTTAAGCTACATTAAAACTGACAGTTTTCTAGATTTCTGTTTCAAATAGATGCTGCTCTTTTGAACTTTATATTCATTAAAGAATCCTGAAAAAAATATATTACAGTTTACACAAAAATATTAAGCAGCACAACTGTTTTCAACATTGATCATAATAAATGTTTCTTGAAAACACATAAATGCTTTAAATCATCATATTAGAATGATTTCTGAAGGATCATGTGACACTGAAGACTGGAGTAATGATGCTGAAAATTCAGCTTTGTCTTCACAGGAATAAATTACATTTTAAAATTAAATAGAAAACAGTTATTTTAAAACTGTACTGCTGAACATAAGACTTCTTTCAAAACATTTTTAAAAAAATCTTACATTCTAGACTTTTAAACTGTGTCTATCTATCTATCTATCTATCTATCTATCCATCCATCTATCCATCCATCTATCTATCTATCCATCTATCCATCTATCCATCCATCTATCCATCTATCCATCCATCCATCCATCCATCCATCCATCATCCATCCATCCATCCATCCATCCATCCATTTTTCTGTTTGTCTCTTGGTGTATTCATCTTTTATTCATTTTTTGCATCCTCAGCCACCTCTTCCAGATGAGGACTACCCAACGAATCAGTGTGTGGATTCCCACATTTCACTTCAACTCCCTAAAGATTTTCAGGTGCCCCCAATCAAGCGTGCCGTCATCCCTAGGGCTGTTATGGACCCAAATAAAGATGTCCCACTGGGCTGGACTCGCTCTGTAGAGGCCGATGGAAAATCTGCCTACACAAGCGATCTCACGCAAGAAAAGGTAATGAGGGTTTTTCAGAAAACACACATAAGACTGTGAGTGCTAATGAATGTACTAAAATGATGATGCACTACCGAACAGGCTGTGCAAAAGCTATCATATTTATTTTGGGAGCCCTGATCCATAATCCTATTTTTTTCAGTGCTGTGGGTGAAATACTTAATTTTCATTATTTTTAATGTCAATACATGTGAAAGCATAGCAGAATTATGACTATTGTTTTGAGTGTATTAGCATCTTCTTTTGGCTCTGAACTTTTTCTCATTTATTCCTAATTTGGTGGACAGTCATTAAAATGGAGCTGAGGTTACTACTTTCTTATTGGTAACTAAATGCAGAATAAAATTAGCTAAATTATTTATTAAAGTACCATGCTAGAGGTAAGGAATGTGTTGAACTTTGTGAAAGATTTGTCTGAGATTTCTGTAGTTGACCTATATCGGCACATTAAATAAGCTCAGATCATTTTATTGGAGTCTAAATAATTTTGTGGCTAGTCCAAGTCTTAAAGTTAAAAAAATAAATAGCTTAATAAATAAACCCAGACATTTATTCCACAAAATGACTGCCTAATATTTTTGTCTCCCAATTGCAGTGGATCCAGTCTAAGGATGAGAAAGGGAAGTTGTATTACCACTTAAAAGATGGGTCTAAAAGTCAGTGGACCCTTCCAGAGGTCTGTGCATGTTTTTTTTTTCAATAGTTAATTGGATTTTTAAAAATTATTATATATTCTTTACAAATGCATGTCTCACCCTGAACTGTATAAACTCATAAGACCTTTACTGACTCTTTGTGAAGGCTTCAATTCCGCCCGGTCAGCCGATGAATGGAAACGGAATAGACCAAGGCGCTCAACCTGTTTTGAACAACTGGAGATTCACAATGGCCCAGTTCAATGTGTCTCAGGAAGAACTGGTGAGTGTCAGCTCAGGACACTCTCAACCTGGATCTTTTCACCCTTACAGTTTATGTTATACACAATTCTTTGACTCTTTTTATCCTTTGCTTTTTAAATAGTTAACATTTATCTGACTTATAAACCATTAGAGAGGTCAGAGACAGCTACACATAAACCAAAATGTTTCAGCAAATTGTGTGAGGGATGCCCTTAAAGCAAAGCCTGTACTCTCTCATTGGAGACATTTCATTCTCAGCTATTTTCTGCAGCTGACATCACAGTGATCACAACAGGAAGGAAGGAAGTATCTGGTACCTGATCTGACACACCACCGCACCTCTTTCCATCACCTAATATTCATTTATTTTTCTTTCTCTTCATTTCCTCCAACAGAAATTTTCCCCCTCACACAGGCGGATCGCCTCTGACAACGCCAGCGATGCGTACAGCACAGGGAATTCACCAGAATCACAGCATTACGTATGTAACCTGACCTCTGTTGTTTCCAACCCTCACTGGAGCTTTTAACTCATGTCATTAAGTTCCCCAAAACCCATTCATGTGTAACAGTCTCATTCATATTTTATTATAATTTTGCTCTAGTTCATGTTAAGTTTCTCTAACTGAATGCATTTGCATGCATGATCTTAAACCAATTTCGACCAGTTGTTAATAAGGTCATGTTAAAAAAATATCTCAAGTATATGATTTTCTGGCAGTCTGGTTTAGTTTTTTGTTTTGATATAAATATAAAAAATATGCAATATAATAAAAAAAAAAAAAAATAAAAAAAAATGAAAAGAAGTCCAAGATTTTGTGAGAACCCATGATTTTGTTTCCTTTCTCAAGGATAAAAAGTTAAGACGGCGGAGAAACCTGTCCAGTCAAAGCACAGATTCACATTCTCATCATGTACGCGTCCTGAGCTTGTTTAATGGACCTAAGTTTTCTGCACTGGGGTCCAAAACTAACATGTCATGCATTAAACTAAAACTAACATCACTGCTTGTTCTCTGATGGTATTGGCTTTTAAATGTTTGTCGCTCATCAGTAGCTGTAGATAAAATTGTTACTCATTTAGCTTTCGACCTGCACTAACACGCACTTTTTAACAATTGTTGCTCTCACACAACATTTACCAGCTCTCTAAGCTCTGAAACTTAGTTTTTGTTTACTTGTCATTATGAAATGAACAAATTATTTATTTTTAATGTTCAAAAAGAGCTTTTTGTTTGTCTTTGGTTTGATTTATTTGATTTTTTTTTTTCAATCTGACAAACCACCCCTTGTCTTTTCCATTCAACAGTCATCACTGGAGAAGGCTGGGATTCTCAACAAGACCAAAGTGGCTGAGAATGGAAAGAGGCTGAGGTGTGGCCACTTTTATCTGTGGTAGTTTAGTCATACTTCTCCCAAGTATTGATGTGGGGAAAAAGTCAGTCATCTGTTCAGGGGACACCGTTTTCAACTAAAAACGGAAAACCTTTTACGCGTTTTGCCCATTCATTTACACAACTGCGTTTTTGGGGGCCTGAAAATGCAAACTTTCGAAAACGGGTTTCAAAGTGCAAGTTCTTGAAAATGATACCGCTATTGTCCCTGTGTAAACTACACAAACACGAATTCGCGGAAATGGTGATATCGTGCACATGAGTATTATGTGCTCGGTCTTTCAGTGCGTAGTGTTTCTTTACAAAGTGACATTGACAACTACAGCATAATACAGCACTTGCAGTCGTTTTTGCGGTCGTTTTGACAATGTTGTTGTCTGTACGCGAAAAACACAAAAGGAAAAACTTTTCTGATATTAGTACATCGTTGTTGTGTAAACATACCCTTAGTTTTTATGTTTTATCCTCAGCATTCACAAACTTTTTTGTCAACCGTACCCCTTTGACCTAAAACATTTACTTTATATTTAATATTAATTTCAGTCGTAATATTAATATTTATTTCAGTAAATATTTTAATAATTTTACAACACATTTGCATGTTTGTGCTACTTTGACGTGCAGGTAAACAAAATAAAATATTTTTGGGGTAAATTTTCTATTTTTCTTTTTTTATGATTTAATTAATCATTATCTTTTCATCAAGTCATGAACCCGGGTTTGGGAAACCCTGAGTTTCTTTATGCACTTCTGGCTAATGAGAGTTTAACAGGCTCAGGGAAGGAGAAAGCGGGAACTGTCGAACGTTCAAGATCATTTAAATAGCAGAATAAACATAAACAACAAAACGAAAAGAAACAGCACCCCCTCAGAGACGACTGCCGCATTTAACACAACATGATGAATTCAGAACCGCATGCTACTCTAACTCCTCCAGGTAAAAACAGTAAGAGCAGTATGCGAGTATATGTGGTTCTGAATTCAGCTAAAGTCTCAGGCCTAGTGCTTTCTCGTCTTGAACTGTTGTCACTCCTCCTTTTATCCTTCCGGAACTCCTCCCTTGGACTCGATACCGAGTGTCGTGCAGGAGTCGCTCATTAATGTTCGCTCCCATGGCTCTCGACCGCGCTCTGTTTCACGCCACAGAGAGTTTACATAAAGATTCCCTTTCATATATGTTGCTCAGATGCTGAGAATAGAGTGAGATTAAAGAGAATTTGATCTTTAAAGTGTTTTAACAAAGCTCTCTGCTCTGAAATCTCTGCTGCAGGAAGAACTGGGCGCAGTCGTGGACTGTTCTTCATGATGGCGTACTCACTTTCCACAAAGACCCTAAATTTACACCAGCTGGGATGTCTGTGAGTTCACCTAATCTGTAGAATGTGGATATAGAGAAATCACATGGCACCTGTAAAAGGGCCCATTTTCTTGATTAAGTTTACTAAAGAAAGCAACTTTCATACACTGATTGCCATTGGTTGACTCTTGCAGACCAAGTCCACTCAGATTGTCCCAGAGTACACAGTGGAACTGAAAGGAGCAACTTTATCATGGGCGTCTAAAGAAAAGTCAAGCAAGAAGAATGTTTTGGAGGTAATCACTGTGACTCAGACTTGCATCCTCTGAAATTTATTACGTTGCTTTTCCATGAATTAAGACTGAATTTGCCTGAAATGTTTCTCTGCATTCAAATCTGTTCCATTGTGATCAGTTTAGTCATAAGCCAGTGCGACTGGTTACCTTTGTTTTGGCATTAAAACATGAACGCTGCTAAAACTCTTGCACTATTAAGGAGTGGTAAAGCAAAGAAGGATGTTATCTGATGCACAAAATGGTTAATTTATTGCTTTGATATTAATTGCCGGCAATTACTGTTGACTTTTGGCCTTTAGAGATTTTCGTATAGTAGACTGCATACAGTCCATGTTTTTAAGAATAAAGCCTGTAACACTGTCCATGCAGCTCAAGACACGTCACGGCTCTGAGTATCTGATTCAGTATGACACAGACAGCATCATACATGACTGGCACAAGATCATTTTGGACACCATCATACTCCTGGTGAGTGCTGGCCACATACAGTATAACAGAAAATCTCAAGTTATCCAAATTACATTTGCTTAAAATGGTGTTGAAAATGTGTTGTGATCTTTTACAGCAGGACCATGGCCATTACTCAGAGGATGAAGTGGAAGACGTCCCAGAAAAATCTCCACTGCCTGCAGATAAAGAGAAGAGGACTGAATGTGAGGAACTGAATCAGATGTGCATCAAATACATCACTGTTATCAACGACTTAATTCAGCATCTTTGTGTTTTTACCTATTTTTCTTATAGCAACAAGACTCAGTTCATCAAGTAACACAGACATAGAACAGGGTCGTGTCCGTACCAAGCTGCGCAAGTTCCTCCAGAGGCGGCCCACCCTGCAGTCAGTCAAAGAGAAGGGCTACATCAAAGGTTAGTATCAACTTTTGCCTTTCAACATGAATTTAATCAATGACACTGTTCCGTCCATAAATACTGAAGACTCAATGACAAGTTGACAGTCACTGACTGGTTCTTATCTTATATTAACTTCCTGTCTTATTGTAAATGATCAATTTGTTCCTTCACTTTGTTTATAGAAAATGTGTTTGGCTGCCACATAGACACCCTCTGTCATCGAGAAAACGCAACCGTGCCCAAGTTTATGGAAAAATGCATCAGATCTGTTGAGAAAAGGGGTAAGCTTTCATTTTGGCGTCTGATAATGAGATAAGGCCTGTTCAGACCAAAACCGCGCATGCTTATTGTTACAAAGGTAACGTAAAGGCGCCATCTAGATGTGTTGGAAGTGATTGCGCACGTGAAATGCGCCTGACAAAGGCAGCAGCACTCGCCATGAGAAGACTGTTCCAGAAGTCGCAACTTAGTGTTTGTGTAATTATTAATAACCGTGTGCGTCCGTTTGAGAATACCACACATTCACACCTGCAACATGCTAATAACTAACTGCAGACTCCAAACCTGCAACTGAAATGTAGAAGTGTAGCAATGTGTCTGTCTAATGTATGTCTGTGCTGCTGAAGAAGTTCAGTAAACTGTTCAAACTGATCCCTGCCTCCTCTCCTGCGTTCTGACCGACGCTCCAGGGCGAGAACTATAGCCTTCTAAGCACCTGTGGTCTAAAACACTTATAGTAAACAAAAAGATATGATATACTTATGGGCCTTAAATGTTCAGTGTGTAAATTTAGCGGCATCTAGCGGTGAGGTTGCGAATTGCAACCACCAGCTCAGCACCGTGGTTCCTCATCACCCCTTCCTTCCTGCCCTTTTAGAGAAGCTACAGTGGCCTACACAAAGGTGTTGTTGTCTGAGACAGCAGATGGTGAGGCAAGCAATGAGGTTTCTTCTTACTTCTAACAAAGAACAGTCTCTACTTATAATAAACCAGATGACGGCTACTACTAGTACTACTTCTTTTTCATGCGTATTCAATGTAGTGATGATGCAAGCTGCCTCTAAAAACACCAACGAATGTAGAGACGAGACACGCTCTGTAGAGCAGTTTGTCCATTTAGGGTTACTTTAGAAACATGCCGGCACATCTTGACATGGAGGGGGGACTGAAATAGCTCATTCTAAGGTAAAAAATGCAGAACGGTTCATCATGTAAGGTCTTTATACACCACTCAAAACATATTTATGTACATTATATTGCATTTCTCTCAGTAGATCGTCCTAAATTTTACACATTGACACTTTAGATGACTTTTCTTAAAGGTGTAGTGTCTCTTTTCCTTGTGCAGGTCTGAAAATAGATGGAATCTATAGAGTGAGCGGGAACCTGGCTGTCATCCAGAAGCTGCGATATAAAGCTGATCATGGTAAATAAGAGCTAGACACATCATGAAAGATCACTGCAATTACTTTTATTTTGTTTCAGCCGTTTCACTGAACACTGCTCTGCAAATAAGCAAAATTTAAGTAGTTTTTAATTGTTTTTTGTTTTATTGACAATACAAAACTGTATATTCTTTTCTGTAGAAGAGGATCTGGATTTGGAAGACGGGCAGTGGGAAGAGATCCATGTGATCACAGGAGCTTTGAAGCTTTTCCTACGTGAACTTCCTGAGCCTCTTTTCCCCTTCAGCTTTTTTGATAGGTTCATCGCTGCCATTCGTGAGTGTAACAAATGAGTCATTTACCTAATAAATATATATATATATATTTTGTTAGAAATTAAAAATAATATATTTTTGACACCGAAACTAGTGATGTACAATATATTTACTTTGATAGTGATTTGATTAGATATGATTTTTTACTAAATGATGCTTTGCATCATGAACTCTGAAATGGATGATTCATGATTCATTTTGACTTATTTGATCATATCTACCAAAACAATTCACCAGGATAAAAATGAAGAAAATGCATTTGTTTTCTAGAAATGAGTGACTACATCCAGAAAGTGTCATATATACGAGATCTGGTGAGAAACTTGCCTTTGCCCAATCACGACACCATGGAGGTTCTCTTCAGACATCTCCGAAAGTATGGACCTCTTTTTTTGCTCAGTTTTAATGTAGTATATGTCAGTAGTATTATGATCATGTTTGTCATTTTACTTTAACAGCAATCAGATAATTCAAGAAAGTCTATTGAAATGCTAAACCCGTTTTAAACCCATCTGTCCTCCAGAGTGATTGAGCATGGTGAGCAGAACCGCATGTCTATCCAAAGTATGGCCATCGTGTTCGGCCCAACGTTGCTGAGACCGCAGGAAGAGTCCAACATCACCATGCACATGGTCTTTCAGAACCAGATTGTGGAGCTCATACTCAACGAGTTCAAAGATCTCTTCCCAACCAAATGAAATCACCCAATGGAAGCAAAGAGAATCCAACCATCAGCACCATCTTCTGATGTTTCCCTCATTTCTCCAGAGAAATGAACTGTTACAGACTGTCTACTGAGAGGATATCAACTGTCCCAATCAATATGTTTCATTAGAACGAATCAAGACATCTCAACAAAAGAGGATCTGCACTTCGAAACTGAAAGTGTTTTTGGTACCGCCGAAATCAAGAGAACAAAAAGCCGAAGAGATCTTCAGCGGATATGATCAAACCGATCTTATAAAGAAAGACAAATCCAGATTCGTCAAGGTTTTTTGTGTAAGAAATAACTTGCAGCAATTGCTTTGAAGATATTAGACAAGCAGAGCACAAACTTGTACTTGTTACTGAATAATATACTGTATATTATCGCTACTCATCCAAAATGGTTCCTGTGGAACAACAACATTTTTCAATTAGCCAAACAAACAAGCTTTTACCTCTGAGATTTCTCTACAAATGTATGGACATTTGCTTGCTTTGTAATTTTTCTCTGAACAAAGATTTTGATGATGAAAAATGGACTTTAAAGTGCTTCATGACCAATGTGGAGGAAGCACTAGACCTTTGAACCTTATTGTGGAGGAGACTGTAGGACTAACATTTGTCCTTAATCTTTTAAGATCAAATGCTGTTATAAAATGCTGACAGTACAATGTACAGAAGTATGAAAACAAATATAATGAACAACGTGTCAAATGCAAATGTGCATTGTGTGTTGAATACAAAGTTTGTGGATGTAGACTAAAGCTGTACATATTTTACATATGTTGTTTATATAAAAATATGGTTAAGAAATAATTGGCAATTTCATTTCATTACAGAGATAAATATTCTGTAAATAAAACACCATATTTAATTTTATGCAAATATGTGCATAGTTTTTACACTGGTAATTACTGAAATCTTGGAAATATATCAAGATATAAAAGAAACGTTTTTAGTATTACAAGAGTGCATATTTACAATAATTACTGTGCCAGTCGGATGAAAAATATGTACATGGTTTTAAGATAGTGAACAGATATTATCACTGGACTGTATATCAACGCAATGTGAGAAATTATAAATAAATATGGTGCCTTCATTTTCACTCGTCAGTTTCTGTCTTTGTTTATCGTTCGCTGAAATAGTTTCAAGCTGTCAATAACAAAATTGTGTACTTTTCTAATTGTCAAAATTGTGATTAAGAGATTTTTACTATTATGTTTATAATTATTTAGTCTTTTAATGGACTAGAATGATAGGCTTAAATACTCTAGTAGTAAAAGTAAATATTACAATGAAAAGTTCCAACTGCATTTTGTTAAATATTTTCTAATGAGGAAATAATTATAAATGATTTATTTTAGGCTCAGCCCTCCATCATTGAACAGTAGTAGATTAAGGAGTTTTAATGTATAGCTTCTGTCACACTAATGCCCAGTTCACAGACAAGGTTTAAAGTGATAGTTCACCCAAAAATGAAAATTCTGTCATCATTTACTCGCCCTCATGTCGCCCAAAACCTTTAAGCCTAGTCCCAGACTAAAATGCAAGTTTGAGCTGTTTAACTGAAAGCAAATTGCACTGACATATCTTAATACATGACTGTCATCATCATTCTTTTTCCTAATTTAACTACTTAAACTACTCCTGGCTTAATCTAAACCCTGTCTGAGAAATCAGGTTTAAGATAAAGGAAAAAGTCCCCTATGGCAAGCCGTTTTGACTTTTATTCATTTTCAGGATATGAACTTTCACCAGTTAAAATGTTAATTCTTGATATCAGGAATTACATTTCCACTAGTAACAATGACAATTTTTGATAACAGGAATTAGATTTCCACTTGTAACAAAGTTCATTCTTGAGATCAACAATTCAATTTCCACTAGTAAAAACTATCATTCTTAATATCAACAATTGTATTTTTACTAGTGAAATCTCGCCATTGGCTGCCATTCAAATTCAATTGTTGATATCAGGAATACATTTCTTACTAGTTGAAATTCCAGTTTCACATATCAGGAATACAATTCTTACTAGTAAAAATGCAAATTTCTGATATCAACAATTACATTGTTACTAGTGCAAATATCTATTCTTGATATCAACAATTGAATTGCTACTAGTAAAACTATTCATTTCTGATATCTGAAATGAATTCCTGATATCAAGATAATTTCTGATATCTAAAACAGCTTTCTTACTAGTAACAACCACATTCATGATATCAGAAATGAACATTTTTACTAGTAGCGATTCAATTGTTGATATCAAGAATAGACATTTGCACTAGTAACAATGAAATTCTTGATATCAGAAATGTGCATTGTTACTAGTAAGAATTGTATTCCTGATATCAACAATTGAATTTGAATGGCACCCTATGGCGAGATTTCACTAGTAAAAATACAATTGTTGATATCAGGAATGATAGTTTTTACTAGTGGAAATTGAATTGTTGATATCAAGAATGAACTTTGTTACTAGTGGAAATCTAATTCCTGATATCAAGAATGATAGTTTTTACTAGTGAAAATGTAATTGTTGATATCACAAGTTCATATCCTGAAAATGAATAAAAGTCAAGACGGCTTGCCATACCAGCCCAAATATTCCTCGTCGTTACTGCGACACCTCCTGGTTATTTGCATAGAGACAGCTGACGTATCACAAAGCGATTATTTGATTGGCGCAGCGTCCATACGCCACAGAAGACGGAACAAACATGGAGGGGAAGACACAGGACGCGTCCTCAACAGCGCCGAAACATCTTACACCGGCCCAGAAACAGCTCCTCAAAAGACAGCAGGAGCTGGACTACTGGAAAAGGCACTCAAAACAAATACGAAGCCGTAATTTGATCACGGGTCTGACCATCGGAGCCTTTGTGGTGGGCCTATGTATCCTTCATAGTTTCATAACATGACAGCTGAGCCTCAAATGAGTTATTTACATAAGTGGATTAACAAAGTTTTGTACATTAAATTAGCAAAAATACTATTCATACTTTCCTATTTATTGTAGAATGGCCATATTGGTATTATACTTGCAAAATTTTACACGGTAACCTTAGTTTCTTCTAAAATACCGTCGTTACTACTTAGTAAAACTGTTTAATTAGTATTAGCCAACACTGTAATTAATAATAAAAAAATAATAATCCTAAGACTACCTTTATGATTTACCTCTGTAAACTTTATGATAAACCTTAGTGACTTTTCACAGGAGTTTCAAAGGACTGCGATGGTTATGGTACTTTGATGTATATTATGTTAATTAATGATTACCATTATGAGTTTTTGTATCATAATGTTTGCACTGTACTCAAATTTACAATATATATACCCATGGCACAAAAAAGCAAAAAGAAAAAGCATTGTGTTCTCATGGTAACGTTACCATACGGCATCTAAACAAATATGGTTGCACCATAATCCATTTATATTTCTGTTAAACATGTTAATAGCGCAATCACTTATTAAATGTCTGTTCATTATTAATCTTCTCCAGTTGTGTGATGTAATGGCCTTAACATCACTCCATCAGTCAGCTACACCATTCTCTCAGTCAGGCAGGAGAGAATCATGGACGAGATTGATGATGAGGCAAAGATCTTCGTCATGAAAGGGCCTCGGACGGGGGCCAACTCTTAGTCTTAGTGATGCTGAAGGAGCTGCTGCTTTGCAATGTTGGCAAGGCAGTCTTGATGCCTCCACTGTAAATGAACATGTGTTTAGCAATGGCTACATTATATGAAACAAAGGAAAATGCGAATGGCCTCATGAATGCATTTTTCACTAAGGAATGATTTAAATGCACATTTATTTATTTCACTCATTCCTTGACTTTGCCTTTCCTTATGTTAGTTAATGTGATTTAAAAAAAAAAATACAAATAAAAGTTCATATAGAATTTGGCTGGTTTGAAATGTTCGCTGTTTATTAAGACTGAACTGTTCATTTTATAATATTCTATTGTACTCCACTAGATGGCAGTATGTGAAGTCAGATTGGGATTGTAGTTTGTTTACACAGTATTTACTCATTTCTTGATAAGCTTACAGGACACACTGTACCTCTCCAGTCATGTGTCACTCAAGAACAGTACTGATGTATTACTTGTTACAGAAAAAAAATGATTAGTGATATAGAGGGCAGATGTTTCTTCTTTTTCTGAGAAACATCATAACATATGTCATACTTGGATTATATCGTAATAAAATGAAATAATAATAATAAAAATGTACATACTGTATTTATAACAATCTAAAATCTGCAAAACCCATAGTAGCCCATAGAGTTATGTTAAATGTATCTTTTGATAATGTTCTTACAGGGGATGTTCCAGAAATATTCTGTTCATTTAACATCAATTGTGGTGTTATTTTCATTGAATTAATCTAGTTTTTCCTTTCCTTCATTTTGGCTTTTAGTCACGTGTAAACATTCATCAACTCACACATCAGTTGTATAAGCAGAAGCTCAAGCATGCGCAAGGTTTGATCTCATACATCATTCAGGTTAGCTTGGGCCTCTGCTTATGTTTGCTGATCAGTGTTTATATGCGAGTAAAAACCTAAATTAAATTTGTTCATCATAAAAAACGTTCGAGTCCCTTCAAATTTGGGCTTAACCACCCAATTCAAATGGATTATTTTTACGATGTATTTATGAGCTTTTTGAAGCGTCAAAGTTTTAGTTGCGTATCTGTCTATGGAGGGACAGAAAGCTCTCAGATTTCATCAAAAATATCTTCATTTGTGTTGCATAGATGAATGAGTGTCTTACTGGTTTGTTTCTAACCCTTTAAAGTTTCCATATTCAATGTTTTGCTGTGATGATGCAATGTCGTAAACCTGCCACAAAACAACAATCTAATCAACTATACATCCTCTCTTTCTTTCTTTCTCTCTCTCTTTATCTATCCATCTATATATATATATATATATATACAGTACTGTGCAAAAGTTTTAGGCAGGTGTGAAAAAATGCTGTAAAGTAAGAATGCTTTCAAAAATAGACATGTTAATAGTTTATATTTATCAATTAACAAAATGCAAAGTGAGTGAACAGAAGACAAATCTACATCAAATCAATATTTGGTGTGACCACCCTTTGCCTTCAAAACAGCATCAATTCTTCTAGGTACACTTGCACACAGTTTTTGAAGGAACTCGGCAGGTAGGTTGGCCCAAACATCTTGGAGAACTAACCACAGTTCCTCTGTGGATTTAGGCAGCCTCAGTTGCTTCTCTCTCTGCCTGTACTTCTCAGCATTGAGGATACCATTAATTCTGACCAAATCCCCAACTCCATTTGCAGAAATGCAGCCCCAAACTTGCAAGGAACCTCCACCATGCTTCACTGTTGCCTGCAGACACTCATTCGTGTACCGCTCTCCAGCCCTTCGGCGAACAAACTGCCTTCTGCTACAGCCAAATATTTCAAATTTTGACTCATCAGTCCAGAGCACCTGCTGCCATTTTTCTGCACCCCAGTTCCTGTGTTTTCGTGCATAGTTGAGTCGCTTGGCCTTGTTTCCACGTCGGAGGTATGGCTTTTTGGCCGCAAGTCTTCCATGAAGGCCACTTCTGACCAGACTTCTCCGGACAGTAGATGGGTGTACCAGGGTCCCACTGTTTTCTGCCAATTGTGAGCTAATGGCACTGCTCGACATCTTCCGATTGCGAAGGGAAGTAAGCATGATGTGTCTTTCATCTGCTGCAGTAAGTTTCCTTGGCCGACCACTGCGTCTACGGTCCTCAACGTTGCCTGTTTCTTTGTGCTTCTTCAAAAGAGCTTGGACAGCACATCTGGAAACCCCTGTCTGCCTTGAAATTTCTGCCTGGGAGAGACCTTGCTGATGCAGTATAACTACCTTGTGTCTTGTTGCTGTGCTCAGTCTTGCCATGGTGTATGACTTTTGACAGTAAACTGTCTTCAGCAACCTCACCTTGTTAGCTGAGTTTGGCTGTTCCTCACCCAGTTTTATTCCTCCTACACAGCTGTTTCTGTTTCAGTTAATGATTGTGTTTCAACCTACATATTGAATTGATGATCATTAGCACCTGTTTGGTATAATTGTTTAATCATACACCTAACTATATGCCTACAAAATCCCTGACTTTGTGCAAGTGTACCTTGAAGAATTGATGCTGTTTTGAAGGTAAAGGGTGGTCACACCAAATATGGATTTGATTTAGATTTTTCTTCTGTTCACTCACTTTGCATTTTGTTAATTGATAAATATAATCTATTACCAAGTTTCTTTTTGAAAGCATTCTTACTTTACAGCATTTTTTCACACCTGCCTAAAACTTTTGCACAGTACTGTATATATATATATATATATATATATATATATATATATATATATATATATATATATATATATGTATATTCTGCTTTTAAATTCATTGATTTACTTACTTTATAAGTGTCATACTGTTGATTTATTTATTAGCTTTTTTTTAAAGTAAAGGAGGACTATGTGACAGTTTCATTCAGAAGTATTATTTATAGGTGTTTTCCAACAAGATGTTCTTAATATGAAATATGATTCAGCAAAAGTTTTACAGGGGGAGAGGTTGATTAGTACAAAGTGGAGCTTGAGAGGCCTAGCTGCTCATGGAGCGGCAATATGTTCATCCTGATAAGTGTACACACACAAGTCTGTCTTGTAAGCTTGTGTGTCACGTGGGGCCGTTCAGAGCCCCAGGCACTAGCTGTGCAGTATCTCGCTCAGGGGGTCAGAGATATCCTCCACACAAGCTCATCTATAGCTCCATTCTGGACCAGATTCATATCTTCTTTATCATTTTTAGACATGTTATTTAGTTAGAATGCTTGTGAAATTTGGTCATTCAGTTCAGCAAAGCTCTCACAACACACAGCCTTCAGTGTTCGGATACTGTTTTAGATGACATTTAAGTGCATCGTTCAGTTTGCAGGCCAGCTAATTTAACTGTTCTGGAAACTGTTTTAAAGAAACAGCTACACTGTAAAACTTAAGTTCAGAATACTCAAAAAAAAAAAAAATTGAGGAAACGTATTACCTCAAAACATTTAAGAAAACATTAGTAGAACTTAACAATTTTGTGACAAGTGGGGCGAGGCCAAGAGTCATGGAAGCAGAGCAAGGCCAGAGTGGGGTACAGGTGTCTCTCATTAACAATCGGCGGCATCCCTTCCTTCCCGCAGTTCTCAGCCTCGCCCCACTCATCATTTTAATTGCATACAGTTCATTTACAAAAACATCACATTCAGATTTTGGTTAATAGCAAACAAAACACACTATTATAACAATCAAAGAGACTGTTTTTTATACTTGCATGTATTTAATCAAACAACAAAAGTTTTGTGCCCATCCTCAACCTAACCACTGGCTCTGCTCTTCACCACAATGGTAAAAACATAATAAAACAGAAAACTAACATAATAGAACCCCCTGTAAAACCCAACATAACACAACATTAAACACTAATGTAGGTCTCCCTGTGTTAATCTTGTGCAAAAACACAAAATAACACTTAATTGCAACACTTATTTATATAGTATGATGCAAAACATGCTGGGAATTAGAAATCTGCTGCAACTCAACTCAATCATATTAAGTTCAGCTTACGACAATGAAATTTTGAGTTCATGCAACTTTCTTCTATTAAGTGCAATGAACTTCATTGTTGTTTGAGTGAAACTGACTCATTTCATTTAATACATTTCGTTGTTCGGTTTTACAGTGTACCCAAAAGGGGAAATCCTGTCCATTTATTCACTGTCATGTTATTCACATCATTTCCAAAACTTGATGTCTTTGTTTGCTTTTTTTCTTCTGTGAAACACAAAAGAACATAAAAGAAAGTCTTTTTTGTCCATAAACTCTTAAAGGTTCCAAATGGTGGTTTTCACAGTGATGCCATGAGAACCTTGAACCATAAACTGTTCTTAAAAGAACCATTTTTTTTTCTTAGCATGAAGAACATTTTATTAATCTAAAGAACTTTTTCCACAATAATAAACCTTTTGTAAAATGGAAAGTTATGTTAAACGTGCTTCATGGAACCATATATTAAATAACCTTTATTTTTAAGACTGTATAATGAAGTCAGTGGTGTCCAATGTTGTTTGGATACAGTTTTGGTGAATGAATAAATGATGGGTTTTTGAGGGAGCTATCCATATTCTGTTTCCCCTAAGTGTTCATTGCTCCTGTGTTCAGTTCTAAATGAACATAAACACTGTTGTCAAGTCACCTGTCGCTCTAGATAAAGCCTCTGAGATGATTCAAAGTTAATCGCTATAGTATTTAAGCCAATAAAAAACACACCCAGTCAAAAACCAATGACCTCTGCTTGAGTGGCTAGACCCTCACTGACCCTCACACTTCTCAATCCATGCCCTTTAATTGGACATCAGCTAATTGCTAGAAAACTAAGGCAAAATTTACAGACACTGAGAGAGATAGATAAATGACTGGTGCAGAAAACATTCAGTGATTGCTGTGACTGTGACGGCTGTATGTAAACAGGATCGTATTAATAGTCACATGATCCCATTATAAACATTTGTCATGTAGAATGTCATATTGTCAAGCATGTTAACCGTACGTCTTAGCTAGAGCAATACCGATGCAGATCGATGTGTGGCACACGTCTGAGCTTACATCAACATGCTGTGAAGAGGTTTTTCATTACACCTGATGTCTAAGTTTATACAACTCTGATACTGCATCAGCTGATCAGCTATTATTAGTTTCTGTTATGTATGGCCTACTTATTGGGGTCATAACCATGTTGAGGGGGGCACGTTCTCCCCACTATTTAGAATAGTGTTTGGCTGATGGGTTCATGTATTGATTCTTAAATAATTTGTCATGATTCTTGCTTGTGCTTCAAACAAATACTGTAGGATTTAATCATTTTCAGTGATCAGAGAGAATAACAGTCTGTATTTGACCAATCAATCGGAAATCTTATATATCTGAAAAAATCTATATATTTTTCATTTTTTTTTTTTTTTTGATGTGTGTGTGTGTTTTTTTTTTTTTGCAAATTTTCTTTCGGACTTTTTTTTTTTTGTGATAAAAGTGGATCAGATTGCAAAAGTTATTCCCTCTTTAAGTATATGCATTTTTAATTTGTGTCGTTAAACATACAGACTTATGTTTGCCAATTTCATCTGTTCGGTTGGTTCACTATTAAACGGGGAGGTTTGGATACTTGCCTTTTGGATTTTTATTAAGCAGCCGTTTCCTGAATTCACTGCTTCATGATTTCAAGGATCTGGGTTTCCCTGCACTGAGTTTAACCTACTGAGTCGGTAATGATCTTGCATCAAACAAACCCAGAGTAACTTGTGCAATAGACATGTGGCAAGCGGTCTCAGCTTTTATTCCTTAAAACTAACTAGAATGTTTTATAGAATTTTTATTTCTGCTTTTATTTTAAATTACTAAGTAATTCAGTTGTGACTCACTAGCAATTATGATATAAATATGCATTCAAGCAGTGAATATTTAAATGATCCTCTAGTGCTTATATTGCAGTCACTTTCCCAATAGTTCCACTGTTACTGGTAATAAATTGCAAAACTTGATCTGTGGTTCAGATATAGTGAACTGAAATAATCTGGGGAGAAATGTGCAATTTTTTACCCAGTTTTATCCTACTTGACTTATAGCCTATCAAAGGAAAAGTACTAGTGTTTATTGAATGAATACTATTTGAACAGATATAGCCACTTTGCCAATAAGTACTAGTATCTTAGTTATTAGTATACTTAATTATTAAATATGATGAATGAACATAATAATACAAATTTAAAGAATTAATGTTTTCTCGGCTTGCCATATTAGACGGCTGTAAGCTGTTTAAGACGTGAGGGATTGCATTTATGGCAATGTAGCTCGACTGTTAATGGTCCCTCACAGACTAATTACTAAGGTGTTTTTCCACGGGGAGGAGCAACCAGAGAAGCAGAGTAGCGTATTAGACACTTGCGCTTGGAGAGCGAAGCCACAGCGTGCGCTCCGTGGAAACTGTTAAGCTAAATGTAAACGCACAGTTGTTATGGAGAAATTCTGCAGTGTCCAGGCATATAATGCGCTGCAATTCTAATGTTAACTGCAGAGATATCGACTACAATGTCACAGGCTGAGGTTGATATGGCTGGTCTTGGCTTCCCGAAGTTGCCTGCAGGTTTTGACGCGGACTCGTTCTTCCCAGCTCGCCTGCCGCCGAGACGAAGGAGACACTCGGCAAACTCCAGGAGAAATGCCTACAGGTTTAACAAACTCCACACCATGGACGTAGAGCCACAGGAGAGCATCGCACCTCTGACAAAAACTCTTTCATGGTCAGCCGACAACATTTTATCGGAAAGTACCAACGAGGAGAAAAAGACGGACTCAATGTCACCTGTCTCCAGCTCGCCGCCTGAGACGCAAGACTCGGACCCGCGACCGGCTGACTCCTGGGCCACCGAGGAGCCCAGCGCACAGGAGGCTGATGCCAGCTCGGACTCCGATGATGAAAGCACCCAGAAGAAGGCTGTTTTGTCAAGAGCCCTGTTTGAGAGTAAACGCGAACAGGAGGAGAAGGATGAGGTTGAGACTAAAGCTGTGGCGACGTCTCCTGAAGGAAGGTTTCTGAAGTTCAACATTGAGATAGGAAGGGGGTCTTTTAAGACCGTCTACAAAGGCTTGGATACGGAGACCACCGTGGAGGTTGCTTGGTGTGAACTACAGGTAAGGAGTCGAAAGTTCATTCACTTTCATGGGGGGGTCAAATGGTCAGTCAGCCAGGCGGTTGATGTTCTCCACAACTACTTTCGACATATCTGTAATGTACAATACTGTAATAATGTGATAAATAATGATAGGAGCTATTTAGGTTTTATCGAGTACTTTACATTTACACATACTTTACACTAGGTGACTAACTTGTGTTTTTTTGGTTGATATATAATTCTACTACTACTTTTATGACCCCCAACCTTTTTCTTGGACCTCCTTTGAGAGGATGTCTTAATTGTTTTATTGGCAGATGCAGCATAGATGAGTATTGGAGGCATCAGGTCAGTCAGCAAAATTAGATCTTGAAGGAAGGACCAGAGCAAGTATTTTAGAAGGGGTCATGTATGGTCAGAGTCTTGTGATGATGAGGAAGGGTGTAGGCCTGTTTAAAATAACAATAAGTAGTGATAGCATTTAGGTTGTCTTTGTGTCAGACAATGACTGCAACCAGCTGATAGGCTCGCCCTATGATGAATGGATGAGAGTATCTGTTATCTTTGCACTAGTTGTCAGATTCCCTCTGCATCTGACCTTCACTGGAAATGACAGGAATACTGATGACATTACTTTGCAAGGCAGTCGATTGGTTTTATCAGCTCTATGGCTTTACAGTCTAATCAAGGCAGGGGTTTTCTTAAAAAAATAAAATCGGATGGCATTTTGCAAAAGATTTTTAAAAAATGCATAATCTCATCCTAAGATCTCATCTCCTCACATGGAGAGTCAGTAGGGTGATTAATGTGAAAGGCTGAGGTCAGGAAAGACTTGGTCAAGGTTATGTCATGTTGCATTTTTCAGTGGTAAATATAGATAAGTTAACCTATTTTTATTTTCACCTCAGACAGCTAGGGTTGAACTTTCCTCTAGTTTAATACTTTTTTGTGTGGATGGTCAAACAGTTTATAATACGGATAGTTCAGACTTTAAATAAGCTTATTAGTTTATAAGCAGCACAGTGCTTGATACAGTAAAAATCATGTGGATCAAATCTGCTGGATGATGTCTGTTATTTTTAACTTTAAAAATGAATGTAGATTAAATTGAATGCTGTAGAGTGTCTGATATAGGCCTATCTGTAATTTTAGGTATATGTTTTGTTAATTACACTTTCATCTTGAATCCAAAACCTAGAATTCTACATTGAAAGCCTCTTTTTCTATATTAGTCTTTGGCTGTTGTGCATTAGTTGAACTTTATTTTCGTAATGCTGAAATCTCCTCCAAGCTGTTCTGTCTGATGTCCACAAGCCTATAGGTAATCTGAGTAATGGACAAGAAAGACCTTCTCCCAGGCTTTCTTATATGCAAGATGTCACATGCTGTGGTTGCTGTTAGTTGTCAAGCAAATTTTTCCTGCAAAAACTTGCATACTAAAACATGCTGTGCGCACTACAGATGGAAATGGACACCGATGTGATTCTAAGCTTTTCAAATCTGTTTTTAATTAAATTAATCAATCTAGATTTGATGTATGTGGTTTTCATTTGGTCATCGCAGGTTCGGATGGGGTCGTGGATGCCAAGAAAAAAAACAATGCTAAATGCAAAAAATAACTGTATTTAGCATATCGAATTACTTTTTAAAGGGATGATAAAATGCTTCGCATATTGTTTGTTGTTGATGTCAAAGGTGGAATGTCCAAACTCAGGTGTAACTTGGTAGAAGTTAGTCAAATTAACCAGATGTCAATGTGAACAGGTTGGGTGACATACTCTCATCCTCAAAATATGACGAAAGCTACGCCTCTGAATGATAACACGATCCATAAGACATTAAAAACATGTTCTCTTGCAGTGATGACAATCAGATAATCACCTATATACACATGCAGTCGTGACATTTACATATTTACTCATTCTCGTAAAATGATTTCCGTTTACCTCGTAACACAAAGATTTTAAGGACATTTTTGTTTACTTTTGTACAATAAACAATTTTGGTACTGTGTTGTCACTTTATATAAAATGCGGGTCCTGAAGCAAAACCACTACTGTGCAAAGAGCTCAGCATAGACTATTAGACTTCAGTTCATGTGTTTCTTTAATTTAACTCATCACTGCACAGATGAACATTGCTATTGTCGTCATTCATTGCCAGTGGCACTTTTCTTGGACAAAGCAGCTGATGATCTGTCAACATTGGTGTGCTGCAACTTACTGATAGGTGCCTCTTTAGCTACTTACTTTTTTCCCTTGATATATAATCTGGATACGAGTAAACAGAAAAATCTGAACATCAAGTCTTGTAATGTGAACGTAGCTTTAGGGGAGGCACTGACTGTTCTGAGGACATTTGTCTTCTTTCCTTTCACTCACAGGACATGGTGCCTGTCTCGTTAGAAAAAGGATGCTTTTGAACAGCCAGAGAAATGGTTTTGTGACTTTCCCAGACTACCGGCTTCTGGCCACTCATACTTGCTTTCCCTACACAGTTTTATCTGAGTTAATTTTTCAGATGCTCATCTCACCTCAGAAAGTGTCATTTACCGCCCGTGGCGTGCTCATGGAGCTAATCTTCTTGAAAGAGTAAAACATTTATTTCACCCAGAATGCAGTGCTTAATTACCTTGGTAAGTGGTCGCCTGGTGGAGGAGAGCTGCCATGGTGACAGCGGATTGCGACCGCTGAGGATGGCTTCACGCTCTGTGTAAATGAGACAAGATTTACTTTGAGACTTAAGGATGCTAATGGGATTGACTGAAGGCTCTCACACAACAATCTCTTTCATGATAGCTGACGTGAAGGCAGATCAAAGTTAAGAATGACTTAACCCAGAGCTTGGCCGCACTGCCGCTCATTCAATGCATGTGTAGGAATCGCCCTTATATGTGTGTGACTTATATTGAATCATTTTAGGCTTTTTACGTGATGACTGTGTGGCACTTTTTTTTGCAAATTTTCTTTCGGACTCATTTTTTTTGTGATAAAAGTGGAATCAGATTGCAAAAGTTATTCCCTCTTTAAGTATATGCATTTTTAATTTGTCGTTTAAACATACAGACTTATGTTTGCCTATCTCTCCTGCTCACTGATTAGAGGCTGAGCACGCTGTGGCCGTGTCTCACACTTGTTGTCTAATTCACAGGCCCACGTGGCCAAGCTGTGGGGTCTGATATCATGTTTCCTGTTGAGAGGGGCACAGGGACGGTGCATGATGTAGGGACTCACGTGTCTGTCAGGTGGTTGGGTTGGATAGAGATAGAATGTAATTGACAAGCCGGACTGAAAACAGGCCATTTGCCCCAGAACTTGAGGGGGAGGGTGGAAACAATATGTCAAAGTGTGTAACAGATGGTCTATGGTGTTCATAGCTAGCCTAGAGTCAGCCAGTTGTGTAGGTGGGTTAATTTAATGAATTCAAAAAACCTGTGCAGACTGAAAAACTGTAAATGGCTGAAATATAATTTGTAGCTGTAAAAATAAGCCAGCATATACTGCGTTAATGAAGGAATTTTCCATGATTTTTCAGATGTTTCACCTGTATTTTGAATTAAGCACTCAATTGTTTAGTGCTTTAAGATGAATGGAAATGTCTATTAAAGACATTGTTGTATTTTGTATTATGCACAACAGCAGATCTTATTTATGGATATGTACATAATGTTTATTTGCACTTGTGTTACAAAAAGGAGCTGCAGGCTTGTGGAGGGTGGATTAACTCAGAAAAAGTCGTTCCCTCCCAAGCATTCATCATCTTTCTGAACTGCAGGGTGCAAGTTTGCCAACTCCTCAAGGCTTTGTATAATGTAATAACCCGCCAGAATGTCTCTTTAGTTTCTCTTTAAATCCCAAATTACTGCTTCACACCCAGTCCCTAGTTTTCAATGTAACTAATTTTCCTCTTTGTCAAGTCAATATTTTGACCATAATAACTGTGTGATTAAAGATAGCAATGCATGAAAGTCATCATTCTGATGGCTTGAATACAACCCATTATAATTCAGCACAGCAGGTGGATTTCACCAGCTGATCCTGCTCATTTCACACCCTTTATCTCACTTATTCCAATGAAGTCAGACATGAAAAGCATTCATAAAAGGATAAAGGGCAACAACAGCTGATGAAAAGAAGATTTGTTGCCCAACACATCATTAGAGGGCTGAGGCCGTGTCTTGCTTCGCCACACGTTCTGCTCTTGAATGAGATGTCACTCCTACTTTTTCGTCATTCCAAAAACTTCTCACACAAAGCCTGTGGCCTGAAGCTCTGTTGTGGCATCAATTACGCAGCATATCAGTTTTTTCCCCCCAGCCGACAGTGAGACGTTATCCTGCTGCTTTTCTCTTTTAGATTTTCATGTGATGTCTGAAATGAACTTTTAGCTGATATATGGGTTTAAAATGTACTTTTCTCTCTTTCCGGAAAATGGACCAAACATGTTGATGACTTATCATGCACTTTGTTCAATCAATGAGAATAATCCACCCTTTTATTCTTGCATTGAATGCTGCCTCTAAAATACTGACCAACTAACTTTTTAATCTGCCTGTTTTTTGAGCATCATTACTTTTTTTTTGTCTTGGTTAACACTTTTGACTCAGGACTTGTTTTTAAATAGCTTTATGCTAATAAAATGTTCTACTATAAGTTAATAATAATAATATTTTCTGAACACAATTTTCTTAATTAAATTAATTTCGTGTTAAAGAGGAGGTTGTGACAGGACATAACTTTTTTTAAAACTAGCTAATAGCATTAAGTATGCATCACAGCCCAGCAAAACCATGTTTTGCTACTTGTCACATACCGTATGCCTCTGCAAATAAGACGAACCATCTGTATGGTCCATTTTCCTGTATATTAGAATGTTTAATACCTGTCAACTTTTAGGACTTAGCGTGTGGGTGAGCTCAAAGCTAGAAGACTTGGACTAAAAAGCTACAAACCTTCCATTTTGATTTCATTTGTTGTCAGTTAGTTCAGCAATTTATCCCTATAATGCTCCATATCAGGAAATGCCTCACTTTCCCTGACAATCTTACATGTTAAAGAAGCTGATTGTATAGCGTCATCATTTATCATACTTGACAGGCCACTTAGATAGAAACCATATGTTTTCCGCTGATTTAGCCATGTTTTGGATCCTATATCGCAAACTGACCTTTCAACTAAATGTGTGGCCCATTCAGGCCAAGTGAAAAGTGGTTGGGCAAATTCTGCAACTATGGAAATCTTGTCTTATTCCGACAGCAGTAGATGATAGTTAGCTATGTGAGTCACGCATGCAAAAATCCCTGTCTGTTTGTATGGATGGTTAAGCAGAGCAATATTCCTCCTAATTGCAACTTCCTCTGGCAGTGGTGTTGGTCACCCACTGTTTTATGAGGCATAATAGCTTGTGTGACTGTAGCCCAGATCCGGCAGTATTCCACATGAAAGTATTAGGAAGTATTGAGGTGTTCAGTTTTCAGCAATGAGAGTGACGACAGACGACTGTGTCTGGTTCTGGGATGCAGACATTAATATTTAATTTCATTGGTGCTTCACAAGGCTTTCAGATACTCCATATTCATACTTGTGGGGATCTTGGAGATTATACCGCATATGACCTTCAGTCAAAGCTTTCGTTTCCTGGGAAATCAAGCTTCTAAGAGCCTTTTGGGAAATGTAAAAGCCCATTCATGTTTACAGACATTACAACAGATTATACTCAGCCCTGATGAAATGTTAATGTACTACTTACGATTTTTATGTTTTTTGATCAAAAATACAGTTGAAACAGTACTGTGAAATGATATTACAATTTAAAATAACTTATCTATTTGAAAATATATTAAAATGTAATTTATGTCTGTGATGGCAAAGCTGAATTTTCAGCATCATTACTCCAGTCTTCAGTGTCTAATATGATGATTTGATGGTTAAGAACCATTTATTCTTATTATTATCAATGCTGAAAACAGTTGTGCTACTTAACATTTTTATACACTACCATTCAAAATTGTGATAAGGTAAGTAGCTACATAGAAAAAACATTAAATTGATCAAAAGTGACAGTTAAAAGCATTTATAATTTTACAAAATTTGTTTCATAAACATAAACCATTTTTTATATTTACTAATTATTCCAAACTTTTGGCCAGTAGCTAAAAACTTTGACCTTAGCTTATATGCGTAGTGTACACATAATATCTCCAAGTTGTATCTTTTGTATTTGCAAACAGGGCTTTAAAGTTGATGGTTACATGAAACTTTTCCACCTGCTTGTACTTTAAACAAACCACATGCCCTGCCCTTGTAGCTTAATGTCAGCAAGGCTGTGCAAACCAGACGCCAAGCACAGAGAAGTGCTATTCTTGTGATGTGTTCTCTGTCTTTAGGTGTCCCATTTAATGATTAAACGCTGCCTGTAAGATCCTTTATGAAAGAGGAATGTGAGATTATTGCAGAACTTCTAGCGTTTGTTTGAGACAGACACAGTAACAGTGTTTGCGATATGACATATGATTTAAAAAAAATTCAGCATCTCATTTGCTATAATTGAATTGTTTGTATATAAATAAAAAAGTGTGTGTTTCTTCACCCTTCAAATATTATTAAAAATTTGTAAGCAAATTGCGTAGTTGTGCTCAGAGTCAATTGTTTTATCTGTGTTAACACAATGCCAAAATTGCCAAAAAGTCCAGACATAATTTTTGGCCTGGCTGTCATACAATAGACAGGCCCAATAAAATTTTAATAACTTATTATGTTGTAGTCAGTAGATAAATACCAAGTTTAGTGTTTTGTTCTTTCCTCATATTTAAAACTTTACTATCAAACTATCTATTCATTGTCAAAACTGTCAGTATAATTTGGAGATGATGAAAATGGAGAGATTTAAAACTTAAAGTAAATATACTGTGGTTGGTCACTTTACATATCAATCAGATGTCTTCCTGTTAAACTTTTTTTGACCAATATAAGGTCAAGTCAAAAGTACGCAAAATTAGGTTAGTGCTTCACCACTGTAAATCAGAAGAGTCTTGGCTAAGCCAGACGGAAGAAGTTTTATTGGCTTTTTGCATCTGGCCACTAGACTGTATGTTATTCCTTTCTTTATATAAATGTCTTTTCTTCCTCTATGAAAATGTCATAATTTACAGCATCCTCTGACTTGGACATTTCCCAGTTATCACGTGTCAGTGAGGAGCCAGTGGGATCAGCAACAGGTGAATGCAGGATCTTCATAGACTCGCTATTGATGCTATCTCATCACATGCAGATCTGTTGCTGTTGGAAGGTGTCCAGGGCTGGATCCCGTCTGTCTGTACTACTGCAACACCTGTGGTGTTATATTCTTTTCCTCCTAGTTCCTTGTCCGTCTTTGAGTCCAGCTTAAAGAATTTTTTGTCTTCTAGAAGATGTTGTAATGTTGTAATGCTGTATAAAAAGCGAAGTCTCATCTGGTCACGCGTCATGCTACAGTAGATATGTTCGTCTGTATGAATGAGATAACACAAGCAAAATAGGCTATGCATACCATTATCACTGTTGCTTAACCATTGATGAAACACTCCCTTCCTCACCACTGACAAAAATACACTCATTTTTGTGCAGTCTGTAACACTTTGTATTTTTATATAGTGACTTAAAAGCATGTGAACAGATCTGGTGTCATACTCGTGTGCTCATTTACAGTAATTTGTGTATTTTAGTACAGAGTGTTGCAAATTCAGATGAAGACTGTCATATCTGGATCTCTTAACATCATGTGGCCTTCACAATGTGCATTATATTTTATTCAGGTAACTCTGAACACAAACAGAACAACCTTCATATGACGAGAACGGACAACCAAGAATAAAAAAAAAGAAGGAGCCAAGCCCAAAATTGTCTAAAAAGCTTTTAATTGTCGTAACCCAAATTATTGGTGAGGAAATTGGTGAACTTAAAAAGCCATTGCTATCAACGTTTTTTTTGTTGTTTTTGTTTTTTTTTCAGAATTTAGGGAGTTGTTTACTTCAACACGAGTTGCATGGTGATACTTCAGAGTGGTGTCTTTGAAAATCTGTTGAGAAATATAATAATAATAAACGCATCTCAACCTTAGTGAAGCATGGAGGAAGAGCTGTCATGTCTTTTCAACTGCTGGTGTTTGTGAGCTTCTTCACTGTGAAAAGTCATATAATGCTTTGGAGTACTGGAGAATAGTGCACAAGTCTCGTGTTTTGGCCTTAGCCAGATTTGAACCCTATAGTGAATATTTGGTCTCACATTAAACACATTAAAAATGAACTGGGAGACATTTTTCAACAACTCATGAAGTGTTTGAAGCCATCAAAATTGGGTGGAACAACAGTGACTGTAATAGAATAATAGTCATCCGCTGCTACAGTAGTATGGGTTTGTTTTAGGCAATGCGCTAAGGTTATTTTATTAATATTGAGTATGAATTGACTCAAAACGGTGTGTTTTATTTTCTCTGTCAGCTAAACTTCCAAAGCAAGGTCACAGAACCGCTGTGCCACTGATTCGCAGCGGAGGCACACAGAACGGTGTTTCATTTCTGAATGAATCCGAGTCTTTGAACAAATCGGTTGAGTGAATTATTCAATCACCCATATAGACAACCTCTTGATTTTTATTCCTGAAAGAATCAGCGTTTTGAGCAAATCGGTTGAATTTGTCATTCACTTCATATTCCTGTATTTTATTATACTGAAATACTGTTTAAGACTTTAGTCTTATTTCATTATGCAAGAGCAACTTTTGTGTAAATGCATTTACTGCCATCTGAGCAGCATTAAACTGCATAAAGGCATCTATAAGCAACTTCAGATACTCTTCATCTCTGGCTTTATTGTCTAAAGTGTTACTAAATTAATGTGCTAAATTGATAGCATTATTTTACAAACCATGACAGTTTAAATGTTTATTGTAATCTTCTTGATAGAGACTTTTTTGCCTACCTAGTAGTATTTTCTCTAAACAAATATTAATATTCACTTTTTTTTTATTACTAGAACAGTTAGAAATGTGAAAAAATTGTAGTAATGTTTTTTTCTGACTCAAATCTGATATAATTTACAGGTTGAATAGCAAAGCAAAAATGAAAATGTGTTACTAGCCACAATTGTATGGAAATTATTCTTTTGTTTCAGTCAAATTGGATTAGATCAAATTTGAAAACGTTTTAGAAATATTAGATTATAAGTTTTGCGTCATTCAGTATGCACTACAATTACAGCATGTAATAATTCATCTCCGCAAACTTGTCCTTCGACGCATGCATATAATAAACGCGCCCCCACGCATTCTCCGCGCAGTAGTGTTTGTTCTCTTGTATGCGTACACCCTGCAGTCCTCTGTACAGTTCACACACTCATTCTGTCTTTTGTAGGGCCACGGCTGCACACTATTTTGTTTCTGTATAATGAAACAACAACTGTTGTCTTCAATGGAGGGTGAGAGTTCACATTTAAATCTATTACCCAATTAGAACATGTGACCACATTGGATTCAAACGCAGATTAAATATCAGCCGTACTCTGATTTATTGTTCAGTCAGTGACTAAACAAACATGGAAGATGACACAGTTTATGGGTTGTTTGGGTTATTACTCTTAAAGCTTTAACTTTGTTGTTTAGCACTGATAAAGGGATGGTTCAGAAAAATAACATTTACTTATGTCGTTCGAAACCTTACTTGTGTGGAAGATATTTTGAACAATGTTTCCACTGTTTCTGTTCATACAATTGAATAATTTTGCGAGGTGACCTTTAAGGGCAAAATACTAGCATACTACTATTTCTGTAGTATATACTCTGCATAATACATGACCTACTATAGTACATTTATCTAAATGTGTATTATGCATTTAGAGCACACTGTGTGGAATATTACACTCCACATTGCATCCGACTTGATTTTTCGGTATGATGAGTCAAGATTCATTTGTCCTTATTCACTCGAGCAATGTACTAATGTACGTTCCTTTGGGAAACATTTTGAGGAGGATAATCACTACATAATCTCACAATATTGATATTTCCAGAGGTGATATGACAAACACATGAATCACAAACAGTAGGTTGTCGTGCAATTAGTCTTGAATTAAGCCATTCGTATTAGTCTGTTAATCCCAGGTGAAATGTTAATTGTTAAATGTACTTCCGATTGATTTTGAAATGACCTCATGTTGCGTTCAAGTACTCCTAGATCGTTTGTATTTCTGAGCCCATAATTAGGATTAGATGTGCGTTTAAGTGGATTTTGGAGGAGAAGATCGAAAGCCGTGGCGAATTTGGTATTTCTTCCTCTTTTGTTTCCGCCATAATTCTTTAGTCGGAAAATCCAACTTTAGAGAGTTCCAACACGACTTGAACGCAAACCCTTTTTTTGACGGTTGAGTGCGTCAGCACTCTCTAGTAAAAGTGTTTTGATTTATGCTTGTATTGCTTTAGTGACAGTTCAAACTGAGATAAACCTGATGTTTATGATCCTTCATGTGAACGAAAAATCATTATCTCTTATTGTTGGCGTTGCATTTAAGTCTGTATTCAGTGTCATTTTGTTTCATAAACATTGGCAGTTTGTGAGCGTGTATCCCAGCTTAAGCTGTAAGCTCATGCTTCATGGACACAGTGTTTCATTTCTAAAAACTTTATTATCTACAGAATAGGATGCAGATGCTTTTCTCCCCTGACTAGACAGTAGGCCATTATATTGATTGTTTAAGTTAGGTTTAATAAGAGGTTATCTGTAGCTTTTATTAAATTTTTTAGTTTAGTCAGAGAGGAAGTGGGAAATTACTGTTCATAACAAAAATTTGATTGTTTTGGTGCAAAAAAAGAACATTGAATAATATTATAACATTATAAGTAGACTTCAAGGGAAGTACAAAAAGCTAAACGTGTACAGAGTGTCTTAGGAAGAATATGTGGCCTTGTTCGTGCATTGACTATCATTTACTTGAGCTCTTCATTACACAGAACTGTGCAGGGAAGTTATTTACTGAAGCGTTTAACTGTTATCTGGAATTTATAGAACATAGAGGAGTATTTTAAGAGATGGAAGCAATCAGGATAGTTTCTGTTCCACACTGATTCCCATACAATGTTTTTGCCAGGATCGTCAGCTACACTGACAGTATGGATTGAATTGCTGTATTAGATTTATGGCACACACCCTGTGCATATTAGAACTGTGAGTCATGGTTCCTTCTCTATGGATGGATAATACGATGGAAAATGATTTATGAACGAGAGAGAGTAATTTGTCATAGTGGATTTATATAATTACCCGATCCTGCCACTGTGGGCTGTACATGTGATGCTTGTTCAAACTCTATGAAGTGACTCTTAGGGATGTGAGAGAGTCTCAGAGTCTGTGAGAATGTATTATTATTATTATTTTTGTTATTTAATCTTTGGAATTGTCTCAAAATATGTGAATAAATGTAATAATGGTTTGTATTATATTATTTAGTTTGTCGCTTAGAAATGTTTTGTCCACATGTTGTACAATTATTTGAGTGCTAATTCAAAGGGGTCCTATTTATGCCCATTTATGAAGTCTTGATTTTGTGTTTGCATGTACAAGAATAGGTTCGCATGTTTGATTGTTCAAAAAACACATTATATTAATATATAAATATAGAAAACCCCTTATAATACCAGCAAACCATATGGTTTTTTTCCTCCCTAGGGTTTTAAAAACAATCACAAATACATAACAACAAAATAATTTCTTTTTTCTTTTGGAGAGTACTGTAATTGAGATTTACTTACAGCACATGGCACCTAAAGCCAATGGTAGCTATTCATTTTGTGTCTGTCAAACATAATTTCCATCTTATATTCACATTCAGAGGCTCCCAGCTCCAAGCTAGAATAAAAAGACTTCAGGTCAAAACATACATTTAGCAATTGTGTTTGGGATTAAACATGCAACACCAGTTCAGTTGGATAAATTAATTTAAAGCCAGCCACCCCTCACTACTGTTGTAAACAGATGCTGAAATAGGAAAATGGCAGCAAAATTGTTCCCTTTTACTGCTGGAAAATAATAAACCCTTCTCGTTCTGCCAGTATTTTAACAGCCTGCAGTTGCCAAAGAAAAAGTTTGATCTTTGTAAAATATGATCAAATGCTTATTATGTCCATATTTCAGGGCACATAACTTGCTGTTTTACACCATGCTTCTTTGATGAAAATGAACTAGATAGATAGATGCTGTTTTGCTGTTGTTGCTGGCTCTGACTTTAGCTGTTATCCAGAGGAGTATGGTGGTAATCTAGTCCAAGTGCAACCAGAGGCTCCAGTGAAATCTTCTAATAGAGAACATCTAGATGCTTGGATCTCCAGTTCCCTTTATAGATCTGAGAGCTTTATGAGCGAGATGCTGCTTTAATGAGACATTCCACAGCCACCAGACGGCCTCCCTTCCCTCGGGCAGGACGTACACACTCGACTAGTAAAAGGAATGAGTCACACCAACACCCCAAGAACCACTAACTTACTATCATTTAGATGCACAAACTTGTGAAAGAAAATAGAGCAAATCAAAGAGAAACTTGTTATTAGCTCCTGTCAAAGGGAATAAAACTGTACATGAAACTTATTTTCTCAAAGGTTTGTTAGTTATTTGATTAGTATATTAGTCGAAGAAGCCAGATTCTTCTCATATTTTGAGTTATATTTGTCTTTTTATACAATTTGTTGTACAATTTGTCATTAAATATAATTTTTGTAATATTTGATATTTTGTTTTGTTTTTACTCAATTTTTAGTTTGTGATCTAAATAGTTCAATTAGATAGAATCGAGTAGGCATTGAATATTTAATTAATTAATTAATTTATCCATTCATTTTTTTTTACTCCGTTATTAGAATTGCAACTCAATCTTCACCATTAAAGCGGTTTAAAAACACAATTGAATTTTTTCAGTTTGAAAAACATTGCCTATTTTATTTTATTTTATTTCATTTTTAACCAAGATACAGAACTCTGTTTTCCTTCATTAAAGTGATCTAAAAAGTTCATTGAATTTCATTAATATATAAATTTCAAGTTACAATTGAAGTTAAATTGAATTTTAATGGTTTTTTATCCATATTTTTTCATGCATTATGCAGTCCTGTTTTAGTAATATATTTTGTAAGTGCTCAAACACACTTTTTTTCTGACCGATGAATGATGTCAGATACATGCATCAGACTTTTTCCTCAGTTTCATAATGTCAAACCGGTACTAATACTGCTTCTCTGGGTCTGGTTCGGTTCAGACAAAGAAAACAGCATTGTGGAAATGAGCAGATATTTCCACACCTCATTTCCACTTTGTCAATTTTATCTCTACAGTCTGTTTTGTATTACAGCAAGAGGCTGTTCGTGGAGTTTTGGTGATCCATAAATCTTGTCCTTTCATAATTTGGAGAGAAATAGAGAGGAAGCTTCCAGTGAGGCATTGGGTCTGCTAGTTCCAGACCGATTCGTCTCTTACGCAATGGAGAAATCATCCATCGTTCCTCTGGCTTCTTGAGCATGCCAGACTTCCTCCTGCCTGACAGAAGGTTTAAAGGAGTACTTCACCCAAATGATCATTTTTTCATCATTGTCATGTCATTCTGATTCTTGATTAGGAGGATGTGTGCAATTCTCCTTTTAGACATCTGGATTATAGCGAGATCTCAGGTGATCCACCTGGCAGGTTACCAGCCCTCATTTTGAATCTGCTGACTCCAACCGAGTGGATCAGAGCGTAGAATTATATGGATTACCATGGGTATGTTTGGAAGTACTTGGCTTCCACTTGTACACTGAGATCAGACACATCATCTCAGATGCCAGAGAACCTTAGAAGGAACCTTAGAAGTTTCCAGTAGCCTGTTGCGACCTTAGATGAACTTGTGGTGTTGTCACCTACATTTGCAGCTACTGTGCTTCAGTTCACACACTGAAGGCATAGGCCATCTTTCTTGCGTGGACCACAACAGAAGATGCTTAGAAAAGTGTGTCAGTGAGAAGTGTAAAAAATACTAAAAAAAGGGGGTTTTGAACAACATGACAGTGAGTAAATGATGACAGAAATTCAATTACAGGCTGTATGCGGAAAAACATCGTCTCCTAGAGAGCAGTTTATCTTAATTCTGCTATCTAATCTCACGGCATTTACCATTATTCAGTTCATCATTATAGATGTTATCATCGTATCCTGGCCTTCAGTCATTGTAAAAGGCATAGACAAGTGAAGGGTCTATAAACACCCTGACACAGGTTAGGTAAGAGTGACATGCACGGCCAAATATTCATTGCTCTCTAGAGTAGGCTAAGAATACACTGACCAGAGCAGATGTGGAGTCTGATGACCCGTGTAATGTGAGCACTTGCACAGACATGGTAACTGTTGCTTGGTACACATGTACAAGGGCAGAGAATTGATTCATGTTAATAAGTGTGTGGGCTGAAAGGTTTTGGATTTCTGTTTAAGGCATTTAGAAGACGTTCTTATCCAGAACAACTTACAAAAGTGCAGTAGCTTCACTTCTCATGTGAGATTTAGAACATTATCTGCTAAGAGCTTGCTTTACCAATCAAACAAGTGGTAAAATTGTGCTAAAATGTTGAAGAAATGGTCCCTGCATTATTTCAAATATTACTGCCACTTTCTTTTTATAGATCATTTTATTTGAGATATTTTAGTCATATCTTATATGAATTATATTTCATTATATTATATTTCATATTAAATTCACTTACTTTTGATAGCTGACATATCCTGGTAAATCTAAGAATAGTATGAGGATTTGTTGAGATTTTTGCCGTTGAGGCCTCAGTGAGAATATTAGTGAGTGATCCAAATTCTGTCGCATTCAAATGCACATATTATTGTCGAGAAATTATTTTACAAATTATTTTAAACCTTTTGAAACATTCACAACAGTTTTAAACTAAGTATCTAATCAATAGTACATTACTGTTCAAAAGTTGTTGTTTTTTTCTTTGATGGCAAATTAGAATGATTTCTGAAGACTGCGGTAATGGCTGCTGAAAATGCAGCTTTGACTCACAAGAATAAATTACATTTTTAAATATATTCAAATAGAACACATTTATTTAAATTTTTAAAACTATTTCACAATATTACTGTTTTACTGTATTTTTAAACAAATAAGTGCAGCCTCAGCTTCAAAAAATATTTCAAACTTTTGACCTGTAGTGTGTCCAGTATATTCCCTAGATATTTCTTTGTGGCAGTTATTATCTCTTACTTTAATTTATCTTGCTATTTCAAAGGCACATTTGTGGGAAGTCAGTGATGTTTTCTGTGTATCTGTTAAAAGAGCACTGAGCCTTTGAGACGGTATAGAGCGTATCTTAGAGCTGACACAGCTTGTTCCTGATAAAGAGCAGGTCTTTGTAACCCACCCACGCTCAAATACTATTACATCACATCCTCCATTGACTCCTAGTTTATGATTTGCTCTGTAAATGCACATTACATGCGTGTGCTTTTTCCCGTGTCTGGAATACATTACATGCCGTCTTTGACGTCACGACCGCTCTCACAAACCCCAATCACAGCCCGCCACTTACCAGCATAAACTACAATTACAGGTCCTGCTTTGCCAAGCATGTGTTCAGTTTAACGTATTCTTTCTCTGTTTAACTGCATTTTTTGGGCAAGCTGAAGCAAAGATTTCCCACTTTATCGTATGTTTCTTTCTTGCTTGCACGGAAATCCCACTTTATTGTATGTTTCTTTCCCGTGTTGCAAAAGGCCTCATGGAGTGTGTTTAACAGGTGTGTTGACTTGTTCCCACACTTGGTTGATGAATGTGCAAATAAGATTATTTAGCTATCAAGGACAATTCTTTCCTTTGATTAAAAAATGACCCTGGCGGGACAGACTCTTAAGAACTCAACAAGCTTGGTTGGAAAGTCCCTGATATAGTACAAAGAACTAATGAATCGATGTCATGAGCAGATGTTTTCTTCATTGGGTAGATCAGACAGTGAGAATTGTCCAATTCAATTCAGTTCAGATTTACAAGCACCTGATTTGATTGCATGTCTAATTCAAATTGCGGTGTTTCAAACGTATCCAAAACAGTAGCTTGTCTTTATTAACTATTTATTTAAAGCACTGCCTTACAAAATTATTTTGCAAACCAGGCTACGCTCACTCACTAAATTCACTAAAAGGAACTGGCTCATAAAAGTAATTTATTCGTAAATCATTTCTTTCTTTCTTTTTTTGCATGCAGCCTGAGAGAACAAATCGTGTCCAAACCACCAAAACTTTGTCAAGTTTTCAGTAATGCATTTTAAACCACACATGTGCATTGGAGCATAAACACGCTGTACTGAAATATGATAGCTTTTTTTAAATGAAAAGCAAGATTTGCATTCCTCCAGCAGCCATATTGAGTGTTATGATTTGTCCTATTTTTATTTCTATGAGTGGTTTGTCTCCTCTATAGTAAAATTCAAGGGAGTCATTCTGAATGTGGTTCCATCTGAGGTTAGTTCAGTGCTAAATTATGCTGGCAGCCACAGTTAAACGATCCACTAAGCACTAGAATAGGGCTTCTGCTGAGACTGTTACTATGGGAGGGGATGAACATCATAGAGAACCCAGATCCGCTTTTACTGTGAAAGATCATTTCTTTTTGAATGGTTATAAATACCCAATAAATACCCAATAGATTCTCTACTTGAGCTAATATTCAAAAAGAAGTGTTTAATAATGTAGCAGGAGATAAGAACAACAAGCGCTTAAATTTTCTGGGCTGTAGCTATTACATCTTTTTTTCTTTTTTCATAATTCTGGATGGTGTTTGATCACTGATAGTGGAACGGTGGTTCTCGGCTTAAATAGGCCTATGTAGTTTTTTGTTGTTTTTAATGTCAAAAGCAAATTCATCGGCCACTTGCCAAATAAGATGGATATTTATTATTATTATTATTATTATTGTTTGCAATTTTTTAAAATAAATTTGCATATTTCTGAACCTATGCAGATCATGATTTTGCTGAGAAATGTAACACTTTAATTTTGAAATCTACACAATTTTTATGACACTTCATATGCAGTTTTGGTGCTGAGGCAAAAGCAGTTGAGAACCACTTCTTGTTAATCAAAACCAGTTAAGAACCACTTAATGTGAAGCAAAACCAGTTTAGAACCACTTAATGTGAACCAAAACCAGCTGAGAACCAGTTATCTGAGGGGTGAAAGCAACTGAGGGGTGGAGAGAGTTAGTTTCACACAGCTGTTTTTCCAGGATTGTAATGGGGAACTGCCTGAAATAGCGTTGTCAGAGGTGCAACAGCATTCCTTAGCAGCTCTGTCTAACATGCAAGACATTGGATCTTCTTCCCTACTTTCCTTGCAGTACCATATTACTACATTACTCTTATTCATGCACTTTCAACACGCTCATGCACTCTTCACCCTTCACTCCTGCCAACTTCATCCAAACCTGTCAAGATTGTCCTCATCTGCCTTGGTTACATAACCATGTGTCTTTGCCCCGCATTCAGGATGTTTCAAATCTTTCAGAAAGATGTTTTCCATTACACTAATCACCTGAAATTAGCCTTTTCACTGAACATTTCAAAGTTTTGCATCCCCAGAAGGATTGTCTTCATAAACCAACACACATAATTCACACATGAACTCATTCTGGACAATCAGTTTTTTGTTTTAAAGCTGAAAAGAACCACCCAATTTGAGTGTGTTTTTGCTGCTTACTGGCTGACAAACATGAGCATGAGGCACTCAATGGTCCGTTTGACCTGTCAACTGTCTCCGGGGCCCGAGACTGAGAGGGTCCCCCATGTTATGGGCATCATCTGGCTTTGTTTTTGACCAGTCAAGCTGTTTGAAGTGCCAGATGTGGTATTTCCAAAAAAACTTGGGTGTGCTAGATGTGTTTTTACCAACAACTTCTGCCAACTACTTTCTCTTTTTAGAGAAAATTATGCAGTTCAGCCTTTTAAGCCCAAAGCCACAAATCAAAGTTATGAAAGAAGACAGCACTGTCAGTTTTTCCATGAGTGTAGCACAATCTTTTTGCATAAAGTGTGTGCCAGCTTATGGATTTGGCACATTTTGATGTCTACTGCATTTTTGATACTTTAAAAACACAAAATAGCTGCTAACTTGATTTACTAAGTTGTGTTTTGATTTGTCAGGGAATTCTGGTCTGTTTAATCTCAGTTTAAAGTTTATTTGCAGTGCAGTTTGGAGACTTCTTTCTCAAGTGAACCATGAAGTTTAGGGGAAACGTATATGGATAATTTCACTTGCTTTTTGACCTCCTAAATTCTTTCTTAAGGAACCAGGAGCAACATTTCTATCAAACAATCATAGCTTGAACACTACCTCTGAACCCTAACTCTAACCCTAACCTCCACTGAAATGAGAAGGATATTATTGTTTTATAAGAACATTGTTCGAAACTCCAACCCTTAACCTAACCTTACAATTTGATTGGTTAATAGGAATGTTCTTCCATGACAAGCCAGATTGATCCAGGAACATGTCCTAATTGGAGAAATCGCATTAAACAAGTTAAACTTCAAAGAAAAGGGACTAAATGGCAAAGAAGACTCTAAGTCATAATTTGAAACCTAAAGGTCTCAGCCTTATTATCTGAAGGTTGATTAACAAATGTTGTTTTGAATTCTCAGCCTCTGAAGTCACTTTCAACTTGAATGTGGTTCAACTTCTTTTGACAAAGACCTGTCCCACAAGTCTCAAAGTGCACAAAGTTCGCCATACTGTATGTTCTATCATGTACCAACATGAATGTACTAACCCGTAAATTAACTTGAACTATGCATCTCTTCAACAGACCCGAAGGCTGACAAAAGTGGAACGTCAGCGTTTCAGTGAAGAGGTGGACATGCTGAAGTGCCTGCAGCATCCAAACATTGTCCGTTTTTACGACTCCTGGAAGTCCACAATGAAAGGGCACAAGTGCATTATCCTTGTGACGGAACTCATGACGTCAGGGACACTGAAGACGTAAGTTCAGTCGGTGCATTGATGTGCAAAGTTGCTACGAAAGTACTTGCAGATGGTGTGGCCATTAGAGATGCCAGTATAAAACAAGAAAAGATGTCTCTTTTGTAATTGAACTTCTGCTCATTCTTGTACATTTCTCACATGAGACCATCTGCTTTTCCATTCTTTTTCCCTGAATAATAACTGTATTTTGCAGACACATTTATTAAGAGTTGCCAACCGTAGAATAATTAAAGTCATTTGGAAAAGTGTATTGCTCAATAAATGGAAGATCTCAGCTTTTTATTGGGCTCTCTCACTCACAACTTCTGAACCTATGGGCAACAACCCAAATTTTCCCAACTATGCCACCACCATAGTTTAAATTTATATCCCTTTATGTTATGAAACCAATATTACATCCAGGCATTTGGCACTGTTCATTAACAGTACTCCTCTCCCACAATTTGTGACAATGTTTCACAGATTGTTGTCAAAGGTTGTCCTGCAGACAGATCAAAAGTGCATAGGGTACATATGTGAACTGAAATTAAATGACAAATGCGAGAATGAAATGAGTCCAAATCTGTTTCACACCTAGTGATCTTTCTTACTGCCAACTGCCTACCAAATTTTGCTCTGCATGGAAGACTGAACTCTCAACTTATTTCACTAGAGCTTACCATTTGCAGGTCACTGTGATTTTGCCAAGTAAGATATGTTCTTGGATCAACATATTTTGATGATCCTGGAACAACATTCCTTTCTCAAAATTTAGTCCTACCCCTAAACACAACCCCACCCATAAGTTATCCCAAAAAACAGAGAGAAATGATAGGTGAATAACACGGCTGTAGAAGAACCTAACCGTGGCTGTAAGCCTAAACCTGACATAAATTGTAAACTTGTTCCTCAAATTCGATTGGTTGATTGGAATGTTGTTCCAGGATCAACAAAGATGTTGATCTAGGGACATGTTGTACTTGGTGATATCACATTCACGCCGTTAGCATGTTGCTTAACTAACGGTGCAATACCTTTAATAAAGCATTCTGGAATTACCATCTTCATAAAGTATATACATGTTGCTGCCTTAGAATTTAGCTAAGAATTTGCCTACTGTAATTAAAATGCCTACATTTTGGAATAGCCACATTTTGTGAAAGTCCCTTAAAATGCTGCCTCTTGTTTGGAACAGAGCATACATTTGCTTGCATTTTGTTTTTGTCACTGTGTTATTCTTGTTTGCTGTTTCCCTGTAGGTATCTGAAAAGGTTCAAAGAGATGAAGCTAAAGCTCCTCCAGCGCTGGAGTAATCAGATCCTCAAGGGCCTTCACTTCCTGCACACCCGAACACCTCCCATAATCCACCGAGACCTTAAATGTGACAACATCTTCATCACTGGTCCCACTGGATCTGTTAAGATTGGTGATTTGGGCCTAGCCACTCTCAAGAGTGCCTCATTTGCTAAGAGTGTCATTGGTAAGTTAAAAAGTGCTCAAAAAGTTAAGTGCTTGTTAAATTTAGACATTACAATGTCAACACTTTCTCTTCATTCACTCCAGCAGAACTTTCTTTGACCTTCACAGGAGTTACTGTAAACAATGCCATGAGTTGCCCCTACTATAGGCTTATCTTGTTTGTTTTCTATGTCAACTGTATTTATGCCCCAACAAGTGCTTGACACAGATTTCTCACCTTGCCTATATATAGTGCTGCATATACCACATTAACTCATTATCTCAGCATTGGCTTGACACAGTTTAAAATGTGTTCTGCTCAGATTAGGAGAGTTCATTGACATGAATAAGTAAAGAATGTGTGACCTGGTACATCAGGCAAGCCCAACTAATAGCTCAAGTTCCCTGAACTGAGTTTTCAAGGCTTACTTATTCAGTATCTTAAGTGTTTGTGGAAGTCTTCGCCCTCAAAACTAGCTCAGATCTCAAATGTGCATGTTATAAGTGCACATTTAACATTCAGAGACTTGGTGGGCCAAACAAAGCTCTGGGATCACCACTGTGCCATTGAGCAAGACACTGTAACCCAGGAGACAACATTAGGACAGTCCTTGTGCTTTGTATGCTTTGGATCAAAGTGCCTTCTGAATGGCTGCCTTATTGCTTATTTTTTGACATTGATCTTTGCTCCCACATAGGAACCCCAGAGTTCATGGCTCCAGAGATGTACGAGGAGAAATACGATGAAGCTGTGGATGTTTATGCCTTTGGCATGTGCATCCTGGAGATGACCACGTCGGAATACCCTTACTCAGAGTGCCAAAACGCTGCGCAGATCTACCGCAAAGTCACCAGTGTAAGTCAATCCTCTCATCTGTTTTTGCAAGGTTGAGATGGATGCCACTGCCCCGGGCTACACTTAATATGTTATTTACCGTCAATACAGACTACATTGTCTTGTCAGGTTACATGAAAAGTATCACCTCTTTCTCCGTCTGGTCTCACATGTACAACAGCTTGCGTAGTTGGCCATTTTGTGAAACCATGCACCAATTCTTTGCTCTCTCCACCACCTCCTACTTCATTGGCCATCTCCCCTCAAAGAGGCTCCAAAGCTTTTATGAGTCCACAAATGGTTGTCTGGGGCCTTTATGAGGTGCTCAGTGACATTTCTTTGCAACAAGGGGACAATTAGCGCATCTCTCTTGAGCTGTAATTCTACTTAGGAGATGCTGATCTCGCCCAGATCTCTAATCAACCCCCTGGTTAACCCCAGAATCCAAGCTGATTTCTGATTACAGTGCTGCAAATGTGTCATTTCATTGTACGTGTGTGCAATGCATGCTAACCGCAATCTTGGGTGAGCATTGCATTGCATGGTTAGAGTTTCTTCCACAAGGGTGAGTTTTTCCCTTGGGACAACTCATTTAGGGTCCCAACTAATCAGCATGCTGACATGAATAATATACAAAGCAAAAACCGCACAGTTAAACAGTTCTAGAACAACACTAGCAGCATTGTTGAATACAAAAGCCCTAGAGGAGATCCATTATTTTGGTAGGATAACTGCCTGCTTTCCTTTTTCTCGTCCTGAAACCACAAGCAGTCTTTCAGTTCCATTTATGATGCATTTAATGGCCAACACATGTTGAAGAAACACTTTTCCAATTCACTATATTACCCTGTCCTGCATCATGGATTGGTATTTGTGACATTGCCATTCAGTCTTCAATCAGCACGTCTTTTGTTGTGTTTTGTTCCTGTTTTCCCTCACTGATTAGTGTTATAGCATTGTCAAGGTTAGGCCATATCAGATTCAGCTGATAAGGAAAGAGGAAGGAAAGCGTAAATTAGGTGCTTGCAGTCATTTGTGTGTCTGACATGACAAACAGACGTCACCTTTCATCCTGCTATTCCTAGTACAATGGAGCAGTGAATATGTGGCATGTGTGACTCTGGCTTTGAAGTTGGCATGCAGAAATTGCATGGTTGGTCGGAGAGGACATTTCCATTTTCCAGAACGCTAAGCGATAAGGATAGACAGAGCGAGATAGTGGCTTTTTTTTCAAAACGTAGTGTGCTGCCAATCTAGGCTACATTTTGAAACATTATGGATTTGCTTTTGATGCACACAGATACAAAATCTGAGGTGAATGTAATCCCAGAAATCACTGCAGCAAGCTTTGTGGTATATTTGTAAATGTTATTTATTTTCATTTATCCAAGTATACACAACTGTTCAGAAGTTTGTGGCCAATAAGATATTTTTGATGTTTTTTCTCTCATGCCACCCAAAGCTGCATTTATGTGATTGTAAATATAGTAAAAACAGTAATATTGTGAAATATTATTACAATTTAAAATAAATGTTCAATAACCAATTATTATTGTCAATGTTGAAAACACTTAATTTTTTTGTGGAAACCATAATACATTTTTTTTTTTTAAACTGGTCAATTTAATACATATACATATTACTGACCCCCACATTTTTGAATGGTAGTGTCATTATTGTGTGTGTTGCATTTTTTTTCTCATTTTAAACATAAATATATCAATAGTTAGGCATATTACATTTTATGGTAAAACAAAAAACCGAAAAACATTTGGTTACCAAATAAGATTTTGCTTTATTTCAATAGTCCATTTTAGACATTCTACTAACTAACTTTGCAACTTTATGTCATCATACTCTCATTAATTTGCAACTACATATCAACTAACTCTAATTAGAGGGTTATATTATATTTTAGTGCCATAGTTACATTGTAATTACTTGAATAAGTACTGAGTACTATTAATTAACTACATGTACTTACTATAAAGTTGCAGTTTGGGTTAGGGTTCGGGTTAAGGTTAGTTACTTGTAATTATGCATAATTTACAGTTATTAGTATAGTAAGTACATGTAGTAACGTGTAACTAACGCACTGTAAAATAAAGTGTTAGCAATTAGAGTATTAATAGACTTTTTGAGTCAGGGATGGTAGAATAACTTGACATGTACTTCAAAGTAGTAGTAGTAGAATGTCTGTTGGGGCAGCATCAAAATAAAGTATTAGCACATATTAAGCAGAAACTCTACTAATCTGTCTACTAACCCTAATGACTTGTTGACATGTAGTTGCAATGTTATTTATAGTTGGTAGAATGTCTAAAGTGGATTATCGAACCTAATTCTTAATTCCCAGTGTAATTCAACCAAGCCTTATTATCTTACATCATTTTTTACAGTTGTTTAAAAAAGTTTACTTGGACAAAGACAAATACTGATTTTGTGATTATTGAATAATTTTTTGTTTTCTGTGTATGTACATCTCTATTTTGCATATGTATCTTGATTATCTGTATTTGCATGTCCACTCACATCACCAACTCGAGCCGATCATAAATCATTGATTATGACTGTTCATTTTCACACTGTGCATGCAATGCATGATTTAAGAGTGTGGACACAAACAATACCATGGCCCCTAACAAGCCTGGGAGGGATGCAGAGGAGGTCAGTGGGGAAAAGTGGAGCCCAAAGGGGGTCAAACAATGTGCCTGAGCATCAGCTGATTGGGGAATGTGTCTCAAAGGCACATTCATTTTTGATCCAGACAGGCTCTTTCAATTCCCCCGGTTAATGAAAATCATCCTCTGTGTCGTCGGGGGCTGAGAGCGTGGGGTTTGTGATATGGCTGTCATGATCTGTGGAGGAGGCATTTGACCCTGGCATGTTTATGAGAGCAAGAATGATGCTGTTGTTTGAAGATAGCTGTGAGTTCTGTTTAGACTGTGAATGGGTTTTATGATCTGCATAAGCCTTTAACAAGCTTTTAAAAGGTAGGAAAAGGAATGTTCAATTGTTCCTGGAGCACTGGAAGTTAGCTTTTCAAAGCTGTTTTTTGAAACCACCCGTCCCAGGCATCCCAGAGCGATGTTACACAGAAAATCAAACCGTGTACGCTGCAAACAACAGGCTCCCCTCAGCCATGCAGTTCTATTTGTTTACGTTTGTTTTAGGCAATGTGCAAATACCACAAAACACATGAATTTTGTGGAGAATCAAGGTTGAGCTTCAGTATTCTGAGTTGTCAACCCCAAAACCCCAAAGAACTAGCAGCAATGAAAGCCGTCGCCTCACGTCGGCTGCGTGGGGGAAAAAAAATATGTGCTTGAACACCGAAAGAACTTCAGCCGACTGTCAACTAGCACGTGCGTTCTGTGCCTGCGTATTAAGGAGATGACTGTCTGTTTAAGCAGATGTATTTGTCGATTAGTCGTCATTAAAAAAGGGAAGCCAAGACTACATGTATACAAACCATAAACAAAGCAGTTTTGAATACTGCTTTTGAGTGTTCTCATGAACTGACTCATTTGCTATACTGAACAGTCAATCAGAGTTCTCTCTCTTTCACCGACGGCCCGATGCCGAATCGGCCGGAAAAAAACCTATGAGGACCAACTTCAGCTGACCGTGTGGAACACACTGAGAAAACTTAGCCAGCCCACACACAAAAACTGCCTGATGGTCGACCGCCGATTCGGCTTTAAGTGCACAACACGTTCTCCAACAAGCATAATTCTCAATCTCACTGTGTTTGTTTTTCGGATAGGGCTGGATGGGCCCTCGAGCGCAACTTTATGAACTGCTGTCCCTGCACTTAAAATTCTTCTGCTGTTATGCTACAGGGTGTATTTGAGTTACCTTGGCAACACAGTCTCTTATTTAGTTCTTAATCTGTCATTCTTTCTAACTTCTGAAAGTGATATTTTAAGGTAAAGGTGCTTGACTCATTCCTGAAATATAACAACCCTCAAGAGCCTCACACCTTGCAAGTAATAGGGTCACCTTTTTTAATTTGTTTTAGATAGATAGATAGATAGATAGATAGATAGATAGATAGATTTTTTTTGAACTCTTAAATTTTAATTGTTCTTAACTTGAAATGTTTGAATACACTAATTCATATAATTAACTTCAAATTTTCATGTAACCTCTATGTGAACATTTTTATTAGTGTAAACGTAGCTAGCTATAACAAGCTAATTCAGACAATTCTAACTTGCTAATTTGCTAACATGTTAACAATAGCATGGTAAAGCACTTGCTGAATGAGTACAGCAATATTAAGCATTTAACATACCTGCTCTCAAACCAAGCTGCATGCACCACTTGTCACCATGGTAACTCTCAAAAAACCCTCATTAACAGAAACTCTTCTAAATTAGCATATCAAAACATTAATCACTACTAAATCTCCCACTTCCCAAAAATTATATAGCTCTTAATTTTAACATTTACCCACCCTTTCGAGTGCCATGGGCAAAGCATGCTGGGAAATATAAATTCCAGCACAGTTTCAGTTAAGCTAGATCTAAAGATCTAAATTAAAAGAAATACCTTCAAAAACTCAAACCAATGAAACATTTCAGTTAACTTAAAATATACCAGTTCTGTGAACTTGAAAGAAAAAGAAAGTGCTAAATACTCATAAAAGTTCATTTGACTGAACTAATTTGTTTAATTAAAGCTTGTCCTACTCAAACCAATTTTTATTTTGAGCACGATAGATAGATAGATGATAGATAGATAGATAGATGATAGATTGATGATAGATAGATGATAGATAGATAGATAGATAGATAGATAGATAGATAGATAGATAGATAGATAGATAGATAGATAGATGATAGATTGATGATAGATAGATGATAGATAGATGATAGATAGATAGATGATAGATAGATAGATAGATAGATAGATAGATAGATAGATAGATAGATAGATAGATAGATAGATGATAGATTGATGATAGATAGATAGATGATAGATAGATAGATAGATGATAGATAGATAGATGATAGATTGATGATAGATATAGATAGATGATAGATTGATGATAGATTGATGATAGATTGATAGATGATAGATAGATAGATAGATGATACATTGATGATAGATAGATAGATAGATAGATAGATAGATAGATAGATAGATAGATAGATAGATAGATGATAGATAGATAGATAGATAGATAGATAGATAGATAGATAGATAGATAGATAGATAGATAGATAGATGATAGATAGATAGATGATAGATTGATGATAGATAGATAGATGATAGATAGATGATATATAGATGATAGATAGATAGATAGATAGATAGATGATAGATGATAGATGATAGATAGATAGATAGATAGATGATAGATAGATGATAGATTGATGATAGATTGATGATAGATAGATAGATGATAGATAGATAGATAGATGATACATTGATGATAGATAGATAGATAGATAGATAGATAGATAGATAGATAGATAGATAGATAGATAGATAGATAGATAGATAGATAGATTTTTATTTTTTTATTTAAATTAATTATTTATTTGATAGTATTATTTTTCTTCAACAGACATGGTTGTCTTATTATTGTCCTGCATTAATTTTAATATATTAATATATATTAACATATTAGTTTTTGTATTTTTAATTTCAGTTCATATAAATTGAATTTCAGCTGTTTCAGTGATGTATTGCTGTTGTTGTCATGGCTTCAGCTAATTAAGTATAATACAATTAGTCTGTCTCACATGTGAATATGGGTGCTGTATTGCCATGAGGACAGATCTGTTCTCGTGAGGTTGTGGAGGCGTTACAACCAAACGTACGTATGTTCACGTTATTGCCAGGGCAAAAGATTGTGTAACACCTCTGCACAGCAGAAGTGCTATAATTAGACCATGTACAGTACACATCACTATGAAGACTCCTCATCTGCCTACTCATAAACATATATAAAACTTTGATGAAACCCTCATTATATTAACCATACATGGAATATGATGTTTCTCCAAAATCCAGTGTACCTTGATTGTGAAAGTGTGTACGCTTTTTCTTTCTCAACTGTATGACCTCTAGTGTATCCGCAGTGATTGAGTGACATGCAGAACTAGAGGGAAACAGACAGAGAGAATTAAGGCTGGATCAGACGTTAATTATGTCTGTTAGTCTTTGTGGAGCCAGTGAGGTCACTGAAGCATGTGGTCGTACCACATTAGCTCAAATGATAGAGCATGGCACTAGCAACACCATAGTTAAAGGTTCGATTCCTAGGTAATGTATGTACTGATAAAATGCGTAGCTTGAATCACAAGGTAACAAACCTGTATTTATCTGACTTTCTTTCATCCATGGAACAGAAAAGAAGATATTTTGAAGAATGTTCTTACTATTTTAACCCATAAAATGGAGGACAATGAGGTCCAAATGTTGTTTGGAACTCCATTGAGACACTAAGGCATTTTTTATTATATCTTCTTTTGTGATATAATAGAAGATAAAAGTCAAACCGCCACCATCATGGCAGCTTAAACCGTTCTGACAGCCGATTCCATAAAATAACGCTGATGTCATGTTTACATATAATGAACACTGAGCCACACATGATGTATTTACTGAAACATGTTACCTTCCTTTTTTTTTATATTTAGCTTCCAATTCACCCCATGCTGCTTACCTGTTAAATGCACAGCAGAGATGAAAGCCTTCCTACCAGGCTCGAGGTCCGTGCCAGCAAGATGATTGTGGTCAATTAGCCGAGATGCAGTAGAAAACTGACCCAGCCTTTTCACTGCAATCAAAAGCTTTCAGGTTGATTTATTGGCTTTGCATGAGCATTATGAATCTGGGCTGTAAAATGAATAAAAATTTAGCCAAGTTAATCAACGTAATCACAGTTCTCATGAGAGAATGTTTAGATGTAAACTGCGGCCCTTTAACACTTGGTTTCTGCGGACACATTTGTGGGGTAGTTTTTATGTTTAAATCCAGTATGAGTACATTAATAATTTGGAGTTTAGCACAGTTTGTGTCCACAAACAAGTGCTGTTTTTGATGTTGACAGCTAGTAAGTTTGGCTTATCTGTCTGCAATCCTTAGGGAAAAGGTCATTTCATATCTACAACTTGTATGTCTTCTTACTAAGAGCAACTGGACCCGACAGCTATTTGATAGCTGTTTGATGCTCTTTGTTATTTTTCGTAAAAGTATCATATGCTCAGCTTAGGAAAAAGACTCAAATGAGACCGTTGTTGACTGGAAGAGATATGAAATTAATGGGTATAATTAATTCATAAAACATTAGTTACTAACATGAAATAACACACAGAATTAAGACAGCTTGACAGCATTATTTATTGATCTTGGTTAATGTAAATTTTTACATTCAAACAATTAAAGTTATAAATTAACATGAATGTATTTGGAAGAAACATGAATTAACTGTTTGTAATTAACCCATTTGTAATTAACATGAACTAACCCATAAGACCTTAGTTCATTTTCGGAACACAAGTTTAGATATTTTTGATGAAATTTCTGTAGTGACTTCATTGCACCTTTTGAGGTCCAGAAAGGTAGTAAAGACATCATTAAAATAGTCCATGTGACTATGGTGGTTCAAACTTAATGTTATGAAGCGACAAGAATACGCAAAAACAAAGCAAAAATAACTTTATTTAACAATTTCAACTGTTGTCATAAGTGGTTGACGTAGTGAACGCAGCGCAGTCTTCCGTGTTCTACGTCAGAACGCTGCCTCATTATTGGCCGACACCTGCGTCAGCAGGTGAACCACTGTAGTCACGTGGACCATTTTAACGATGTTTTTAATACCTTTCTGGACCTCAAAAGGTGCAATGATCGCTCCAGTAATCTCCATGAACATGATTTCTGCCCGAGTCCCGTCCCGATTCTTTTCCACAAGCTGTAGACATGAAGACAACACCTCCCATGATTCAGTGAAATCAATGCGTCATCAAGCTACGCCTTTGTTTAGAATAAGCGACTTCTAGAGGTGAAAATTTACTTGGTGTGCCTTACAGATAACATAAAAATGTTAACATTAAGATCATTTTAACTAATGTCATCATATTGAACCTCACTGAAAAGCAATACCAACTAACGCATTTTTGAACTTGAATGTGTTTGTTGAAAATAGTATAATTTATGTTTACTTTTGATTCATATAATCTGTTGAGATCTCTAGAGAAGACATTGTGCCATCGCTGAAGGGTATTTTAGGGTTTTCACTTCTTACAGAAAGCTTAGAAACAAATGAAAATATAAAGTTTATTGACAACAGACTTGTGTATATAGAAATCTGGTTTGAAGCCACCAGCACGTAATGGCTGCAGCTCATTTAGCTGGATGCAATGTTGTGCTTCTTGCGTAAATGTGAGGTAATGAACGTTCCTCAAGGAATTGGCGAGGAAGAGGAAAAAGAGAGAAAGTTTCAGAGCAGAAATTACATTGCTTTAAGATTTATTTAAGATGTTTCTTGTCACAGGACTCCTAGTCTGGTCAGGTTGGGCTTAAGTTGGTCTCCCTGCCTGAACAGCTAGTAATTACCCTAAACACCTGTAAAATCAGCAAACCAGACCATCCTGACTAGGATAAAAGAGCTTTTTTTTCTCAGAAGGAAGAAAAAAGGGTTAGAAGTGATTAATGGAGTGTGAAACAAACATAAATGGGTATTTGGTTCTTTGGCTCATGCTCTCAAGGGGTCTCCTCAAAAGACCGATGTCATCAAGAGGTGCCTGACCAGTGAAAAATCATTCTGTTATACTCAGCTAATCCCTTTCAGCACTCTGGACTGGATGCCTCCTGAACCCCTAATGAAAGCCTATGAGATCAGTTTTGCCTAGTGCCTCGGACAGAAGCGGGTTTCAGGGGTGAGAACTTCATGCCTGCCCCACCCCCTTTTACACTGAATTGCACCTCTGTTTTGTATTTTCTCTTTTCTTTTCCATCTCAGCATTTCAATGGGCCTATTATCTGAATGAGCAATACCAACGCGTCCTGGTTACGTCAACAAGTTGTATTTTCTGGGCAGCTCAGAACATTGAGGTGCCTGCTGTTGCCACAAACAACACCAACAGCATCACGGATCTAGTTCATAATGCAGTGAGCATATGGCACCAGGCCTGGCTGGAAGAATACTGAAGTTACATCACAGCTTTCCTCTGTGAGGATTTCAGTCCAAGAACGCCATTTTAAGTGATGATGTGATGGTTTTGAAACTTTGTATGGCAAAGTTGTACTCACACACTAGGTTATGTTCATTTTACATGTTTGAGTTTTCCGTTTCACCATGGTGAGGACATTTACTTCTAATCAACTGGTTCTGAAGTGGGTATAATGCTGTGAAAATGTCCTCAGCATCACAATTGTGTGGTTTTCACCTCATCTACTTTACAGTGTGGTTTCAGCCGCCTCACATTTCCGGAACGAGAGCTTGACTTAATTTTGATTTTCTGCTCAGCGAAGGAGATGGACTGTGAAAAGAAAGTTTCCTTGGACTCCAGAATTAGATTTATTATCATCTAAATGAAAAAGTGAAGGTCTTTATAGGAAATCAATCATTTTAATGATCCTTTTTGTGAACTGAACATAATACACTTAATCAAAGTGTTCTTTCTAGTCATTTTTGTAAGTGTGGTTGTGAGTGTTTATTATGTCCAATTGTGGAAACATGTCCTCACGAGGCTTGTAAAATAGAGTGGAAACAGGCAACCAAACCATATTCCACAAAGCATGTCTTGTGTGATTAATGTTTTTCCACAATAATGACTGCTCCCTGTCATTAGCTGCCCAACAGATAACACAGATAGCGTGGTCTGTTTACTCCAGAAGGACTGAACGTACTTCTGGCGTGGTGTGTTCTGTGGATTAAATATGCGAAACACTGCTTACAGTTTTATACGGCCAATCTGTTAAAAAGCCTAGTTTCTCTTGCATATTGTAATACGGAGGCACATCAGATGTCATCAATTTGCGTGAGGTTTTGCTAGCGTCCTTTCTATCAAGTCCCTTTTAAAGGATTCTTCCAGATTCAGTTCCAATAAAGCATCAACACCATCCCAAAGGTTTCCATTGGAAGTACCTATAAGTATTAGCAAATGTAATTTTTGTTCATTTTTGCAAACTGAGGGATGAATCAATGCTGTCAATTGATCTTAAATCGCATTGAACCCAGAACATCCAATAACATTCATTTAATCAGGTAATTATATTCATTAATTATTTTATTTTTCTTTCCCTTATTATGTTAGTCAAGGTCATAATTTAGTTTTTCATGACCTTTATCCTTGTATAACTAACTATGTTGTGAACTTTAGAAATAAACAGGCTGTTTTTGCTGTACCATTTCGCCTATATTTAAATGATCTCTGTTATGATTGGCTAACCTCTTCGACTGTGAAATGAGTAAAAAAGATCAGCTTAACTCTATATAGACATTCTTAAGTCAAACAGAGACTGAAGCTTCAACAACAATGAGACTCTGAAGGTCAAACTGTCAAGCCTTGTCTGTAACATTAGTGAGCTGTTTACACACACTCAACATGGTTTTTCTTCATGGTACGGACTTCACACTTTTATTTACAGTTTAGACAGCACTGTACTCTTCTCGCAGGATTTTCGCCACTCTGACCTCTAAACTGGTCTGGTCTATATCTACTAATCTCTTGCCATAAGTAAGTGTAACATTTACGCTAAACACATCTCGTATGTGATGATGGTATGTGTGTGTGTGTTTTTCCCAGTCAGCCCACATGACAAAAATATACACACACACAAAAATTTCCCTATCATAGTGTTGACTTCCCTCCTGATTTTTTTTTTTTTCCAGCCTGTCCATCAAAATGATTGAAACATGTGACATTTCCAATATCTAAAATTAATTTTCCTCACTTTTACCTCTTCTTCTCCCTCCAACTGCCTCCCTCTCTCTCGCTTTCTCAGGGAATGAAGCCAGACAGTTTTTACAAAGTGAAAGTCCATGAACTGAAAGAGATAATTGAAGGATGCATCCGGATGAACAAAGACGAAAGGTAACTATAATGTCTACAAGGTCGTTTAACAAACAGGAAAATCTGTAACCAAAGAACTTCAAAGTTGTGTATGTGCGCCAGCAGCAATTGTAATGTTTTAAAACCTGGCAGACGGGTTTTTACTGTGTGCACATTAAAATAACAATACCCTGATTCTTGTCGTTTTGACGTTTAAACGATACCAGGCTGGCTCCTCAGAGAGCCCTGCATGCCACTATTTTTGTTACCCAACTGCACTGGTTGATATTTCTGTTCCACCCTACATTGTTGATTCTGCAACATGTGTCACCTGACCAGTGTCAAAAACACAGACACAGACTCTTTTCAGATTTTGCAGTGTTATTAGGGCATAAAGATTCCCCCTGGGTTGTTTGTCATGACCTTCAGGTGTCAGAGGGCTTTGGGTCACTGAAAGTAGAGTTACTAACACATTCCTGTCCGTCGTTTTGACTCCCAGCTCATTTCAGTCACATTATTAAAATATTTCTGGGTTATTTTTACCTACATGCTTCTAAAGCAACTTTATAACCAATATGGAACCTCATAATCAGTGTTCGGGAAAGTTCCTTTTAAATGTAATGTGTTACAAAAATAAATATTTGCATTACATTTTATGGAAAATAATGTGTAATGTTACATTTGAGTTACTTTTTTCACCGGGGCTGGGCTTGCTTATTTATTTTTAATAACAAAAAGTTTATGTTTTTGGCAACTCTAAAGACCCTTTTACACTAAAAGTGAATAAGCCAATGTAAATGAATAATAAGCCTCGGGCTGATGGAAATGCAAATTCATGCCTCTACAGTAGAGGCCGCGGCTCAAATAATCCTTTTCAAAAGAAAGAATAATGGTAACACTTTACAATAAGGTTCATTAGTTAAACATTAGTTAACTAACATGAACTAACCATGAGCAATACATTTGTTACTGTATTTACTAATCTTCGTTAACGTTAGTTAATTAAAATGCAGATATTCATTGTTTGTTCATGTTAGGTCACTGTGAATTAATTAATGTTAACAAGATTTTAATAATGTATTAGTAAATGTTGTAATGTAAATTAACATTAACAAAGAGTAATAAGTACTGAATAAGTGCAGTTCGTTATTAGTTCATGTTAACTAATGTAGTGAACTAATGAACCTTATTGTTACTGTTACCAGAATAGTGTTAAATTAAAGAAGAAGAGGACATAGAAGAAAGTTAAACACACTTACTAAAGCAATAATAAAATTAATAAAAAATAAATGCAAATGTGATGTTTAGCTAAAGTCATTTTTGCTTATAGTTGAATTAGATGAAGGTCAGTAATATAAATTTTGGTTAATAAAGTGAGATTAAATACACAAAGTACATTTGTGTTAGTTAACATATTTAATTATTCCAGGTTTGAGTTTGCATTTCACTGTTTTTATTCATTTTGAGGAATACTGAATCTCTTTTTGTGTGAGATGAGTAAATAAGCGCTCACATTTAGTCTAGAATTACAATAACCATCCTGTTTACACAGCGCACACAACACTTCTGCACGCCTCTGCACCTGATTTCTCAACATGTGGACAGAAGAGGCGTCAATAAATGGGAAAACAAAGTAACTTGCGTTACTTGTTTGAAAAAGTAACTCGGATATTTTGTTGTAAATTTAAAAGTTGTGCTTTACTTACTAGTTACTTGAAAAGTGTAATGTGATTACATAACTTGTGTTATGATATAATGTGTTACTGCCAACGCTGCTCATAAGAGACCGATTTGGAATGCTGTACACAATTGCATTGCTAAGCTAACAGCATGGTACTCTAATAAGCATAAAAACCCACACAGTAGTGCACAATTATTGGGTGAAATAATCATTTTTTATTTACATTGAACTGTTTTGGTGAAAGAAATCAAGTCATATTTTTGAAGATTTTGAACTGAACAACTTTGTGTGGACTTGCAATGCAAAATGATTTTTGGCTTTTGTCACATTTATACTAAAAACAATTGACATGAGTCAGATATTTCTATATATATCTGTAGAGAAGTAACTGAAATTTAAATTTCCATTAGTAACCAACCTGTTCTCCTCTTGAAATCACTCAAGCACACCACTATTGTTCTACCCTTAAAATAGCGTAATTCATTAATCATAACACATTTCTGCCTGGATAATGGTCCTTTTAATATCATCCAACCGTGATGTTAAGCCAATGGTCAATAGCCACTATTAATGACTCACTCTATCCAACAGCAGATCATTCTTATGATTAATAGTGTTGTTTTAATTAACTCCAACTCTCTGTCAGATTAGGACCTCAGAGTGTTTGCCTGACTGCTTATCTCCCATTAGATGTGAGATATTATTATGCTAGGATTTTTTTTTTTTTTTTTTTGGTTGGCTTTTTTACACAACCAACCATCTCAACATCAACAATCTAGTTTTAAATTGGCTTAAAAGATTGAAAAATTTAAGCCTTTTATTAAAATCAATAGCTCAAGTAAGCTGCATTCATCAAAAACAATAGCTAAAAAATAGCTTGTTTAGTAGAGTGATTAAATATTTCCTATTTGTTTGTTGCTTATAAAAATGATTTGGTCAAAATACAGTGCTAATTTTTAACATGGTGAAGGAAACATGGTGAAGGAAAATGATGTGAGATGGATGAAAAATTTATTTGTCAATGCTTTTGTGTTCTATTGCAAATGTTTTGCCTTCCCCCATGAAACTTTGCATTTGTTCTCATAGCGCTTAATAGGTTTCTCTGGGGGAACGCAAAGGTTTTGCGAGCGAATGCGAAGTTTCTTGGGGGAACACAAATGCATTGACTTGTAATTTTTCCTCCCATCTCATTTTTTTCTCCTCCACCACCACCATGTCCCTTTAGGGGCTGCGTAAATTTTGAGTGGTTTCTAGTTGGTGGTGTAGGAGCAACTAACTAGGGCATTCTAACCAGTCAAACCTATATGTGTTTTCTTGTTATTTTGTTTAGGTACACTATCCAGGACCTGTTAGAGCACACCTTCTTCCAAGAGAATAATGGTGTCCGTGTTGAGCTGGCCGAGGAAGACGACATGGTGAAGTCTGGCCTTAAACTCTGGCTTCGGATGGATGACACCAAGAAGCTCCATGGCAAATACAAGGACAACAATGCCATTGAGTTCCTGTTCGAACTCTACAAGGATGTCCCGGAGGAGGTGGCTCAGGAGATGGTGAGATCTGAGATCTCAAATTAATTTCCATGCCATTACTGAACAGATCAGCAAACATAATACCTAATCCATGTCCTTCAGGTTGTTCTTGGCTTTGTCTGTGAGGCCGACTACAAGCTTGTGGCCAAAGCCATTCGTGACCGCGTCACCGCCATCAAACGCCAACGAGAGAAGCTCCGCCGCCAGGCTGAAGAGGTGCAGAGGCGACGTCAAGAGGAAGTAATTGAGGAGGAACCGGAACCTAGTCTTGAAGCCGAACCTTCAGTTTCTAACCCAACAGCTCCAAATCCTCCTGTAGAGATGCCCGTATCCACCCCTACACAAGCTCCGCCCTCTGTCACGGTGTCAGGTCCCATTTCTCTGCCTGCAAATGAATCTCTGGACTCTGGCTTCAATGCCAGCTTTGCCACTGAACCCGAGGAGCCTGACCCGGACCAGCGGCAACATTTCAACATACGCCATGCTAGCTACTCATCAGCAACATGTGAGTTTGTGTGCTTTTGTGTATGTCGGCATGAAATGGTAATGCCATCTTTTATCTAAATGAGTTTTAGATCTTATTGTGTACAACTCGTCAATGCAAATGTGACATACTCAGGACTTCTGATTTATTTCTCTTAAACCCCAACTCTGCAAGCTCATGTTCATCTTAAAGGGATAGTTCACCCAAAAATTCTAGGTCTATATGACTATCTTCTTTCAGACGAACACAATTTGAGATATACCGTAATTTCCGCACTATTGAGCGCACCTGAATATAAGCCGCACCCACTGAATTTAAAAAAGAAATATTATTTTGAACATAAATAAGCCGCACACGTCTATAAGCTGCAGGTGTCTACAGGTACATTGAAACAAATGAACTTTACACAAGCTTTAATTAAACTCTAAAATCCTCAAACTTCATCGCGGTGGCGATTGTTTTGGCTTTCAGTCGGATCTGCCGCGAATGTTCATTCACATTCTGTGACGTGCTCAGTTTTTTGGCGGCATGTTTACTGTTTAGATTGAATCGAGCGCGCTCAAACTTCGCATCATTCTGATTACGGTAGTCATTTTGTCACCCTCATCATGACAAAGACACGGAGAAATGCATATGATGCTGCTCTCAAGTTGAAGGCGATTGATCTGGCTGTTGGAAAAGGAAATAGAGCTGCTGCACGGGAGCTTAGATTTAATGAGTCGATGATAAGACGTTGGAAACAGCAGCATGAGGAACAGTGAGCGTTGCGTCTTTTGCGCGTGCTTGCCGCGTGCCTACATAGGAAATAATGAATATGCGCGCGCAAAAGACGCGATATGCATCATATGCATTTCTCCGTGTCTTTGTCATGAGCGGGAAAAATCCATATATTAGCCGCGTCTTTGTTTAAGCTGCAAGGTTCAAAGCTTGGGAAAAAAGTTGCGGCTTATAGTCCGGAAAATACGGTATTTAAAAATATCCTTAGTCCTCCAAGGTTTATAATGATTGTGAATGGGAGCCAAAATTCTGAACAAAAAAATTGTATCAATCCAAAATCAAAGTAATCCATACGGCTCCAGGGGATTAATAAAGGCCTTTTGAAGAGAAGCGATGCGTTTTTGTAAGCAAAATATCCATATTTAAAACTATATAAATTCAGATAACTAGTTTCCAGCAGATGACCGTTCGCACCAAATGAGTAACCCGTGACGCGACTCATGACGCAGGATTTAGGAGTATCATAAGCTCAGTTGATCTCCATTTCTTGCTGAATGTATTTTTCCATAACTTTCTCTCATAGACACAACTTACTATAAGAGCACATCTGAATGAAACCCAAAACTCTCACTGTGACATGTGCGCACAGAAGCAGTTTAGTGTCTTGTTGCCATGATTTTGTCAAGACATGTTCCTGTCCAAAAACATAGTCCTAACCTAATCCTAACCATAACTTACATGTAAAATCAGAAGTGATAGATGAATTAGAATGTAGTAAGAGTGTAGAAGCTCCTAACCATGGTTAAATCGGATGGTAATGATTGTAGTGTTGTTTCTTTAGATGTGAGGATGTTGATCCACATGTCTCCCATGACCAGCCAAACCTTCAAACATGTTTCTCATGACCAAATGTCCTTTAAACCAACATGATTTACTTGTTAGTGGACAAACAAGCAACAAACAGTTGCTACATTGTATGTAGACATACGTTAATTACTGGACCACTTGCCTGTTTACCAACTTGAGTAAATTTAAAAGGGCTAAAAATATATTTTTTTTTTTTTAAAAAAAAGCTAAACATCTTTGGATATAAGTCTAAGGTTTTAATTTGGACCGGACTGATTTTGCCACTAAAGAAAATAATCATAAATAATTGGCAGTTTGTTTGTCACTCAATTCCATTTTGTTCTATTTGGGCTCTAATTAGTGAACATGTTATGTATCATTTTGTTAAAATTTACATATCACAAATACGCTATTGTTCAAAAGTTTGGGATAGTAAGATTTTTTTTTTTTCAAAGGAATTTCAGTAAGGATACATTAAATGGATCAAAAGCGACAGCAAAGACATTTGTAAAGACATAATGTTACAAAAGATTTATATTTCAAGTGCATGCTGTTCTTCTGATCTTTATATTCATCAAAGAATCCTGAAAAAATGCTCTGCATGCAGTTTCCACAAAATTAAGCAGTACATCTGTTTTCAACTTTGATAAAGATAAAAACGTTACTCTTGAGCAGCAAATAATCGTATTAGAATGAGTTCTGAAGGATCATGTGACACTGAAGACTGGAGTAATGATACTGCTTCGACATCCATCACATGAATAAAATACATTTTAAAATATTTTAAAATAGAAAAAAATTGTAGTAATATTTCACAAATCACTATATTACTGTATCTTTCAATAATTCAACAGACTTTAGAATACCTTTAAAAAAAAAATATATATAATTCTTTTAAAATAAGCAACCTCCATGAAAGTCACTGAATAATCTTGTGCCTTGCCAGGTCACACATGACATCTATATGCTCTTAATATCAGTCAGCTGCACACTAACCAGCTACTTTTCTTTTGTTTGGTTGAATTACGATTACCATGGCAGCTGACTGTGAGACGGACGGATACCTCAGTCCCTCTGGGCTTCAGGAACCTTCAGAATCTCAAGCTCCTGTAACAAACCAACCCTCCACAGCTCCACAACCAACCAGTGGAGCACCTCGTGTGGAAACCCCACCCATTGAAGCTCCACCCACTGAAGCCCCTCCCACTCCCACTCCAGCTGCTGCAATCCCAGCTCTCCGTTTTCCCTCGGTAGGTTACTAGTTTGATATATTATCCAACTTACACTGACAATTACAAATTTGGAGTCAGTACAATTTTTTTTGGTCAGTACAAAGACTGGATTAAAGGGCTAGCTTTTCAAAATATGAAAATTCTGTCATTATTTATTTCCATTTTACATTTCCATTTTAGTCATTTCGCAGACGCTTTTATCCAAAAAAAAGCGATTTGGGGTGATTTTGTAATTCGAGGTTAGGTGCCTTGCTCAAGGGCACCTTAGTCATTGTATCGAAGGTGGAGAGAGTGCTGTTCATTCACAATCCCCACTTTCAATTCCTGCTGGCGTGGGAATCGAACCAGCAACCATCAGGTTAAAAGCCCAACTCACAACCCTCACTATTAGGCCCTGACTACTCCCCCACAAGTTGTACCAAACCTATATAAATTTTTTTGTTCTGCTGAACACAATGGACGATATTTGGAAGAATGTTTGTAACCAAGCAGATCTCACCCCCCATTGACTAAGATAGTATTTTTTTTCCTACTATGGTAGTCAATGGGGGGCAGACCTGCTTTATAACATGGTAACAAATCAAGATAAAGGGAAAATTTCAGTGCACTACAGATATTATAATGTGAGAATGCCCTAAATGATCAAATAAAATGTTATGATTTGCATTGCTAATCATTTTTCAATGGCATTGGTCCTCCCACAGAGCATTGCTGTGTCCCAAAATATAGACAGAACCCAGTCAGGAAATGCCAGTGGTTTTTCCTCTCCTGTCGACAGGTAAGCAGAATTCTGATTAACATTTCCCTACATACTAAACAGGGGATATTTCTCTCAAAATTAGTTCACTTTAACGTTTTAAACCAGCCCTTAACCTGTTGAGCTATGAACACAGAATCAGTCTGAACTGAAAAGACAGTTGTTTAAACTGAACCTCCCTTAGTGTGGATGCGGATGTGGCTTTTGTTTTGACGTCAAGAAAATGTGGATCTGATCCCAGCTGTGAGAGCGACGTAATCTTACTCACCAACTGACCAACATCATGCCACGTATACCCACGGTGGCTGTAACGCTCCAGTGGAGAGCTGTTCCTTTCTCATATACAGGCACACACACATACACACACACTACTCATAGCCCAGTGGTAAGTGCATTAATGGGGATGATTTAGCTCAGGGGAGCAATTTACCTTAAAAAGCATTTCTGTTGGAAGCCTGACAAAGGCAAAGCAAAGGTGGCATATTGTAAAGTGGGTACACAAGGACACAGCTGCATTATACTGAATTAGTTCAGCCTGATTTAGAAGATCTATCGTAAATGACCTGGCCTTTGTGTGCTTATGGCAAACTGATAAAAGATATGTTCTATGAAGTCAAGTTCTGTGAAATTCAGGAACTTGGAATGTCACCATTTTTTATTTCCTTCCTCTCGGAACAGTTACGCTTCTGATGTCACCTCTGGTTTGAGTGACGGAAACGAGGGGCTTTCGGAGAAGAGCGGGAAAGGTCAGAACAAACGCACAGGAACCAAGCTGCTCAGGAAGAGGGCTCGCTCACGGCTACGCATCACTGGGGTGACTCATCAGTCAATTATCTAGCTTTAATTAACTGTACATACGTGGTTCCTAAGCTTACATTCGGCTAATACCGAGGCTGTAAATGTGTCTAACTCAAAAAAAAAAAATGCATAACTGCTTTTAAAATCAATAGCTTTTTTTATAATATACACACATATGTGTTCTCGCCTCATTCTCTGCCTCTGTCTTTCTACATGCAGCTGTCAGATAAAGTCGATCGGGTTGTAGAGTGTCAACTACAGACCCATAACAGCAAGATGGTGACATTTAAATTCGATCTGGATGGAGACAACCCAGAAGACATTGCTACAGTGATGGTGAGCTAGCAACACAGTGAAAATAAAATAAAATACAAAAAAGAGAAAGAGAAAAAAGTAACGAAATATATGATGAATTAAATATAAAATAATTATATTATGTCATTGTCTAATAAATTGTTAATAATTTTGTATTGAAGGAAAACCTAAAACACGTTACAATTGCCCCCCAGTTGTCTCCATTACTGCTTCACTGAATGGCTGTAAACCAGGGCTGGGAAGGTTACTTTGAAATTGTAATAGGTTACAGATTACAAGTTACCTTATTTAAAATGTAATAAATGATGTAACTCTTTCAATTACTTTATTAAAGTAGTCTAACATTACATTGAATTACTCTTTGATTACTTTCGAATGTTTTCAACTGTTCGATCTTTCCATAGTACTAAACACTTATTACTGTTGGACTTTCAAAATCCTTCATCACTTGAAAAAAGGTTATAATAATTTAATTTTAAAGCACAGTTCCTACTAAATCTGACTTTAGCACCTCTTTTTACTTCGATCTTTCTTATGTTAAATACAGATTTAAAAATCATAACAAGAAATAGTTTAATTGCTAATGTAGCAGGGGTATGTTGTTACACCAGATTATAATTTTTAGTTATTTCTTTTATTTTATTTAATTTTCCTCAATTTTTATTTGTCCGGGGGTATTTTATTTTGAAAGAAGGTTGTGAGCTCTTATTAAAAGTAATAGTCACAGTATTGCAGTCCAATCAGAAGTTGTCCTCTTTCCTGCCATGTCATTAGAAAGCAGAGGCAAAAGAGAAAGTGTTGCAGATAACTGCTTGTCTGTTTATGTGTTTTCCTGCACAGAGAGGAGAGAGGGGGAAGGCGCTGCAATTAAATCAACTTTGGCACAACCCGATCTTTTATTAACATCAAAATAACACAACGCAGAGGAACAACCGCTACACTAAGATGTTTGTTTTTGAAATATTTCCATAGCTATTACAGGAAATAGTGCCATCTAACAATGCCTTATTTTAAAAAATAAAGCATATACATAAACTCAAATAAGAAATTAAACAGTCATTGAATAAGCATGTGTCCTATTCTTTGTCCTAAACTCCTGAAACATTTGGTGTCTCATATTTTAGAGCTGTCAATGCAATTTGGGATAGAAATCAATTAAACAAATTCATATTTTTCAACATATCCTAGCTTTATACAGAAAATATTTAGATGGAACCCCCTTTGTAATCATTAGCATTTTCATAAGTTATAATAACCGTATAAGCCGATACATGTTACATGTAAACTGAAAGTTACGGACATCAAAGAGGACACAAGGTCACAGATAAGGTGGCCCTCCTTGAGAGCTGCATTATACCGTGAGAAGTGTTGATGTTTCAGCTTCTGTGTTTGCACAAACTCTGCAACCTCAAACGCACAGTGGAAAATCTACACACCATTTCTCTCATCTGTTCATCGAAAACTTTTTGTTGCATCTTCAATTACCAGTGGAAAACCAGTGTTCATTGTGACTTGTCAGCTATATTTGACTTATTTTTAGCGTACAGGAGAAAGAATTGGTTTTGAAATGTTTATCACCACATTCTCAATTAGTTCTGGAAATCACTGGAAAATGTATTTTTGGTTTTTGCGTTGCTACCGCTGTGACCCCGACTGTTTGGTTTTTTTTTTTCAGCCGCACAATTAGCAGTATGTTTTTAAGATGCTATATCAGGTTAAAAACAGTTCAGCTTTTGTCAGTATTGAAATGAGACAAATAATATTTATGTAAAATTGAATCTGGGTGTTTTCTGAACATCACATTTGTTAGCTGCTTTCTTTGGCTTCTTTGTGTTAGCTGTGACTAAAGTTGTTTTGATCAGCCTGTCCATGGCCTTGAGACTGGGTTTAAGAGTCTTAAATATAGACGGTAGTGTTTCTCTTTGCTGCACTATGAGTACATGTCTTTGTTCGCTGCTCTGTATCACATATTTAATTTCAGTACCTTTCAAGGAGACCTTTGAACTCATTAATAAAGTCAACAGAGCATGCAAAAAGACTCAAAATTACATCAACCCAATTAACTTATTCATCTCTATGCACCCCTTTTAGGTACATAATGAGTTTATCCTACCTGGGGAGAGAGAGGGTTTCATCCACCGCATGAGGGACATTATCCGTCGAGCGGAGGCCCTGATGAGGAGGGAGCCTTTGGAACCACTTGGCCCGAAAGACACCGCTTGTCTGCCTTACCTGAGCGGAGTCGGCACACTGTCTGCTTCACAGGTGTGTGTATATATTTAATAATTGTATTAGAATTTAATATTTTTTTTATATTTATTATTACACACATATATGCACACTATTTAGTGCTGTAAATTGATTTAAAATAATAGTTTTTAATTTATTGTTAAATTATTTTCGGCTTCTTAACGCGCTTGAATGGTTTAATTGCATTTAAATGAATAATAGCATAATCATATAATGTAATGCCAGCTAAAGGATGACAAAAAAATGGATGCTGCGTTAATTGCATAAAAAAAAATTTATGCATTAAGCTGAAAAAAAATGATCTCACACGTTTAATACAATTACTTTTATTATACATTTCACAGTTTTTTTATTGATTAATTGAGAAGCTATACACACTACAGAACCATTTAAATTGAACTTATGAAGGTGAAAAGGTGTTACTGGAAACAGTTAAATCATGGTGTTAATATATTTTCCGTGGTTTTCATGTAACAGCTAGTGTGTCTGGTGAGGGTTCAGAATTCAATTGTTTGCTGCGGGGTTTTAGATGTTGTGGCACAGTAATTCAATCTTCTGATGTCATCATGTTAGAGATAACAATTCACAAAGACGCAGTGTGTTCCTCTCTCTGATTGGAATAAGAGAACTTAATCATCAATATTCAACAGTCATTAGTGAGAAAGGCTTCTGGAACAGTGTGATTGAGTGACAATCTTCTTATCTTTTCTCACACGCTTTCCTAACTTTGTCACTTCGCTAGATGCTGAAGTTAATGGCAACGTGTGCTCTGTTTTTCCCCACAGCCCAATCTCTACACACAGGGCCTCGCTCGCACGCACTCGTCCTCCTCGTTGCCAGGTAACAAACATGCACACATGCAGGCCACAAACACACACGTGCACACAAACACTCATTTATGTGCTCTCTATCAGTATACAGTCTTGAACCTTACTATTCATGTATTTGTTTCTCATAAATATGGTTTAATGAAGGGACTAAATATTGTCTTAATTAAAATCTGAAAATGCAAAAAGGTTTCTATAAGGGTTAGGGGATAGAAAATTTATTCTAAACAATACTCAATATAAAACAATAGAAGTGCCCACTATGATATAAACCTGTTTGTGTACATGTCCTTCAGATTATGCCGGTCCAGTGACCCGGGGTTCCTCACCTACACTGAGCGCAGACTTTTACGTCGATCCTGATGCTGTTCCACCCGTCCGGCCCCTGCGTTCACAATCCTTCCACACTACAGGTGCATTCATCTGTCTACACAATAAACCACTTTTCTTCTTGATGCATCATTCACTTCTTTCCTTTAATTTGATGATATTGTTTTCAGAGTGGCCCGTTAATAATTACTACAAACTTGGTCATGCTGAAATGTAATTCACATGAGGACAAAGGTCAAATTTACATCCAAATAGTAATTATACTACATGGAACTAAATGCAAACCCCAAAATGTAGCCTTAAACTTATTAAATAATGTAGATTCAGTCAGATTTGCTGACTAGAAAGCGTGTTGTGCCTGTTATTGTATGCAACTTGAATCATGTCTAATAAATGTCTTTTTTTTTTCTTCAAACAATGGTTTGAAGAGCAAACAGTAGTTTGCTCCATTATTTTGTTATTCCATAAAAGCATGAATTTCAAACTTTTGTGCTGATAAATAGCTTCATAATCCATTTTCAATGTGTTTTCTGCTTTAATACAACTTCTGTTGGAGTATATATATGATAAACGTAAAATGTTTATGTTTTTAACATGAAGGAAGTTCTGATGATTTATAATTTTTAAGATCACCACCAGCTTTCACTTTCAGAACCAATCATATTTGTGCTTTCCAGGTAATGAGCACTATGGTAAGAAGGCTCACAGGTCCATAGGTCTCCTTGAGAGTCATCACAATGAACATTTCCTCTGTCTTGCTCTTTCATCTTGTTTCTTTTACTCATGTCATTGTTACTGAGAACACTTTTCTTATTTTTTTTCTCTGCTCACCATTATCTGTGAGGCTACTAGAAAAAACTTATGATATCTTGTGTATCCCACTCATTGGCTTTCTAAACATGAAGAACCCCATGGAAACCAAGCTTTGATGCCAGTGTCATTGTTGATGTATCTCAGGATTTGCTTTTGACACCTGTTACTTCAAAAAGTAGGTTTCATTATCTGAGAGTACAAGCTACACGTCTTAGACACCCTGTGCACAGTATAAAAGCTCTATGTCAAGATTACTAGTCTTTTCTTTTCTTTAAAGACACTCTGTATGGTGACAAATCATTGTCACTGTATGTGGACAGGAAGCAGAGGACTGGCACAGAGAGTTTGATAGATGCTCCAAAGTAGTTAGCTCCTCAGGAGAGAGGTCGCATCCCAGTTTTTGGCTTTATTATATGCCACAATGATGTTTATGGAGTCTTTTTAAATGTCAAGCACAGCAGTGACAGTTCAAAGAACGCCAGAGAGTCTTTTTTTAACGTGAATTCTCAGTTGAACATTTGTAAGTGATTGGGTATGTTCACATGGACACTGACAAAGTGACCACTGTTGTTCTTTTTTAATGAGAGTTGGCAATTTGAGAAGATATCCAAGTAACCACATAGCCAGTGATTTTATTTACTGTGGCATTTTCATACTTGGCTTGTTTGGAGCATTTTTTTCGTAAACCTGGTACATTTAGTTCTTTTCGTTTAGGCATTTTTGAAAACGACAGTTGCGCTCGGATAAGCACCAAAACAAAACTCTTTATTAGACTGATTTAAGACTGTGTTTACAAGGATACTTGACAAAGCAGGCATTTTGGCATAGAGATTGTAAATGAACTCTGGAGCCGTTCAGCTGTGGTGAGAAAGCAATGCAACCCATCAAACCAGTGGTATCATAATTCATAATGGCAAAAGCATTACGTAAAAAACAATAAGAGCGCGTAAAGATGGCGTCAGATAAAGCCACAATAAGCCCACTAAGCAAACTGGCCAATCCATCTCGATGAATGACGCTATGAGTGGAATCACGGAATATAAGCAGGTGCACTTTGATTAATGAGAGGACAGTTTTACTCTCATGTGACTTGCATAAACACATTTTGGTACACTTCGAAATGTTGCCCTGTGAAAGCAATCTGAATCAAGAAGAAAATGCAACTGCAAATGCAAAAACATTGTACAAATGTCTACAGGTCTGAAAACGCCTGTAGGGCTGGTTCAAAAAGAACACATTTTTCCATTCCACTGCTCCACGTTTCCATTGTTTTTTCTACAATGTAAAAACGATGAACGTGTTTGACCATTGACCTCTTGTCTTGCGTCTTTTGCAGCGTCTTGCGCATGACATGGCATTTTAAAAACGAGCATTTAAGTTAAAAGTTATTCAAATTTTAAAAAAGGCATCTCAAAGCCTTGCGTTTTTACCCATTCCACTGTTCATGTCTTTTTCAAAGCACAAACATGTTCTGGTTAAATTGTCCTTTACAGTTCATTTACTCCAGGAACAATCCTTGGGGAGCAAACTGGAGTTAAAGGTGTAAGGGGTGAAAGGACATACCTTGTTCTTTGTGAGACTCGAATCTACAACTTTTTTCTTTCCCTAAGTTTTAGTTATTATGCCACACCACATTTTACAATGACAACATGAGTTACATTGACTGCTGATGGCATGACTATGAGGAGAAGATAGAGATTATGAAGAGAATTGAGAAGGAGGAAACCCTCCTAGCAAAGAACACTACAATGGCAACCAAGAGCGATTTGATTGCTGCTGTGTATATAGAACTTAATCCAGTTTTTCTCTTTTTATTTCCATTTCCTTCAGGTTCCTCTCAGACCTATCAGTCTTCTGTGCCCAACTACCTGCCTTACTCTCACCCTGATGTTCTGCCACATCTGCCAAATCAGATGTCTGGCGTCCCTCCTCAGTTTACTAAACCACCTTACGTTCAGAACACCCACTTCCCCTATCCCTACCAAATGGATCACACCTCCCTTAAAAGTTCCCTCAACCCAAGTCCACTCACCCGTGTCCCCAGCAACCCAAACTTCTCCTCCTCCTCCTCTTCGTCCTCTTCTGTTGTTTCACCAGTTCAGCAGTGCTACGAGATGGCGCCTCAAGCAGAATCCAACACTCTACCGCTTCCAGTTGCCCCCCAATCTGGTCCGCAAGCTGCAGGCATGTGGCCATCGCCTTCCCAGCAGCCCTTTATTTCCCTGGCCAATGTTCTTTCTCTAGCTATGAACTTCGCACAGTCCATTATACCCGCTGGATCCATTCCTCAAGGTTTCCACCCTCAAATGACCCCTCAACCAGGGTATGGTCCCATGTATCCTGCTCAGCATGCAAGCATGAGCAACGCAGATGCTCCATACCACCAGGGTGCAATGAGCGGACAGTATATGGATATGTACCAATACCCTGCTCATATGCAAATTCCGGCACCAGTTCCTGAACCTCAAGAAGGGAGCCAAACAGTATCTCCACCAGTAGTCCCTCTTGGGGAGCCAAGAACAGGCATGATTCCTGAGATTAAACAGCCAATTCCCACGACTGCAAGCTCTTCTCCAGTGTCCAGAAGTAGTCCAGTTGCTGAGAGTCAGTCTAACCTCATAGGGCAACTCAGAGAGCGGACAGACAGTTCAGCATCAAGCACTCGCACCCCATCCACCACAAGCTCACCAGCATCCTCCACAACCCCCAGCCCGCAAAACACTGTGAGTGTTCGAAATAACACACACAAACAGCTTTTTCCCAAAGGGATAGTTCAGACAAAAATGAAAATTGAGGCATTATCGAAAACCAAAACCAAAAACTGCAGAATCTTATGTCTGCTCACAAATATTCAAACTTAGATCATCACGTTCAATTATGAGACTCATTACGAGGTGTCATTGATGTTTTTAATGAGCCAAGCTGGCCTGCTTCTCACACAGAACTATCGTATGGCTTCAGAACAAGTGCAATATAGCCATACTGTATATATTTATGTTAGAGAAAGACATTTTCCATTTATGTTACACTCAAGAAAATAAGTCTTTCAGGTTTGAAACAACATGAGGGTGAGAAACAATGACAAAAGTTTCTTTTTTAGGGGTGAACTATCATTTAAAAGTCTTCTAAAGTCAAACCTGTTCTTCTACTGATGTGTACCATTTAAACAAAGACACAAGAAGTTATTTTAAGTGTTTCTTTCAATATAAATATGATGGTGTACTATTAGGTGGAACATTGCTCTCAGTTATCTTTGTTAGCATACTCAGACAAACCTGTTCTGAGCATGCAAATTTTTTGACATGGGTGTTGTCTGTTATTATACTGTATGTCTTAAAGGAGGTTGACATTTTTATTGACGTTTTTCAATTTGTTTTAAAAGGTGTCCTCGCCTGTACCAAGGTCCTCCCCCACTCTATCCATGTCTCTGGCAGTGTCTGAAACAAATACCATTGCAGCAAAATCCAGACTCTCACCTATATCTGAAGGTGAGTCGCACTCTTTCCATCTTTCAAACACACACACACACACACCCATAAATAAGTGCACACCTTACTGTATATTCCATGTACTCTAAGAAGACAGAGAAGTTGTCTTAAAAACGCCCTTAATGTTTTTACTGTATTTCTGCTCAGATGAATGCATCCTTGGTGAGCATAGTAGACTTATTTTTTAAAAATTATTAAAAAAAAAAAAATCTCTCAATTTTGAGTGGTAGTCCTTCTGAAAATAAACATGCACTGAACCACCTCTAACAAATTATCTGACAGGAATTATCATCTGGTTTTGATAGAATGATGATTGTGAAAGGCATAAAAAAATGTTGGTTTTGTTGCAATATTCTGCGCCGGCTTATTTCCGTGTAGTGTCCCTACATCTCAGTTCATAATGTCAAATTGTGTTGCCAGTGGCTAAAATGTAAACACACAGCTGCCATCTATTGACTGTAAGAACTCACTGCATAGTAAGCACATTGCTCAGTTAGTTTAACAAGTTTTATAACCCTTATTGCCACTCATGTTGTGTTTAGAAAATGTAAAAATCTAGTTTTTGTCTTGCTGTTCAGTTCAACATGTTCAGTGTCCACATTGTGATCCTTGTCTCCTTGTCCACAGAGAAAAAGTCTATTGTCACAGTGGGACGGTTCCAAGTCAGTCCAAGCAAGGAGATCCCCATTCCAAGTCAAAGCCCGACCCCCAGCCTGACGCCAACTCCCACCCCCACAGCTACTCCAACATCCACACCAACTCAAACATGTGCTATAAAAGTTCCCCAAACCACGCCCCCCACACACAACAGCCAATCAGACAGCAGCACAGATCTACAGGCAGAATCAGAAAGCAGTCCCAGCTCTCTGGATAAATCACCATCACTTACCAAACAGCCCAATGAGACTTTACGCAACTCAGACAGTGCCCCCTTGTGGACCGGAGAAACTAACACCCTGGACAAAAAAGTTGTAGAACCAGATGAGAGGCGTGGTGGTGAAGAAGAGGAGGAGGTGGAGGAGGAGACAGAAAGGAGGCGGAGGAGGATAAGTGTGAGTTTGCTGGACAGTTCAGCTGGGAGTCCTCAGTTCAGTCTAAATCAGCCGTGGATGAGCTACACACGCAGCACATCATACGCCAGCAGCGACGAGACAGAGAGTGAAGACGAGGGAATGTATGAGGAGCTACAGGAACTCAGAGAGAGGTGAGAATATAGTATGTTTCGTGGGTTGCTTGTGGCTATTGAACAAACCCTCAGGTCTTTATACGTTTTGTACATTTTATGAAGAGCATCAAATTCCAACAATGTGCCTCAGCATGATGTAACGCCTATTAAACTCTTATAATTTAGACACAATCCATCCGTGTCCTTTATCATCTAGCACTGACCTAAAAGAATAGGGATAGTTTATGACAAATATTTAACAAGTTTAATCCCAAATCATTTTTTGAACATCTTCAAACATGTGAAAAGTTTTCAGTTATGCTGTGTTTAGTGTTTTCAATGTTTTATGGACAAGTTAATCAAAAGTAGAGCTTTTTGGTACACATGGACCATATGTTTGGTGAAAACCAACCCTGCATTTCATATGAAAAATCTAATAGTTGAGTCCAAATTCATTTTTAATATATTGTCACTGGAAAAAATTTGAAAAGCACTGAATGTTGTTTTCCTATCATGTTCCTCATCATTTCTCTTTCCTTTTCCCTCAGACATGTGGCAGAGGTACAGGCTCTCCAGGCCTCTCAAAAGCAAGAGATTGAGGAGCTCTACAAACGGATGGGCAAAGTGCCCCCTCCGGGAATCGTGTCCCCAGCGGCCATGTTGTCCAGCCGTCAGCGCCGTCTGTCTAAGAGCGGAGGGTACCCCACCTCTCGCCGAAATAGCCTGCAAAGACTTGACTTACTGCCACCTACAGGTACCATAGGTAAAGTAACAAAGTTTTTATTGCTTAAAACCACATTTCAACTTCGAAATGCATTAGCAACCTATTTTATACTTTAATAATGTGAAACCGAATATAAGAAGAAAAATATATACGGTAGGACTTAATTGATTGGATCATGAAAAGTGGGCGCTACATGCCAAAAATGAAGTCAAATTGTTGATGAGGTTAAAGAATACAGCAAGAGGGCTGGATGGTGTCACCTGCAAAGAATAGTTGTTTCAGAAATTACATTTTGAATAAATATTACTTTGGCATTTGGGTTATATTTCCACACCATATTAAATATTATCAATATATGCTTTTATTATTTGTCATCAGCAGACATTGGACATTTTTTTGCTGATATTGGACATATATTGACCATATTTCAAGATTACGTTCGTCATCTAGCCCTGACTTAAAAGCAAAGTGATTAGTTTATGACATATTTAACCTGTTAAAGGGTTAGTTCACCCAAAAATGAAAATTCTGTCATGAATTACTCACCCTCATGTCGTTCCATACCCGTAAGACCTTCGTTCATCTTCTGAACACAAATTAAGATATCGTTGATGAAATCCGAGAGGAATATGACTCGTCCATAGGCAGCAATATAATCAACACTTTCAAGGTCCAGAAAGGTAGTAAAGACATCGTTAAAACAGTCGATGTGACCGCAGTGGTTCAACCTTAATGTTATGAAGCGACGAGAATACTTTTTGTGCGCAAAAACAAAACAAAAATAATAACTTCATTCAACAATATATTCTCTTTCTGTCATTCTCGTATGTTGTTTACGTTCAGCGCTTCCAGGTTCTACATCAGAACACCTACACCTTATTGGCCGGCTCCTGTGTCTGCATCACACACATGCATCGTGCTGCTCTCATGTGCTTCAGCTTTGGCCAATGCTCAGCTGGCTTTCGGACAGAAACACTAAAGCCTTCACTATGCTTACTGCCTCACCTGCGAATGGATAATGACAGGGAAGAGAAGAGATTGTTGAATAAATCATATAAAAAAAATTCTTTTCTTTTTTTTTTTTTTTTTTTTTAGACACAAAAAGTATTCTCGCCGCTCCACAAGATTAAGGTTGAACCATTGCAGTCACATCGACTGTTTTAACGATGTCTTTAGTAGATTTCTGGACCTTGAAAGTATTGATCCTCTCGGATTTCATCAAAAATATCTTAATTTGTGTTCTGAAGATGAACGAAAGTCTTACGGGTGTGGAATGACATGAGGGTGAGTAATTCATGACAGAATATTTGGGTGAACTAACCCTTTTAGTGCTTCTCTTATAGAGCGTTTTCCCTTTAAGACCCACACAATTTGTTTTTCTTTTTTACAAAGTAATAAATCATCATAATAGCCATTCATTGGTTATAGATGACTGCGTAAATGGCAGTAACTAATACATGTGTACAATGTAATTTCCACAAACATACTTCAGGTATCATACGGAAGAACTCAGTGAGCGGCAGCAGCAGTGGTTCACAGGAGAGGACCAGTAAAGGAGTGACCTTTGCCACTGATTATGCCAGAATTGTGAGTGTAACCAGACCTTCTAATTACTTTTATTGATTATTACCTTAATGCACCTTTTTTTTCTTCTTCTTCTTCTTTACCCTCATTTTAATTCTCATTTTAGATGCTAGATGTTAGATGCACTGACCTTACTTTTTTTCTATCCAACAGTGATTTATTTTGCTAAGGAGCTCTTTGGCCCCAGTCCTGATCGCATTATGGATTGAAGTGACAACATTGCGCCCTCATGCAACTGCCAGTGTGTGTGAGCACGTGTTTGTAGAAAGAAGAGTGTTTTCTTCACAGGCTGTGATGTGAATATTTTAACCAGTATACCTCTGCTCAGTATTCTAAGGATGACTTGCTTATCTTGTGAGCTTTCTGAATAGACACGGCATTTGTAAGCGCAGACTTTATACATTAAACGTGTTTAGAGATGATCTCAGCACTGACTTTTGGAGAAATGCCCGCGCATTTTCAGCTATAGCACCCCGGTGGTTGAATGTATACATTGCAAGCATGTTCATTTTGCTCATTTTATCCGCATTGCATTAATTATCGTTCAACTAGTCAGTTGATTTTTATTTTCAAACTCCCAGGAAGTCATAAATACCTGAACGAATCAGTACTGTAAACAGTTTAAATTTTTTTATTTTGGAAAATGACGATGCAGTTGAATGCATGCAGTCTTTTTAGTCCTCACTGTAGGTTTGCTTTTACATAAAATAGTATCATGTATATATTTGACAAATTGTAAAAACGTTCATCACAGATTACAGTTCAAACGTGACTTTGTTGCTGAAATATTTTGCACACATCATTTGCACAAAATAGTTCTTTTTTAATCCCGTAACTCGCAGTATTGACAAGATTTTATTTCTCTTATTTAGGGGGTAGTCGGGGCCTAATGGTGAGGGAGTTGGGCTTGTAACCTGAAGGTTGCAGGTTCAATTCCCACGCTGGCAGGAATTGAAGGTGGGGATTGTGAATTAATAGCACTCTCTCCACCTTTGATACCATGACTAAAAGTGCCCTTGAGCAAGGCAAGGGTACTTCTACAAGGGGAGCTTTGGATAAAAGCGTCTGCTAAATGAGTAAATGTCTTATTTGACAGAGAACTCTTAATCCTAAAATTTCTCTAAGATTAATGTAGATGTTCTGAGTATTCACATTATAAAACAACAATGCAGAATGCAATATTTAGCGCTAAATAATTATTGTTTAGTGCTGAAATCATCGTAATATTTAAAGGAGGATAATAAGCATATTTTAATGTGGTTATCAATCAAATATGATTTAGATGTTGTACAAAAGTGACTGAATAATGGGATTTCTGGAGATCATCAGTTTAACCAAAGTTTCTAAATCCAAATTTTAGAGAACAAATAGTGGGCAATCACTCAAATAAATCTGCCTGCAATTATTAAATACCCTGACTGACATTTTTTTTTTCTATATTATAAATTGTAACTATACATTTAGTTGGTACTGATTAAGAATTGAATTCTGCCCAATGTTAAAACCTACCATGCTTTGAAACTCTTCCGTCTTAATGCTTTTGCTTTTTGTTATTCGTATCTTAAGAGTTAATAGAGTGTGAAATGAAGATGTTCATTCGTGTTTTCTTAATTGAAAGAAGAAATACAAGCAAACACTGACACATCGCACTTTTCTGCAAGGCATTTGCCAGTTGATGATCTGTATATAAGGACGGGGATGAATTGCGGCGTGTCTAAGATTATATTCCACTGCCTATGCAGCGATTTTAATGTGTGAAGATGAAAAGAAACATTGACAACTGAGAAACTGTGAAGTTTGAACAATTGTTGCCTTAAAGTATCTGCGTTTGATCGGACAGCAGGTGTGTTCTACTGCATAGCAAGAAAAGATTTATATACAGAGATTTATTTAGATAAAGAGAAAAGCTGTATTGCATCATCCGGGGAAAAATGTACTGCCATTCAGATTGTGCCTCTTTTTGTCCTTTTTTTTTTTTTTTTTTACTCTGATTCCTGGATGAAACATGATTGTTGTAAATGTACAAATAAATAATGATTCACAAACAACCAAATGTTCCCTGAGATTGAAACTGTATGAACATGGCATATACACGCTGGGGTCCAAAGATCTGAGACCCCTAGTAAAAATGCTTATTTTTGCGTACTTTGTCAACATCCAGTTCCGGTTTATTATTACAACATTTTTCAACATTTACGTTATATTTCAGCATCACTATATAGTTAAAAAGTAGAGTTTAAAATGTCTTTGCATGAATATCTCACCTTGTCACAATTATGCTTAATTGATTAGTGATCTAGAAATGGAACAGAACCTACATTTTTTTTTTTTTAAATCAGTTGTGGTTCATAGTCAAGCCTTTTAAATAATAAAAAAAAAAACTTTACTTCTAGGTTTAAAGGGGTAGTTCACCCAAAAAATAAAAATGTTCTGTTAATTTATTCACCCTCAGGCCATACAAGATGTTGGTCGGTTATTCCTGGGATGACTTTTTTTTTAAACTACATATGATTATTTTTCTAAATACCCCACATCATTAGGCACATATCAAACCTCCAACAAATTATATTTTCTCACCTCAGGCATGAAAGACCTTTTATTATTTTCACTTTTTTTTATTCTCAACCCCATAACAGACAAAATGGAATTGGTTTAAAAAGTATTTTACTCAAAACTTGTAATAAAACAAACATCTCTGCTCGTGTGTCACTCGTAACAGTTTTACAAATGTAACATTTTGACAATTAGTTACTTTACTTTTGTAAAAAAAAAGAAAAAAAAGACAATTTTATCGTGCTAGTCCTTAATATATCAGGTGGTAATCAGCAAGAAATGCATTCATTTCTAATTGTCCTCCCTATTTTTTTTTTATTTTTTTTTTATATTAATGTGACAAGGTTGAGAATAGTGTGATTGAATTCTGTAACAGGTTTGAAGGTAGATATTGCCTTCAATTTTATGTTTTTAATTCTCCCTCCCTTTCATACTGTGCCTCTCTGGTCATGCACAGCACTGTCTTTCTATATTGCAACAAAGATTCTATTTATAACAAAATTATGAGTTGTCCTGATTTTGGTAAGTATCAAGTTTACAACCCAGAAACAATGAGAAATATACATATAGACAGTATGTGACGGGGTTGAGTGTGATGGGGTTGTGGTTTTTTGCTCAAAATGGCCACTGCTCCTAGTGTAGTGGAGAGAAAAAAGTAAATTGCATATACTAATGGATTAAAATAAAAGTTTGAAAAATATTAATTTTCCATACTTGTTAATATATGTGATAAAGCTGAGTTGTAAAGCTGGATAGTGCCCTGCCCTCCCTGACTACAATATGATATGCCAGTATGATACTACTTACCATTTTCTGCACCACTGTTAAAGAGATCATTTCTGGTAAATTATATCACATATGGGTGGAGTCTAAGTTATTATGATCACAGAATTGTTGGTGTGATAGGGTTGAGTTCAGACTTTCTAGTCTGGTTTTTATAAAATATCTTGCATTTATATATACATTTATTTGCAAAATATAGTTTTCACAAGAAACACCAATATGTAAGGTACATTATTGACAAAATTATAGACACTTTGCTCAGTTTGTTAAATATTTTCTAAGTACAAATTCAGTGAAGTGCCTCATGGACATGATGACAATATGCTTGGTGTGAAGATGGAAATAAAGGTTTTTAAAAAAAACAATAATTAGTTATATTCATTATAATGGACACACCAAAGTATTGTGAAAGGCTTTTAACATTTTATTTTGGTGAACCGCCATTTTAAAACGTCTGAGGGGCTGAATTGCAGGAATTACCCACGTCTTTTTTTTCTTCAGTAGAAAAGTAAAGAAGATTTTAAACTGAAACCGTAGTCCTTCGTGATTCATATGATGCAAGTCAATGGCTACAGTAAAAAAATAAAATAATAACGAAGAAAAAAAAACATTTAGCCTCAGGCAATACAAATGTAATAGGCCTACAATTGGCTCCTGATGTCATAATGCAACCGGAAGCTCGCGCTCACTACAGTTTGCTGAATTGCAGGAATAATGTTGTAAATAATGTTCAGTTTTTGTTTTTTTTTTGCCACGGACCGTCGTTACATAAGACCCCAATGTCTCATCAGGAGCAACGGGTATTACTTTTGTTTTGCCTGTATTTGTTTTTTGACTTTAAAAGTGACCTTGACTTTTGGATTATTTGAATCACCGAGGACCACGTGATTCTTCTTAACCGTCGCCTTCATCTAGGATATCTTGAGGGTGAGTAAATAAAAAGCAAAATTTCATTTTTGGTGTAATATCCCTTTAAGTGTTAGCAAATATATTTGCATCAATTTTTTTCTTACTTTAAAAAAAAACAAAAAACAAACAAAAAAAACCCCAAAACCGAACAGGAATGTTCTGTTTGGCGTCGAGCAGCTGTTATTTATAACTGCGTACATTCCCCAGATAGATCGCAGGCTCAGTCTCAACGTCCAAAAACATCATCTGTGCTGACCCGTCTCCTGTTGTAGGATGAGGAGAGTGATATTTTTAGTACCTATTGTTCTTAAACTAGGTTGATTCAGGTCATCATTACATTGTGTATCTTATACGTTTTTATTATACTGCAAGACAGCCAAAGAGCAATAAACCAAAAAACAGCTCCATCCAAAGACAACATTGGGGACTCGTTGCCTGTAGATTGTTCCCTCTTTGTTTAACGATCCAGGCAGTATAGTCGGTTGTTGGCCGTAAAATCATGTAATGGCTTGAATATGTCCTTGTTTGGAAATGAGCCTTCTTGCTGCTCTGGTTATGGTTTCAAACAGTTGTATTGGCCGAAGCACAACCATAAAGGAGAAAAATTAATACTATTTCTTTTTTATTCAGCGCAAGGGAATGACAGCGGGTGATGAAGTCATGTGTTAGTGTATTGTTACATCCATATAGAAATATTTTGTGAAAAAAATACTACAAAAAAGCTATAATTGAGCTGGGGTTTGCTTTCAGCTCCCGGTCGCTAGAGGTCAGTGAAGACTCTCTTTCGGTCTTTAGATCATATGGCAAATGCCAGCAGTCACTGCATTCCAATTTACATAATAAAGAATAGTATTTAAGATTAGTAAAAAAAAAAAAAAAAAAAATGGTAAGGATGACATTTGGATGACAAAGGTGCACAGGAAGAATGCTTTTTATGTTTATTTTTTGACTAATATATTGCCCACAACGCCTTTTCACCAAGGAATGAGTTTGTGGCAGCTTTCAATGTGGGTAGATGTCATATTTTTATGCATGAAAATGAGGCTGTGAGAGATTGAAGTGCAGCATGTTGCATGTAGATAAAATAAATTTATTATGGAGACATCCGCCATGACTAAATAGAAACTGTTAACCAGTGTTGTTCTAACTAAAACTAAAAGTATTTGTTTAATATTTTTTGTTAGTTGAAATAAAGCTGATATATATATATATATATATATATATATATATATATATATATATATATATATATATATATATATATATATATATATCAGCTTTATTATATATATATAAGCTGAAAATAAAACATAAATATGAAAAAAAACTAAATGAAAATTATAATGCTGCTAAACTAACTAAGTTGAAGTACTAAAATTACTAACTGAAATTATTTGTCATAAAAAGTATTATTTTAAATATTATAAATGAGTAAAGATGACAACACAATTTTACTAAAATTAAACGAAATTTAAAATATGAATAAAACTATAATTAATACTAAAATGAACATACACTGAATTTTAAGGTAACAAAAATTAGCAAAAAATACTAATGCATGTATGCGAACAATATTTGTGAATGGTGTTTGTTGTATTAAGCCACAATTTTCTGATGTTGTACAACGTCGTAATAATAATACTCACTTTCACCTTTCTACTTACTCAAAAATACAGTATATACTTTGGCTGGCATGTTAATAACTATACAGTTAAAAGTAATAACGCTGATGCAGTTCAGAATGGGCAGTGTGATGTGCGAGGTGGTAACACAAGGTGATAGTGTGGTTTTCCGGTAATATATTCAACAGCTATGTTGTAGCATATTGATTACACATTAAAAAAGGGTTTTCTTCCATCGGCTCTATTCCACCATTGTTGCTAATTCAAAATGAAGTCGGTCAGTTAGAGGCTAAACTGCAGCATTTGTCACATTGAGACTGCCAGCTACTGTGCTGTCTAGATACTGTGGGTTAATCCAGACTCGATCTGTTTCACAGCGTTCTCCTCCATAACAGGATACATCTCGAATCTGACAATCTGCCACCCTTAACAGACACATGTGGCCCCATTCTCTCCTTCATTGACTCCGTGTGGTCACCATGGTAACCCAGCAGTGGCATTTTATAGCACTGCCATGGGGGGAATTCCTTCTTTTTGGCACAGAATCTCTTCAGGGGGGCTCGCCTCTGATTTGGTCCTTAACAACCAGTAGCTAAGCCGCCTTGTTGCCATGCGAGGAGCTCCATGCAAGAAGCTTTCCTAATCGCCTCCGCAGACACTCTCAGATATGCACAGGCCGTTTTGTGTTAAAGGTCAATATGACCCTCTGATGGTGGCAGCAGGTGATGATGGGTCACGACGCCAACCTGTGTGTGTGTGTGTGTGTGTGTTTATATATACGCACACCTTATACATGTATATGTGGTGTGTTTATGTATGTGTATTATAGTGTGTGTGTATATATATATATATATATATATATAAAATGTAATATATATACTATACTATATACACATATATATGGCATACTAAACTATTTGCACTGAAAAACATTGGTCTCTGACTTTTCAAAAATTGCTAGTGAATTTCACAAATAATTACAAAAAATGGCAAGTACATTGAATTAAACATGAAATTTGAAGTAGAAAGAATGAAATAGTATTTAATTGTCAAACATTCCAAAGTTTTTTGCCGGGTGTAAATTGTATAATGCATTTAAATATTATATATATATTATATTATATTTATTTTCTTCTATATATATATACTATTTATGTATATATGTAACACTACTAAATATACTACTTATGATTTATGGATACAGTTATGGTCATAACTTTACATACTGTACCCCCTGCAAAATCTGTAAAATGTTAATGGTTACAAAAAAAGCTATCATAAAAATATATTTTTTAGTGATAAAATTTAGTGATGTTACTAGCCCGAATTTATACAAATCATCTTTTTTCATTTTAAATGAGTAATGACATAAAAAAAAATCAAATTTGCCTTGATCTTTTGACATATAAGAGGTATTTATTCCATTAAAACATCCTGCAAGTTTCAGAGCTTAAAACATCCTCATTATAAACAAAGTAGTTATTTAAAAAAGCTCCAGAAATGGCTTATTTGGATATTGCGGGATCTGTGATGCTACACTGGCAAATCAATTTGCATATGCCTGCCTCCAGAACAAGACATCGATTAATAGTTTTACATCATTGCACCATAGCCCCTGCCCCCTGGTCTTGCCTGTATGGCTGACATTTGCCTACAATAGATATGATCGTCATGTGGCGTCAAAAGCAAGCAGAACACATTATATTGACAGACGCTGTGTACACTGGATGCAGTATACAGATACTTGTTCAGTTTCTGACTTGCTCCATACACTTGGAGTCTATCGACAACAGGACTAATGGAGGAGTGAAAAAACATTCTCTTTGCTGTGTCCAGTTTGAATAGCTTGTACAGACTTCCAGCATCAGAAACCAGTGGATGGTTTATTTTAATGCCACCCCGGATCACACTGAAAGACTCGAGCTGCGTTTCCATCGCAGGAGCTTTCTCCAGGTACTAGGGACTTTGGAGTGGTACTCGGTGTGTTTCAATCAGGGTCTAAATGAAGTAAACATTTTCCCCTCAAAAAGTCCCTGCTTGTGAGGTAGTACTTTTTTAAAGTTCAGGAACTTTCAGGAATGGGACTTGGCCACTGAACATGCTAATTGGTTGAGTTCACACAGCCTTTTGATTGGTTGAGTCCACACAGCATTTTATTTCAACCACCATTTTTTAAAGTCTGCTGTGGTGCGTGCAGTAAGAGTTGTGTACTACTCGACTCACAATGGAGTTTTAAAAATACGACTGATGGACGGACAACGAGGTTCAGGCATAAACTTGTATGCGGAGGATCCCGTCAAGTGCAATCAAACCTCTTCAAATGATCCAGAACGCTGCTGCACGTCTTGTCTGCAAAGAGCCTAAGAGAGCCCACGTCACGCCCCTCTTCATCTCTCTCTGCACTGGCTACCCCTCGCTGCTCGCATCAAGTTCAAGGCGCTGATGCTTGCTTACAGATCCACCACAGGCTCTGCACCTTCCTACCTCCACACACAGAAGACTGCGATCACTAAAGGAGCGAAGGCTTGTGGTACCGTCACAGAGAGGCACAAAATCACTCTCCAGAACATTCTCCTTCACTGCTCCCTGCTGGTGGAATGATCTCCCTACTTTCATCAGGAACGCAGAATCCCTGGCAATATTCAAGAGACAGCTGAAAACTCATCTTTGGATCAAAGCGTCTGCTAAATGACTAAATGTAAATGTAAATGTAACGTAACTGGAAAGTTGCGTGGAGTCTGTCAATAATCGTCACGGTACTTTAGACTGAGATGCAAACGCAGACAACAAAAGGTCTATTGGGGAAAAAAAGCTTCTGGCAATAAAGTTCCTGGGACAAATTTGTCCCAGGTAATTTCGGTTAAAAAACGTGCTTATATGTTTGTTCGGAGCATTTCATTTTGTAAACGAGGCGTTTTGTAATGGAGAGTTTGCATCTTTCGTTGAAAGATGAAGCCGCTAACTGTATTGGATCTGACAGCCGCTGCATCACAAACTGTAAGTTAATGACATTTTAAATGGATAATGTTTTCAAAACATAGGAAACAGCACTGATACTGTTTCCTATGCAACGACATAATCATAAAAGTAGCCATTTCCTGACAGGCCTTAAAGGAGCCATCCACTTAAAAACGGATAATTTCAGACAGAGGGTCAGAATGAAGGAAAACAATACTTTTTTGCATTTATATTTGTTTTTTGTGCAGAAAAAACTTTGTTAACATTGTAAGTAAATCATATTAAAATAATTTTAAAAATCCATGCCATGACCCCTAGGTAGGTAAATTTAGGACCACAATTGTAAGTTTGTTAGTCGTCTGTTTTCGAACTAAATTATCAATCGGTCCTCAATAACAATATGATTTAAAAAGAAAAAGATACAGTGCTCAGCTCTCTTTTAACATACTCCAAGGAAACAAAGAATTGCTAGCTGCTAGGATGCAATAACACTCAGTAATAGCCATCTCCCACATTGTATTGATCTCTCGGTTTCACTGACGGCAGTCACGCAGGCTGCTGTAAGCAGACGTGGCAGATCCAGAAAAAGCGATTAAGGAGGAGTCATTGGCACGGTGCAATCGCAGCACATTGCTGCAAGGCCATTGGGAGCAACGCTGCCTGGAGGGGCCGGTAAGCCTCCTATCTCTGGCACCCACAAAGAACGGCGAGTGACATTTCTCAGCTTCCCCATCCTCCTCCTCTTCTCCTCCCTGCCATTCGTGTCCCAGGCCCCCCTCATCACTTCACCTTCACTAATTACTGCGGGAACCAGAGGAATCCTGGCGACCAAGGCGGATGTAAGGACATTTGTTGTCTTGCATTATGGATAGTTAGTAAATGTTTTGGCATGGAAGGAATGTCCCAAATCACATTTGCTTAATTCAAAGTAGCCTAATAGCATTTGTAATTCAAAAGCTCTTGACTTTCATAATCATGCGACTGAGCTAAATTCTGTTTTGGCACCAAAGAGTGATTTTAGTTCCCATTTTCTACCCTTTAAAGCAAGACACCACAGGTAAAATTTGAACTATTACATATCACCATACTTCCCCAGTTCATTTATCATGTTTTGTATTAAGCTTCCTTAAATGTTATGTTTAAATATGCAAAATGAAGCATTATCTTAATTAAAAATGCACTTATTTTTTATACATTTCCAGAACGGAAATCATTGGATAAAGCCAAAGTCACATTTTCATTTCATTTTGTTGACATAAGAAGAGTTAAAGATTTTATAGAGGGGATTTGGGATATTTATCACTAAATTAGACTACTATCAAGAGTCAGGAGTATGATTTTTTATGAATAAAATGTTATATAAATCAGGCAAATGTTATATGAACCAGTGTTATTTTAATATCATTGGCATACTATTATGTGTTTTGTTAATATTTTAAATTAGATTTTATATATTTATGTATAAAATTTATTTTATATATTTATATATTTTCTGTTTTAATCTTAGTTCAATTTTTAGTATTTTTTTTAAAAACTTTGTTTTATTTAAAAAAAAATGTATACAGTTTTAAAAATGTTTATTACAATTTAGCTTTTAGTTTATTTATTTTTACTTATTTTAGTAATTAAACTAAACAAAAAGAATCAAAATGTTTTTGAGAAAAAAAAATTTTTTTTTTTGTATGTGTGTTTTTTTTGTTGTTTTTTTAGCTTTAGTTAAGGATAATAACCCCTACATGAACAAATTCTTCTGTAAAAACCCTTAGAATGTTGATAGGAATAAAACTAAAATGAAGATTTCTGGCTCAGTGCATGAGAAAATGGCCTTTAAAAAAATGTATTGTAATTATACAGATGCAAATATATGAAGTGTAATTTAAAAAAACGCAATGAGTATTTTGGATGTTTTCTTTCTACCATTTTGAAAGAAGCAGCAAAATAGAAAATCTGCATTAAAAAAAACAGTGATTTTGTCTTGATTTGTCTTGAAAGGGAACGATCAACTCTGAGTCAGATTAATAGATAGACACACAGCGAGATTATACTCATGGGTGGAGGTGGTAGCATGCAACATGCAGCCTTGCGTAAAGGAAATTCAATTTAGATTATTGCACCGGTCTGCTTTTGCCACCCATGGGACTAAGGGTCTAGAAAATCACAGACTTTGGGAATTTAATAAGGAGTCTTGGTCGACTGTAGCGTATAATCTCTATGTTGATGAAAAGCACGAATGTGGCGACACGCCCTGTGTTTGTTTGTACGTTTAATTGTACGAAGCGGCTCACCACAGGCCCGGGCAGCTCTGTTTGTGGAGTCTGAACATGGAAGATCTCATTTTGATGTAGCCTTGAGGATTTATTGATAAGCAATTGCTTGAGGAGGCTTATGAAAAGCTGTCTCATTCGTCAGACTTGCTTCCAGCAGAGCAAGCAGTTGATTAGAGTTTGGTGATCTCACAAAGCCTGATTTCTATAAATGGGAAATGGTTCCTTGGTTACCTAATATCTACCTCAGTAGGCATTGATGGAACAGTTGTCTTCGAGACGTTGGCAGATTGTTTTGGCTGAGCGGATGGGGCCTCATGGGAGTTTTGAGTTTCATTTGCAAAATCTGCACAGTCTAATCATTGCGATAATACAGTGTCAAGCAGAGGCTGGTTTCACTTTCTCTGAATCTGCCATAAACGCAATTTAGCAGCATTTTAGAATATGTCCGTGTAGAGGAGCTCGCACAATTTGTCCTCTTAATGCCGGGAGATTTTTCCAGCACAAGTTTGCCACCTATCAGATTCCTTGTTTTCTCTATATACTCTCTTTGACTCATGGGCAGAAAATGTATGAAAGGTAAAACAAACAAGTGAAGAACAGTTTTAAATCTTGGACTTTTTGTCATTTCGGTGCTTTGTATCTCTATCAGCACATTTTACATTATATTTATATCTTTAATAGTTTGTCTTTACAGCTATAACAACCACAAACACTTAAAGAGAGATGGTAACATTTCCTTATTATACCCTATAAAACGTTTGAAACTGCTGCACATTATTACGTGAACAAGCCTCTAAAAAGACATCTGTCTTTATCAAGGGATGTAATGCTGCTTTATGTCCAGATGGCCTGGCTTTTAAGCTACTATTTTAAATTCAATGGTGCTTGTGAAGACACTATTATTGTTGCTCATACTTACTTACGGTTAAGGATTTGAACAAACCCATAATCCTAAACTTTAGTGAATAATAGAGATAAATGATATCTCAAATCATGCGGCTTGTTGGTTTTTGCTTGACCTATGACAAAATCGGTGAAAAATCCCATATATACTTAATTGTTGGTGGGACCAGATGGTTTTTGTTTATTTATTAAGAATAAATAAGTAAATTTAATGGTTTGGATTCATAAAAAGGTCAAAACATGTGGGGGTTACAATCTGAGAAAAAAAAAAAAAGACTATTTAGGATTTTGGGATGGGTTATTTTGACTTGGGCCAATAAAAAAAAACATCTAAAACACCCCAGCAACACCACCACCACCGATAACTGACTAAGATCTATCTGCAAGCCCATGCCACGTCCGAGGTGGTCAAAATGAGGAAATCCGATCGGAAACATTTTGTTTTCTGCATTAAGTTTGCTTCCATTTAGTAGCCATTCCACCGTGTGTAACGTCTCCGAGATTCTGCCAGCAAACCCATCCAGTTGACATATCAATCAGAGCAGTTAGACTTTTACTCAATTAAGTGTTGGCACTAAGCAACTAGAAATCTAATCTATTTCGCATTAGACGCTTTCTTTGTTAATGCTTTGTCCAGTGCATCCGACAGGCCTCGTCTCACCGTGCCAGAGCCGTCTAAGACATGCATTCTTCACAGCGGGTTAGATGTGTACCGTAGGTCTATTGGGAAATTTTCCATCTTTAATCTGAATTGACTTATATCAGCGAAAATCGCACCTCTTAGTTCTTAAACCATGCGTTACGTTCTTTGTGTTAAGTTAGCTCTTTTTAAAAAAAAAAATTAGATCATTAAATATAATCTACTGAGAAAGTTCATACAAATGCTCACTTTTGTGAGTTAGAGAGTGACGTTTAAAGGAAAGCAAAGAACTGCAAAATCTTGGCATGTTCATGTGAGATACAGAGTTTCTTAAAAAGTTGAAGCACGATGCATATTCAGAAAATCCATATATGGCCTGAGAGTTTATAAGAAACATTTACTGAATTCTTTCTGTAGTGTTTTCCCCCCTTTGATCAAGACCAGAAAACAGATCCCAAATAAAGCACATTTTATGCATTGGCCTGTTCTCAGTCAGTCATTCTGAACATTTTTACACCTTAATAGACTTTACACAGAAATGTTTTTGATTCAGCCACAGCACTTGGAGTCCAAAAAGTCCATTAAAAATGAGCAATCTACAAATTTCTTAGAAATGCCAAGGACTTCCATTTACAACTCTTTGCCCTCAGATAATCAGAGAGTGTTGGGCATTATTGGCTAGCCCATAATCCATTAATACCCTTTTCATCCTTAAGTGTCAAATATGAAGTGGAAAACATGAGTAATGATGCAGAGGTTGGCATCAGCATCACAAGGGCTTTGATGCCCATAGGCAAGTTTGAGCAACAGAGGATCAGATAAGATTAATGACTCAACTTGTCCTACAAAAAACTAAACAACACATTTGGCACATTTGTAGACCCCCCAATCTTACATATCTTTAGTGATAAATGTAAGAAACAGAACTGCAGAATAAGTATGTTGATTTTACATACATGCATTTAAATAAATGAATAAATAACCTAATCTTTAAGATAAGCTGGTGCCTAGGATTGTTATTAGGTCTATACATATAAATTTTAAAGACTCAATTAAGAAAATGAGCTGAGTTTTAAATTTTTTTGAAACCGTGTAAAAGTCAGCTTTAATTTATTATTATTAATTATTCCGCATCCGGCTCAAGTTCAGCGTGTGGAGAAAGGGAGTCAGACGTACGCCCCGCCCTCTCATGAATAATGCATGTAAGCTCCGCCCACCAAACGCAGAAGCCGTTGCGGAGCGCCTGTATGCGCACGGCGTCTTCAAATGATACCAGAACCGCGTCGTTACAGTTGATACAGAGGTCCTTTCGTCTGCGGACGCGACGGGGCTGTGCTCTTGATTTATATTGATCCTCTGATCACAGATCTTTACATTTGCTACGTGCTGGCTGGTAAGCACGAAAACTAGGAGTTACCGTTTAATAGGAAAGGAAAACAGAAGGACGAAGCGTTTACACTTGGCGAAGGGTTTCTTCATCTCCACCGGTTCCTAATACGCGGACACCAGCCTAGAAGAGCAGCAGATCCAAATTCATACGACTGCATATGAACATAACGGGTAGGTCCGATCTACAAATGACTATGTGACCACAGTACAGCGTGTTGACATGAAATGGGCGACGGTTACACGTCGTTTCCTAGCGGCGTTCATCGTGTTTGATGAATTAAAATCAATGAACCATTCTGTTTATTTACAACGTTATGAATGAAATCGGAGTGCTGGTTGATATCTGAGATCTTCAGCTGTAATGTTCCTCCTTTGAAAGCGTTGTGTGTATCTCCCACAGCTCTTATATGGCAACAGTGTTGCGCGTTCATCAATTGGTTGTATTAATTATTAATTGATATACGTTTTATTTATTTATTATAAATAAATCTTTTTTTTTTTTTTAGAAAATAAATGTTACATTTATAAAATAAAAAATCTAATAATATATATTGAAATATTAATTATATACATATATAATCTAAAACAAATCTGCTTTTTTTATATTATAAAAAGTAGAGGTTCAGATGTTATCATAACTGCATGTAAACATCACAATGGGGTTTCCAGTCCTCCTGGAAATGTGTTCAGATATGATATACTAATATTACATTGTGCCTTATCCTTGAACGTGTTCGTATCTCTGGGGAGTTTTTGGGGTGGGAAGCCTTCCTTGTGTTATGTGTGACCCATCATTACTGCATGCATTTATTGTGTGCATGCAGATTTCATGCAGCAAATAGAACGGCACAATTCCTTCTGCATCAGCACTGACTGGGGCGCAATGTGGGAATTCAGACCACAACTGTGTATTGACGTTCCTTTGCCTTGTCATCTGATTGGCTTTCATGCAGCTGATCACCTAATGTTAAGGAGTCTTTGGCAGGTGTGGCACCACACTTTTGAACTTGAGTGCCAAAGGATTTACCTTAACTTATCATTAGCCCACAAGCACAGCCTGATGATGGCTCTTCTAGCCGTAACAGGTTGATTGTGGTTTTCAACATAATATCCTAATTCCAACAAAGGCTTTTAATTGTATACTTCATGTGAGTGTCGTTTATATCTTCATAGACTGTTATCTCTTCTTCAGAGGGAATTTGCATTGACACATAATCCAAAATGATCCCACATTTTGGAAAAATAGGTGTGGCACTCAAGTGATTAGCGTACTTAATATTTATTTCTACATGATTGGCTGTCCGTTATAGCAGCTGTGGCGAAGTGATTAAGGATTTCAGTGTGCCGTCTGGGTTTTGGGGGCTTGAGACTTTTGCAACAGAAAATCATCTCAGCGGTGTCTCCGACAACCACATGAGAAATGTCTTCCCTGGTCTAGGAGGCATCAGCTGAGAAAATCACCCGATCGTAATTAAACGCTGCAAATTGATTCACCGGCTGGCCTGTGTGTGTGTATGTGTGCGTGCATGCATGTGTGCGTGTGTGTGTGTGTGTAGGATGAATAGGCCCAAGAGTCCTTAACTAAACACCAGTGAAGTAGGAGAACTTTTGCTCTTGTTTTGGAGAGAGGAGCTATTTGACAGGTATATTTTCTTATACGCCACATTTCAGCCGCAAGACAAGTGAAATTCAATTCAAAATTGAAGGAAGCACAAGGGGCCAGGAGGAACTGATAGATTTGACATAGTTTAAATTGGTTTTCCCAGAGTTAATTTCAGTGCGTGTTGTTTTGACCCCGAACAACGAATAGTGTTGCCACTTTTCAGATCAAATCTTGAAGATTTGTCTTTCATAACTTCCTTTACACAACTAAAGAAGAATTCTTAAAGCCCATGAAACCTAGCAGCCATTCAAACATGCTATAGGATTTGTTCTGGACTGCAGTGTTGTTTACATTGAATGTCCCCCCTCGCATAATGGCATTCTCATAATTTAAAACGAGCGTCCCGTGTCATCTAGCGGTTATTCGAGTATCAGACAGGAGGGCCTGTCGCTAAGGCAACAATTCGCCACAAAGGCAAGCATGCCAGGTGTTGATCTTTAACATTTGTGCCTTTGAAGCTTCCGCACCCCTATGGGGACATTTTATGGGGTCTGTTTTCGTCCTTTTTGCTGCACAGGGCCAGGCACATTGTCTCTCTGATTGCCATATGATTGTAACCAGGATGCTAGTTGGGTGCGGATTTAAAAATACCCCCTATGAGCTTTATTACAAATTTATAGTGCCCTTTGAAATCCATATTTTTTCCCTTATTCCATGTTTTTTTTTTAATTAATTTTAATGCTTAAATAAAATTTTAATAATCAATAGGATGTGTAATAATTAGTTGAGTTTATAAAACAAAATTTTAATAAAATATTAAATATTGGTTTTAACAGTAATTCTTTAATTCAGTAATTCGACTTTGATTAAATATTCTTTTTGCGGTTTAATGTTGACAGACTCATGCACATATCAGAATTTAAGTCACAGTTACTTTCCATTTGATTTATTCTACCAAATTCTGTCAAATTGAAATGCTGCCTTATATAGTAAACTGCATGACTGGATTCCGTGATTCTATCCATGTTTTTTGCATCACGGAAATCAGTGACCCTATATTTGTGTGTGTGTGTGTATTGATATATATAGGCCTATTATGTCTGAAGAATTTGTCAATTAAAAAAGGCGGAGTCTGTGGTGAATTGGTGGGTTTTGGTCCCCAACTTTTGCTCTCCAGACGGGGGTCACTTTAATTATGTGAGAAGCAACAGATGTAGGGCAGCTTAGAGGGGTGTGCAGCTGTGGAAACCCACAGTGATTTAAACACATTGAAATGAATTGCCTCATCTAGCGCCGCACTTCATTGATTGTGTGTTAATTCTTGCTTTCACATGCCTTTTTTTGCCTTATATGTCTTACTCCACTCATATAACCAAACATTAGACTGTTTTTAATCTTCCCTCCTTGGGTTTTGGGGATTTAATCATCAAAATGATGCCTGAAAGCGCCAGTCATCACCCTTATCAGGTTCCTCAATGATGTCTATCTTAGCCAGACAGAAAAATGCTGAAAATAGAACAGCTTGATACCTGACACGTCTCTTCCAGAAGACCGCTTCATATGGTCTGTTGTTAGGAAAAGCATAGCAATTCATGTAGGCATTTTATGTTGGTTCCTTCTGATTTGGATGGTACTTCTACTCTGGGTTGGATTTTTTGGGGATGAGATTCTGGAGTCTTGGGTTTCTGTTCTATCCCCACCCTGATCCTGAAGGATCTAGCCAGCCCCTGCAGGCTGATCAGAGAAAACTCGAAACTCCAGGGGCGCCTGAGGTCTGTCTCCAGACTTGAATTTTCTAATTTCTCCCATACTTTCCTGTGGGTATGATTTAATTAACCTATTTGTCAGTGGCAATCTGCTCTCTCTGATATCTGTGACGGAGCTGCAAAGTGAGGAAGTTTGGGGCATCAAATGCCAGGGCCAGCCTGGAGAATCTGTATTTGTTTTGGCTCACTGCCATGCCATTGTCTACTGTCAGTTTAACCCAGCGTTCAGGTCAGTATTGGTTAGTTTGGCCCATGGAGAACAGGCACTAGGGAGTTTTCATTAAGAAAACATCTACAGTAGATTATTTTATTCCAAGACCATTCCCAGGATGCTTCCTGAGCCAGTGTTTGTATTAGTCAGGGATACATAACTCTTATGATGTTTGTGTACAATAGTGCTTGATAAAGCTGTCTTGCTCAACTCATTGACAGCCCCAAGGCTTTGCTTTTTGGTTTGGTTGTTGTTTTGACGTCTTCGTGTTAGATGATTAACCCTATTAAATAGTTTTTTTATTACATTTTTTTTTTTAAATTGCATTTTTAGGGCATCTTCCATGTGCGGCGTGGCAAATGGTTTACGGTCGTATGCAGGATCTGACAATAAATTTGTTGCAGGAAATCTGGAATCTTTACGAATTGACCTAAATGCTTTCATTATTACCCTTATGACTCAAGGAAAATGATCTTAGATGAACATGTAATATCTGCATGATGATTTTAATATATTTTCATGCATATTCATTTTTTGTTGTAGACTAATCACCATAAACAACATTCCTTGTTGTGGCAAAATCATCTGAAAAAAGTAGATATTTACATTAATTTACAGGTTAATTTTTGTTGTATAAAACAAATTTTGTCTTTCCCTCACCCTCATGTAATTCCAAACCTGTATGACTTTCTTCTCTGGAAAGATTTTTTTACCTTCTTTTGTGTTTGACTGAAGAAAAGGTCATACAGGTATGTATTGAAGTAAATGACAGAATTTAAATTTTTGAATGAGCTATCCATTTAATTTTTGTTCTGTTACAGGTACAAAAATACTTGGAATATAGTGCTCAAGTCATTGGGCAATTTCATATACTTTATTTTGCAGCTTACCTCTGTCATCATTCACCTTCAATAGAGTGGTGACTCTGGTGAGGTATTTTTCCTAAAACAAAATCACCTTTTATGTGGAAAAAATGAAGTCATACCAGTTTGGAACAACAAGAGGATGAGTAAATACGAATATCAAGTGAATTATTTCTTTAAAGAAAAGCAAATTGTTGATCAATGGGCCACCAGACAACTTGTTCACAAGGAAACGAGTGTCAATATGAGCACCTTTAACTGAAGCCACATCATTTGCCTAGTATATTTGCCTAACGAGTCGGGTTTCTACACCTTATAAATCCAACAACCTGCATGACTTTCCCTGTTTGCTAATGTACGGCATTCAGCAGTTCCCACACTTCCTCTCTGTTGAATGAAAAATCATTTTTCCGTAGCATAGTACTGTTTACGTATTGGTGGCACTTCACTATAAACACGCTTTAAAGGGACAGTTCACCCAAAAATGGAAATTCTGTCATCATTTACTCACCTTCAAGTTGTTCCAAACCTGTATGAATTTCTCTTTTCTGCTGAACACCAAAGAAGATATATTAAAGGATGTCAGCACCCAAACAGTTGAGCACACACAAGCATGTGACTTACCCTACTAATCCTAAACCTGTTAAACAAGCTTTTTGTTCCTTTTTATTGTCACAGATAGTAGATTAAGATAAACATTCTTTGTAAAAGAAGAGCGATCAGCAAACAAATGTTGGGATTCAAACCTATGTTTCCCACACGATCACCACGGCTCATGTTTCTGGGAGCAGTTGCTTTGACCGTAGACATTGTATACATCTTGAGTATATGTCATTTAGCATCTGCGGCTGGAAACAAGCTTCCTCCGATAATGTTGGAGACATAGCAGTGTCTTTGTAAAGACCAGGCCTTATGTAATGTCGCCTCCAATGGAGAGGGATGACCGGAGCCCTCTGATTTGATATGATGGTTCTTTGACTCCGTTTCTTTTCCTCGTGCTGCACACACCATCTCCTCCTCGCTGTGATGTTAGGTTGAATACGCCTTGCAAACTTTTAGAACGTTATGCCAGTGGCGTGTGTTGCAGCGGCTGCAGGTTAACTACAGGATCCATCTCTGACCTGACAGGCTTTCGCTGTATGAAACCAACCAACCACCCAAAGAAGTTTTGTTTAGTGTGAAGTCAGCTGTATCTTACTCCCTCCAGCAGCTGGAATGAGAGTAGAGCTTCTCTCCTTATACTATAGGCTAGACACTGGGGAGTCATTTTGAAATAATTTCTGAAAATGAATAGGTGGTCAGAATCTGTTTGTTGGAACTATAATGGCATTTATAGTACTTTGAATATTTTAAATTGTCTGTGTAATTTATTCTAAAATCTGTCTACCTGTACTAACAGGTAAAGTAAATCTAATGAATAAATAAGCTAATATATTTAGTGAAATGTTCCCCTTTAGAGTTCATTTCTCAAGTGAACTAACATGTTGTCGATACTAAATGACTTGCCTGAGGTAAATGTAATGGTATGTGAGATATTAAGCTGTTTTATTGATGTCTTTCCTCTGTTGAAACTCTGGTTGAGAGATTACACACATTTCTAGATCGTCTGTTCTTCTGTGCTTTTTCCTGTTGTGGTGGTTGGCAAACAGCGTTGAATTACTCCACGTGCCCCCTTCTGGATTGGAGTGTGAATCGACTATGACTGACTGTAACCGTACCATACGGTTCAGGAGGAATACATGTACCGTTACACCTCTACTATCCATCTATCTCTGCTCTATTCACAGCCTGCTTTTGTGTCATTTTTTTCATAACATAAATGACCCTTTGCAAAGACCCGCCCCTTTTAGTTACCGTTGCTTTGTCTTCCGTCTTTGTCTACCGTTGTTCGCTCTCACGCCACACATCATGTTCTCAAGCAGGGAAAAATACATCGTGGAGCAAAGAGGACACTGACAACGCCTCGACAGACATATGAAACAGTTTCATATTTAAAACATTGTAATTTTTACAACTTTTTATGAACTTTTATGAAACTTGTATTGTGAGAACTTCCTGTGTTATTTGCCAATTCATGAAGAATCGCTTGTTTGTTTTCCTCCCTTGTAAGTCGCTTTGGATAAAAGCGTCTGCTAAATGACTAAATGTAAATGTAAGTTTAAACAATAACTACCATATAGTCGCTCTTTAACGTGTCATGACAGATCGCTGTACATCTCATCATACTAGTTCATTTATAGCATCAAATAAACATGAATGAACATCAGAAGGAATGTTGTTTCAAGTGCGGAAAGACACAATTTTTCAAGTTCAAGTTCACCACCATTAATCTACTAACTCCCCTTTCTTTGTCTGACAAAATGGCGGGGGTTATGATTGGTCAATCAAACTGCCGGTTAAAGGTCAATTATAACTATGAATAGTTAATAACTCTAACACATCACTGCCTATTTTTTATTTAATTCTTAACTTCTACCAGATGGCCTGAGATTTCAAATATCTGTTAGTCACACATGCATATTATCTCACATTTGCTCATTCTGCTGATGCTGTGCCTTTTATATTTGCTGACTCGCATTATTCAGCCTGTTGGTCAAACAAAGGCTGACGTTTAAGTGATGATGAAAAAATCATTGCCGCTTGTTTAGTGTTCTTTTGTTCTTTGTTTTGACCACAGCTCCACAATCATCCATTGAAACCAGAAGTTAAGCAAGCAGAGCAGAAAGGAGAAGTGGAGGCTTTTCAAACATGTGTGCTGTAAATCTGCGCTGGTCTGTTGTGTCAGACAGTCTTAGTCATTGTTGTGGCAGATGTCTGTCCGATCACCTTTGACCCCTTTGCTTGAGGCCACAGTAACTGCCCTGTCTTGGAGGGCTGAAGGGAGGCTGTTAAACGACAGGCTCTGTTTTGCATTTGAAAGTGTGGACGTGTTTCAATTAAAATGCAGACGTTGTCACTCTTTTTGTCTTTGCTTATTCAGCTACTGAATTGTTCACCTGTGTTAAACTGTGAAAATGTGTGGAGTTAGTGTGTGTGTGTGTGTGTGTGTATGTCCATCTCTGTAAGTAGTGGAAATTGAGGATGCTATTTTAATATGTAGCTAATTAATTCTTATTCATTTTTCCATATTCATTAGTGCTAATATAACATCACCACCTGATCCAGCTGGTGACAGCAGTGAGTGAGGATGTGTAGGAGAGTCTGTGTACAAACACTTGCAGAATGTTTTCACACTTGGTCCAAACCGGAATTTGATTTCATGCCCCTCTCCCTGCCATCACTGGGCTCTTTTCACATTAGTTGCATCTGAATTTGCATACTGTCAGCAGTAAGTGATTTCTGAGAAATGCTGTTGATATTTGCAATCAGCCCAAACAAAATGCACATCTTCATTGCTCCGCACCCAGAATGCACAAACATGCAATGCAAGAATGGATGTTTCTTAGCTGAAGTGAAGCAAAAAAGATAAAGCATAGATAACAAATGACAAGGAGGAACAAAAAATGAACACAGAGTACACACGAGTATATACACGCAAGAGTTCGTCACCAGCAGCACACCAGCTCTAGACAAACAATGACACTCAAAACTGTCCTGTTATTGTAGCTAATATTACAACGGCTTATCTTGGTTCTGTGAAACATTTAAAATACCAGTGTTACTCGTGGATGGAGCAGAAACAAAGCAACCTCTGTGTCTGTTTTCAGGCCTTCCCACTTAGGTTTCTCCAGCCCTGGAAAGCTTTTCTAATATAAATGCGGGTCCTAAAGATCTTTCCTTCTTTTTCTAGTGATGTTCCTCTGACCTCGTCTCTTTTGTAATGTCTCTCAGCCATCTCTCTTTCTCTCTTTCTCCTCCCCCATCATGAGTGTCCTACTGCTGATTGGCTACAAGTGTGTTGTGGCACTCAGTCCGATCCACTTTCAACAGCAGCTCTCAGAAATCACTTACTGCACCTTCAGGGCTTGATATTAACACCTGCCAATGTGCCAAATGCGGTTGGACTTCAGCAGTGGCGTGTAACGCAGTCACTTCTTACTCTCTTTTGTTTCACCTCCCCCAGTCATCTTACGTTAGAGTGAGAAGGACATCAGAGAAACGTCAGTAGGCTATAATCGGTTATGGTCCATTACTGAATTGATGCAGAGTCGTCCACATCACGATGTATCGTAGAAACGATTAAATTTCAACTCCCCTTCTTATAGCACTTCAAGAGTCAAATGCATGCATAAAAATGGCAAAATGCCATTCTTGGTGAGTATTCACTTAAACAGTGTTATGTTTTAAGGCAACTTAACAGTTGAGAAGAAAACATGTATAAACATCTGTGTGTCAGGTGTCAAAGTGACAGCAGCCTAATATATCTGCTGCTAAATTATGACGTAATATTAAAAATGTCCATGTGGCAATTATTTCTCGCATGGTATTAATGTTGAAAGATGATCACCTAGGCTGGATTTATTTGATCAGAAATGCAGTAAAAACTCTATTTCAATATATTTTAGAAGGGAATTTATTCCTGTGATGGGAAATATGACTTTACTCCAGTCACATGATCCTTCAGAAACCATTCTAATATGCAGATTTGGTGCTCAAAAACATTACTTATCTAGCTTGATTTAAAATAACTCTTTAAACCAGCAGGAAAATGGCATCAACAACCTGCCAAAAAATACAAGGGATTAATGACACCAGCTCACTGAAGTCACTTTGAAACCAAGGAGCTTTCTTTTGGTCAACGTGGCGAATCACATTGCGAAATCTGTGCATCTTTTTTCTTCATGCAAAATTCCACATTGTGTGCATTACTATTGAAATGACTGGATTTTGCGCATGAAAATCAATCAAATAATGGTACCTCCAGAAAAAGACTTAAAAAAAAAATGTGTTCCATTTCCAGTAATTGCTTAATGAAGCCAAGAAATAAATGCTGAATTGATGTGATGTTTTGTGCAGTGATCACGACCTTCAGAAGTGACCTTCACACACTTCCAGAAGGCAGCGTCATGACTATTATTGTTCTCCTGTATTCGATGCTTTTTGAAATAAGACACCTTTGACCTCTGTTCATTCCCATAAAATGCCCATGCAGAAACAAAACCCTTTGGCTGGAATGAACAAACAGGAAGGCTGCTGTGACTTCTGTTCCGCACAACAGAAGTGGGTTCTTTTCTTTATTAAAGAGCCAAGAGTGTGAGAATATCTCTCTACTGTACAACATCTGTTTCCTCTGAAGATAATCTCAGGCTTACATGATCCTCAAACGGACAGCTGTTTCACTGTGCAGGTATAGAAAAGACTGCTTTCTTGTGGAAGGCCCCATAGTGAAGTATCCAGATGAGGTGCTCCGTCATCTTTGTGTAAAACAATGCTAGATATGCTAACAGAGCCGTCACTATTGTGCGAACACAGCTGTGCTGGATAACTTTGGCTTTTGCAAGTCTTTTAGCCTCGGTTGTATGGATTATCGTCACCATGAAGCTATGCTAGATATGTCAGCTTGTATGACTCAGATGTAATACCATGTGTACAGTAACACCTGAGGCCTGGATTTAAGTTTTTCTTCAAGATGTTTCATGGATAATATGGGAATCAAATGTGATGCTCTGAGCTAAGCAAGTGATTTGCACAAGTAGGACACATTCCTAGATCAACGTTTTTTGTTGGACCTCAAACAACATTCCTGCCATTTAGTTTCATTCACTAGCCATATGTTAAATAAATACTTTTTTTTTAAACACTTGGATCACATGATCCTAAAACACAACACTATGCACTTTTTCCTGTGCTGATAAATGACACTTATGCATTTATTTCTGAATGAAAAGATCCATTGACCAAACCTATTAACCAACCCCTAAAACTTAATTATGGTGTTTCCTTCAATTTAAAGTTAATTTCAATTAGTTGGCAACTTTTTTCTAATTTTAGTTTGATTTAAAATAAAATATGAAATTTCTCATGAATTACTCGCCCTCATGTCATTCCAAATTAAGGTATTTTTGTTGAAATCCGTGAGAGCTTTCTGTAGCCCTGTAGATGGCAATCTCATAACCAATTTCAAGGCCCAGAAAGGTAGTTGTAAACACAATGCAGCGCTTCTGGGTTCTACGAACGCTGACTCCTTATTGGCTGACTCCTGCATCATCATCACACGCATGCGTTGTGCTGGTCACGTGAACAGCATTGGCCAATACTGCGCTGACATTCTGATGTAGAAACTGTAAACACAGTGCAGAGCTTCCAATGTTAACAGTATAGGAGACTGATAGAGAAGAGAAACTGTTGAATAAAGTTATTCATTTTTGTTTTGTTTTTGCACACAGTGTTCTCGTCACTTCATAACATTAAGGTTGAACCACTGCGGTCACATGAACTATCTTAACAATGTCTTTACTACCTTTCTGGACCTTGAAATTGGTTATGACGATGCTGTCTATCAGGAGGTCAGAAAGGTCTTGGTGTTTATCAAAAATATATTAATTTGTGTTCTGAAGATAACAAAGGTCTTACAGGTTTGGAACAACAAAGGTAGCTAATGACAAATTTCATTTTTGGGTGAACTAACCCTTTAAACTAAACTGAACCCTTTAAAGATTTTCGTCTAACATGTCATCTTTCAGAAAATGTTTTTAATAGTTTTTATTAACGATAATAACCATAAGAATGTTATGCCTTAAAGTAAATAAATAAAGATGTTAATCCATGAATATGTCCAACTTGTGTAAGGCACAATAAGTCAGGTTGAGGATGAGCACTGACCGTTAGGGTTGGGTACATTCACATTTTCACAGGTACCAGTATGAGAGCAGTTTATGCACGGAACAACACAATGTGATTAACAATGCTCGCAACATTATATGGACATATTGCAAGTAGCATTCTCTCAGTCTGCGTTTAGTTTTGTGAAATGTAACCACACTTCAGAATGTTTAGCCATTGTCCTGTGTGTTGTGTTAGAACAAGTTGCAGTGGTGATGTTGCATGGTCTCTCTCTCTTTCCATAGCATACCTCTCGCGCACACATGTGTTCTCATTTCATGTGAGTTGGTCCCCCGTAGTACCGATGTAATTCGGTCGGTTTCCTTAAAAGTACAAAGTTTGGTACCCAAACCTATTGACCATGCAATATAATTAGCAAATCACAAGCTTGTATCCTGAGAAACCTGGGACATATTTGGTGAATCTGACTCATGCAGATAGTGGAAGTCCACATCTTTCTCTTCCTTCTGCCGACTGTCTTTGTCCAGAAGCACCTCCACAGAGCACAATGGACCTCTTTCTCAAGTGTACAATTCTCTTAATGTATTTACTGCGCCCAGTTTCGTTGACGTCAGTATTTCTAGTTCCGATTTTAAATGGTGCTCTAGCTGTTGTTGCTCTAAATGTTATTTATGGCCATAAATGTTCAGGTTAGGCCAGGACATGCACACTTGCCTGCTCAAAGCCAGCCATAAAATACATTGTAGGTAAGTAGGCATGACCTCCACTCTGTTCATGTTTAATTCCTCAGTTTGTCTGTGACCCCGCCCCTTCCTGCAGTGCTGGAGCAGCATGTGCTGTTTATTATGCTGCTGAATGAAGAACCAGTCCCAGCGTGTCCTCATTCTGTCTCCTTCATTGGGAAAGCGACCAATCAGCCTCCTCGGTTTCAAATCCGCAGATTTGCACGAGCACTCTTTGATATGACATTGCTTAGATGGCTAGCATACTTCTCTCCTCTCGGTTTTTGCAAATTCTCCATGCAGGTGGAGAAGGAGAGAGAGTGATAGTGGATGGATGGATGGATGGATGGATGGATGGATAGATAACACCCTGTGCTTCACTGGAATCTTGGACTCCCTCTGAGGAGCTGGTGAATTCCAGCACTACGCTGGATTATTAATGAGTGTCTAGCTGAGAGAGAACTCAACCCCAAGAGCGCACACATACTGAGAAAAAGGGAGTGGTTGAGAGAAACAAGCACAGGAAACAAGATAAAGAGAAAGAGTTGTAATGAAAGAGTGCAGCACAATGGGAATGAGTGATTGAATGTGCTACAAAGGCAAGGAATGACAGTAAAGTAAAATTTCTTTGTGAACTCGTACAAACGTTTAGCATGCGCTAGCTGGTCCACAACAGCCAGCAGGCAGGTGAGACAACAGCGAGTATGGAAATCGGCTAGTGATAAAACCCTCTGTGTTTGTGTGTGTTTTAGGGTGTGTCTCTGTGCTGGGGGGTGGTGGAGAGTAAAATGTGGCTGCGCAGTTGAACGTTGTTTACACTAGCTTCAATAAACGTTTCTGAGTGCCTTTGTTAGCATGCACAAAGGAAGTACAGATACCTCATGTATTGAGCTGAAACATTTATGAGTTCGCTCTTTTTTTTTTTTTCTTTTTTTTTTTCCCATCATCTTTACTCATGATGCCACGCGATGTTGTTTAGATTCCCGTCACGGATTAACACTCCAGAATTCAATCCTTTAGAATCCTATCTCCGATTTCTGTCAGGCACAATCCATCTGTGAGACGTAAACCTGGTTACTTCAGGCAAAAATTCTACTTGATCAGCTTTTTAGAACAGCTAAGAAGTATTTTAAATTTGACACTAATGCAGTGCTATTTGCGAGGTGTTCAAAAAGCAGCACAAGATGTGGTCATTTAATGTAATGGCATTTGCAGTAGTTCTTCTCAATTAAATTTGTTTTAAGGATTTTAAAAAAAATAGTTTTTATAGATTAAAAAAGGTTTCTTTTGCACTTTGGCAATGGTTTCAAGTTAATATAAAGAAAAATCAGAATTAACTTTGTGCTGTTGGGATGATGTCATTTTTTTAGGCTGACATGGATGTTATAGCATCATCTGGGTTCCCTTAACACACACACAAAAGCATTTTTCCATTGGCTTTTGGATTATTGCAGAAAAAATTTGTATGAATTTTAAAGGTTAAGTAAATCTAATGTTAGGCTATAAATGAAATGCACCACGATCACACAACTTCAACATCATGTGTCGGCTTGATGTTTGGGTTCTTTCAGAGAGTAACAGAGGAGCGCTATTTGTTAACATTACCTTAAAAACCTCATTGTTACTCATCATTTAGATGTTTGCCATTGTCACTCTTGTGTTAATTAGAAATGCTAATGAAATGTTTGGTTTTTAACGTCTTTATCAGGCAAGGTGTCCTGCTTGTTATGTTCCCCCTCATTGTTTACAAGAAAGTTTTACTGAATATCTGTTCCAGAGCTATAGCTCACTCGCTGGCACATCATAAATGCCTTTTTTCTGGATTCCTATTGCTTGCTTTATCGTCTCGGTGTTCTCTAGTTGGCTAGTTTCAAATGATCTAGTTTCTCTGTAATGTTTGGGCACAGTTTCAGTTGTTGCTAAGAACTTGAACTTGAATCATGCTGTTGTTTTATAAAGATACATTATTTTATACACTATGCACACTTGTCTATCTGTTTAATGTCGACATGAAATGATATTTTGAACGTGTTTTACTTCTGTAATGTGTCATTAAATAATTTAATTTCATGTGATATTAAACTGACCAGGTTTAGCCACACCGGTTTAACAGCCGGGACAGGTGGCATGAATGGATTCACACATTCACACATGGGGTAGTTGTGGCCTAATGGTGAGGGAGTCGGGCTTGTAACCTGAAGGTTGCTGGTTCGATTCCCACGCTGTTGGGAAGCTCAGGAAGAGTGACAGAAGAAGATGGCAGTGTTTTTCAGTGAAACATTATAATTATCTCAACTTTTAAGTCACATTAGAGAACATCACTTTTGCTGTTCGTTTGAGACACACCGCAATTAAATTGGTGAATTATCCAAAATGTTTAAATCCAGAGAAATCAGCGTTTTAACCAGTGTAACAGCCAATGTCATTGCTTACTGTTAGTGACTTAATATTCGCCTTACCCTCGATGTCCGGTTTAACATCCGTCGAAATGATGGAAACACCAAAGACGCTCTAATATATTAATTTTCTTTATTAGACAGGTGAGCAACTGCTTTTATCGACAGAAAACTAATCGTTATGTAGCTCAAAAGTCTCATTGTTAAATCTCATTTTCTTGATTTACTCCGAGTAACATGTTTCTACCATGCCTCAGAGACAACGCTATTTTGTCAAGTAGCATAGTAACATGGCATAATCAGAAAGAATTTTATTTGTTTTAACAGTTATAACTATATATATAACTGTATAATAAATACAGAATTTTTTCCACAATACAATATATTTTAAAATTAATTGCATGCCATTTAGCAACACAAGTCCTTCAGCTTTTATTAAATTATAATTCTAAAATCGATCTGGCTTACTACAGTGTATAAGTGTCTTTTAGCAATAAATGAAATAAAACATTGAGTGTGGCAATCACGGCGGGGCCAAGAGCTGTGGGACGGGAGCGAGGCCGGTGGTGCGGGTGCTGAGGAGCTCTGGAAGAATAAAAGGAGGACCTCTTTACTTTTTTGTTGTTTATTTTATGATTAAAACTTTACGTTGCGCCGCCTCCTTTTCTCAACGAAACCTCGCTACAGTCAGTTATCATTTAAGTGATAAAATGTAACTGTAACAAAATTTCAAGTTCAGGGAAGAAGGAGGCGGATGGTAAACGTAACTTTAATCATAAAAATTGCGGCAGCAGCTGACTGCGGCATATAAGCTCTAGCAGCAAAACTTACATACTGTGCCTATAAAATATATTGTGTTCCTAAATGCATGTTATAAGTGACAAACTGAGAGCTAATGCAAAGATGAGGAGCATTTACCGTGAACCCGAGGCGATTTTATTTCAATTAATTATGGAGACCTACAACTATTTTTTTGTTTTGTTTTGTACTGATTATGAACATACATAATCCCAATCTGATGTAATCTGTATCAGTGTGTAGTTGCATTAGAGTGAGAAAAGAACAAATAAAAAGGAAAGGAAGCTAAAAAGTGCAGAGAGAGAGAGAGAGAGAGGCACTGTTGTAAACAGCCACCTTCAGGGGCTCAGACACATTGTTCTGATAAAGCTCAACTGTGACGCATAGAGTTGTTTGTGTGTGTGAAAGACCATTTTTAAAACTACGTGCCAAACCTGGAGATCCTTATGCAGGCTTGCTAGCATTAGCCCTGGAGGCTGATAACATCTGGAGTGGCTCAAATCACCACTGTCCACCCCCCACTTCAGACTCCAGCAGTGGAATTCCTCCCTCTGCAATGGGGGGAACGTTTAACATCTAATACCACTAGGGATTCGCAGCAAAGCGGAGCATGATAGCGAACCCAATTTCGGCTCTAGAGAGCCCCTTTTGAAGTGGAAATTGTGTCCCTAGGAGTCATACGCCACCATGGAGCGGTCAAAAGAAGTCAATGACCATTTCCTCATCCTCCTTGGTACTGTCATTTCTGCCTCCTTTTGAAGTGACTAATGCTTTTCGGTCTACAAATAACGGCATGAGGACATGAAAGACGACATCTTCATGCAAAGCTTTAATAGGGCACTAGACTGTGACTAAAATGGTGGCACTAAAATGTAATGTTTTTGAGAATATGTTTTAAAATCAAATTTTCAGCATTTTTCACTTGCTTAAAGTCATAATATATCTGATTAATGAACGCATGATTTGTATAAGCCAGTTTTTATAGAATCAGTGGCAAAGTTTGTTTGGAAATATTTATCCGATAGTTTAAGAGGTTATTTTATTGTATTATATTATATTGTATTGTATTATATTACTGTTCAAACGTTTGGGGCTGTTAAGGGGGCAGTCTTTTGGTCACCAAGACTGCGTTTCTTTGATCAAAAATACACTAAAAAAGCAATATTGTAACACATCATTACAATTAAATTTTAATTTCCTATTTTAAAATATTTCAAGAAGTAATGTGTGTTCTTTATGGTAAAGCTGTATTTTCAGAATCATTACTCCAGTCTTCAGTATCACATGATCCTGATATGTATGTATGTATGTATGTATGTATGTATGTATGTATGTATGTATGTATGTATGTACAGTTGTGTTCAAAATTATTCAACCCCCCAATGCTGTAAATGGTTTTAGAGAATTTAGAGTACATTTGTAATTGAATTCAGAATGAAATCCTACAAGGACTTCTTAAAGAAGCATATGCAACTAAAATGACATCAATTGGTTTTGTAATACAGTAGTAAATGTTTCTTTTGTGAATTCTTCATTGACACAATTATTCAACCCCTTAAAGACTACCACTCTGAAAAACAGAGGTCCATTGAAGTGTTTTCAATCAGGTATTGAAAGCACCTGTGGATGTCAGGGAGCAGCAATAAAGCCTAATAAGCACCAATTAGGCAGCTTTAAAATGACTGTGATACTCAGCTCCTTCTAGACATTTACTGGTGTGGTTACAAACATGGTGAAGTCAAGAGAATGGTCCAGGAAGACAAGAGAAGAGGTGATTACTCTTCACAGGAAGGGCAATGGCTATAAGAAGATTGCAAAGATGTTAAACATACCAAGAGACACCATAGGAAGCATCATTCGCAAATTCAAGGCAAAGGGCACTGTTGAAACGCTACCTGGTCGTGGCAGAAAGAAGATGCTGACTTCGACTGCTGTGCGCTACCTGAAGCGTAGAGTGGAGAAAAGTCCCCGTGTGACTGCTGAGGAACTGAGAAAAGATTTGTCAGATGTAGGTACTGAAGTTTCTGCTCAGACAATACGGCGCACCCTGCGTAATGAAGGCCTCCATGCCAGAACTCCCAGGCGCACCCCCTTGCTGTCTCCAAAGAATAAGAAGAGTCGACTGCAGTATGCCAAAAGTCATGTGGACAAACCACAGAAGTTTTGGGATAGTGTTCTGTGGACTGATGAAACAAAATTAGAACTGTTTGGGCCCATGGATCAACGCTATGTTTGGAGGAGGAAGAACAAGGCCTATGAAGAAAAGAACACCTTGCCTACTGTGAAGCATGGCGGGGGGTCAATCATGCTTTGGGGCTGTTTTGCTTCTGCAGGTACTGGGAAGCTTCAGCGTGTGCAAGGTACCATGAATTCTCTTCAGTACCAGGAGATATTGGAGGACAATGTGATGCAGTCCGTCACAAACCTGAGGCTTGGGAGACGTTGGACCTTTCAACAGGACAATGATCCCAAGCATACCTCCAAGTCCACTAGAGCATGGTTGCAGATTAAAGGCTGGAACATTTTGAAATGGCCATCGCAGTCACCAGACTTAAATCCGATTGAGAACCTCTGGTGGGACTTAAAGAAAGCAGTTGCAGTGCGCAAGCCTAAGAAAGTGACTGAACTGGAGGCTTTTGCCCATGATGAATGGGCGAAGATACCCGTAGCTCGCTGCAAGACACTTGTGTCAAGCTATGCTTCACGTTTAAAAGCTGTTATAACTGTAAAAGGATGTTGTACTAAGTATTAAGATTGAATGTCACTTGGGGGTTGAATAAAACTGATAATGATGTGAGCAGAGAAAAGACATTTGTGGTTATTTCATTATAAATGTTATGTTATATTTGTCTGACCTACACGTGCCTCTTTGATTTAATTGTAAGCAGGATGACTGAATGATCAAAATCAATGTCAAACCGGCCAAAACAATCAATTTCAGTGGGGGTTGAATAATTTTGAACACAACTGTATGTATGTATATATATGTATGTTTGTGTATATATGTGTGTGTGTGTGTGTATATATATATATATATATATGTGTATATATGTGTATATGTATATATGTGTGTGTGTGTATATGTGATGTTTTAACATTGTGCTGTCAGAGGTCTTTTGCTACCTAGAATCCTCTTTCCAGCAGCCTTTTATTGAAGACCACCTTCAATGGAAAGTTAAATATCTGCGGCCTGATCCTCTGCAGAAATTCAGAGAAATAGTGTCATGAATTGAGTGAAAAGAGAGATAGAGGTGTATTATTTGATGACTGATTTTCCTGAGATGTGACATCCTCTCCTTTCCTTAAAACCCTATATTTCTGTAGGGAAGGAAAGAAAAATGTCTGTTTTTTTCATAGCTTTCTCTGTCGTTTTCTCTCTCACTTTCTCTCCCGGTTGGTGAGATTTGTCCTTGTGAGGGCACAACGCTCTCCACTGTTTCAGCACACTGTGCTGGCTAAAAATACCCTCCACCCCCTTGGCTCAGCATCCACTGCCCAGTGTGGGCTAGGGAAGGAACGAGGAAGGGAGACCAAAAGGCACTGAGGGTGGGTGAGAGATAAGAAAAGGGGTTTGAGTGAACTCGAGCTCTTTCTTTTGAGCTCCTGCTGAGATTCTTCCACCTCCAGGTATGACTGTGAATACAGGGCTGTTTTTGATGGAGATTTGTCATACTGAGAATCTTAAAACACTACCAATAGATGATTTAGGTGTGAGGAGTAACTCCAGCCTAACATTGTGTAATAACCAGGTGTGACACAGCAACTTTCCAGACTCAAGTAACCTTTCTGCCCACACTAAATATGAACATTTTTTTGTGAAGGGACAGAGCAAGTCAGATTTGATGTTCACACAGGTATGTGTAATGGGATTTTGGACTGACTTCACCAAACACAGAACTGTGATTCAACATAACAGAACTGCTGACAAAATGTCTTGCTTGTTGCTCTGAAATCTTTATTACATTCATCCATTAATTGATTATTAATTAATTAATCTTTGATTGATTAAACATGACTGAAACACACGACTGCCTTATTCTGTGTAAGAAATCTCTCACAGAAGGATGCTCAACTGTCGCTATGAAGTGAGTTAGCAGTAAAAACATGTTGTCTTTTGTTGGACAAGATGTTAATAAATGCTTATGTCTGGAAAGATGTTTGACGCGCGTTGCTTTTTCAAATGTACATTATAAGCGACTCAAACTAGCAGTGCTTTCAGATGGTTTAGCATTTGGATTCGTCCTTCATTGACAAACTTCTTTAGTTTCTTCACTCATTTTAACTATCTCTGAATCAGCGAACACAATAGTATTTAGTATATTTTTAGCTACATCATTCATGAAAACTACATGCAACGTTTTGATTGGTTTCTAAAAATGAGTGAAATACTCTGCAATATGATTTGGCATATCGTTAAAACATCAATTACGATATTATCGCACATGATGTATATCGCACACCCCTATTTAGAAGTATGTTATAGTTGTTCGTTATTGTTGTCGTGGTTCTTGTCAATCCGGATTGACAATACAACATTTTTTGGATTGAATCATTCTACTGAATCTTTCACTGAATCGGCTAATGAGTTAACATCTGACTCGCTTTCTGATTATGCCCCCATTAGTTTGTCCTATATTAACAAAAGGCAGACCTTACGGGAGCTGCTGTGCTAATGGGAAACCTTTTACATTTTACTGTTTTATGCAAGAGTATTTTAGGGCTAAGTGTCCTTGAAGGTCAGAATGGATGAATCAGAAACTCAGCGGCCTGGAGGAGTGATTCCTTCTAATGGACATGCTAATGAGTCCTTAATTGAGTTGTGCAGAGATGTCTCTGTTGCACCTCTCACCACAAATGAAGACCTCTCAGGAGAGCATTCATGCAGCCTAATTCTCAGAGGAATTCCTCTCAGAAATCGGAATGCAAGTTAACTAAGGTGAATCAAGGTATTAGATTTAATTAAATGAAAACCACAGTTAGACAATGTTTCCAAAAAAAATTAAACTTTGCCAGACTTCATAAAAGATGAAAGACGAAACGAGACCCACAATGATGATTCTAATTTATTACATTTATATTAAGATTGATGTCGTCAAAAATAATGTTGCTATGTAGTTATATGCCAAACAAAATGAGCTAAAGGGCATTTTCTTCACATAAGAAACTGAGTTGGTTAAAAAAAAAACTAATGTAAAAATGTCTGGCTTGTTTAAAGTGTAAAAATGAGCATAAACTTAGAGCAGTAAACTCCTTGCAGCGCTTTGGGCGTGTCATCTTCAGGTTATTCAGGTCTTTTCAAATCGTGTCTTGTCTGTAGGGTTTTTTTTTGTCACTTGACTCATTTCCACCCTATAGATTAGTTGCTAAAATCCTGTTTTTCCCTATGAATTTCATTACAATATAGGTAATATGTAGTCACTTCAGAAGATGTGTTGCAGTCTGTCTGGTTCTTCCATGTAGTTACGTTATGCTTTTACGTCTCTTAATATTATGAGATGAATGGATCCGTATGACTCAACGTAAGCTCAAAAATCAACAGATGTGTAGTTTTAATAACTGGTAGCCTCAAGTCTTAACTTTCCTTGGTTTCTTTTTAAAATAGATTATGTGATTGATTAATGTGTATTTTACTGGTTCCAATGGGTCAAAACACCATATGTGATAGAAAAAAAAGCTTTTCACATCTACACATGCCTGGAGGAGAAAGAAGTATCTAGTTTCAGAGAAGATTTGGAAACCAACCCATGACAATGGAGACTGTTCAGGTTCAGTAAAGGGAAGAGAGACCGAATATCACCATGTTCCTTGCCAAGAGCACTAGGTGACTGAGTTGTTATGAAACTAGTGATGGATTAGCGGTTTCATATTGCATATATAAGTCATCGCTGTTTGTTATGATTCTTGCTGTTAAAGTGAAGTTCCTACCTCCTTGGCGCGTCATGACATGAAATTTATTGACTCCTTTTCTAGAGTGAAACCATATTCTGAATGTTGTGGGGAAAAATGAATTTTGAATTGAATTTGTAACCTTGTTCAAATGGTTTCTTTCTGTTTAGTTACAAGTCTAGCTTTGTACAATTACCCTACAATTGGATCAAGATCAAGCTATCCTCCTGACTTTCATCTCAATGTGACCTTTGACCTTCCCTTTGCATGTACAGGAGCTCCAAGGATGACCTACATTGTTATTCAAGGCTGGGTGTGAAATTGCAATTTTCCGCCTGGTTGATGCAGTAATGAGAAATTGATGTAATGAGACAGAATTTAGAAAGAGGAGGAGTTTACAAGAGAGCTTTTTTCCAAATGCCACATTTTCAGTGTCCTGTCTCTTGGATGCCTCTGTTTTGTGGTCCTCTTTTTCTTCGAGTATATTTTGCCTCGTATGAAGTATCGGATAAAATCCATTTCGGAAGCGGTGCTTGTATAACATTAGTGTTTTTTTCCCCTCAGTAATAGAGCAGTAACCTCAGTGTCTTTCTCTGGACACCAGTGGGCTCTTTGGTAATATGTTGTAATTAACTTTGTTCCATTTCTCCTGTTTTCACTTGCTCTGCTACCAAATTAGTATAATAATGACGGTTCCTCTCAAATATGTTAATAGAACTAATGCAATTTTTTTTGTAGGCTAGTGTTTTAGTGTCGTTTATTAATTGTGATGGCACAGATTAGGGCTGCGCGATTAATCGCAATTAACACGAAATCACAAAGGCGGCTTTTTTTCCAATTTTTTTTAAATAATTTTTTTTCCCGCAAAGCTTGTCAGTGAAACACGGCTCTTTGATCGGTAGTAAATGCTGCTACATCAGAAAGCACTGTGAAAAAAACTTTGTGTCGCTTATAACGTGCATTTGAAAAAGCAACATGCACTAAACATCGTTCCAAACATGGGAAGCATTTATGAACCTTTTGTCCAAAAAAAGACAACTAATAGCATCTTTTTTTACCAACTCTCTTAGTTCAGTGTTTGAAAACATGCTTGTGGGAGATGATGTGGCTTCTTAAACAGAATAAGGCACACAACATGATAAAGGCCACCTCGATTAGTATTGAAGGATAAATATACTTTATTATCATGAAAATACCCGAGAAGGCTTGACGAACTCAGATAAACCATGTATTGTCGTAGTCGTGTGTTTTATTAGTCATGTTCGATCAATCAAAGCATTTCAATCCTGCTTATTCAGCTACAGCGGTAGTATGACGCCCATAGAGATTTCCTGGAATACATTATTGTACATCTGCGAGGAGTTTGTGCGCATGATCGGCCTCTGGTTTTCAGATGGAGCAGCCTTTACTACTGATCATCACAGAGCCGTGCTGCACTGAGAAGCTGCGCATAAAAAAATCACAGCCTTTGCCATATCGTGTGCGGTTTAATTTCGATTTAATCGTGCACAGATGTAAAGAACAATTTTGTTTGTCCTACCGAACTGATGATCTGAAGGATCTGGATTAAATGGCTCAGGGCGTCGTGGCATGGCGGGTGTCCTTCTGAGTCCCCCTTAACCCTGAAAGGATGACTGGTGTGGTAGTGTGGATTTGGTTTGATTCAACATGCACTGTCTGCACAGGAACTGGAACTAAGTTACCCATCTCATGTTTGCTAATGAAACCAAGAAGCCTTTAACAGAAGACGTTGTCGTGTTGCATAATGATTCAACTTTTAACTGTCTTTTAACAAAGTAGTAATAATTCAGATGTAAATTCTCATCATGATTTGTTTTTGAGAGCAAAGGGCCTGATCTGTAGCATGTCATGGGAGTGGAGTGGCCCCCTCTTACCCTTCTTGACTGGGCTGCTAAAGTCAGTAAACCCACAAGCTTCAAGCCACAGTCTGGACCCTAAATGACAAAGCAGATTGGGATGTTTTCAAAAGTGGGATATGATGCCATTATGTGGCAGGCATGTGTGTGTGATTGTGGGTGCTCATAGTGGCCTACTGGGCAGCAAATGTAATGTTGTTTTTGTTGTGATAAATGTGTTTAGCTCTGGGGACAGTGGCCAGTGAATTTGTCACTGCCGTTTCGTTGTTGGGAATAAGATTACATGTTGACCTTGTGAGGAAATTACAGGTTCTGTAATTGAGTATCCTACATGACAGAAAACAGAAAGGACCTGTTTTTCATCTTAATATCTGGCTGATAGGGTCTTTTTATGACCTTTGCGCCAAGCTTGATTGACAGTATTTTGGTGTATTTTGTCATGTATTGGTGAGGTCTGTTTCTCTTTATGTTCTTGCAGTTCACTTGAAAATTATTTAAATCATTTTTTATTATTTAAGTCATTTTTAACTTCTGTGATTTATTAAGTTACCCAAAAGATTTTTTTCTTCTTTAGAAAACAAAAGATATTTTGAATCTTTTTCTTTGTCTTATTCTTATCAAATCTGAGTCTTTATAGGCACTGTTTCCACCTGGCATTAAGATGCGTTTTGGTCGATGGGATCACAAGTGAACAATGCTAAATACAGGTGTGAACTGGGTGTAAAGCGTTCTGAGCTTGTCCATTTTCGACCATTTCTGGAAGTTGTCAAAATGCATTCGACTGGATTGCTTTCATAGCATGCTAATGTGTTGAAACGGCGCAAATTTGGTTGTCTACTGACTTGACACGGAAACATTATGCAAGACATAATGTCGGGTGAAGACCAAAGTTTGGGTTGAAGGCCAAAAACGTACCAAGCACAATGTTCTCTCATCATTCCTGATTTCTAATACGCAGAAACGAAGACTGTTGCTCTCTGTATGTTTTTCTGTTGTCTCTCGGCACGGTCATGTAAATTGTGCTAGCGTGTTTTGTCCATCTATGATTTCACAGAGTTATAGTTTTACACAAACTGACGTTTTTATCATGAAAATGAACATCGTTTGTCCTTTATAACTTAAAGAGGACCTATTACCATGATGCTGCTGGTGTTGTTGTTTTTTCTTCAATTTTCTTTTGTGTGTAATGTTGCTGTTTGAGTGTGAAAAGTAGTTACAAAGCACCCAGTCCACTCCAAAGGGAGTTATTCTCTACATCAGTAAGCACCGTTTCTAAACTTCCTGAAATGGCTTGATTGTAGCCTTGAGTTTTCTTCAGGGAATGTACACATCACAATATTCCTCATTTAAACTATTCCTGTCCAAAATTCAGACTGGGAAGAGAGGTGTGGCAACAATGTAAAATGTGTGAAAAATTATGGTTTTTTTGAACATTCAAGCATGAAAACTTACTCTAGTTGACCACAAAATTAAAACTTTGTAAAATGGCCTCTTTAAGTATGTTTTTGTTATGATCGTTTTTTTCCCTTTTTTGTGATTTGGTGTCCATCAGCTTGTTTGAAATTCAAGGCAGCTGTTTGAGCATGCCATATGCACCCCCGTCCTGACACATCTGACAAAAGATAGACTGGATGCATTTTTCCATCCTGTCCTCCCCTACTTCCCAACATGCTGTAATCAAGATTTATCAGATCTGAGGCAGATGGTTTTCCTAGGATGCCAGCCGCAGCCCCCCTCCCGACCTTCTTGCTGGATCCTGAGCCCTGGGCCCAAGTGTTTGTCTAGACTTGAGTTATCCGCCTCATCTAGAAAGCGCCCCCTCCTCCTCAAACCCTGCATGTCCCAGAGGAATTAGGGTCATCCATCCTCAAGTACCCCTATGCTGCTAAAAGTAGCTCAACACATGGTGGAGCTTTTCATAGAACTACATCCTGTTTTGTGGGTTCCTCGATCTCAAAAAATCTATGGCGACATTATTTTTTTCTGTACTTCTGGTAATGGTGGAGCATTCTCAAGCCAGCACAATGTCAGAGTCCTCAAGAGTTTCTAAGTGCTTTCGAAAAAAAAGCTCTTTCATTCAATGAAAACCTGGAGTAATGAGATGAGGCCATATTTTAATTTAAACCACAAGACTTGAAAAGAAAAGAAGGGCAGGCATGATGCACTCTCATTATCAGCTGGCTCGTGAATTGGCCGTAGCAAGTGGCAGGACACGTGTCCCCCTCTTTGTTTAGTCGAAGCCTGAATTGGCGCCTTGGATGGGACCTATTCATGACTGGACATAAGGCCGTCTTTGAGAGCGGTGGCTTGCCGGGCCTCATTATCCTCATTGTTGCATTCCATTACACCTCATTTTTTGCCCCACTTCAACAGGGATTTTGGACAAAGCCTTCAGTGTGAAGGGGAGCAGTCAAAGCAAAAAAACGGCAGAACTTTGAAGGAGAAAGAATTGTTAACACTGCCGTCTATCAGAGGATCTCATTATCTATCTGCTATCACATTAAAAGCATCGCAGAATGTGATATTAGAGTATTATATTAGGCAGCCAAGTAATATAATCCAGACTGTGTTCCTTTCTATTTGATAGGCCGTAGATGGAAGAACTTTGCTAGAGAAATCCGCTATTGTGAGTCATATTGTCTACATTACAGACTGTGTTTGCCTGGCTATCATGTGCTTGTGTATATGGCTTGTCTTAGCGTATTTGGATTGTGGGTAGGGTCAGACTCATTGAGCCTCTTGTAGATGCCTTCAGCCATCCATAATGTAATCAGTTTTTCTATTTTTTTCCCTTTTCATGATTTGAATTTAATATCAATGTAATTGAAAAGTACAAAGCAACATTGTTGTTTTGAATAGTGTTCTCCCTGAATACACACTAAAAAACTTTGTTCTTATATAACACTGTTTCACAATTAGTGTCACTTTAGTTAATTGCAGGAACTTTATTATTATTATTATTATTAATAATAAAAATGAGCATCCAACAAGACTACATTTAACATTGAACTAAACTAAACTTTCAACTGTCTCTCTCTCTCTCTCTCTCTCTCTCTCTCTCCCGCTGTTTTCTTGCTACTTCGTGCGTCACCGAAATATCTGTTCTTCTCACCGCCCAAATCTAGTTAACTCAAACTATGTGTCGTCTCTTCACATAATGGCAGTTTTGTTCCTAACATCTCTTTGAGTAAATTTACATGTGACAGATTTCTCATTCTTTCTGCCTACGTACCGAGGTCCATTATGTCGCCTGTGTAGGAGTCAAGGGCTGCCCTTAGACAAAGTGAACAATCTCCCTATCTCTTCGTCCACCCACTCCTCACCGTTTGACTGGAGGGACCGTTATATATGGGGAGGCAGCATACCAGATGTTGTTTTAGTAATGCTGCTGAAATGAGAGATGGTAGATACCTGCTGTCTGAAGCCTTGATTGTGTATCCCCTACATGGATAACTACAGCACTGCCTTTGACGGTATCTGATGACAGGCTAACTTAAATGTCACTCAAGCCCTGATGCTGATCACTGCTACTGCAATTAGACTATTAGATTATTTGAGTGTCAGTAGAAGGTTAGGTCAAGCTGGCATGCAATCCATAAGTTCTCCTATCTTGGTCAGCCACTGAAAAACAGGAAAGGAATTTTTTTTCTTTTTTTGTGATGAAAAAAGCATTATTGAGGTACATCCTTTGATTAGTATTGGATATGTTCTCGTTTGCCTGCTGATTGTGTGTCTGTCTTAACATGGAGATCCTCAAATCCTCATGATATATACATTGGAAGAGTTCAAAAGCAAAAACCACTAAACGCCACCACCGTCAAAAATGAGATGATGATATTAAGCGAATGCTCTCCGCACCTAGTGTACATTTATCAAATACTTCCACTTCAAATATGCTAAATCCCAGCTTCAGCCCATACAGAAATGCCGGTTTGTTGGCAGAAACCGCTAAACGCCACTTCCCTTTCAAAAGCCTCCAAGTCCAGAGAAGAACCAATCGAGAGATGCAAATCAAGTAATATGATTTCAAGATGAATGTCAGTGTGCGTATGAGCCAGCTTTCAATTGTCGAGCTTCAAGTTTTTATCATGTTTTGTCCATCGTTACAGTGGATTGTATAAGAGGATTTTCCGAGTAAACACAAGAGTGTTCCTTTTGCTGCTGTAAAACTGACAGAAACCGACTGTCTTGTTGTCCAAAGAGTTGGACTTAAAGATTTTTTCAAAAAAAAGGTTAAATACCAATGAATCAACAAAAGTGAATTAACTAAAGGATTTTCCTAATCAGATCACAGAAGATGGTTTTGTTGAGCGCCTTTCATGTAGTTGTCTCTCTCTATCTTGCTGAATGAAATGCAGAAGTGCGGTGTAGCTGCCCAGATCAACAGGGAAATGCGACAAAACCCCAGGTGTTATGTTTTGTCTGTGTAAAGTTTGTGGATCATCCACTATCCTCCTGCCTTTTATAGGGGCTTGTGGTTTTTGCTTTAGCTCTGACCCAGCTATGAAAATAGACTTTTCTATTTTTCTTTTAATTTGATTATTTTTTTTTATAGCATTTTACTGTTTTTGGGATCTTATTTAATATCTGTTCAGTATCTTATTTAATCCACATGAGCACTATGGCTTGGTGTGTCAAAGCATATGCATTAATCACTAGGCCTGCATTAATTGCTCCTTATTCCTTTCTCCAAACGTTCGTACAGGACCTGAAAGAGAGCAGTCTGCATGAGGCTGAGGCTTGGCTACACTTCCCCACCTCGCCAGTTACATTGTGCTACGTGTTGCGCACAATGCTTCCAGTCTCACTGAAGCAGTTGATGTGTGTCTGTTTGTGTGGGTGTGATGTGGATGTTCTACGCTTTAAACATGCCATTTTGTTTTCATGTTTACAAGCACATGCATATGCTTATATGGAAAGTTCATGTGGGTGAAAGCATGTGGGGTCGCTCTATCCCTCTCAGTAGCAGTTTTAATATGCTTAATTGTAATTACACCTACCATATTGTTCTGAATAGGAGTTTTTGTTTCTTTGAAATCTGAAAAAATGGGGTCATCTTGTGTTCTGGGTCTAGATTTTTACATGTCATCAATACACCCGCAACAATAGGGAGCGCCAAATATGTCTAAAACAAGTGTGTCCCCCTAGGACTGGTAAACGCAGTATGAGTCGTAAAGCAACTCTTAAGTAGCCAAGAAATATGGTGGGTCAGAGTTAGAAGATGGCGAGCCCCAAAAAAACTAAAAAATGCTAACAAAGTAAAGCTTACCACTGTCCTAAAAGCGGCCACTTTGACAGTGTCAGTATGTAGCCGAAAAAAGAAACGAGGGGCTGCCCATATCAAGAGCCATCATCCAGTTGAAGGAATTGAAAGTTTGATTTCTCAGTTCATGGCCCATTTAGCAGTGAAATTCTTGGGGAAAAACTACATTACCCATGATTCTGCAGAGAAATCTACAGCAATCAGGGAATCAAAACAAAGTATTTCAGTACCAAGTTAGTACTGAAATTTTTAAAATGTGACGATACCAGCATTTCCCCCTAGCATTTTGAGCTCGGTTTAAAATTTAATCTCAGCACTGAAGTCTGTACTTTTGCTACTCCCGTGAAACACTATGGGCCCTATCATACAACTAGGGCAATGCGATGCCAAGCGCGATGTGTTTTTTGCTAGTTTCAGTCAGACGCAGTTATCATTTTCACGTCCATCTTATTCGCCAATGGGCATGCTGTTCTGAAAACGAGGTGTGATCAAGCGCATTGTTGGCGCATTTCTATTTTGAGGCAACTAAAAACGACTGTGGCACTGACCAACAAAAACCTGGTCTAAAGTCAGTGGCACAGTATTTATTTATTTTTTGTTATTTAAAGGGCACGTTAGTAAGATGCACCTATAGTCAGGTGAAAGCGCGTACACTCTGCTTGTTACACACAGGGACGTGCAGCAGCACACAAACATACTAAATTAAAAATAAAAAGATTACAATGTAAAAGATTATTAATGTGTACTTAAAGAAAAAATGCCTACATGTCAATGGATATCCGTTGCATGTATCAGAATTACCCATTTGCAGTAATTACAAATGAAATTGGCTAATTATTTGACTAATTGTCGCAATACACACGTATTTAAACTGACTCGTCAGGTTGAGGACGTCTATATTCTGCCATGTAAATAGCAAATGGGAGATGACGCTCTGATTGGTTTATTGCATGTTACACCCAAAATACACCCATGACTCATTAAGAGAACTGGGTACAACCCCTTTGGAGCATGTGACTGGTGCGCTAATCATTTTCACTGTCACTAAACTAGGAAAAGTGGATTTGTACACTCCCGAAGCTCACCTGTGCAGTGCATTTTAGACCATGCGATCGTTAAAATTAGGCCCCATGACTGATGTAACCAAATTGGTTTCCCTTTGCTCTTAAACTACTTAAATCAAATGTTTTGCAATTAACGTATAATAAACCCTAAGGGTTAAAAATTACATGCATAACCAAGGCAGCTGAAAAATTGACAGGCACCATCACACTCTAATAAGAAAATTGTTTTAAAATGAATGTTCTAAAATTATTTGAAATGCGAAAGAGAAAATTGTTTACAGAGCAATTAAAAATTATAGTTAAAAACATAACAAATTTCAAGAATACAAGGTAATAAAAGGTGAAGTGTGTAATTTCTGAACCACTAATGTAACCAAACAGCAAAGAGCTGAGTTCAGTCTTGATGTTAATTTGTAGGCTAACCCAGAAGGCTAATTCACCATGCATTCCCTATGGGTTCTTAGAATGGTTGTTCTGAGTAAATTAAAGGCGTATTACTTGAAGAGACTTTGACATTTTGTTCTACAACATAAAGTACACTGTCATTCCTCAAACAAGTTTTTTTTTTTTTTTTTTTTTTTAAGGTTCTCCAAAAAATTGATGCATTCTTTGTTTTGTCTTGCTTTCTAAATGCTCAGACAGCATCTGGCTATACTGAACAATACGTTGAGTTTACCCACTCAACCCAGTTTAAAATGTTCATATCTTGAATCACAAACTCTATTTTAAAGAACAAAATGTTCTTTATCTCCTCAGCAAAGGTGCTGATGACATTGGCAGATGTCACCCACACACATGGTCTGCAGGTAATGTAAGGCGCGTCTCATCTGTCGGGCCTCATGTTTTGGCTATGGTTCGCGGTATCCGTGTCCCTTCTCCATGCTGTAAGGGGTTCAGGTATCACCCACACAATACACACAACAGAGCCGTATATCAGCACGGAAAGACGAGAAGTTTGTTTGCCCACTGTTCTCCAGAGCCCCCGACAGCCGTCTGGAAGATGCATTTGAAAATAAAATTTAAATGAACAAAAACGAAATATATGGCTGCTTGATTATGGCAAAAATCATAATCCCGATTATTTTGGTCAATATTGAAATATTATTTAACACTATTATTGGTGGGTGATAAGATCTTATTTTTATTTCATAGTCTGTGTAACTTTAGTTATCTTTGAAGTTTCACAATTAGTTAAACTAATGTAGCTAACTAAAGTAAAAGGTCCTCAAAATAGTTACAGAAAACAAGTAAAGGGTCAGCAACGCAATAATTATAAAAAAAGACAATATAACAGATCAAAAATACACATTAGGTAAACTGCTTTAGGGTTTTAACAGTACATCTTCAACAGAAATTGAATAAAGTAGTGCAATGTAAAATAACTGCATACTCTTCACTTTATAGATTAAATATAGAGTTTAGTTTTATGAATGTAATTCTGCAATATTTTATTTTGTGGTTGTTGTGTTCGCTTTTGTTAGGTTTATATAGTGTTTTATATAGTATTTTTAGCACCTCTCACCATTTAATTTCCAAACTGTTCCAAGTTGGACATAGTTGGACAAGTTTGGAAATTAAACGATGAGAGATGCTAATGGTTTATTATTATTTAGCATTAACAAAAGCAAACATTTGAATAAAAAACGCCAATTTCTTTTTTTTATGAGACTTGTGTTTCACGGGACTCGAACCCCAGCGCTCCACATCGCAAATGCAATGCTGTATCACGTGAACTAGCAAATTTACCACATCAGAAAAACCAAACATATGGACCTGGATGCAAACCTCAAAATGTATTACTTTACAAATCATGCACTATGGAAGTGTTTTGTGGCCATGGCATTGTACTGAGAGAATAACTGCGAAAGTGATAATCTCCCCCTGTAATCATAATTTGTGAAAAGTTTGTGTTTTACAGCCACTAGTGTTAATTTCAGATAGAAACTGTAGTGAATTGTAGCTATAGGTAAGTTTTTGGAGTTTTGCTAAATTGTAGGTTGAAGCACGTTTGTTCACGGACTTCATGCCCGTAATACTAATAGTGTTTCTTGCCTTAGCAAATCCGCTAACTATGCCAACAGATAATTGATGCTCTGTTTGCTTTTTGGTGTTTTTATGTCAAGAAGTTGGCAGCTGTTCTACCCTCATATTGCACCTCTCCCCCCCCTGACTCTTTATCTTCTTATCTCTAGAGAGAAAGAGGGCTCCCATGTGTGCAGACATGTGTAAAATGCACATGTTATGTGTTAATTAAATTACATGTGTAATGTTCCATGTTTTACACATAGACACCCCCTCCCTAGGAGGCTTCAGCAACATGCCACTGAAGGTGCCGGTGGGATTTGTAGGGCTATTCATGGGCTCTCAGGCAAGATGCTAGTTTGTTTGGCTCATGGTAGGGTCTGGAAAATGCCACTGTTTTTGTTATCATGCTTTTGATGTGCTGCTTTTCTTTCCTGCCTCTTATACAGAGCTGCTGAGGTTTAAATCTTAAAGAGATGGGCCTTGGGCTCCTGCCCACAGGAGAACGATTCCAACTCGACCCCTATAGCTGTGATCGGTTTGCTGTGAGGCCCTGAGACCTCCTTCTAATGGTAAGTTGACTTCCTCTGTCTTTATGGGAAAAACAGGTTGTACAATGAGGAATCCAGAATGGATCCCAGTGGTTTTTCTTTAGCGGCAGTCTTGTGGATTGGTTGCCAAGGTTTTAGTGCATAAAGCAATCGCTTGTCATGGATATTTCTGGTAGTTGTCAAGCCTTATTATCTTCCGTCTTATTCTAACAAGTTTCCAGTGACAAATAATTTATCTGTCCACACTGGAAGCAAAAAGGACTTCATGGTTAAACAGTTGATTGCAATGTGATTTCATTGTGGTTGAGGCTCCAGTATGACTCCAAACAACTGGCAAAATATCCACAGCTGCTGATTGGGACAAAAACTCAAAGCGATAACTTTTATTGCTTTATGCTTTATTGCACTAAACCTGGTTAGGAAGGTTTTGCACTAAACGTATCTTTATGTCCAAGTCAAACTCAAAAGCCTTAGAAAACTTGCAAGGTGCACATATAAAAATTTGAAGTCATTACCTTGGCTATGCACTATGATCTCGCAATATTAAAATGTAGTGAGATTTTTCGTCAAGTTAACAGCCGTCTCGCGACGTTGGCATGATGGAGTATGTTTACATTATATTTTGGTGCTTTCTTTATAGAAATAAAACCTATTTAATTCAGTCGGATAACAGTAAACTACTAACGTCTGCCCCGCTCATCCAGCACGAGCTGCAGAGTCGCACACAGTGCGGCAGGAATCACAGTTCACTGATCATGTGACGAGAGGAAGGCGAGATGACTGACAAGACCACCGCAGAGGATTTGTTGCACAACAGAGCCTAAGCGTCGGATAAATGCCTTATCTTGTGGAATGCCCACTCGGCACCGCCACTCCCTATACCCGGAGTATGTGGGATCGCGAAAGTGAAAAGCGAGCTCCCTGATGCACGCAAATAGATGCTCTCTGTTTGCGCTTTGAATATTGAGAGTACTTTGATTGGTTGCACTTAATAAGACTATGAAAACTGTGAAGACTATTTATTTTTGTTATTTATATATATTTTTTTATTTCTTTATTCAATTTGTGGAAAGGAGTTCAATTAGGAGGCCTCACACAGTGAGCCAAGTGTCTCGTCACACTGCACGGATGCAGTGTCAACATTTACCAAAAACACAGTGGTAATCAAATGAGCCATTTAAATTTGCATTCTCCTCCATCCAAAAAATTTGTTCTGCATGCAGCCAATAAATAGTAACAGACCTTCTGACAGCAACTCTGGCAAAGACAAAAGCAGCTATCATGATTCCATATGTCATGGTTTTACAATCCTTCAATGGTTCCATAACTATTGTGGTATAAACTGAATGTCAATGCCAACCTTTCTTTTCATGGCGGTTTTCGTTTTGGTTGGTGTCTTACGTTTTGGCAGCCACTCTAACTTTTGAAGTAACACACTTCGTTTTTATACTTCCTTGACAGTGTTTTGTACCCTCGCTGACCCCATAGTTTGCAAAAACTAGGCCTTGTTTTCTGTCCGACAACCACGTCGTTGCTGTGTCCGTTCGAGCCCCCATCTAATTATCCTAGTGGCTGTCCATCCGTGAAATAGGCATTACAGTGTGAAACTGAGCCAGTGTAGCTTTCCTCTGAACAATTGTGATAGCTTAGCAACAATGCGGCAGCCTTTAATGACCATAACAACAGCAAGGGCACACTAGAGGATTATGGGGGATTATTACCTTTGATCTGCTCCAAAACAGGATGGGCAGAGAGTTGAGGGAGTTATTAGGAAAGTGGCAAATTTATTCTATATGCTTTTCCTTTTTTTTTTTTTTTTTTTTTACGTAACCGTTAGAGAAGATTGTTATTTCCTAAAGCAAAGGAGGCAGAAAGAATGAAATGTAGTGATGAAAAGCAAGGATTCGGGAACATGATGCAATGGACTCTGTGTTGAGTGTCCACCGAGTCATGTATTATTAAATCTTATTTGCTATTTGCAGTCGCAGCAGAGTCAAGTTCAAATAATGAACTACTGGGTCGTTTTAGGGACGGTAAGAAACGGACTTGACCTGCGATCTTAACAAACTGCGTTTCTCTGAGACCTCAAATAAACCACACTTGCATAATACGTGTTTAGGGGTGATTAATTGTTCTTGGTTAGAGCTGCAGGGTGTCAAAGACACAGTTCAAGGGCTTTTTTAATGTCATAGAATCCCAAATGAGCAATTTGAATCACACAGTCCCAGCACCGGGATCACAGTGACACTCTTACACTCTCTGGGTGATTCTCATCAAAACTGTCAAAATGTCCAGGCATATTTACTGTATATAATATTTTTACCACCACAGCAAGAGATTTTTTTGTCTTTGTCTGTCTATCGTCCATGTCTTTTCCTCTCTGTCTTTCTTTCTTTCTGATAAAATATAACCCAGAAATATATTATTTTAATGCAGGATTCATTTTTTCACTCTGAAATGATCATTTAAACATGTATCTGACAAATCAGTACAGCTAGAAACAGATGCATTTGTAAAAAAAAAAAAAAAAAATGCTGATTTAAGTATGGAACAAACAAATGTTGGATAAGGGACATCCAAAAAGGACATCAGTTGGGACATTTTTCTTGTTTTTAACACCGCCAACATGTAAATATTGAGTGGCTGGAGTTCTGTCCACCCCTGATGATTTGTAGATGCAGATATCTGTGCCATGTGTTCAGTGTTGAAACAAACAGCATGGACCCTTTGAGATGTCTCATTTTAGAAAACCCCATGTTGCTCCTGCTCATGCAAGACAAGCACCACCTGCAATCTGATCTCAAAGACTTGTTTAAGGCAGGACATCTGTTTCAGCTGTCTCTTACTACTAATTTATTTGTATTTTTAAGAGAATATTGCATTAATAAAAATGAGCTATTTTGTTTTATGCTGCGGAGATGATTTAGGCCTGTGGGTTTTTTTTTTTTTAAGATGGGTTTTTTCACATTTGTTTCTCTAATGTTTGGCTATGTCCAAAAAGACTTGCTATATTCTATACCGTGCAGTATATATATGTATAAAATTAGGGAAAAAAATTGCAGGATCTTGACATGTTACTTATTTGATTTTTAGCAAGTATAGTCAAGTTGTCATTTCAGAAAATGTCTGCACATTTGGCAGTCAGATGAAATCGCGTGAAGCAAGATATATTCTTCAATCATTACACTTTAAATCCAATGTTGAGCACATATATTATGGCACATGTTGTCATTGATGGCAGGTAACCCATGTGTTCATTGTATACAGAAAAGTTGCATTCAGTTTGGTGTTAGCATACTGTACACTGCAGAAGTAGTATGCTACAGTATTAGTAACATAGCCTTTATTTAACAACAGATGATGATCATTTTAAAACATTTTTCTACTTCAAATTTCCAAGTTTCCACACCATTTTTCATCATCATTGGTCGATTTATCACCTTTTGCATAATGCTGCTTCTGTTTCTAATGATCAAGACCCAATTGCTTTTTAAGGAAGAGAAAATTCTCACATCAGTTCTGTTTACCCAAAGTTGTTTTTATAGATTCAGTATAACATTGTAGTTGATGTCTGTGGAGAATTTAGAGGGTTTCTTGTATTTGTCATTCTGGGGATTCTGCCGCTGTTTTTATCAGTGATGGTCGATTAGATACAGAGCGTTGAAGCCTCCATCTGTTTACCCAGAAGCACTCAGGCGTTGGAGTGTTGATTAGTCAGGTTATTTGACATGGTTGCGACAGCTGCTGGACAACGAACTGCTTTGATCGACAGAAAACCTCTTTGGTCTGATTTTATTCTGCTCTTTAGAATGGTATCATTTGTTTGATAGACCAGTAGGGCCCTTATAGTGTAATAGAAAGCTGCATTTTCCTGGGTGTCTTTATTTCTAGCTGTACTGTAGTCTCAGTCTCAGATTGCTCGCCCATCCATGAGAAATTTTTCTTTTTTGGTCCATCCAACAAAAGGCATTATAGTTTGATGGGTAATGAAAAGGCAATATGTAAAATGTATAACACATACTGTATATTTATATTTGTATTCATATATTGATCCTAGTACCGTTCAAAAGTTTGTGGTTGGTAAGTCTTATGTTCACCAAGTCTGCATTTATTTGATCAAAATAAAGTAAAGCTGTAATATTGTGAAATATTATTAAAATGTAAAATACTTGTCTATTTTAAGATGTAATTTATTAAAGCTGAATTTTAAGCATCATGTCACAAGTATATTAGTATATTATATAGTATATTAAGTACATTTATTTAATACAAAGTATAGTTGAAATATACAGTGCTCAGCGTAAATGAGTACACCCCCTTTGAAAAGTAACATTTTAAACAATATATCAATGAACAAAAAAACAGTTTCCAAAATGTTGACAAGACTAAGTTTTATATAACATCTGTTTAATTTATAACATGAAAGTAAGGTTAATAATATAAATTAGATTACTTATTTTTCAGTTTTACTCAAATTAGGTTGATGCAAAAATGAGTACACCTCACAACTAAAACTACTATATCTAGTACTTTGTATGGCCTCCATGATTTTTAATGACAGCACCAAGTCTTCTAGGCATGGAATTAACAAGTTGGCGACATTTTGCAACATCTCTTTTTCCATTCTTCAAGAATGACCTCTTTTAGAGACTGGATGCTGGATGGAGAGTGATGCTCAACTTGTATCTTCAGAATTCCCCATAGGTGTTCGATTGGATTCAGATCAGGAGACATACTTGGCCACTGAATCACTTTCACCCTGTTCTTCTTCAGAAATCCAACAGTGGCCTTAGATGTGTGTTTAGGATCATTGTCATGTTGGAAAAGTGCACGATGACCAAGGGCATGGAGTGATGGTAGCATCTTCTCTTTCAGTATAAAGCAGTACATCTGTGAATTCATGATGCCATCAATGAAATGCAGCTCCCTGACACCAGCAGCACTCATGCATCCCCACACAAGGACACTGCCACCACCATGTTTCACTGTAGGCAGCATGCATTTTTCTTTGTATTCCTCCCCTTTACGACGCCATACAGTTTTGAAGCCATCAGTTCCAAAAACATTTATCTTGGTCTCATCACTCCAGAGTATAGAGTCTCAGCACCCTTCATCTTTGTCAGCATGGGCCCTGGCAAACTCAAGGTGGGCTTTTTTGTGCCTGGGCTTTAGGAGAGGCTTCTTTCGCGGACGGCACCCATGCATGCCATTCCTCTTCAGTGTACGCCGTATTGTGTCACGGGAAATAATCACCCCAGTTTGGCTTTCTACTTCTTTAGATAACTGTAGTAAATTTGCATGCCGATTTTCTTCAACCCTTCGCATCAGAAGACGCTCCTGTCGAGGTGTTAACTTCCGTGGACAACCTGGACGTCTCTGTGAGATGGTTGCAGTTCCATCTTTTTTAAATTTTTGTACTACTTTTGCTACAGTGTTCTGACTAATAAGTAAAGCTTTGCTGATCTTCTTGTAGCCTTCACCTTTCTTGTGTAAAGAAATTATTTTCTTTCTCTGGTCTTGTGACATTTCTCTTCCATGTGGTGCCATTGCTGACAGCATTAAATGGGAAGGGATTTTCTTTAAGTAACACCCATTTAGTCTGCTGGACACCTGTGTAATGAATAATTAGACTCACCTGTGTTTGAGTTCTTGTTAAATTACACATTTGTAGTTTATAATTTAGCATTGCTCCAGAGACTTTCAGTGAGGTGTACTCATTTTTGCATCACCCTAATTTGAGTAAAACTGAAAATTTTGTTCTACAAGTTATATTATTAACCTTGATTTCATGTTATAAGTTAAACAGATATTATAAAAAACTTATTCTTGAAAACATTTTGGAAATTGTTTTTGTGTTCATTGAGATATTGTTTAAAATGTTACTTTTCAAAGGTGGTGTACTCATTTACGCTGAGCACTGTATTACCGTATTTACTGATATATCGCTTGAAACTTACTAATATAAAAATAATTAAACTTTATTTGAATTACTACTTATGCACAATGCACATTTCTTAATATTGAGGCTAAAATGATTTAATGTCAATATTGTTAAGGATTGTATGAACTTTGTACAATATGCAATATTATCTAAAGTGTACCTAAAGTATACTTGCAATAGTTCCACTTTAGCACAATCAAATAAACTTAAGTAAATCTATAGTTCACTACTTCCACTCAATTAAAGTGCATTAAGGACAAAATTAGTTGTTCCAATTCAGCAGACTTTAAGTTTACCAGTTTAGTATACCAAAAGTACAATTGCATGGTATTTTATTTTGCATATAAATATGTAAATGTTTTTGTACTTGCATAGATGGAACTTTGTTGTAAAGTGTTACTTTTTTTATTTTATTAATGTCTTCTCTGTCACATTTCATCAATTATTGCATCCTTGCTGCATTATTTATTTATTTATTTTTAATCAGTCAGTCAATTCTCCAAACTTTGAAATGTAGGGAACATAATCCCTTGCCATTGCCTTAAAAACACTAATGCTTGCTTCACAAGCACAGAAGGGATGGAAGTATGTTCTCATGATTATTGTCTGTAAACAGCAAACATTCAGCCATGTTGTTTACATTGAGGCAGATTTGTTTGGCTCCTCGTCAAAGCCACGGAGGAGTTCTGAGTGGGTGCTGTCACTGTAGGGGTCTTAGTCACAATTCAATGCTTCTCTGATTCCCTAGTTGCCATCTCCGTAACGTCTCCACTGTGTCGTCATGTTGGTGCTGGAAAAACCCATGATTAAAACTTACAAAGGCATGCATTTTCACACAGACACAATCAAAGCGGAAAAGGGCTTTTTGTAGTGCTTAATAGTGTTTACGTTCTTAGTGTTTGCAGGATGTAATACTTTGAATTAGACAAACTCCTGAAGTCTTCTGCAAGTCTCGTTCTTGACAATTTATGTGTACTGGACCGTTACGGTTTCATTTAAAATGGCTGTGGGAATGAATGATTGCAGCTGTAATCCTGACATTCAGTTGGTCTCCTCTTGTCCGTCATCTGCCCTTGGTCGGGTGACTACGTCTGTAATGTTAAACTCGGCACACGCTCCATCCTCTTTCAGAAACTGCTGTCTAGCTGTGGCTGCTTGACGGAGTGGAGGGGAGTGTGTGTGTTGCTCCGAAGGGACCGCACACACCCGCTGCATGGGTTATATTACCTTTCCTAAAATACCACGAGAGCCAGCCGTGCCCAGGGCACGTGGAGGACGTTTTAGCAACGGTGTCAAACTCTGCTAACAACATACATGATATTCATGCTGATGGGTCGACGTGAAGCACCATATGATAATCAGCTGGATAAGTGATTTATCTCAATTCTTTCTCAGGAGGAATCCAAACCTTTGACCTTGGTCTTGCTATTTTGTGGAAGAAAGTTAGTTTTTAATGCTCTAGGGTGTAATTTCAGCACCACCAAATGAAATTGCTATAATAATGAGTGTGTTAGAATAAATAGGGTTAGGGTTATTTAAAAAGGGTTATTTTATTTTATTTGTGTGCTTCACTTGTATTTTGTTTTGAGCTTTTTTTTTTTGTTATGTTTTGCATTTTGTTTTTTGCTTTTCTAAATTCATTGTATGTATTATATCAATTTTATTTAAAAGAAACATTTTGTTTAAATACACGCTTGGGTGTTTCTCACAGATGTTTTTTCAAGCTAAAGAACGATCACTGGAGAGTTAGTGTGGTGCATTGCAAATCTTGCAAATGAATCTAAATAAATTAGTTTCGTGAAATGAACGACTGCAGTAGCCTGAATCACTAGTATGTCTGGACTTCACTAATATGTGGATGGCTAACTACCACACTACATGCGCCTCTTTGAATATGATTTAACCTTTGACCGTGACCTGAACCTTAAACCTTACTAATGGGACTTTAAGTGCCTTCACGCACCTGCAATTATCATTACAGGGATAGTTTGGTCAGATTTATGTAACAGCCTTGCCTCTTCTTTCTTTTTTCTCTCTCTCTCTGTTTCAGTGTCTCTCTCACAAACCGATATATTAACTTAGCTGTATATAATACAATAGTCTAGATGGCTATTTATAATGACTATAAACTAAACCTAATCTTGTGCCTTTACAAAAGACCTTTTTGCATTTTAGGGGGAAAAAATGTTTTATTGAGTTTTCTAATTCAAGACATCTCCTGCTTATTCCAGATTGAGGTTTTGTCATATTTAGCTTACTTCTGGGAACAGTTTCCTCTCTGAAAATATAGCTAAGTAAACCTTAAACCAAGCACACACAGGTTGAAGACGCATTTGGGGGACCAGATTTGGCAGAATCTCATAAATAGGGGCCATAATTCTGTTAAATCTTTTTTATTTATTTTTTTGCTTTACTTCACTTCTCCAGTGGTCTAGTGTTTCTATTCATGGTGCGTAGTTGGTATTTAAACTGCTTTTTAATATGTTGCTAATTGCCTGCTAATAGTTACTAGTTGGGCTCATTTCTGAAGAGTGACCTCCTGTAAAACAACCCCCAAAGACTGCTGTGAAAGGGTCTATATTGTGTTTGATGGAAAAGGGCCTTCAGATTGTTTGAGCTTCACCTAGGGGAATTATTTTATTTTATTCATTTATTTTTTTTATATATTGATTATATATAACTCTTGTTCAGATACAATTAGTTTTTCATTGACTTTTTCATTAATAAATTACTCCCTAATCCCCCAAATTATTAAATCTACTTCAAGGTAGTGCTTAAAACACACCAGAGCCTGGCAGTAACTTTTAAAAGGCGCTAGTTTTTGATGTTTATTATCTGGCCGGGTTGCACTTCTGGATTTGCTCTGGATGTGGAACTCGGTGGCTATTGCCATGGTGGCGAGTTCTGTCGCAGCTGTCTTTACTATCGCATGTTATTCCCTTTCTTTTAAGCATACGTTTTTCCTTAATGAGGGAATGGTTAGACACCTCATAACATGCGACTAGCGTGTCTCGCTGCATAGACTGTAGACTGACCTTTAACCGTGCTAATGAGCCTGTTTTTCCATATTGAGAGTGAAACGTTTAGTATACGCTCTGTGGGCTGGCCTGAGCTGCCTCAGTGTCATTTTTGTTTCAAGTTAAAGAGGGAACACATGGTGCTCTACCAGAATACTAGTACTTTGAATTTGAACTTAATTAGCACAAAGAGCCATTCGTTTGTGATGTCAGGCCAAGAATACACTTGTGATGTCAGGCCCCCAAACAAGTTTTGTGCAAAGAGTAGTCACACCAGTGATTGCACTCATTGCATTGGCTTTTTTTAAAGCGTCAACAAGAACGCAATATGTTAGTGTGAGTGAAATGGGATATTCAATGAGAAAATGTAGGGTGCTACTTGGTTTTATTTATTAGATATTAATTGAATGTTGATAGGTCTATATAAGTGGTGGTTGTTGGCCTTAACTAATATAGCTTATGTGAGCTGATCAGAAAAGTTGTTTCAGGGGTAGACCAAGTTTTTACAATTTGATCACAAATTAAGATAACATATATATGTGTGTGTATTTATATGTATATCTTAATTTGTAATTTTTATATATATGTTAATGTGTAATGTGTAGTTATAGTTTTTGAAATAATTTAAGATTTTATGTTGACTTTAAACTTCTTTATGTTCCCCTTAAGCAAATCAGATGAGACCTTTTTCATAAGTATATCTTATACAGAAAGTCAGAAGGCATTTTCTGGAGCTTTGATACACGAGTCCATTGCCGTAGGTTTTTCTAGTGGCTTTACAGATATTTTAAGCTCTTTCATACTTTATTTCATAGTAAATCTTTAAATAACTTATGGTTATTCCGGCTTTGATGCTCCTAACGTGTCTCTTGATGCATGGAACTAATTTTGCATTTATTATGCATGTTATTTCGTTATTTTTATCTTCAAATGCAGTGTGGAACTAAACGGTTTCCTTCAATCTGAGTCGTTTACTTGATGGTCATTTTTTCCCCCTAAAAAATACATTAAAAATGTAATTAATACAGGCCTTGATTTGAGTAAATTTAGTTTCAATTTCTGAATTAAAAATTCTACTGACTTAATGTCAGAAATATCGAGGTGGTATAGCAGTAAAAAAAATAAGCAGTAAAGTAGTATAGTTTTTAATATTACTAATGATTTTATTTATTTATTACAATTTGGCAAGGATGGCATTTCTTCCAATTATTTATTTATATATAAGATTCTGATATTTTTCATGAAAAAATATTTCAGAGGAATTGTTCCACTGTTCATACTGTATCTATAGCAACAGTGATGTGGACATTTAGTGTTTGTATAATGTTGTTGCAGTTCATAAGGGCTGCGAACGAAAACTGAGTTTATCCTCTCATGGTTTATTCATCCGAGTATCTTCTTCAGACTTTAGTTTAGTCTCATTTGCCTTTTAGCTTGTTTTTCTAAAACTCAATCGCATCTCTGTCATCTATCATGCCGCTCTGCTAATAAATAAATCATCATCTATTGTTTATGTATTGTGTGTGTGTGTGTACATAAATAAACATGTACAGGTTTACAGCACAAGCTCACTTGGATAGCCACAGCACAATCAACTGGCTGCTCATTTAAGAGTGTTCACACTTGTAGTTTGGTTCTCTTGGTTCTTTTGGTTCGGACCAATAAAGAAAATAATACAGTCCTGGTTTACTTTGATGTCCACACTGTTATTTTTAACATTGAACCTAAAGATACAAAACAAACTGCAACAACTTAATTGACATCTAAAACTGCTGTGCGCTGGGCTAAACGCTCTCGTTGTACGTGTGCACATACGGCTTATGAAATGAGTAAAGGAGTCAAAACAACGGCAAGATTCCCTTCGTTACACACAAATGAAGATCTTGCTGCAAGAAAATTGCAGTTCCCTCACCACACAAACTGTAATGGACAACTTGGATACTTTGATAAGAAAAACCCAGTGTGCTTGAGTATTCTGTCCTTTTTAGGGGCACATCTTGTGACATCACATCCTGTTTTTGATTTGTTTAGATGTTTAGGTTACATTCATATTTCAGTCAAAGTGCGTTTAGAAGGAGACTCAGAACTCCTGAAAAGGAGGGTGTCGGGTCGCTTGTTTGGTGCACACCAGGGTTCGCTTGGCAAAGTTTACACTTTTTCCAAACAAACCACGCTACCACCCACAAACCGCACTAACAGAGCAATCTCACCAGAGTTCGTTTTAATCAAGGTTGAACATGCCACTTTCTGTGTGTGTGTGTGTGTAAAAGTCAGCCAGCACCACAGGGGATTTGTTGACTAGTCTGATTGATTGACAGTTCATGCCACCAAGAGGTCTCATGGAATGGACGGCCACGGGGGAATTTGTTTAACCCTGGGATTACACACGTTCAGGCCATAAAGGACCTCATATATATTCATTATGCTGACACCTCCGTCACATTGACATGGATTTGTGTTATTGCATGCGGCTGAGAAATGTTTCAATTATAATGGGCCGCTCTCTCTGAGCAGTAAATAGATGCATAACACAAAAAGATCATTTGAACAGCATTTCTACAATATAAGGGTGAGAGTGTGATTAATACAAATGGTGGTTGACATGACATGTCTGTATATAATATAATATAATACTTTATATATATCTACATGCATATACACACCTGTGTCCAGCTGTCTGTTTCACCTTTCTCCATTCACTCAAAAAAAAAAAAAAAAAAATATTTGTAATTACATTATAATTATAATCCATATAATATAATATCATAAGTTTAATCATATATTATTATAATATCAATTTTTTTATTTCGTGATGGCAATTGTTGCTCTCTCTATCTCTGTATCGATATTTATAGCGTCTGTTTTCTGTTAAACTCATTTTTACAAGTCAGGATACAGGATATGAAGTGGTTAATTTGTACATCATTTTAATCTTTCCTTGTTTAATACTTCTTTTTTTTTTTTTTTTTGTCTTTCTTTTGTTTTTTTTTTTTTTTTTTATAAATATCGTACTAATACCGTACTGTGTTATATTACTGTATTATACCAATACCATTTGATTTTGATGCACATACATTACTTTAGGTACAGTTTGTAAAGTTGTAAAAAAATGGCCTTTTTTCTCAGCAGCCAATGAAGAAGCATGAAGGAAGGGTGTCAGAAGGTCAGCTCATTCAGAAAAATGATCTTTTTCCAAGTCTTCCAGGTTATTAGCTCTGATAAAGTGTCAGTTTGATTGCTCTAATGATGCAGGATACTTTGGCTGCACTGCATGAACTTAATGGTAATATAGTGTGACGTTAAATAACATGGTATTTCACATGTGTCACCGTAGGATAAATCCTTCACGTCACGCTGTTTAGATTTTATATAAGATAAATTACTAACCGGAAAACAATATTTTTTTTTCATTGGCTCACTAATTTTTTAGTCGGTTGTCAGATTTATTTACCACCAGCACAGTTTTTCTGTATTGCTTGGAAATTTCCATCTCTGATGGAATTGCAATTTTTGCAATTTTACATTCCTGTGCATGTTTTGTGTTTTTTTTCCCTGCATGATACAGATATTAAAAAGAGAAAAAATAATATAATCCTCTGAGAAGTATGGATTATTCAGATTTAATTATATAGGACGGAAAATAATGCTAAAAAGTATTAATCTATACATTTGTGTTAAGCACAAATAATATTCAATGCATTTAATAACAGGCCTGGTTTCAGTATTAATATTTTATCAGTATATTCATTATTTCATTAGTTTACTTTTATGATATTTGTATGTATTCAAATAATTATTTATGGTGTATATCAGAATACAGAATATTTCTTCCTTAATATCTGTACATTTACATTTTTTTTTTTCCTTTTCGGATCGTCATGGTTTCAAACAGTTTTTTTTTTTTTTCTCCCCCTCCTGCTTTTGTTTTGATTCAGCTCTTTGAGGTTTTAGGCTCAGTTTCAGACACTTGAGTTGTCTTATTGTGGCCACCTGATACCTGACCTGGGGTCAGATAGTAACTTGGAGCCAGATGCCACTTACAAATCAGCATTGAACCCCCCCACCCCTTTCCAAAAACCTGCTGTGTAAAAAGGAGAGGACAAGTGGTGGCTCGCCCTGTCGCCCTGGAAACACTAATCATGTCTTCCAGCTTGATTGTGACTTGTCTCGGACTGTAGACGGGGAGCATCGATCTGGCATTCTGATTGGAGAATTACTTGTGGTCTGGTGATCTGGTGTATCTGGTATATCTGGTATGTTTTTGTGTGTGTGTGTGTGTGTGTGTGTGTGTGTGTGTGTGTGTGTGTGTCTGATTCAGTACAGCATTATTTTCTTTCCAACTGCTGCAAATACATAGATCTACAGACACCAGTGGGCCGGCCCTATATCGGAACAGGCATTTAGTTGTATCTAAATCTCTATTCCGGACTTGTGTACAAATTGCATTGCAGTTATTTCCCAAAATGTAATTTGTGTGGAAATGTTAAGTCTGTAAACAGGGCGTTAGCGCTGGACAGGGATGAAACACGCTGAAGAACGACAAAGAGGAGAGACAGCAAGCTCAATGTTCGAAATACAGGAAGAAAAATATAAGTATTGAATTGGGGTGGGGGTTTATATGAATGTATCTCTGAAGGGAACTGACTGTCTCAGGATTAAAGTAGTGTTTATAAGCACAGGACTGCTTTGCGTCCAGCAGGAACAAGTAAGCGCTTTTAAGCGCCATCTACTGTCAGAGAGTGAATTTGCATTGTCGTTCAGTCCGTCTGCTGTTTTTGTTTTGTGCAGGTGTCTTCTGTTATATAATTTCACAAAGCTAACATCAGATCATTCTGTTTTACTTTGAATCTTGAACCTAATTTAAAAAAAAACTGTTCGATGAATTATCATTAAAACAGTGGTTGCCTCTAATTTCAAATGGTTCCAGTTTAAGGCCAATTTGACCTGTTACAGAAAAAAATTAACAAATAAATTTGCTTAAACAAAGAAAAAAAATCATAGCAGATGAGTTTTTCTTTGGAGCAACTTGCTCATTTTATGTCATTTTCAATGATTTTGGCCATTGGGCATTTGTTGCTGAGCTCTTTTGGTGTGATTCTTGTTCCCTTGGTAACATTGACTCTTAAAGCAACAGTTCTCCCAAAAATGAAACTTCTGCCATCATTTATTCCAAAGCTGTATGAATTTCTTCTGCTGAACACAAAAGATGATCTTTTGAAGAATGTTGGAAACAAAAAAGTTGATGAGCCATTGAAAGTGATTCTAACAATACCGTATCTCTGAGCCATTGTAGTTGTGGTGTGGACTCTGCTATTTTATATTTATAACTATCTTTTTCTTCATCGTTACAATTATCAAAATTATTATACAAATTAAGATGTTTTTGATAATACGGGAGTTTAAAAAAAAAATTGTGAGAACCGTTCTGATGTAGAACCTGAAGCACTGGACTTATCTATACTATGTAAACAGCATAGGAGAATGACATGGAAGAGAAGAAATTGTTGAATAAAGTCGTTATTTTTGTTTTTGCACACAAAGTATTCTCATCGCTTCATAACATTAAGTTTGAACCACTGTCACGTGGACTATTTTAGCGATGCGTTTATTATTTTTCTGGACTTTAAATGTGGTAAGTACGTTGCTTTCTCTCGGGGATCAAAAATCTCTCGGGTTTCATCAAAAATATCTTGTGTTCTGAAAATGAACAACATAAAATGGAACAACATGAGGGTGAGTAATTCATAACAGAAATTTCATTTTTGGGTGAACTAACCCTTTAAAACAAAAGTTCATATCACACTGACTTGTGATTTTTACAGAAAGTAAATCCTCATCAAACAACCTCAAAGCTCATTGTAGGTCTATTTTGCAAGTTTATACATTAAACATCTGTTTCTCTGTAGAGAAAATGAATGGGTTTTTTACTTGAGGACTCGAGTGTTTCGCTCTCTGTAGTCCAATAATTCCACAGCTTGTTCCAAAATCTAAAAATTTAAGTAATCTAAATAATATATGTATTTGACTAACTTTTTATCCTGTTCTTTTATGTGATGCATGAAAAAGAGACTTAAGTAAAATGATAAATGATGGCAAATCAAGTGTATTTGGCTGTATAAAATGAGCCAAAAAAATTTGAGACCGTTACTTTCCTGCAGTTGTTGGAAGACAAACGGCTTAAAATATAAACGGATTCCACCCCTAAGGTTTCGCTCGTCTTACTCATTTACAAAATGTGATCAAGATGGCATGAACAATCATAAATCATGCATTCAGCTTTGATTAGGTTGGTGATGTATTTGGCCCTGAATGTACTTTTTCTGCCAGTGCTTAACAATAACATTCATCTTGATGTAACTCTATCCTCTGTTGCGTTTACATAGTGTAGCAAATTCTTGACCGTTGCATAGGCACACATCTCCTGCAGGCCTTTTCGCTCTGGTAAGGCAGTCGAGGTAATGCACGATGGGGAAATGAACAGTCTGGGTTCACACGGTATCTCCACACATCGTCTGCCTGTCTTCTTTCAAACCCCCACTGGTGCTCCTCAGAGCCAAACGTCCATTGTTTAGTACTAAAGAGGCACGCCGATGTTATTGATGGCCGTTCTAAGTAGCACAAGGAGGAGGAGGACTGCTTGGAATGAGAATCTAGGTCAGTCTGGCCAGCGTGATTCATTGATTCTGATGTGTGTCCATTTGATGGTTTCTCCCTCTGTATCTCTGTATTGTTAATTGCTGGGTGACTGATCGCCCTAAATCTTTCCTGCATCTCCGAGGCCGTCTGCCGAGTGAGTTTTTGCTTTGAACACCTGCCCTTGGGCGTGCTTTTAAGCAACGGAGGCCTCTGTCTTTTACCAGTGCATTGTGGGAAGGATGACTGGAGGAAAAAGCACAATAGACTGGAAGTGCGCAAACAATGAACCCCCAAGAATGTTGCTGAACTAAAACCAGGTCACTGTTTGGTTTCGGTATACCCTTTGTATATAATAATTGGGAACAATTATTACTATTATTATTGTTATTAAATCACATTTTAAAATGTATTCATGTAGAAAAGTTATTTTAGATTCTAATAATATTTCGCAATATTACTGTTTTTACTGCATTTTTAATCAAATTAATGCATGAGACTTCTTTCACAAACATTTTAAAAAATTGATTATTACAAGCTTTATTAGGAAAATGAATGAACGCACCTACTCCTGACCAAAGGAGGATATCCGGCCGTTGTGTGTCCGATCCAGCAGCAGCTGCACACTGAGAGCTCACAGAAGACGTAAAGGAAGTCCGGGTGAGCTTTTTAATGTCCTGCCAGTTTTGAACATTCACTACTTCCCCATTGGACAGTGCTGGAGATGTTTACCCTAATAAGCTGATGTCTTTCTGGTCCGTTTTATTAATGCTCTGATAATCATGAAGGAATTGGTTCGAGTCGGTCTTGCATCAGTGTTGAATCCCTGCGGTGTACTCCACAGTAAAGATAAGATGATGTCTTCACTTTTTCATTTCATGGAGAAAGGGGAATGCCTGATCAAAAAGGACTCGAAACCTTTTTTAGTTTTTGTCTGAAAACACGAGAGGGAGCAACCTTATTTTGTACCTCCTATTTTCAGCCTGCTTTCTATTGTTACAGTGTCGGTACTTTAAGTAAATGAACGTTCTCCATGTTTACTCGTGACAGCTCCCAGGCTTTTGTGAAAAGTACGGATTATACTTCTGAACTTTTGTATCCCTGCCCACGGACAGTCGGATCGACAGAGGGTTATTAACAGAACAGTTATCGCAAGTGTACGGTACAATTTTCACTGATAAACCTATACCAACTATTATGAATAGAAGCCTAAATTCAATCTGTTCATCATATAAAGCCAGCCTCTAAAGAAAATTCATATGGATTCGTTTCACAATCTCTTTATGAACTTTTTGAAGCATCATAGTGGCTTGTCAATAAAGGGATAGAAATCTCTCAGATTTCATTAAAAATCTCTTCATTTGTGTTCCCAAAATGAATGAAAGTCGTATACGGGTTTGGAACGACATGAAGGTGAGTAAATTAGTTTTTCTCTTCATTTTTGAGTGAATTAACCATTTATTTGTACAAAAAAACAACAAATAGATATATCAAATTTTTATAATTATTTATTTTTTGTTATTCTTAAGTATTTGATTATCTATTCTCAATTATCTTTAGAACGTGTTTGGCTCTAGCATCAGTGTTTCTTAAAATAGTTATAAAGGTATTTCATCTCAGCCGTGGATCAGTGTCCCTTTATCTCATGAGTTTGTTGATATCTGCATGTCTCTGGATTATTCATGAGAAATCGAATAACCTGACCAGGTTATTTTTGCCCTTCACCCTGAAATCGGACCCCAAGGAAACAAGATCATCTTTTTTTTTTTTCTTTTTTTTTTTGTGGGGTTGTGTTCACAAGGAAGCCAGAGAGATGTTTTAACCTCTAAAAACTGCTTACCAAACAGAACACCTTCTCTTTGCTTTCTTTCACCTAATCCCAGGATTCAAAATGTCCTTGCATCGTCACACATTTTGAGAATTTAGTACATTTGCCCTTTTTTTAGTATGTTTTACTATTATGCTGTTCTTTATTTAAAAAAAAAAAAAAAAAAAAAAAGAGTTATTTTTTTCTTAATGAGGAACATCAATAGTGAGAATTACAAAAAGGTGGAGAAGGGTGGAAAAGTGACTTGGCTGTTATGAAAATGGTGTCACATTGAAAATAAATATGACTGGTCGTACAATAAGCCTAATGTTCTTTATAAATATATATAATATTGATGCTTTTTTTTTTTTTTACTTGCAGTGTAATATGAATCTTGATGGGTTTTGTGAGATCCAAGTGTAGAACAGGAAACCATCCATGAAATCACTCCTGGGTGCTTCATAAAAATGAGAGTATGAATTTTATAATGTCAAATAGCAAGATAGTGGAGGTAGAGAAAGGGAAGGGGGTGAGACACAAGCTATCATATAACAAGACACTAAGACTCCTCAGCGGTCAATTAGTCTCAGAGGACAGGTGTAAGCATGCTTTTTAAAAGACGTTAGCACAAAAGAGCTTCCCAATGTCACATATGAATACATATGAAGGCAATAATAGAACATGGTGTGGAGGAGCTAATGGTCCATCTCATTCTGGTTTCTAATCTGTCTTTTCATCTTGACCGAGCCCCTCAAACGCTCTCAGTCTTACCCCCTCCATTTTCCACGAGCCTGATGATTCTACTGTTGCTATGCAACGTTCTGCTGTCGCTTAGTGAAGCATTAATTAGAGTGTTACATTTGAATACCGTCGTTATCGCCTCTCAGGATTGCCATGGCTGGCATATTTGCACTCAACTTTTAGATTCCACCAGCAGCATATTGAATCCTTCCTCCCCTTCTTTTTTCATTCTGTCCACATTACTGTGTGATTTTTGACTATATATATGGGTAGAAACTAATGTGCAAAAAAACATATATGGGTACAAAATGTGCAAAAAAACAAATAAATAAATGAAAAAAAAATGGATCATAGGGAATCATTTTTAATATTTGTAATATTTTAATTTATTTTTTAATTCATTTATATTTATTTATTTATTTATTGTTTTTGTACTGAGTTTGACCCTGCATGGCATCACCTATGAAAAGCAGCAATCGGCCAACTCTTTGATTTCCTCCTGATTTGTATTCTAAAGTTGTTGCCAGGATCCATCATTTCCCTGACAGCTAGAGTGGGAAGTGGGCTGCGTTCCCTCACGGTGGCTGAGAGAGACTAGACTAGAGTGCTGCCACATGCAGAATGGAATTTCAGGACCACTAACCTGACTGGGATTGCAGGAACAGAATGAGCCCGTCCTGCCCAATTACATTACAGCCTCCCCTCGTCCTGACTCATGCATCTCCACTACTTCCTGTCACCTAATGAGAGCGCTGCGGTTGCCGGCTCCGTAGGGTTGACAGTCCGATCAGAAAAGGATGTTTATACCCTTCTATGAACTGGAAACTAAGACTAACCTCTTGTTTGTGATCTAAAATCTTTTGGCTGGTTAATTGTGGCTAAGGATTGATGCATTTAACTCAGGATATCCAAAACTGAGCACAGGAAGCTGTGTCGTAGCAATGCCATAAATTTCCCTTCATTTCAGCAGCAACAGTGGCACAATTTATAACCACTGCCATTCTCAAGCCTAAAAACAGAGAGGAAGGTCTGCACAACATTATGTCATTAGCCATTTTGTAAATATAGTCTCGAGTAGTAATGCAAGCAGATCTGCAGTAGTGGAGGTAGTACATTTTTCACATAATTAACTAAACTAAACTGCAGTTTTCTTTTATTAATCAGACTTTGCTTTTAAGTGACTCGTACAGGATCCGAAAATAAGTTTTTGCCATACTTGGGGCTGAATTGAGAAAGTACAATGGCCATAAATGTGTTTACAAGCAATTAAACCAATATAAAGGGAGAAATATATTTATATGTGTATATGTACAGGGAGTGCAGAATTATTAGGCAAATGAGTATTTTGACCACATCATCCTCGTTATGCATGTTGTCTTACTCCAAGCTGTATAGGCTGGAAAGCCTACTACCAATTAAGCATATTAGGTGATGTGCATCTCTGTAATGAGAAGGGGTGTGGTCTAATGACATCAACACCCTATATCAGGTGTGCATAATTATTAGGCAACTTCCTTTCCTTTGGCAAAATGGGTCAAAAGAAGGACTTGGCAGGCTAAGAAAAGTCAAAAATAGTGAGATATATTGCAGAGGGATGCAGAAGCGTGGGATGCAGAAGCGAGGGATGCTTCTGAAGCGTGATCATCGAATAATCAAGCGTTTCATTCAAAATAGTCAACAGGGTCGCAAGAAGCGTGTGGAAAAACCAAGGTGCAAAACAACTGCCCGTGAACTGAGAAAAGTCAAGCGTGCAGCTGCCAAGATGCCACTTGCCACCAGTTTGGCCATATTTCAGAGCTGCAACATCACTGGAGTGCCCAAAAGCACAAGGTGTGCAATACTCAGAGACATGGCCAAGGTAAGAAAGGCAGAAAGTCGACCACCACTGAACAAGACACACAAGCTGAAACGTCAAGACTGGGCCAAGAAATATCTGAAGACTGATTTTTCTAAGGTTTTATGGACTGATGAAATGAGAGTGAGTCTTGATGGGCCAGATGGATGGGCCCGTGGCTGGATTGGTAAAGGGCAGAGAGCTCCAGTCCGACTCAGACGCCAGCAAGGTGGAGGTGGAGTACTGGTTTGGGCTGGTATCATCAAAGATGAGCTTGTGGGGCCTTTTCGGGTTGAGGATGGAGTCAAGCTCAACTCCCAGTCCTACTGCCAGTTTCTGGAAGACACCTTCTTCAAGCAGTGGTACAGGAAGAAGTCTACATCCTTCAAGAAAAACATGATTTTCATGCAGGACAATGCTCCATCACACGCGTCCAAGTACTCCACAGCGTGGCTGGCAAGAAAGGGTATAAAAGAAGAAAATCTAATGATATGGCCTCCTTGTTCACCTGATCTGAACCCCATTGAGAACCTGTGGTCCATCATCAAATGTGCGATTTACAAGGAGGGAAAACAGTACACCTCTCTGAACAGTGTCTGGGAGGCTGTGGTTGCTGCTGCACGCAATGTTGATGGTGAACAGATCAAAACACTGACAGAATCCATGGATGGCAGGCTTTTGAGTGTCCTTGCAAAGAAAGGTGGCTATATTGGTCACTGATTTGTTTTTGTTTGGTTTTTGAATGTCAGAAATGTATATTTGTGAATGTTGAGATGTTATATTGGTTTCACTGGTAAAAATAAATAATTGAAATGGGTATAAATTTGTTTTTGTTAAGGTGCCTAATAATTATGCACAGTAATAGTCACCTGCACACACAGATATCCCCCTAAAATAGCTAAAACTAAAAACTAAAACTTCCAAAAATATTCAGCTTTGTGAGTTTTTTGTGTTCATTGAGAACATGGTTGTTGTTCAATAATAAAATTAATCCTCAAAAATACAACTTGCCTAATAATTCTGCACTCCCTGTATATGTCTATAGGAAGGTCAGAAAGCTCTCGGATTTCAACAAAAATATCTTAATTTGTGTTCCGAAGGTGAACGAAGGTCTTACAGGTGTGGAGTGACATGAGGGTGAGTAATTAATGACAGAATTTTCATTTTTGGGTGAATTAACCCAGTAAGCCTTGTCTGTGAAACTATGGGTATATTTATTAGTCACATGACCTCCCTGTTTGCTTCCAGACAGACCAACAAGCTTTATAGTGCATGCGCTGAACTGTCAAAACTCACACAGAAACTTAAAGCCCCTCACATCAACAGTGAAAGGCGAGGAGACACTGGCCAATTATTTTGACTGTGTGAATCAAAGTAAGAAGTGAAGCAGGGAATTCTTTGAAAAGCAGCGAGAACAAACGGGCAGGGGCTCTTTTTGAAGATGTGTGGACTCTTTGATTTTAGGCTCTCCATTAAATCTGTTCAAGCCCTTGGCTGTGGAGACGACAGATACAGCTGCGATGCCTGATGCCCCCCACATCACCTCACATCACACCCATCCAACACCCCTGCTGGTTGACTGTTCTCTCTCTTTGTGGATTTCTGCTTGGGCGAAACTGGTTTGCAATTTGTTTGCAGTAAAGCTACATTTTCTGGTAATTATCACAGAGCAAAGTTGCCTGTTGCGCAAAGGTGGCGTATTATTGGTGAGATTAAATGGAGATATAACAGAGCTGCATTCAATCAGACATTTTGACTCCTTAGTCAGTTATTCACCATTAATTTGAGAGTACAGACTTTCTACAGATTCCCATAGTGGTCAGGGGTTTCTTAGTACTGTTGTGGTGGATGAATATATACAGTAACTATGCACTCAGCTGGTGAAACCTGGTCAACCATCATTTCACTCTGTATTTCTGCATGTTCAGTTGAATTGTCACTGTTGGTCGATTGATTTATTCATGTGTCTCCATGTATAGTGTGTTCACAACTCCATAGATGAACTATGATGACATACCAGCAGAATAATGCACACAGTTCTACTTGGTTTGAAACATGACACACCTGCATGGCTCAGGTGATGTCTTGACTATTTGTCTCGACTGCTTGTTTACCCTGAGAGTCCCAGCCTCAGACAATAGTATAATTGGCTTCTGCACAATTTCTGAGAATCAGAGAATACAGGTTTGTTTGGAAACAGAGTCACATTTACAAGATCTCAAGCTGCTACAATGAGCGCTTCTGAGAAAGAGCTAGTCGCCAGATTTGCCGAAAAACCCATTTCCTTTTAAATATATTTGTAAATAAAATGATGCAGGGAAGACGTCAAAACCCAGAAGACTAGTTTGCCACTGGTTCCCTTGATATTTTCCCTAGGTGGGTGTATAATTGAGGGTTTTCAATTTAGGAGTAAAATAAGGGTTGTTGTAAACAACTTGATATAAATATACAAATAAAACACTGTAGTTTTCCTTGACAAATTTCTTACAGACTCATAAATTGAAAAACACAATTATAAAACCCCTTAGGAAAATCTGCAGTGGAGAATTAGTCTTCTGCGTTTTGAGGCCATCCCTGCATCACTCTTTACTGGAGTTTGATGGGTATTTATTGCTTTATTACAATATTCATATAAATTCAAGTTTTATTATTATTATTATTTTTCAATCATAATCTTTTTAAACCATCAGAGAACAAAAAGGGCTAAAAGTAATCAGTTTTTAATGTTTGTATTATTATTATTTATTATTATCAAAAATAACAACAGCAATTAAACGCGATATATCGGCCACAATATCGGTATCGGCCGATATGTTCATTTTTAATGTTATCGTAATTTGGCTGATATATTAAAGTCGATAAATAATGAATTATTTCCTTTAGCTGAGACACTGCTTTGAATTGCTTGAAATGTGATTGAAAACAGAAGTTGGAAACACAATTAAGTGCAACATGTGCAGCGCACAGCTATCATATAGGCTGCATAAAATTTTATTGAAAACATTTGTAATTTTGTGTTTGCGATATACAAATGATGATGGGGACACTTTAGTTTTTGTAACCAGGCTCTCAAAAATTATATAAAAATTGGATTTATCAACCAATATATCAGTTATCGGCTTTCAAACAAAGAACTATCGGTTATCAATATCGGCCAAAATGTTCATATCTGTCCACCCTAAATAAATGTAATCAGAGTTTAGTGATATTTTATGATTTTATTATTTGTTTTGATTTTATAGGTACATTTCATGGCAAAAGACACTTTTTATGTGACAGTCAAGAAACCATTTCCTGTCTAAATAGACTATTTTGAATGTCATCCAGTCTTTATACTGATTGTCCAAAATTTATGTGGGTCTAATGCCCTGTAAAAGTTTCTATGACAGTAGATTAGGATCAGGAAGCATCAGTAGATGGAGTGTGTGTGTGTATATGTTTAGAGAAGTTTGTTTGAGGGCCTTTTTCTCTTTTTAAGCCCAAGTTTCTGCAAACACTTTAGAGCGGCTGTGTCGTATTTGGAAAGGAAGTGATACGGACAAAGGGAAGGCGCTGTGTGTTTGCGTAGCTCTTTGTGTGTTCACGTGTGTGCAGGGGGTTAACTGCGTTTCCTCCCTCGCTGTGTGTGTCTTGAGGTTTTCTCACAAGGAAAGAAAAATCTCAGGACAAACTGACCGGATTGTCTCGCTCTGTAAGTCTTTACTCTTTAGGTGTTTTCATTAAGGAACGAATAACACACAAATTTCACCACTGAAATGTCCTCTGACCCCAGTGTGTTTTTGTATATGCTGTACATGGGATTGTTCTGCATGCATTCATATTCTTACCTATCTTGCATTCTTTGTTCTTCTGTATGTGTGTGAGAATGATTTGTTTCCTTGCACACGACCCAAACCTCGTAGTCACGAGACTGCACCCTGATAACCCCCCCCCCCTTTCCCGGCACGCTCACTGTTCATTAGTTTTGTAGAGAAGCAGAAAACAGTGTGCGATTCCTGTAACACTGCGCTGTGGGAGGCATTAGTCAAAGGGAGAGACTATATGAAATATATAAAGCTCTGCGGCTCTTGGCTCTTATTCATTCACGCTCCTGTTGAAACCATCAACCTCGAAACGGTGGCTCAGGCCAGTGAGTTTTATATGCCCACAGTAGCTCTCCAGTAACTGTGACATTTGGAAAAGTCATGTTCAGGCCTTGAGAAGAGATACTTGACATAAACGCACTGATTGTGTTTGGTGTTTATTGTAAATGGTTTTATTTATTTATTTTCTAAAAAAAAACCCATTTTATTTATAATTTTTTTTATTTTAAATGGTTTGATATTTTTAAATATGTTGTATATTTTAAAATATAATTTTTATTTATTTGCTTAGTTTATATAATTAAAAAAAATTGTAATAAAGTAATTATAGATATTTACTGTTATATTTTAAAGCCAGAATTTCCAACATTTTAATATAGAGTGAAAATTCCAAATGGTCTGATTTGTATTGATCATTTATTAACAGCAATCACACATAACGGAGTTAAAATTTGAAGCAAACACAAATCTATTACACATCATAGCATCATTATACGCCACCGTGATATTATGTATCACATTATTTAAATGTTCATATTTGCATTAATGTTATGCTAAGAATGGATCAGTAATTTTATATGAGTGATGAAAATTGATCTTTTTATGAAACCTAAATGTAAACAATTGTGTTTGGTGCCACTAATGGAGAAACAGCTGACCGCTACTGCTATCTGGAACTATTATAATACAGTTAAATCGAAGAGAGCAAGCACAGTTTCCGTTAGCATTTTAGATTATTACTAGCAATTTGTTGCTCGCTACTGAAAGGAGCTTAGCACACCCACCTCCCACTCCATGAATTGTAGCAGAAGTATTTTCAGCAACCTACTGAGAGCAGTAAGAAAATGGCTGTCATTTACAAGCCGCGGCTCCCAGCCAGACTTCTATGTCTGCAACTTACATGACATCCCTCCTGCTGTGGCCCATCAGTCCGGAAGATTCCATCATCATGATGGAGGCTGATAACTTGTGGCAGGATACCTTTAGACAGCCTGTGTTCAACAGTGAATTAAGGAAGCCAGTATATTCCTGCCTCAGGCTGCTTTGATTCTGATAACACACGGGCTGTTTCTTAACTGATTGTGGAGTTAAGAAAGTCTTCAGTTTGATGAGGAAGATTTTGTAGCTGATAGGGCATGTAAATCTATTTTCATGCCATAAGCCTTTGCAGGTGTGTGAGATTTTGAACAGCCTATCTGATTGCTAATGGCTTATTTGTTCATAGTGAAACTTCAGGCGTTTCAGAAACGTATGATGTGCAATCCTTGGTCGGTATGGTACAGTATATGCATATATCACTTACAAAACAAGCACCTGAGACGGCACCAGTACCTTTGGTTGACAAATGATATATGTCTGTTGTTATAGATTAAAAATTCACATATATAAGGTGTGTATACTGTAATTTAGATGCTGTGGTTTGACTGTTCACGGTTTATTTTTTTCACAATTTTAATCACCAGTTTTGTGCTGTTCGCATAATGTGCAGTCATACAAATTGTATTGTTGTTAGTAGTGTTGTTGTTGTTGTATAAATAATTTTTCATTAACTAAACATCACATTCTAATTATCATTTATAATAATAAAAAAAATACTTTTTATATTTTGCTGCTGTCACCATTTTTCATAGTGAATAATTACCATTTTCACATACCACGATATTTAGAAATAAATCAGTTACTATAATAGTGATACCATGTCCGAAATAGTATGGTCGTACCATAGAGCTTTTCATTGTGTGGACATGAATTAGGAATTTATTAGTGTGTATGTGTGCGACTGTAACCCTGGTATGAACTCTTTCCCCTGAGGGGCTTTTTTTTTTTTCCACCCAATTTTTTTTTATATAAATCTTTTTTAGTTTGTCTGTCCCACTCTGCACTGTTACCCCTCTTTGTACTAGTAATCCAGTTGGACAGTCTCACTCAGGCCCCCCTCAGCTCGGCAGGATTAACAGCGGACACACACACGACAAAGCCGAACATTTGGCTCGCCAGGACTGTGTCCGATTTCTGGCCCTCTTTTGGAGTGTGTCATTTGTCTCACTGCTATTGTTTAGCTCTCAGACAAATATCAAGGAGATAAAGCAAATAACAGCTAAATCATCTCTTCTCTCCTAAAAGCACTTACAGTCTCCGTCAACAAACACCTCAGAAACACAGACAGCTCTCTAGGTGAAAATTAAACCTTTGTTGTTCATACCAAGGACAATAACTAATGATATAGTTTTACAAACCATTCAGAGTAGTGGTCGACCGATGTGTTTTTCAGGACTGATACTGTTTATTACAGATCAAGTAGAGCAATAACTGATAGTTTGAAGCGATGCATATATATATATTAATTTTCATTTTTACACCAGACATGGATATGAATAACAAAGGCTCTGACAAAAGCTTTCTTTAAATGCTTTTAAACATATCTTTAGTTCTGTGTTAATAATAACATTGATACTACTAATAATAATAACATTAAAAGTGCATGAAGCACCCAGCAGCAAACAATCAACAAATGAGTTCCGACAGAGGTGGTTGCATCAGTGCCAATTGCGCATTTCAAAATTCAATTATTTTATCAGCAAATTGGTTTTGAAAATGACTGATATCGATAACCATAAAATTGCTTATATCGAAGCCAATAAATGGTCAGGCCGATAATCGGTCGACCCCTAATTCAGAATTTAAGTAGCAGAGTCCACACCACAACTATAGCAATAAACGCGCAGAGGAACAATATAGCTGGAATCATGATCACAACATTTTTCCATCTGATGAACAATAAAAACACTGACAGCCAATCAGAATCCATCCTGCTTTAAAGAGCTCAAGCATTTAAAGCAGTACATGACAAACCTACAGCGCTTATAATAAACAGAAAGAGTCTGTGGGAGTAACATAGTTATCGTCTAACGAGCCTTAAAGCCAATCCTAACGCCTCAAACTGAAGACTAGCTCCAAACTAATTCTGTTTAAATTAATCTAGTATGAAACCCTAAAAAATCCCAAGTTTCTTCCCATTTTTGCTGTTTTAGTTGGTTCGGCGGTCTGTGTTATCATGCTTTGTCAACGATAAGATTCTTTTTAAAATGCCAATAAAAAATACTGCAGACTTTCTTCAGGTTGTCACCTTATTAAAATTAAGCTAAACAAACAAATGTTTATCTCTTAAGTGAGCACAAGCAGTTTAAAGCTTACAGGCTTCCGTACGTCGATCGCCCGCATCATCTTCTGGGATTTCTAACCGTTCAATTCTCTGAAGTCTGCATTCGATGCATTCTCGATATCAAGAACACATCCGGGCACTTTCATGCGTCTTCTGTACTTGTGTGCTTGAGTACTGGAGTTGAACTTCGACAGTTGATGATGGCGTAGAGCGAGAACACAAAGACTCAGGATAGCTGAAGAGCGTAACTGATCAAGATTTGAGAGCTGCTGTGGAAGGCAACATTTCCAGTATTGGTAGCTGTCCTCAGACTTCAGCATTATTAAAAAAGATTGATAGATCCTTCTACTGCTCCATTACAGATGCCATTTTTCACCTTCCCAACTTTCAATCCAAGTCTCTCATTAGTTTGTGTCAGCTTTTCTAGACATCAGGACCTCATTAAAGCGTATGTCTAAGTATGAGAGACTGCTTTGGGGAATAGCGTTGGTCTCGTCACTCTCATGCTTAGGCACGGTTCACTCGGCAAACAGCAGCAAACCTCGCTACACTGAGTTACGTCCTCTCTGTTCTTCATCAGCTGACAGAAGCACAGCCTCAGGATAAGGTCATCCTGTTCTTCCTCTCTCATCTTTACTTGGAAACTGTTGCACGTCCCTTTTTTGCTCTCGGCCCATATTGTCTTGACTTTTTTTTTTCTACCTTACATGTCTGCACCATTGTAAACAAATTTAACATTTGTGTTTAAAATAAATAAAAAAATCACTGGAATTGGTGAAACTGAAACTTCAGTATAAAGAAGCTCCTATTTTGTTATAAAATGGTCATAATAGCACAAACTTATTTTCAACACTCCATGATTTGGGAAATATTACTTCAGATCTTGCAGACCATTTAGGATTGATAGCAGTGCTCAAACTGACTCATTTGGTCTCCAAACTTGAAGGGTTCTCATCTGATGCCCTTTATACACCCCTCAAGCACATTATGTAATAAATAAATCTACATTTAACCGTGAGCGCGCTCATTTGAGAGTGCTCAGTTGGTCTAGAGGTAGTATTGTTGATTTGGTTGCACTTTCTTTTGACTTGATTAGCTTGACCTCAGTTGTACAGCAGTGTTAACATTTAACATTTCGTCCCTCCTTCACATTTGGCTTCTAGCAGGTGAAGAGCTACTAGTTCTTGCCTACTCTTTGTTACTCTGCTACACTTTTTGTTTCCTGCCAAATACTACCCCAGCACGTTAGTAGTAAACATGGCTCAGCAAATGGGTTCATCGAGTGCTAGAAAAGAAGGATATCTGCCTGTCGATGCTGATTTGAAATGCATGTGTGCACATGCACACAATCCCCCCCAACTAGGACATGTGTTTCTCATTTGTGTGACCTCAGCCAAGATCACTTCTGAAGGTGTGGAGGCCCAGATTAATACTGTAAAACTCTGCCAAGAAGAAACCGAGTACATGGTATACATGAGTAAAGGGGATTCAAAGTTCACTTGTCTGCCTGTCTGTCTGTCTCTCTCTATTTGTTCATCTATTCTATCATGTATGTATCTATCTGTCCCTTTATGTAGATATGTATCTATCTATCTGTCTGTCTGTTTCTCTGTCTGTCTGTTCCTCTGTTTATCTATCCTTCTATCATGTATGCATCTATCCATTTGTCCATCTGTCCTGCTGTCTGTCCCTCTATCATATATATCTCTCTCTTGAGAGATATATGCTCTCTATGCATGTATGTATGTATCTGTCTATCTATCTATCTGAGATTAGGAATGCAGAATCCCTCAGTATTTTTAAATCATCCCTCAAAACATATTATTTTAGGATAGCTTATGTGATTCATTTGATTACTTTCTTAGTTATTATACTGGCTTTTGATTTTGATTTCACTGTTATGTGTATCTTTTAATTTCATTTCGTTATGTTAAGTGCTTTGAGATGCTACTTTTAAAGGCGCTATATAAAATAAAGTTTATTATTATTCTGTCTATCTGTCTGTCTATCTAACTGTATAGCTGTCTTTCTGTTTACCATTCTGTCATTCTACCTGTCTCTCTATCGGACTATCTTTATGTCTGTCTGTCAGCAATATAAGTGTTTTACTGTGGAATCTGCAGACATGACACTAAAGCATTTCTCTAAACTTTTCTGAGCTATTTTTTTGCAATTATTTAACCACTTAACCAGCCTGTCTTAAGGTTTTTTTTTTTTTTTTTTAATTTGCTAATGTTTGACAACCTTGTTTTTAAAAAAAAAAAAAAAATTCTTAAATAGTATATGTATTGTTTTAGAAAATCAAACTACTGCTTACACTATCTTACATACATGTGAATTCAGCTGCACAAAGACCCATCAAAGTAATTTCATCCAATTACACAAAGTGTGTCTCCATCTTGTGCTCTTTTACACATATAAACACACACACTTTGCTCATACATGAAGCAGTAATTAGCAGCATCGGGGTGTGATCCCTCTGCAATGTGGGTGTTGAGTGAGACCTAAAATAATCCAGTGAAGAATGACGAATCCCACGAATGAAACTCATTATCAGCTGCAGTGTTCCAGCAGGCTGAAGGCTCTGTACCTGAAACATATAATCACAGGCTTCCAAAAATCCCCTCAATAACTCTTTGTCTAGACTTCAGAGCCGATATGTGACGAACATCTCCAGTTGAGCTGCATTTTCAAAGAGATCACACGTTTTGAGAATGAGTGTTGATAAGCGTATAGCTAGAAAGTGATTCTGGGTGGTGTTACGAATCTTTTTTATAGGTTAACATTGTGCCAACTGTTTTGCTCCTCAAAGTTTGTGCAGCATCTTTTTTATTAGTAGTAGAAATAGTCTACTAAAATGGCATATTTCATTTTTTTTAATTGTTATTATTAGTTCTATTTATTTATACAGGGCAGGTACATGGTGTTTTCATTAGTTCATTCAGGTTTTTGTGCTTATGTTTCTCACAGTGCTGTGTTTTTTCTCTCTGCAGATTTCTCTTTAGCCCGGTACAGAACTGCACAGTCATGTTCAGGAACAGTCTGAAGATGCTGCTTGGCGGCAAATCCAACCGCAAGAATCGAAACAGTGGTAGGTTGAGTTAGTTGTCTTTTTAAAACCGAAAGCTTCCGTACAACCGGACCCCAGTATGTGCCTTTAGTGTCATGCCAAGCAGAAGTGTAGAAGTTTGTATACAGGATGTGTTCATTTAAATCATTAAATCATTTAAAATGCAGATCAATAAAACAAAACCTTTGCAAATATTATAATTACTAACTACGCTTGTGTGGGAAATGTGCTTTGCAAATAAACAAATCCAAATATATGCACTTTGTGCATGCCTTTCTTAACCGTAATTGCATTATACGAGTCATTTCAGTTGCACATTTCAAATTATGTTCCACAAAATACAGTATTTGGCTGTTGCTCGTTTCTCACTTTGTTCATGTTTTTTCTAAACGTCTCACATCATGGATTGTCGTTATATTTTTAAGGTGGTATGTCAAGTTAAAAGTAGTTCAACTTTTGTCATTGTCAACATGTAGTCAACCATAGAAAAAGTGGCACAGCTTACCCCACTCTCATCTACAATGTCTGATGAGGCGCCTATTAAACTGTCTGTTTCTCCTGAACTGCAAACATAATTTAAGATCTACTACAAACTGCTTTTATTGAAGAGCTTAGGGAGAAGCTAACAAGCTACAGGCTAACTCAAGATCTCTGTCTATCTTTTTTGAGTATGGGAATGATGCGTTTCTGTATTCGTGTGTGTATTTTAGCTCTCCGAGAGATTTCAGCCTTGTGTTGAGGAGATTACAATAGTCAAAAGCAACTGTTGGACTGAAAGTAGGTTTCCGCAAGTGAACAGAGCCAGATGAAATTCAAATGGTGATGAATGGTGTTGCTAAATGAATGAGCACACACTTACAGACCACTGCTGCATATTTGCCGGTGTAGCAGAGTTTTAAAAGAATGTGTGTATCACCCCATTCCCCCCCCCCCCCCCCATCCAGTCTTGTTTTGCACCCGAGAACTTATTTCAGCGCTCATGTTAACAGGTTACAGCATTCACACTGGCAGTCTAAGCAGTGCGGTGCTCTATCTTAAATATAACCGCTAGTTTGGGGTCTGTAAGATTTAAAAAGAAAGAAGAAAAAAACAAAACTTTTTTTATTCAGCAACAATGCATTCAATTGATTTGAAAATGACTGTTAAGACTTTCAGATTTGCCATCATAAATTATATTCAGAAATATTACAGTAGTATTTTATTTTGTAATCATTTTTCACAATTACTGTTTTTGCCCCTTTTTTTACTATATAAATGTAGCCTTGCTTAGCAGAAGAGACTTCTCACAAAAACCTCTTGCCAACAAACAAAATATCTTACTAACCTCAATTTTCTTTAGCAGTAGTCAACATTCTCTTAAAATAGGTCTTAATATTTTATACAGTGTTATTTCTCAAGCAAATATCTCTTGTTTGAAAGATTCATGATTATTTTAACTGGGAAATAAAACTAAAATGCTAGTTAAAGCAATATATCTGTACACGTAGGGGTTTTGGATTCATTCTATGTGAATTAATTACCATTAAATCCCATTTGGGCAGCCCCTGATAAACATATTGTAACTTATAGACATTAATAAAATCAGCACTTAATGTAGTAACCCAGAAATCACTTCTGATACTCAGATGAAACCGTGTCAGTGTGAAATCGGGAGAACCTATTGCAGTCACTCTACCACTTCTCTCGCTTGCTACTTGCACGTGTTGTGTGAAACAGGCCTAAGAGCTCAGATTTGCCAGAGGGAGACTGCACTTGTTGAGAAATTTCAGAGTAGAGCTGGGCAACACAGTTGTGCTGTGTGTGATGGATTAGGAGGGTGTGTTTGTTTGTCTGTATGCTTTCCTGTGTGCTATATCTGCTGTTTGATTTTCACTGAAGTCTGTCTCTGCGACTGCAAAGACGTTCATGACAGCAAACCTTTGTTTACCACACACACAAAACATGTATACATCCACTCGAACACACCTCGTATCTCAGGTCTGTCTGAATCTCCCATAAAGGTTTAGTCAAACAAGTGGCAAGACTGACTCACCCAACAGACCAGCTATTCACCTCTGTGAGATGTGTATCAAAGGAACCTCACACTTCCCAGAAAGACCTCCTGTCTTCAATCCGTGTCCTCAGACTGTGGTTGAAATTCATGCTATTTTGCTGACTTCTTGAGTCATTTTCACTTCAGGGACTCCAGCGCCCCTATGAGCTTGAAGGGGCCAATTTAGTTTCACTCCAGTACACTTTAGGGTGTCATTACTGTCACAGGTTTAGCTAAATGTAAAGTGAATGACAGTAGTACATAGTATTAGAAACTATAGATGCTGTATTTAGGGCCAAATTATATTTAAGTTAAAAGTCTTTGTGAGAGAAAGTCTAAATGAGAGAGTAAGCAGCAGTATGGAAGATAGAGAATAAAGTGGTGGTTCTAAGACATTCAGACCAAAAATACTGTAAATATTATTGAAAACACTAACACTACACTGAGCTTTTTGTGTTGTTAGATGGTCTGAATAGAATTACTGTGATTCATTTTAGTTTAACTGTTCATTCAAATGGTTTTCAGTCAACTGATTCACTAAAACATTTCATAGAACCATTTGAACCGGGACCCTTGTGCCATTTTACTACTTTGTTGTAGTCAAATTAGTTATTCACCTATTTTATATACATTATTGTATATAGTATAGAAATGTGTTTGCTGTAAGGGGTGCAAGTGGATAAAAACGAAAGTAGGCAGCGATCTCGCATTTTTGTTGTACAGAAAAGTCATTGCTTCATTTTGTCCTTGATGTTATAAGTTATTGTATTATCTTCATTTGAAATCATTTTTAAATGTTTTGCAGTTCAGTCGAATCACTAAAATCAGCTGCTGAGGCTCTTGTTCAATGTAAAAATACATGCAGTACCTCAGTCGCAGCTGAAAAGTGCCATTCTGATATGTGATTGCCCAAAAGAAATGAAATCAGTCACGTTCAGGTTTGGAAAACATAACTGTTATTATTCTAACGCCTGGCAGGCAGATGTTATTCGTCTATGTGTCAGCAAATCAAACCACTGACAAAACTGTCAACTTCGCTTTGTTTCTCTTAGTAGGATGAAAATAACCTGTTATTTAAAAGGTGATTAAATTATAACTAGAAGGCAATCAAATAACTCTCCCTTTACAATCACTGGAGCTGTCAATCAAACAGCCTGAGTTTATCAGTGACTGAGAATCTCTTAGTTACATCACATTTGCGCTGTTAGTAATGAAGGCATTCGTTAGTGCGCAGAAATTGAGTTGCAGCGACGATATCACTGCTGTCATGCGCTCAACAACATGTCTGTGATTGGCTCCAATGTTCATCACTGCAACCTTGCATTCCACAATCTAAATATGATGCCATAGATCTAAATGTAATCAACACTTTTCAAGATTAATTAACCTTAATAGCTGTAATAGTAAAAATGTGCCAAAAGTTTTTGAGAGAGTAGTACTTGGCCATTTTAGTGGCAAAGATGTTAGCCAATCACAGCATTGGGCATTTACACTGAAGTCTCACAGCAGACACGCCCCTTAAAACAGAGGGTTCAAATAAGAGGGCTAAAATCAGGGTAGGAAAAACGGCTTTTATTTCTAAATTGACAATTTTTCATGTGAAAAGCATACTAACATTATAAGTGCACCTCAGTAAACTTTATAAAACAAAACGATGCAGTTCATGACCCCTTTTAAAATCAGCTGCTGTGGCTCTTGTGTTCAAAGTAAAAATACGTACAATACCTCAGACCAGAGTGGCAGCTGAAAAGTGCCATTCTCATAAGTGATTACCCGAAAGAATTGAACCGGGTGCCTTAGACTTGGGATTTGGATATGGTCCAAGACAAGTTGTTCCCTTTAAATTCATTATGCGCTTAGACACCAAGTCTCAATCAATGCAGAAGATGTGTCCTGTTGTTGTGAGGCCTGTGGGTTTGTCTGTTTTGTATTACAGCTGTATTGTTGTACTTGTCTTTGATCTCGACTGGAGGATTTCCACAAGGTTTTGTCATACAGTAATAACTCTCTTCACTCGGCAAGTCTCTTCGTATCCTGCAGTGCTACATATGTGGAGTGCCTATGTAGTCACTGGTGTCTTTTTTTTTTTCCTTCCATTCCTTCCTGCCTTTTTTTCTGTTAGTATTCAGCTAGATGCAAATGCAGCTCTCTTGGCTGAATATGTTTGCCATAAATTAGATCTGCACAGCCAGCAACTTAGAGAGCACAGCAGAGGAACTGAGCTCCACAGTGGAGGAAAAAAAAACACATGTCGCGGGGCGATTGATGGTTAGCCTCTAGACCCCTCAAACATCGTGAGCAGAATCCTAACAGTCTCAAACAGCTGCCAGCAGCACTGACCCATGAGCCCTGTGCGGTTTGAATATGATGCAAGCCTGTTTAAGAACCTCAGGCGATATTTTTCTACCTCTAGCATGTTATTGTGCTGGCTCATTTTGACAGACATGGTTGTGGTTGATTTGATTAGTGTAATTATTTATATAGAGAGAAGTTTATACAAATACGGGCTTGATGAATGCTGATATTGGAATATTTGGATAATGTATGGTGAAAGTGATATATTTCTATTTAAATTGGACAAATTTGGTTCAGGATTGATGCCAAAAACCAATGTAAGCTATAGAAGTTACAATTTAGGGTAACACAGCACATTGTTTCCTTAGCCTGCCTGCTTTTCAAAACACGTCAAACCATCTATATTCTTTTACCTTTTTTTTTGTTTGATCCAACTTAAGACCAGGATTGTGTGGAATTCAAAACTGAATTGAGAGTGCATTTTGCTTGGTAGCAAACAGAATGTAGAAACTGAATCCAAGGAAGTTTAATTGGAATTTAAATAATGAAAATTTAAAGAACTTTTAACTAGAACAGCAAGACAAACTTTGTTTGTTTTGAAAAAGATGAAGATATAGATAATTGAATTGCAATTCCTTAAATTCATCAAATAATTTAAATTTGTGTGGTGTAGCCAACTCATTACTTGAAAGGAAGCCAATTCTTGAATGCTGCACATTTTGCACAACCCTGATTGGGACAGTATTGCTCTGCTGATGGAAATGAATGTCGCTGAGGGTCTCAGAGCCTGCTGCATGAAGCCCAACTCCACCTGGTATTTGCAGGCTTTTCACTAGGCTGTGTTTAGGAAATCCAGTCAGGTTTAGCAAACCAGTTAACATACTTTATAGAATGGAGCCCCAAAGCTGTTGACTTTTTGTAGCTGTTGGATTTCAAAGTTTAAGGCTTCAGAGTCTTCTCTATATATGCTAATAATGTAAAAATATCCCATTACCCCTTTATTTTGGTCAAATTCCCTCTCATTATCTTTTTCCACCACCTTGCTGAAGCACTGTACCTCTACTCCAATGTCACTGTCATTTGTTGCTGACAGAAACTGGCCTTCTGCCCAACCCTCGATGAACTGCATGCCAGATGGAGTCTGTTAATGTGAAGGACTTGTAGGACCATTTCATACTCCAGTCCTCCCCCTGAAAGAACAGAACAGTGTTGAATCCGGCAGTTTGAATGAAATTAGAACATTATAGTTGGTGATTCTCGAGCATTAAGGCTTGTTCACATAAAGAACGATAACTATAAAGGTAAAAATAACTGTATTAGCTTCCACATCAACATTTGATAGTGTTTCGTTTATTATAAGCACACGCTTCCGTTATGTCTCATGTTGCTTTACATGCTTGGATACTAATTGGCCAACGTTTTTATTGTCCGTCAGCTTGGAAAAAAAAAAAAAAAGAAACGTTCTGAAAGTCATATCAACGATGTTACCCTCAAAACCAGTGAACCCTTCATATCATTAGACTGGTGCTCCAAAGAAAGAGGATTTTAGATTCTCTCACATTGTGAATCTTGCATGTCTTCATTTGTTGTGTTTTGGATTGTTGGGATTTGAAAGGAACAAAGCAGTTCGTGGGTAGATGTGCTGGTGAACTCTTCAACATGCTTCCAGTCTGGTAAGCAACAGACTGCAGCTCTTAAAGGGATAAATGAAAATTCTTTCATTGAATTGTTCCAAACCAGTATGAATTTCTTTGTTCTGCTGAACACAAAGGAAGATATTTGGAAGAATGTCAGTAACCAAACAGATCTTGCCACCCATTTTTCTACCGTCTGATTAAGATTAATCAGCTCCTAATGGTCTCCTAATAATCCAATTGCATTGTTATATTCTGCCAGATACATGAAGCACATGGCTCTACTGGAATAGTCCAGAATGGACCTTCAGGAATGTTCCTGCACTGTCAGATTTGACTATACTTTACTTTGGCTACCCATTTGTTGGACCGCTCATAAAGAAGTCAATCATTCTCATCTGGGTTTTGCTTGGAGGGTCATGGAGAGCTTCCCATCCTTCAATAATTCCAGACTCTCCAGAACCTGTTCTCATCATTGTGTACATCCATTTTTTTCCCCATCCTTATTTTATTTTAGGGAGTCTCCCACAGATAAGATTGCTTTTCGGACCAATCTTCAAGGGAGTTCTTTGGGGGGTGATGGGCCTCTTTGACATTCTTATCTCATGCTCTGTTTTACACCCTTGAATTTGGAGCACATGTTTGGGCTAGAGATTACTACTTAGAGCCAGAAAAATCAAGCTAAATATGCAGTGGTGGTATGTTTCAGTTGCATCAACTTTCATTATAAAATCATTTCAGTGTCTTTTTAACTTTATTGACTCTTTGTTGGATCAAGATAAACTTAAATCTTTAAATTAAAGGACAAACAGACTTCAACGTAAAATCATTGTGCATATTTGAATGATTTGTTGTGTCGTGTCTGTGCACCTGTATGTACATGTTTGCTTGCTATACGTTCATGTGTGTATGTATGTCTGTTAGCACTTTGTGTGCATGTATGAATGGTTTTCACTGTAATTACTGGAATAGCTGGTTAGATGGGGGTGTATATACTTTTCGTCATGTAATTTATGTTGACAGTCTGACTAGAAGGTATAATGTTTTCTTTCACTCGCTCACACACACAAACACACACACACACCATTAACTTGTGGTGTTTTTATGCAGCTAATTATGAACACTATAGACTAACCCAGTGCTTTGCCAATAATGAGTGCAATGAGTGTACAACCGATGTACATGAGATACATCGAGATAAATAAGAATGCCTATAATCCACTGTGAAAGTCGCGTGCCGAATGAATCCCCACATCTGACCAGAAGATGGTGCCTGCAGCTGAATTATCCAGCCATCAATTTTCCAAACTCCTGGTCCAATGTGGCTACAGCATAATATCTTACAGGTATAATTCCGTTTTAGTTGATTTTTAAATTGTTTAATTTAGGTTTATACATAGTTTCCTTGACAGAAATCTTTTCATCTTACTACTGGAGCTACCAGTTTGCTAAGTTTCAGGTAATTATTAAACCGCAAGCACAAACTATGCAAAAGCAGCAACCCCTCCGGCACACTCAAGTGTCCAAATTCACTCACTCCTTTTCATTCACTCCCTCAACTGAACTGTATTAGTGGACTAATATAGTGTATAGGGAGCGATTTCGGACACAGCTCTGGAATCATTACCAACTGGTAATTTGAATCAGGTGTGTTTAAGTGTTTATGGTTTTGTCTGATTCAACTATAAGCTCCAGCTCAAAGTATAGCTAAGTATGCACTCATACATGCTTTACACACACTGTAGTTAAGCACTTTGTCCTTATCAGTGGTGCAGTGACTGCAACACTTCTGTCCACTCAGAGGAACTTGAACATTACACGGAATAAATACCTCAGCAGTGTTAGCTGAATCTATTCTCTGGGCCTTTGAAGAGGTTTTATAATCCACCTCTCAAGTTTAAACATACAATGGACTTTTGACAGCTGTTTGTGTGTAATGTAATGTCATATTATATTATTATATTATTATATATTATATGTTGCTGTTCAGACTCTGAACAGGACAAGTTAAAAGATTTGATGCAGATATTCCAATAAATCAGAATTTTGCTGTCTATCTGAACAAAGCCATTGTGTTCTTTACATGAATGTGAAAAAAGAGTGTAGAGACTTTCTTCAGCACAACGGGTAGAACACACAAGAGAGGTTAAGATAATCTGAACAGAGAGGAAAAAGTTTGAGAGATACAGCTGAATAGAGTGGGAGAAAAAGAGAAAAGAGGAGGAGGAGGGTGCGTCTGTCCGCCTCGCTGATGAGTGAACACTTGTGTGTGTGTGTGTATCGGGGGGGGGGGGGGTGTATGATCTTGGCGCATGCGCCGGTACCTGGCAGTCGCCCTCAAGACTGCAGATAACTCTCTCTCCTCTCAGCATCACTCGTCTAAGCATTTTTCCTGTCTTTTTTCATTCTCTTTTTTCTTAATCTGGACTCCAGTTTCTACAGTTATTTACCATGCATCTTGATTTGACTGTGTTGGGATGTGGATTCTTTGAACCCGCAGAGGTGAGCTACAAGGTCCTGAGATTTTTGGGTCGTGCTGACAGATTTTGGGGTCTTGTCCGGGATAGGCGATCTTTAGCAACAGACTCATGATAAGAGCAAAGGAAATACCCCAAGAGATTCAGACAAGATTTTGACAACTTTGAAGAGCCTGTAGGACTTGACTTCATGCCATCTTGGTTCCTTAATTAAATCAAAGGCAGAAACGCTGGTGACGACGTGCCCCATCATCTGTCATCTCACAAGAGTGATCATACGGGTCTCACTTTTTCACTCTGGTGGCTTCCTTGGTGACACGTGAGTATGATTTCTGTAGTGATCTTTGTTAATTGATCACCGGATGAGCTTATGAATCTAATAACATTAGAAATGAGAATACTGCAGGGAAATCAAAGCCAAATCTGACACGTACGCTAGCACATTTAGTCACTTTTTCAGTGGAATTTTAACACCTACACTAGTGTAGGCAAACAGACACACATACAATCACATAGTCACCTACATGATCCCTCCCTATCAGTATTCCTCGCCCACTCAGCGGTGTCAGCAGAGCGAGAGGAACTCTGTGTGTGCGTATGTGCCTGGATCCGTAATCTGCATTTCTCTCTGTGCCTTTGAAAGACGTCTCTAGTGCCTCGTCTTTTCCTTTTGTGGGTGAGGGATGTGCAAATCCATTCTGTACTGAGTTGAAGCACTCCTCTGTGTCCTCCAGGCATTTTGGGAAGTACAGTGTGGTGGATGTTTCCAAGCGTGGGATGTAAGCCACGACTTGGTGATTGGGATAGCACAGAACACTTTGAGGAGTGCGTTTATTGGCAAGTAACAGCGCAATCAGGTGAACGCCGCAGATGCAACATCATAATGTATTAAATGTAATTTTTTTACAGCATAGTTCCCAATCTTTCCTAGTCTTTTCTGAGTGCTGTGGAGGATACAGCAGACCACACTGATCCAGAATACTTTAGAGGTGGGTACACTAAAAGAAACAAAGTCAGTTTAATTGTATTTCTCAGTAACAAAGTGTTAGTCACTTTTTTCTGAATTTGCATAAATGCTTCCTACTATATTGTCAGCGAACGACATTGTGCGAGACGTTCATACATTCATTAGGCATGTAAAGATACACAAAACTGAATCGCCTGAGGTAAATGCCATGTGACACCTTGTTTACCATCTGTTTTATTGATGTTTTTGCGCCATTGAAACACTGAGCGATTTCACAAGATATTATACGTTTCAAGTTGTATTGTATCTTTCAACAGACCATCAGATGTTCATTCGTTTATTCTGTAACTAGTGTTAAAGAGGATTGCGTTCACTCGCGCAGCCACTTAATGGTGTTTAGGATACAACACTGTATTCGTGTTGATCCAATGGGCCAGGGCTGGGCAACAGGATGCAGGGCGCATTCGATATGCCATGAGAGTATCGCGGTACGCACTGTGGGTGGTGTATCATAGTTTTTCAGTTTGGTTTGAATATTGTTACACCCCTAATATTCATAAAAGGAATGGCAGTGTTGCTGCATTCATGCCATGTCGTAGTCTCGAGATGACAACATGTGAGGTTCTATTCGGAGCTATTCATGTCTTCCAATTGGGAATTATGCATTACTATGGCAACGCTATCAATGCCTAAATCAATCCTCAGCAGTGAGGTGGTACAGGTAGGAGCTCTCAAAAGCACTAATTACCTTTACAAGTTGAAATCTTGTAAGGACAACATGGTGTGAATGCCCCTTGTGGCAATGCAACTGACCACGTAAGTTACATGAGAACGTGTCAAATGTAATGCGTCTAGACTCCGTTCATTCTACACACATACTTTTTAAAAAGTAGTATGATCTAAATAGTAAGTTCTTCATTATAGGTACTACCTACTCAGACAATATATGATTTTGGAAGCAGCTAAAGCTTTGAGTAGTGGGTTAGCATTTGACGTTTAAACAGGCACTTTATCAAATTGCATCTACTTTCTTTCAAGGGTAGCTTTAAACTTAACAAATTTTTCTACTAGTTTGTAACTTAGCTGGCTGCACATCTTTGCCTATCTTGCCCAGCACTGCTAAAAAGTGGCTAAAAGGTACCATGTTTGTGCTGTAAACGGTAACAGTCGCTTCATTTAAAAATACTTGCTGTTTAATGCCTGGTTAAACTGAATCACGGATGGTTTGGGAGTATGCTGAAATGTTGGTATTAATGTTGAAATGTCAAGTGTAAAGCTACGCAACTGTCTGGAGGATTCAGCTCTTTGGCTTTTTTTGTTAAATGTTTTTGTGAGATAAATGATGGATAGATTGTTGGTTGACCATATAAGCAGTTCTGTCCTAAAGATACACTGGTATAAAATTTCTGCCTCTCCACGAATCAGTTATCCCACTGAGATAAGTGAGATGGGTTAAGTGCGTAGGATTATGTGGTGCCTACATGCTTTCACTCTCATTTTCTTTCTCTCTGCCTCTCTTTCCACACTGTCTCACAGGGCTAGGTTAAGCTAGGTTGTGCTGACAAAGCGTATGTTCAGGATTTATCACGCCACGACTGTTGCTAGTCAGATCAGACAGAGTTGAGTCTTACGGTTAGATCATCCATAAAATTCACTGAGAGGTCTAAAGAGCTCTTTGCATTATAATATAAGCATTATGAAACCGCCATTGGCTTATACTGTATTTAAGTCGTTCATTGTTTGACATGTTTAGAGCTCTCTGTCATATTAGAGTGACATTATAGAGTTAGACCCTGTGAATGCAGTGTCTCAAGTGCTTCTGTATTAGTTGCTTCCTTGCTTTCATGCTGCCTTTAGTTGCTTTTATAGGTGTGGCATGTGACTTTGAAAATAGTCAAATCTGAGAAACAGTGTTTTTAAATTTATATCAGGAAGGACAAGACGATTTATTGAATAGAAGCAACAAATTTGAGCAGCACTGTGAACATGGCAGTGATTTTAATGCACTTTTTTATTTACCTATAAGCTTCCCAGAGACGGTAGTAGCAGACTAATTTTGCGACTCTTCATTTCTTGTGTGAGACTGCCAATGAAGAAACATACATTTCTCTGATTTTAAATTCAATTACAAAAATGGCGCTGGAGTTAAATTCAATTTTATAAATCAGATCACTTCAATTGATTCAACAGTTCGTTTAGCTCAAAAAATGTTTCATTGTGGCATTTCAAATATCCTTTTTTTTTTTTTTTTTTTTTTTTTTTTTTTTACTGTTGTTATATATTGGTTTATTTGTTATTTTGGGATGTAAATTCTATATAAATGGAGTTTATTAATCATAAAAAATATGAAAATAGGATTTTTTCATTAGCTCTATCATCTAGCTCTACTAACTGGACTGTTCAGGTTGGTGTCTTGACTGGTGGTGTTTTTACAGATTGACGGAGTTAACTTTGATGTGCCGCGGGCGGCTGAGCCTGACTACTAACCGGTAGATAAGGGCTCAGCTTGGATGTAGACCGCCTCGAGTGAAATAAGAGAGTGAAAACAGAAAAAGAGAGGGATATATCTGACTACTCCAATATCTTTTTTGCAAAAGTCTGTGTGGCCAGAAAAAAAGACTAAATTATTCATCATTGGCAGACTACACCCGAGGATCGCATTTCTAGACGTGCACACACTTACTTTAACAGTACATTTGCAAGTCCTCTGTGGATGCCTGAACCCATGCTCACTAATAGGCTTCCTTTAATGGTGAGTGAACATCAACCAATCTGAGAAAGTGTGTCTGGTCAAGCATTATACAAATCTGGGCAGATTTTTTCCAGTAAAACCATTTGCTATTTTGTCAAAATGAAAAACGTGTTCAGTCCAAGGAAAGGAGGGAGTATATCTAAAGATTTCTTTCTGTCTGCGTAATGCATAAAATAATTATGGTAATTCTTATTTGTTGACATTAGTTAATGCATTAGAGAGCATGAACTAAAATTGAGAAATATGTTTCTTACAGCATTTATTAATCTTTGTTAATGTTACTGTTAATGTGACACAAAATGCAATTCATTCATGTTATTTCACAGTACATTAATGTTCACGGAACTTTTTATTTGAAAAATGTATTTGTGAATGTTGAAAATGAAATTAACATTAAGATGAATAAATGATGTACAAGTACTATTGAAGTTCATGTTAACCAATGGCATTAACTAATGTTAATAAATGTAAGCTTATTGTAAAGTGTTGCCATGAATATTAATCTTATGTTAAGCGGGTTTGCTTGTCAGTGAACTGATGTCCTGCTAAATTTATTGAGAGGTTTTGTGAAACGTTAAACTGCAGTAGATGTTCCGAGTCATGGTGTGCTGTGGTATCTGGCATCAAGACGTTAGCAGCAGATCCCTCAAGTCCTGTAGGTTGGAAGGTGGAGCCACTGTGGATTGAACTTGTTGGTTCAGCACATCCCAGAGATGCTAAATTGGACTGAGATGTGGGGAATTTGGAGGCCAAGGCAACACCTTTAACTCTTCATTATGTTCTTCATACCATTCCAGAACAATGTGTGCAGTGTGCGTTATCCTACTGAAAGAGGCCACTTCCACCAGGGAGCACCATTGTCATGAAGGGGTTTACCAGGTTGCAAATAATGTTTAGGTTGGTGGTACGTGTCAAATTGATGTCCACATGAATGGCCAGACTCAGAATTTCCTAGAAGAACATTGCCTAGAGCATCCTGGTATGTGATATGTTATTTATAGCAATCTATTTGTTGGGAGTACATTACAATTTAAAAGTTTAGGGTCGATGCAGCTACAGGTTAATGGCGCTCAGGTACACGCCCCGTGAATATGGGACTATATGTGGACCAGGTGACCTTCTTCCACTGCTCCAAGTTCCAGTTCCGACCGTTGTATGCCCATTGTGGAAACATTTTCTAGATGAATAGAGGGTTCAAAAGAACAGTGTTTATTTGAAATGGAAATCTTTTACATTATTATTAATGTCTTTACTGTCACTTTTTATCATTTAAATGCATCCTTACTGAATTAAAGTATGAATGGTTGAACGGTAGTTTAAGTCTGGTTGCTTAGAAAAGTAATACCACATTTCCTCGATCGAAAGGTATCGTTCATGTCTTTAGCACAAATGGTGCAGGACGAGTTAAACACGGAAGCTTACTCTCCCCAAATGTGCGCAATTGTGATGCTTGCTTTGGCGCACAGCACTAAAACACAGGTAAAAGCTTTTGTGAGGTCAGCTCTAAATGGCAGTCTCATTACAAGAATCAAAGTGGGTAAGAAGTCTGATTCATAGAGGATGTGAGATGTCTGAAATGCTCATGTGAAGAGCGTCTGAAATGGATAATGTTGAATCTTGGGGTTTTATAGCCGCTCAGCTCTCACTCTACTCTAATGCACATCGATCTTTTAGACTTGTTACTCATTTCATATATGCTCTGACTTACAAAACTCAAGCAGATCTTCACAGATTTCTCCAAGTTGTACAGTATGTAGTATCCTCAACTCAAAGTAATGAAGTGAACAGCAAATGGTAAATGAAGAAATGTGCACAATTGATCTAATGGATGAAGGTAGTATCTGGAGGACATGCCGAAGGTCTCGGAGTGTGCGGTGCGGTACGTCCCTAGTGTTGCAGTGGAACTGGGCCACCATATGGAGCGATGGCTTACTGCCATCAAACCACAACACACAGTGGTCATCCGCGGTCATGTGTTGACGTACGGCGGCAGCTGCTGGGTGGACGCGGGAACTTGCTTTCTATAGAGCGTGTCAGTTCGCATCACCTGAAACCTTTGCTTTCAGGTCACAGAACATTTTAATGCTTGAAAATGAAGAAGCTAGCTAATGCCAATGGTTGCTAATTCTTTAGCTAGCTGTGAAAAAATGTGCATCTTTCCATGAGCTTATTGGTCCAATGCCAGGGAGAAGGACCTGGAAGCGGGATACATGCTGTTTATGGACAAAACTGTGTAATGTTATTATGGGAGTTGTTTGTTGTATCTGTTTCACATTATATGCTCTCGAGCATGGGATTGAGGGATAGTTGGTGCGTGATATTTTATCTATAACAATGCTCATTTTGGGATTACATTAACATTTAAAAGTAAAGGTTAAAAAGTTAAAGTTTATGAAATAGTCTTTATTCACCAAGACTGCATTTATTTGATCAAAGATAAATAATACTGTAAAATATTAATACCATTTAAAACCGTTTTCTACTTAATATATTTTCAAATGTAATTTATTCCTATGATGCAAAGTTAATTTTAGCATCATTATTCCCCGTGTCACATGAAACATTTATTGTCAATGTTGAAATGATGAATATACGGTTGATCAACAAAAAAACAACATTTCTATGAAATTACTACATTATTGTTGGATGCCTTTACTGTCATTTTTGATTGAATGAATCCTTGCTTGAATAAAGATATAATTAATTTAAAAATAAAATCTTACAGACCCCAAATTTATGTATGCAACAAGGTAAGGTAATTTTGTTTTTCACAGAACTTACTTTGGATGTCATTTTAACTCCATCCAAATCGATTCCTTCCCTTAATTATAAACATAATAATAATTCCCATATAATCCTGCCAATCCCATCCGAATAGCGATTCCCCCCCCACTCTCTCACTCTCTCAAAGTAGAGTAGTAAAAGGACAGGAATTGATTTTGGGTAATTCAGGAAATGTCACGAGCCAGATTCAATCCTGCGTCATCCACATGAGCACCACTGTTGTGAGCATGCAGATTAGAATGAGAGCTAAGGTCATAGTGACAACACAACAGGGTCTGTGATTTGATATATTTGGCACACGCTCTTATCAAACCACATGACATCTTAAAGACATGAAATGAATCTCCTGATGATATTCATTTCACGCAGCACAACAAAGGTCTCAGTGGGGATTTGTGGGAAATCATCCTGTTCTCTCGCTATATATCTCTGGTATTATTTCCAGGCTCTGTCAGTGTGTGGTTGGAAGACGAGTGATGGTTCTGTTCCAGGCTCAAGGGCATTGGGCCGATCCGGGCTCAGATTTAGTGGGCTGTTTTGATTAGGCGAGCAGGTTCTGCTATCAGCCTACATAAATTAGAGAGCAGCTCTCTGAATCACACTCACGGCTCCCACTGGGCTCATATCAGCTCATAACGGATATGTGTGTGCGCCGAGAGGCTGTAAAAATACTCATGTAATAAAGTACAAGAGTATCTGAAGTATGCGTTGATTAGCTCCCAATCGGTGTTGTTCATTTACCCCTCAAATGTGTGTTCTCTGATAAGGGATTTTTATAGCAGTATACGATTCAGGGTGTTAAACTTACACAGGACAAATTTACTACTATACATCAGAGTCACCTTTCAATTTACAGTTTGCAAATTTAACCAGAAGGTTTAAAATTAAACTAGATTTTGAGTATTAAAAAGTGCTTAATCCGACAGACACGAAGCCACATAGGCAGCCTTGCTTTCTACATAGGCAGCTGTCTTCTAAAGCCTGTGCTTCATGTGTCTGCATAAGTGCAAGGGAAATACTAGAAGTGCAACTTGAAAAAAAAAAAAAAACTTTTTAAACTGACAAAGATATAACTGTCTTTAAAAAAAAAAAAAAAAAAAGTGGTTAACTGGAACTAATAATAATAATAATTAGCAATTAAAATGAGCTTTTTGGCATCCATTTTGGGTGTTTTTCTTTTTCATTTTGCCTGTCAAGTTACAAAATGCCATTGGTCAAGTTCATACATGGTAGCAGCCAATAACGTTTTAAGAATATGGGCATTTAAAATTATATAAAATGTAAAAATAATAATACAAAAGTTTTATCATTACATTTAACATTGTCATTTTAAAAAGCGAGTCAAAAATGTTGGTGTTTTTCTGTTACATTTAATTGCATTATAAACATTATTAAATAAGCTGTTTGAGATATGGCTATTTTATTTATTATCTATTCTTTAAAAGAGTCATTATAACAGATCATTTTATTTTAAGTGGCTCTTTTAGTCCACAATAGGGTTTATGATCTACAAGTATCCTCACTGCTACACCTACAGCAAGGCAAGGCTCAGTTTCACATCCCAGTTTTTATAAGCTAAAGATTTTCACCATGTAACAAAGTTCGTAAATATGGGAAGAAGGAGGCGGGAACCGGCGAACATTCAACAATTTTAATTTTCAAATAAACAAACAATAAAACGAAAATATAAGGGCGGCAGTTCCTCACGGCGACTGCCGCCCACACAAACCAAATAACACACAACATAAAATCCAGGCCTGGTCCTCTCTCGTCCTTCACTGTCGTCGCTCCTCCTTTATGCTTCCGGAGCTCCTCCGTGGGGAACTCGAGACCGGTGCGCCGAGCACCTGAAGCTCGTTAACTCTCGCGTCACCGGCCTCGCGCCGTTCCCTCACGGCTCTCGCCCGCCCTGCTCGTCACATACCCCCATCGCCCCTCGCAGGCCGGGGGGTACCCACGAGACTGCGCTTACTCCCCCCCCGGGGCCAGTCTCGGCGGCCGCAGCGCATGGGGGTAAGGACAGACGAGACGAGAGAAAAGGAGACGGAAGCACAAGGAGCGACAAGGACGAGAGAGTGGAGAGAGGAAAAAAAAAAAAAAATTCTTAGTCCGGCTCCCCGACACACTGCCGCTCGGTCCTCAGCCCGCCGAGAGGCTCTTCCTCGCGGTGCCATGCGATGGCACTGGACGCTCGGTGGACGGCCCGATCCTCCTCCGCCCCCTGGCAGCCGGCGATGACTCCTCCACATGAGGGCAGCCGGCAGCGAGCCCGCCGTTCCCTGCTCCTCCCCACTCCGGCGGCAGGCAGCTGGCCTCGGCCCACGGCGGACGGCGGCTCCTCCCCGTTACGGCGGCAGGCAGCAGGCTTCGGTCCCCGGCGAACGGCGGCTCCTCCGCTCCCTCTTGGACGGCCGCCACCCCACCTCGTCCCAGGGGCGCGGCAGCGAGCTCTCCGTCCCACCCGTTGCTCAGACGCTCCAGCACCACCGCTTCGGGCAGCCACTCGCGGTCTTCACTCCCGCGCTGCCCGATCTCCTCAGCACCGCGATCCCCCTCAGCAGCGAGAGCTCTTCGACAGCATGTCCCTCCTTCCTCCCGGGTTTCGGCACCAGTGTAACAAAGTTCGTAAATATGGGAAGAAGGAGGCGGGAACCGGCGAACATTCAACAATTTTAATTTTCAAATAAACAAACAATAAAACGAAAATATAAGGGCGGCAGTTCCTCACGGCGACTGCCGCCCACACAAACCAAATAACACACAACATAAAATCCAGGCCTGGTCCTCTCTCGTCCTTCACTGTCGTCGCTCCTCCTTTATGCTTCCGGAGCTCCTCCGTGGGGAACTCGAGACCGGTGCGCCGAGCACCTGAAGCTCGTTAACTCTCGCGTCACCGGCCTCGCGCCGTTCCCTCACGGCTCTCGCCCGCCCTGCTCGTCACATACCCCCATCGCCCCTCGCAGGCCGGGGGGTACCCACGAGACTGCGCTTACTCCCCCCCGGGGCCAGTCTCGGCGGCCGCAGCGCATGGGGGTAAGGACAGACGAGACGAGAGAAAAGGAGACGGAAGCACAAGGAGCGACAAGGACGAGAGAGTGGAGAGAGGAAAAAAAAAAAAAAAATTCTTAGTCCGGCTCCCCGACACACTGCCGCTCGGTCCTCAGCCCGCCGAGAGGCTCTTCCTCGCGGTGCCATGCGATGGCACTGGACGCTCGGTGGACGGCCCGATCCTCCTCCGCCCCCTGGCAGCCGGCGATGACTCCTCCACATGAGGGCAGCCGGCAGCGAGCCCGCCGTTCCCTGCTCCTCCCCACTCCGGCGGCAGGCAGCTGGCCTCGGCCCACGGCGGACGGCGGCTCCTCCCCGTTACGGCGGCAGGCAGCAGGCTTCGGTCCCCGGCGAACGGCGGCTCCTCCGCTCCCTCTTGGACGGCCGCCACCCCACCTCGTCCCAGGGGCGCGGCAGCGAGCTCTCCGTCCCACCCGTTGCTCAGACGCTCCAGCACCACCGCTTCGGGCAGCCACTCGCGGTCTTCACTCCCGCGCTGCCCGATCTCCTCAGCACCGCGATCCCCCTCAGCAGCAAGAGCTCTTCGACAGCATGTCCCTCCTTCCTCCCGGGTTTCGGCACCAGTGTAACAAAGTTCGTAAATATGGGAAGAAGGAGGCGGGAACCGGCGAACATTCAACAATTTTAATTTTCAAATAAACAAACAATAAAACGAAAATATAAGGGCGGCAGTTCCTCACGGCGACTGCCGCCCACACAAACCAAATAACACACAACATAAAATCCAGGCCTGGTCCTCTCTCGTCCTTCACTGTCGTCGCTCCTCCTTTATGCTTCCGGAGCTCCTCCGTGGGGAACTCGAGACCGGTGCGCCGAGCACCTGAAGCTCGTTAACTCTCGCGTCACCGGCCTCGCGCCGTTCCCTCACGGCTCTCGCCCGCCCTGCTCGTCACACACCAAAACAGTTGAGAACCTTTATAAAACAGTGTCATTCTTTTAAAGTGGTTGGATTTGCTGCGTACTGGTTGGACACAAAAGATATGAGAGTTTGAATTTATAAAACACCTGCTCTGCTTCCACTCATCTTTACAGTAAGACGGTCCTTCTCCACCCCCTGCCATCGAACCCTCTCAAACCTTCAGTGAGGGATGAATTTAAGCTCCTGCACTTGGGTTGACCGATCTGGTTTATGCCACCTCTCTCTCTGTCCCACCTTTAAGCCTGTTCCTCCTCTTCACCTCTTCCCACTAAGCATTCTTTCATCTCCTCAAGGAAGCGGGCGGCACTATAAATCCGCTTTTCTGATGTGTCCTCTGCTTGTGCCGCTTTTGCTTATCGAAGGCTCAGTATTCCTCTGAGTGTCGTCACCGTGACACTGCATCCACCCCTCTGGCAGCTCTCAATCCTGCCGCTGTCATTGCATCGTATGTCATGTGACGAGTGATATAAGATGTGAGACAGACCCCTGTGGCACTCGTAAGAGCAGGTGCCTTCTGATTACACTTCTAATGTATCATAAACTAGCAACATTTACAGTTATGTGGCCTAGTTTGCGCAAGAAGCAGCATTTCGATTTTTTTATATTTCGTATAAATGTAAATGTATGTGTATACATGTGCATGAGTCTATATGAATATATATATATATATATATATGAACATATATGAATGAATATATGCGTGTATATATATATATATATATATATATATATATATATATATATATATATATATATACACATTTATGTATGTGTATATATGTATATATATATATGAACATATATGAATGAATATATGTGTGTGTGTATGTATATATATATATGTATACATGTGTATATATATATATATATATATGTATACATGTGTATATATATATATATATATATATATATATATATATATATAATGTATATATATATGTATATATATATGTGTATATATATATGTATATATATATATATGAACATAGTGTGTTCGTGGGTTCGTAGTATGAACATGGTGTAGTCGTGGCCTAATGGTGAGGGAGTTGGGCTTGTAACCTGAAGGTTGCTGGTTCAATTCCCACACCGGCAGGAATTGAAGGTGGGGATTGTGAATGCACTCTCTCCACCTTTGATACCATGACTAAAGTGCCCTTGAGCAAGACACCTAACCCCTAAATGCTCCCCTTGTAAGTCGCTTTGGATAAAAGTGTCTGCTAAATGACTAAATGTAAAATGTAAACATATATGAATGAATATATGTGTGTGTATATGTGTATAAATATATACATACACAGTGGGTACGGAAAGTATTCAGACCCCCTTAAATTTTTCACTATTTGTTATATTGCAGCCATTTGCTAAAATCATTTAAGTTCATTTTTTTCCCTCATTGATGTACGCACAGCACCCCATTTTGACAGAAAAACACAGAATTCTCGACATTTTTGGAGATTTATTAAAAAAGAAAAACTATCACATGGTCCTAAGTATTCAGACCCTTTGCTGTGACTCTCATATATTTAACTCCGGTGCTGTCCATTTCTTCTGATCATCCTTTTGATCAGAGGTCCCCAACCCCCGGGCCGCGGACCGGTACCGGTCCGTGGGTCATTTGGTACCGGGCCGCACAGAAAGTAATAAATAACTTATTAAAAATAAAAATAAAAACTGACTTATGTAATTAGTATGAAATGTGCATGTGTGTATGAAATGTGCATTTCTCTCTGGCGCGTTCACTACTGCGAAGATCGCGAGTCAGCACAACTTCAAATTCTCTCCGTTACATCCGTCTATGACTCACTCTTGGCGCATAGCAACGCTTGTTTAGGTCACGTGATACCCATTAGCCCTAAATGGGACCGTCTCGTTACAGAGAAACTGATTCAGCGTTATAGTGAGTTGTATTTTTCATGCCTTTTATAATTGTTTTTGTGGTGTATCTTATTTTGAAGGCATGTTTTATGTTGCCATAGTGACCAGAGAGCGTTAGGGGGCAGAGAGGATGTTACTCATGTTATGTTGTTGGCGCGATGTTACGAGGACGCTGCTAATAAAGTTGCGAGTAAGCCTACACATTGGATTCACATTTATTATAATATCTAAAAAATACCCCAGTTTTTATGCTGGTCGTATCATTTTATTTTGTTGTTTTTATCCACTACACCTTAAAGGCCGGTCCGTGAAAATAATGTCTGATATTAAACGGGTCCTTGGTGCAAAAAAGGTTGGGGACCGCTGCTTTAGATGGTTCTACACCTTCATTTCAGTCCAGCTGTGTTTGATTATACTGATTGGACTTGATTAGGAAAGCCACACACCTGTCTATATAAGACCTTACAGCTCACAGTGCATGTCAGAGCAAATGAGAATCATGAGGTCAAAGGAACTGCCTGAAGAGCTCAGAGACAGAATTGTGGCAAGGCACAGATCTGGCCATGGTTGCAAAAAACATTTCTGCTGCACTTAAGGTTCCTAAGAGCACAGTGGCCTCCATAATCCTTAAATGAAAGACGTTTGAGATGACCAGAACCCAGGAAGGGCTGTCCAGCCAAACTGAGCTATCGGGGGAGAAGAGCCATGGCGAGAGAGGTACAGAAGAACCCAAAGATCACTGTGGCTGAGCTCCAGAGATGCAGTCGGGAGATGGGAGAAAGTTGTAGAAAGTCAACCGTCCCTGCAGCACTGCACCAGTCAGGGCTTTATGGCACAGTGGCCCGACGGAAGCCTCTCCTCAGAGCAAGTCACATGAAAGCCTGCATGGAGTTTGCTAAGAAACACCTGAAGGACTCCAGGATGGCGAGAAATAAGATTCTCTGGTCTGAGACCAAGATAGAACTTTTTGATCTTAATTCCAAGCGGCATGTGTGGAGAAAACCAGGCACTGCTCATCACCTGTCCAATACAGTCCCAACAATGAAGCATGGTGGTGGCAGCATCATGCTGTGGGGGTGTTTTCAGCTGCAGGGACAGGACGACTGGTTGCAATCAAGGGAAAGATGAATGCGGCCAAGAACAGGGATATCCTGAACGAAAACCTTCTCCAGAGTGCTCAGGATCTCTGACTAGGGCGAAGGTTTACCTTCCAACAAGACAATGACCCTAAGCACACAGCTAAAATAACGAAGGAGTGGCTTCACAACAACTCCATGACTGTTCTTGAATGGCCCAGCCAGAGCCCTGACTTAAACTCTATTGAGCATCTCTGGAGAGACCTAAAAATGGCTGTCCACCAACATTTACCATCCAACCTGACAGAACTGGAGAGGATCTGCAAGGAGGAATGGGAGAAGATCCCCAAATCCAGGTGTAAAAAACTTGTTGCATCTTTCCCAAAAAGACTCTATAAGACTCTAAAAGGGTGCTTCTACTAAATTCTGAGCAAAGGGTCTGAATACTTAGGACCATGTGATATTTCAGTTTTTCTTTTTTAATAATCTGCAAAAATGCCAACAATTCTGTGTTTTTCTGTCAATATGGGGTGCTGTGTGTACATTAATGAGGGAAAAAAAGAACTTAAATGATTTTAGGAAATGGCTGCAATATGACAAAGAGTGAAAAATTGAAGCGGGTCTGAATACTTTCCGTACCCACTGTATGTATGTATGTATGTATGTAAATATTATG